>CM049316.1:44297694-45583694 GCA_026874595.1 Sipunculus nudus
ATTTTTCATTGACTGCAAAATATTAAGATCAGTCTAGTGGAGTATACTTAAAGAACGATCGTCAGTAAATTCCGAAATGTTCTCCAAGGGGTGTATATTTTGATATATATTCTGACTTAATAAGAATTATGTTTAGAAAAGAACTTGTCTATATTTCATATTAGTGTGGTTTTCAGTGTCTTGGGAGGAATTTTTTGTTGTCCATTTAAGCCAAGCTCTCATTTTGTCAGACAACTCATTTAGGCCCATAAAAGTATTGTCATCTGTTATCTCCCTACATAAGTATATATGTATGTATGTCTGTCCGTTGGCATTGGAAAGAAAAATGAAAAGAGACACGGAAACATTATATATCCTGATTTTTCATCTTTACTAAATATTTATTCCTCTTTTTTACAGTTGTGAGGTACGGCCGGGCCCAGAATACGTATTGCGGAAGTATCTGTTCAGCAATAATAAGTCCGACTTTGAGCTGAAGCAGTATTACTACGCGGACGCTGACTGCGTGCGCCCCCTGTATACAATAGAGGCTCGTGGAACGTTAAGCTTACGTGACGCCTCCTGGACAGTGCCCGGGGGCTGGAATGTGGATTATCAGCTCAATCACGTGCTTATAATACCTCACAGTGATAAGTTCGCAGCTTCTCTAGGCCGAGACCTAAACCAGTCATGTCCAGATTTCACAGACAGCGAGCCATGGAGAGCCAATATCAGATTCGAAGTCCTCAACTACAAGTTTTACACAGGTAACCGGATTTTTTGTAGAAATTTATTGCTGTATCCACTGATTGATTATTTTCAATAATAATGATATGTAAAGTTTACATTTAATAACTAATTCAAAACTGTTGCTTACTGTGTAACGCCAACTTATTCCAGTGCCAATCTCTCGTTGTCGTTCAAGAGAAATTTGTTTATGGGTTTTTTGCCTATTTATTTGTCAGTTTTTTTCCGTTATTTTTAAGGAGCTTGCACCTTTCCTCGTAAATAAATGTGATCAAAACAATCATTTCAAAAATTAAGAACAACAATTGTGTCATGACTAAATTGACAGGTGAAAGGAACTTAAGTTTCCATTTTAACAGATGGAGAACTGGTACCATAAATATTTTAAAACGCACAGCCAGTTATATGACGTCATCAAGCACAGTCATCTTATGCATTAAAATCATGAAAGGCATATATCATACGATAGAAAAATTAAATCAAATATATCATGATCTGTAAACAGGTCCTATTTTACGATTTCCATCTTGAAAAGGAAAATGAGCATTTTATCATTATAACAACAGGAAATGGGATATTTGAACAGAATATTTAAACAACCTTCCATTCAACCACCCTTTCTATCGATGAACAATATTATATAAGTGTGAACGTCAGTGTCTGACTTTTGTTATATTAAATGACAATAGGTGGCGCTGTTACACAATTGCAGTATTATCATAAATAAAAAAAATGAGAACACAGTTTTGATCATTTAGTTCTCGCATTATGTCCATAGGATAGTGTTTGTCCTAAAATGTTAATGTAAAATAATAAACAGTATTTTAAAGGATTAACTTCTGTTAACACAATACATCAGGCCTTACAATGAAAAGGAGTAATACGCGTGTCCGGAGATTCATGCTTTCTAGTAAAGGAGGTTAGATTTGCCACGGGCTTTTGACCACTCTGAGTTAAAAAGGCAACATGGCAGTAAGCATGCAGCTAAAAACGTGGTACATATTGGGGGAATTTAATTTCTTCATACTTTTCTTTAATATTATTATCAACATCTACATTTGGATTGGTTTTTTTTTTGTGCACGTGCGTCTGTTATTCAACGCTACGTCATAAAATATACAACTTTTCCCCGGCCTAGATATGGTACAAACTCAAGGGACACCGACATTACGGAGTGAACCTACCAGCGCACATCAAGCCACCTGTGCCAACTGTTTAAAGTGAAATATACATGTTTAAAATATACATGTCCTGCATTCAAAAGAGCTTAAAGGTTTAAAATCATGGCACGCCAATTCTATCGACACAATATATTTCACTATATATATCTAAGGGGCAATACATTTTTTATTTCATTATACAGTGCCCTTATTTTCTCTCTCTTTATTTTGTTATCAGACCCTGACACACTGGAGGAGCATGTAGTGACAGACAAGGACTGTACCAGTCAGCTTGACCTAGCCTTTCACGAGCTGCAGCTCGTTCGGCTTGAACTTCACAGTCACAGCCACGGCGAGAAGAAGATGCTGTACCTGGGCGATGTTCATACAGACCCGGCACAGAGACACATTCACGTCCCCTACAGCTACCAGGAACCCATGTTGCAGCTACAGGTAAAAAGTAAACCAACAAGGAAAACACTCAGGGAGCGCAGACCTCCGCCAAGGCAGCTCATTGCCCCCATATGACATTGTCGCAAATGCAGCATTTTTCCTAAATCAAAGTTCGGACCACCCCCAAAATTTAATTTATTGTTCCGTGTATCATTGCCGAGTATTTATCATGGAAATTTCATCAAAATCCGGTAATTACTGTTTGTAATGTTGCTAACAGACAAACAGGCAGCCAAATTAACCAACGCCGGCAAAAGCATAACTCCTGCCGCTTGGCGGATGTAAAAATGCAGCTGGAGACCGCATATACCTCCGCCAACATTCTAAACCACCAAATGCGGTATAATACCAGGACCGCGCTTTTGCATAGGTACGTGGTAGGCTACTTAAGTGCAGGAAATATAGTCAGACATAGAGAATTGCATATGACCAGGCACTAGGGAACTATGGCGGTTTCTGTGAAGACACACCTTACATGTAAATGTGGAAAGCTTCCAATCTGTTCAGTAATTTACACTTAATATCCCCCTTATATAAGTGAGTGAGGATGGTCTCGCCATGAGTCGGGGACAAACAAAGGGCGTCTATCTTGCGACGGTAAAGAACCATAATTATAAACATATAATTATTATGATTTGGATTACTTCCTATATTTTTAATTGATGGTTCCTCGCATGCTACCCTAACCATCCACTAAATGTCACAAATACACATTCTTAGCGTTCTGGGTAAATTTTCTATCAAGTAAACCGACCAACCGGTAGGAAACATCTCTGAGTGGAAGTACGAAAGCAGTCTGGTAAAATCATGTGCATGATTGTTCACGTCTTTTTACAAGCAGTGACTGAATTGCCTTCAGTCAGGTTCAGAGAAGCAAACACAATATTTAACGATGGCGTGCAGCCCCAAAATCATCTATAGTCGATGCGTATTTATAATAAGGTGTGCTCTTAAATTTAGTTTGATATTTATTCATGACGTATATTTTAATAGTAGAATTAATTGTTTAATTGCATGTTCCTAAGCAACCGCATATAAGCTCTAAGTATATTTTAGACTGTAATAGACAGTCGCCTACATTCACGCAGAAAGCAAAACATCATAGCCGGCCAGAATTCAGATAATAGCACACATGCAGTCACACTGACCTTCCCCAGACAAACGTGTAGAATATAAACATGGGTAGTTACACAAACCCAAGAGGAACTAATGAAATAAAAACACGGCCAGTCGCACATATACTAGGAGGAACTGTGGTACATGTATAAAACCACGGAGAGCAGTCGTTTCCCAAATCACTTTACACAGACGCGGAAACTCTAAGGGAGGAAAGCGCCACTTTATTTTGCATCCTTCGGAAAAATCCATTTAACAACGCTTTGGACGTTGTACATCCAACTTGAATTTCGTATTCTGAATCCCAGCGTACACGTTACGAAATGCGGATACGATATGATATGAAGCAGGATACCACACGAAATCCTGGCTTCTTGGTTTCCTATCGCAACGTGTACGTTGAAATACGATACGAAGTTCAACGATCTTGGCTTCGTATTGTATATCGTATTTTTTCGAGCATGTTCAATTTTTCGTATCGTAACTGCATGGCTTCCTATCCAAATTTCATAACGTGTACACTGAACTTCATTGGCGTAGTCCTTTTTCTTGTCGTATCCTTCTTTATATTTCCTGTTACGAGGAAATACGATACGAATCTTGGGTATTTACGATACGACCTTGCGATCGAAAATTATGAAATCATATCGTATTCAAATTTCGTAACGTGTTCGCTTGGCTTTACATCCGTGCTTTATTTTCATGCTGTCCGCGATCCCACGTCTCCTACTTATTTGCCTTAGACCTATTTTTTCTACCTTTTTTGCAAATTCTGATTCTTTCTACTTTTTCCAACTGTTTAATTTGCTTTTTGGCATACAGTGAAGTGCCGTGAACGTGAGTACGATATGTTATTGGGATGATTTAGAGCACGTATGATACTATAACAGCATAAATTAAAGAGCGGAAACAGCTTATCTCTTGGGAGCTTTTAAATTATCTACAAGCTTTTATTTTGTTTATCAACCATTAGCATAAATATTGTTGTTACGTGTGGTGTCATTCCTACGTTAGCCCTTTGTTCATTTCTATTTTCCTACCTTTGTCTCGTTTCTATTTTTTTTTATTTTAAAGGGATATCCTGGACAGCCTGTTTTAATTCTTACTTTCAGGCCTGGCTATTCTTTTGCTAATGATATATATAAAGGGAAGGTTCTGTATATTTTTTAGTACTTTAATATAGTGCGAATACCAAAAAATCTTAAAATGCCGTGACTTAAGTTTTTTTTCATTTTTAATTCAAATTCTATATGTATTTACTCATTTGCATATATTGAAAATTTAACTGTAGCCTATATTTTTTCTCAGTAAACTATACTCACCAAATCATATGGAATCGGTGAACCAAACTGTTATTCATGAATTTATCTAAATCCTGTATATGCGTATTTTGTGCGTTTACATGTGATGCAACTGAACAGGGGGATATATAAACAACAGGTTCCCATGTTTCAATTGTATTTCACCCATCAGTGGTTGTGATGTGGTTGTCAGGGTAACAAGAGAGAAGTCAGTTTTCCAAAGGCAGTATCATAGTCACATAAACCAAACTTAGGCAGCGGGTGTTTTATTATGTTATGATTGAAAGAAGGCACGGGAGGCAAGTTTGGTTAAATTACAATAGACAAAACAAAGGAATGCGCCTGATATATATAACTCGCTGGCAACAACTGTGTCACGGGAACCCGTAAGTGGCGACCACCTGCCGTGGGGCGCGCCCTCTGTACTGGCGTGTGTCATATACCCGCGGTTCACAACGTGAGTTTCGTAAAAGTTTACTCTACGAGGCATTTGATCCAGCTATTTTAGGAGTATCCACAGATCATGTAGTTACACATGTTTTCGATCGAAGCCACTTGGAAAATGATGTTGTGAAACATGTAAACGGGACCCGTTCTTGATATGGTGTTTGTTTGGAACAGTGAATTACTCTGAAACCACACATTTGTGGAATCCATGACTATAGCATTAACTTCCCCGGTATAAGAGAGAACAATCAGTTTATAACACGGTCTCCTTACTCAAGTGAAGCCCTTAAGAAGGGAAGGTTGGATGAAAACGAAAACGGGCCTCTCGTTGCAAGTTGTGAACTGGTGTCCAAAGCTTGCGACAGTTTTTTTGCCTAAACCCCATATATCTTGAGCCCAAGGTCCTACTACTAAAGTAATTTTACATGACCATATGAACTTCTTAATGACAAAAATACGATATCATTAAAATTTTATTTGAAATAATTTTTGGTGTTTTTTTCTCACAAATATTCCGGGTTAATATAATTACAAGTTCAATTCAGTATTATTTTTTTTTTCATTTAGACACAAGGATGTCCAGTGTGCCGGAAAATCCTTAAAGCAGACGGCCAGCCACCTTCTCTCCACCGCAGACAGCGCCCGCCGATCTATCTGTATGGAGAGTGGTTCAGCACGCGGTGTGAAACCCGCCCAAACGGCATGTTCCTGACGCGTCGTCTGATCTTCCAAAATGACAACCGCACGTGGGAGGGCTTCTACTATCATTATGCCGACCCGCTTTGTCGCGAACCTACGTTCACCATTTACGCAAAAGGAATATACATCAAAGGGGTAAAATCGAGAAAAGTTGCGCATGCGCACGAATTTGATTTTCACGCCCAGCAAGCTGCGGTCACACCTGAAGACAACGGGGTTGTGTATAATTTAAACCATAACAAAGCGGGTATCCCCAACTGTGGCAAGCATGGATCTTGGAAACGCGGTGTGGAGCAAGACATTACAGATACAAACGGGTGTGTGTCGCTCGGCATCAAAGTGCCACACATAGAGTACGACTTAATACGCCAAGAAACGCGGCACCACCGCGCAGAACTGTACATAGGCCAGCGGCCGACAGATGGCGCGTCTCCTAGCACGCCAGCTATGCGTCCTACCTCCTTCCAGCCTCCCCTAGCGAGGTGTGGCGACGTCAGGCTTAAACCTATTGAGCGGACTATTTTTGTTAAAAAATCTCCGCACGCAGACAATGCCGCAGCCAAGTGCAAGAAGTCACATACCGTAGTTGTAATATTTTTGTTATCTGTAATAAACCTACTGAGTAGGTAAAGCAATAGCAACCAGGCCTTGTACCGTTGCTCCGATCCTGTCCGGACTCTTACGGACATACCCGAGTTGAGCCGAACTGAGGTGGACAGAACAACACGCAGCCGCATTTTGTGAACTCGTGTTTTGGTATTCTTTCCTTCAAAAACAGAGGCGATACCTGTTTACCATTCAACAAATAGGGCGATATTATAAAATACAAGCGTACTTGAAGCGCAAAGACGGTCATGCGTGTCAATACCTTTTGTATTTAACTTGATACCCCCAGCGGTTGCAACTAGAATGAAAAGACCGTTAGACGAATGGTTAATCAAAATGCTGGATTACTATTTGTAGAGAAAATGGAAGAAGTCAGTAAATTGACATCGTCGATGAGACGACTTGACTTGATTTTTTCAGTGAGATATATTGGCATAGACGCCAACTAAATGCAGTGTTTTAACAGTTTTTATCAATACAGTGACTCTGTGTCGAACGTCTATGGCAGACAGACTCATCATACCTTAAAGTGCCAAAGAGGAAATTCAGGTGTGTTTCTTGTAAGTTATAATAAAAAATTTTATGACGAAAAGTGAGAAAACTGAGTGTAAAGCAAACGCAAAGAAAGGAACATTAATTATATAACGCTTCTCTAGCGCCACCTTTCGGTGAAGACTGACACTAAATGTTCGGGCCCTGCAGAAGATGTCGCATTTGTTATATCTCAAATAATAAAAGTAATAAGGCCAGATTCATGTCGGAGCTTCATATACATGTATCTGGATTCACCAGAGAGAACCCGCTACGCTAGCTCACAGAACCCGAACACGGCAGACTGTCCCTCAGCGCAGTGCGCATGCGCTTGAGAACTCGAAAGTGGCAACATTTCTACCAGACAGCTGGGTCCCCCAAAGAATTTTTTCTGACTCTATAATTTTTATTTCAAATAAACTTTTAGCAATATATTTTTTTAAACAGTAATATTTTACACGGCTTTTTACACATTCTGCTATTTTGTAATGTCTAAATTCGGGAAATGTCACTAACACGAGAATACATTAGGTGATGCGATTATTCTTTTTTTGCGCAACAAATACATGGTAAAATGTTTTGTATTATTCTTCCAACAGCGGTTTGCATCAGATCTTGTAAAAATAATGACCAGCCAAGGGGGACTGGCGCGAACCAAATTATGTGAGTCCACTACTAATGTTGGTCTGGGACTAATTTCGAGCAATGACTCTTGGTGAAAGGCAAAAATATATTCATACGTGAAAAAAAAGTAATGGGCAGAAACCTCAGAATAACTAACAATATCTGAACTTGAACAGGTCAGAGCTGACAGAACAGTTGCGCAAAAGCGCCCTTGAGGTAATAGGTACACAAAATGGATCTGGCGCGGTGAAGCGACTGTCGTAATTTGATTGGCTACGAGGCTGTGTGGAAACGACATCTCGGAATGGCTGATTTTAAACGCCCTGTGAACCTCAGTTAAGCCTGTCAAAAGCATTTATTATTACTTGTTAAAACTTGTTAGCGGCCATTTGCTTGTTAACCAGTGAATATTTATTGTTTGTCGTTAAGTATGTCTGTGCACGGAGGTTACATGTATAGGGTCAACACGGAAATGACTGTTATGCCTTGTAGTAGAGGAATATCGGATTTATTATTGTCATAAAGGACCCTGGAATACTGTAATTGTATATATGATGTATATAGTCAATTTAATATTATAATAAACAGTTTTGAATATATTTATTTCTTTGTTTTTGTTTTGTTTTTCATCTGTAACTAAATCTCCTTTTAAACATGAAATTAAGTCAATGTGACTTGCATTTTGTGAGACTATCTGATAAACCCGGTATACCGGGCTTTTTAAAGGGGTTGGGGAGATATATTATATGATGTCTGGAATTTTGGCTCATTTTTTATTCTAAAATTTAAAGGAAAATATAGGTTTTCAGTGGTATATTTTCCCTATAAGATATTTATAAATGTTTCTTTACATTTATTTTGTGGCGCTGTGCACGTGCATGGCAAGAAATTCATACCCCGGTAGGTCTTACTTGAACACATATAGTCAGATATGTTTACATTGCGTACCGAAAACAGACACGAGGGCATTCCAGTTTTCGATGATATTTGACTGGATTCTATCGTTGGACGTATAAAGATTAGGCTGATGTGAGGAACACATGATAGATTAATTAAATATACGTTGCAAGGAAACTGTTCCTGAATTATGCACACCTCGTATAAGAAGCATGCAGAAGCGGACCCAACGGGACTCCATACAGAAGGTCCATATCCCATTTTCAGCCGAGTTTCTTTTTCATCGTATCAGACAAATTTTGAGGTCTGAAACCACAGCCACCAGTCCGCCTTACCCCAGTCCTGTTCCTGAAATCAGGACCTGGAAATTGGTTCGGTTAATAATCCTCCTGGGTTGAAACCTCTATTTCATAAAGCGAGAAACATGAGTTTCTCACTTTTACTGACCACGCACGCAGGCGCGGATCCAGGATTTTTTTGCAGGGAGTGGTAAACGGGTGTCATGCATAAAAATTGTCTAAAAAAAGTCGTTGGTTAAGAGCAGGGAGTATTAACCCCCCCCCCCTCCCCCTCCCCGATCCGTGGCACGTGGGTGAGAGCCTGGGACAATTCTTGGGCAGGACATGCTCAAATCCCTCACTGAAAGCAAGCGTTATTCATATAAACAATAGACCTTAAACACGTGATAAAGGTTGAATGGCCACAATGCACGTATTCTGGTCATAGCCAAAGGCAGTTCGGCTGTGCCCGGTCTAACCTCCGTGCAAATTAATAAAAAACGGAAAAATCGCTCAAAATTAAATGTACATTAAAAAATTGTTTATTCTCATAATGTCACTATGTCACTGCGGGGATAATTACCTTTAAAATGAGGTATGGCACAGTGTCATTTGCAATGCGGTTTCAGAGAACATTGAGGACAAAGGTAGAGCGAATCCTTTTATAAATATATTAAATATTTGTTATATATATATATATATATATATATATATATATATATATATATATATCCTCTGTATATACCAGTGAGCTTCCATGCAATCTGGAGCATGTCAAGGCGGCCCCTTTCATCTTTTTACATGTAACAGTTTGATGGGAGGCTTATTAGTGCAGAATAAAAACGCTCATGTTTGTTGATTCAGCCAGGCATTAGGATCACAGTGTAAAACTTAATTATTCTGCTGCTTACACTCCTCACATACATACTCACTGCAGTCGTTTCATATCTCCGTCGATAAAACTGCTGCTTTCATAGCAAGATTCCTCGGGTTACACCACCAGGGCCCCCACAGAGCAAACAATTGTAATCAGACCGATGAGAGCGTATTACAGCATTACTCATCCAGCGCCAAGTTTTAGTCCGCGACACCCAGCTCTCGTTTTGGTTCTTGGGTATGTGCCAGCCCTGTTGTGAAGACCCCAAAAAACCTGCTATACAAAAAAGAGGTTAAAAGAAAGGAGATATCGAACGACTTCAGTGTATAACCGTGTATATAGCATGAAAATGTAAAAAAAAAAAAAACAAAAAAAAACCCATGAAAATATCAGTAAATTTTCAGTTCTGTACACTCTATCTGCAACAATTTAAATACGTGCAGAGATATATATCCCGAGGACATTACCCCCCCCCCCCCCCGTAAATCCTGAGCAATTTGACATTATTTCCCAAAAGGTATGTCACAGTGCCATCTGTAGGAAAGTACGTCCGGGAATTCGTCCCATGTTAACTACTTAAAACCCACCCGACATGCACAAACCCGGCCACAGTTCCGCAAGAACGGCTTATTGTCAGTGTCCCATGAATAAAATGGGGCTGTCACTCTTGCGACATCTAATGGCGGTGACTGACACCAAGCGTCCGCATC
Organism: Sipunculus nudus; assembly: GCA_026874595.1. Taxonomy (NCBI): domain Eukaryota; kingdom Metazoa; phylum Annelida; class Sipuncula; order Golfingiida; family Sipunculidae; genus Sipunculus; species Sipunculus nudus. Next base: position 44,308,120 of record CM049316.1, read on the forward strand.
TGTCATATATATCGAAAAAAATATGGCATTTTAAATTTTTTTAAAAAGTAAAAGAAAATGTTTTATGGTCAGGTTTCTGTAGAAGCCTCTTTCATGTATCACATGACATTGAACATGGTGGACGACCAATACATACTCGTGCAACAGGTTTTTAAAACCTGTAATAAGTGGTCTGAACCTAAAGCGGGGAAATGTTGGCATGGCTCATAAACAGAATATAGAATCTCATCTTAAGTCCATTTAAAACTGGAAAAGAACTATCTGTATTAAATTAAATTTTGTATAATGACTTAGAGTGTAGTTTTAATTTTCCTGGCTACTAGATGGCAGCACTTGGTAAAGTTTTCTACCAGCCAGCTGTACTAAAGATAGGGATCCCGATGAACCTCAATTTACGAATAGATTTTGTCACCAAAATACATGACAGAGTAATCGTGACTTTATTTGGTTAACTAGAATACGGGTAGTCGACAAGCAACTACGTATATCCGCCTAAATCAGAGTAGGACGGGTGAAGTGAGGCATGGATTGAGTGGCAAGGGGAAATACAGTTACATGTGTAACATATTAGAATGGATCTCTGCCACGTAAACATGATTGTAGGTGGCGCCATCTGTTATTTGAACGAGAAACTTTCCAAGATGAATACACATGCAAAATTTCAGGTGGAAAAGTCAAAACACTGCAGAGATATGAGTGATTTTATCCCACAGCAGACAAACAGATGGACGCTGTGCAAAAATGGCTGCAGGTGGCGCCACCATTTTTGTGTATGTTATAAAGCTATTCAAGGGCTACATTTGTGTAAAAAAATTTTTCCTGATTGGTCGAACGAGTCCGGAGATATAAGCATGGATGTCTACAGCGTGAACGTGAATGTATGTGGCGCCACCTGTCATAAAATCAAGAAAACTATGCGGGATGTATACGCATGCCGAATTACAGGTATTTTGGTCAAACCACTGCAGAGATATGAATGATTTAAACCCAAGGCAGACAAACAGATGGACGCTGTGCAAAAATGGCTGCAGGTGGCGCCACCATTTTTGTGTATGTTATAAAGCTATTCAAGGGCTACATTTGTGTAAAAAATTTTTCCTGATTGGTCGAACGAGTCCGGAGAAATTAAGCATGGATGTCTACAGCGTGAACGTGAATGTATGTGGCGCCACCTGTCATAAATCAAGAAAACTATGCGGGATGTATTCGCATGCCGAATTACAGGTAATTTGGTCAAACCACTGCAGAGATATGAGTGATTTTAACCCAAGGCAGAAAAACGGATGGACGCAGTGCAAAAATGGCTGGAGGTGGCGCCACCATTTTGTGTATGTTATAAAGCTATTCAAGGGCTACATTTGTGTAAAATGTTTTTCCTGATTGGTCAAACTTTCATCAGTAACATGCAGCGTATTCAAAATACTGCCGCCAGGATTATAACTCGAACGTCGAAATCGGCCTACATTACCCCAATACTGAAACAACTGCACTGGCTACCGGTGGAATCTGAGATCCGATTAAAGATTCTGCTCTCTATATACCTACCAAGCACTGAGCGGTCTAGGACATCATATATACGTGATCTTCTTGTTCAATATATTCCATCAAGGTCCCTGCGTTCTGCGAAAAAGGACTTGTTGGCAACACCGACGGCCAGGACTGTTACATTCGGGGAGAAATGTTTTAGGATAGTTGCTCCGGCCCTGTGGTACAGTTTACCTGACATCGTTAAACATGGCGATTCTTTAGTTACTTTTAAATCGCGTTTAGAAACGCATTTATTTAAATCATACATGCACGAATGTTAATCTTTCTTACCTTTCATAGTATTGTACGTCTTACTGTAGCTTAAATGATTTTTATTTTACAGCGCTTTAGCCCAGGATTTCATCCTAGATTTAGCGCTATATAAATATTATTAATTATAATGATAATTATATCTGTTAACCCTTTTTGACAATGTATCCGGAGTAATTTGAAAAAAAATATCGCAAGAATGCTTAATGCGAACTTCATCATTTATCCAAACTTTGGGAAGTAAAAAAAAGTTTTGAAGTTATAAAACAAATTCTTAAATACATCGTTTTTTAAAGGATGACATTCTAAATATAAAAGTTTTAGCAAATATCTGCATTCTACGATTACAAAAAGAGGAAAATGTCGTTTTGTTTCTATGATTAATGCTATGAAATTAAAGTCTTCAACCAAGAACTGCCAATTGATTTTATACAGGAATAACTTAAACTAATCGGTTGCTATTTTCTCTACAAAGTGGTTCATGAAAAACTGAGATTCCACAAACTATTTGAATTTACAGCTTGCTTTGATATATTTTAACTTCTGATATAGATATTTAAGCCATTTAGTGTTCTAAACAGTCCATTTTAAACGTTATTTTAACGACAGAAATTTATTTTTGTCTATATTTTATTGGATGTCTATTATTGATAAAATTTTTAAATAAGAACCTTATTATTTTGTACAAATTTCAAACTTAACACGATATATAATGAGAGTTTTGAAAAGTAACACCCAAATAAAAATGTCTGAGCTGGGGTGTAGATATATATTTCAGTTGATGTCCTGAAGTATCATGTATCTTCGAATTGTACTTTGCAACAAGCGATTTTTGACTGAAATACGTAATATCAATGAATATGTTTAAAATCTAAATAATTACCTTGACCAGTAGGCCTACTGGAAAACCAAGGATTTCATATCCCATAATACACAGCACCTTCTCAACTTTCAGAATTGGTACATACCAAGTGGTAAAACAAGGGACCCATGGGTCACGGTGCTCAGCTCAAGTTGACCTTGAGGCTGAGAATCTAAAATAATATCAAATAGAGATAAAGTCTGAGAGGAAGAGATAATATAGGCCATAGTCGGTAGATATGATAGGTTTGAATTGATGAATAAGGGATTGTTACAAATAACAGTTTGTGGTCTTACCATGGGTTTTCTAATGTTGTAACTGAAGCACATGAGCAGTTTTTAATCGAAATCTACAAACTACCATAATCCTTGGTTAGCTCTTTTTTCAGTCTTATTAATTCTTTATGCAGTTGCGATTAAACTAACGTTTCCAAAGCAGAGATCCAAGGACTCGGTGGCTCTGCATATACGAAAACCTCTACATAAATATACAGGATCTGAAGTTTAATTCAATAGTGCTTACAGGAAAAAAAGTTGATTTATATATTATCATTAATGTTTAAAAGTAGACAAAGAGATGGACAAACAAAGCTGACCCCGGAAAATAATGAACGTATTTATTATAACATTTTCTTTCTTCTTGTTTGCTCTATATGTTATATATATATATATGTGCGGGAGAGCAATCATATTAACTGTCTCTTCATGTTTGTTCTACATGTTATATATGTGCAGGAGAGCAATTATATTAGCCAAATAAGCTACTTTTGTAATCCTGTTTAAATAAATATGTTTAATACAAGTTTAGAAGTTTTATACATATGGAATATAACATATATATCTGAATAAATAAGTTTATTCACAGTTCTTTATTGCATATTCCCTTATTTTGCTCATATGGCATTGTATTATGCATAAAGAAATATTTATTTTTTTTATCACAATATATAAATATATATATTTATTAAATTATGCTGTTTGATTTAATCATATTTTGAATAATTAATTTGTTATAAATATTTAAAATTAAATAAATTTCTTTTAAAAATGCCACATTACCACATAGGCAGCTTCTGAATTACTATTTGAATTACTATTTCAAGCAAAGTTTTGTATATTTGAGTGGAAACAGCTTTACAATTAAGAAAATACAGTTCAAACAATACCAGTTATTGCATAACACTTCGTGTATATTGTTGGAATTGTGTGTGTGTTGGTGGGGGGTGGGGTTGATTTGAGAATTACAGTACATCTGTGACAGCAGAGGTGGTCCCCAGTGATGCAATCAGCCACCCTGCTGACCTCCAGTGACCAGACGTGGGCTGCCTGGTTTTTGATAATGCAAGTGAATACAATAGAGCCCCCCCCCCCCCACCCCCCACCCCAAAAAAAATTAATAAAATAAAAAATTAGCCCTATTTGTTGGCTTTTATTTTCAAAATTTCACATTTTAAAAGATATATCCTTATGTGTCAATGCTCTGAAAATGAAATCGACAGTGCCTACAGAAAATAATGTGCCATTGTAAGCGATGGGCAAAATTTTCAAGGTACTAAATTTACATTAATGCTAATAACTTAAAACATTTACAAAATTCTGAACTGGTTCTGGTATTCAGTTAAATCTTGATTAAATAAAGTTACATCCTTGAAGTTCAGGTTACATCTCTTGTTTCAAAAGTTACCATGGTATATATGGTATATACATGCCAAAATATATTTCTTGCTGTTTTTAAAAGTTAAGTAATGTGTCGGTCCATAACTTTTACAAATTACATAATATTTACCTAATTTCTTGCAAGTACGAGGGAAATATAATGAGGAATTTTTTTGCTAAAAATAAACAAAAACAGACAAGTGGTTTCATATTAGGCAGTACTGAAGTGTAACAATCGATTTTAAATGGATAATTAGGTTTTCACATAATTTCTAAAAAGGAACGAAGTCGCAGTGACCCAGTTTTGGGTCAGGTAGGAGAACTTAGGACATCTAACCAACTGTATGTCGAACTTTGGATCCGTAGGTCTAATGGTTTCAAAACGTGCCATTCTAACGGACAGACGGCGGATAATGGATCGTAATTTACGGTCAGCTGAACTAATAAAAAATGTTAAGGTGTAATGATAAGGAAAACTTAAACAATTTTGCAAAAGCTTGTGATAGGATTCTGAAAACTTTTAAATAACAATTCGTTAGCAGCAACTTATAGACATCACCGCAGGACACGACTCTTGTACGAAGATTTAAACTGAAGCACACTTTAAATATAATGCAACTTGTTTGTTTACTCCAATTATGAGCAAATCCTACACACATTTCCAACTTAAAGATTAAACCTAAACTAGTGTCTTTTACGCTATCCACAACAATTTTGTGACACACATGGTGCCCAAGGCAAAATAGTGTTACTAAAAATATACATACTTACAACTGTAAGTCAAAACATGATTTCAGATTTCATAAGCAACGATTTTATTCAAGATGGCTTTCGTGATATATCCATTACCACTCCGCTCCAAGAGATAAATTAAGGCAATTTTACCATTCAAAAACTGTTGTATTGCAGAATGAGTGGTTTTGTACACATTAACAGCTAATTGCAGGAGCAAATTTTATTTAGAAGAAACTTGCATAACTATGGAAGCGTAGTTAGCCAGTTATAGCATCCTGTATTAGGAAATAATGATGTTCCTGCCTGCAGGATATCTATCATACAGTGAGCAAAGGTCGGTCCAGTGCAGGAGAAAACGTAGGCAAGAGTTGTTTTTCGTATTATGGGGAGTTCATAATGCACAAAACAGTACCAAAATTTAATTTTATAAGATTATGTAGAAAAAAGGGTCAGCAGACGAAGCATCGTCACAGATTTAGTCACATGAGCAAACTTGCCAATCTAATCTTGATTATGTGTTATAACTAGCGACTCATCGGCTGCGACTTTGACATAATTTTGACATTATAATAAAGGTCATAACCCATAAATATACGTGACAGTGAAAGCTAGTTTGGATTTTCAAGAAATTTTTATTTCAACCTGTTTGCATGTGAATTTGAAATGCTTAAGTGTAATGGCTAGAATTTATGCCCTCCTAAAGGCCAAACGTCTGAGTTTCTAGGCTACCTTAACTTTTGCCCACCAACTCACATGTGACATGGCAATTCTAAAGAAAAAGGGATTAACTTTCTTCAAAATTATTTTAAAGAGGAATTTTTAGTGTTTTTTTAACTGTCAGGTCTTGTATTGAATGCACCCGTTAATAAGATTTTCATAGTTAAACAGAAGTGCTACAAAGAGACTTTAAATACCGTTTCCCTTATATAACCCATAAGTATTCATGTTTGTATTCAAGGCTGCTGAATGAACTTATATCACTGGTGTTGCAGAAGTGGCCCATGACCAACACTACACAATCAAACAAGGTACCATTATTTTATAATTTATGCTTAAAACCCATGTGAACTTGTATATATGCGTGAAAAATCACTCATGTGATATCAAACTGTGTAAAACCCACAGTTCTAAGAGGTTTTCTTGCATATGGCATGCAAGGGAAGAGGGATTCCAAGCAAACTGCCGTCGGCCAAGTAATAATCGATCATCTGTCGTTTTTTATCTTTCAATCATCGACAATGATTTTACAAACTATTCGTACCACAAATATCTATTATCATTGAAATAGAATAGTTCCTATAAATCCAATGAAACCTAGATCTAGAAGATATGTTAAAATTTGCAAAAGCTATGAAGCAAAAGACACTGCATGTGAAGACGGTATTTCTGAAAATATTTTACTTGCTTGTATATACTTGTACATGGATATAATAAACAAGTTCAGACCCAATAATGTGCCTTAATCCTACAAATATGCATATGGAACAAATAATGCCTTTAAAAAGTCACTTTGTAAAAAAGTGTTAGGGGTATAAAAATGGCCTCAGAATAACACATTATTTCTTTAAGCAAAACTATATATCATTATGTAGCTAATGTTCTTCAATTACAATGATGCCAAAATTATGCAATTATGATGTTTAACAAGAAAGTTATAGTCCATAAACCACTGCATGACTAGTCACTCAAAAAAAGTTTTCAAATGGAGTATGCGGTTCATAAAAAAAGTTAATTTTTCAGGGTGTTTGACATCTTTATATTTTTGGAAACACCTGGAAATGAGTAAAAGACAACTCACATAACTAGGGGTCGGGAAATTTCACCGGGGGTAGTGAAGTTTTCACATTCTGGCTAATGGACTATGAACTGAGGGTCCAGTGGCTATAAATGAGGATTGTAAGGCGTGCTTTATAGGGAAGGTCTGCTAAGTCCAACATACCACTATACACTTTTCCCAGTTCACGCATATACTGACTAATGGGTTTTAATTATTTTGTGCGCCTGGGTTTTAAGCTTTATACGTACATTAAACAACACAGTAAAAAGCACAATAACTCACTGGGTACATTGTTTTATTGGCGGAGATCATTTGATATTTACACTGAGTACACTGTTTATTGGCGGTCAGATCACATGGTATTTACAATTTGAGTTACAAATAAAGTGTGCTCATCGCTCTGAAGAATTTACTTTTTCTAGTCTCTGCTGCTTGGAACAGGATTTCTGCGGGATTACTGGCATTCAACTCAAGCTGGCCAATCAGCTGCATCTGAAAGACAACAAATAATTTATACAAATATTCCAAACATAAGCCATCAAACAGGGTTAGTTGATACCTAAGATGGTTGGCTTCATATAAGCAGAGGTTCAAAGGTCACTAGTTGCAAAATGCATTTTACAAAACTCTGGTTTGTCACACTTGCTGCCTGATGTGCATGTTGAAGTTGTGTTGGTTATTTTGATGGGCCCCAGCATGTTATTCAAACATAAACATAAATAAAACGGACAGCCTGTGCGTGTGGTGGGATCGGCTTTTTCTGGCCTATTTTGTAATTTTAATGCTTCAAGGGATTTACTTTAGTAAACAAAAGTCAGATATCGGAACAAGTCCATGAAAGTTCCAGGTGGTCCTGGGCAAACTCCCACATAGAAGTTTGTATTGAATAGTAAAACAGGAGCTGATTGATAAAACACCATGTATACAAACACTTGTTTTGTACTTGTCAGTTGTCTAATTCACATATTCAAAACTCAATGCTGATGTAAATGCTGACTTTCCTGTTGATTAAGATAGATTTTACAAATCCCAACATATATAACTATATTTATAGTTTTATTCCTGAATACAAAACATGTTGAGAACTTTTTCAGGAATTCCAGGACAGATGAGAAACCCTGAATGCAACTTAAAACAGAGCATAGCTAGGAAAATGAGTTGTTAGTTGAAAATTGACACCAAAGTAGTCATATTAACAAATGACAGAGTAGCCTGCAACAGATTATATACTACATAAAATTAGCAAGTGAACGTTTAAACCTTACCACAACTTGTTTCTTGTCATTCTCTCCCCTCTTTGTGTGTAGATCTGTAGCTAATTAAGGAAAAGAACAAGTGGCCCCCTGGTCATGACGCTCAGCTGAAGATCTGATATTTCTGCAGGTGAAACCAGACGGCTACAGGGCTATGCATATCTGACATTGTCAATGTGGCAGCTTTTCATCAGTTTATTGGTAACATTTCAGGTTGGCTACAGGGCTTATAACATTTGACATTGTGCATTTAGCAGCTTTTCAGCATTTTTATTGGTACAAGTTTTTAAATTTCGACAATAAATATAGTATAGAGAAAAGGCAGCTCATGCTGTACAATAAGAAATATTTGTGCATATAAAATTTAATAATGAAAACACATTAGGACACAAGAAGTTCTTCATTTCACTAATGGAAAAAGAAAAATATATTATCTACAAAGCTATAAAAAGTACAAATTCAATTATTTCTCTATTAAATCATGAAAATGAAAACATATCTCTGTCATAGCTCTACATGATTAACTATACTTTTTATCTAAATTTTGAACTGTATTAGAAATAAGAGCTGCACCAGATTTACCTTTGTAAGTTTGCAATTATGGGCTGGCAGTCATAATTAGATAGGTTTAGGTCTGGTATGATTTCGGGCATCTATAATGTGCAAAATTATGTTAAAACAGAAAATGTTCTCAATTTAGTATGCTCTGTGAATTAGGTAATCAAATGGAAGGAATTGCATTCAAAAGGTTTGTAAAAACTGTTAAGTTTTTATCATGCATTGTATGGGTGTATGTTCTTAAAGTGTTAATTTCCTCTTCAAGAAAGGATACTGACAAGAAACTCTTTTAGTTTTTATCATGCATTGTATGGGTGTATGTTCTTAAAGTGTTAATTTCCTCTTCAAGAAAGGATACTGACAAGAAACTCTAGAATGGTGCTGTCCCAAACGAAGTCATAATAAGCATCCATTGCATCATGGGAGTTCCTTTCTTGTAGAGCTTTAAAAGCTGTTGTATAGTCAACCTCCTCAACACACTGACACAGCACTGCCACCTACAGGGAAACACAAACATTAAAATGATGGCAGGTCCTGACAGTCACATGACACTATCAAAGGGGTTGTCTCATGCATCTAACTTAGTAGTGCCTATATAATAATAACTGTTGTGGCACGCATGCTTTTTCAGGCAATTCCTATGTGCCTGTGCCTAAGAACCTGTTCTTGAAGTGCAAGAAATAATGCCAAATCATAAAATGTGCCTTACAGGGTGTTCATTTTTTATATTTTCCGCATATGTCTTGAGTAATTTGGCATTATTTCACACAGGGTATTTTGCAATCTTGTTCACTAAAGTACTGTGTTCAGCATCATCTTTGAATTGAAACTGGTCTTCAGGTGCCAAATAATGGGAGAGTGATGTCCTAGATTCTTTATTTCAAAGTTAAAGAGATGAGAAATTTTTCCAAGATTACAGGGATAACAGTGGTTGTATCATATCCATGAATATGAGATTTTTTATGACCTGAAGATTGCAGAGTTAATTAACTAGCTAACATAATGTAAAAAGCACTATTATATCCTCAAACTGCAGTGATCACCTCAACACATTCATTATATATAGTCCGTCCCAGTACCCGTGTATAAATATATTCATAAATAAAAGCATTTTATAAAATAATGAAATTTATAAACACCTAGCACACACAAAAAATTGTACTGAAGTACTTGAAATTTACATGCAAAAAAAGTGAATTCTCTATGGAAACATGTTTATCATATTAGTTTGTATACAATAAATGAATCTCACCTGGGTGTAACATCGGAGGTAATTACAGCACCGGATCATTCTCTTGTATACCTGTAAATATTAATTATGGTGAATGATCACAATACTTAATTTGAGAATACATAATTTTAACAGTAATATAATGACCTTAAATTATGATCTCATATTAAAAGTGATTTTAATTGTTACCCTTCTTTTGCGTAGATCTTTGGACACAATAGTATTGACAGAAACCATATTCTAACAAGTGGCCCATGGGCCATGACGCTCAGCTAATTTAGACTGGGTGCTCAATTTTTTTATTAATGTTATATATTGTCTGTGAGAATAGCCTATGGCTAAAGTTACAGTGTTGAAAAAATGGACAGAAAATAAAAAATTCAGGATTCATAGGAGACCTGCCAAGGACCCCCTGGATTTCACAATAGAGGGTTCCAAGGAAAATTGATACAATTTGTACCCTGTCTGTCTGGGTGCTCAAAATCATGTTTCTGGTCCATAGCTGGCAGAATATAGGTCACCATTATCCAATTTCAGGTTTCCAAGGAGAATTGCCAAGGATTTCCCTGAATGTCATGTTAGAAGATTCTAGGGCTAATGGTTACAATTTTTGCCTTGTCTGTCTGGGTGCTCAAAACCATTTTCAGCCCATAGGTCACGCAATATAGGTCACCATGACTAATTTCAGGTTGCAAAGGACACTTGACTAAGACCTCCCTGAATTTTAAATTGAAATATTCTGGGCCTAATGGATACAAATTGTGCACTGCCTAACTGTCTGGATGCTTATATGACATCTTTTCTGATAGGTTGCAAAATATAGGTCATGGTGACCTATTTTCAGTTTTCCAAGGACATTGGCCAGGGACATATAAGAATGTTACATTAGAAGATTCTAGGCCTAACAAATACAATGTGTGCCCTAACTGTCTGGGTGCCTTTATGACTTTTTTTCCTAAAGGTTGCAAAATATAGGTCATGGTGACCTAATTTCCACAGACATTTGCCAAGGACGTCTCAGAATGTTAAATTTGACGATTCTAGGCCTAACAAATACAATGTGTGCCTTGCCTGACTTTCTGGATGCTCAAAATCCTGTTTTCGGCCTGTAGGTCACAAAATGTAAGTCATCATGACTAATTTCAGGTTTCCATGGAGATTTGCTAAGGACCTCCAATGATGTTGCATTAGAAGATTCTAGGCCAAACAGATACCATTTGTGCCCATCTGACATTCAGGGTGTTCATACAAAATCTTTTTCCCTACAGGTCGCAGAATATAGGTCATAGTGACCTAATTTCAGGTTTCCAAGGATATTTGCCTAGGACCCCCCTTAATGTCATTTTGGAGGATTCTAGGCCTAATGGATACTATTTGTGCCTGATCTGACTGTATAGGTGCTCAAAATCATGTTTTCGGCTCATAGGTCACAAAATATAGGTCACCATGACCTATTTTCAGGTTTCCAAGAAAATTTTTCCATAAAAAACTCTCATGATATTGAGTTAAAAGATTCTAGGCCTAACATATACGTTTTGTCCCCATCTGACATTCAGGGTGCTAATATGACATCTTTTCCCTACAGGTCACAGAATATAGGTCACAGTGACCTAGTTTCAGGTTTCCAAGGAAATTTACCTAGGATATCCCAAAATGTCAGGTTAGAGGTTTGTAGGCCTAATAGATACAATTATTGCCCAATCTGACTGTTTGGGTGCTCAAAATCATGTTTTCGGTCCGCAAGTCACAAAATATAGGTCACTAAGACCTAATTTCAGGTTTCCAAGGAGATTTCCCAAGGACCTATCTGGATGTACAGTTAGAAGTTTCCAGGTCTAACGGTTTTGATTTTTGCCCTGTTAACAGACGGACGGCCGGACAGCCAGACAGCCAGACGGACGACAGACAAAGGGTGATCGCTATAGCTCCGATGACTTACAGGATATTGTAGATTTAACTTTTCATATATTTGTTGAACAATATAAAGTTGACTGACCTGTTCATCAAAGACCCTGGAATTAATAGGTTCACTGAAGAAATTAGAGGCCGTACAGCCAGACCTCAGGTAATACTTCATGGCACTGGCATACTGAGAGGCAGCTGAAACATAATACAAAATATGATGAACCTCTGAGTCGTATTATTTCAGAAATAACACAATCAGGACTTGGGAAATATCTAAGCCTCAGCATTGGTTGTCTGGATGGTCTGTTTCAATTTTATACATTACTTCAAGGTTTAAATCAAATTTGTTTGAAATTAATTTGACAGTGGATATAAATTAATATGTTAACTGTATCATGAGTCATGAAATCGTTTATTTTTACATCTGAGCCTTTTTAAATTCTTCAAACATTAGATTCTGGATTTGAAATACAATTAAAATGTTGTGTCTTGACAAAAAAAATTTCTCAATGGATCTCACAAGTATCATATTTTATCATATCACATAATGCACATTCAACCTGAGTAAATATTAATGGTAGCAAAACTGGGCCTGTGCAGTTTAAATCCCTGCAACTTAACTTTTGATGTCTGGCTTGCTACATATAGGTTTAGGTATGTACAGAAGAGAATTTGTGGAAAATGAATACTTTTGGAAAACTTGTGAGGAATGAATGAGACAACCTTTGAAAAAAGGACTAGGAAATACATTACAAAGAACTCTGAGGGCAGTGGCAAGATGGAAATCTGTAGAGAGAGTATGGTGGTGATCAGACCTGTAGCCACAGAGAAAATGCCAGAATATCGCAGGGGGAGAGCCATACCCATCATTGTTATCTACAGTAGGATTCAGAGAAGTTCCATCAAATAAGCTTCATTTTAACTCTGGCTGGTGTTTTGACTGGTAATACCATAGGATATCTCCAAGAGATAAAATAAAACTATACAAAAAATTAGTTTTAAGTCACCAAATGGCCAAAAGACCTGTCCAAATTTGAAATAAATGTTATTATTGAGCAAAACATACTATACTGCAAGTCTATTGATAAATGTAATAACTAGAATGAGTTTGTTTATAAACTGAGTTGCATAAACTGATACATGTGTCATTTGTCTATTGGCCCCCAATCCCCAAATTTGATGAAAAATATATTGACTACTTCAAAAGTGGGGGGTAGACAAACAGACGATTTGACCTTGAAGATGCAGGTCAAAGTCAACACTCTTCAAACTCTTCTGAGATTTCAGTGGAAACAATTCATGAATCAAATTTCATGAAATAATATTGAGTGGTTCAAAAGTTAAAGTGTTCACAATTAGTGTTTCAGCTTATTTGAAATGGAACATGAAGATCAAGGTCACCAGTTTTCAAACTCACCTGTGATTTTGGTAGAAACATTTTGTGTATCAAGTTTCATGAAAATAGATTGTGTGGTTCAAAAGTTTTACTGTTCACAATATATTCAATTTTGGCTAAACTGACCTTGAACATGAAGGTCAAGGTCACAGGTTTTCCAACTCATCCCAGATTTTGCAGGACAAATTTCACGTATCAAATTTTATGAAAACATTCACAAACAAGGGACCTATGGGTCACAACGCTCAGCTGTTATATATGATAAAAAATATTATTTAGAAATGAGGCACATGCTGGTTTTGTGTGGTAATAAATATAAGCTGTATTATGAGTTGTTGTTGTTTAGCTTATGTATGATTTTGATAGTACCTTTGGAGACAGGGAAGAGGATTGATTTCATTTATTTTATTAACAAATGGAGTACTTCTGTCACACAGATTTTGACTTGGCCATATAACTTATAAGCAGAACATATAATATAAGAGTTTAACTATTTATTAAAAAAATTACAAATATTGTCCCAAATATAATTTTTATTAAAAATAATAAGAGAATCATATGATTTTTTAAATTGAAATATAATTGATATGATTATTAAAATAATATTAAAGAATATATTCATGAATGCATTCATGAATACATTTTGAAAGTATTTGCACGAGTATTCATATACTTTCATTTTTACCTGAATTCCCATTCTATATGCAAGAAATTTTATAATGGAGTACATAATCATATTCGTATTTAAATACAATTACAAAGTATTCGCACCATGTCTGGTATTTATTCAGTTTTCACCAAAAAATGATGTTGAGAATCCAGAATATACAAAATTCACACATTTAAATAATGATCATAAGTACCTGGTTTTATGGCTTTTATTTATATTAAAAAATAACTGTAAAAAATTCATTTTGGACTAATTTCACATCAATGTACACACTAGACACAGTAGGAATCTAGATTAATATTATCAACTGCATCTTTGTCTATCATTAATTTCCTTCATATAATCCTTAATGATTAGTAATGAATAATATGATTTACTTCTTTATCATTAAAAATGAACTGAAAAATGCCATAGGTGACTGCATGGTGTTATTTGGAATATGTGACATTCTACCCATCGATACAAGATTCTTATATCATCAGTAACTGCAAGTTAATTTCCTGTTATTATAAACTAACAAATTCCTTTTCTATTTTTCTTTAATTTGTTATTAAAAACCAATAAAAATTTATTAATTTATTGTTTATTGTTATGTTGTTGGTTAAAACTACTAGATGAGTTGGGTTGAACACCTGGATCAACTGTGGCTGGCCATCAGCTGCCTGGATTCTCCCCTCAAGCGTGCATAATTTGATGAAAGGTCAACAAGGTCAACATACAGGTGACTCAAGAGGGGCTGGAGAGAGCCAAAGTCTGACAGGGTCTCATAAAAAACATTAATAAAAGCTACAATATTTGGCAAATTTCTTTCAGCTTTCTAAACTAAAAAGCTGAAATCCTTATGTGTGCATGATATGAAAATTATATCAACAGTGCTCACGGAAAACAAACGTGCCATGGTCACAGTTGGGCAAAATTTAAGGTACTAATTTTATATTTATACTAATAACTTATAAAATTTGAAAAATTCAGAACTAATTTTGGGTATTCAATTGAATCTTGATTAAATAATGTTACATCCCTGACAAAAAAGATCTCTAGCTTCAGCAATGCCCTTGTTAAGGGAGTAAATATATTTCTTGATTTTTTACAAAGTGCATTATGTTTGGGCCCATAACTTAAAAAAAATACACAATACTGACATCAATTTAGGCATGTGCATAGTGAATGTATAGAAAAATATGTATATTATATATGATCAAAGTCAGATCAGTGGTTTTGATATTAGGCAGTCTTAAAGTGTAACATTGGGTTTTTAATGGAAAAATTAAGTTTTTCATTGATATCTCGAAGGAATTAAGTCCTAGTGACCAAATTCTTGGCATGGTAGGGGATTTTGGAGAAATCTAACTGTATGCCAAATTTAAGGAACTTAGAGCTGAAGCTCGGGAGCTGAGCTCTAGCAAACTGCATAACACTAGCAATATGTGACATGGTGCTTGAAAACTTGAATAAAATCTACAGTTTTTGATCAACTGGTTTCAAATTTTTGGTGTTAACAGTTGAAATGCTAAAAAAAACATGCTGTGAAAATTAAATCCACAGCAGTTACAGCAAAAAAAACGTGCCATGGTCAAAGTTGGGCAAAATTTAAGGTACCAATTTTTTATTTTTGCTAATATTTTTAAAAATTTAAAAGATTTTGATCTAATTTTGGGTATACAATTTAATTTTGATTAATAAAAGTAATATTACTGGAAAAAAAGTGCTTAGCTTTAACAAGTTTTGTGTTAAGTGATAAAATTTCTTTCCTGATTATTTAAAAAATGCATTATGTTTGGGCCCATAACTTTTTTAAATTAAATAATACAGACCTAATTTCTGGCATGTACATAGGAATTATATAGAGGATTATTTATAGGAAATATGAGGAAAAACAGATGAGTGGTTTTGATATTAGGCAGTCCTAAAGTGTGAAAATAGGTTTTTAATAAAAAATTGAGGTTTTTTCTTAATTTCTCAAAGAAATGAAGTCGCAAAGACCCAGTTTTTGGCTTGGTAGGAGATCTTGGGGACATCTAACATTATGCTGAATTTTGGATTCCTAGGTCTTACGGTTTCAAAACGTGCCACATCTACGGACGGACGGACGGACGGACGGACGGACGGACGGACGGACGGACAGACGGACGGACGACGGACAATGGACCACGACTATAGCTCAGATGACTTATAGTCAGCTGAGCTAAAAATCCTAGAAACAATGAGCAATAGTTCCCTTGATTTGACCTTGATATCAAGGTCAAGGTCATCAGTTTTCAAACTCATCTGAGAACTTGGTTGCAATAATCCAAGAATCAAATTTGAGGGGAAATAATATGAAATACTTCTAAAGCTATGGGGTTCACATTTTTTTAAAATTTTTGCTGATATGACGTTTATTTATGAAGATCTGGGTCACCAGATTTTGAACTCTTTTGAGATATTGGTAGAATCAATTATATTTTCCTGAAAATTTATCAATGGTTCAAAAGTTATGGTGTTCACAAGTGATGACAAAGATGCTGACGACAATGACTATGCAAGACTAAACACTAAATTTCTCTCCCCCTTGCATGGGAGGGGAGACATACCGTTAATATCTGAACTAAAAAATGATCTGCCCTACATGCAACAAGACGCAAGCTTATCCCCTTTGGTGAATCATTTAAATATAGGTTGGGTGGTGGTTACTTCATCAAATGCATACTGGGGGCATGATTAATAACAAAGTGACTAGTCCAGTTGAATTGGGCGGAGTTGTTTGAACTAGGCAGTGGCTATCAATCTCAGAGCCTACACCTAATAGACAAGGTAAAGTGTCTCACACTCTCCACGCTAGGTGAGGAAGCTGGAAAGGGCTCTGATTGGCTGATCCATAGGGCAGCCTATTTTTTCATAAGGGTGCTAGTGGGTTAGTCCACTATAGTGAAAGAGGAATAGCTGGGGTGTCTTAAAATACAGTAATACTATATGTGGTGATAAATGGTCTCACCATAGTGAATGTCTGCCTGTGTCCTGAGCCAAGACGGGTTGGTGGGGTCCACTTTGAGGGCGTGTAGCATCAATTTCTGTACAGAGTCCGTCACAGCATCCACGTTCAGGTTACTGGTGCTGAAGCAGAAAATGCAAACTCAGACATGGGGTCTATTACAGTTGTTCTATTACTATTACTGTTACTATTACTTTCAATTTCTGATATTACTATTACTATTACTATTACCACATTTTATCTTCTATTACTATTACTATTACTATTACTGGGGTATCTATTACTATTACTATTACTATTACATAAACTGATGGGAGGATTCTAGACTCTGCGCAGCCATGAGTGCTATAAACTAGCACTGCAATCACATTTTTATATTATATATTAATATTAGAAGCACCTATATTATCCAGTTACCTACACAATTTTCTTATACTGTGTCTGTCATTAACAATAAGCCTAATGATACTGGAGATCTTAATTATTTCAGCTTCTTTAATTCTGTTTATATATATATATATATATATATATATATATATATATATATATATATATATATATATATATATTTTGAAACCTCAATGATTATTGGGGTGTTTTAAGTCAAAATTATAAGATAATTGTATGAACTCTTGAATACATGTAATTTAAAAGCAACCCATTGTAAAGACCCTGGCATATGTTAAATATTGATTTATAATTGTATGCATACTTGTACATTTTTAATTATTTTCATATATATTTCACATAAATTTATTTTATAGTACATACTTCTGTTAAGATTTAATCTTCTTTTGCATAATTAATAAATAATGTTTTCAGTGTAACTAAAAATGGTCTCCAAAGGAATTATTCATGATTATGTCATATTAATATTTAGTATCAAAGCTGACAATTTAGTCCTTTATGTATGTATCAGGAGAGGAATTTTGGTAGGGCTGTGTCCTGTTTCTTCTGTTTACATCAAGATTCTGGACAGATTCTAAACTGGAGACAAAAGTACCCCATCTTCTCAAGTGTATATATGTTCATTTGGATATGATGCCATGTTTTATTTTATCACATAGTACATCTTGAGAGTGAACAGAGAGGTGGTAAACTTTACAATAATGGTAGCATGCATGGCTTTTATTCTTCAGGCATGCCCTTCTTCATTGCAGCAAAACCAGCATAGGATAATTTAGGAATATGGAGACTGATTTAAACTTGTATCAATTTTACAAAACGAATAAAATATTATTTATATCACTTTCACAATTAATTTGTTATTCAACAATCTTATACTTTAAATTTTGTACATAACAGGATCTAATTATTTGATATCAAAATTTCAGATATTTAATAATAAAATATTAACAGTTACTTATATTCTCATATTATATAATCAAATAAATTAATATCTTAAAAAAAAATTGTTCATTTAATTTTCAAAATATAAATTAACATAATTTTAGATACTGAATGAAGGTCTGCAAAATTGGTATTATGAAATAACAGACAAGTATTAAAAGAATTATTTTAAAAAGTATTTATATAAATTAAATAGACAATACATGTGTGGAGCCACCTGTTTAAATCTTATAAACATACAAGATTTAATGTATTCAGGTTTACAAGGTGATCAAGTTACTAAATTTTACATGAATTTTTAGCTTATGACACGAGCTGGTGTACTCAACTAAGTCAAATTAGACACAAAAATGGTTTATTGTACCTATATTCTGAGAAGGACACATGGTTGATAGGACTGGTTACAACAAATACAGGATTCTTACACAATAATTCAGATATGGTTAAAATACAGTATTCCAAAACGGAATAAAATCTGCACAATATGAATGTATCATCCACATAAAATACTTGGTAGAGAACAGATTCAGTGTAAGTCTTACCTGCCGACAGTGAGGGGCCACAGTACTGTGTATTCACTGGCAATCTCAATGGTTATATCATCCTGATATAAAAGAGTAAATAAGGCATGTACTATAATCATACCAACAAATTTGTATTACATTTTATCTAAGATAAGGAACTGGATTCTATGTACCAGTGTAATAGTCTGTTTCACCACCTGCTTTCCACCTGTTTTTTTTTTTTAGATAATTTCTGAAAAGTTTATATTTTTCAATTGAAAAACAACAGGTTGAAGTTATAACCTATTGTGGTAATTTATAATTTTACAATAAATACCCAGTTTATATCCCATCACAATAATCTGGCAGATATGATGAGTCCCTGCATGAGTAGCCATCTTTGCTTGTTATATTTTTTAGATTGTTCACATAACATTATCCAATCAGCAGCTGTCAATAGAGGCTGTTTTTGCATGTGACCAATGGCCTTGACCACCATTATAAAGTGGATCTGATATGTTGTAAAATGTAGACTGATTTCTCATATTTTCAAATAATTCTGTTTCTCAAATAAGATGTAAGGTAGGTATTTATTTACCTTGTTGAAAAATAGGTCCTTTAATCCTCTACACTATAACTGTTTCCTTTGACCTGTAACTAATAAAACTTTTCTTAGCCACAAATAGGTGGACATGAGGGGATGAAACAGACTATAGCTGACTTCAGTGCTGAGACAGTCCCTGACTGTCCAGTACACCTTTATGAAAAAGTGGCCCAAAGTAGGGACAAAATTTTAAGAAATATAGGATAAAAGTGGGTTCCTAGAAGGAAAAAGGCAAATATATAGAAAATATAGGTATTTACACAACAAGTGTCCCAAGGGTCATGACTCACAGCTGCCAAGTAAGACATTCACATAAGGAATTTTATCAGCTGAATGCCAAATTTTGTAGGTGGTATCACAAATCAGCTGAAGCATAGCTCAAAGGATAACAGAGACTTAAATTCAGGTATCCAAGGATATTTTTCATGGATCTTTCTGGATGTCAAGTGAGAAGATTCAAGGTCAAGCGGTTACTATTTGTGCCTGGTTAACGGACAGACGGACAATGGACAAAGACTGATCACTATAGCTCAGATGACTTTCAGTCAGCTGTAAAAAAAGTAAGAAAAATAGAACTAAAACAATAAATAAGCTGAAAGAGTAGAAAATGTGTAATCAAGTCTTGTAATTTCAGGAGTCTGGACAGCACCAAATTTGTATCTGCTTACCTTGATGATGTTGTAGAGCTTGGTTAGACATGAGATCAAGATGCTCAGAGTTAAGGTATCCTGCAAATACATATATTTAAAAATATATGTATAATTTTTTTACCAAAAAAAAATTTGCAAAAAATACACATACTGAAGTTGCCTTTTTTGTTCACAAGGGTTTCAAATTCACATATTCTCAATGGGAAAAATCATTGTGAAAATAAAAACCTTCATGAATAAGATGTAATATTTGCACAAGTGAACAGTATTTTTTCTACAGCTTCAATGGAATCAGATGTATATTGTGCCAGAAGCATCAATATTAACATACATTTTGTTACCCATAATACAAGGTTTAAACATAAATAATATTAATACTTTCACCTGTTAGTTGTTCCCTTAGCTCCTAGTGCAAATGTTAAGATTTTGCATAAATAGTAGGTAATTGTTATGTATATTGAAAGTTACTGTAAGGTAAATCCAGAAAATGAAACCCTCATAAATGACAGAAGAAGTGAAAATCATAAATATTTAACCTTGTGACTATTGAGCCAGCCCCGGAAGATACTGTATTTATAATAGATGATGGTACTGTTTGACTTCTGTTGCCTCTCTAGCCATGCCTTGAAAATGCCAGTTTTGGTAAAGTATGCCCTAAGGGGGGTCCTTTCCCATATTTTCCATAAATCCTGAAAATTTTCACATTATTTCTCAAAGGTACCACTGTACCACCATCTGTCAGCAACTATGTTAACTATGCTCAAACACGTTATATTCTGGTAATAAACAAAAGATTTTAATTATTTTATACAGGTTTTAAAAAGATTGGGGAGATGCCTTACCCTGATTCTTGTAGAGAACGCAATGAACTGTGCCTGGTTAAGGAGACCCAGGTTGGCTTCCCTCTGTATCGTGCTGGAGGTGCCACTTGCGTTTCTTTTCTGCTGTGTTGTCATGGTGAAGATGTGTAATACTGGGGAAAAAAGTAGAAAAAATTTGAAAACCTGATTTTCTATTAGCTCAACACTGGAGTTTTCTATACTGAACATTAATTTACCATAGACCACTATGTTATAACATCAAATTGATAATCTTGGACCAGCAGTTTTTCTATGATGATAATTCATTACTAGAGATGGTATTTCATCACATGTTGGTTTATCTAATATATCTGTTCAAATATGCCACTTCACCTCTTTTTTCATGAGTTCATTTTAAACTGAAATACAAGGTTTGACAAAATATAATAACATACCTGTATCCCAGAATTCCCTTGCTGCCTTACGTGCACTTTTTATTACCGGAACGTCTTTGCACAAATCAGCAAGTAGACGACTTAACTGAAGAACAGAATACATTAGATATTTAAATTGGTGTGATGGTTATCATATTTCAGAATACATAAAGGGGTATATCTCTGAATGTTTTATACACAATATTTCACCAATTACTGGCAAAATCTATTTTACTGTGAATTCAAAGTACACAACTTTATTTGTGACATAAGGATTAAAAGAGCCATATCACAGGCACTTTCATACCTATTAGTATAATACTGGCTTAAAACATTTTCAATAATACACATTCTCCTACCCTAGACTGAGCACTGAACAATAAATATTGCTTGTCAGTAAGGTTGCCAGTAAGACAAATGGCTGAAATCCTTCCTTGCTGAATGCCCTGCATTCATAAAAAGCATTTAAATGTATTCATTCACAGAATTAAATGTCATCTTGTAATTGGTTTAAACAAGAAACTCAGAGGAGATGCCACATTTCACATCCTGTAAAACTCCTAGTAGGTACGATGGATAGTGAATCGCTAATCTTCAATGGTCCAGAGTGTAATAAGCAGAGAAGTTTATTGATTTTGATTCAGAGGACATAAATATCATTTATGAACATAACATTATGGATATGATGAAAAGAATGGTTGAGCGTTAAAGCTTGCTCAGTGATTATATTGTCTGGCAAAGATCAGACAGAAGGCTGCAGTCTCTTAAATGCAGACCAAACAGGTACTCAAACACATTTGCACCGAAAAGGGTTAGATTGTTTCGACACATCACTATTATAACTTTATTTCTTTTTTTTTGTGCTTACTACTATTATAATACTTTGTCTTTTTTCACTCAGTACTATGTCTTATGTTATCATCCACAAGGCAAATTCCTGTATTGGTATGGAACAAATCTTGTCTCTTGTATGTCTTTGTTCCATGTTTCATGACTCACCTCGATTGGGCCACTCTTGGTGTGTGTGAGACTGGACAGGTATGCCCATTCCTGACAGGACAACAAGAACGGGGCACAGTGCTCTAATGCCTCTTGTCCAGGAGACAGATCTGTTCAAAGTAATACATCAACCATCAATACAAAACATATACTGCTGTAAATAATGATAATGTTAAAAGTATTTCATTTAAAGTCATTTCATAATTATATGACTGCATCCAAAATGTGTTTACAGTTCTCTTGAACTTTCATTTTAAAGGCACATAATCAGTAGCAATATTAAGCCTATTCTTTCTGGCTATCAGTCTCAGTACCTCTCCTTTCAGCTGATTAATATCTTATTATGGTTCTGTGAGTGAGCAAACACAGTGCATGTGTGTCAAGTTTTGCACATGCCTGATGCAAAACCATTGCATCACACAGTCTCAGTACCTCCCCTATCAGCTGATTAATTAATACTTTACTATGGTTCTGTGAGTGAGCAAACATGGTCAACCTGTGTCAAGTTTTGCATATGCATGACCAATCACAGACAAGTAGTAGTCCAAACTAGTCCTACATGTTCTCTGATGTATCTCTGCTGGATGGATAATACAGTTGGTGGTCTGAATGCGAATTCATCGAGGAGCCTATCACAACAGATTTGTGTGATAGGTCCAGGGGCCTCAGCTAAAACGCCCACCAGCATCGCAACATGCAATGTTTCAGCCAGCATGAACATGTATCACATTTTTTGGGGGCAAAATCAGTTAGGGTACTCCTGATTGGGCTCAATGCACGGGGTCCAAACAGCAGTTGTAAGATATTTTGAAAAGAAAAAGGAAAACGTAGGTGGCTTCTGTGCAATGTTTATGTTGGTGCCAATGATTGTGCCTGGTCCACTTTTTTTAACATTCATGTGCAGGAGTAAGCCTATGGCTTCAGAGCAATATTTTGGCAGGTACCATTTCATTTCAAAGAGAAGACGCTATTTTTCATGTTAATTCAACTTTGTACATGATAAGGTCTGTTTAAGTTATCAGTGCATCAATTGGGTCTATAGTGAATGAATTAGAGACTGAAAGAGCTCATCATTATTTTGTTGCTAGTAATAAAATGTTGTCCAAGTTTCCTCTCTGGAGAGCACCACACTGATATAACTGACCTTGTTCTAGTGACAATGATGTGATGCAGGTCTTGACCCTCTTTGTGATGTCAGCTACAGTTGTCTCATCACTGAATGAACCTGTTTCCTCATACTCTGTCAGGTCATTCAGCAGCAGTTCCCATCGCAGCAGTTTAGTAAGACGATACGAGCGGTCCTTCACAGCTGACTCTGTCATCTGCAGCAGCTGCCTGGCCTGCTTGTACAACTGTACAGTAAGACAAGAAACAATGTAAGAAATTCATTGTTATTTTTATAATTATTTATTACTATTAGCAGTAGATCTAGTAGTACAGCTGGACAGGGCTTGGACAGCTGAGTGGTAAAACGCTTGGCTCTCTCCACTAGCGACCCAGGTTCGATCCCTGGCGTGGCTATGAGAGTGGGTTGTAGTTGCCCGTCCAAGGCCGGTGGTTTTCTCCGGTTTCCTCCACCTCTGCAGACTACCGAACGCCATCACCGGAGCCATGGAGAGTGCCTCGATTAGTTATTATAACTATTTGTACAATCCATATAAAATAAATAAATTTATATTTTAATAGAAACATTAAGGTGAAAAATAATTGAAGATATTATTTGCAATTTTATCAAACGAGAGACCTCATTCCTGACTCTAACAATGGGCAGCTTAGTCTTGTCACGGTCCATTGCCTTCATACAGGCGTGTCTGTGGCATGCCCGGTAACAGAATTGCGCAAGTTTCTCCAGGCATGCCCGCCCACCTTCCCACTTGCTATCATATTTTCAGTTGATGGTTACCGCTGTTTATTAACCTTTTTGTCGCTTGTATGAGGATGTTTGTCTCATTAAATGTGACATTAATTACCCCAAACCTATCGTTATGTTGTTATTATTTAAAGTTGTGCACCAGTTTTGCTGATTGGTTATGATCGATAGTGCATGTTGTTAGTCATGTGACAGTAATACATTTAAAGTTAATGCACACACAGTAGCATTAATAGCGGATCTTCTATAGGGATAAAATTATTATTATAATTATTATTAACACTAGACCAGGACTAGATGCTAAAAATCCTTAACCCCAACCCAACCACAAAACAAAACTGTTAACAATATCAACCCTTTTCGATGCTAATAGTGTAAATGACTACACCTTGTGTAGATGTGAGGTTTATTCACAAAGTTTTTATTTTCACGATAATTTCCCTTTTTCTCTTATGAAGAAAACTTTAACCATAGTAAAGATGAGATAAAATCTGTAGGTCCTGACCTTCATCTGTAGACAGTGACGAGCCTTGGCGACCATGACGTGTGCTGACACTTGTTCCTGGATCATCGGTAGTGATTCTGTAGCCTGCTGCATCTCCTTAGAAACCCTCCACTAAAAGGCAGAGTCAGGTCATTTGATACACAAATAAATTGTAACATTTATAAAATGTACACAAATATTCAAAATGTTTACCTCTACATATTTTGGATTTGTCTTGCAAATACAACCTCGTTTACATGTAAGTGAGGGAAATGAAGCATGACCTGTTGGGCTGTATACAGCACACAAAATTTCAGAACAATCCCTACAGACATTTTTGATTTAGTATTTACTCACTCCCAGCAAAAATTGTCTTGTGAACTAACAAGTGTTGGATACTAAAGCACTTGAAAGAAGTGTCTGTTTCTCCTGATATTGGAGAATTTCTATATATGATTACAGTACTTTTAAAGTTTTTTTTTTTTCTTCTGGTTTTGGACCTTGAACACATCAAGTCTGTAGAATGACACCACCTTTCACGATCATATGACAATGTACAACAGTCTAACCATACCCGATCACTAAGGTGTGTCAGGTAGAACTTGCTGTGCTTCTGAGACAGTTTGTTGATCAGCTCCTGGATGCTCATTGGCTCATATGTCCACAGCAAAAGACGCTCGATTTCTCCTGTTTGTACTTCAGGATCACCTGTCAAAAAAGTATCTAAGGTCTCAGAACGATCTCAGAATATGTAAGCATTGTTTTAGTTCTTCTTTAATTTTTCAAAGTACTGCTCTGATACCCTTTGACTATATCATATTCTGAAAGCTGAGAATGTGCTCTGTCTATCAGTATTTTGAAAATATAAAAATTATTTCAGGTTTAAAATTGAGCAGAATCAGCAGAACTGAGAAAATTAAAAGCATTATAATGAAACATCTATTGTATTGAGGAAGTGGTGTGGATGGTCTCTGTGATGTCATTTGAATGCCATTGTAACACTGAATCAATGACCAACTGTCTCCTTGTGGACACACTTGAGTATAATCATAAGACAATAGGGTTATAGGTATATATTCTGAACATGTGTATTTGAAATTATAAACAAGGCCTACAGGCCTAATGCGAACCTGTGCAGAGTTTGGGAGTGTGAATGGAGGTTTATTTTTAAAATTTAATATTGATCCTTTTAAGTCCTGCATATCTACCTTAGTCATTATGATTTCAGCAAAATGGACATTTTGGACCTGCAAGTTTCAGACTAGGACATTTTAAAACTAGAATATGGGTAGTCAACAAGCGACTATGTGTGTCCTCAGAAATCAGAGTGGGACGGGTGAAGTGAGGCATGGATTAAGTGGCAAGGGAAATAGAGTGAGGTGTGTTGCATATTAGCATGGATGTTTGCAGCGTAAATGTGAATGTAGGTGGTGCCACCTGTCATAAAGTCAGGAAAATTGTCCAGGATGTATAAACCTGCAAAATTTCAGGTGGATAAGTCAAACCACTGATGAGAAATGAGTGATTTTATCCAAAGGCAGATGAACAGATTGACGCTGTGCATAAGTGGTTGCAGGTGGTGCCACCAGTTTTGCCTATGATGAAGAGCTATGTGAGATCTATACACATGCAAAATTTTGGCCCAATCGGTCAAACGGTTCCCAAGATATGAGCTTGAATGTCTGCAGAGTAAACCTGAATGTAGGTGGAGCCACCTATCATAAAATCGAGAAAGCTTTCCAGGATGTATAAACCTGCAAAATTTCAGGTAGATATGTCAAACCACTGCTGAGATATGAGTGATTTTACACCAAGGCAGATGAACCGATGGATGCTGTGCATAAATGGTTGCAGGTGGCGCCTCCAGTTTTGCATAGAATGAAGAGCTATGTGAGATCTATACACATGCAAAATTTTGGCCCAATCTGTCAAACATTTCCTGAGATATGAGCTTGGATGTCTGCAGAGTAAACGTGAATGTAGGTGGTGCCACCTGTCATAAATCGGGAAAGCTATCCAGGATGTATAAACCTGCAAAATTTCTGGTGGAAAAGTCAAACCACTGCTGAGATATGAGTGATATTATCCCAAAACAGATGAACAGATGGTCGCTGTGCAAAAATGGTTGCAGGTGGCGCCACCAGTTTTGCCTATTATGAAGAGCTATGTGAGATCTATACACATGCAAAATTTTGGCCCAATCAGTCAAACAGTTCCCGGGGTATGAGCTTGGATGTCTGTAGAGTAAACGTGAATGTAGGTGGCGCCAACTGTCATAAAATCGAGAAACCTGTCCAGGATGTATTAACCTGCAAAATTTCAGGTGGATAAGTCATACCACTGCTGAGATATGAGTGATATTATCCCAAGGCAGATGAACAGATGGACACTGTGCAAAAATGGTTGCAGGTGGCGCCACCATTTTTAGTGTATGTTATAAAGCTATAAAAGGGCTACATTTGTGCAAAATTTTTAGCCTGATTGGTCAAACGGTTCCCGAGATATGTGGGTTTATGTGTGGAAACAGACACACGAATGGACGCTGGGCAGCAAGGAAAGATCATGGGTCAACAAAAAATGAGGGTGCAGCAGTTCACATGTGACCTGATGATAAACCCGATTCGCTTAAAATGCAAACCAAGTTTTTTCAAACAGTTGAAAGATATGGTTCCAATAATCTGGTCAGTTGCCATGGTGATGTCTGGACCCCACCTGTTTGTACTGAGTGACCTCTTGACTTGGCTGCTGAAACTCATTGTCAAATCTGTTTTCAAATACAGAAAGCCTTTTTCAATTGGCTACAATGCTTTTTTTAAACTGTATTTACCCAATCTATTTTTATAAAACTGGCAGAACCCTATTGTAGAATAATTCTTGTAAAGTTTAAACCAATCAGCTTAAAAGTTTCATCATAAATCAGTGTATAAGCTAGAAGAGTTTAAAATTACATTTTCGCTTGTAAAGAACACATCAATGTAGGTGGCGCCACCAATACCTCAAAATCAGATATGACATATGTGACAAACATTGGTATAAAATTTGGTGATTATAGCTCTAGCCGTTTCTGAGATTTTAATTTTAGTGTGCTTTTTTGGACAGATGACTAAGTTCAACCTCCTGTAACTCGGCCAAAAATCTCCGAACTGGAACCATTTGAACAAACTTGAGAGAGATTGTTCCAGGGATCATTTCTGTGAAATATTGGACAATTTAGCTGGACTGTTTCGGGGAAGAAGATTTTTAAAGCTTTTTTAGCTTTTTTAGCTTTTTCCCTATAAAATCTAAGAAAATGCAGTAAGAAAAAAATAAACAAAATCCGATATAGTTTTTTGGATGACTGATTATTTGCAAAAAGTTTGATGATGCTAGCTCCTGCCGTTTTAGAGATAGATATGGTTAACGTACAGACAACGCACGACGCCGCACCATCGCATAAGCTCACAGGTTCGCTAAAAATAAACCATTTTGCTCCTCATATGTCTGCATTTTAGTTTACTATTTAAATGGATTAAAAAGAAACACCACAAAAACAGGGGAGCTGAAACAGTAAATAGACAAATACCCCTTATTCACACTAAACAGTTCTTGAAATTTTTTGTCACTGCAGATAAATCAAACCAGTTGAAAAATGATTTGAAAACAAGTTCATATGGGCAACTGATGCCAAAGCTAGAGGTGTACATTTCATATGTAAAACTATGTAACAACATGCTGACACAAGCATTTGGGCTTGTGCTATAACCCTGTTGCAGTATAAAGAAAATAGCTAGACTTTTTGGATGTGATTTGACTCTTTGACAAAGCAGATTTGAAACATGCTGAGTGTAATTCAAAAGTTTTGGCCAAAACAGACTGAAAAAGATTTGGATTGCTAGGTGAAATTTGTCTGATTCAATTTTACATTTGCATTATGAAAGGGATATTGTGGGTCGGTGCACTTTTTTCTTAAATATTTTTTAGTTGAAGGTAACCGAATCCCATATTTTATGCTGACTAAGCTAAATTTTCAGCTAAAGGATATACATCAGCAGAGATCCATCTTTGGTTTAGGACTAATGACAGTGCTGTTGTACACACTTCTAGTCATTTTTATTTTATATCCTACGCCATCTAAGCCCGGTGTTTACAACACCTGTAGGTCCTGGGTGTAACCTGGTAAATTGCTGTGTACTGCTCTGTCTTACCTGATGGCGGAACCTGCCAGCCAGAAAGCAGGTCCACTTTGCCTTTAGGTGTGTCTGTAATGGTTTTCAGCTGATCTAGCTCCTCAACTGACAAGTGTGTTGCTATTGGTCCACGGCGCACACGTTTTGAGATTCCCACATCTTCTGGCAGTGACTGGACTAGATATCTGTAATGAAGATACAGAGCTGTGATTAAACAAGACTCACCTTTTACAATTCTAAATGTATTAGAAATCATTTTTTATATTGTAAATTAAGCTACACAAATTACAAATTTGTGATTTTCATCTATATAATATCTATTTTATATATGTCTAATATTTATGCAGGTTTTGCTAGTGTGACATGAACGGTCTATTGTGTAAGCATTTAATTTCACAACTCTTGTGCAAGGTAGTGAAGGTTTCATATGATACCAACTAGAAAAAAAAACTGAGAAAAACTAGAATACGAGTAGTCTAAAAGTGACTATGTGTATTTGCCAAAATCAGAATGCTATGGGTGAAGTGAGGCATGGATTTCAGACCATCAGTGTTATGGTTCTGATGCTCAATATGTCAAACAGGCTGTGAGATGTTAGCATTGATTTTGGGCCATGTAAAAATGATCGCAGGTGGTGCAACTTGTCAACTGAATGAGAAAGCTATCCAAGATGTATACAATGCAGACTTTCAGGTGGGTAAGTCAAACCACTGCTGAGATATGAGTGATTATTATTATTACCCTTGGAAGATAAATCGATGGACACCAAGAAAAAATGGTTAAACGTTGGGCCACCTAATTTGTATAAGCTGTAGAGCTATGTAAGATCTTTACTTGTGCAAAATTTCAGACTGAGATGTTAAACCAATCCTGAGATTTTAGCCTGGATGTCTGCCGTGTAAATGTGTTTATAGGTGGCACCACCTGCCAACTCAATGAATAATCTATCCAAGATGTTTACACTTGACATGCAAAATTTCAGGCAGATAAGTCAACCCACTGCTGAGATATGAGTGATTTTTATCCTGGGTAGATAAACAGTTGGACACCACGAAAAAAATTGTTGTAGGTTGGGCCACCAAATCAGTATTAGCTGTAATGCTATGTAAGACCTATACTCATGCAAAATATCTGGCCAATACATCAGTCCAGTCCTGAGATATTAGCATGGATGTCTTCAGCATAAATGTGACTGTAGGTGGAGCAACCTGTCATATAAACGAGAAACCTATTCATGATGTCTATAAGTGCAAAATTTTTAAGTGATTTTAACCCAAGGCAGATTAACAGATGGATGCTGTGCAAAAATGGTTGTAGATTGTGCCACAAATTTTGTGTATGATATAGTGCTATCCAATAGCTATACTCATGCAAAATTTCAGCCTGACTGGTCATCAAGTCCCAAGATATGTGGGTTTTTTTTGTGAAAACAGACACACAGACGGACACAGAGGGGAAAGGTCAGAAGTCAACCCAAAATGAGGGTGCAGCAGTTCACATGTGACCTGATCATTTTCATAAAATTCCATCCAGTGGTTACGGAGGAGTTCTCTGGAAACCTATAGTATCCACAAAACTCTTTTTTGGCAGATACAATTAATAATGGCCCAATAAAATACACAGTGTAAATGTGGCATTTAATTGTGGACTAGAGACAATAAAGAAAAAAAAATATCCATTCTTTGTCTGGTCAGTGAAGTATATCTGTGAATTTTACATATTAATTACATTTTATTTAGCTTACAGTGTAAACCAGAGAATTAATTTCCAAGTAAAAAAGAATCATTCTCATGGAGTTTTTTTTGTGAAAACTGTTTCAAGAATATTTTTGACAAATAAATTTTTGCCCGATGTATACATGCAATTGCTTCAGAAATTTTGTACAAAGTATATAATATCAAGTAAAATGAATTATTTTTACAATCCAGTTGTACTGTTTGTGCCTTTGGACAGTGGATGTCATTTTTCAAGTACAGCTGGACAGTAGCATTACTACATAGATTACTTTACATGTCTTTATACACTAAGGTGGCAAGAGCTTTTATAAGAAAATAGTGACAACACAAACGTCAGTCACAAATGATGCTGCATTGGCTTTTCCCACTCCCTCAAACTGGCTGGTTTACTTCTCTGGTCAGTTTGATGAACATGTCACAAGACACTATCCAGACATATTTGGATTATTTTTCTCCCATGGATTCTTTGCATGGTATGACATTACTTTTCACCCCAGCAATTGGTGGCACACCTCCTGCAACCCCTTGGTATAAAATTATACATTCTGTATTACTTGAATAAGCTATTTTCATGAAAAGACATGTAGACACATGTATTGGTATGGATTTAGGTATGCAAAAAGACTGTGAGATACACATACCTTGTGAAATTCTTTAAATTACTCATCTGTGAAGGACTGCTGGTCTTAAAAGCATCATTCAATGTCTGCAACAATCAAGAAATGCTTAATGACGGAGAATCTTTACACATAAAATATTTGTTTCCCAGTTAATAATAGATATTAACTTTTATTCTTTACTCATAAATTGTTCAGAAAATGACAGTATCAAATACTTAAAATCTTCAGTGCTCTATACTTCTGATCCACAGTACATCTATTATAAGTGCACAGTTACACCCCTGTTACATGTATGAGTGTTACCGTATTATAAGAATATTTATGCATTTTCTATATATTATTGCCTGATGCTTAGTTGTGAAATTAACATATTCATAAATTATAATTTTTCAACAAGTTGATAATAAAAGACAAACTAGAAATATGAATTTCCCATGAATGCAGGCCTCCGCCATGTTGGCGGTCCTTAATGTGGGGTACTGGTACTTCGCAACCCTTGTTTTCATTCTCTTATTCACCCATATGCCCAGATTCATTGGTGCGTAAGTTCCCTCAACAAATGTTTGCATTAAATTATTTGGTCCATATTCCCATGTTCAATCAGGCATATGTGACTGCACATTTGTGAATATTCCTGAAGTCCTTCCTGGATCCAGATCATGAGGTGGAACCACACCAAAATATAATCTTTTTCATTGGCCCATTCCTGCACCTCTGTTCATGAATATGTTATGTTTTGAATAAACACACACACATGAATGGGTACACATGAATGCATACACTACTGGTGAAGGCAAATAATCAAACTAAATCATACATTCTCCCTTACAATAACAGTCTATATTATATGAACACCATTTCAGCCTGACTGAACTTACCTTGAGTAAAAACTTGAGTATTGGTTCTTTGCCTTTCTTTACGATGTCTAACAACTGACTGGACACCACCATGCCTTTTGAGGCTCGCAGGACCGCGTTGCAGATGAACACATTTCTGTAAAGCTCCAGCCTGACAGATACAACATTGTTGCATAGCAAACTAAAGACTTGTCTAAACAGTCAATGTTAACAATGTCTGGATGTATTGGCTGTACTTCAGTTTGAGGTACGTGCATGATGGACTGACCTCTGCTAGATTTAGCAACAGACCAGCTTGCCTGCTTATCCCAAATATACATTATACATTCAAAATATATATCTTATATAACCATAAAGGAAGCATATCATGTGAAAGGCATTATGTCAGTGCTTGATTAGTAATAATTACAATAGATTAATCCAGAAAAGTAGAAAAAGTAAAAGTATATAGAAACAGGAATTAAAGCACCTATAATCTAATATCAATATTTAATGACTTTTTGACCTATCTTAAATGAAGAGGTTTTTGCCAGTGATGGTGTCCTTTTAGCTAGTTACTCATATGAGGTTACCAGTACCCAGATAAGATGATGTTACTCACTTGTCTGGCTGAGCAGCCAGCTGGTTCTCTAGACTGAGGCGGTGCTGCTCTGTCAGCTCCTGTTTGGTGTAGTCTTCCACCAGCAGATCTATTAACCCCTTAAAGTAGAAAAATTAAGTGCTATGTTTAAATCCTTAGGAGAAGAAAAGGTAGTTTTAAGCTGGCTGTATTAAGCTACCTAGTTTTAAAATAATTAAAGGTGCCCAATAACCTACCTTTTGAGAAAGAATTGATGTGATTTCTGGCTTCCTCTGTGTATATAGTAATGATATTTGGGGATTATTTTGGTTGTGAAAAGTGCTTATAAGGCCTTTTGTTGGAGAGTAAACTTGTTTATCAACAACATGTTTGTAAACACAGCAATGTTGACAAACAAGAAAAACACATAACCTGAGGCAGTAGGTTGCTTATATGCGGAGGTAGAAAGGTCACTTGTTGCAAAACACCATTTGCAAAGCTCTGGCTTATTTGACTTGCTGCTAGATGCCCTTGTTTTTATTATTTTGGCAGGCTCCACATATTCTAAACATGTTGATATAAACAAACAAGCAGCCTGTGTGTGGTTATATCCACATTTTCTGGCCTATTTTTATGGAAACTCCAAGGGATTACCTTGAGTTTATAAAGGTCAGATATGTGATTGGGCCCCTTTAAACTTTTAAACAAGGTACTAAAAAAGTGTCAAAATTTCTCAAAATATTCACCAAAATAATATTAAATTAATTTTAATGGAACATAGTAAGTGGCATCATTCAGTAAGTATAAACTGTAGTTGACATCCCATGTCTCCATGAGACTGATCATGTCAGAGTGACAGAGCAAGTCATCATGAAAAGTGCAATTTTTAATGTCTGGACATAAGTGTTCTTGAATTGTTCCTCAATGAGATAGGAACTAATAAATTATTTTTATTACTTACCTCATAATTAGTCCTCATGCTGTGTTCTACTCGTTCATGCAGACTGGCCTCGGTCGTAGGGGGCATCCCCAGGATTGTACGACATGCCTGGGTGTAGCTCTTCAACTTTTCATCAGGCACCTTGAGGAACACTGGATCACTGTGCTGTAATTTATGTAAATATTTGTTTTTTTTTAATAATCATAACCTAGTCAAAAAGGATTGTTACATCATAATAACTTTACATCTGATCAGGCTAGTGGAAATGAACCACTAAAAACATGGCATAAACTGATTTTTTTCATTTACAATCTGTAAACTACCTGATTTTAAAGGATAGGTTATGGTAAATATTATGGAATATTCTATTTATTAATGTACTATTATGATTCATGGTGGATTTTCAATGGATTTTCTGTTACATGAACCCATAAAAAGAAAAGTTTGTCTTATTAAAGTGTTTTCTAAATAATATGCAAAGGTAAATGTCATAGACAGACAATATACTTATTCAGGATATTCCCAAGATGCACTTGCATTAACCAAGATTAAATTTATGCCATTTTCCCCATTGCAGTGTCTTGTGAGGCTTCTATTTTTGCCATCTCGCCTTACAGAAACCTACACAATAACTTCATAAAAAAAATCTAAATAATTTCAAGAGGACCATAACAACAATTGTAGTCTTAACAGGATTTACTGATGCAGTTACTGTCACGTTATTGTAGATACATGGAATGCCATGGAATAACCAGATATTTAGCCAAATGTCAGCACTGTCAGAATGGCTGATTCTTCCAATGTTGAAAAAGAAATAACTCTAGCAAGTACATAATAAAATAAGCATTTACTTTTTCAAACAATCATTAAACATGATTTAAAAACCAATTCCCAATACTACTAAAAAGACATAGAAGAACAAATGAGTCATTTGACTGTGAGGCTGCACACTGACACTGACAAGACTGCATGTCTCACAAAATACAGTAGAATGAATGACTTGCATAACAGTGTTCAAAAAACAAAAAATGGTGCAACAATACAAAAATCAGTTCAGATGTATGATTGTCCCAGGACTTAAGGTGCATAATAATAAGTGACATGACATTAAGTATGACACAGAAATGTCACAGATGATGTTACAAGGACACTATTTCACAACAGGATAAATGGACAAGGTTTAATGTTTATAAATATTTGTAATAACCAATTGATACTGAAAAACTTCAAAAATTAAAAAGGATTATAATATATGTACATTATTATGAAACCTCAAGTAGGTGGTTTGTGCATTTTTCATGTATTTTAATTTTGAAAGAAAAGATAATTGCCAAATTATATTTATAAATTATATTTATAACTAGATGTGTCAGAACGACACGAAAGCCCCCGCCTTGGGCAAATTAGAAACATTTGTAAAATTTTGAAAATTTTTTAAGTTCAGGAGGTGTCGTATGGTCAAAAGTAGGTCAACAAGGGCAAAATGCAAACTCGATTTGTAACGGGTCATTATCAAGCAACACAACAAAAATCATGCCAGTATATGCAGGCATTGTGAAAAAAAGTCCATACATGTGCATTTTCCATAAAAATTTCTGTCTTTCATGAAATTTTCTATGTTTAGGATCCGTAAAACAATCCAAAGTAGGTCAACCAGGATGAAACGCAAACTCGATCTGTAACTGTCATTATCTGCCCACACAAAAAAAATCAGGGTGGTATCTGCAGGCATTGAGGAAAAAAAGTCAGTACATATGCATTTGTTATGAAAATTTATATTTTTCATGAAACTTTCTATGTTCAGGAGCAGTCAAATGGTCAAAAGTAGGTCAACTGAGACAAAACAAGAACTCGATCTGTAACTGGTCATTATCTGCCTACACACCAAAAATCAGGCCCATATCTGCAGGCACTGCGAAAAAAAGTCCATACATGTGCACCTTTTTTATGAAATTTTCTATGTTAGAGCACCGTCAAACAGTCAAAAATAGGTCAACTGGGACAAAACGTGAACTCCATCTGTAACTGGTCAATATCTGCCGACACACCAAAATTCAGGCCAATATCTGCAGGCATTGCGAAAAAACGTCTGTACATGTGTATTTGTCATGAAATTTCATATTTTTCATGAAATTTTCTATGTTCAGGACCTGTAAAACGGTCAAAAGTAAGTCAACCGGGACGAAACGCGAACTCGATCTGTAACTGGTCTATATCTGCCCACACACCAAAAATCAGGCTAATATCTGCAGGCATTGCGAAAAAAAGTCTGTACATGTGTATTTGTCATGAAAATTTCTATTTTTCATGAAATTTTCTAAGTTTAGGAGGCGTAAAACAGTCAAAAGTAGGTCAACCGGAACAAAACGTGAACTCGATCTGTAACTGGTCATTATCTGCCAACACACAAAAAATCAGGCCAATATCTGCAGGCATTGCGAAAAAAAGTCTGTACATGTGTATTTGTCATGAAATTTCTATTTTTCATGAAATTTTCTGAGTTTAGGAGCCGTAAAACGGTCAAAAGTAGGTCAACCAGGACGAAACGCGAACTCGATCTGTAACTGGTCTATATCTGCTCACACACCAAAAATCAGGCCAATATCTGTAGGCATTGCGAAAAAAAAGTCCATACAGGTGTATCTGTCATGAATATTTCTATTTTTTATGAAATTTTCTAAGTTTAGGAGCCGTAAAACGGTCAAAAGTAGTTCAACCAGGACGAAACACGAACTTGATCTGTAACTGGTCTATATCTGCTCACACACCAAAAATCAGACCAATATCTGCAGGCATTGCGAAAAAAAGTCCAAACATGTGTATCTTTCTTGAATATTTCTATTTTTCATGAAATTTTCTAAGTTTAGGAGCCGTAAAACGGTCAAAAGTAGGTCAACCGGGATGAAATGCAAACTCGATCTGTAACTGGTCTATATCTGCCCACACAAAAAAAATCAGGGTGGTATCTGCAGGCATTGAGGAAAAAAAGTCAGCACATATGCATTTGTTATGAAAATTTATATTTTTCATGAAACTTTCTATGTTCAGGAGCAGTCAAATGGTCAAAAGTAGGTCAACTGAGACAAAACAAGAACTCGATCTGTAACTGGTCATTATCTGCCTACACAAAAAAAATCAGGCCAATATCTGCAGGCATTGCGAAAAAAAGTTTGTACAACTGATTCATTTCGGAATGACGGAATGACGGAATGACGGACATGGGTAAAACTATATGCCCCGGCCACTTTGTGGCGGGGGCATAAAAACATGCATTAATCAGTGTAATTCAACACCTGGTTTGTGTTACTATATTATCTGTAGAGTCCAGAGATACAGAATGGTATTTGAAAACAATATTTATAACTGAAGTATTGTTTACTTTCTGCATACCATACTCTATATGTCTGTGCAACAGTAAAATCATAACATATCAGATTTTGTCAAGACGGCTCCTTATTAAATTAACTGGCTAATTTGTGATGGTAAATCAATCTTGTCTGCTGGAGGTTCAAAACTGTGCAAGTGCTGTTAATTACAGTAAAGGTCCAGGCAGTCTTGAATTTTTTTTTTTTTTAATTTTTTTGTTGAAGGTAACCGCCTCCATTTTTTTAATGCTGACTAATTTAATTCTTAACCTAAGTATGTACATCTGCAGAGACTCCATTTTGGTTTGGGACTACTTGACAGGGTGGTAGCACTCGCTTCCAATCATTTTTATATCCAGGTGTCACCCAGGTCCGGTGTTTACTGCACCTGCAGGTCCTGGGTGTGTAATCATCCCCATTGCTGGGTCATAACACAGAGGAACGCCCAAAGACGCACTCGCATGTGAGTGATACACGGCTGTGGGGCACAGCCTACCCATTAACCTGCAGAGCGCTCACCCTGGGTGGGGGCCGACCGTGAAAAACCTCACAGCCTCGGCTGAGATTCAAACCCACGATCTCCCTGCTTTGAGTCCTGCACTCTACCCCTGAGCCACAGAAGCCGGTCTAGACAGTCTTGAATGCATCAGGGATATTTAAAAGGTCTTGATAGTTGTCTAAACTAAGACCACATCAAAACTCTACAGCTTTTCAATTCTAAAGTTAAGAACTAAATACATGTATGTGAAAACAAATAAAGAGATATACATGCCTGTCATGCAAATACATATATAAACAGTCTTAACAACTAGTACTCTAACCTTGAAAGAGAGTCCTCTGTAACTCTAATACATGCCACAAAAATTCATTGATTATAAATACATTTCTATAACTGCAAGCATCAATTTACTTCTAAGCAACTATGCAGTACAAAATTACCACATATTTTCATAAATTCTTTCAGAATCAATCTCTAATGAAAAACAAAAGACAGATATGTAAAATATTGTTTCTGACAGTAATGTTGTCAAACATTTAAGTTTCTATCAATATATATATATCTGTTTATGTTTATATATAGAGAGAGAGATACAGAGAGGGAGAGAGACATAGAGAAAGTAAAAGCATACCTTTAAAATCATAAAGAGTTTTACAGTAATTAGAGATTGTGAACATTTGGGTGAAAGAAGTTTCACAATTAAAATGGTGTAATTATTTACGATCATTTACGGTTATGGACATTATAGAAAAAATATAATAAATGTACAGTAAAATGTGCAACGTAATTTTAATTGTGGGCAAAACATAACAAACATTATGGTAACAAAGTATCAGAGAATTTACAATACAGCTATCACTAGAAAAAGAGAATTTCTGTTCATAGCTGTCTTGTAATTATCATTAAATAAAAAGTTTACCTTGTGAATAAGCTCAGCACAGTTGTGGAACATGGTTAATGCCCGGGCGTAGTTGGCCTTGAAGAAATAGAAGGACCCTAAGTCATATTTCACCTGAAATAAAGAACATGAATATGTACCCATAGTGTACTATGAGGCAGAGAAACATAAACATAAATTAGAATAAGTGATGACATAATAATTGGCTTAACAGAAACCATCGCCTGCATGAGATACTTTAGGAACATATTGTGCATACAATAAAAATTACAAAACATTTATAAATACAGCTTTATTATCATAATAAGTGACCCAGGGGTCATGACGCTCAGCTGTCTAGGGAGACATCTACAAATGGAATGTTATCATCTGAATGCCAAACTTTGTAGGTGGTATTCTAATTCAACTGAAGCATAGCTCAAAGGATATGGGTAACAGTTCAGGTTTCGTAGGAGATTTTTCATGGACCTCCCTGGATGTTAAGTTATAAGATTCTAGGTGCAACAGTTATGATTAGTGACCTGTTAATGGACAACTGCATCTGTGAAGGTCTCAAAAATACAAATTTAAAGAAAATGCATAAAAATCTGAGAAAATCCGGATGGTGCCACCAGTCTGCAGGAACTGATGAAACACTCCATGATGAATGTGCATGCAGAGAGTCATGGTGATCAATGCATTAGTTATTCAGAAACTGGAGCTTTTGTATCAAATTTTTAATTATTCTTGGGGGGGGGGTTACTTCTGAGCCCCATAGCTCGGAGGATATGGGTAAGAGAGACCTAATTTCAGGTTTCCATCAAGATTTTCCATGGACCTCCCTGGATGTAAAGTAAGAATATTCCAGGTTCTGCAATAACGATTTGTGCCTGATTAAGGGACAGACGGATGGACAACTGACAAAGACTGATCACTATAGCTCAGATGATTTTCAGTCAGTTGAGCTAAAAATTATACAATCAATCATAAATGCCTGTTAATTCGTCTTTACAATGATCTGTGGACAACTGCCAGGGAATTACTCTCATTAGGGTTAAATTTGTCTACTTTACTATAATTTTGTTAAAAAAATAATTGTGAAATCAACAAAAAAATGTCATACTTCACAATATATACTATAATTCATGTATAAATGAAAATTCCATATGTATGTTAATGTATGTATCATTTATATTAGTGTATGGATTAATATGTGTTAATATATGTAAATATATGTAAATGTATAAGAATTTAATACAAATGTATACATAATATATGTTGCATAATGTTTGTTTCTTAATATGATAATGTATTCACCATGGCTATGATTTCAGACTTTGGCACAGTAATCCCACAATCCCACTGGTGTGTGACATCATCAGTGTCTTCATCCAGCATGAGAAAGCAGTTCAAGGTCGGCATGGTAACATCACGCTCTGCCTCCAGGATTTTCTCCAGTAAACTCACAGAATCCCCTACATTTTCATGTATCTGTGAAACACACCAAGCAGAGGTATTATAAAACAAGGGCCTCTGGCAATTTTCTCCAGTAAAGTCAGAGGATCCTCCATATTTTCATGTGTCTGTCAAATACATCAAGTGGAGACATTGTTAAATCAAAATGTAACCATCAAGAGCCTACAATATACAATCATGTAGTGAAAACGTAAAAGTATAGAACAGAATTAACAGTGAAATGAGACATAATACACCAAAATAGCATCTATTTTTTTTTTGTAGAATGTGTGGTTTGAAATAATTTAGCTAAACATAAGGGTGGTGATCCCTGCAGTGGATGAAGCCATCTGGGTATTTTTCATACTCATTATGTCTCATTTAATGCTTTTTTCTTATATAAAATGATTACATTTCAATAATTTAACATGGAACATCTATCAATTCTCAAATTAAAACCCCCCTCGAGTTTCAACGTTGAATATACATGAACCATTTTTTTTTATACCATAGGGAGAGATTATATAATATAATTACCACTTTCATGACCATTTCAAATGCAGTTGGTGCCATCATTGTTGGATCAAGGAGACCAGGCCTACAAAACAGAATTATAAAAAATTTGAATAAATGCAAATATCAGTGTAAAAAAACCTAACTCAGTTGAAATAACATTATCTTAATGATATGGATATTATAATTCTCACTGCCTAACTCTATGGATAAGCTGCAAGTGAAATAGGTGTAAATATTGTTCAGCCGACTGTTTAGATGCATGAACAATATCAATCATTTTAAACATGCTACAAAAGCACAAAATTTTTTAGCTATAAACTAATAATATAGTTTACTCCTTGCCCTATCATGAATACTGCATGACAGATACCCCGATAAGTTTGATTTCTACTCACACATTGACGTTGATCATTTTGGATGGCCGTGAAGGGAAGCTTGCCCTGACTAAAGCTCTGCTACACCTACAAGATAAATAATACAAAACAAAGCATACTCTATGGATGCAATACACATTTTTATATTTTGTACATTTCCAGTATTCACAGCAAATCTTCATAGTACTTCAGAAGATAACAAAAGAACATTCTTTCACAAGGTTTTCTAATGACAGAAGATGGTTATTCTATAACCATTCAAGCAAAACAGTGAAAACACATTAGAAAGTAACAATATCTTGAAGATCATCTATATCCAACTGTATTACACCAAAGAATTATGCAAAGACTTCTTCATAAAATCAGCAACAAACAACAGGATGCAAGGTTTTCTACGGGTTCTCCAATTTCCTCTACCTCAATTAGTTATCATTACTATTTGTACAATCCATGTACAATAAATACAGATTAAATCAAGTGTACTGTGATTAGTTATCATTACTATTTGTACAATCCATGTACAATAAATACAGATTAAATCAAGTGTACTGTGATTAGTTATCAATACTATTTGTACAATCCATGTACAATAAATACAGATTAAATCAAGTGTACTGTGATTAGTTATCATTACTATTTGTACAATCCATGTACAATAAATACAGATTAAATCAAGGTTAATTACTAACATAAAACTCCTCCTGACTTACCATCGATGGAAAAGCGACAAAGCAAAATAAGCGTGGCCACTGAGCTCTGTCAAGTCCATGTTCTTGTGGTTGTTGAAGTCTGTTCCTGGATGCAAGGTCACCTTCAACAGCTCCCATAGCAGGCCGTAAACCATCGGCAGAGGAAGACTGATACAAACACATAACAGATGCATTCAGTCAACTATATCTCATAGGCAGCAATCATAACATTAGGCTCCAAGTGAGGAATTCACACATGAGAATATTGTGAATCTACCCATCTTCATACAATCAAGTCTCTAACATTAGCAAGCATTCACAGACCTTGATAACATGACCCTCTCTGGCATCTATTTCATGAATAATAAACAAGGCTGCAAGTGTTCGGGCAGAAATCACAACTGTCAATCAAACACAACCAACAGAAAATAAGTAATACACTGTTCACACACTGTCTGAACAAGAACACATGTACCAGAAATGGAACAGGCTGATTTGGTTGGTTTGATATTCAAAATATCACGCCAGATGTCCACATAAATAGTTTGTCATTTGATTGGATCAATTGCCTTATTAATTTTTCCTGAAATAGATGCCAGGCAGGGTCACAGCATCAAGGTCTGTGAATGTATGGTCATGTCACAGACTTGGTACAAACCAAGTGTATGAATGTACAAACCAAAATGTAAATCCCATCTGTGTGGTAATCATTGTCATTTCCTGTTCCTTACATAACTCTACTGTCACTCACATAACCCCAGTTAGCTATGCTTATATGCAGTCATTAATTCATCAAACATTCAGGGAGATTAACCTGCTCATTGGTCAGTTTGTCTGATGGTTGCCACTTACTTTTCCTCCAGCAGTGAGAGGTCCCACTTTAGATAGGCAGCCACCTTCAGAGCCAGTATCCTCAGAGCCCGTACCTTCCTGGTTTCTTTTACAGGCTGTGGCTCTGTCAAATACATATCATGCATACACATTAAAAGATTGTGGCTCTGTCAAATACATATCATGCATACACATTAAAAGATTGTGGCTCTGTCAAATACATATCATGCATACACATGAAAAGATTGTGGCTCTGTCAAATACATATCATGCATACACATTAAAAGATTGTGGCTCTGTCAAATACATATCATGCATACACATTAAAAGACTGTGGCTCTGTCAAATACATAACATGCATACACATTTAATAGACTGTGGCTCTGTCAAATACATAACATGCATACACATTTAATAGACTGTGACTCTGTCAAATACATAACATGCATACACATTTAATAGACTGTGGCTCTGTCAAATACATAACATGCATACACATTTAATAGACTGTGGCTCTGTCAAATACATAACATGCATACACATTTAATAGACTGTGGCTCTGTCAAATACATAACATGCATACACATTTAATAGACTGTGGCTCTGTCAAATACATAACATGCATACACATTTAATAGACTGTGGCTCTGTCAAATACATAACATGCATACACATTTAATAGACTGTAGCTCTGTCAAATACATATCATGCATACACATTTAATAGACTGTGGCTCTGTCAAATACATATCATGCATACACATTTAATAGACTGTGGCTCTGTCAAATACATATCATGCATACACATTTAATAGACTGTGGCTCTGTCAAATACATATCATGCATACACATTTAATAGACTCTGGCTTTGTCAAATACATATAATGCATACACATAAAAGATTGTGGCTAAAATATGCTAAATGCTTGAAAATATAGGAAATTATAGGAGACATTTTTTTTCACAGGAAAATATAGGAATATACAGGAAATATAGGAGTCATAGGAAGCCCTGCTTTTTTAATCAGCAGACTAGACAACCATTTTTTATGCTGGTGGTTTCCTTATCATGGTCAGCATAGGAAATCTGGTGTATGTAACTTGTCTTTTTTACATTAATTCTAATATTAATCATCAACAAGTATATGTATAAAATAATATGAAAATATACCTATAGAGTAAACAATCAAATTCAAAATAAATCAAATATATTCTTTAGTCACATAAGGTGACACAAAAGACTGTCATATATTAAATAAATAGTAAAAACCAGTATACCGGTATGATGATTAGAATTATCTCAAAGTAATCAGCAATAACTAAGTTCAGCTTTCAGTCAACTTGTAAGAGGAAGAGATAACTAACAAAGGGATGGGCATATGTCCTAATTATTTGTAAGCTCCCAATTCTTAAAGTCCCACTTGTTGATTTAGAGGCACCACAGAGGTAACATTACACTGTAGTAACTTTGTGAGGGGACTGAATATAACATTATAATTTAAAGTAAAAGCATATCATTTTGATATTCAAGGTTTAGGCCAGGAACTTGTACCTGTACATGTGCGGTACAATTCATGGTACCGGAACCTGGATGTCATGAGTAGGAAAAACTTGGTACAGCAAAACCAAACCTAATGACCACCTCTGTTTAGCTACCACCTCAAAATAACGTACACTTGTTCATGGTCCCTTTTTTTTTGTTCTTTATATAAGACCTTGCTAAGATGACCACCTTGAAAATGCAACCACTTAATCAAGGTCCCATTGGTGGTACTAATGTCAAGATGTGACTG
The DNA here is from genome assembly GCA_026874595.1 of Sipunculus nudus. NCBI lineage: Eukaryota > Metazoa > Annelida > Sipuncula > Golfingiida > Sipunculidae > Sipunculus > Sipunculus nudus. The sequence continues at coordinate 44,351,899 of CM049316.1, forward strand.
TACCTGTACCTGGGATGAAATTATCTGTACCTAGTATAATGACCTCAAGTTATATGAATGATTAAAGGAACCAGGGGCTGCATATAAATGAACTGTATTTAATTATTATTACCAGTATATCAATGTCTTTGAAATAAAAGTACATGTACCTGTACCAAACAACATAATGAGGTATTTGGACTTGTACCTAGATACCAGGACAGGCACCTATCTCACAAATACCTGTACCCACAACTGGGCACTGCCACTAGTACAATGAAACCTAAAAAATTATGACCACAAACAGGCCCTCTAAAAGTGGTCACATTTTTTAGGTGGTGGTCCAAGCGAGGTCTGATATTAAGAGCAAAAAAAGAACTGGGACCACAAAAAAGTGGTTGTTATTTTGAGGGGGTCCCTAAACTGAGGTGGTCTTGAGGTTAGGTTTTACTGCACTTGGCCCTCACCTGAACATTCAACGATCTTCCTACAAATCACAAATGACCCATACTAAAGCAAGGTGTGTTTTCATATGTCCAGTCATGAAATAATTATAAATTATAATCAGTGGTTACTGTGTTGTTGGCTCACCTGATTCTTCTGTGGGTGGTTCTGATGGCTGGATGGGTTTTGCTGCCAGCGCTGCAGCATTCAGTGTCTCAGCCTGAAACATGAACAGCTTCAGCAGATCCCATGGAGACGAACCTACAAGTATGATACAACATTAAACATTGTACAGACTCAGCCGCTACATGTTGAAAGATAGCATTTGTGAAGGCAGGGTTGCCAGTATGGCTTTAACTGGGAAAAGTATAAAAGCTTTCATGAAGAAAGTATGAATTTGTTTAAAAGAATATGAATAAAGTATAAATGAATACCAAATTCAACAGTTGTCAAATTTATTTTACCATATGTGATGCTTCTACTGACAGCTGCAGATATGTTTGCAGTTATATGGTGAGCTATAGGTTGAGTGCACAGTAGTTAATATTTCAAGTCATATTATCATACTTTGGTAAAATGACAGTAAATCTTTGCTTGTTGAGAATGTTAATATTATGAAACACTGATGAAGCATGTGTATTGCTTGTTTAAAGAACACATACATGTAAGTATACAGAAACCAGCTTAAATTACCATCTTAAATTGATGTTGATTTGTTGAGCAAAAAAAGGTTTAAACACCTGAACAATTTTAGTATGAAAAAGTATAAAATGTGCTCTTTCCTGAAAAAAAGTATAAAGCTTACTTTTAAGAAAGCATACATAAAGTGGCAGCACTGCAAAAGCATTGGCTGTGGCCAACTGTGACCTCACAAACTGCATAAGGCTACCAGATGATAATGAGAACTGAAATAGATTTCTCTTCTATGCATGCTTTAGATTTATATGGTAACATCAGATGGTTAAAACTGGATTTGAAGGCCTACACAAAAAAATATTATATTTACAAAGCAATAATGCAGCATCAGGAGCTAAACATAATTAAACATAAAAGTAAAACACAAGAGTAAACTAACATAAAAAATAGTTTAAATACACATGATAAACTCAAATTTCCATTTAAAAATTTCTTTTAAAAAGGAGATTCGTGTTGGACTCTGATTTAGGTTACAAGTGATTTAAGCTCAAAGAAGTTGGACTTCGGCTTAAACCTCAAGGACTCAGACTTTGACTCGGACTGGAGTTGTCGGACTCGGAATTGCACACTGATTCAGATGTTGTGGATTTGACTACATCACTGGTCAAATGAAAATTTTCAACACACTGAATATAAGCACTATATCAGGTAAATAAATTTCTTTAATAACATAAATATTTTGATTTTAAATTTAATTTTATTCTAAATTTAATTAACTTCAGGTTCCCAAACAAGAAAAATGTATTCAAGCAGATCTGTTGGAGGTACTGATTACTTTTCAGCATCATGTGAAAATAGTTGTGGTGTTAACTTTCAGCATAATTATATTTTAGGTAGGCCTATTTCATTTGAAATATACCAAAAAAATATGATTTAAAGTCTTCCCTTTAGAACTTTGAAAAAAAAACATATTTTTGGGCATATGTTTATAACTTCATATACTGAAAATGGAATGTTTTAAATAAATGACTGAGAAATGTCGATTTTGATTTAATTAAAATATTTCATAGACAATAAAATTATCTCAGACTTAAAAATTCAACCAGTTCTAGATAATCTTAGAATGTTCATGTATAAAATGTGAGGTGAATGAATAATTTTAGCTTTAATGATATGAACATGTAAAGTGTTCACAGAGCAAAAGTTTAGATGATATTATTATTGAAGCCAGACTGGATGAAAGCAGACTCGGGAGACTTCTGAGCCTAAGGAGAGTCAGTGGGCGATAATACCAGACAGTTACAGGTAACCGAACCTGGGGCATTTTTTTCCAATTCCTTTTCTAATAAACTCTCGTCCAGGAGAAATTCGAACCAAGACAGTGTAGGAGGCGTCCTCGGACGAGGCGACGCCCCATTCGATTCTTCCATAGCGCCAGTGATATGTTCACCAAGAAGGGAAGAAGCCGCTTTCTCAAACAGAGATTAAATGCAAACCATTACGGCAGAGAGTGATTCCGTGAGTTGGCGCCATCTGGCACTTGGTAGTGTCACCAACGCGGAGATCGAGCCATTTCCTCATATACAGTTATATTCAATATTATATTGCCCTAACAATAATATTTTTTAAAGTAATAATAATAATAATAATAATAATAATAATAATAATAATAATAGTATTAATAAAAATAAAAATAATTATAATAATAATAATAATAACATCAATGATGATGATGATGATGATGATGATGATGATAATAATAATGATTATTGAAGATTCATGGTCCAAATGTACAAATCATAAAAGAAGTAATGAAAATTATAATAATAATAAGAAGAAGAAGAAGATAAAGAAGAAGAAGAAAAGAACTTTATAATTAAACATCGGCATACTGACCTGAATTCATAACTTCATAAGATATAGCTGGGTGGCAAAAAAACATATAAAAACAAGTCCATACACTGGATTTTTTTTATAATATAATATAATAAAAAAAATTACTATTGTAACCTAGCTAATAACAAACATATGTTTCCTGTTAATACGCAAAACGTAATAATTAAGGTGAAAAGTATCATCAAAGAAAGAAATTTACTTTTTCTTCCATAAAACCGCACGCTTCTTGCGTCAAAGTAGGATAATTTCTGAAAAAGACTTTTGGCATATATAAAGAGGCTATAGTGACTCTCAGGCCATTACGCTCAGCTTCAACATCAATTAACCTTTATATATATATATATATATATATATATATATATATAATGTGTGTGTGTGTGTGCGTGTGTGTTAAAGTCAAGCTTTGTAATCAGTAATTTCATTAAATGCATAAACATTTCAGTCATTTCGCATAATGCCTAAGACCACAAGTCATTACGCGAAATACTAAAATGTTTATCACGTTTAGTTATTAGACTGGCATTATATGTTAAGGACAGATCTTTCGGCCATTCTAGTATTTAAACCTTAGATTTTGTATCGTTTTCTGTTATCTGTGGGAAAAATCCTACAGGGGGATATAGGAGCTGGTCCTTGAAGCTGAGCGAGATACATAGAGCTTATAGATGCTCTATCTTTCACAGCAAGATTCAATTGCTTGTCTCAAAGACCAACGTACCATTTTTTCTCACTTACTTCATAAAAATATTCCTTTGTTTATATCTATTAATAAAGAGAGTACGTAAAACAGTGTAAGCATTACAATATTGCACTGTATCGCATTGTTTTAAATTTTTATATAAAATTATACCAAATTAATTACACTATTATTATTAATAAGATTATATAATGTTGTATTATTTATATTATATTTTAATTATATCTTATTATATCTAATTATATTATACATATTTTATCATTTTAATTGTACTATAAGTTTAATTATTTCATATCTGACTAAATTTTATCGATCATATCTTATTATTTATAGTAATTATATTATATTATATTATATTATATTATATTATATTATATTATATAAAAAAACACACTATAATATACATTTACAAATTTTTATGGGTATACGGAAGAAACATAAACAAAAAAAAAGCTAGAAACAAGTATTATGATGATAGAAAAAAACATGTTGCACAGTAGCAGTATATCTGAGTGCCATATAACTGCCCTTCTCCGGGGCTGATCGCGCAATTTAAGTTTATCTGAAGGTTCCCAGCAATTCTGAAATGATAAAAAATGTACGTTTCAAGAAACAAAGCCCCATTTTGAAGAAGAAACCAGTCTATTCCAGGACCTCCGGTGAACCAGATTGCATTTAAGGCCGAGAATCACCAAAATCCAAAACAACCGATAGGTGGCTTGATCACGTCGATGACACTGGCAGACAGTAAGTGTCACTTAATTTCCTGTCCACCAACTGTCAAAGATAATAATTTGTTGACGATCGAGATGTAAAGGATCACTGGACTGTGTTTGTTGTGTTAGGTCTATAAATTGAGCGATATATTGCTGATTACTTAGGCCTATTACTGTCAGCAGGAATGAAAGTTTTACTTTTACTTAGCACGTGTTTTTGTTTGTGTATGGCATGGAACCACACGCAGAATGTAAGGCCATCCTATGATTGGTTGGCACACTGAGACGTCTCGAATTTACATTTATTTGAGAATTAAATAAAATTAGAGAATAGTTATTAGTTGTTCCTGATAAATAAGATGATTAAATGATTAAAAAAAAAATCAGTTAATTCAGCACAAATATAAATGTATTATATATATTATATACATATATATATATATATAATGGGTGAAATTAGGAACCAGGCCCGAATGCATGGGTTTGAACCAACAACCGGTGACACACAAGTCAGATGTTATTTTTGCTTAACTACTAAAGCAAGCTTCACTAACAAGGCCAGTAGGAACGCTTTTGTGTGTCCAGTTACATATATATATTAATATAATGATCAGTGAATGTATACGGGTCTTCTGGTCTAATGCTGGGTTTCACTACGGCTGATGATTATCTGTAAATTTAACTCTCAGGTCTGTTTGTGAGCTACATTGGCTGCCCTCAGACTATGAATCTCGATACACCAGGAAACCATCCCTCTGCTGATTGGTTCTCTGACAATCTCTGGGCGTCCTCTAGGCCGTCAAACTGCTAGAAGCAACTGCCTAGTGTGCTGACATGGGAGATTGTGTTTTTTTATGGTGCACTGAGCTTATATATACCCATGTCTACATCAGACATCCTGACAATGCCTTTGGCCTATCACCTTACATTAATATGGAGATCTGCTGCTCAATGAATGAGCATTAAAATGGGCACTCCTTCTTAGGCATGAATATGAGATAATCATGCTTGCACTTGGGTTGCCTTAAAAATATACACCAAACAGTGCTGTTACAGAAAACTGTCTAGACTAACTCTGATGAGTCTGACAAGAAACAATTCTCACTGAGTCATGGCTGAATAGAAACTGCCATCAAATAAAAAAACCTTGGTTACCTAAACCTACGTTCCCATGCTAACAATGATACATGGCATATTACTAAAGATCAGTTTTAGAGAAACAATAATCTAGTCATACATTGCTTACTTAAAAGTGCAACACCACAATAAATAAAAACATCACAGCTCTCTGGTGACAGTAGTAACATTTTCATTCTCATCAAGGACAAATAAAGTACCAATTTAGTATATAAACAAAACATTTAAAAAGCCTAGACCCAGAAGGTGATCCAGATTACCAGATTTCTTTTGTGTTTCAAAAACTAAATTTTCTGACAAACCAACAAAGTTTGAATGTAACAAACCTCCAAACATTCTAAAGTCTGTGATTCATGCGTGAAGTCTGACCACAAAGATTTGCCTGACGCAATATCACTGCTTCACAAATGTTTTGAAAACCCTTATTTTGCTTCCAAACATATAGTAATATAACAAAGAATAAATATGAAAATCCTCACTGAACTGTGTGAAATATTCAGTATTCACTAATTTGTTGTGTCCTCATTGGTACTGGGTAAAACTGTATACGTTGGTACTCAATTTGAAAGCAATATGTTATGTATACATTAAACTAATTGCAGTAGGAACATTCCTTAATTTACTGACATGAATTATACAAGGAAAAAAGGTTTCACAAAACCAATTTGCATATTACCATATTAATGTTATATGGTGACCGTGAATCATTTCATCCTGTGAGTTGCCCTGGCCATACACAGCCCTACAACCAACCAATAGAAGTAAATGTATTACTGGTAAATCCTCGCTGAGGTTAAACTATTTTCCTGACTGTTTTATTTTAGAGACAAGATGAGCGATGTTGAGAACATTCTGGATTCTCTGAGGATACTGACTTGTCCTGATGGACCTGATAGACTGCTAGAGGAAAGTAAGTTACATTATATATAATATAGGCCATTATACAAATTTGGTTTATATCAGTATTTACAAGATATTGTGAAACTTGTGTTGAAGTTTACATTCCTTTTACAAAAGGAATATTTTATTAATTTGAATAATGTATTTTTACCCCTTTAAAAGGGGATTTACTTCTGAGCACTGAAATAATGTTAATGGATGAAGAATATGTGTATTTTTTATTGTTTATTGGAATGAATCCCGCGGGACATTGAATCGGGTTTGACTCTCTGTTTGTCTGTCTGTCTGTCAGGCTTTCATTCTGTTTGTTAACTTTTCTAAATTTTATCTGATTTCATTCAAATTTGGGTCAGTGATTGCTCTTATGCTTACCTTGGTTGGGATTAGTTTTGGTGTGTCTGTCTCACAATATAATAATACAGTATGATATTTTATTTTTTATATGATGAATCACCACATTAAGTTTCACTAATCACCAACAGGTGTCTCTAGTGGTGGACATAACATATTTGAATTTTTTGCAGTAACTTCCAGGTGCTGCCATCTTTTGAGCATGGTTAATCTATTTGGACTTAGTCACCACACACTTTAAAATCATCCTGGACTTAAATGCGAAAGCTAAGGACATAAATTCCTTGAATTTACTTGTTATTTAAAGCAGTTGTTAATTTAAAATGCTTGTATTGCAGAGTCTTATGTTTGTTTCAGGAAAAGAATCAGAGCAAAAAGATGATAAAAATGACAGACACCTGAGCCAGTTTGAGAAGCTGCTGATATACAACATTAACAAACTGAAGAAGAATCTACTGCAAAACAAAGATTTGTGTTGCTTGAGAGAAATTCTGCCTGAGCAACTGTTTGAGCAGACGCCAGAGGTTGAGAGCAACCCCAGTAACTTGTTCTTACAGTGGAATCTAGAGCTGATCAGTGCTTTAAGACACACCATAGAAGATGCACTAAAGGTGTACAATAAAGAGACTAGTAGTCCTGTCAAACAGACAAGAAAGCGAGTCCCTGCAGCATCACCTGACACCTTCAGCGTTACACAGCAGAAGACAATACAGGCCAGCGTACAGTTTATTGTGGTGCTAGGTGTATGTCCTCATTTATTACCAGGTGTCGGCATCCCCGTCCACCTGAGGTCAGACTATGGCCCTGCTCTTCAGGCATCATGCGAACAAAAGTTGCCGATTTCTGAAAGACTAAGGAGACTGCTACAATGTCTAAAAATGCTGGTTGGTGCTGTGCAGCAGCCTGTTTTAGGAAGCCTCATCTTATCTAAGCATCTGAGTGACATCTTGGCAGGGCTGATACAGTTGCTGCATGCCCCGTTGAAATTACGAACCAAGGATAATACGGCAGATGTGGCAAAAGAGAAGCTGAAAGGACCGCTTGCACCAGAGGACAGAGAGTGGTGCCGTAAACAGCTGAGCTTCATCCTGGACAAGTCCTACCAACCCCTGGTGGTCCGAGAACTGCTGGCACTGCAGACGGTGGCGCCCCCACCACCTTCAAAGTGCACTAGTAAAGTGATGATGGTAAGGATGAAATGCACTGATAATGCCAATGTATGATTCTCATGGAATGGAACTATGGGACCACTTGATATTATATAGCTATGTTCTTAGAAATAATGTTTACAACCACTTTTGTGTTAAATGACTTCTCTGTTGATTAAATACAACATATTACTGTGAAAAGACTAAAAGAATATTATATAGTCTCTTAAATAAGGAGCTGGGCATACATTCAGGTTCCATTTGTAGCTCTCATTGGTCTGATTTCAATTTTTGGCCCCATGCCAGCACCTGATGGTGATACCCAGCAAACCAATGTGCTATTTAAAGCTGTGGTGAAGTAGATATGTTACGGCTGCAGTGTAGAACCAGTGTATAAGGAGTATATACTAGGTAATGCTGTATTTCTACTGCTACTTTTGTTGTAGAGCCTGCCTTGTGTCATCATTGTGGTTATAAGAGCTCCTTTTTTACATCCATAAGGTCATACAATGGCAGTGTAAGTAAAATTAGAAGATAGCATGATTGTTTTACCATAAAATGATCTTGTCAGCAGACATACAAGCCGCCCCCTGCCTGGATTAGACAAGTGTGTCGTAGTCTGCTGTCACAGAGAATCATGAAGCCACGAGGAGTCATCTACATCCTTGAGGGCATGTTGGAAGGACTGGGAGGTTTGTATCAGATCTATTAGCTTTTTCCCTCATTTATGTTAAAAAAAAAACATTAACACTGCACAAAAAGTATGGTAATGAAAAAGGATATGATTTCTGTATTACTATGCCATCCAAGTTCTACAATTACTGATATAAGTTGTTTCTTTGTGCAGTCATCATTTTAACTACTGTGCTGTATTTGAATTAATGCTTAAACTTAACTTTGAATACAAATTTAATTAATTACTGTATTAGAATACAATATAAGATCAATGATTGGTCCTTTAGGAAACAATATGTATAATCAGAGGGTGCAAGAAATTTAGAATGGAAAATTCACCTAATTTATACACTAACTAAATTATTCCATTAATGTGCCATATGATTATTCATGCGAGTACTGACTACTACTTTATCACCAACTTAATCATAAAATTTCTGTTTGTAGGAGGTCCTTCTGCTGATGAGGCAGCAGCGAGGATGGCTGACTGGACGAGGTGTGATGCTGCTGCCAAGCTTATTGCTTTCTGTCCTCAGCAGGATGTGGCTGCTGATGAATACTACAGAGCTGTTGTACCTCAGGTAACAAGACCTTGCTGGAACTGGCTTTGTGTGCCTCAGCCTGTAATGCATGAATGGTACTGGATGTCAGACCAAGAAATACAAGAAGCCACTCAGTAGAAATTAACATAAGCAAATAGATTTTGATGTATATTAGAGTTCAGAATCTATTTTATATTTACAGGATAGCAGTGCCTAGGCTTTGTATATTTCATGGGACTACCAGAAAGTCACAAACTTATATTTATGCATTTGGTGCTGCATTTTTTTCACTAAAGGACTTGAACTGTATCTGGTTTCTGATCTTGAATAAAGGATACTGTCTTAAACTCTGGTGAATATGTAATTACCAGAACTGGGTTTATGTTGTACTGATCATAAACTTGCTGGAAATAAATAATGCTGAATTTAGCTGAATTGTACGCATTAATTGTGAGAGAAAGCTCATTTATACAAAAGAATTTCAATTAATTTAATTTTATTTTTAAATTGTATGATGAGGAGATTTTCTGGGAGGGAGCAGATTTCTGCGTATCCACAGACCCTACTTCCCTAAAGGACATGGATGGAAGCCAACAATGCCAGCCTGAGACATCTCATTCCCTAAACATTTCAAAACCTGTCAATTATAAATAAAGCAATATAATATCAGATATGTGTTTTCAGTGCCTTTCTCATATTAAGCATGTTTCAAATTTTTCATAAAACTGGTTTCTTAAGTCAAGGGTTATAGAGCACAGGACTCAGCAGGTGACTCAGCAATCCCCAATGGGGACGATGACACTACCAGGGCATGCAGGTGCAGCAGTCACCAGACCTGGTTAACACCAGGATAGAAAGTGATAGGAAGTGTATGCCCTGTCATGCCCTGTCATCTAGTCCAAAACCAGAATGTAATTCTGCAGATGTACATATTTAATTAAGCAAGCATTAAAAGTTGCAGGAAATTACCTCCAACAACAACAAATTTAGAAAAAAAATGAAATGTCAAACCTTGATGACCTTTTTGATTTCTGCAGGTGATGGGACTCCTCCACTGTCAGGATAAACGAGTGTCCCAGCGTTTCACCCGGGTAGCTGGAGGAATCATCACAGCCATACTGGACGTACATCCAGAGCTCATCAACCAGTTCATACTGGATAAACTCCACAAGCCATTCATGGTCTGTCAGGAGACTGAAGGTATAGTGAGAATTTTTGTAACTGGTGTCTGTGGTCTAAGGGTAGAACATTGGGCACAAAGCTTTGATATCAAGAGTTGGAATCTCAGCTAAGTGGAGATTTTTTATGGTCAGCCCAAACCCAGGGTGAGAGCTCTGCTGGCTTAATGGGGTGATCGTGACCCACAGGTCAGACATGGGGTCTATTACAGATGTTCTATTACTATTACTATTACTATTACTTTCAATTTCTGATATTACTATTACTATTACTATTACCACATTTTATATTCTATTACTATTACTATTACTATTACTTGGGTATCTATTACTATTACTATTACTATTACTTAAACTGATGAGTGGATTCTAGACCTTGTGCAGCCATGAGTGCTATAAACTAGCACTACAATCACATTTTTATATTATATATTAATATTAGAAGCACCTATATTATCCAGTTATAACCTACATAATTTTCTTATACTGTGTCTGTCATTTACAAGAAGCCTTATGATACTGGACATCTTAATTATTTCAGCTTCTTTAATTATGCTTTTTTTTTTATATTTTGAAACCTCAATCATTATTAGGACGCTTAAAGTCGAAATGATAAGATAATTGTATGAACTCTTGAATACATGTAATTTAAAAGCAACCCATTTTACAGGCCCTGGCATATGTAAAATATTGATTTATAATAATATGCATACTTGTACATTTTATATCATTTTCATATATATTTCACATAAATTTATTTTATAGTACATACTTCCATTAAGATTTAATCTTCTTTCTCATAGTTAATAAATTAAGATTTTCAGTGTAACTAAAAATTGTCTCCAAAGTAATCAAAGTATTCAGGATTATTGCATATTATTATTTAGTATCAAAACTGACAATTCAGTCCTTTATGTATGTATCAGGAGAGGAATTTATGTAGGGCTGTGTCCTGTTTCCCAATCCTTATAAATATATCCAATAAAAATACTGTTTACGTCAAGAGTCTGGACAGATTCTAAACTGGAGACAAAAGTACCCCATCTTCTCGGGTGTATTATTTTATCACATCTTGAGAGTGAACAGAGAGCTGGTAAACTTTACAATAATGCTAGCATGGATGGCTTTTATTCTTCAGGCATGCCCTTCTTCATTGCAGCAAAACCAGCATAGGATAATTTAGGAATATAGAGTGAGATTTAAACTTACATCAATTTTACAAAACAAATAAAATATTATATATATATCACTTTCACAATAAATTTGGTATTAAACAATCATGTACTTTAAATTTTGTAAATAACAGGATCTAATTATTTGATATCAAAATTTCACATATTAAATAATAAAATATTAACAGTTACTTATATTCTCATATTATATAATCAGATAAATTAATATCGTGAAAAAAATGGTTCATTTATTTTTCAAAATATATTTTTTCAAAAATTGTAAGCTTCAATACTTTATGGGTAGTGAAAACACCATAAGCTTATCATGAACATTTTGGGTCTGCAATGTATCTGGTTCCATATTATATTTTTCTGAATGTGTGTTATTGTAATCTGTATGATTAAAATGCAAAGTGGTTTGTGAAAATAAATCAAGGTACATTTCAGAATATGCACATGGATTGATGGATTTGAGATAAGATGTACATGTCACAATAATAATACACTATTTATCTGTCTCTTAACATCAAACATGCCTCTGTTTATCCATGGTTTACTAATCAAAAGTTCAGATTGTGCCAGGTTACTTATTTGGCTGTGTCCTGCTCTGTCCAGTACTCTTATGTAGTTAGCACCAGTGGTCACCAGCAGTGTGGCAGCTGACCCATGCTTGCCTCAATAGGCACATCCTGGGCAATTTAACTGGACAAGAACTGAGTCTGTTCAGCATTATTTGCTGATAAGCTTCATGATCAAGGGGCTCACAGGAAGTAATAGAAAGTAATATGTATTACTCTATTACTTTGCCTTCTTTTTCTATTACTATTACTATTACAGCTCAAATTTTTTAGTCTATTACTATTACTATTACTATTACATGGAAAAAGCTGTAATAGTCTATTACTATTACTATTACTTATTACTATTACCCCATGTCTGCCACAGGTATGTTTCACTCACAAACGAGTGCATCTTTCAGGGGTTCCTCTCAGTTATGACCCAGCTGTGGGGATGAGATACACTTAGGACTCGCAGTTGCCTTATACCGAGCATGGTTGACACCAAGATATTTTATGTTAGCCCTGTCACATATTCCAAAGCCCGGAATGTAATTCTTTTGATATACAGTCCTTATTTAAGCATGCATTGAAACAAATGGAGGCGATAATCTCACAAAAAATCTAAAAAAAGTAAGTTTTTCTCAAATGTTAAGCTCATGCCCTGTTGGTGGCACTGTCAGTTGATTGGGGATGAACATAAGCAAACAATAAGAATGATATGTTATTTATGCCTTTTATATTTCAGGTTTTGTATGCACAGGGCTAAAAGGAATTCAGAAGTAGTATGTTATTGTTATAAAATTAGAGCAAATCTTTTGAGTGTCTGACTAGATTTTACTTTTTGGACATTGAGGCTCTTAGCAGGGTTTATTGCTCATCAGCAAATTCTCTACAGACAGTAGGATAACACTGTCATCAGTTTCTAGTTTTAGGCCTTTATTTACATATTTTATATTTCCATAATTTGCTCATTATAAACAACACAAAAAAAATAATATTTGTTCCTATAATTATTGAAGTAGAAATTATGGTACATATCATTCTTATTATATGGTTATCATCATCAACATTTAATAAGCAGTACCTTTATAGCATCACATTTTCAAGGTGTTTCCATGAGTTTTCATTCAAATTTGCACAATATTTATCATATCTACAAATCTCTAATCTTAATCACTAATAGTCACTTAAAGGTAGCAGATGTAGTAGTCGTAGTACTACTAGTAGTAGTATTGATACAATTATTTTAAAAGAGATGGTCTTATGCTGTCCACTTTACATGGATGGTTTACAGGCTAAATCAAGCTTTTCATCATAAGTTTCCTAGGAAATTCAAGCTAGATTAGTGTGTAATCATAACTACATTAATACCACTATATTTTAATAGGTGTTGAGCCAGGGCGTGTTTTGGTCACAGAGGACACACTGCAGGTATCCATGGAAATGTTTCATAAGGTAATTATAACCTGTTACTGAACTTTGAAAAGTTACTTTCAGCTAAATGTATTTGGTTGGATTTGTTACTTTGCTGTTTATAAGAATCTGTGAAAAGAAGCATTTTGTTTTCAGATATTGACAATGTATAACTAGTATTAAACGTTAGTTTATGAAAATTGCCTCCTGCATTATCTTAGTTCATGTAATAATTTTCCTTAACAATTTCTGAATAATCATTAAACTAGAAATCTGCATTTGAAGGAATGCAAGCTGTGTGTAAGGGGTCCCTATAGTGGAATGCTCCCTCAACCCATGTTTGCATTCACTTATTCGGCCCATATTCACAGGTTCATTCATGCATAAGTGACTGTACATTTGTGAATATTTCTCAGTGGGGTTCCTAATCTGGCGCATGTGCCAGATCCACACCAAAAACTAATTGATTCTTCATTGGCTGTTTCCCTAAATGCACTGAAAATTCCTGATATTCAGTTCATGATTTTGTGAGTAATGTCGTGAACAATGCCCTAGTCACCAAAATAGTGGATTCGACACTGGACTTGAGTTCAAAGTCCTAACTTGAGTCCTGCATCACTGTACATAATCAGGGATGAACACATACCCTCCTTGCTGAGGCAACAAGGTAGAAAACCCTATTCATAGATCAGTTAAAACATATATGTTACTATGTGTAATATATCACTGGAGTCCCCATCGAATCTGCTCAGTGTTTAAAAGGAAGGCCATTAATTTCAATACTGCCATGCCAAGACCATGATTCAAGTGTTTCCATGCATTTATCCTCTATAAATCACTTAATCTGTTATGGCTGTGTTTCAAAATGTATAACTGAAATATCATGTCTCAACATGCTGAATTTTTTAAATTTTTTTTGTAAATTTTATGTACATGTTAATAACAGGGATTAAGCATTATTTGTAAAATGTGCTTATTACTATAACATTTAAATTGTCTCTGTGTTTAGCTGTATGTACTGGGTGCAGAGCCAAACAAGAAGCTGTTGATGACCTTGCTGCCTATTCTTCGTCCCCTGTGTGATCTGTACATCACAGCTCAAAGCACGGTCACACACATCAAGTGAGTATAGATCCCCATGAATAAACTATTAATAGGCCAAGGGGTTAGATTTGACATGGAAGAAAAAGGTTTTGAATTCTGAGGGGAAGGTCCTTAGTTCAATTTCCTGGAAGGCAAAACTGTGAGATTTGATAGAACCTCAGAGATTCAGGGATATCTCAACACATCATTCTTATATATAAGCATCATTTGCACAAGAAAGTGTAAGTGGTGCAATCCTAAACAAATCAAATACACTCTTATGTCTTGTATTTACATTGTTTTGGGCTGAATGACTGTTTAAACTGCTCCCAAACTGTTGCTTTAGTTTGTTGGTGCAAAATTCTGTCCAAACCTCATCTTTCATTTTCATGCAGACATCCAGTGCTGTATAAACTGGTTCTGTTGTTCTGTTGGTCATGTGGATGGTAAATTGTTACAGCCCTACTTTATACAGCATTCACATACCCACTTAAACTGATCCTTTTTGTTTGAGTTCAGGTCCATGGTGGAAGAACTACTGGTACGTTTCCTTCAGCATGTTGATGGGGCAGTTTCTATTAGGACATTGGTAACCATGGCATATGGTAACCTGGACAACCAGCTCCAGAGGAGAAGCATGTGTCCTGAGTTGGCATTTGTGACCGCAGCCAATGGAGGCATGCAGATAGTTGGAAAATCTGGGACAAGGTGTGTGTGTGTTTGCGTGTATGTGTGGCTTCGACGCATTATAAAAGTAAAGGTTTAGCATTTTGTGATCTGATTTGATGTATGTTATATTAATAATTAAATAAACCTTAACTCCATTTACTTTATTTTGATAGCATGGCTGTAATGAGATTATATATTTTTGGTTAATCTTTATGTAAGTGTGATGTAATTTGGTAATTTTTAAAATTTGCATATGTTTTGCATATTGGTTATATTGGAACTAAATACTTTTCAGCATTCTTTACATTTATCTTGTTATAATGATTTATTTACTGGTGGATGAGTTAAAACATTGTGTGTTAAGACTGTCCATGTGCTGGTTTAATATATCATGATTGAATATCACAGCTGGCTAATGTCTACTTTATGATAAGATTAAAACCGGAAAGGCATTCAATTTCTCTAGCTTATTAGCAGTTTATTATTTTTCACTTGAAGACCAGATTAGTTTCATTCCTTATCAGTAGATGGCACTGCAAGATCACTCAAATGAAAATGGATACACTTGTGTAGTTCCTGACAGATGGGGCTGTGATTGCCCCTTTGCAAATAAAGTAAGATTTCTTAAGATTTAGGGAAAAATATGGAAAATGGAGACAGAGGAGGTGCCTGACAAAGTTGAATGTGCCCTACTGTCAATTATTGTATAAATTATCAGGCTGTCAAGTTAGATGTGCCATTTGTCAACTACATGTTATAGGACCGGATGAAAGATATTACCGGTAGTGTATAATTTCTTTCATTTCTTTTGTTCAATTTAGTTTGATAAATTGTATGTATCAGTCTTTTATAACATGATAAATACATGCTTTTTACATTTTAGTGAAGAAGATATTCTCAGTTTCACCAAACCTGTGGCTCCTGTTATAAAACTACTGAAAGATTTATCAGACAAAGATCTCCAGGCCAAGTTTTTTGTTTACATCTTAAAAGTGAGTGTCTAAATTTGGTTTGTATGGCAGACTCTGTTCATGGGCAAAGGATTTATAAATATCCTTCTTAAACAATAAAACATTAATAGATTTAGAATTTTTTCCAGAGCCTATTACTAATGTCATGATGTCTTTGTGTGATGTTGTTTCTCTTGCAGTTGGCATCACCTCTGTCAGTTAATCTCTTTTGCTCCAGTGGTGCCCTCTACCATCCGCAAATTTTCACCCGCAGTTGGGTTTGTCTTGTACAGGAGATTTGTGGCACCTCCTATTGTTCTTTCCTTGCTTTGGCCACTTTGAATAGCATTTGCTGTACCCCCATCATTGCCACTTGACAGCAGTGTGATCATTATAAGTCAAAAACCAATATGCAGATTTCTTTCATATCATGCACATGCATAGATATGGGTTATAGGATGAAATCTATTCAGTTTTGGGTCATGACCTTGCCTATGAGAGCGGCCATGTTTGAAGAAAACGAACAAAAACATTATAGTTCTCAAGTGGATGCATGTATTTTTCTGAAAATTGAAATGAAAGATGTCAGATGGTTAGTTGTCGAAAGATTTCCTAAACCAGTGACATTGACCATCAGTGTCAAAATATGCCGATATATAGGAATTTTGTAAACCCATAACTTTTGGAGTGCCCCATTTTTTATTCTTCAAACTTTTCAAACAAATTATTTCCACCAAAATCTCAGATTTTTTTCAAAAACTAGTGGCCTTAACCTTGGTTTTCATGGTCAAATCTGCAGAAACATAGGATTTTTAGTAACCCCATAACCAAACCTGGGAGCCAGCCATTGACCAGTTAATTGTTTGGCTGGATTAAAAAATGACTTGCTAGCCACCTAGCTATAATATAGTGCAAATGTAGATAAAAGTATCAGCCATCATATACATATTTCACATTTCTTTTTTTTTTAAGAAAATGACAAAGTTGTTGACAAAGAAAGAAGACACAGGTTCTAAGACAGCTAATTCTTCATCCACATTAGTTGATTTGGAGCGGAAACAACAGCGAACAACAGAGGAGATCCAAACAGCTCTGGTGACCTTTGACCTCATCAG
Source organism: Sipunculus nudus (assembly GCA_026874595.1). NCBI lineage: Eukaryota > Metazoa > Annelida > Sipuncula > Golfingiida > Sipunculidae > Sipunculus > Sipunculus nudus. The sequence continues at coordinate 44,369,160 of CM049316.1, forward strand.
CAACATGGTGGAGGGCATAGGTGACTCGTGCTTCAGGGACATACCTCAGATACTGGATTTTGCAAAGGTACTGTTCTTTTTAGCAAACATGTGAGCTTATATGATGGTGTGGCATCATCTGTCCACTGTCTGTCAAATGCTGTTGTCTGTATATTAACCCATACTACCTCAGAAATGGCAGGAGTTAGTTTATATAGAATGTACTAATAGTCTACACTAATAGAATTTCTCATACAGAAAATCTTTTGTGTAATGAAATTATTGTATTATTGAAAAAATTATAATCATAATCATGTAATATATAATAAAGAATTTCATAATAAGGTTTTTCCTGGCAAAGTATGACTCCATAAAATATAAGTTTACTATTATAGTTTTATCTTGTGACAAAGCATGAAGGTCAACTGTCAGGCGTCTTTGCAGTATCATCGTTTCTAAAGTAAAATTTCAGGCCATCTTTGTGGTGAATAATTACATTTTAATGCAGTTGTCTGCAGTTCAGATTTTTAAACATATATTTATATTACATATAGATTGACTAATATACACTTTGGCATGTGCTTAAAACATATCTGTCATTTTTTGCATTATTTGGGCAAAAATAATTGTAATTCCTTTTGAGTTGCCTTGTGCAAATATTAAGTAAGAAAGATCTGCCGCTTACTCAAGAGTGTAGACACCTTTATTGACACCAGGGGTCAGTAGTTTGTATTGATTATTATGTTTCAGGTCATCCTGGAACACAGCATACATACAGGTGACAGTGACCAATCAGGCATGATGGAAGGATTGAATAAAGAAAGTCTGTCCCTGGCCATGGGGATCCTGGGAACGCTGCTTATAGCTGCTGAAGATGTGAGTGTACTTAGTAGAAATTATCCACAATCGAGACAAAGGTTCTCATTTTAAAGACTTGTTTCCATACTGCTGATGCCCCCCTTTATGCTGTGGTCATGTTACAGTCACCCTAACTCATTTTACTTAACCACTGCTTGTAAATACTGTCTTCATTTTATGGACAATCGGTCACAGGCAAAAGGGGTGAATTAAGATCCAGATCTACATTTACGTTGTACCAGTCCATCTCAAAATACTAGTATATGTCGTTCCAGCAACAAAATTTTATTAGAATTCATTGGGAATTTTAAGAGCTACCCCAAGGACAAACATACACACAAACCACACTGACCTAATAACCCTCAACCACTTTAGTATATACAGGTAATGTGATTAAGCACTTTACAAATGAAGTTTACACACGTACATATAAAACTAGGACAGTAATTATCTTGACCATTAATATTAAGTATGATGTGTGTGCTATATGGGTTTGACTATCATATCATAGTTGTGATTTGATTTTTACAGCTGACATTAAAAGACAAGGAACAACTGAAGGATCTTCTTCCAGTTCTTGCTGAGATCGAAGCCAGCCATAGTGAAAGTCAGATCTGTGACATGGCTTCTGATCTGAGAATTGCCATAGCAACCCATGGCATGGTGCAGTCCGAGGCTGTAAAAGCTGCTGCAGAGTACTTGAAGAAACTGAAGCTGGATAAACCAGAGACTGAAACAGCAGCTGACACTGATGAGAATACAGTCACAGCCAGCATGAAGCAGCAGTCCAATCACAAGCCAAAGATAGAGGTTGTAAGCACAGATGGTGTGTCTTCAGCAAGCTTGTCACAGCAAGCCAACCACAGCCCAAAGACAGAGGTCCTAAGCAGTGGTCATGATGAGGTGTCAAGGAAAACAAGGGAAGATGTCCTCATCTCAGAGAGTGATCAAGTATCACAGAAAACAAGGAAAAACTTGGGAAAACAAGGGAGAGATATCCTCAGTTCTGTTAGTGATGAAGTTTCTGCGGACATGAGGAAACAAAGAAGAGAGAATGATACAGACATTTTAAATAGTCATAAGGAGGAAGCCAGTACTGTTCTTGCAGATGGGACAGGTGTCTGTAAAACAACAGATAAGAAAGATGAAAGGGTCTTATCAGAGACTGTATATCCTAATGAAACTGCTCAAAGCAGAAGGACTGAAAATACCAAAGAAAATACCACATCAGGGAATGTAAACACTAATGGCTCAAACATTGAAAAAGGTGGCAGTACTGCAGTATTGAATGCTCATAAGAAATCTTCAGCACAGGTTGAGTCAAATTACAGAAAAGCCATGAGAGAGGTGAATGACCCATTAATTCCAGTTAAAGGTCATGGCCTCATTATCATAAAGAGGCTGCTAGAAGAACGAGACCCAGAAATGATATCACATGCTGAAACGCTTTGTACAACATGCAGGACATGCCTTGAACATGAGGATACCTATGTGTATTTATCTGCTATACAGTGTCTGGTTGTCCTTGGCGACCATCTGCCTAGAAAGGTGCTGCCACTTCTAGCTCATGAATATGCAAATTTCAGATGTGCCAAGGACTCCAATGAGTCCAAAAATGCCGAGTTAAGGTTGAAGCTTGGAGAGGTCATTGTCAAGATCATCCGAGGTTTAGGTGAGATCTTTGGTTGAAATGTAATTTCACAGGTTCTAGTTTAGGTCATTTTTAAGCAAAATATATCACAAATTTGGACCAAAATGGATATTTCTTCATTTAAACTACTGATATGATTGTATATCAGCATGATACTCAGTAAAGCAGAACTGGAAACAGAAGGGGTGTATTAAGTAAAAACTATTATCTGAATATTTTTCTTATATTGAAATTTCATTAATTAATTTAATAAATTCATTAGTTAATGTTTTATTAATGTTATAAATGATTAATAATGAAAACTATTGTATATATGTAAACATCTGTTCTGCATGGTCAGTTTAATGCTCAACTTAACAAATAGACGTATATGAGTACATTCATTTTGATCGTAAGTACTGACAATTTAATATCAGTTTAATAATAAGCTAAGTAAATAATCTAACACTGTCAGTAAGGACTCAGAAAAATGCTTGTTATTTCAATTCAAATTATAATTTAAACATTCCAGGTGATCTTGCTCCATCATACCGTGATCTCCTCCTTCCTGTGATGTTACACGGTGCCAGAGACGCAGATAGTCTCGTCAGAGCCAGCAGTCTGTCCAACCTGGCAGAGCTGTGTAAACTGTTACGCTTCTCTATAGGATCCAGTATACATGAGGTAGGTCCCATATCCTGGTACAAAGCATCCTGTTATGTTTCTTATATATATATACTTCCGTGATTGTTGCTGAAACAAAAACTGTGATTTTTTGTGACTATAGTGGTTGGCTTCTTATTGGTTGGGTGAAAATTTGGTTGTTTTCACTTAAAAGTGTAAATCAGGAGCACCATTTTCATTATCTTGCCATAGACTGCCTACACATTAGTTGAATTATTTTGTTATTCCCCCGGTATATCAAATATGAGTGCAAACTTTTAACCAGCGTCTGTGGTCAAGGGGTGGAGCACTGGACTTGAAGCTGGGGGATCATGAATCTCAGCCGAGGTAGTGAGATTTTTCATGATCAGCCCGCACCTAGAGTGAGCACTCTGCATGCTTAATGGAAAGGCTGTGCCCCACAGCTGTTTCACTCATTTCTGAGTGTGCCTTTTGGGGGTACCTTGGTGATATGGTCCAGCATATAGACCATTACCCTAGGCCCCCAGGTGCAGTAGTCACCTGGCCTGGTTAACACCTGGATATAAAATGAGAGGAAGCGTGTGCTGCTGCCCTATTATGCAGTTATCAACCAGAATGGATTCTGCAGATGTACATACTTAGTTAAACAAGTATTGAAAGTGGAGGCGTTTACCTCAAACAAAAAGGTCTCTTTAACAATCTGACAAGGACCTAAGAGAACATCAAAATTGTGGGAATTCTTGTTTATTATTGGCAAAAAAACCTTATCATGTATTATTTATAATATATATCTTTGTTTTATGGGTAATATAAAATTATTTCTTATTGTTTAAAATATCAATAATTTAGCTTTCAATTTTTTTTCATGTATAATATTTATGTGTTACTATTGAGGCTCTAGCATAATTTATTTTCAACCATGTAGTTGTGGTGTTTTATCACAAAGGCTTTGTTTTTTCAAAAATAAATATCCTTTGGAAATATCAGAAATTTAAAACTGGTGAACATGAGGTTTTTCATATAAATGTAATCAGAAAGGACCTCTTTTTCTGAGAAGTCATAGGGTAGCCCTGAAGTGAGTGGTCATATACCATGTGATAGTCATGGTTAGTTTCATAAGGAAGAGCCACAGGAATGTCATAATATAGGGTAGGCTGGCCCAGGGTAGCAGTTGTGATAAAATGTAACTGGAGGTGTGTGGTATGTGCACCCTGTAATTGAGCCTATAAAAAGTTGTGTAGGGAAGATGCAGTCCAGATGTGCTGACATCTGAAAGCTGGAAATCTTACTCTGTGTCAGTGCCTTAGCCCTTGCCATTCTTGGGTAGGGTCCTTGGGCAATGCCATGATAGACATCATCCTTCAAATGAATGCTGTCTTCTATTTGGTACATCCTAAACTCAGGATCAAGATCATCAACTTACTCAGGTTGTAGTACTGGCAAAATATCTATTCACTGAGCAGAATTAAATTTTTCCAAAAATATTTAGAAATCTTACTTACCTGATTTTTTGCTGCCAAAAATCTTAAAAATTAGACTGAGCAAGATTAAATCTGACTAGATGGCAGGTCTGACAGTCTGTTCTAAAAAGGTGATAGCTTGCTCCCCTATAAAGCCAGCCTCCCATCCAACAATATCTAACTTACTAAGGATTTCCCAATCGGTAGATGTGATGACAAAACTGAAAATATTGGCTGATGTGTTAGCTTTGTTTCCTCATTTATGATGACAGTAGCAATCCAGAGGATTAAACAAAAGGGGCAAAAATGGTCGGAAGAATCTGGTAATGTGCACATGAAGGTGGAAAAGAAATCGCCAGCAAAAAAATGGGATGGGATACTGTTGTTTGGGATGGAAAACTGTACAGTTGTATAGTGTACAGTATGTACCATATATTTGTCCTATCATGTTTGCTTACTCATTGTTTATATACTCAACATGTCCTTGAAAACCTTGATTTTCAAATTGAAACATAACATGTTTAAAACCTTTAGATAGTTAAAGGGAACACAATCTTAGATAGGAAAAACTACATTGAAATGTACGGGTGAACATTTTCTGGTTTGAAGAATGACAAGGTGCATTGTTGAGTGATCTATCAGCTGGTTTGTCTCATCTTAGTGGTAAATCTGGTTGTTTTCTTCAGGTGTTTGAGTGCTGTAGCAGCCTGTTGAAGTCTGATTCTGCAGCTGAGGTGAGGGAGGCTGCAGGGATGCTGATCACGCTACTCCTGCAGGGACTAGGAAAGGATGCACTCAAGGTAAACTGGCAGGAGTTTTGTCCCTCATATGTAACAGTAAGACAGAGTTTGTATCAGTGATGTAATCGAGTGCATTTATGTAGTCCAAGCATATTGGAAAACCACAGTTAGACCACAGTTGTCCATACAAGCAGGGCAATTTCACCAACTCTTGTATCCCCATTCTTCCAAATTTTAATCATGCATTAACAGAACCAAAGCTGCCATGTTTTAAACCTAATTGTATTTGACTAAATGTCTAATATCTGCCTCTTTCTGTTAAAAAAGAGTTGCCATCTACAATGATACATTATTGCCTTATATTGTCACGTTAATCACTGCATCATGCTAATCATTTGGTCTTGGAAAAAAGGGTCTGTGAATGGTGCTGTAAAAGTCTATAATTTTGCAAGTCTGATTGTATATATAACCCCTGTTAAAGATTCTGCTAAGTACATTGGAAAAGTATAGTTATAAAAATATCATTTTATTTTGTTTTAATTTACAGGTGCTTGATACAGTTCTGAGGGACATGTACAGAGTCCTGAAGCTGGCATACAAGAAAGAGGCTGAAGACAAGGTCAGAGTTCACATCGCCATGGCGCTGGAAGAACTTGACTCCATCATGAGAGAATACCTGTTCCCTAAGCAAACACTAACAAAGAAAATCAGAGTTCTGAGTGCAGACTAAAATCAGAGGAGTTATTCAGAATGCAGAATGAGAAAAGAAAAAAAAGTGGACACTGATTCTCTTTAGTTCAAACATTGCTGTCCACATTTTCATTGATAATATTTTTTATAATTCATTTTTGTTTCAACTAAATGTTAATAGATTTTTAGCTCAGCTGACTATAAGTCATCTGAGCTATAGTCGTGGTCCATTGTCCGTCGTCCATCCGTCTGTCTGTCCGTCCGTAAGACTGGCACGTTTTGACACCGTTGGACCTACGAATCTGAAATTCGGCATACATTTAGATATCTCCAAAATCTCCTACCATGCCGAAAATTGGGTCAATAGGACTTCGTTCCTTCGAGATATTAAGGAAAAACCTCAATTTTTTTATTAGAAATCTATTTTCACACTTCAGGACTGCCTAATATCAAAACAACTCATCTGGTTTTCTTCATATTTACCATAAATATTCCTCTATATAGTTTCTATGTACATGCCAGATATTAAGTGAGTATTATATAATTTAAAAAAGTTATGGGCCCAAACATAATGGACTTTGTAAAAAAATCAGGAAGATATTTGGTCACTTAAGACCAAAAGTGTTAAAGGTAGGGACTTTTTTCCAGTAATACAACTTTAATTAATCAAAATTTAATTGTATACCAAAAATTAGATCAAAATCTGTTAAATTTTTCTAAATATTGGCAAAAATATAAAATTGGTACCTTAAATTTTGCCCAACTTTGGCCACAGCACGTTTTTTTCCTGTAAGTACCGGTACTGTTGATTTAATTTTCACAGCATGTATACATAAGGATTTAATCTGTTAAAATCTGAAATTTGAAAATAAAAGCTGCAAAATTAGGCTAGTTATAGAATTTTTTTGGAGGCTCTTGTTGTATTCCCTTACATTGTCAAGCAGTCCACTTTGATGACTGTAGGTCATTCAGTGCACATCTCTATGCTCCCCAGGCTGTTGGCATAATTTTAGATGTCCCCAAAATCTCCTACCATATTGAAAATTGGGTCATTAGGACTTTGTTCCTTTGAGATATTAAGGATAAAAAACTCTGTTTTCCATAAAAAAAAGCCATTGTTACACTTCAAGGCTGCCTAATATCAAAACCACTGATCTGTTTTTGATCGTATTTAGTATTCACATTCTTTAATACATTTTCTATGAACATACCAAAAATTAGGTCAGTATTGGGTATTATTTTGAAGTTGTGGGCCAAAACATAATGCAGTTTTTTAAAAAATCAGGAAATATATTTACTCACCTAACATGAGAATTGCTGAACCTAGAGACTTTTTTTTCAGGAATATAACTTTATTTAATCAAGATTCAATTGTTTACCCAAAATTAGATCTGAATTTTGCAAATTTTTCAAGTTATTAGCATAAATAAAAAATCAATACCTTAAATTTTGTCCAACTTTGGCACTGTTGATTTAATTTTCACAGCATATATACATAAGGATTTAATCTTTTAAAATCTGAAATTTCAAAGAAATTGATTGGAAAGAATAGCTTTTATTCATGTTTTCATACACCATGTCAAGTGTTGTTTACATCTAGCCCACCTAGTAGTACAGCCTTCACTTGCATTATGTAACCCACCCAAGGCAGCTTGCCTTGGGTCAGCCTGGCCACTACCAGCAGGCTTCCCCTCTGCCCTGAACTCCCACCCCCCCCCCCCCCCCCCCAAGATGGTGCATAAACTAGATGAATGTTATTATTTTCTGTATTTGATTCATTCTTATTCTAGGCTATGCTACATTTTAGATGTTGTAATGTTCCACCAGGGTTACAATGATTAAAGTGTACATTTAATTGTGTCCACAAAGTGGTGTATTGTTATGAAAGTGTGGATGTTCATCAGATAAGTAATTCCTTACTTCAGAAGAGTAAAAACTTCACCAGGTGTGAAATTGACTATTAATTCCAGTAATAAATTAAAACTGGGATAGTAATTAGCACAATGATATTGTTTGTCCCTCATTCAACCAACAGTGTGTATACTTTATTTGAAAAGATGTTTTATTTGATCAAATCTACTTTTATTTTATTTTGGTGAATAAAATTAAGCATGTACTGAAAACTCCAATGTGCAAAACTTTTTAATAGTGATTCAAGGAATATTCTTGTAGATGCCATGTTGTGGCATTATTTTCTTTTAAATTCAGTTTAAACATTTATGATTTAAAAATAATAAAATATATGTGTATGCATAATATGACCCAATATGAGCTACACTCTGGATATATGATGATTGCAACTTTTGCAACAATTCTAATATTTTAACTTATATTTTCAGGTTTTTTTATTAAAAATTTATAAAACCTGTAAATAAAAAAATGATTCAGATAAAAACTTCTTCATGAAAAAAGTGGATATGCTTAAAAAAAATAGGATTATATATAAACTTAAATGCATTATTCCCTTGAAAGTGAAATAAAGGTATTAGTCCATTCTGTCCACTTGCCTGTCCATCTGTAAATTTTCATATGCATCACAGTATCTCAAAATTTTACTGTTTTTCTTCATGACAGTCTTGTCAGAGTATTAGTTTGCAATCATATATTTAGAACTTTACTATAACGAAGAAGGAGGGCCCCTTTCCTCTTAGCTTTTCATATTCTTATATAAATGAAAAACATTACAATAGAATATTTCTACATCCACCTTCGTGCTGCCCTCACTTTTCCCTTCTCCAAACCCCATCCCAAAGTCAGCCTCAGTAAGCAAGAACAAGATGAATCAGATATATTCATACTTTAATATTTTGTATAACTATTCGTCCATAAGTACCTATGTACATGCCAGAAATTATGTCAATATTGTGTAATATGTAGACATAGTGGGCATCACAATAATGTACCTTGTCAAGACTAAAGAGATATTGTGTCATACAGTCACAGATTCATAAATCACTCCATGGGTCCCTTGTATAGAATATAGCATGCTACTCTCAACTGTATTAGTTATGAAATAAAAATATTACTATGGTGGTGTGGACTCGTCTGTGAAGACCAGCAGAAATATGATGATATTCTCTGAAAGTGTTCACATTGTTCTCCCTGTGATATAGAAGAGATAGGCATGATATAACACAGGTTGCTTAAAATGACCAGATCGTTTAAGACTGTATTGGCAGTTTCATTAGATGCTGGAAATTTTATATCAGTTTATGAAAACTTTATTGTAACTGGCAGTGGTGCTACTCCACATTTGTTGCATAAATCCACGGAGGCTATGCTGCATTAGTAAGCATGTTTGGTCGTGATGTGTCTGTGCTCTAGAAGGGGTCATTTTCCATATTTTTCCATTAATCCTAAAAAAATTGACTTTATTTTGCAAGGGGGCTATGGCAGTCCCATCTGTTAAATACTGTAGTATCGTGAGTAATTATTATAAGGGCTTGTCCCGAGCGATAATAGAGGATATTATGGGTGTAAACCGGAAAGCGTCATTAGCCTCGTGTTGAGTTCGAGCTGAGTGGAGATCGCCATGTTGGAACTGGAATAAACTTGTTATAGTTTAAATCTGAGTTGTCTGTCGCTTAGAGCGTGAACTGTGAACGGAACATATGGAGACGGGGTGTTAGAACTTACAGTGCATCGAACTACAGGTAAGGCCGTTTCTTTGAACCAAGAATTCGGGAATTCGACAACTTTTGATGTGTCAGGAGAACCGACGAGCGTTGGGCCTCGATGGGAACGCTGGAAACGAGCTTTCGTGGGCAGAACTATAGAAACCGGGCTTCAGACTGCCGCCGGTACAACGGGTGTCGCATAATAAATTGTTTCCTGGAAAAGGCCGATACATATCAATTTCCTCAGAATTCCCGTATTTAAGTTTGCTCATAGCTGGAGTTTATTATATTAGAGGAGGAGGGGTCCGGGGAACCTGGGTTCCCCGTCTGAACGGGGGTGTGGGGGCTCCGCCCCCCACCTAAAGCTTAATTTTCCTGTTAAAATAGTAAATGGTTTCCCATTTTCGCGACAGATGCCTCTTCAATCGCAGATATAAATGAACAAAACTTGATCCTGCTGGTATCTCGTCTTCACGGCGCACTTAGTAGCGTGTAGGGCTCCTAGTCTAGAGATCGTAGGTTCGATTCCCGATTCAGGCGACTTCTGATGCTTAGTAGTTGTTTATGTTAGAAGAGTTGAGTGTAGGGACATATACAGGGAAAAATAGGAGTTAAAATAGGGAATGAGAGGAGACAATTTTATTTATATGTTCCTCAAAAGAAGCGAAGCCCGCGTTCTATAGTGGCTCCCTTTCGTGTTATATGCTGACGCACGTGGTGTCACCCAGGGTCGACAGAGGCGAGCATTGCTGTTGCATACAGCGGGATTAGATGTGCAGGACATCTTCTATATGCTTCCTGATATAGGGGAAGAAAATGACTTTGATGCAGCGCTTCTGGCATTGGATACTTACTTCAAGCCAAAGACCAACATGCCATATGAGAGGTACGTTTTTAAAAAAATGTATCAAACTGATCAGGAAACGGTCGATCAATTTGTCGCTCGACTACGTAGAAAGGCAGTTAATTGTGCTTTTCGTGACAGTGTTGACGAACATATTAGGGACCAGATAATACACAGTTGCAAGAGTGATGCTCTTAGAAGGAAACTTAGAGAAAGACCCCCACGTTAGCGGAAGCACAAGAAATGGCGAGGTCCATGGAGGCGGCTTCAGCCCTGAGTAACAAGATGTGTGGAAAAGGTGAATTTGAAACTGTCAACCGGGTCTGTTGATTTATGTGTTGGAGGTATTCCAATAAATATGATTATTGACTCGGGAGCAAGTACAAATATTGTGGATGCTGAAATGTTGGAGTACTTAAAAAGTCAAAAGATTAAATGTACTTCTAGAAAGTGTGAGAAACTGATTTATGCATATGGTACAAGTGACCCACTGAAAACACTTGGATGTTTTAAAGCAGAGACTACAGTAAACATTAAAACTGTTGTTGCTGAATTTGTTGTGATCAAAGGTCAAGGTCAGCCATTATTAGGATGTGATACAGCTGTTGAACTTGGTGTCTTGAAAATTCAGATTAATGCTGTGTCTACATGTATCAGTGATATACAAGGGAATTATGAGAGTTGTTTCACAGGGGTCGGCAAGCTTACCGATTACCAGTTAAAGCTTCATCTGGACAAAACAGTGAAACCGGTAGCTCAACAGCAGTACCGAATTCCATTTTCACTTAGAGAGTCTGTGTCAAAGAAACTTGATGACCTTGAGCGTAGTGATATTATCGAGAAAGTCGTAGGCCCCACACCATGGGTTAGTCCTGTTATATGTGTTCCTAAGCCAGACGGGGACATTAGATTGTGTGTTGACATGCGGCAAGCAAATAGGGCTGAAGTGAGAGAACGACATCCTATACCGACAATTGATAAGGTTCTACAGGATATGAACAACAGCAAAGTGTTTAGCAAACTTGACCTTCGATGGGGTAACCATCAAATTGAACTGGATGAACCATCTCGTGCTATCACAACATTTGTGACACATCAGGGACTTTATCGCTATAAAAGACTGATGTTTGGAATTTCTGCTGCGCCAGAGAAAAATCAGCAGATATTTGCAGATTGACATTTCTAGGTCATGTGTTATCTCCACTAGGAATAGGGCCAGCTGAGGATAAAGTGAAATCAGTATTACAGGCAAGAAAACCTGAAAGTGCCAGTGAGATCAGGAGTTTCATAGGCCTGGTACAGTTCAATAGCAGATACATTCCAGACTTGGCCAGTATTGCGGCTCCATTGCGTGAGTTAATCAAGAAAAATGCTGTATTCAGATGGGGACCCAGACAAGACAAAGCATTTCAGGAGCTGAAACAGAGACTTAGTAAGTCAGAGACACTTGGTTACTTTCAAAGAGATGCAAAGACTCAAATCATTGTTGATGCTAGTCCAACTGGACTGGGAGCAGTCCTTGTACAGATTCAGAATGATCAGCCTCGGGTCATTAGTTATGCCAGTGCTAGCCTAACGGACGTTGAGAAAAGATACAGACTGAGAAAGAAGCGTTAGCCATAGTCTGGGCTTTTGAAAAATTTAATCTGTATCTGTATGGAATAACATTTGATCTAATCACAGATCATAAACCTTTAGAGTATATCTACTCTAGGAAGTCAAAAGAGATTACAACCGTATACTTTCAGAGTGGTGTATAAGCCTGGAAAAGAAAATATCACAGATTCACTTTCAAGGTTGAGTCAGGTGACCTCCATGCCTAAAGGTCATATGAACATTGGAGAGGACTTTGCTAGATTTGTTGCCGTGACCAGAACACCAAACGCTGTTACTACCAAGGAAATTGAACAATGTTCGGCAGATGATAGTGAATTGACAGAAGTTCGTGAGTCTATTAGGAACGGACAGTGGAAAACTAACTCGATTTCGGTGAATTATCTGTCAGTGAGAGATGAACTGTGTACCATAGGAAAGTTAGTTCTACGCGGAACTCGAATCGTACCGCCGGTAAAACTGAGACCACGATTAGTTACATTGGCACACGAGGGCCATCTAGGAATAGTTGGAACTAAACAAAGACTGAGATCTAAACTGTGGTGGCCAGGTATGGACAAAGAAGTTGAAAAAATGCCAAAGCTTGTCATGGGTGTCAAATAGTCGGTAGACCTTCAAATCCTGAGCCGTTAAGACCAACAAAGTTGCCGAGTGGACCCTGGCAAAATTTGGCCATCGATCTGTTAGGTCCGTTACCTTCTGGGGACTATGTTTTTGTAGTGGTTGATTACTACAGCAAATTTTATGAGATAGACGTCATGAAAACGGTGACAAGTGCTCCAGTTATTAACAGTCTAGACAAGATGTTCACAACACATGGAGTGCCCATCAAGATAACAAGTGACAATGGTCCGCAGTTTGTGTCGAGTGAATTTGCTGAATATATGCGAGCAGAAGGAGTTCAGCATCATAGAGTTACTCCTTTAAATCCAGCAGCCAACGGAGAAGTTGAAAGACAAAACAGAAGTTTGTTAAAAAGGATCAGAATTGCACAAGCAGAACATAAGGACTGGAAATTGGAGGTTAGGAAATACTTGAAAGCTTACCGGAGCACACCGCACTCTGTTACTGGTGTACCCCCTGCAGAGATGCTCTTTAACAGAAAGATTAGAACAAAGTTACCAGAGTTTGTTGAGGAGCAATTTGATGAAGAAATTCGAGATAGGGACCAAGCACACAAAGAGAGAAATAAACTGTACACAGACACTAAGAGAGGTGCAACTGAAAGTAATTTGGTGCCTGGAGATTGTGTTACTGAGACAGGTGTTCAAAGAGAACAAGCTTTCTACTACGTTCGAATCGGAACCATATGAGCTCATCAGCAAGCATGGTAATAGTGTTGTTGTTGAATCAGCTGATGGAGTAAAGTATAGGAGAAATTCTACTCATGTGAAAATAATTTGTGACAAGAGATGCTGCAGCTGATGATGATGAATTTAGTCAGTCAGAAACTAGAGATGAGTGTGTGATTGAACATGAACCAGATCTACAAAACTTGATGCAAAGTGATAATTCGCCAAAACTGGATAATTGTGATCATGAGGTATACTCGTCAAGACCGAGTCGTCAGAGAACTATGCCAAAGAAATATGAAGATTTTGTGCTTAATAGGTGAACCATAAGAGTGTACGCTGAACGCTGCTCTTATTGGTATTTAGATATTTAAGTGGTACCAGATATTTCAGTGTGTTTTAAGTTGTATTTTTTTTTCTTTCATGAGGAGGAAGAGAAGTGATGGACAGAATAGTAACATTTGTGTCATGGACATTTCAGTGAACTCTGCATGCGTAACCTGAGAACTTTTCTTATTGACTGTTGATGAACATATACCTCGAGTGAATATTTCAAATGAGGCTATAACGTTGTAATTTGCACCTTGAATGTCATTGTCTCATGCATGATATTTTACATGAGATTTATTTGAAATAGTAGAACACATACTTATGCAAGTAACACAGGAAGACAGCACAGTTATGCGAATGACAACAAACAGTTATGAGTAACAGTGATCTTTATATTCCATATGAGTGTAAAAAAACATGCATGAACAGTGTCATAGTGATAAACGGATATATAAGATTATTTTGGTAAGGTATTTTCATAACAAGTATATTTCATTGTCAGAAGTGAATCAGATGTTAATTTTAATATGACTTGAAATTTTATCATCTGGAAAAAAAGGAGGAATGTAGTATCGTGAGTAATTATTATAAGGGCTTGTCCCGAGCGATAATAGAGGATATTATGGGTGTAAACCGGAAGGCGTCATTAGCATCGTGTTGAGTTCGAGCTGAGTGGAGATCGCCATGTTGGAACTGGAATAGACTTGTTATAGTTTTAATCTGAGTTGTCTGTCGCTTAGAGCGTGAACTGTGAACGGAACAAATACTACGCAAGTATATCCATAAAACTAGTTGCCTAGTTTTCGTAGAATACATTGATGTCCATTCCTTAGGAGTGGTTTGCCGTATATAAATTGCCTGAAACTGTGCATATCCATTGATCTTGGATACCTCCATCTCGTATCCAAGATTGGTGGATCCATCTGCAATTGTTTTCGCGTGGCGTCAATCTGTCCGTTTGCGCGTGGTAAAAATCGCTCATATCTCAGGAGTGGATGGGTGTATCGGTCCGAAATTATGCATGTTTATCTTTCTTGGATAACTTTGTTGTAGACCAGACAGGTGGCGCCACCTGCTCTTTATTTTTTATAGAAAACATTGATGTACTTTTATCAGTAGTGGATTATTGTCTCGGCCTGAAATTGTGCATGGTGTTTAAATCCGTAGATTTTTTTTAGTGAAAACTGCGCATGCATGAGGAGTTTTATTGGCATCACTAATGCCACAAATTTGGAGTCCTTTCATGTCGGGAACCCATGCCTCTGTCATTTGACCGATACACGAAGTTGCTTGTCCACTGCCCGTTTTCTGTTTGATGTACACCATTTCGTGTTAAGCCAAAATAAATTGTTTCTCAGACACTTTTGTTCGGAAAATGACGCGTTGTGTTTTTTATTTATTTACCGTGAAAAGGCGTTGAATATTAATATTTCTCATGTACTTCGTAGAAATAGCAACCAATGATTAAAATATGAGATAGTAAACGATGTATCAAGAATTTTGGTCAAACTTACCAAAAGTTTGAAAGGATCTTCGAAATTAGTGAGTTTCATTCTTTTACGTGTCACAATCACATACCCAGCAGATTATATGAGACTACTGGTGAACCCTGGAACAGCAGGACCCGCCAACGGGATTCCTCATCATTGCATTGTGGTGATACGTTTTTTAAACCAAGTTCGTTTACTTAAAACTAAGGAAATGCAATAAAAATTCCTGTAACTCATACATAATCTGTGTTGTTATTTTTCATTTAAGTTTTAATTTCAAAAGAAGTATAATATGGAAATAAGTTTAAATAACGATCTCAGGTGGCGGGGCACGTTAAGGCGAGGATGAATTTGCCTACCTTTAAGGATGGTTTGTATTTTATATAAAAAAAACTTTTACATGGAAATATTTAAATTTTAAATTCAAATCTAAAAAAAACCTTCATAGATGACAACATTTTTTTTTACAACGTGTCCATATTCGTATAAACACCAATGCAAGAGGGCCTAACAATTATCAATATCTCTATCGGCAAAGTAGTAATGTGATTATCATTATCAATTTCTCTAAATATAATATTCATAAATATACACGCCACAGCAAATTATATCTTATGGGTTTTTAGCTCAGCTGACTTTCAGTCATGCTGGGCTATAGCGATGGGTCTTTGTCCGTCGTCCTTCCGTCTGTCCGTCCGGCCGGCCGTCCGTCCGTTAGCAGGGCACAAATCGTAACCGTAGGGGCTAGGGCCATGAACCCTATGCAGTCTTAGAGGTTCTTAAAAGAACTTGCAATCCTGAAATTAGGTCACTGCGACCTGTAATATCGAAGTTATGGGGTGTGTTTGCACCCCCAGAAATAATTATTTTAGCCAAAATTTTCATCCCAAACCTTCCATCTTTCACATACAGCTCACCTACCAACAGGGGAAGAACCATAATTATTTTGAGGTCACAAGGTCAAAGGTCAAGGTCACAGAACCAACTTCTTTGAAAAGCCTGTGGATGCATTTTAAGCCAAACCTTTCATCCCAATTCTTTGATCTTTCACATATAGCTCACCTACTAAATGGGAGAAGAATCCTATAGATGTTGAGGTCACAAGGTCAAAGGTCAAGGTCACATGATCCACTTCTTTGAAAAGGTTGTGGACACATTTCAAGCTAGACCTTTTATTCCAAACCTTTCAGCACTGATATCGCTTCTCTGCCAACAGGGGAAAAGACCTGTCGATTTTGAGGTCAAAGGTCAAGTTCACAGCACCCTCTTCTTGCGTGGAGTCATTTTCAGGCAAACTTTTCAATCTATACTTTCCATCTGTCATATATGGCTTACCTACCAATAGGGGAAGAAGCCTATTGATGTTGAGTTCAAAAGGTCAAAGGTCAAGGTCACAATATTGTTCTAAATGCTCGTGAACTTATTTCAAGTGCAATTGTTCAACCCAAACCTTCAGTCTTTCACATATGCCACATCTATGCATCACTGAATGTGATTCAAACTTCATATTTATGGGTCTTATTGCATGAAGAAATAAATAATTGATTTTGAGGTCAGCTGGTCAGGAGGTTAAAGAGTGCAGGTCTAAGTTATTCATTCATTGGTTGCCAAGTAATTACACTCGGCCAGATGTAAGTGGTTAGTAGTTACCCATCATTTAGAAAGAGTCCAATTGATATGTGGGCAAAAGGCCAAGGTCATAGGTGAGGGATGTTCACAATAACTTATTTTGTAGACCATCTCTATTTTTCTTGTACATATAACCATTGCACCCCAACTGGTACATCTCACTGTGTGGCTGTAATTGTGAGTGATGCTGGTGACATATGACTCTCTTTTGTATCAGCCTGTTAAGTGATAAGGCTGAGTGATAAATACCTCGTTACTGCATAACAAAAACACTGATTTATAAGATGATGGGAACATTTTTCAGTTTATTTTATGGAATCAAAGCAATAAACTTAGTTTCCTAGATATCTGAATATTTTTAAATAAATCACCAGATATAAAAGCAAATGTTTGTTCTCATAATATGTGGATGTGTACCTGGATTTAGGATGGCTTTTTTTATTACAAGACTTTTAGTCATGCTTTCTGTATTTCTTTTCTTTTAGGTTTTGCAGTTTACCTACCCTGCTGATCCCATTGAAAAGCAGAGTGATAATAAAAAATATTGGACTTACACTTTTTACATTTGCATATCTATAAATCTAATATGAGGGCCTGAAAATGCCTTTTGAATTTTTTTGGACATTCATTACTGTAACATCCTTTGGAGAATTTGCTACAAGTTTGGTCTCTTATTGGAGGATGTGTGATATCAAATGTCAGACTTGGCAGAAATCCATTATGTCTGCCAGTTAGCCACCTTAGAAATCCTTTTGTCAGTGCAGTTTCAGTGATTTTTAGCTCAGCTGACTTTTAGTCATGCTGTGCTATAGCGATGGGTCTTTGTCTGTCGTCCTTCCGTCTGTCCGTCCGGCCAGCCGTCCGGCCGTTAGCAGGGCACAAATTGTAACTGTAAGGGCTAGATACATGAACCCTATGCAGTCTTAGAGGTTCTAAAAAGATCTCCTTGCAGATCTGAAATTAGGTCACTGTGACGTATATTCTTTGAGTTACGGGGTGTATTTGCACCTCCCAGAATAAATTCTTATAGCCAAAATAATCATCCCAAACCTTACATGTCAACATTTCAGACTGATCAGAAATGACCATCTCAACACGGGTACGACACATGCAACTAAACGATCACCTTATGGATTAGCATTTTTATGTGCATGAACATCTATACCCATTTGTTGAAATGCATCACAGCTCAAGTGGTAAGATTGATGCATCGGTGTTATTAATAAATCAACCAACATCTACCTTGCAACTGATTAGTATATACAGATCACCACAATATAAACAGACAGACCTTCTTTCAAAACTTAAAGAGCTTTTACATTTGTGGACACACAAAAACCATTGTTCGTTATGGGAGATTTCAACATTGATGTAAGTAATAAAAAAATACTTGTGTATTGGATGATCTCTCACATCTTCTTCAGTGTCAGCAGCTTATGACGGAAAACACAAATGATCATGGCAGTATTATTGATCTTGTGTTTTCAAACTTCCCTAATACATCAACTTCTGCAATAGAGAGTTCCTGGTCTGACCACAAAATCCTGTTTACTGTTGTTCCTAAAAATGTTTTTCAGTTTCACTCAGTTAATTGATACAAGGCCTTCACTTAAATAGTAATCTAACAGTTCACATATAATGTTATAGTTATGCAATTATTGTTATGCCTGCCCTTTGATACCATAGCAGGACAGGTGTTGGGGAAGGCTTTAAATACAGGTCATGCTTGTCAGCTGAGCGTCATGACCCATGAGTCACTTGTTAGATTATCATATAAGTATTCCTTCGAAAGGGAAACCATTAATTAATTGAGAGTCTATATTTCCAGTTAAATTATAGATGTGACAATGTAGACGAGGCTATTTTGTTGGTTTCGACAAGACGACGAGGTATTTCGATCATTGTCCAACCGCTGTTGCATTTATACCATTTATATGACTTTTATCATTATAAGATACTGATAATTACTTGCTTCTGATCGAAATTAATATTTTTCCGATACCAACCATGTTATTATCAATTATTGATCATCCGACCCTGACCAATAATCAGTATAAACTTTTCTTCGGAGAGCTAGCTGTGATAAATATGTCCGTGCGCCTCAGTGATGAAACTGTTGCGATCACTTTCTCATATGCGGCAATCCGTGTATGGGGGCAATGACCCCAGGGTGAGTAGCTACATATTTACCTAATGGCACACCAATCAAGCTCAGTCACCAGCGGCTAGTCACCTTAATCGGGGTAAGATGCACTTTACACAAATGGGGTATATATCGCTGACCATGTACTTTAACACTACCAAGTCTATGTTTTCACAGACCTTGATTCAGCGAGCCGCTCTGGTGTCTATTTCATGAATAATGAACCAACTTTCAAGTGTTCAAGGAACAAATAAAATATCAATTCAAATTCAACGAACAAAATGCAAACAATACTAAATTCATTGTCCACATGCCGTCTGAACAAGAAAACATTCACCAGAAATAGGACAGGCTTAAATGGCTTCATTTGATTAGTTAGAATGTCTTGCTTCATGGCAATGCTAGTTTTGTAAATATTAGATCGAAACATCGAACAATACGCCAGTGTATTGAAATATTAGATTAGTTCAATTGCCCTATTCATTATTCATGAAACAGAAGCGCGAACTATTGCTGAATCAAGGTTTGTGAAAGTGTAGCCAGACTTGATAGTATATAAAGATGTATTTTCAAGACTCATTTCATAGAGCTGAATTTTCTACGGTTGATACCTATTAAAAAATACGACGATTCCTAAATTCTCACACTTGTGAATCTTTGAGTGATTTGCATAGTTATTTGTAATCAATTTAATTACAACACTGTTAATGCTCAATGAGGTGTAGTAATTTCAAAGGCCAGAAATCAATCCAGGCACATTGGATACTTTTCTCTTTGAATAAGCTTTTTCTTGTCTCCAGTCTTTATTTTCTCGGGGAATTGGCAATATAGAATGTTGATTCTCAGGTAAAAACATAAATGGAACAATAATGGCTTGTACGACTTCGTTTTTGGACAAAAAATAATTGATATAAACAGGATGAGATTGCGCAATATTTGTATTCATACTCTTTTGACTCGAAATATTAACGAAACTATTACATGTGAAAGTGATGTTAGCAGGTCGTGCGTGCCAGTAAGATGTGCCGCAGGCCGCACCAAACGTAGGTTTTGGTGATATTATAAATCTCTAAGTTCTTGAACCAGATGAGATCTAGTTATAGTATGTACTTTTGGCAATGTTGGCATGGTTAGCGGCAGAGAATACCCTGGTAAGAGTTTACCCAGACGTTTGACACATCTGTCCAAATACGTTTGGGCACATATTCCTCAATTGTAATACTTAAAGAGACCGAATAATCTCTGCATATTACCATTAATGCAGATGCTAAGACTACATTTGGACCAAAATAACCGCTGAATGATTACTAAGTCCGAGTGTATGGGCACTTGTGAACTGAAGAAAATGACATGATACTTCTCCATTCTGCTCTTGGTACCTTCCGGTTGTAACAGCAAAAATTGAGCTCCGCAAGCATAAAGGATGAAATCTCTTTAACAAGCGTACATTAACAAGATATATATATATATATATATATATAAATATATATATATATATATATATATATATATATATATATATATATATATATATTGATGCAGCTGGATGCATAGTTAGTTTATTTTCTTATTTACGATCAATGGAATGAATTTCTATCGTACAGCAGTACACAATTTCATGTCAATGCTCCAGTTCGAACTGTAGAGTACACTCTGGCCGTATGTTGTAGCGCTAACCATTGAAAATCTTGGTCAAGCGGTACATACTCAAGCTAGAGGAATTCGTGAACGGAATATTTGGGCACTTATAATCAAGCATCTGACTCCGTGATGGAGGAGAGTCTGGCGGATGGTTTCTTAAAAACGAATCCGGAGAAGCTTGGACTGAACGGCAAGTACCGCATACATCTGATCGTCCGGAGACTCCGCTGACATACTGGTAAGTCGTACGTCTTACGGATGGTGGCGGCACCTAGCGGTGTCAGTTCCAAAGGCGGTTCTGGCTTGTCGGCATCTGTAAAAAGTGATACGTTAAGCAAACTTTCGCAATCATATATCATAAAGAAATGTTAAATTTTAGTTTACATAATTGATATTCAAGTGTTCGTAATACTCGTCGTGTTTTTGTTTCGATTTATACTGCAACCATTGCAATGTTAACTTTGGTAAAGGAAGACCAATAATTCCTTAGTCGTAAGTGCTTAGGTAGACTCATAACAGGATACCATGAGTCTGTGCCAAATAGGATTTACCTTGCAGCGTATTCTCCAGAATCATTGCTACCAGGCCCCCGACAAAGATAGTCGACCCAAACAGCACCAGCAGAATGTGATCCACCGGGATGGAACCTTCCAAAGATAACTAAAGTTATAAAATCTGGGAAAAAAGTAGTTAGAGACCATAACCCAGCAAGGAGCCTAATTAAACTATGGTGGGTTTTACAGAAAAAAATGTGTGTCACGGTCACCCATTACTCCATGACTGCATCACAGGTGAGCTCTGTTGGCTAGAACAAAGGCAGTCCAAGAATTTTTTTTTTCTGACCGACATCTTTATATTCCTGAGATTTTCTATATAAACGGGTTTGATACAACATTCCGAAATATTATCCTAAAGGGTTTGTTTGGTGTCCATTTTGAATTTTTAATGAGAATGTATAATCAACAGAACATTTGAGCTAGACATCATGCAAAGGTAACTGAGCATGTTTTCTGAACAAGTTGACTTCCATGGATTGTTGTTTTTATGTAGTTGAAACCAAGTAGATACATGCAGAGTGAAAAAATGAAAATAATATGTAATTGTTTGCAAGAAAAAAATCTAAATATTCAAAATCTGCAACTGAACAAAAAAGTCTATTTCCCAAATTATTGAATTTTTAGTTACCCTCCAAAATCCAAGATGTGTACTGAATCTTACCTGTAGAGATGGCATTGGGGTATTTTTCAATCCAGTTAGGTATTCCAAGGCCAATGGCCAAAGAAAACCCGAGGACGAACAGGTTCCGGCTTCGCTGTAGTTCCACATATTGCAGCTCTGATAAAGCTGCCGACATCATGAAACCTGGGCGAACAAACCAGACCGGATTCAGATATCAATATGAGAGTTTAGAATTTAGAATATTTATTTGTTGTTGCATGTGTCTTTCTCTCTATGCTTATTTAAGCATTTCGTGGTCATATCAGTAATCGTTTAACTATTGTGAAAAATATATTATTTTACGGTGCCATTCAACCGTTCTCACGCAACTCATCTATGACCACGTCTCGGATAAACCCTTTCAGTCTTGAAGTTTCAGCAACGATGCTAAGTATGTGTTCTGAGTGCGGGTCATTCTCGATATTTTCCCATAATTTCAGAGGAATCGACACATCAGGAACTACGCCGACTTTTGAACACAACCCATTGATACACGGACCTTTCCCAACCCAAGAACGGGTTATGTGCCAGTTCTATTAATTAGCACCATTTTTAGCTCAGCTGACTGTAAGTTTTGACACAATGAGAGACCTTTGAAAAGTCTCCATGGAAACCTGAAATAAAGTCTATGTGACCCATATCCTTTGAGCTGTGGGGCTCCCAATAACCCCCCCCCCCCCAGAATAATGGAAAATTTGATAAAAAAAAAAACTGCAACATCTCAATAACTACAACACTGATAGTCATGATTTTTGGCATACATATTGATCAAGAGGTGTTCCATCAGTTCCTGCAGACAGGTAGCGCCACCTGTATTGTTTTCTAATTTTTACAATTTTTATTTTTTCTCTATTTTTGAGACCTTAAAGGATGTAGTTGTAAGGATGTAGTTATCTGTCAACAGGTACAAAGCGTATAGACTGGACCTAGAATCTTCATTCTTGACACACAGGGAGACCCATGAAGAGTCTCCATGGAAACCTGAAATTAGGTCTCTGTTACCCATATCCTTTGAACTATGGCACTCCAAAGTACAGCTCAAAATAATGGAAAATTTGATACAAAAGCTGAAGTATCTGAACAAATAATGCAGAGATCACCATAATTGTTTGCATGGATATTGATCCATGCGTGTTTCATCAGTTTCTGCAGACTGGTGGCACCACCTGTATTTGTTCTGGTTTTTATAACGATTTTTTTCTCTATTTTTGAGACCCTTAAAGATTTGAATATCTGTTAACAGGGCACAAATCATAACAACTGGACCTAGAATCTTCATTCCTAACACACAGGGAGACCCATGAAAAGTGTCTGTGGAAACCTGAAATTAGGTCTCTGTTACCCATATCCTTCAAGCTATAGGACTCCGAAGTATCCCTCAGAATAATGGAAAATTTGATACAAAAGCTGCAGTATCTCAATAACTACAACACTGATGGTCATGATTTTTGGCATACATATTGATCATGACATGTTCCATCAGTTTCTGCAGACTGGGTGCGCCACCTCTATTTTTTTCAAATTTTTACGATTTTTTTTTCTCTATTTTTGAGACCTTTAAAGATGTGGTTATCTATCAACAGGGTACAAATCGTAACAACTGGACCTAGAATCTCCATTCTTGTCATGCAAGGAGGCCCATGAAAAGTGTCTGTGGAAACCTGAAATTAGGTCTCTGTTTCCCATATCCTTCAAGCTATAGAACTCCGAAGTATCCCTCAGAATTATGGACAATTTGATACAAAAGCTAAAGTATCTGAACAACTAATGCAGAGATCACCATGATTCCTTGCATGGATATTGATTATGGAGTATTTCATCAGTTTCTGCAGACTGGTGGTGCCACCTATATTTTATTCAATTTTTCGAATTTATTTTTTATTTTTGAGACCTTTAAGGATGCTGTCATCTGTTAACGTGGCACAAATTGTACCAACTGGATCTAGAACCTTCATTCTTGTCATGCAAGGAGGCCCATAAAAAGTGTCTGTGGAAACCTTAAATCAGGTCCCTGTTATAAGAATAATGGAAAATTTGATACAAAAGCTAAAGTATCTGAACAACTAATGCACAGATCACCATGATTCTTTGCATGGATATTGACCATTAAGTGTTTTTATTAGTTTCTGCAGACTGGTGGAGCCACCTGTATTTTTTTTAAAATTTACGCATTTTTTCTCTATTTTAGAGATATATAAATACACACTTATATATAAATACAGGCATAATCTTGGCTTGTTGGTTAATCTGTTTGATGCTTCAGTTGAATGGGTATATACTACCATTCAGATGATAAAATTTCCTTTTGCGAATCTCCTCCCAGTCAGCTAAGCGTCATGACCCATGGGTCACTTGTATTATTGTTCAAGCTGCCATGGTTATATACATGTTTCTGGTTTTGGAAATTGTTCTCTTTGAGGTTTATATTTATTTGAATATTACTTTAATTATCTCGAGCACAGATATCATTTAATTCATGCCCATTCCTCATTTAATTCATCCACAGAACGTTATTTATCAATCAAAATTGTCACAATAAAGAATAAATTGACATAAATCGTGTTATTCTAATGTGAAAAAATGAATACAGTGTCACTTCACCGAGGCAATTATTCACATTCTCAATTCTAAAATTCTTAATTTCAATCATGAAAACGTTTATGACAAATACTAGAAAAACGTACCTACGACATAGAGATAAATTCCACCAATCACCGGCTTAGGGACTGTTGCAAAGAGGGCGCCGACTTTTCCGACTAACCCAAATACGATCATCCACAAACCGGCCGCCTGTACTACCCGCCGGCTCCCGACCTAATATGAGCAAGTCACATGTGTAAGATTTTATAACTTTCATTGATAAGGAGATATAGCGAGTTTGTTATACGCGGTGAAGTCGTCAAATAATCTCCAATTTAGGCCACACATAAAAAAAAGTTGTTCTACGAGAATCACCACTCTGTTTTTCCTTAACATTGTTTGTGTTCTTATGGGGACCACATCTTCTGTAATGTCGCTGATTTGTGCTCTTTCCTCTATTCCTTATATGGATTCTTAAACGTATGGAACATGTGGATTAAATGGGATATATAATAAGGAATAATACGGTGGAATGTGTGGACTAAACTTTGTGTTCATTATATGCACCATTTTAAGAAATGAAGAAAGTTTGTGTATGTTTCTCCATATTAATGATAAAAAAAATCTCTCTCACCACAGGTTTTCTTCTCAAAGCCCGGAGAACAATTATGTTTTGTGGTGTGACCGTACACCTGATAAGTTCCTGATGTCCGATACTACTGGTACATATTATGTTCCCCATGAACATCATATCAAAATATCAAGAGATGTATATACTTTTTTTCAAACTTCAACATATATTCTACTCATTGTCGTTTGGAGAAAAATAATATATCTTGAAATCGGAAACTCCGATATACTCCTATAAAATAATGACTCTATCAGTCCAGTATAAACGCCTACAGAGTCGTGTATCCACAACGACCTTAGCAGTAGCGCCATTATGCTGAAATTTGCCTTGTCCTTGAAAAAAACACGGCTTCCTTTAATAAAAATGTTGATAGACCAAAGTTTGTTTTAATCAATAAATACAGTATGAAAGACAGAACTCTTAATTTAACTCTATGGCAGGTTCCAAATAATGATTCATTGAAACAAGATCTCAAATCTTAATCATATGACCCCAGTTTACTCATACCCTGATACATGGATTCATTGGACAATTATTTTATCTGGCGGCCTACCTTTGTAGCCCCGATGAGACCAATGTTAGCACTGTATGACGTAGTTCCGGTTCCGCAGCCCCACAATGCACTCATTAGATTCCCCAATCCCTCTGCCGCGATAGCTGTTCAGGATATTTAATTACCATAAGTTTGTCTGATAATAGCAATCTAATATCATTTTTTCTTAATAGTTAACAATCTTTAGTCCTACTAAACAGATATTTCCCCGAATGAATGAAGCTGACAGAATGATGAAATGTTGTAAAGAAGACATGCAAGTACAATTTTCTAAAAATAGAAAAAGTATACAGCAATACAGGTCGTGATATATGACAGGTTTCCCCAGATTGATAAAATAACAAAGAAAATTAACGGTAAAATTATAATGCAAATTTAATCATAACTTATTGTTATTACTTATCATTTAATTACGAAATTCTAGCCTGTAATTAAACAAAGGCGAAATACACGGTAACAAAAAAATTAATATTGAATATGGTGCCCGCAAGCAATTTCAGATCGTATCGTATCGAGCAAAATTAGAACGTTGTTAAAAAAATCAAGGACATGTAATTTATTATGTTGTATCTTTACTCGTCATAATAATATGTATGCGCTCATGTAAACTTGTAATAATTTTTCCATACACTATTGCAAGTCGCTTCGCATAGACTCTCCTTTCCCTATAGACCTGTTTCGAAACTCTTCAACTTCCGTTCTTACCTCTGTTCATAGCATGTACTGGAGGGCGTGGCGCTCCTGAGAGCTGTGCGCATGCGTAATAATCGCCGATAGTGTCGATAGTGCCAGCGAGAATTCCGGTGATCATACCAAATATGGCAGAGACGCTAAACGTCGGGGTTCCCCACTGGACTGTTTCAAGTAATCAATAATATATTTAAAGATACATAAAAACATAGGCTATTATCGAAAACATGTTTTATGTCAGGCTTTGTTGTATTTATTTATTTTATTTATAATGAAATCTGGCCTCGTTCATGTTAGGGGCGCGTTTGCTAATATGTCTGCTTGCCTGCATACCTGTAATCACACCAATATCCTTGCATACAGAATAAATAATTTTTTTAACTGATCAAATATTTCGAAAAAGGTTCACATGTTATATAGTGTGATCGCAATGTCTGTAAGTTATTTTTATTTGTTTGATAAGTTGTTTTTATAAGTCGCACAAAAAAAACATTCATGCAAAGAAGAGTTAATATATCTTTCGGATACGAACCGGATCGACTTACAAATGCGTGATAGTTTCAAATAACACCTATGTCTGAATTCCTGTAGAATGCAAATTGTTTATAGAGACTTGACAGAATTCAATCAATTTTTTTGCAGAAGTGTTGATTCAATTTCTGATATGATTTTGATTTGGCGGAGTTATGCGCTCTCTGTGTCTTCTTGTTAAAAATGCGACTCACGAGGGTAGAGCGACCTGAGCCAGGGCGTGTTGCTCAAGGCGTAGGTGTTTGTGTCTATTACAAAATAAACTCACGAGGGTAGGGCGGTCTGAGCCAGGGCGTGTGGCTGAGGGCGTACGTGTTCGTGTCTGTTCTTATGGCCTTCTTCCAGCCAGCCTCCCCGTCAAGCAGCCCCGATACAGTCAGCAAGAAACACAGCAGCCACACCAGAAAGAGCGTGAAGAAAATCTGTCAACCAAATAGAAAAGGTAACGGTAAACATTAATGATATTATCGATTGACACCATATAAAAGATGACGTGTGTGAAGCAGTATATATATTACTGTATAATGTAATTACTTTAACTAGGTATAGTAATTATAATATTTACATCAATAATGTTCTCAGCTTGAACATTATATACATGCTCAGTCTGTACAATATAAAGCTTCAGGCTAATGCTTGAGGTATAAATGTTGTTCCGCGACGTAAAAAAAAAAAAAAACAGTGACAGTATTGTTTTTTGTAAAATTCAGATATTGGTTCGGATGTAATTTAAAGATTTCTTTTGAATGGAAGCACGTCTTTCCTTTGCTTGGAATTAAAATAAATGTAATTATCTGAATAAATTGAACTTTAAAAGCTTTCTTTATGAAGGTCCGCACCAACGGAATCAACTTCAAAATGAGTTAAGACATATCATTAACGTTCAGCGTTTTAAACAACTATACAAATCCTTTCTACGATGAATCCCATGTATCAAAGCTCAGAATTTTAGTTACTTATCGACTTTTATAATTCATATAAGTCATATTTAGAAATCTATGTTTTTTAAATATGTATATGTTTAGATCATCCCTTTTTTTCATGATTATATAAATGTGCATATAATGAGCGTGTAATGTAGATCTCTTTGTGAATGTTTATTTATCTTTGATATTTCCAGGACCCCATCGAAAACAGCTGAACATGCTGAATAGGCATCCTGGTAAAATATACTGTGGTTGCCTTTTTGTTCGCGAGGGTTTTAATTTCGCGATATTCGCGAATGGGAAATAATCGCGAAAATGAATCCCTCGGGAATAATTGGCCTATTGAGTATGTCCTTCTTATTTAGTGTAGCCCATACTTTTATGGGAATTGGTTAGAACAGTGAGAAATTTATAATAAGTTACATCCATGCAGGTACAGGGGAAACGTTCCCTTAAATTTGAAAAAAAAACTACTTGGGCTGTGTTTTCGGGTCCATCGTTATATGAGAAGAATATCACAAACTCATGACTTATTCTCATTTTATAATACACACAGGAATATATTTACCAAATATTTGATCTAGGTTCTGGTGAGATCGCGAAAATGAAACCCTCGCAAAACATTATATATGGAGAAATCGCGAAATTTCAGCCTCGCGAATATGAAGCCAACCACAGTATGTATAGATAAATAAACAACTAAACTTTAATATATTAAAATTGTTAAATTATAATCGATACATACATTCTATTAACATACATTCTATTTACACACAATAGTATACTAGTAGCAAATGTTTCTACAGACCCTGATTAGGGTTGTCAGCCTTCCGTCTAAATTAGGTATGCACAATATTTTCGGAAATCTAGAATCGTGAAATAAAACCACAAAAATATCATATTCAGTTTGTGACTGATGTCCTACTTTCTTGTTGTTGAAGCTTACCATATAGTTTTTAATAGATAATAAGGGTTAGTTTAATGTTAATTATCTAAACTGACATAAATACACCACATACTGGAAATGCCCTGAAAAATGGAAATCGTTTGATGGTGAATTTCTTCTGACTGAGAGACAGCACCGGAACCGGAACCTTGACTGGTTTCAGATACTGAGCGGTGATCACGATCAGGAAGGCCGTGCTAAAAATACCAGAGGATGACTTCGTTATCACCCGATCAATATTCATTAAAATATTATCTTCTCAGAAGATAACGTGGCAACAACAGCTTAAACACTTAAAGGTATCACGGGGTTAAAGTTTATTCATAATTTAGTTTTGTACACTGCTTAAGCAATGGTTATATACGCTGCAATCGTTCTATGATTTACTCCTACCAGGTAACCACTGCACTGTTTGCTTCAGCATGGTTAGCTGGATTTCGCCACCAGGCGGTTGGAACAAGAATGTCCAGACGACTGAGAGAGGGACGTAACGAGTTTTAAATTTAGATGCAAATGCGAAACTGCGAGTGTATTAAGCATGGCGTCTTATATGTTTAAACTGTTTAAAAAAATTCAAAACCCTTTGAAAGCTTTCTTAAAACTGTAATGACCTCGTCATATTCAACATTATACGTTTGGGTCAGTGTTGGTATTGACATAAGCACATTTTAGGGAGTGAAGTATGGAACAAATGCACCCACACACGGGGTGAAATATAAACGGTTCACCATGAGAGAGAGAGAGAGAGAGAGAGAGAGAGAGGTGGGATGGGGGGGGGGGGGGGGGTCGGGGGAGAGGGAGTGAGGGAGAGAGAGGTAGGGAGTGAGAGAGGATTAAATAAATTGAGAAAACGCCAAAGCACCGAGTAATGTATATGTTTCAATACGTCACGACCTAGAATGACATTTTTTTCTTAGCTTACTTTGAAGAATTTTCCATGTATTTAGAACATATGATTTATCTGGTGATGTACACCGATAAGTAAAGAAACTTGAGGTACAAACATGGCGGCTGCTGCCCAGTTCCCGCTGGAGAGTGTAGAACCGATGTAGACAAGAGATATGCTGAGCAGAATAATGACGACACCCACCACCAGGTGGCTGACGAACCGCAGCATCAACCCCAGCAACCCAGAGCATCCAAGAAACACCTGCACGCCAGCCGCAACGATCAGCGCCCCCTGCAGCTGAAATATAAAAATTAAAAGTTAAAAGATACCTGAAGTATATTTGACGTTTTTAGGTTGTATACAGAAAAAAGGAGATACATAAATATCTGCTGTTTTCACTGGTAAGTTAAAAAGCCGCCTTTCAAAATCTGCCACTTTCGACCTCCGTCACAATAATAAGCAGTCAGTCTGTGACACTAGGGGGTCTATCATATTTGGTGTGCGCAACTTTTTATCGTCACTGCCACCTTTGAGCCACTACTGCAATCAGGGTACATAAATTTTCTCCAGGTCATCTTCATACTACTAAGTCTGTGGCAGCTGTACTCTTTCACAGACCTTGATTCATCAAACCGCCCAAGCGTCTAGCTACCAGAGCTCATCTGGTGCAAGTTCTAGACCAATTGTTAAGCACTGCCGTAAGGGCATCGACAGTTTGACCAATCAAGTTATACCTGTCCCGTTTGTGGTGCGTGTCGGACGGCATGTGAACAGTTTATTGTTTACATTATATTCACTGGAACCGATCCGAAGTTTGGATTTCGAGTTTTCGACCCGAACACCCGCAGACTTGTTCATCACTCTTTTATTGAAATAAAATATAATATATTTATTATATAAAGTAATATATGATTATTATATTATATATTATATATAAAGAATATAATTACAAACGATCCTATACACTTCAAAGGAATCTTAACTTACTTCGTTCATCCGAGTTTGCCACGTGATTTCTTCTTTATCTCCCTCTATCACTGAAGAATTCCCGTGGTGTATGCTTAAGTTGTGTTGGGATGCGGATACTGGGGAGTATGTGATGTTTGGGTTTTCTGTTGAGGCCTCTGTGACAAACGATGTTTATTTAAGACAGAAATATAAACAGAAAAATGGGAAATGAAAAAGTGAAGTTCCGTATAAAGATTATTCATAATCACATCCTATTCCACAATCATACACCAGATCAGTCAGAACAGTAATTTTGATACTTTCCATACAAAATTGACGGAGGTTACACGAGACCTAAAATGCACGTTTTATGTCTTGAACTGTCGAGAATAATGCAAATTGTGTCCTAAGGGGGTCATTTTCCATATTTTCAACTAACTCCTGAGATATTTCAATTAAATTTTTCAAGGGGAGATTGTAGCGCCACCTGACGGTAACTACAAGTGTGTACTGCGGCAGAGAGCAGTTTGTTACTCTGAATCAGGGCCTCAGGGCCTCGTAGAGTCAGACATTACAAAATGTTCAGTTGTTCCTAGAACACCAACAAACCATATGATTCTATTAATAAAATATGTAGTAAGCAGGTTTGAAAAAAAATGTCTTTTATTGCTTATTAATGTACAAATTATTTTTAGGCGTGTAATAGCTTAGTCTTCACTATAGTATATTAAACGCACCATCTGTCGTATCTGGGATTAAACTAAACGGGTCTCAAAATAATGAACAGGTTGAAGACGTTAGTTGTTTCTAATAATTATAAACAAAATTATTGTGTTTATGTATTTATGAAAGCTTTACTTCAGTTAAGAATATACAAATACAAGTGATTATATTGCAAGCATATTAAGTTTCATACCTTGACACCGCCATCGCGGGAGCGTCATGATGGCCAGCATGGCCGGATAGAATGACGCTGACGGCCCCTGGACGATCGGTAACCTGAAAAAAAACGTATCATATATAACCTCTAGTCGTTTGTCAATATCACTGTTACCATTCTAGCATATAATGTAACTGGACAAATAATTACAGTCCGGTCACTTGAGCTGATACGAGCTAACATACATTTTCATCGTGATGTTGTTTAAACTTGCCAGAGAAATGTTTTCCAACTAAGAATTCTGCACATTATTTTACATTATTCATAATTGAGAATTGAAAGAAAATTCGTTTTACGTTCCGTTTAAAAATATAAATCCTTCCAACCTTCAATTTATGTTTAATTTATTTTTAGTAGAGGTTCTTTATATGGTTCCCATTTGTTTGGTGGCTTCCTGTCAGTTTCTTTGCAGGTTTCTATCCCAGGCCAGCAAATCTAAATTTACGCCCACGGATACGTTACTGGTTTCGTCAAATGACCTGTTCTCTAATCCTCTAGTGATACACCCACTCTGTCCCGATTATTCTAGGGCACGCCCATTCTCAGAAAACCGTTCTCTTTCCGAAAATCTTCGCATTTACTTAAGATTTCTAAGGCGCGGCACGGCAGGGGGACAATATCTGCCGTTGTCAGATTCGAATCCAAACCTCTCTGTGTTCCCGTCCAGTGTAATGAAAATCAGTACTATTTTCTTACACATTTGAACCAATCACTTGCGTAATATCTAATAAAGATCATATAATTATGTATGTAACCTGTTGCCTATTGTGGTCTGTAGCAGAGTGGCCAGGCCCGACACTACCAGGATAGTGTTGATCAGCTGACCTCGGCTCACCGGGTCACCATGGATACAGATGGCGTCAGAGATCACAGACGCCGCCGCAACTTGTGACATGAACATCACCATGAAGTGCTAAAAAAAAAAGATAATATGTAACATGCTATATTTTTTTGCGAGCATGCGCACTGTGCTTAATATATGTTCGTCTGCTTTTTGAGAAGCCCAGGAGTAAGAATTATATATGTTTTGTCTATAGTTAAATCAATTACAAACCTAAGACTCCGGCAAAAACCTTACCATTGAAGAAATGATGTTTATTCTTCTTAGATATAGCAATGTTATCTATCTTTGTCCATAAAAAATGGGTCAGCACATTCATTATCAGTCGCTGCCGACAGGTGTCGCCAGTATTTATAAGAAAGGTCCATTACCACCATAAGTTGCATTCCCACAGTAATATTGATAATCTCATTACGGATACAGTATGCAATGAAAACTTGTGAAAATAGCAATTATGAATCATTATCATCATCTTTCATCTGAATTTAACCAGCTCATCAATGAAATTTACATCTTTACTATGAATTGATGGCTTGTTCTATTTTTTTATTTGTTCGTTTAACAGTAAAGATTCAACAAATGCATGGCACTGCATATCACCATAAAATAGCATCCTCTACATCATGCTAACTGAAGTGATCATTGACTTAAATGCTCTATTTGGCTTCGATGAAGCCTTTGACACAGTCAATGGATACAGCACGATAATCTTAGACAAAATGCTGTTGACCACGTTCTGTATCTATGGTCAATACTCAGCATGCACGGACAACATGCAGTAAAGATACGCCGTGCTTGCCAAAAAAAAAAGAAGAAGAGAAAAAATAAAGTATACATATTCCAAGCATCTGGTTAATCAAATGGTAATCATTTGAGATAAAGATTATCAGTGCCACCATTGTTACTCTACACTTGACGCACAGGGCTGCTTTGGTAATATTGATATCTTTATCATTCATGCACTGGCAATAAGCTATCGTATTGTAGTGTCATTAACTCCTTGTTAACAAATGCTCGCATTTTATTTATCAGTATTATCATATAGCTTTATTAAATCATGTAGTAACTGTAACGTACAGGACCCGCCTTGCTAATGCTTGCACAGTGAAACCCCGGACTGCGGACGCCCCTCTCGGGCGGACATCACGTGAAACGGACAGTATCCTGAACGACCAAACATTTTTGCTACTTTAAGAACCCCTCTGGGGTTGACACCCCGCTTTTCAGGACAACGGACACCCTTTGTCCGCCCAACAGTTAAAGTAACCCCCGCCGAAGGACACTTAACGGCCTCAATATCTGCTTCCGGTACGTTTCTCACAGTTTTAAAATAATCTCAAGATTCAGACAAGTAGCATTGGAACAAAACAAGACATTTTCGCTCCATTTGCCTACAAGTTTAATACGTTTTATTTACTTTAATATTCAAAGCGACGGTATTTGCGAAGTTACGCTCTTTACACAGCGCTTTACCTATAGGCCAACTACCTATATTGTAAGCGGTGTCTGTTATGACCTCGTATCCTGAATCTCTACACCAGAGGGGAGCACTGTATTTTGGTCCAATCAGATGAGACCCTGTGCTGAAGACAAAACGGTTTACCAGCCAAGCGAGGAATACACGGAGCTAATGTTGTTCATTTCGTTTTGAGTGACAGCTTATGGCCCCGTCAACCGTTTGAACAGGCAATAGGCTCAGAGAGAACGGCCCACCACGTGGTTCATGGGCGGAGCCTGATGCCTGTCGAGTGTTTGTTGACTTGCATTTGATTGGCTGCTAGTAACATCAGCAGTTTTTTTTTTCAGCAGACAAGCCACCTGGTGTTTAAGTGCATCATAAACGGTCAAAGCAGGCAGCGGAAAATCAGTAGCTTCTTTAGAAGCGCAAGATTTCTGCTGCGTCGGAAGCGTACTCTTAAGTAAACCTTTCACTGAAGTGACATTGCCATTCTGAATTAGGGCCATGTTATTCTTTTATAGCTGAGGACAGGAACCGATGATACTTAACGGCATTGCGTTGTCAAGTGTTTTCACATATGAACGGTTACGGGTCATGACCTTCCACCGTATCCGGATACTCGGTTGTACTTTATATCAAAGCGATCAAAGGCGTTAATTATTACCCTTTTTGGCGACTGATATGGTCGGCCATAGCTCAGAATGATGAACTCAAATTTTGGTAAGCCTAGTGTAGCTGACCCGTGACCTTTTACAAAGTGGTTATTTGCCACCTTGCCAAGCAAATACAAATATTCAAATATCGTATGCGATTAACACAAAATTTAGTCGAGTTTCATACCGTGAAGAATCCTTTGAAGAAAAATTGTTTTAGCACAAATGATCGAGCAACTACCTAGGATCTAGTGTGAATTTTACTAAGAAAAAAAAACACAGGGCACCTAATCCGTTAAATAAATAATTATTTGTATGGATTTCTGTGTGTGTACATATATATAAATTTTTATTTATATGTGTTTTTATATAGTTTATATAGTTATTTATATGTTGTAGTTATATAGTTGTATGAATTGTAACGAAATTTCTGGTACCAGATCCATTTCCACCAACTGTGTACAGGTGGCGCCATCTGGTGCTTGTCTGAGACATTAGATCCACATCACTAACAATGTGCTCAATTAGTAAGATCCGTGTTAGTATAGTGGTGAGTATCCCCGCCTGTCACGCGGGAGACCGGGGTTCGATTCCCCGACACGGAGACAACTTTTTTTTTTTTTTTTTTTACACCACTCTTAAATTTTATACTCGCTTTTTTTGTTTCTTCTGGACTTTATTATTACGAACGTCCTCACATATAAGCTTTTGCTCATTTATAAATGTACACTGGAAGGTCTTCGTTTAAAAACATTTTTGCCAGTTTATGGAACGGATGCAGCACTGTTTTGTCAAAAGAAACAACTAGTTAAAGACACTGCCAATAGAAGACGCCACATTTAATTGGGCTGGGAGGAACCAACGTATTACCATGACATTCTGCGTGACAAGCTATAAATTCCCTTGGTTCAAACCTGTGACCGCTGAGGTTCAGGTCTTCTGCTTACCAAGATAAATCCATATAAATTTATGCGTATTGAAGACGGTGGCGCGACGCAAGGAAAGGGGGGGGGGGGGGGGGGGGGGTATTTATATCCACTCCTGCCTAAGTGAACAATCAGATTCAGAGCCTTCGAAAATAAAATCTTGAGATCCGAGCACATACGAACGGACGAATATCGATGATAAGAATAATTATGTTTCAATGAAGAAAGTATAAGAGGCAGATAAAAATAATCAACAAAATCAAAATATTTAAGCAGATTTTCTGTGACTAGTATACAAGCCAGTGCCTTTCTGTAAACGTGCCCAAAAATACATAAATAAAAACATGTATATTAAATTATATATATACCTTTCCAAGGAAATACAAAATTGTGCTCCAAATATTCAAATATCATATATATTATCAGCAAAAAATGTAGTTTCATGCCTTGAAGAATTCCTTTAAGGAATTTTGTCAAAGCACATATGATATATTATAAATATATATATATATATATATATATAAATATATATAGGCCTATATAATATATATTATATATACAATATACATATATATACATATATATACATATTTATATATATATAATAGTATATGGCACTAGGTATAGGCTTCCGTGATCTCTCCCTTCGACCTGAGCATGAGTGCATTCTGACCACCCCACACTCCCCCCCCCCCCCCAATACACACAATCGTACTATTTCAATCAGGGGGAACATACTGTGTAGTATGTAGTATTACAGGGGCTGTCCAATGGAGTGACTCATCCAAGGTCAAATAGGTGGTCTCAACATAAGAGTCAAACCCAAAACAGACTAACGCGCGCGTCACGCGGGCGCCACGCGACAAATTCAAAATACACTAACGCGGTTACAACGCGCACGACACGCGTCAGATTTGAAGGTATTAACCAAGCACCTATGGCATTTTTTTGTTTATCTTTGTAAAAATAGTAATTTCGATAATAAGCGTTGGATTACTTGTATACAAATATATATCTTTTGTGACCTGTTCTAAATATGACAGAACTCAGTCACTATTCTGAACGATATTTATATATCTGTGTTGCTTTGTTTCATGTTTTCTATCCAGATACAAATGAATAATTATAGTTCAATGAATTAAAACAAACGTTTCACCCGGAGTTTTATATAGAATTTGAGTGCTGGGGAGGGAAACCCTCTATATTTAGTTATGTCATTATCAGGAATCCCCACGCGGCTAGCGCGCGTCACGGGTCAAAAATCGCTCCAGGAGCGATAGCTGACGCTTGACGCTTGACGCGCGCGTAACGCGCGCGTTAGTCTGTTTTGTCATTGATAAATAGAGTGGAGCGATTTTTCCAGATTATACGCTTGACGCGCGACGCGCGCGTGAGTGTGTTTTGGGCTTCAGACTTCAATTATATTGAGGGTTATAAAATTAAGCTAAATCCTTCATATACAGATATAATACATCACAATTGGGTACAATTTTACAATAGGTGCGACACCAGTATTAAGATCGAATAGGAACGCCTGGCGCCCAGAACTGGTGATTAATAATATAAATAGGTAAAATCGCTCCCACAATAGGTTGCAATTATTATACAAATATAAAAAATAAATTCCCATATCTCTACACATACTCTGTTCATTAATGCAGTTGATTGTATTTATTTATTGTACAATAATGACATTTCTGGTTCCAGTTGCATTTCCGCCAGCTGTGTACAGGTGGCGCCATCTGGTGCTTGTCTAACACATAATAATCACTTCATTAACATTTCGCTGATTTAGTAAGATCCGTGTTAGTATAGTGGTGAGTATCCCCGCCTGTCACGCGGGAGACCGGGGTTCGATTCCCCGACACGGAGACCTCATTTTGTCCATCCCTCCAAATTTTTTAACTCACTTTTTGTAGCTTTTTGGTCTTATTTTAAGAATATCTTCATTAATTAGCTTTAACTTAATTTTTAAATGTAACACTTGGTGGTCTTCTGTTAAAAATAGGGGCGATTATAGAACTCTACGCATATTTTACACATATACTGGTTCATAAATACATATGTTCAGGAATGTCTAATGAATATCTCTTTCCATCTAAATAACACCGAGAAACAAAATTAATAAATCCGTGCAAAGTATCGAGGAATAGCCTATTCAACCTTGTAATGTGAACGGAATGCACAATGGCCCAAAATGGCAAAACAGAGTAAGAGGTAAATAACAAATTTTTCCCTCGCCTGGTGGTAAGAATCGTAAACAAGTGACCCAGGGGTCATGACGCCCTGCTGATCTCCGACACTCAGAAATTCTATCAACTTAGACTGCTGTCATTTTAATAGTTTTGCCATTGTGTCTGTGGTAGTTTTAATTTTGAAGAATCTATTGACTGAATTTTCTTCAAATTTTCCATAGTGAGTGCAAATTGTTTCTTTTCCGGCCCAGAACAGTCTGATTTTTTAAGTAGTAAAAATGCACAGAACGTGCATTACTCAAAGAAAATGCTTGAAAATTGAGAAAATATAGGTTTTACCACCAGTTATATGCACTGCTGAAAGGGCTATCCATGATCATCAGGCTTATAAAATATCAAAAGGTATCTATTACTCAGATATGAATTTTATTTTTAAATCAGATGCTAAAGGCCTATCTGTATTTTGTAATGTGCCCGCAGCAGCTGTGAAGAACTCATGGACTAAATTGTCTTCAAATTTTCCATGGTGATACAAACATAAATGTTTAAATGATGCACATTCTTTTAATCTATGCATTAAATTAAATAATTTGCTATCTGGTCTATACGACTGTGACATCTCCACCCACATCTTCTAAATCTGAAAATAATATGCGTAAAAATAAAGAAAATTTAGTCATACACAGCTGAAGGGGCTATCCCTGATTAATAACTTAACCAGATTTCAGACAGATCCATGCAATCATCGAGATATTTTATCATAAGTGTGGATTTCATGCATCAACAGCTGAAAATCTTAAACTTTGCAGTCGCGTCCACAACATCTCTGAAGAACAGGCAGGGCCGATTTTTTCATGTTTCGCATGGTTGCAATGTTATATTTGCAGCAGATGCACTATATTTTATTTTACGGCAGAGTGCAAAAATGTGGTTAAAGTGGTCAGGGCACTTGCACAAGTCTGATTTTCTGAATGCTTAAAACACACATTGACCTAATATTTGGTATGGAAGGAGATTTACATGGACCGACTGAGATATAGGTTAAAAGTTTCTAGATCAAGCGGTTACGATTTGTGCCTTGTTGCAACGGCCGGGCGGCCGAACAGACGGACGACAAACAAAGGGTTATCACTATAGCTCAGACAACCTATGGTCAAAAAGTATAAACGAGCTCCAAATGTCTATTTTCAGGGTTATTTGCGAAGATTCTGCATGAAGGTACATCCAATATATATTGTTCATTATATGGGTATAGCGCTGAGTATAAATCGCTAAACCCTTTACTTTAAATATAATAATGACAGATGCTTTTAGAAAAAAGGCTTGTACACGATTCCATGACTGTTAGTATACTTAAAACAGTAGGTAGCCTATACCATCCCATTAATTAGCAAGTGGCCTGTTTAAAAATATATATATATATATGCAAAACACTATATATATATATATATATATATATATATATATATATATATATATATATATATATATAGAGAGAGAGAGAGAGAGAGAGAGAGAGAGAGAGAATGAGCAGATCAATACAGTCTTTGCCGAGAAAATCTACTTTATGTAATGAAATGAACAGAGTAGGCGCAAATCTGGACCAACCTATATATCAATCTGGCTAATATACAGTATAGTAAAAAAAACTGTGCAGTCATTTTCATGGGGACAAAAAGCGGTAATGAAACGCCAGGAGCTTAATTGAAAGGATGCAGCATCCGAGCACCTGGTTAATTAAATGATAATTAATCATTTGAGTAAAGACTTTCAGTGCAAAATATCGTTATTGTACATGTGGCGCACAGGTGCTGCTTTGAACACTAACATGTGTATATAAATCGTTGATGTTTATCTGCAATAAATCATTGTATTTGTTACGTACATGCACATACTGCCTTGTCAGCAATTGAAAGCATTTCAATCGTTATTATCATTATGACATTTATAAACCATAGTTTCTGTAATTAAGGAACCTTCGCCGCCTGGCTTGTTTGTTTACTAATCGTAACTATACTACGCATATTTATATAAACTATATCAAAATAAACTAGAAATCTGCATTCTGATGACTGCAAGCCTCCGCCTTGTGTCCCTGGGATACTCCCCAACCCGTACTCAGCTCGTATTCAGAGTTTCATACGTGCAAAAATGAATAGATTTGTGACTTTTCTTGATGACACTCCTGAATCCGGATCAGGTACCGGATCCACACGAAAGATCTAATCGAATCTTCAGTGGTCCATTTCTGAAATGCCTTGATTATTTCATGAGATTCAGCAGATTCATGATACATGAGCTTCGTTAGATTAATGTTTGCTTATGTTGAGAATAAGCACATGCACGAACACACTAGCTCCTATCGAAGGCAATAATAATAATTATTTTCTTATTTGAACATAAGTGAAACTAGAGTGTATATAATTGTAAAATTATAAATCTCAGTTTATCCACATAATATAATGCAAGACTGGATCATTTTGTGGGGCCGTGCCAAGGACAGTTTCAATAAATTATATATACAGCTCGGTCCTTATGTTTTTAGAGGAGGGGCGGGGGAGGGGGGTGTTATGAGAGGGGTTTTCCCCTTCAAACAGTGGGGAAACATTGTGAAAATTTAGGCCGTAATGGATCCAATTGGGAAAGTTTAAAATGCCCCCCCTCCTACCCCCCCCCAATAAGTATATGTGAAACGAATTTATATACAGACGCCCTAGTAGTCCAGTGTGTATTGTATATAAGGTTACTCCAGTAAACTTTAATGCGGTTGATAATGAGACATGAGACAACATAAAACATACCAAGTACACTCTCTTTTGTGCCACTTTAATTTGCTGACTTATTATTCCCCCCTCCCCCCCCCCCTTCCACAGCTGCGGGAGAAGTCGGGGAATAGATCATAAATTATGTTTCCGTCACATACATATATACATCTCTCTGCGGTCACCGGACTCTGATATTAGATGTGTTTTAATAATGTATGATATTTATTGTATATGTATTGCAAACGAATTCAGTTCTAGCTGATCTATTTCTCCCACATATGTACAGGTGGCGCCATCTGGTGCTTGTCTGACACTTTCCAGTTACTTCATTAATATTTGCTACTAACAGTCAGATCCGTGTTAGTATAGTGGTGAGTATCCCCGCCTGTCACGCGGGAGACCGGGGTTCGATTCCCCGACACGGAGACTACTTATTTTTTTCTCCACAACTCCTAATTTTTGCGCTTTTTTTGTTTCTACTGTACTTTTTACCGAACAAGTTCATTTATCAGCCTTTTCTTTTATTTTATCAATAATTAGATACATAGTATATATATATATATATATATATATATATATATATATATATATATATATATATATATATATATATATATATATATATATATATAGTAGTCCGATAAGATAGCAAGGGACAATACTTGGAAATATGCCAGTACTCTGTGGTTAGATGAATTCTAACTACATTGCAATATCACATTAAGTTTTTCTCTACAGTGTTTTAATAAAACTTTCATTGTTTTGAATGAAACAATAGAAAATAAATAAATTTGCTTCATATTTTCCTAACTTCAACTGGATGTAAGTCGACTAAAATCGCAACTTATTTTAGGTTCATAATGAGAATTTTAGACGTTACCAGAGCAATTGACCCTGGTGAGAGATCGATTGATCAAATGACATTAAGTGAATTTGTAATCTAGCAATGCATATTTTGTCAGGTTAATGTTTCATAATAGGCCTAATTGCGCATGCCCGAGCTCGAAGTGATGCTGTTACCT
This sequence comes from Sipunculus nudus, assembly GCA_026874595.1. Classification (NCBI taxonomy): domain Eukaryota; kingdom Metazoa; phylum Annelida; class Sipuncula; order Golfingiida; family Sipunculidae; genus Sipunculus; species Sipunculus nudus. The sequence continues at coordinate 44,410,475 of CM049316.1, forward strand.
GGAGACCATGGATCGCGGTCACGTGCCACGGTGGTACGTCCTCCACACTGTACTTGAGTTCACCGTGATTCTCGGCATCATCGGTTACTATGCCAACCCGCTCCTCATTTTCCTCGTCGGTCACGGTCTGCTGACCAGCACCTGACTTTAAAAAGGGCATCCTGGCCAACTACAAAAAAAAATATTACTAATACGTGTACAGTAAAAAATAAAAAGCTCTCAGAGAACGGACACCTCCGACAATATTGTGGATCGCCGGATACGAAATGGTATACTAAAGGATAATGATGAAATTTTGATTTGTGCCAAGTGGTGAGTAAGCGAAGCAACATATGAATCCTAGTTTAGTGTGTGTCAAGGTGCAGCAACTCGAGGCCTGTATCACATTTCAGCCCTGTCGACAGAACAAAGGCGGCTACAAGTAGGCCACCCTTGTATACATTTACACTTTGCCCCCGAGGGAATAAGTTCAACCCTTCGGAAATTTACACTTCTTACAAATTGACCTTTACAGTAAATACCGTTTTGACTATGCCCTGCTACAGGGTACTCCATTGACAGTTTACCCTGCTAATTAAGCATTGACATGTAATTCTAGCGCTTGTTATGGAATAGAAAGTCATTCCATTAATTCTATACAGAAAATAAACTTACTATGTTTCAAGCTGCATTATAAATGTGCGTCTGTGAAATTGTTTTCATTCTTTGTGCTCCAATAGTTCAATTTTGGCTGTTGCTACCGGAAGACACAAGTGGGAGAGAAGTAGGCCTAATATCTAATTTTCTTCCAAGCAAGTGCCAATACTCTCAGACATAGAGATCATTCAACAGTAAGCTACGAAGATGAGTCCAAATGGAGTCTTAACAGCTGTATTAATTATAATATGAAGGGGTTAGTTAGTATCTTCTTGCTACATAATGAATATGTGCCCAAACGTCTTCGGACAGACCTGTCAAACGATCCATAGGGTAGACCCCTAATGGAGTACCCTATAGCGCTATCCATGCCAACCATGATAAAGCATAAACAATTCAAATGGGAAAGGATTCGTCCGCGTCCGGGCAAAAATATTGCCTTTATTATCTTACAATTGTAAAGAATCCGTATTTAAAATTTCTAATCCGGATGATAACCAAGAACAATTCCAACAGTGTGTTTGGATTTAAGTCTTCCGTCAACAAATGTTCATCAAATTCCGTTGGTAACTATAATATTATAGCATGTTAAATATAATGATACATAATGAATTGTATTGTATATGTATGTGTATGGGTGTTTGCGAGTTCGTCTTTTCGTTATTCGAGAAACCCTTTTCGAAAACCCTGTTAAAATCTTTACTTTTAATGTGTAATATATATATATATATATATATATATATATATATATATATATAAATATATATATAATTATGGATAATGTATATAATTATGGATATAATGATGTAAATGTGTCTATATCATGTTGATCAAGATTTATAGAATAATTATGCACAACTACAAAACAAACACACACATATATATATATATAAATATGAATATAAATATATATATATATATATATATATATATATATATATATATATATTCAGAACGAGCTTACCTGATGTACGTGTGGTGCCCAGGCGCACACCTTGTAGGTGTGGTCAGGCCATGCTTGATGGGGACCTCAGCCGTTGTCATGCGGGTTACCATCATCTGAACAGATAGTGTAGTAGGCAACTGCAGGTGTAATAATTTTAAATAATATAGGGGAAACAAAAAGGTATATATAGCGGTCAAAATATTAATATTATATTGCGGTAGGCATTGTCAGAGGGAACAAACTATTAATTTTACGCATATATCCATGTTTAAATACATGCAGATTATATTTTAGTAAATATATCAACCTATTAAATATTAATATGTAATGGAAAAGGACATAAATAACCGTGATGATGGTGCAACACTCAAACACATATTAAACCTTGCAAAACTGAGTTAATTATTTTAATGTATACAAGGGCCGGATCCAGAGGAGAGCAAAGGGGGCAGGTCCCCCCCCCCATTCCCTGAAATTATTTTTTAGGTCAAGAATTCAAACCATTTCTGGTCACTTTTTGTAACATTTCAAACCAATATTGGTCACTTTTACCCCAAATTACATCTATTGTTCTTTTTTTTTTAATTTTGGTACTCACTACCGGGAATCGGTAGATTCTGCTTCATCCAGTGGTCCAAGTGTGTATACAGCATCAGCTCCACTATTGAGGAGTCATAAAATTTTGTGATGATAAAAATTTTATCATACTCTAAAGCCAGTGCTGAAAATATCCGCAACATTCAAGTCACCAGTTGTGAGTGCCAGAGAAGCATTAGTACACTGAGACTTTTGAAAACCTGTCGCAAGTCAAATACGGGTCAAACGAGGTTGACAGTTCCCACCCTTTTGTTCTTACACAGGGATGTACCAGTGGATATTACAAAAGTTGTAAAAGAGTTACCCAGAAAGATGGTTTGCCATTTTTAAAAAAGCCTAAGAAATTTCTTTTGACCTTGAAAAATCCTTTGATATCTCATCATATTCGATTTTTTGTATCAAACAAACAAACAATCAGTTACATATATACTTATATGCAAAGCTTAAGGTACATTATGCTATATGCTCTGTTTTTCATGATCAGGCTATACATAGCATGCCTGCAGTACTTTTCTTTTACAAATATCAGTTTTTACTGATAATTTTCAATTCCTTCATCATGTTCCTGTTTTGACCCTCGAAACCAGTCTCTGAAGGCTTTTGGAATGGTTTTTTTTAACGATATCCAAAACATACAAATCCGTGATTCATACATGCATATTCTCTTCCCGTATTATTCCCATGTCTAGAGCTTCCATTTTCCATTATAATCAACCAGGACCTTTATATAACATAATCTGCTATTTACATTACATTTGTTGTGTAATTGTCTGCAATTAATCTTTACATATTGATTATTCCACATACTTGGATATAAGATATCGTCTATCGATTAATGAAAAACTGATACATATGAAGCCCTTTCCTATAAAAATTTAAGATAAGATCTTTGCAGTCCTTTAGGTAGCACAGTTATATCAAAGCTTCCTCTTATTCAGTTCAATCCGCTTATTTTCCTAAATCCGAAGTTCACAATTTTGCAAATGGAAGATTCTTCTGAACATAAAATGCGTTTAATGCACATCTTTCTCTGACTGTGTCTCTATTTTGCACTCAATGTCTGGAAAACTCATGAAGATTAAACAGAAAAACAATCAGCATATACAGTATGCTTTATAAATGATAACTGTTCGGTGAAATATTTCTCAAAATTAAATGCATAGAGAGCATAATTCCAAAATATCAATATTTTAAAATCGAGAGCTTCTGGGGGCTTCGCCCTGTGGCTCTGTCCATGGATCCCGGGAGTTGGATCTTAGGTAGGGCTCTAACCTCTGGCCCTCAGCCCCTCCCCCCCCCCCTTGTATATCATATTATGTGTATGTTTATGAACATTAATATTGACGACAGTAAGATTTACTATTTGTCAGATTTATCTATATAGTTTCGCACAGTATACAATCACTGCCTATACAATTATATCAGCAATTTTGATAACATCACCAATTAAATTCTACCTTTAATAGTCTAAGCTTAATAACACATTACCGGTTCTTGTGTCGGTCATTTAGCTTCCGATAGATAGCGCTGTGGTAGCAAGATGGATCTTGAAAACTAATATTTAGATTAGAATAAGGGGTCATAAGCCCCCGTCAGAACACTTTTTCATGGTCCCTGAAAGCCGGGGGCGTGGAAAACAGATGAGTTGTCTGACAAAAGCTGAGTAGAACCAGCGTCAGTTTAGAATACAGCTTTAATTATAACATAAGATTTATCCCAGCCAAAGTCACATTGTTACGGGTCTTACAGCGGATCATCACGGATGCGTTTGTGTTTCGTCATTAATCCCTTATTTGTGAGCCGTGGTGACCCTTGGAGAGTCCGTGACTGTGTCTGTCATCATGTTTTGTGACTGGCCCTGTTCTGTCAAATGCAGCCACGGATGAACTAGTCCAGAACTGACGCTGATCAACGGGCTACAACCCCACCCCTCCATCCCCCCACCCCCTTGGGAAACATGCACCAGTATTTATTATTAGAAAATTTTTTTCTTATAGTATATATCATATAATCATTTCCTAAAAAAACACATATGGAAATGACCGTTAAACAACTTTGAATTTAAAATGAGTAATGTAGGTATTTATTATACGCATTTCGAAAATAAGGCTCTTTAATCCTCTACTTAAACTAACATCTTCCCTTAAAATGTAACTAATAAAATGTTCAGACCAAAAAAAAAAAAAAAAAACAGGTGGACACGAGGGGATGAAACGAAGTATAACTTATACTTACTCTTGAATATTTCAAACATGTTTAAAAACTTTAGGATTTATTTATTTTACATTATTATGCCAAATATAGTTATCATGACTAATGCTAGGCATATGGCATTTGAGTATCTAGAGCTTCGGAAACCCGGAAGATCCGGAGATAACCACCGGCCTTGGACATGCCGCTTCTTTGAGAGTACCGAACTTCTCGCCCCATGGGTAAATACCGGATGTGTCTAGAAAACTCGCACATACTCGCTGCGAACTCCGTTATAAGCTCGAATCAACTTGTAACTATTTGTGAATAAAGGGATGGTTGAATTTTGGCATAGAATCATTGAGAGTTACGAAAGAAGGTATAGCAACACCATATATAAATTAATCCACTTCTAGCGCTCAGCCAGGAAATCTCCCCAACACCAGACACAATGGATTATGCACATATACAACAGACCCTGCATAAACCATGGCATGTCTTACATGTGGCATAACTCCAGTGCCTCCAGTTCAAACCGGATTAAAGCAACTTATAAACAGGCAGCTGAATATCTACTACCAGGAGTAGAATTAATAGTTGATAACTCTGCCTTTTGCTCTAACTACAACATTTTTAAATGCCAATTTGATTTTGAAAACTACCATATATACTAGCCTACCTCGATGTCTTGCGATCAGCCCGTGTAAACTGAGAACCAGAAACTGTAAAGTACTAGTTGCTAACTGGCATAAGGAAAATGAAAACATAAATTCTAAATGTTGCAAATTGTGCCCAAAAATGATATTGGTGATGAATTCCACTACCTGTTTAACTGCAGCAATTTACACAAGCTAGACAGAAATTTATGCTCATCAAAATGTATTAAAAATAAAATACCTTATGAACAGTGACAGCAGACTGGTAATCCAACTCAGTGAACTGAGTAACATAATAATTTGGAAACTTAAGAATTTCACATGTTGTTTAATCAGTTATTTTTCTTCTTCTGTATTAATTATTTTAGTAATAATGATTAATGCTGTTTGCACATGTTTAATGCATTCTCTAGTCTCTAGTTGTCACCATGAAAACACCAATGTATTATAGCACTAGTTTAGATAATTAATCTGATCCCACAGTGGATATATATTTTTTATAACAGAATACCCCAAGGGCTTTAGCATTTAGTGCTTATCAAGTTACCTTTCCAGTACTAAAACCTTGTATCATATACCTATCATATCGCTATAGCCAAAAATAAAATAAAATAAAAGGTATGGTTCTCAGGCACCCCTGCATCAATTTTAAAACCCCGCATCAAACATTTTTTTATGGTTTTCATCCTACTAAGAGATAAAATAATACAATTTTGATACGATTTTCTTTGTTATGTAGTGTTTTTACCTCTTAAGCAGAAATTAAAATGTCTTTTTTATGCTTTTCCCTGATCATATGACATTTCTTTCAAAACATACAAAAAAAAGGTCAAAAATAAAATACTGCCCACCCGCCCGCATTGATTTCTGAATAAAGTGCCTGAGAATCATACCTTTTTCATTTTTTTACCTTAGCTTTCTGTAAATACACCTACATTTTATTGTCCATGTAATTAGTTATCTACTAGATCAGTATTCATTATTCACTACTAGGCACAGTAGCACACACTGGTAAAGCTAATATACCATTCTTTACACTCATGATTAATCATATTCCTGTAGTTAAATATTTACTGTATGTGTGTATATTGTACTTAAAACATTGCGCTTATGTCCATCCTAGAACCACTTCTGCACTCCATGTTGTCACAGTATCTGTATTAGTCAGTATACAGCGCCATCTATTGTACATAACAAACATGAAATGCATGAAATATATAAAATAACATCTATGATAATGTGCATTAGCACACAGCAAGAATTTATTAATAATTTTAATGACCTGTCGGTGAAATATCTCTCGATATTTTGGTACTTTACTTTGAGCAAGATAAGATAAGAACAGTATTACATCTGCACACTAAGTTAACTAAAAGTTAGCAATAGATACACTACTGCAAGTGTGTACAGTAATCCATGACGAGAAAACGGTGTCACGGTCCAGTTCAGGTAACTGTGGCTATATGTCGATGTCCGTTTCGTGAGTCACATTTATCTGCTCAGGAAGGCCCTGTAGCGCAATGGATAGCGCGCTGGACTTCTAATCCAGAGGTTGTGGGTTCGAGTCCCACCAGGGTCGCATAACTTTTCTTGATATGACAATAAACTGTGAATGAAACCTCAAATAATTTGCTCACATTTCACGTCATGCCATACCTCATTCAAACAGTGCAGGGCGCTGAATAAGGATTAAAGACACCATTCCTCTTTTTCCATACGTTGGCTCCGTTTGAAGCAAAATTTCACTTCCGAGGCCCAGGCATGAACGGCATAAATCAGCAGAGAAAAATAAATAAAACATTGCGAATTCATGTAAGGTTCGTTCAGTTTTGTTATTTTTAGATTTCGTACATTCTGTATAGGTATACATGTATAAGGTGTTTATCTAGATCTTCTGTAAAAACCCACGCATATCTGTAGATGAAATATGAAGTATAAATCTCTCTCTCTCTCTCTCTCTCTCTCTCTCTCTCCTTGTGTGTGCATATATTGACTCAACCAAATTGAGAGAGAGAAAAAAAGAGACAGAGAGAAAGAAGAGAGAGAGAGAGAGAGAGAGAGAAAGAAAGAGAGACAGAGAGAGAGAAAAAAAAATGAGAGTTGTATGTATACGTTATTATTACATGTAACAGGTTAACAGCTGCAATGCATGTATTTCATTGCTCGCTCCCCCTCTCTCTCTCTCTCTCTGTATGTATGTATTGACTCAACCAGGATGAGAGAGAGAGCTTAATTAATCAATATTAAATGAATGGGTAACAAATTAAAAACATCAACATCAGAGTTTATTTCGTAAGGAAAAGTTAGTAGTAAAGACGTATATATATATATATATATATATATATATATATATATATATATATATATATAAAATATCATCTATGATAATGTGCATTAGCACACAGCAAGAATTTATTATTAATTTTAATGAACTGTCGGTGAAATATCTCTCGATATTTTGGTACTTTACTTTGAGCAAGATAAGATAAGAACAGTATTACATCTGCACACTAAGTTAACTAAAAGTTAGCAATGGATACACTACTGCAAGTGTGTACAGTAATCCATGACGAGAAAACGGTGTCACGGTCCAGTTCAGGTAACTGTGGCTATATGTCGATGTCATTTTTGTGAGTCACATTTATCTGCTCAGGAAGGCCCTGTAGCGCAATGGATAGCGCGCTGGACTTCTAATCCAGAGGTTGTGGGTTCGAGTCCCACCAGGGTCGCATAACTTTTCTTGATATGACAATAAACTGTGAATGAAACCTCAAATAGTTTGCCCACATTTCACGTCATGCCATACCTCATTCAAACAGTGCAGGGCGCTGAATAAGGATTAAAGACACCATTCCTCTTTTTCCATACGTTGGCTCCGTTTGAAGCAAAATTTCACTTCCGAGGCCCAGGCATGAACGGCATAAATAAGCAGAGAAAAATAAATAAAACATTGCGAATTCATGTAAGGTTCGTTCAGTTTTGTTATTTTTAGATTTCGTACATTCTGTATAGGTATACATATATAAGGTGTTTATCTAGATCTTCTGTAAAAACCCACGCATATCTGTAGATGAAATATGAAGTATAAATCTCTCTCTCTCTCTCTCTCTCTCTCTCTCTCTCTCTCTCTCCTTGTGTGTGCATATAATGACTCAACCAAATTGAGAGACAGAAAAAAAGAGACAGAGAGAAAGAAGAGAGAGAGAGAGAGCAAGAAAGAGAGACAGAGAGAGAGAGAGAAAAAAATGAGAGTTGTATGTATACGTTATTATTACATGTAACAGGTTAACAGCTGCAATGCATGTATTTCATTGCTCGCTCCCCCTCTCTCTCTCTCTCTCTCTGTATGTATGTATTGACTCAACCAGGATGAGAGAGAGAGCTTAATTGATCAATATTAAATGAATGGGTAACAAATTAAAAACATCAACATCAGAGTTTATTTCGTAAGGAAAAGTTAGTAGTAAAGACGTATATATATTTATATATATATATATATATATATATATATATATATATATATATATAAAATAACATCTATGATAATGTTCATTAGCACACAGCAAGAATTTATTAATAATTTTAATGACCAGTCGGTGAAATATCTCTCGATATTTTGGTACTTTACTTTGAGCAAGATAAGATAAGAACAGTATTACATCTGCACACTAAGTTAACTAAAAGTAAGAAATGGATACACTACTGCAAGTGTGTACAGTAATCCATGACGAGAAAACGGTGTCACGGTCCAGTTCAGGTAACTGTGGCCATATGTCGATGTCCGTTTTGTGAGTCACATTTATCTGCTCAGGAAGCCCTCTGGACTTCTAATCCAGAGGTTGTGGGTTCGAGTCCCACCAGGGTCGCATAACTTTTCTTGATATGACAATAAACTGTGAATGAAACCTCAAATAATTTGCTCACATTTCACGTCATGCCATACCTCATTCAAACAGTGCAGGGCGCTGAATAAGGATTAAAGACACCATTCCTCTTTTTCCATACGTTGGCTCCGTTTGAAGCAAAATTTCACTTCCGAGGCCCAGGCATGAACGGCATAAATCAGCAGAGAAAAATAAATAAAACATTGCGAATTCATGTAAGGTTCGTTCAGTTTTGTTATTTTTAGATTTCGTACATTCTGTATAGGTATACATGTATAAGGTGTTTATCTAGATCTTCTGTAAAAACCCACGCATATCTGTAGATGAAATATGAAGTATAAATCTCTCTCTCTCTCTCTCTCTCTCTCTCTCTCTCTCCTTGTGTGTGCATATAATGACTCAACCAAATTGAGAGAGAGAGAAAAAAGAGACAGAGAGAAAGAAGAGAGAGAGAGAGAGCAAGAAAGAGAGACAGAGAGAGAGAGAGAAAAAAATGAGAGTTGTATGTATACGTTATTATTACATGTAACAGGTTAACAGCTGCAATGCATGTATTTCATTGCTCGCTCCCCCTCTCTCTCTCTCTCTCTCTGTATGTATGTATTGACTCAACCAGGATGAGAGAGAGAGAGCTTAATTAATCAATATTAAATGAATGGGTAACAAATTAAAAACATCAACATCAGAGTTTATTTCGTAAGGAAAAGTTAGTAGTAAAGACGTATATATATATATATATATATATATATATATATATATATATATATATATATATATATATATATATAAAATAACATCTATGATAATGTGCATTAGCACACAGCAAGAATTTATTAATAATTTTAATGACCTGTCGGTGAAATATCTCTCGATATTTTGGTACTTTACTTTGAGCAAGATAAGATAAGAACAGTATTACATCTGCACACTAAGTTAACTAAAAGTTAGCAATGGATACACTACTGCAAGTGTGTACAGTAATCCATGACGAGAAAACGGTGTCACGGTCCAGTTCAGGTAACTGTGGCTATATGTCGATGTCCGTTTTGTGAGTCACATTTATCTGCTCAGGAAGGCCCTGTAGCGCAATGGATAGCGCGCTGGACTTCTAATCCAGAGGTTGTGGGTTCGAGTCCCACCAGGGTCGCATAACTTTTCTTGATATGACAATAAACTGTGAATGAAACCTCAAATAATTTGCTCACATTTCACGTCATGCCATACCTCATTCAAACAGTGCAGGGCGCTGAATAAGGATTAAAGACACCATTCCTCTTTTTCCATACGTTGGCTCCGTTTGAAGCAAAATTTCACTTCCGAGGCCCAGGCATGAACGGCATAAATCAGCAGAGAAAAATAAATAAAACATTGCGAATTCATGTAAGGTTCGTTCAGTTTTGTTATTTTTAGATTTCGTACATTCTGTATAGGTATACATGTATAAGGTGTTTATCTAGATCTTCTGTAAAAACCCACGCATATCTGTAGATGAAATATGAAGTATAAATCTCTCTCTCTCTCTCTCTCTCTCTCTCTCTCTCTCTCTCCTTGTGTGTGCATATAATGACTCAACCAAATTGAGAGACAGAAAAAAAGAGACAGAGAGAAAGAAGAGAGAGAGAGAGAGAAAGAAAGAGAGACAGAGAGAGAGAGAAAAAAAATGAGAGTTGTATGTATACGTTATTATTACATGTAACAGGTTAACAGCTGCAATGCATGTATTTCATTGCTCGCTCCCCCCCTCTCTCTCTCTCTCTGTATGTATGTATTGACTCAACCAGGATGAGAGAGAGAGCTTAATTGATCAATATTAAATGAATGGGTAACAAAATAAAAACATCAACATCAGAGTTTATTTCGTAAGGAAAAGTTAGTAGTAAAGACGTATATATATATATATATATATATATATATATATATATATATATATATATATATATACATATATATATATATATATATATATATATAAAATAACATCTATGATAATGTGCATTAGCACACAGCAAGAATTTATTAATAATTTTAATGACCTGTCGGTGAAATATCTCTCGATATTTTGGTACTTTACTTTGAGCAAGATAAGATAAGAACAGTATTAAATCTGCACACTAAGTTAACTAAAAGTTAGCAATGGATACACTACTGCAAGTGTGTACAGTAATCCATGACGAGAAAACGGTGTCACGGTCCAGTTCAGGTAACTGTGGCCATATGTCGATGTCCGTTTTGTGAGTCACATTTATTTGCTCAGGAAGGCAATGTAGGGCAATGGATAGCGCGCTGGACTTCTAATCCAGAGGTTTTGGGTTCGAGTCCCACCAGGGTCGCATAACTTTTCTTGATATGACAATAAACTGTGAATGAAACCTCAGATAATTTGCTCACATTTCACGTCATGCCATACCTCATTCAAACAGTGCAGGGCGCTGAATAAGGATTAAAGACACCATTCCTCTTTTTCCATACGTTGGCTCCGTTTGAAGCAAAATTTCACTTCCGAGGCCCAGGCATGAACGGCATAAATCAGCAGAGAAAAATAAATAAAACATTGCGAATTCATGTAAGGTTCGTTCAGTTTTGTTATTTTAGATTTCGTACATTCTGTATAGGTATACATGTATAAGGTGTTTATCTAGATCTTCTGTAAAAACCCACGCATATCTGTAGATGAAATATGAAGTATAAATCTCTCTCTCTCTCTCTCTCTCTCTCTCTCTCTCCTTGTGTGTGCATATAATGACTCAACCAAATTGAGAGAGAGAAAAAAAGAGACAGAGAGAAAGAAGAGAGAGAGAGAGAAGGAAAGAGAGACAGAGAGAGAGAGAAAAAAAATGAGAGTTGTATGTATACGTTATTATTACATGTAACAGGTTAACAGCTGCAATGCATGTATTTCTTTTCTATAAAGGAACTGTTACGTTTACCTTTTACAAGCACGAAGCGGCCTTTTGAAATAAGAAATCTTGGTTAAAATCGTTGAGACAGTAATTATAAGCTGCAGGGAGAGCCTGTTTCCTATTCGTGATGTCCGTTTTGTATAAATCAGGGGCGGACCCGGGGGGGGGGGGGGATAGCGGATTTAACCCCCTTACTGCGAGAAATTATACGTTTTATTCAGTGCATGTTATGCCCTAAACTTTAAAGGCTAACTCCACTTCCGGGTATTGTGGACACCTTTAAGGGCGTTAGTCCTTCGGCAAAACAGTAACCCGAAACCCTCCTAAATTCCTGGATCCACCCTTGCACAGTTTTGAATTATATCTGTAAAATACACGTCATAACGCACCAGGACATCCTTATCCAGGCGACACAGCCCTGGGGAATTTACCTGAGGTAATTACATGCATGTATAAAGATTCCATTGAGGTTGACTTTGCAGGATGTTTCACCTAGATTATATACATTATATGTACATTAATACTCCAAGATATATTTGTCAATGACAGATCAGGAGAAAACGTGCAGAATTTAAAGTCTTGGGAAATAGAAAGACGCGTTAAAAAATCATATTTCAGTTTCATGAGGTAATGACATACAAGGTTTCCCTGGAGAGTATGATTCCCTGTGAAAGCATGTTTCACCGTGGTTATGTATATCATATATAAGTTAATACACTTTTATATATTTATAATCACATATTTTGCGGCATGCACATAGAAAGTATAATGGAAACATTGTATTTAATTTCAAAAAAGGTAAATGCGATATTACCGTAAAATAGTAACAAATGTCTAATATACCACAATGTAATATTATACCACGATTTAATATATACTATACCCCGATGTAATAAACTAGCTGTTCCCCCATAAAATCATATACTACCGATCTATCAATGCTGATATAAGACTAAAAAGAAAGATTCTTAAAAGAACAAAGCCTATAAGGTAAGTTAAATAATGTGACTCATGCATGTGACGTTGGTGACTTAAACCTGTAGGGTTAAATATATTGATGTTGGCTTATTGTTCGCGAAACGTTTTTTTTTTCAAGATTTTTAACAATTTCATTGTTTCTCGAAGGTTATATTTTCGCGATCGGTAGCACCTGCACCAAAACTGATTAGTTAAAATATACGATAAATCCTAAGATTCGACCAGGATCCACCCGAGAGAACGAGCAGTAACTCTTGATCTCTATAGACAGATAATATGCATGAAAGATCTGATATCAATCAAAATGTCAATTTTTCATTTACATGTTAAATATATTTTCATTATTTATAATATCAATAATTTGGCTTTTTACTTTAAAACCTGCAGGCGTGGTCACGTGACGACATACTTAAAATGTCATTCATATCTAATACTTATAAAAGGAATTCGGTTCACGTTTGTTCGCAGTGTTCTCTTAAATCACGTTGTGTACAATACTGTGCCATACATCATTTTAAAGGTTATTATCCCCGCAGTGACATAGGCGATATGAGAATAAATAATTTTTAATGTACACATAATTTTGCTTGATTTTTCCCGTTTTTATTGACTTGCACTGAGGTTAGACCGAGCACAGCTGAACTGCCTTCGGCAATGACCGGAAAGCGTGCATCGTGGTCACTCAGCCTCAGACTATTGTTCATATTAATAACGCTTGCTTTCAGTCTTCAGAATTCAGTCAAATATAATCGAAAACCTAAATGCCCCCGAGTCTCATTTCGTTTCGTAATGTAAACATCATTACTGACCAGGTCTTCAAGGTAAACATACCGGGGTATGAATTTCTTGCCACGAGCACAGCGCAACAAAATAAATGTAAAAATTATTTATATATATCTCATTGAGACAGTTTTCCCACTGAAAACCTATATTTTCGTTAACTTTTAGAAAAAATGAGCCAACATTCCACATCCCAGTAAATATATCTCCCCAACCCCGGTAATAAGCCCGGTATACCGGGTATATCAGCTAGTTTAGTCATAAAAGAGTTTTCACAAAACCCCCCTGTTTGAACAGAAACCCCCTGTTAAACAGTTCTTTTACCAAAATGGTTTCTGTTAGTTAGTGGAAACCTTTTCTTGAACAGACTCCCTTTCAGAATCCTTTGAAAACCTTTTATTTTTGTATACATCTATTTAGATGAGCCGTCTTATTCACAAAGTTTTCATTTGTTCATTTTCCGTTAAGCGAACATGGAGAATTTGAAACCCTTGCAAATAACAATCCAACCACAGTATAGCAGCAACTGTGTACCACTATTTTAACCATCATGACGTCACATTTTTATATCATGGCATGTAAGCCTACTTCAGGGCTTGAGCCTAGTATGTTTTTGAAACAGAAGCCCGACTACCGATTAGGGTATAATCATACGGCTTGCTATAAGGGCGGGGAAGTCTCACGACATGTTATAGTGTAAACATCAGTCTGTAACATAAAGTCATAAAACTGTCATCATGTCATCGATATTATAACACTGTAAAACTTGATATCCATATAATGTATCTCTTTTTGAAGATATATATGACACAGCTGGTATTTTACAAAGAGTTAATTGGCTATTTCTACTCAGTTTATTTTTCATGAAGATGAAAAGAAATCTTAAAAGAGCCCAAGAATGCAGTGATCATTGAATAACATGTAAACAGATGTATAGAAGCGACCAAATCGAGGCAATTTTTTTCAACTCTAAAGGGGTGTTTCCATGTACGAATATTGTTACAGATGTCTTTGAGCTGTTGACATGTCTCTTTTATTGTGCGGCGCTAGCATTGTCCGTTGCCATATGTTGCTGACTGTGTATTATGTATTATGTATTATGTATTCTTCTTTAGATTTTTCGGGAAATGGAAAGTTCTCGGCTTGAGATGAGAAGTTACAAATAGGGGTTGTGTTTTAGAGCCGAGAGAGAGGTGAGAGAATAGTCCAGCGGACACAGAAGAGTAGACCTTTTCCTATAATTGCGGCAGTTACAGCGTTTCTTCTAAATTTGTGACGGATTTTATAGTCTTTAGTATACCTTTCGGATCACTGCCAGGATTTCACTTTTTGATTGCAGTAGATTGATTTTGTGATTACATTGGACTATTACCCCTGAGAAGATTTGTGTGAACTGTTCATCCGGCTAATACATTTTAAAGGACTTGTGACAGTGGTGGTATCCAGGTACTGTGCACTTTGTTAATCATGCTGTGTGATTGTATTGATTTGCTGTTGTTGTGCTGTGTAATGGTATTGATTTAGTGTATTGTAATGTTAGGATTGCTTTAAGAATAAATAATAATTATTTGTTAACAAAAAAAAAACACTGACTTCTTTATTCATTCCCTTAGACATTTCACGTTGCCTTGTGTTACAGATCTGATTTTTTTTTATCTCCATTACAAAATTTATGTTCGTCACGACTATGTGATCTGTTAATATTAGGTTCCGTAACAATATATATGCGTATGTGGTTATATGCGTGAAAAAAAATAGGTGTTTCCATGTGCGCGTAAAGCCGCGTATATGCGTGAACTGGCACACTTATATATTTTTTTCAGTGGAACGAGCAGGCCTTCCACAAAAAAAGTGTGAAGTGACGTCATTTAACCCTGAATCCCTGAGTTCACGCAGAGCTTATGCGTTAAAATCGCCACAGGAGCGATTTCCAGGCATATACGCACATACGCTGGCGGACACATGGAAACACCCCAGTTACAAAATCACATAAGCGATTTTTCCGCATATTCGCATATACGCGCACATGCAAACACCTCCTAATTAGTCAGAGGCCCAAACTCTGTACTGTGCAAAAATAGGTGTGTACCTTACAGCCTCAGATATAAATCTTTAACCTCTTACATGTTTAAAAGATCCACCCTAGAGATTGGAAAGTAATGTTGGCAGTCCCAATACTCTTTCAAAAGTACTTTTAGTATTGCTTTTTTTCGGAAGGTTGAGTAATTTTATGACTTCTTAGTTACCTACTTCTGATCCGTTTTTAATTCACAGCTGCTACTTGCTTGTATATATTTTCACAAATATGGTACCATTGATTAGCTAAGAACTAGGGCTCTGACAGCTGTAAGAATTTTTTCGACAATGCTTTTATTTTAGCGATTGTGAGCCCTATAACTTACCCAAACCCCTCAAATTTTCCACAATTCTAGAAACATTTCCTATGCACGTACATTTGTTTCAGCTTATGATTAATTTTAGATTTTTATGCAATGGCCATGGGATTTTCTATCAAATGCATGTCTATTCTTACTGAAATCTTCATGTTTTCTTCAGTTTTCCTTGAAATAAGAAAATTTTTTTATCCGATTGTAATTTTCAGCACGGCAGCGCATTTGCTGGTTAAAGATAACCTTAACTGAAGCACAGATACAGAAAGCACAGATACAGACAAAATGGTAATATAAACCTCCCACAAACGTTTTATATATAGCACTTTACAAAAGGGCATAACGAAATTATCCAGATCTGCTCCACCAACAAAAATTCGCCGGACCATAGATAAAGGAAAATTTGTACCAGTAATGAGGTCCAAAGCAGCAAAACCAGACATTAACAAAACAATGTCCTGTACATGTAGGACATCAAAATGCTACATTTAAAGATATAACTTACTGTTTTAGTCCATTAAGGGACTGAGAAAGCCAAATTGGGCTAATCGCACAAAAATGTATACAGCTAGTACAAAAAATGCTCCTTGCAATGTTGTGCAAAAGTGTCCTGATTGCCAACATTGGTTTTCTGATTCCCAAGATGTCTACCTCTACGAAAAATAAAGTGAAAATTTTATATCAGCCCGGGCAATTTTTTTTTTCAAAATTACTTGTTTTGGCCCCCTGACTATAATATCATATGATATTACTTTGTCATAAATCAGAATAGAGGGCATCAAGTACAAATCCTTACCGCTTCAAGTACAAGATATATATATATATATATATATATATATATATATATATATATATTGATATAAATTATTTGGGTGTCGGATTTCACTGTCATGTCACATGGTAAAGTATTTTTGTTTTTAGAGGGAAATTATTGTTTATTAGAGGTAAAGACATAAATGTTTTCAGAGATGTTACAAATTTTAGTAACATGCATTAATGTGCAATATCACACAGCACGATTTTTTTTTATCATGTTAACGAACTGTCGGTGAAATTTCTCTCGATATTTTGGTACTTTACTTTAAACACGATAAGATAAGAACAGTATTACATCTGCACACTAAGTCAACTAAATGATAACAATGGATACACTACTCTAGGTGTGTACAGTTATTTGTGACGAGAACTCGGTGTCATACGTTGGCTCCGTTTGAAGCAAAATTTCACTCCCGAAGCCCAGACATAATTAAAGAAAGGCATAAATCGGCAGAGTGCGAATTTGTGTAGCGTTTGTTCAGTTTTGTTATTTTTAGATTTCGTACATTCGGTACAGGTATAAGGTGTTCATCTGGGTCTCCTGTAAAAAAAAACAAGCATACATATGACTGTAGATGAAATGAGTATAAATATGTTTCTCTCTCTCTCTTTGTGTGTGTGCGTGTGTTTGTGTGTACGTGAGCATATATTGACTCAACCTAATTGAGAGAGAGAGAAAAGGGGACAAAGAGAGAGAGAGAGAGAGAGAGAGAGAGAGAAAGAAAGAAAGAAAGAGAGAGACAGAGAGAGAGAGAGAAAAAATGAGAAAGAGTTGTATCTATACATTATAATCAACAGGTGAACAGGTGCAGTGCAGGTATTTTTTTTTCTTTAAAGAAATTTTTATATAGAAATGTTACGTTTACCTGTAACAAGCACGACTCGGCCTTTTGAAATAAGAAATCGTTGTTAAAATCATTGAGACAGTAATTATAAGTTACATGGAGAGCCTGTTTCCTATTCGTGATGTCCCTTTTGTATGAATCAGAGGCGGACCCGGGGGGGGGGGGGGGGGGTAGCGGATTTTTCCCCCTTACTGCGAGAATATACCTTTATGCAGTGTTATCCCTAAAATATCTCTCATCCTGGTTGAGTCAATACAAAGAGAGAAAGAGAGACTAAATTAATCAATATTAAATGAATCGCCAACAAATTAAAAAACATCAACATCAGAGTTTATTGCGTAAGGAAAAGTAAGTAGAAAAGACGTTTACACTACATGTATGTTTTTTTTATAACATCTATGATAACGTACATTATCACATAGCACGAGTTTTTTTTATAATGTTAACGATCTGTCGGTGAAATATTTCTCGATATTTTGGTATTTTACTTTGAACACGATAAGATAAGATCAGTATTACATCTGCACACTAAGTTAACTAAATGATAACAATGGATATACTACTCTAGGTATGTTCAGTAATCCGCGACGACAACTCGGTGTCACGGTCCAGTTCAGGTGACTGTGGCTATGTCGAATATCCGTTTTATGAGTCACATTTGCATAGCCAGGAAGGCCCTGTAGCGCAATGGATAGCGCGCTGGACTTCTAATCCAGAGGTTGTGGGTTCGAGTCCCACCAGGGTCGCACACTTTTCTATATTGTGGATGAAACTTCACACAATTCGCTCAAATTTTACATCTGCCATGCTTCATACGTTGGCTCCGTTTGAAGCAAAATTTCACTCCCGAAGCCCAGACATAATTAAAGAAACGCATAAATTGGCAGAGTGCGAATTTGTGTAGCGTTTGTTCAGTTTTGTTATTTTTAGATTTCGTACATTCGGTACAGGTATAAGGTGTTCATCTGGGTCTCCTGTAAAAAAAAAAACAAGCATACATATGACTGTAAATGAAATGAGTATAAATATGTTTCTCTCTCTCTCTTTGTGTGTGTGCGTGTGTTTGTGTGTACGTGAGCATATATTGACTCAACCTAATTGAGAGAGAGAGAAAAGGGGACAAAGAGAGAGAGAGAGAGAGAGAGAGAGAAAGAAAGAAAGAAAGAGAGAGACAGAGAGAGAGAAAAAATGAGAAAGAGTTGTATCTTTACATTATAATTAACAGGTGAACAGGTGCAGTGCAGGTATTTTTTTTTCTTTAAAGAAATTTTTATATAGAAATGTTACGTTTACCTGTAACAAGCACGACTCGGCCTTTTGAAATAAGAAACCGTTGTTAAAATCGTTGAGACAGTAATTATAAGTTACATGGAGAGCCTGTTTCCTATTCGTGATGTCCCTTTTGTATGAATCAGAGGCGGACCCGGGGGGGGGGGGGGGTAGCGGATTTTTCCCCCTTACTGCGAGAATATACCTTTATGCAGTGTTATCCCCAAAATATCTCTCATCCTGGTTGAGTCAATACAAAGAGAGAAAGAGAGACTAAATTAATCAATATTAAATGAATCGCTAACAAATTAAAAAACATCAACATCAGAGTTTATTGCGTAAGGAAAAGTAAGTAGAAAAGACGTTTACATTTCATGTATTTTTTTTATAACATCTATGATAACGTACATTATCACATAGCACGAGTTTTTTTATAATGTTAACGATCTGTCGGTGAAATATTTCTCGATATTTTGGTATTTTACTTTGAACACGATAAGATAAGAACAGTATTACATCTGCACACTAAGTTAACTAAATGATAACAATGGATATGCTACTCTAGGTATGTTCAGTAATCCGCGACGACAACTCGGTGTCACGGTCCAGTTCAGGTGACTGTGGCTATGTCGAATGTCCGTTTTATGAGTCACATTTGCATAGCCAGGAAGGCCCTGTAGCGCAATGGATAGCGCGCTGGACTTCTAATCCAGAGGTTGTGGGTTCGAGTCCCACCAGGGTCGCACACTTTTCTATATTGTGGATGAAACTTCACACAATTCGCTCAAATTTTACATCTGCCATGCTTCATACGTTGGCTCCGTTTGAAGCAAAATTTCACTCCCGAAGGCCAGACATAATTAAAGAAAGGCATAAATCGGCAGAGTGCGAATTTGTGTAGCGTTTGTTCAGTTTTGTTATTTTTAGATTTCGTACATTCGGTACAGGTATAAGGTGTTCATCTGGGTCTCCTGTAAAAAAAACAAGCATACATATGACTGTAGATGAAATGAGTATAAATATGTTTCTCTCTCTCTCTTTGTGTGTGTGCGTGTGTTTGTGTGTACGTGAGCATATATTGACTCAACCTAATTGAGAGAGAGAGAAAAGGGGACAAAGAGAGAGAGAGAGAGAGAGAGAGAGAGAGAGAGAGAGAGAAAGAAAGAAAGAAAGAGAGAGAAAGAGAGAGAGAGAGAAAAAATGAGAAAGAGTTGTATCTATACATTATAATCAACAGGTGAACAGGTGCAGTGCAGGTATTTTTTTTTTTCTTTAAAGAAATTTTTATATAGAAATGTTACGTTTACCTGTAACAAGCACGACTCGGCCTTTTGAAATAAGAAACCGTTGTTAAAATCATTGAGAATGTAATTATAAGTTACATGGAGAGCCTGTTTCCTATTCGTGATGTCCCTTTTGTATGAATCAGAGGCGGACCCGGGGGGGGGGGGGGGGGGGGTAGCGGATTTTTCCCCCTTACTGCGAGAATATACCTTTATGCAGTGTTATCCCCAAAATATCTCTCATCCTGGTTGAGTCAATACAAAGAGAGAAAGAGAGACTAAATTAATCAATATTAAATGAATCGCTAACAAATTAAAAAACATCAACATCAGAGTTCATTGCGTAAGGAAAAGTAAGTAGAAAAGACGTTTACACTACATGTATGTTTTTTTTATAACATCTATGATAACGTACATTATCACATAGCACGAGTTTTTTTTATAATGTTAACGATCTGTCGGTGAAATATTTCTCGATATTTTGGTATTTTACTTTGAACACGATAAGATAAGAACAGTATTACATCTGCACACTAAGTTAACTAAATGATAACAATGGATATACTACTCTAGGTATGTTCAGTAATCCGCGACGACAACTCGGTGTCACGGTCCAGTTCAGGTGACTGTGGCTATGTCGAATGTCCGTTTTATGAGTCACATTTGCATTGTCAGGAAGGCCCTGTAGCGCAATGGATAGCGCGCTGGACTTCTAATCCAGAGGTTGTTGGTTCGAGTCCCACCAGGGTCGCACACTTTTCTATATTGTGGATGAAACTTCACACAATTCGCTCAAATTTTACATCTGCCATGCTTCATACGTTGGCTCCGTTTGAAGCAAAATTTCACTCCCGAAGGCCAGACATAATTAAAGAAAGGCATAAATCGGCAGAGTGCGAATTTGTGTAGCGTTTGTTCAGTTTTGTTATTTTTAGATTTCGTACATTCGGTACAGGTATAAGGTGTTCATCTGGGTCTCCTGTAAAAAAAAAACAAGCATACATATGACTGTAAATGAAATGAGTATAAATATGTTTCTCTCTCTCTCTTTGTGTGTGTGCGTGTGTTTGTGTGTACGTGAGCATATATTGACTCAACCTAATTGAGAGAGAGAGAAAAGGGGACAAAGAGAGAGAGAGAGAGAGAGAGAGAGAGAGAGAGAGAAAGAAAGAAAGAAAGAGAGAGAGACAGAGAGAGAGAGAGAGAGAAAATGAGAAAGAGTTGTATCTATACATTATAATTAACAGGTTAACAGGTGCAGTGCAGGTATTTTTTTTTTCTTTGAAGAAATTTTTATATAGAAATGTTACGTTTACCTGTAACAAGCACGACTCGGCCTTTTGAAATAAGAAACCGTTGTTAAAATCGTTGAGACCGTTATTATAAGCTGCATGGGTTGCCTGTTTCCTATTCGTGATGTCCCTTTTGTATTAATCAGGGGCGGACCCGGGGGGGGGGGGGGTAGCGGATTTGTCCCCCTTACTGCGAGAATATACCTTAATGCAGTGTTATCCCCTAAACTTTATAGGCTTCCTCCACAAAGGGGAATCGTGGACACCTTTAAGGGCGTTAATCTTTCGATAAAACAGTAACCCGAAACCCTTCTAATTACCTGGATCCACCCCTGCACAGTATTGGATTAAATCTATAAAATACTAGTCATAACGTACCAGGACATCCTTATCCAGGCGACACAGCCCTGGGGAATTTACCTGAGGTAATTACACGTATGTATAAAGATTCCATTGAATTTCTTTTTTTGTAGGATGTTTCGCCTAGATTATATACATTATATATACGTTATATACATTATCTACATTATATGTATATATATATATGTATATATATATATTTCTAGATATATTTGTTAATGATATATCAGGAGAAAACCTGCAGAATATAAAGTCTTGGAAAATAAAAGGATTCTGTAAAATATTCCACTTTCATTCATGAGGTAACTACATACAAGCTTTTCCTGGAGAGTATGATTCACTGTGAAAGCATGATTCACCGTGGTAATATTTTATATAAGTTAATACACTTTTATAAGATATTTGCGGCACAGAGAAAGTATAATGGACACATGGTATTTAATTTCAACAAAGGCACAAGTTGACACTGACACGCAAATGCAATATTAGCTAAAAAGAGTAACAATACACATTTGTAATATACCCCGATTTAATAATATACCCCGATTTAATAATATCCCCCGATGTAATAAACTATTATGTTCACCAATAAAATCCTATACTACCGATTTTTCAATGCTGATGTAAAACTAAAAGGATAGATTCTTCCAAGAACAAAAATGTTTTTATTACGTAAAGCCTTTAAGGGAAGTTAAATAATGTGATTCATGTGGCGTTGGTGACTTAAGCCTATGGGCCTATATATATTGTGTTTGGCTTATTGTTCACGAGACAATTTTTGTTTAAGATTTTCTCACTTTCATTGTTTCGCGAAGGTTTTATTTTTTTGATCAGTAACACCTGCACCAAAATTGATTATTTAAAATGTATGACTAATCCTAAGATTCGACTAGGACCATCCTGAGAGAACGAGCAGCAATTCTTAATCTCTATAGGCAGATAATATGGTTTAGATGTTACATAAAAAATATATATATCATTGTTATTTATAATATTAATCATTTGGCTTTTTACTTTAAAACCTACAGGCATGGTCACGTGACGACATACTTAAAATGCCAATGAGGCTGCACTTTTCATATATATAGTCATAAAAGTGTTTTCACAAAAACCCGTTTGAATAGAAACCCCCTGTTAAACAGTTTTTTGCCAAAATGGTTTCTTTTAGTTAGTGAAAACCTTTTTTTTAACAGACTTCCTTTCAGAATCCTTTGAAAACCTTTTATTTTAGTATACACCTATGTAGATGAGCCGTCTTATTCACAAATATTTCATTTGTTCATTTTCCTTTACGTGAACATGGCGTATTTGAAACCCTTGCGAATAACAATCCAACCCCAGTGTAGCGGCAACTGTGTACCACTCTTTTAACCATTATGACGTCACAGTTGAAGGCATGGTATGTAAGCCTGCTACAGGACTTGAGTCTAGTATAATGTTTTTGAAACAGAAGCCCGACCACCGATTCTGGTATAAGCATACGGCTTGCTATAAGGGCGGGGAAGTCTCACGGCATGTAATAGTGTATACATCAGTCTGTAACGTAAAGTCATAAAACTGTCATCAATCCACTACGATATTATAACACTATAAAACTTGATATCCATTTGATGTATCTCTTCTTGAAGATATATATGATACAGCTGGTATTTTACAAAGAGTTAATTGGCTATTTCTACTCAGTTTATTTTTCATGAAGACGAAAAGAAATCTTCAAAAGGCCCAAGAATGCAGTGATTATTGAATAACATCCAAACAGATGTACAGAAGCTGAGACAAAAGCGAGGCATTTTTTCAACTCTAAAGGGGTGTTTCCATGTACGCATATTGTTACAGATGTCTGTGAGCTGTTGAGATGTCTCTTTTATTGTGCGGCGCTAGCATTGTCCGTCAATTGCAATGTGTTGTTGACTGTGTATTATGTATTGTTCTTTAGGTTGTTCGGGAAATGGGAAGTTCTCGGCTTGAGATGAGAAGTTATAAATAGGGGGCTTTGTTTTAGAGCCGAGAGAGAGGTGAGAGAATATTCCAGCGGACACAGAAGAGTGGACCTTTTAATTGGGGCAGTTACAGCTTTTCTTCTAAATTTGTGATGGATTTTATAGTCTTCAGTTTACCTTTCGGATCACTGCCAGGATTTCACTTTTTGATTGCAGTAGATTGATTTTGTGATTACATTGGACTGTTATTCTCTGAGAAGATTTGTGTGAACTTTTCATCCGGCTGATACATTTTAAAGGACTTGTCGCTGTGAAAGAGGTGGTATCCAGGTACTCTGCACTTTGTTTATTATGCTGTGTGATTGTATTGATTTGCTGTTTTATTGTTGTCGTACTGTGTTATTGTATTGATTTAGTGTATTGTAATGTTAGGATTATTTTAAGAATTAATAATAAGTATTTGTTAACAAAAACCCACTGACTTCTTTAGTCATTCCCCTAGACATTTCACCCTGCCTAGTTTCACAGAATCTGATTTTTTTTAAATCTCCATTACAAAATTTATGTTCGTCATGACTACGTGATCTGTTAATATTAGGTTCCGTAACAATATATATGCGTATGTGGTTACATGCGTGAAAAAAATAGGTGTTTCCATGTGCGCGTAAAGCCGCGTATATGCGTGAACTGGGACACTAATATATTAGTTCAGTGGAACGAGCAGGCCTTCCACAAAAAGAGGGTTAAATGACGTCATTTTACCCTGAATCTCTAAGTTCACGCAGACCCTATGCGTTAAAATTGCCACAGGAGCGATTTTCACGCATATACGCACATACGCATATACGCGCATATGGAAACACCTCTTAATATCATATGATAATACTTTGTCATAAATCAGAACAGAGGGCATCAAGTACAAATCCTGAAGGCTTCAAGTACAAGATATATATATATATATATATATATATATATATATATATATATATATATATATACAGTCTAACCTCTTTCATTCGCCCCTTGTTCATCCGCCAACCTCGCCTATCGCCAACAAATGACAAAGTCCCGATTTCCTTACTACTTCTTTACCTCATTCATTTGCCACCCTCGCTATCCGCCATCCGCCAGGTGCTTTTTTACCCAAATGTGCCGCATTCCCTTGATCATACGCCAACTTCTTGATTCCAGCTTAAGACAAGTCGGAATTATTTCGTCAGACCGGGGTGTTATCGCTTGGTCTCAGCCGACCTGGCCACGTCTGTGTTTAGAACATGTCACGTCTCAATGCTTATGGATCAAGTATCCAGTGCCAATGATTAATTAAGACCTAACACTCTTGAAAGTTGTTTTGGGACAGCTGTCATCAGCTGATTGACCGGTATTGATTTCACACCTAGAGTTGTTTGGATATGTGTCATTTAATGAGGCAAACCAGATTAGTAGTTTGGAGCAATTAGTAGGGGTACGAGGTCAAGCGGCGTATATCTTGTACAGACAAAAGCGAACCTAGGGGGATTGGCCTTAGTGACGGAGTTCACACGACGAAGCGCGTGCCTGGGATTCCGTCAGCAGCGCCACCATCGGCAATTGATGGAAACACACATGATTTATACCCAGGGGTGACCAGAAAAATGAAACAGATCGGCACGACGGTCCAGAAGCAAACAGTATCCTTCCGCTTCTACAACGAGTGACAGATTGTCTCGGGATCGACTACAATGCATGCATATTTATCAGGAATTCGTCAATGCCGATCAGAATATAGGAACAGCACAACCTTTGAACAATCAAGAAACCGTGGAAACAGTTACAGACTACGATGATACAGCCCATCCGACCTCTGAACCTGAGGAATAGTGCACCCACTTCCGCACACATCCGCCGAAGTCCGGCAGGCCATGAAGACCGTCACATGATATTTCGAGAGCTCCAACTACAGCAAACAGTCCGATATTGACGCATTTTACAGAATGGACCAAAGAATACAGATCTTCAGTCACAAGCTTGAAAATAATGCTCCATTACAGAATTCCTTTGGGCACACTTGGGTGAAAGAGAAAACTGCACTAGGAGAAGTTTATATTTTGACCAGATATGTAATACATGTATATCTTTGTAAATAAATTTTACACACTGTATTTTTCTGAATTTACCGGTATTTGTATTTTTTTTCTTCCTACGTGAATAAAGTTATATAAATGTATAAAATGCCTTTTTAATATGACTAGTTAAAGGCGAGCCTAAGAAATGCATGGCCCGATTTTAGCTACCCTGCACATCCCCTTTGGACCCCTCGATCAACCGCTACCCTCGCTTACCGCCTTAAATTCCCCCAGTCCCAAGGTTGGCGAATGAAAGAGGTTAGACTGTATATATATATATATATATATATATATATATATATATATATATATAAATCATGTGCAGATTTTCTCCAGTACCTGAACCGGGCGGCGGTTATGTTTCTGCGCATGTTTGTCTGATTCTTCTTCATAATTTTATGGAAAAATTAGGGTTCGTGCTTCCCAAAAAATATAATTAAGTTGGTTAAAACCCCAATAGTGTACATGGATCGATGAGCAATTTAGAAGTAATCGCACCCAATGGTGACATCTGGTGTTGGAAAATGGAAATAGGAGAGAGATGAAATATATCCTTAAAAGAAAGCCAAGGATATTATTGATGTAGGATCCGGACTTTGCCTCGAGTCTACTTTTTAGTCGCATGCACTCGGACTTATGAAGGTCTACATGTGCGAACTGCTTACATAATATGGCAAAATAATAACACTATATAAAGCAAGCTCAGCATCGGGGGTTATAAATTTATTTAACCATCATGGTGAAAGCATGTGTGAAATTTCTTAAAAATATACGTGTTAATCTGATATTTCCATTTTAATTTGGTTTTAGAGATAAAATGACTCGAACTCAAGCCTCAAGGACTTTGACTTTGACTCGAGGGACTCAGATGGAACTCAGACTCGACTATACATCTGATTCATTGATGGATATAGAATAATAGATGGTGATGCAGGTATATTACTCAGCCTTTAAAGGTATGCACTGTGCTTTATTTACGCAGTCAAGTACAGACCATATTTAGCAAGATTTACGAGTTTCAGATTCTGTGGGTGTCGGATTTCATTGTCATGTCACATGGTAAAGCAAATTTTGTTTTCAGAAGGAAATTATTGTTTATTAGAGGTAAAGACATGTAAATGTTTTCACAGATGTTACAAATTATTGTAACATGCATTAATGTGCATTATCACACAGCAAAAGTTTTTTTTTATAATGTAAACGAACTGTCGGTGAAATTTCTCTCGATATTTTGGAAATTTATTTAGAACACGATAAGATAAGAACAGTATTACATCTGCACAACTAAATGATAACAATGTATACACTCATCTAGGTGTGTACAGATATCCTTGACGACAACACGGTGTGACGGTCCAGTTCAGGTGAGTGTGGCTATGTCCAAAGTCTGTTTTATGAGTCACATTTACATACCCAGGAAGGCCCTGTAGCGCAATGGATAGCGCGCTGGACTTCTAATCCAGAGGTTGTGGGTTCGAGTCCCACCAGGGTCGCACACTTTTCTTGATTTGACAATAAATTGTGAATGAAACCTCATAACAATTCACTCAAAGTTCACATCTGCCATGCCTCATGCGTTGGCTCCGTTTGAAACAAATTTCACTTTCGAAGACCAGACATGATTATAGAACGGCATAAATCAGCAGAGTGCGAATTTGTGTATAGTTTGTTCAGTTTTTTTAGTTTTTTTTTTAGATTTCGTACATTTGGTATAGGTATAAGTTGTTCATCTGGGTCTCCTGTAAAAGAGCACGCATTCATGTGACTGTAGATGAAAAGCGTATAAATATGTTTCTCTCTCTCTCTCTCTTTGTGTGTGTGCTTGTGTTTGTGTGTACGTGAGCATATATTGACTCAACCAAATTGAGAGAGAGAGAAAAGGGGACAGAGAGAGAGAGAGAGAGAGAGAAATAGAGAGAAAAGAAAGAGAGAGACAGAGAGAGAGAGAGAAAATGAGAAAGAGTTGCATCTATACATTATAATTAACAGGTTAACAGGTGCAGAGCATGTACATGTATTTTTTTTTCTGTAAAGAAATTTTTATATAGAAATGTTACGTTTACCTGTAACAAGCACGACTCGGCCTTTTGAAATAAGAAACCGTTGTTAAAATCGTTGAGACAGTAATTATAAGTTGCATGGAGAGCCTGTTTCCTATTCGTGATGGCCCTTTTGTATAAATCAGGGGCGGACCCGGGGGGGGGGGGGTTGTCCCCCTTACTGCGAGAATATTCCTTTATGCAGTGTTATCCCCAAAATATCTCTCATCCTGGTTGAGTCAATACAAAGAGAGAGAGAGAGAGACTAAATTAATCAATATTAAATGAATGGGTAACAAATTAAAAAAAATCAACAACAGAGTTGATTGCGTAAGGAAAAGTAAGTAGTAAAGACGTTTACACATCATATATTTTACATAGCATTTATGATAATGTGCATTATCACACAGCACGAGTTTTTTATAATGTTAACGAACTGTCGGTGAAATTTCTCTCGATATTTTGGTAATTTATTTAGAACACGATAAGATAAGAACAGTATTACACCTGCACACTAAGTTAACTAAATGATAACAATGAATACACTCATCTAGGCGTGTACAGTTATCCTGTTTATGTCATACTGACTCACAGAGCGGACAGTCCATATAGCCACAGTCACCTAAACTGGACCGTCACAACGTGTTGTCGTCACGGATCACTGTACTCAACTATACACTGCTCAGCTACAATTAAATTAGAAAAAAAACCCGCAAAATTGTCACCATTAAAACTGTTTCATTTAAGATATAGCTTTTGAATGATTTAAATCCATGCATTAACAAAACCCTGCATATATAAATAAACTGTTAGTTTTAAAGCAAAAGGGTAAAAATCTTAGAGAAAAGAAATACTTTTTAACTTCCTCATTTCCGTACAGTTGCTGGAGGTATATAAACAGTGACGTCAATTTAACCCCTTCCCGGATGACTCGCGCGCACACACACACACCCACACATTCAAATAAAATCATATATATATATATATATATATATATATATATTTATATATATATTTTACCTTTAAGGGTCTGTATGACACATTTCAAATATATGAGCGTCTGTATGTATGACAAATTTCAAATTTATATATACTTATGGGGCTGTCCCATTTAGGCGACTCGATGGGCGACTTCAGGCGAACAGGCTGTCGCCTCATGGTCGCCGGGTGGTCGCCTGTATGATCGCGTAAAGTCGCCTGTAGTCGCCCCAAGACGCGTGACATCGACACTGTCGCCTCTGGATTTTTTTTAACAAGTTCAAAATTCTCAGGCGACAGCTTTTTTGTCGACAGTGAGCGTATCCTGTCTTCTACTGGCGTAGGTGCTGTCGTAGGCTGTCGCCAGCTGACGCGGGTTGTATTAGGTCCTGTCGTAGGCTGTCGCCAGGTGACGCGGGTTGTTGTGGGTGTTGTCGCGGGCTGTTGTTACTTGAAACGAGGAGATTACATACTGGAGTAACAACTGTCAGAAGCCCTGCCAGGTCGCGAGTGTCAGTCGTGCGCTAATTGCAATGAAGACATGATAAGCCCATTAACTCTATTGTGTGCCTATTGTGCCGCGGTGTTAAGCGCAGCATCGGCGCGACCTTTGATAAAGCGAGGCTGCTAAATATTACTTCTGTGGTCCGCTGTAGCTCGCTGAAGCGGAGAGCGATATATCAAGTAACTGAGCAATAAATCACGGGAATAACATTGCCCGGAGTTATGAATGCGCAAATGGTTTGTTTTGTCAAGAATTATGCGCAACAAATATATCTAGAGAGGTCTCGTGTTGAGGAATCACTTGATCGATTTTGGGATAGATGCAGTCACTCTACATAAACTTCTGCCGTGATTCATGACGGACGACTGGTAAGTGTAAACCTTACTATCCCTGAATAACTTCAGAATTATAAAAAAAATCCATCAGTTCCCACACTTCTGACTTATATTAATAATTAGCCATGTATTATAGTATTCCGTCGATAAAAAAAAATAAAAATTGTGACGCTTATGATCAGATGACTTAAATTTTAATGGAAAACAGTGAGCCATCGCCCGCTCTGTCACTGACGGCGTTGTTCTCGTATTATCGCCCATATTTACCGCAGCCAAACTATAGCTCATGCAGGCGTCATTAGCAACGACAGCTTCACACACGTTTCAAACACATGAAAATATGGTGTTCAAACTTATGATTGTTTAAAAATTTATATAAAATACTACCGGAGATAAATTTTGGGAGAAACTTACTCATCCTTGTTACAATATTCATACAAATTTGGTTAGTTCACACTGGGGGTCTCCGGGAACTAACGAGCTGTTCCGAAGTCACGCCGAACGGGGGTCTCTCGCGCTGTATACTAGACTAGATCTAGTATTTTGAGTCACTAGACAGACACGGTTGAGGTGGTCTGGGACCACCGCCCCGGCCTCGCGCTGTATCAATAAGCGCCTGGCTTATAAGCGGCATCTCTGTGTGCCAATGAGCAGCGAGTTTTATGACCCCCGTCAGCAACATTCGACACGGCCAGACTCTCACTGGATACTCCAGTCTGTAATCTCCTTGTTTGAAACAAGGCCCATCCTTGTGTTCGGCTCCCCACATAGCAAATGGTAGAGAATCATCGAAGCTTGTCGCGGGTGGACGCAGCAAGAATTCTGGTTTCGTAGGTTGTCGCCAGCGGGGTCGTAGGTTGTCTTAGATGTGGTCGTAGGTTATTGTAGGTGATTGTCCTTTGTTGCGATGACTGTATCGCCGGTTGTCGGCAGCTTGTCGTAGCTTGTCGTCAGACAGTCGCCTACCATTTGTAGCTTGTTGTAGACCATTGTCGTAGCGGAGGTCCTGTCGCCTATTTTGTGGCGACCATGAGGCGACAGCCTGGTCACCTGTATAGAGTCGCCTAAGTGGGACAACCCCATTAATCGCATTTCAAATATGTATAACAATTAGGGGTTTTATACTTTATAAACTATTTTTTATTATATAACTATTATGATTCCAATATAAGTTAGTTCTAAACTAGCTTTATAGATATTATTAATAATTATTAATATATTTCATTTGCGATACATAGATATTATTCTCTAAATAGGGGGAGGGGTGATTACATTAACCAACCCCCTCTTGCCAAAAATTGTGTATTTGTGTGTGTTTGTGGGGGGGGGGGGGTATATACCTCCATATCCCCTATATTGACGCTCCTGTGTACGAAATATTTTGCCTGTGTTGTGGAATTACTTACCAAACCGCCTCAGAAATGAAATGGACTAGAACCATTTTAAATCCTTGATGAATGACTGAGCATGAATAAGCTGTAAATACTCTTTGTGTCGTAACAACAAAGTTTAACATTTTATCAATTTAATATATATTTTATTCTGATATTAATCCCTAGAAACGGGTCGTAACCATACTTGATGTGCATGACATTTAACATTAGTTATCAGTGTAAAGGGATGCAGACTACATTTTCAGTTCAAAATTTGTTTCTCGTCTCCTTTCAAAATATCATTCAACAACCGGCCCAGTCGATGAAAGGGTTATGACTGAACTCCTTTTATTAACAGAGCCATAAAACTTGCATTTGCTGTGTCACAACGCCTCGGATAGGTACCGTCACCTTGCGGGATATTATATAACTAAATTACGGCTCTCTGGAAAAGGGCTGGCACTCGGTTACGTCTATCGGTTCATGGAATCACGTTTTATTTGACGCATCTTAGCAAAAACTATACAGGAAAGCCCAGGCAGGGCTAGCGAGGACAGGAGCGGAATAAGGAGAGCGTAGGGGATAAGCGATCCCCCCCCCCACACACACACACCTATCTACGACATGTAAAATCAGAAAATAGAAAATAACACGCTTAATACTGAAAAGAGGCGTCGCAGAAATTACTCTCAGATCGCACCACATCTAAATTTTCAAAAAAGTTCTTTCAGTCCTCTCGGTCTCATCATAAGTTTTTCCGCCCCCCCCCCCCCTTATTCTCAAATACTGTATCCATCCCTGATTCAGCAAAGGCTCAACCAAGAGGTGTGTGTGTGTGTGTTGGGGGGGGGGGGGGGGGGGGAGGTTGATAGGAGATGGGGCGATCGATATATTTTTGGAGATGTGGTACGATCCGCGTTTTAATTTTACCGATCCATTTAAATAAAAGCTTTCTCTTTGCTTGCAAATGGCCCATCGTTCCACAAAATGTTATCAAATTTCATTGAGAACATTCGGAGATATGCGCGGATACCCCCCCCCTTCAGAAAAGTCAAAGTTTGTCCATGGTTAAACGTTCGAAGCTCCAAGTTTACCGAATGCCTCGTGAGTTGAGGGCCACACGGCAATTGGGTCGCTTAAAGACCAAGATAGAAAAAATTATATTGTTTGATAAGTGCACTTTTTTAATGCTTTAGCAATTTTAATTATAGGTTTACCTATTTCATTCATCTACTCCTTCCCCATGCACGGCTGTTCTTTTTTATAGAAAACTATACTTTGTTTTTTTGCAGGTACAAAAACAGGTTGTCTCAACCATTGGGCTATCCCAAAATGTGACTGGAAAAAAATATGCACTATCTTAGAAGATATGGCGTTTCAAAAAACAAATTAATCCTTTTTGTCCTTGAAGATGAAGGCCACCATTAAAGGAGGAATTTTTACTTTTGATGAAGTCACATAAAAAGGTTCTGTTCAGGATACTCCTTTTACATATGGCCTTCATTCCGCGCTGGTATTTTCTGGTTGTATCCATTTTCGCGAAACTGATATTTCGCGATTTTCAATTTTCATTTTTTCGCGAGGGTTCCGTTTTCACGATGTCACCATGCAGTTACCTACACATATAGTATATCCATTATCACATTGATATATATATATATATATTGTGACTGGCTTATTAATCGCTAGACAATTTTTAGATTTTCACACTTTCATTGTTTCGCGAAGGTTTTATTTTCTCGATCAGTAACACCTGTACCCACATTGATTATTTAAAATGTATGATAAATCCTTAGATTGGACGAGGACCCACCCGAGAGAACACGCATCAATTCTTGATCTCTATAGGCAGGTAATATGGAAGATCTGATATGATTCGGGAAATGGAAAGTTCCCGGCTTGAGATGAGAATTTATAAATAGGGGGCTGTGTTTAAAAGAGGTGAGAGAATAATCCAGCGGACACAGAAGAGTGGACCTTTTCTTATACTTGCGGCAGTTAAAGCTTTTCTTCTAAATTTGTGACCGATTTTATTGTCTCCAGTAGTTTGACTTTGTGTGAGGTAAAATAAAAAAATAAGATAAAGGACATTTCTATAAATTCTTTATACTCTGTAAAAGAATAACTGTTTATTACACAATTTATATTTAATTGGCATATAAAACGTACATGGAGACAAATCTGAATAGAGCAAGAGTTAACGTGATCAGTCGAATACACTCACAAACGACAGTTGCACGTTTACGTTTTTGGGGGCACGACGTCGTCAACTTGTATTAAATCTATGGAAATATGGATAATTAGAGGTAAAAGTGTCTCTCTATCTATGCATGAACAGATATATAAACTTTAATTTTTGTTAGACAAATCTTTTTGTTTAACATGGTATGTATGTACATTACTGTGCATGGATTCATGACGTCGGCTGAGAACGTCTTTGACACGACGTCATTTACATGTAACTTACAAAAATATGATATCATTAGATGCACCGGATTGTCAACTTTAAAATGCAACAATTTTTCATTGCAATGTGGTCACACTTTTTGTGAGACCATGAAATATGGGTCCGTTACTTTACACGATTACAGTTATATCAGTACCGTGACGAGCTGCGGTTTATCGACATATTTGATACAGTCCTTGGTAAATATATGTCGCGTCATGCATGAAGACATTTTTACCTATGATGATTAAGGCTTCTTTCACGGATGTCGATATCCACTCCTCACATATAATCATACAGTTGTATGTATAGTTTGTGTAGTATGCATTTATATATGTATATATATATATATATATATATATATATATATATATATATATATATAATTGTAAAATTGCATTTTATTTGCAGATATGCGCGTTATTTTACAGGAGACCCGGTTGAACTCCCCATACGTACACTGTACCCACGAAATCTAAGAAAATTAAAGAATCAACTAATGTGACATAAATTAGAACTATTATACCGAAATGTCACATTCTGAAGACAGGTCTGGGCCTCGGAACAAATACTGTAATTCAAGCGGGGCCAACGTGTTGGAGAACAGGACACGTGTCTCTCACCCTTTTTTACACTGCACTTTTTGAATCAAACATGGTATGCAGGTATTTATGTATGGTTTCATTCACAGGTTATAGTTCAATAAAAGCATTCGACCCTGGTGGGACTCGTACCCACAACCTCTGGATTAGAAGTCCAGCGCGCTATCCATTGCGCTACAGGGCCCTGCTGTTTATGTCCTACTGACCCACAGAGCGGACAGTGGACATAGCCACAGTCACCTGAACTGAACCGTGACACCGTGTTGTCGTCACGGATTTCTGAACACAACTATACACTACTCAGATACAATTAAATTAGAAAAAACGGTAAAATGTCACCATTAAACTGTTCCGTCTAAGATATAGCTTTGGAATGATTAAAATACATGCATTAACAAAACCCTGCATATATAAATAAACTGTTAGTTTTAAAGCAAAAGGGTAAAAATCTAAGAGAAAAGAAATTCTTCCTCATGTCCGTACAGTTGCTTGAGGTACATCAACAGTGGCGTCAATTTAACCCCTTCCCCGGATGACTCGCACACACACATACGCACACACATTCAAATAAAATTATATATATATATATATATATATATATATATATATATATATATATTATACCTTTTAGCGTCTGTATGACTAATTTCAAATATATGAGCGTTTGCATATATGACAAATATCAAATTTATATATACTTATGGGGCTGTCCCACTTAGGCGACTCTACGGGCGACTACAGGCGACCAGGCTGTCGCCTCATGGTCGCCGGGTGGTCTCCTGTATGGTCGCGTGAAGTCGCCTGAAGTCGCCCCAAGACTCGTGACCTCGAAACTGTCGCCTCTGGATTTTTTTAACATGTTCAAAATTCTCAGGTGACAGCTTTTTTTGTCGCCAGTGAGCGTAGCCTGGCCTCTACTGGCGTAGGTGCTGTCGTAGGCTGTCGCCAGCTGACGCGGGTTGTCGTAGGTACTGTCGTAGGCTGTCACCAGCTGACGCGGGTTGTCGTAGGTGCTGTCGTAGGCTGTTGCCAGCTGACGCGGGTTGTCGTAGGTCCTGTTATAGGCTGTCGCCAGCTGACGCGGGTTTTCGTAGGTCCTGTCGTAGGCTGTTGCCAGCTTAAGCGGGTTGTCGTAGATCCTGTCGTAGGCTGTCGCCAGCTGACGCGGGCTGTTGTTTCTTGAAGCAAGGTCCATCCTTGTCTCCGGCTCCTCATATAGCACATGGTAGAGAATCGTCGAAGCTTGTCGCGGGTGGACGTAGCAAGAATTCTGGTGTCGTAGGTTGTCGCCAGTAGGGTCGTAGGTTGTCGTAGATGAGGTCGTAGGTTATCGTAGGAGATTGTCCTTTGTCGTGGCGACTGTATCGCCGGTTGTCGGCAGCTTGTCGTAGCTTGTCTTCAGACAGTCGCCTAACATTTGTAGCTTGTCTTAGACCATTGTCGCAGCGGAGGTCCTGTCGCCTGTTTTTCGGCGACCATGAGGCGACAGCCTGGTCGCCTGTAGTCGCCTGTAGAGTCGCCTAAGTGGGACAGCCCCATTAATCGCATTTAAAATATATTTCAATTAAAGGTTTTATACTTTATAAACTATTTTTTTATATTACTATTATGTTTCCAGTATAAGTTAGTTCTAAACTAGGTTTAGATGCAATTAATAAATCTTTCATACGCGATACATAAATAATATTCTCTAAATAGGGGGAGGGGTGATTACATTAACCAATCCCCTCTTGCCAAAAAGTGTGAATGTGTGTGTGTGTGTGTGTGGGGGGGGGGGGGGGGGGTTATACCCCCATATCCCCTATATTGATGCCCCTGTGTACCAAATATTTGCCTATGTTGTGGAATTACTTACCAAACCGTCTCAGAAATGAAATTGACTAGAACCATTTTAAATCCTTGATGAATGACTTAGCATGAATAAGCTGTAAATACTCTTTGTTTCGTAACAATGTATAACATTTTATCAATTTAATATATATTTTATTCTGATATTAATCCCTATAAATCGGTCGTAACCAGTCTTGATGTGCATGAAATTTAACATTAGTTATCAGCGAAAGGGCTGTAGACTACATGTTCAGTTCAAAATTTGTTTCTCGTCTCCTTTCAAAATATCCTTAAACAAGTAAAAGAATCCATTCATGAAGTGCTTGCCGAAGTGTTTAAGCATTTGTATTTGACAGTTTCAGTTAAGCTAACTTTTTTTCAATTTAAATCATTCCCAGAAATATGTGTGCCTCATTTTTTTATTTAAGTATGTTAATGTTACAGTTATCACTGCTAATAAATCGCTTTATTTGTATTTTAAAATTAGAGACTGCTGACAGGATGCATATCTCCACCAACGGATCCAGGCCCGCCCCAAAAATTTAATAAACCCATGGCCTACCATACTACATTAATTTATCGAAAACAAAGGTGATATTCACGACAAACATATTTAGAAAAAAAGAAACAGGGGCATGGTCATTGCTCATTCTTTAACAATTTAAGTTTAGTGTGAGACATAACAGACCGTTTTGAGATTGTGTGTTTTGAAAAACTAAGAAATCATGACGTATATGACTGGCCGAGCTGCGATGTTAACAGGGGATGCGGTTATTTGACATCCGCCGCCTGCCTAGCTACCTCGACTCGACTAAATAAAAAGTTTAAGGCCAGCGAGGCCTAAACCGGCCCAGTCGATGAAATGGTTATGACTGAACTCCTCCTATTAACAGAGCCATAAAACTTAGGATAGGTACCGCCACCTTGCGGGATATTATATAACTAAATCACGGCTCTCTGGAAAAGGGCTGGCACTCTGTCACGTCTATCGGTACATGGAATCACGTTTTATTTGACGCATCTTAGCAAAAACTATACAGTTAAGCCCAGGCAGGGCTAGCGAGGACAGGAGCAGTCAAGGAGACCGCCAGTCAGGAACGGAATCGATATATTTTTATTTTTGGAGATGTTGTACCATCCGCGTTTTGATTTTACCGATCCATTTAAATAAATGCTTTCTCTTTGCTTGCAAATGGCCTATCGTTCCACAAAAATGTTATCAAAAATCATTGAGAAAATTCGGAGATATGCGCTGATAAAACATCCCCCCCCCCCTTCAGAAAAGTCAAAGTTTGTCCATGGTTAAACGTTGCAAGCTCCAAGTTTACCGAATGCCTCATGAGATGAGGGCCACACGGCAATCGGGTTGCTTAAAGACCATGATCGAGAAATGATATTTTTTGATAAAATACACTATTTTTAATGTTTTAGCAATTTTAATTATAGGTTTAGCTATTAGATTCATCTACTCATTCCCCATGCACGACTTTTTTTTATAGAAAACTTTACTTCCAACTAGAATGGCTTTGTTTTTGGCAGGTGCAAAAACAGCTTGTCTCAACCATTGGGCCATCCCAAAATGTGACTGGAAAAAGTATGCACATCCTTAGAAGATATGGCGTTTCGGAAAACAAATAAATCCGCAGATTTGTCCTTGAAGATGAAGGCCACCATTCAAAGGAGGAACTTTTACTTTTGATGACGTCACATGAAACGGTTCTGTTCAGGATACTCCTTTTACATGTTGCCTTCATTCCGCGCTGGTATACTCTGGTTGTATCCATATTCGTGAAACTGATATTTCGCGATTATCAATTTTGATTATTTCGCGAGGGTTACGTTTTCGCGATGTCACCATGCAGATACCTACACATATAGTATATCCATAATCACATTGATTATTCAATGTACGCGCTAAATTAGGCTGGGACCCTTACATCTTGTTATGTTATAACCTGGCATGAAATCTTGGTCAATTCAGGAGTGGAAATTCTGTATTTATTATGAAAGAATGTGCCTCAGAACAATTTATTTTGACTACGTAATTCAATTTTTTTTCACATTGTAAGACTGGTTGCCTCTCTCTCTCTCCAATCCTCATCCGTCAGGGTATGTTAGTTTTCACTCTATCTCTGTCTCTCGAGATCTTTACATGCCTGTCACTCTGTTCACACATATAAACTCTCATTCTGGATGGTCATGACATACACACACATACACACGCAGACCTATATATATAATTATATAACTCATTCTGGTTGAGTCAACCCATACACACACAAACAGATATATACATATATAATCATATACATGTATATATATTTAGGTCTCTCTCTCTCTCTCTCTCTCTCTCTCTCTGTATTGACTCAACCAGGATAAGACAGAGACTAAATCAATATTAAATGAATGGGTTACAAATTAAAAACATCAACATCAGAGTTTACTGCGTAAGGAAAAGTAAGTAGTAAAGACGTTTACAATTCATATATTTTACATAACATCTATGATAACGTGCATTATTACACAGCATAAGTTTTTTTATAATGTTAACGAACTGTCGGTGAAATTTTTCTCGATATTTTGGTACTTTACTTTGAACACGATAAGATAAGAAGAGTATTACATCTGCACACTAAGTCAACTAAATGATAACCATGGATACACTACTCTAGGTGTGTACAGTAATCCGTGACGAGAACTCGGTGTCACGGTCTAGTTCAGGTGACTGTGGCTATGTCCAATGTCCGGTTTATGAGTCGCATTTACATACCCAGGAAGGCCCTGTAGCGCAATGGATAGCGCGCTGGACTTCTAATCCAGAGGTGGTGGGTTCGAGTCCCACCAGGGTCGCACGCTTTCTTGTTTTGACAATACAGTGTGAATGAAACTTCACACAATTCACTCAAATTTCACATCTGCCATGCCTCATATGTTGGCTCCGTTTGAAGCAAAATTTCACTTCCGAAGCCCAGACATGATTATAGAATGGCATAAATCGGCAGAGTGCGAATGTGTGTAGCGTTTGTTCAGTTTTGTTATTTTTAGATTTCGAACATTCGGTATAGGTATAAGGTGTTCATCCGGGTCTCCTGTACAAAAACACGCATACATGTGACTGTAGATGAAATGCGTATAACTATGTTTCTCTCTCTCTCATTGTGTGTGCTTGTGCTTGTGTGTACGTGAGCATTTATTGACTCAACCAAACTGAGAGAGAGAGAGAGAAAAGGGGACAAAGGGAGAGAGAGAGAGAGAGAGAGAAAATGAGAAAGAGTTGTATCTATACATTATAATTAACAGGTTAACAGGTGCAATGTATGTATTTTTTTCTTTAAAAATTTCATATAGAAATGTTAAGTTTACCTGTAACAAGCACGACCCGGCCTTTTGAAATAAGAAACCGTTGTTAAACCGTTGAGACAGTAATTATAAGCTGCATGGAGAGCCTGTTTCCTATTCGTAATGTCCCTTTTGTATTAATCAGGGGCGGACCCGGGGGGGGGGGGGGGGGGGGGAGGTAGCGGATTTGTCCCCCTTACTGCGAGAATATACCTTTATGTAGTATTATCCCCTAAACTTTATTGGCTAACTCAACTTCGGGGAATTGTGGACACCTTTAAGGGCGTTAATCCTTCGGTAAAACAGTAACCCGATACTCTTTTAAGTTCCTGGATCCACCCCTGCACAGTTTTGAATTATATCTGTAAAATACACGTCATAACGTACCAGGACATCCTTATCCAGGCGACACAGCCATGGGGAATTTACCTGAGTTAACTATACACGTATGTATAAAGATTCTATTGAAGTTATTTTTTATAGGATGTTTCGCCTAGATTATATACATTATATACATTATATCCATTATTTACATTATATGTATATATAAATATTCCAAGATATATTTGTCAATGATGTATCAGGAGAAAACCTGCAGAATGTAAAGTCTTGGAAAATAAAAGGATTGTGTTAAAAAAACTACATTCCACTTTCATGAGGTAATTATATACAAGGTTTCCCTGGAGAGTATGATTCCCTGTGAAAGCATGATTCACCGTGGTAATGTTTATCATATATAAGTTAATACATTATCATATATTTAAAATAAGATATTTGCGGCACAGAGAAAGTATAATGGACACATGGTGTTTAATTTCAACAAAGGCACAAGAGGATACGGACACGCAAATGCAATATTACCGTAAAAAGAGTAACAAAACACATTTGTAATATATATAATAATATACCCTGATGTAATAACCTAACATGTTCACCGATGAAATCCTATACTACCGATTTGTCAATGCTGATGTAAAACTAAAAAGATAGATTCTTCCAAGAACAAACATGTTTTTTTTAACGTAAAGCCTTTAAGGTAAGTTAAATAATGTGACTCATGTGACGTTGGTTACTTAAGTATATATATATATATATATATATTGTGACTGGCTTATTAATTGCTAGACTATTTTTAAGATTTTCACACTTTCATTGTTTCGCGAAGGTTTTATTTTCGCGATCAGTAACACCTGTACCCACATTGATTATTTAAAATGTACGATAAGATTGGACGAGGACCCATGGCACCCGAGAGAACACGCATCAATTCTTGATCTCTATAGGCAGATAATATGGAAGATCTGATATGATTCCATCTTTGATAGACATTTTACATAAAATGAATATATCATTATTATTTATAATATCAATCATTTGACTTTTTACTTTCAAACCTGCAGGCGTGGTCACGTGACGACATACTTAAAATGCCAGTGTTGCTGCACTTTTCATATATAGTCATAAAGGGTTTTCACAAAAACCCGTTTGAACAGAAACCCCCTGTTAAACAGTTCTTTTACCAAAATGGTTTCTGTTAGTTAGTGGAAACCTTTTCTTGAACAGACTCCCTTTCAGAATCCTTTGAAAACCTCATATTTTTGTATACACCTATGTAGATGAGCCGTCTTATTCACAATGTTTTCATTTGTTAATTTTCCTTTAAGCGAACAAGGAGAATTTTAAACCCTTGCAAATAACAAACCAACCACAGTATAGCGGCAACTGTGTACCACTATTTAACCATTATGACATCACAGTTGA
The DNA here is from genome assembly GCA_026874595.1 of Sipunculus nudus. Lineage (NCBI taxonomy): Eukaryota > Metazoa > Annelida > Sipuncula > Golfingiida > Sipunculidae > Sipunculus > Sipunculus nudus. Next base: position 44,451,550 of record CM049316.1, read on the forward strand.
CGTAATGGTATGTGGGCCTGCTACAGGACTTGAGTCTAGTATAATGTTTTTGAAACAGAACCCCGACTACCGATTTGGGTATAAGCATACGGCTTGCTATAAGGGCGGGCAAGTCTCACGACATGTTATAGTGTAAACATCAGTCTGTAACGTAACGTCATAAAACTGTCATCATGCCACTACGATATTATAACACTATAAAACTTGATATCCATTTGATGTATCTCCTTTTAAAGATATATATGACACAGCTGTTATTTTACAAAGAGTTAATTGGCTATTTCTACTCAGTTTATTTTTCATGAAGACGAAAAAAAAACCTTCAAAGAGCCCAAGAATGCAGTGCTTATTGAACAACATCCAAACATACGTATAGAAGCGGAGACCAAAGCGAGGCAATTTTTTTCAACTCTAAAGGGATGTTTCCATGTACGCATATTGTTACAGATGTCTGTGAGCTGTTGACATGTCTCTTTTATTGTGCGGCGCTAGCATTGTCCGTTGCCATGTGTTGTTGACTGTGTATTATGTATTATGTATTGTTCTTTAGATTGTTCGGGAAATGGAAAGTTCTCGGCTTGAGATGAGAAGTTATAAATAGGGGGCTGTGTTTTAGAGCCGAGAGAGAGGTGAGAGAATATTCCAGCGGACCCAGAAGAGTGGACCTTTTCCTATAACTGCGGCAGTTAAAGCTTTTCTTCTTAATTTGTGACGCATTTTATAGTCTTCAGTTTACCTTTTGGATCACTGCCAGGATTTCACTTTTGGATTGCAGTAGATTGATTTTGTGATTACATTGGACTGTTATTCTCTGAGAAGATTTGTGTGAACTGGTTATCCGGCTTACACATTTTAAAGGACTTATCGCTGTGACAGTAGTGGTATCCAGGTACTGTGCACTTTGTTTATTATTCTGGGTGATTGTATTGATTTGCTGTTTTACTGTTGTTGTACTGTGTAATTGTATTAATTTAGTGTATTGTAATGTTAGGATTGTTTTAAGAATAAATAATAATTATTTGTTAACAAAAAAAACACTGACTTAATTCTTTTTTAACCCCCTAGACATTTCATGCTGTCTAGTGTTACAGAATCTGATTTTTTTTGTCTCCATTACAAAATTAATGTTCGTCACGACTACGTGATCTGTTAATATCAGATTCCGTAACAATATATATGCGTATGTGGTTATATGCGTGAAAAAATAGGTGTTTCCATGTGCGCGTAAAGCCGCGTATACGCATACACGCGCACATGGAAACATCTCTTAATATCATATGATATTACTTAGTCATAAATCAGAACAGAGGGCATCAAGTACAAATCCTTACCGCTTCAAGTACAAGATATATATATATATATATATATATATATATATATATATATATATATATATATATATATAATCATATGCAGATTTTCTCCAGTAATTGAACCGGGCGGCGGTTATGTTTTTGCCCATGTTTGTCTGATTCTTCTTCATAATTTTATGGAAAAATTATTAAACCGTTATTGAAAGACAGGATTCGTGCTTACACAAAAAAAATGGAATTAAGTTGGTTAAACCCCCAATTATGTACATGGATCGATGAGCAGTTTTAGAAGTAATCGCACCCAATGGTGTCATCTGGTGTTGGAAAATGGAAATAGGAGAGAGAAGAAATATATCCTTAAAAGAAAGCCAAGGATATTATTGATGTAGGGTCCGGACTTTGCCTCGAGTCTACTTTTTTAGTGACATGCACTCGGACTTATGTAGGTCTACATGTGCGAATTACTAACATAATATTGCAAAATAATAACACATTATAAAGCAAGTTTTGCTCAGCATCGGGGGTTATGAATTTATTTAACCATCATGGTGAAAGCATGTGTGAACTTACTTAAGAATATACGTGTTAATCTGATATTTCCATTTTAATTTGCTTTTAGAGATAAAATGACTCGAACTCGAAGCTCAAGGACTTTGACTTTGACTCGAGGGATTCGGACTCGGATTGAACTCGGACTCGTATGACGCGGACTCGACTATACCTCTGAATCATTGATGGATATAGAATAATAGATGGTGATGCAGGTATATTACTCAGCCTTTAAAGGTATACACTGTGCTTTATTTACGTAGTCCAGTACAGACCATATTTAGCAAGGTTTACGAGTTTCAGATTCGGTGGGTCGGATTTCACTGTCATGTCACATGGTAAAGCATTTTTGTTTTCAGAAGGAAATTATTGTTTATTAGAGGTAAAGACATATAAATGTTTTCACAGATGTTACAAATTTTGGACTGACCAACATACCAGAACGTGGTTAGTGACACAGGTGAGGTGCGACCTTATTCACTTTAACAATGCCGTCGAAGGGGGGGGGGGGGGGGGTATGTGCTCGAGAGTGAATTAGAGTGAGAACAATTTGGGCAAGCAAAATGCACTTAAGGGTCACATAGGTCAAACTTGTTAAGGTTTTCCATATTTTCATATAGCACATCGTCCACATTGTCTCGTTTGACATCAATTAAGTCCATCAAATACAAGGTGACTCTCGGGAATGTCCCATCTCCTCAACCAAATAAGTTGCACTCACCTGGCCTTCAACCCGTGTGTCATCATTTCATAACATGTTTTATAATATAAAATGCACGCCATCTAAAGGCCAGATCTTTTCTTTCCATCGGTTAAAAAAAGCCCCGTGTATCACTCTGTATAACCTATGAATACTATGCTGGAGGAGGCGCAAATGCTCCCCCCCCATCCCCAAATTCCAGCCCCCCCCCCCCAGTGTCACTTTGCATGTTATATTGAGGGAAAACTTTACACACACTAAAGATCTGCTAAGAGAATTAGAGTATGAAAGTAATTTAAATATATGAAAATATATGATTCATGTTTACGTCAAGTTTCATTACTGTACACTTTCATCTGCGGATACCAAATGATTAATAAGTGAACAGTTGCTCTTATCTTGAGTTAAAAATGTTTCAGGGATATTGAAGTAAACTGATTGTTATATATATAAACATGTACATATGCGCAATTTGGCAGGCGAATATGGTGCACCCCCCCCCCCCCACCTTTCACAAATCCAGGCAACGGCCCTCATTGTTCACATGATGTAATTTAGATTCTTACTATAGTCCATTTCACCACCTGCTGTCCACCTGTTTTTTGTAGATGATTTACTTAAAAGTTTATATTTTTCAATATTTTCCAAGTAAACAACATGTGGAAGTGAAACCTAATATGGCAGTTAAGAATTTTACAATAAATCCCCCGTTCATGCATCACAACATGTTTCACACGTCTCTTTATCATGATCTGGCATATATTGTGTGTTCCTCCATAAGTAGCCATCTTTGTTTTAGCTGGTTATATATTTTTTTAGTGTGTTTACATGAGATCATATCCAATCAGCAGCTGTCATTTGAGGCTGTTTTTGCATGTGACCAATGACCTTGATCGCCATAAATGGGTCTGATATGTTGTAAAATGTTAACTGATTTCTCATATTTTCAGAAAATACTGTTACTCAAATATGGCATAAGGTAGGAATTTAGTTACCTATTTGAAAATTAGGTTCTGTAATCCTCTCCTCTACACTATAATTATTTCCCTTGAAATGTACCTGATAAAAATTTTCATAGCAAAAAACAGGTGGACATAAGGGGATGAAACGGACTATAGTCAACTTCGAAAAACTCGGAAAAAAAACACAGACACAAACTGACAAAAACTTTGAGGCATTTAATCAGGTCAGTCAGAATAATGACTAGCAGGGGCGTCAGTACAGGGGGGGGGGGTATATACCCACATCCCCCACATTTTTTGCAAGATTGCGGGAGGGGGGGGGGGGTATCCCCTTGTTATTTAGAGAATAGGATTTATACACTGAATATAAAATATTTCAATAATTAGAATGAGAGACTTTGATTACATTTCTGCCTTTCTGCTTGACCCAATTAGTTTATCTTATGTACATAGTTGTAACATCTCAAATATATTAAGGTTTGTTTACAAGCATTGTATATACATATCTGACTTGTTTCAATATTCGATGACTCACAGTCTACCGCTATGAGTCATCTCCCTACCCTTTGAGTTAAATTGATGCCACTCATAACTAGGAATCTCCGTTCTAAGGAATTGAAGCCTCCGTCATGTGGGGGGGGGGGGGGGGGGTCCTGTTGTGGAATGCTCCCGATCCCCTGTTTGCATTCAATTATTCGGCCCATATTCCCAGGTTCATTCCTTCATAAGTGACTCTATACATAAATTGTTTGATAACGTCCCTGAATACCGATCATGTGCTGGATCCACACCAAAATCTTATCGATTCTTCATTGGCACATTCTCGTAATGCATGCCCTGAAATTTTCATTAGATCCCGTTCATGATTGCGTGGGCTATCTTATGAACAACACACATAAAAACACGAACGAAGATGAACACATATATACCCTCCTGGGGGCGACAATTACAAGGAGTTTGGTGGTAAGGTCAAGAATGCGGGGGTTGGCGCTATACCGTTTTATTAAATGACGGATGTGGTTTTGTCACTTTGCTAACTCTGGTCTCATCCGGTTTGTTCACCATGCACGTATTTTCACTCAATCCTAAACAGTATTGTTCTGCATTGCGTCTGTTTTCACAAATCGGTTCTTTTTTATGTGAATTGATGACATAACTTGACTTTTTAAGTGTAAGTCAGTTATATACTTTTATTTGAGCTTAATTTTGTTTTCTACAAAGGCTCGTTCGGATGTTCAGGTCATATTTGCGGGGTCATAATTTCACCATTTCCACTTTTTATTGTTTATCGAGGGTTCCATTTCCGTGCCCTCACAATACAAAAGACCTACAGACAGAGTATATAAAATTATTATGGGAATAATTATATCAACTATTATGTGCACAAAATCTTATTAACTGAAATATATGTTTCGTTAATTGCAGACACCTGGAATGATCTGATATCACCTAAATATCAATCTTTTAAATAAACTATCTATTTTTATAATGTCAACCTTTCACTCTTCAACTTTGCCTTCGATGATATGATCTCTGTTTCACGATTTTTTTCGCGATAATTCCCCTTTAGCGAATTTGAAACCACCAAATAAACAAAAAGGCAACCACAGTATATATGTGTGTGTGGTGGTGTGTGTGTATAAACGTGAGTGAATGTGTGTTTGAGAGAGAGAGAGAGAGAGAGAGAGAGAGAGAGAGAGGAATAGACAGACAGAGACAGAGAGAAAGACAAAGAATGGGAGGCAGAAAGAGGAAGAAAGAGATTTCATAAATTAAGATATCATATATTGCGATGATATAAGTTATCAGGGTTATAGCTAGACAAATTTACAGACATGGCGAAGCAAGCAGAGTTAATTGGTCACGGGGGAGCGGGGCTCGACATTAACTTTTAAAAGCACTTTCCCCGTCGGGCAAGTAATATCTAGCTTTTACTTGCCCTACATAAATTTTTACTTGGTGTTTTCACATGACTGTACTGGTATTGCACGTTTCCTTGCATTTTCAAAAATAAAATAAAAAAAAAAACATGTTGAAATTAATTTGTTATATTTCTATTTGAGCAGTACTCGAAATTAAAGTTAAAGTGGAATTATCAGAATGATTAAATTTATCAAGGAATGAAAATGACCAACTAAAGATTATTATGGCCCACCATTTGTTCCCTAAATTTAAGTGTCTGAAAATAAAATGTCTACAGAATTTTCTTCCCTTTGATACTGGTAGTTCCCCTCCAGAATTCATTCCACTTACAAGAACTTTCACCCTTTCAGGGCCAGACGGAATATGGCGATAAAATGGGAAATTTTGAATTAACCCCAGCCAGGCAAATGATTACGAAATAAAACATTTTTACATGGGGAATAAACAGAAACAACTTCCAGAGTAGGCTAGTAAAAATGCTAAAACTTGTGGACTTCTGTGGACGTGTACATTTGTCAAAGTCTTTCGCGAGTGATATAGTGCGTACCTGGGATTAACATTTTTCCCGCCAAAATCAGGTGTCATATATGACAACCGGCAGATGTTTCAGTACAAACCCCGACGCCCCCCCCCCCCCAAAAAAAAAAATAAAGCCACTTAAGTCTCGTTGGACGGCCTTAAATATGCAGAAACATTAGGAAACATAGTGTATAGAGGAAAAATTATTCACGACAGATTATTTACTACATTTTCGGACATATTTTAAGCGGCTCTCCGCGGATTCTCCGACTTTCAGATCGTTAAACTGGAACTTTCTGCATTTGCACTGTGACCTTAACTCCGCAATAAGCCAATTCCAGAAGGATTCCTGGGTATTCCACATTTCATCACGTATAAATTATGATAATGTTAGGTATTACCACCAGGTGCACGCACTCGGTTTCAGAATATGTAAGCTCATTGCGTTGTTCTATGTGCTATAACTATTTTTATAATGATTATTTTAGCTCACAGTTGATTCATTTTTTAAACATGCTGATGAGGTACAAATGTATATATAGTTTAGCAAATAAATAACCAAAGTTTCATTGGTGGTAGCAGTTTTTTTTTTTGACGATCTTTAAAATGTTTTGTGGGTTGCAAATTTTAGCTTTGTGCCGGCCGTCAGAAGCCGTCTCTGCTACCCGACCGGCGCCAACCGGCGTGGTTATAACCCTGTATGTATTCATCTTATAAGTTCTTTACAGTGCAGAGAACGGCAGATATGAATAATAGAGAGAGTACGGCCTACCGTGGGACTAGATTCATGCTCATCAACACGGCTGTAGTCACGTCACAGTCACGCGATCGTATTGTACTTTCTCCATCAGTGTCACGCTTCACTTATAAATAAATGTCGCTTATTCACCAAGAACCAGGAAAGAAGCCTGCTTACTAAGACTCTCCTGAACCCGGAATGTCTTAATGTCAAACTGTCAAACTTAATCATTATGCACCCTACCACCTGTATGAAGAACACTTAAATTCTTTTTTTTTAAGCCGATTTCCGCTGCCTCTGCGTGATTCAAGGACATATTCATTATGAATGCTGTACACCCCTTTTTCCGGATATAAGGACCTTTTTTTGTTTCGTCATTAGTCCTCCTGAGTTGTACCCCTCCTTTTTCCTTAATCCTGGATCCGTCCCTGGTGTACATGTGACGTGCCGCTGTGTGTGAATCAGCATTGCGTGTTTTGTGAACTGCATGCAACAAAAATTATACGCGGATCTTTATGGAATATAGTTCAGAGTTAGGATAACTCTAGATTTAATCCACTGACGTTTGGAGGTAATCTGAAATACCATACCAGGTGCGTAGCTAGGCTTGACGAAGGGGACGGGGGATGGTGTTGATTTATTATTAAATAATCTACTAAGAACTTTAATATCCTTGTAACATTTTAAGTTTCATAACAAGAGAACAGGTAAATTATTTATTTGTTTTGGATGCATGATTCTCCATCTTCAGTTTCTTAGTTATCCCATTACAATTTTAGAAATAACATCCCCGATATAGATCTCTTTCTATGTATAAATTGTTACCTGCTGACGAAACTTAATGTAAGTATGACTGATATTATCATGGTTTTAAAATTACTCTCAAATTGTAATTTATTTAGCAGATATTTAGTGCCTGGAAAGTTTTGGGGGTATGACCCCATGCATCGGTAGCCCCCACCCTCCCCCGACTACGCCCCTGCCATATTACAAATGTCATTGTTGCAACTCGAACTTTGTCACGGAACTCTTTTGTGGACACGCTCCAGAATTGCCTTTTTTTTACTTGAAGAGTAGGGATTAGTAGAGAATGATGCCGAGTATATCCTATTTGGGCTCTTTTTTTCTTTATCTTAACATAATTCTTGTGAAAATAGATAATAATTTGCGGAGGAGCCATCTATCAAGAATTATGCATGCGTACTGCGTATCAAGCAGGGGAACTCTGTCCTTGGGAAACCTGGATATCTCAAGTCTGATGTCTGAATCAGTATTATTAATTCACCATAGAAACCATTTGGGCAATATCTCTGTCTATGCATTCATTGGTATTATGGGACACCTCATCTGTGTATTGTTTAAGTGAGGCCTGACAGTGTAGATCATCCTTGCGGAGGTAGCCATGTGGGCTCCGATTATATATCTAGTCGTTTACTTTTATCCTTTGATATACAGCAAACTATCATATCTTTATTCTATAAATAACCGACCCGAACACTTCATATCAATTGTCGCCATCAGGTGTCGGTGCTACAGCACTTTGGACTGCAATACTTTCAAATGTGTAACCCGATCCCAGCTGACAAGTATGTTTTGAAAGATGAAAACACGCTGTCACTGACACAAGCTTGAGTTACGGTGCAAGGCAGTTTTTCAGGGATCAGATACATGCGTGTCCAGCTTTAATACTATGTAGCGTCTCTGTTTACTAAAAAAAGGGATTTCACTTATTTATAAGTTTGTCAATTGCTAAGATTCTTCGATTCGATCGATTATTCCCTATCTAGTCGATTTTCGGATTGATTATTGCACAAAATCATAATATTGTTAGGTATAACCACTAAAAGTATGACGTTAAGATGAATTTGAAAAAAAATCATGAAACATTCTGCAAACATCTGATGCAGGATAGAAGTGACCTTCACCGTTAAACTACAGCTACTGCGTCATGTTAAATGTTTTTTTTTGTCTTAAAGATTAGCTCGAGAACGCAAAGGTAAAAAATTTCTGAAAATGCATTCAATAAATGAAATGAATCGATTACATAAATTATGATTCGATTTTTGATTCATGACTGGCATCGATTCAAATGGATCCATATTTTTGAGTATTGTACAGCTCTATAAGACCCCCCCCCCCCCCACACGCTTATAGTATATACTAGTCTTTATATATTCAGTATGTAACATGTTTAAGGTCCTGTGCATCAAGCCCTGCCCTCTCTTGACCCCACGGCTAAGTACATCAAATTACAAGCTCCTTGTAAAGGGTTCAGCGCTCTACGGGAAACAAATTATGTTCAAAGGGGATTCTGCTCTAGTTACCGCCCTTAAGCTTTGAGTCCTTAAGCTTTTCTGTTCGTCTCTATTTACGCTTTTGCTAAGGCGCGCCATATGGTTATGAGTTACATACAATGAATGTTTTGATTAGGGACAATAACTGGTACGTAGGAGCGAATGACCGCTTACCGGAACTCGCCCATATAGTGAAAACATACTGCACGCTAAGATATTATAAACAACAAATCATCTCTCTCTCTCTCTCTCTCTCTCTCTCTCTCTCTCTCCAGAAAAACGAATCTGAAAACACTGAGGTCTTTTCCTTTTGAATCTTCTTCAGTCTTCAGTTTAAAGATGGTTACTTGCTGATTGGAAATTATTCTGTTTTAACTGATATGTAACGTTACATGAATGACCTTCGCTTCACACGCGCATATTTTGTAGCCACTCAGTCAAAATCTCTCTCTCTCTCTCTCTCTCTCTCTCTCTCTCTCTCTCCCTTTCTCTCTCTCTCTCTCTCATATATATATATTACATTATACACAGTATATATCTATAAGTATCATAACATAATGAAAATTATATATATATAAATATTTATATATACATATATATATATATAAATATTTATATATACATATATATATATATATATATATATATATATATATATAAAATTGTATGATAGTATACATAACAGTGTATATATATTTTTATTCTAAAAGTTAACAGAAAATATAGGTTTTTAGTGGGAAACTGTCTCAATAAGATATGTATAAATATTTTTTAACATTTCTTTTTGTTGGGCTGTCCTCGTGGCAAAAAATTCATACCCCGGTATGTTTACATCGAAGACCTGGTCAGTGATGATGTTTACATTGCAAACCGGAATGAGACGTGGGGACATTCAGGTTCTCAATGATATTTGCCTGTATATAAAGATTAGGTTGATGTGAGGAACACATGGGAGATTTATTAAATGTATGTTGCAAGGAAACTGTTCCTAAAGAAAGAAACTGAAATATGCATACCTCGTAAGTAGCAGAAGCGGACCCAATGGGAGTCCTTGCAGAGGGTTCGTATCCCAATTTCAGCCACCGCAACCTTTTTTTTCATCGTATCAAACAAATTTTGAGGCCTGAAACCCCCCGACACCACTCCACCCCACCCCACCCACGTCTGTTCCTGAAATTGGGACCTTGAGTTAGGTTTTGTCATTAATCCTCCTGGGTTGAACCCTCCATTTCATAAAGCGGGAACATGTGTTTTTTCTCTTTTACTGACCACGCACGTGGGTGTGAGCCTCGTTCAAATGTAAGGCCCGACAGGCTCAAATCCCTCACTGAAAGCAAGCGTTATTCATATGAACAATAGTATAGTGTTTGAGGCTGGGTGCCCACGATGCACGCATTCCGGTCATTGCCGAAGGCAGTCCGGCTGTGCTCGGTCTAACCTTCGTGCAAGTCAGTAAAAACTGAAAAATCACTCAAAATTATATGTACATTAAAATGATTTATTCTTATATCGAATATGGCACTGCGGGGATAATAATCTTTAAAATGATGTATAGCACACTATTGTACACAACGCGGTTTTAGAGAACATTGCGAACAGACGTGAACCGAATTCCTTTTATTAGTATTATATATATATATATATATATATATATATTTATATATATATATATATGAATTGTCGCGCTGGACTTCTGAGCGTGTGGGTTCGGGTCCCGATTAGACCGTCTGCCGCGCTGAACACTTGACCTCAAGGGGTGTGCCCGCTCCACCCAGGAGTGAACGAGTACAGGTCATCGGTGGCAGGTGAATGTAGAATGAAATCCTCAAGCACCTGGCTGCTCCCCCAGGAAGCTGACAAAGCTATATTTATTATATATATATGTGTGTGTGTGTGAGTGTGTGTATGGGTACAAGATTTAACAGACCCGAAAGACTAGGAAATTAAAGTGTCTGACTTCTTCACTGATATCAGACTTTATAAATAGACCCTTACCTATGTATTGGGATATAATGGTTGATAAAAATAATAAAAAATGTTTACACAGAACAATTTTAAAAACAGACAAACAAATATCTGCTTTTCATATGTCTCTTATAGACAGAGTCTAAGGCCAAACCAACACTCAGTTACGGCTTCTGACATCATCAATAGGTCCCAAAGGACATCTGTTGATTCATTCATTCTGTATCCATTAAAACATTTTCTGGTAAGGCACTAGCAGACAAACCGCCCAACCAACAAACGATCGAGGAACGACCCTAACACAGCGGTTATACTCTGCGGTTGTAGCTGATTTTCCTGGCTTTAACCGTTGCTTTGTATAGCAAGGTTCTCTTGGTCTGACAGCCAGGGTCGCACAGAACAAAGAATTGTAATCAGACAAATGAGAGCGTGGTATCGCATTGTGCATCCAGCTCCAAATTTAATAACCCGCTCTCGTTGGTCTGTTTACACCGAGACACCAGCTCTCCGTGGTCTAATTCGTAGCCCTGCATACATGTACCAAAACGGGCGTCAGACAAAGAGGGGGTGTCGCATGTTTTTTTTTGTTTTTTGTTTGGAATATGAACCATTTTACAATTTGGTGGGGACTGGGTGAAGGGGTTGTTCCAGTAATTTTTTTTTCCATGGCGAATAACAATGTCTGTCTCATACAACTGACACTTCCTTTTCTTTCAGGCATGTTCCTTTTTGCAATTTTGCATCTCCCCTTGAGAGTATATAACACAAACAGCCGTAATAGAAGGTTATTGTCTCCGCACAGGGGGCATACGTTCAACCCCCCCCCCCCCCTTCGTGGGTGGGTGGGTGTGCGTGTGTGCGCGTGTTTCTGTGGGTTTTTATTTCTTCACATTACAACTCAAGCAATCATGAACGAAATCTCATGGAATTTTCAGGGCATGTCGGGAATGCATCGCTTTGGTGTTGATCCGGCACATGATCCGGATTCAGGGACGTAATCAAGGAATATTCACAAATGTGGGAGTCACTTATGCACGAATGAACTTGGGAATATAGACCAGAAAATAAGTCAATGCAAACACGGTTTTGGTAGCATCGCGGAGGCTTTCATTCCATAGAATGCAGATTACTAGTTCGTTCTACATTTGTCTGCCGCACCAGAGGTTGACACATTCACGTCTTGGTGGAGAGGGCATCCTTTGTGACAGCTGGGAATCTCAGTGCGGAAGGCGGTCAGAACGGGACGCGAACCCACAGCCTTTCGGTCACAGACCCAGGGCACCAAACATTACGCCGCCAAGCTTCACAATGTGAAACCCGGTTATACTTCTTCACGTGGTTTGCGGAATGTACGTATTTTGCAATGACACCATTTGACCCCATGGGCTGTTGGCAAACGTACAAGTATGCGTGGAACCGACCGAATAGTTTTAAGACTTTCATTGGCTTTTCTGGGTATTTACTAGGTTAAGTGGATCAGTTACGCTCTGCTTGAAGTGCAAAGCGATATGAGGGATATAGTGTAATGTTTAATGTTTAGTGGAACTTTTACTTATAGTATGACCTGGTGAATATATGTCTTAATAAGAAAGATTGATTTCGAGATCATGACCTCTCGGTCACGGTCTCCTTGGGTTACAATAATTTAATGAATACATAACGTGCCTTTTCCAGTTATGCACACAATTGTAAACATAAACATTGAATATTTATTATGGTGTCGGTATGACAGAAACCAAGCTATTGTTAATATAGGCTCACCACTCTGAATGGATACACTACACACAAATTATATCCCGCATTACAGTTTTATATGTTGTGTATGTATTGCTTGCATAGAACATAAGATAATATGGTGACTTTATTATTCTGCCATATATACGACGTGCTATAAAAAAGAAAATCCTTGAAAGAACTCAAAATAATAATCAATAAAAAGGTTCTTTGATCGTCAACACACACACAGATACATACATACATATATACACATATTATACACACGTATATATATATATATATATATATATATATATATATATATACATTGCATTAATTTAACATTTTATCCCTATAACCAGCATTTACTAATATTTTTATTAATTATTACTCTGCGAATGTATCAGCGTTATATGTATATACATAAATACACAATATATATTTATATACAAACACACACACATATATCTCAAATAATATATGTCATTATGTATGAACCAGTTCACTCCAGTATAAGTGTATTACCTCGATGTTTCGTTTAGCACGTTGCTTTTGTTTGTGCCTGGAGGAAGGAACTTCGCACAGGAACTTGAATTAACTTGGCCGCTGAAATGTCAAAGGCTTATCCTGTGAAATATCCACAGCGGACGTTTATTCAAGGAAAGAAATTAAGCTCCAGCCTCGAACGTGAAAACATTTAAATAAAAGGCCGAACAATACCAACATTACGCCACCACGCTCCACAATGTGATACTCGGTTATATATTTCTTCACGTGGTATGCTGAATGTACGTATTTTGAAATGACACCATTTGACCCCACGGACTGTTGGCAAACGTATAAGCATGCATAGAACCAACCAAATAACTTAAATACATCTAGTTATAAGATTTTCATTGGCTTTTCTGGGTATTTACTAGTTTAAGTGGATCAGTTACGCTCTGCTTGAAGTGCAAAGCGATATGAGGGATATAGTGTAATGTTTAATGTTTAGTGGAACTTTAACTTATAGTATGACCTAGTGAATATATTTCTTAATAAGAAAGATTGATTTCGAGATCATGACCTCTCGGTCACGGTCTCCTTGGGTTACAATAATTTAATGAATATATAACGTGCCTTTTCCAGTTATGCACACAATTGTAAACATAAACATTGAATGTTTATTATGGTGTCGGTATGACAGAAACCAAGCTATTGTTAATATAGGCTCACCACTCTGAATGGATACACTACACACAAATTATATCCCGCATTACAGTTTTATATGTTGTATATGTATTGCTTGCATAGAACATAAGATAATATGGTGACTTTATTATTCTGCCATATATACGACGTGATATAAAAAAGAAAATCCTTGAAATAACTCAAAATAATAATCAATAAAAAGGTTCTTTGATCGTCAACACACACACACAGATACATACATACATATATACACATATTATACACACGTATATATATATATATACATACATTGCATTAATTTAACATTTTATCCCTAAAACCAGCATTTACTAATATTTTTATTAATTATTACTCTGCGAGTGTATCAGCGTTATATGTATATACATAAATACACAATATATATTTATATACAAACACACACACATATATCTCCAATAATATATGTCATTATGTATGAACCAGTTCACTCCAGTATAAGTGTATTAGTTCGATGTTTCGTTTAGCACGTTGCTTTTGTTTGTGCCTGGAGGAAGGAACTTCGCACAGGAACTTGAATTAACTTGGCCGCTGAAATGTCAAAGGCTTATCCTGTGAAATATCCACAGCGGACGTTTATTCAAGGAAAGAAATTAAGCTCCAGCCTCGAACGTGAAAACATTTAAATAAAAGGCCGAACAATACCAACATTACGCCACCACGATCCACAATGTGATACTCGGTTATATATTTCTTCACGTGGTATGCTGAATGTACGTATTTTGAAATGACACCATTTGACCCCACGGACTCTTGGCAAACGTACAAGCATGCATGGAACCGACCGAATAACTTAAATACCTCTAGTTATAAGATTTTCATTGGCTTTTCTGGGTATTTACTAGTTTAAGTGGATCAAATATATTCTGCTTGAAGTGCACAGCGATATGAGGGATACAGTATAATGTTTAACGTTAAGTGGAACTTTTACTTATGGTATGACCTAGTGAACATATAATACCTTCATGAGAAAGATTGATTTCGAGATCATGACCTCTCGGTCACGGTCTCCTTGGGTTACAATAATTTAATGAATACATAACGTGCCTTTTCCAGTTATGCACACAATTGTAAACATAAACATTGAATGTTTATTATGGTGTCGGTATGACAAAAACCAAGCTATTGTTAATATGGTTTCACCACTCTGAGTGAATACACTAAAGTTTAACTAACTAAACACAAATTATATCCCCCATTATAGTTTTATATGTTGTGTATGTATTGCTCGCATAGAACATGAGATAATATGGTAATTTTATTAGTCTATAATACGACGAGAAAATCCTTCAAAGAACTCTTCAAGAAATGCTGATCAATAAAAAGGTTTCTTATGAGTATTGATGTAAATCTGTCAAGAACTTTTGAAAACTCTTGAACTTGAAAATACTATTCAATAAAAAAGGTTCCTTGATAGAAAACACACACAAATACACACATATACAGACATATAATACATACGTATATGTATATATATATAACATTGCATTTATTTAACATTTTATCCTTATAACCAGCATTTACTAATAATTATTACTCTGCTTACATATCAGTATTGTATGTTTATACATACATACACAAAATATAAATATGTATATATAAACATACATATATATATATTATAATATTTGTTAATATATATGAAAGAGTTCACTCCAGTGCAAATGGATTAGCTGGAGGTTTAGCACGTGGCTTTTGTTTGTGCCTGGAGGACAGAACCTCGCACAGAAACTTGAGTTTGGCCGCTTAAATGTCAACACCAGCAACTGTATTTACACTTGTATTAATTATTTTTGTAGATACGTCCATAAACTTAAAATGGCAAGGATCAAAGGCTGCTTATCCTGTGAAAAATCCACAGCGGACATTTATTAAAGGAAAGAAATTAAGCTTCAGATTCAAATTGAAAACATTTTAATAAAAGGCAAAACAATACCTATAACATCCTAAATGATACTGATATCTGGTATTGTGGATTACTTGAGCGCAAACAGTTGTCAATAAATGTTGCAATACTGGTAAGTTCACTATATACTTTAACATCCATGCATCTCCATTATTGCTTGTATCTCAAGAAGAAACTCCTGTGACAAAGCAGGAATATATACACTACTGAAATAGTATATATACCAGGATTTCTATTCATATAAAGAGGATGAACACTCTCCCCATCCTAAGTCTTCTGTCCGCCCCTATTTTGCAATGACACCTATAAGAGAGCAGTTTCGTGGTAAAATTTTAAAGGATATTGACGTTTTAATTTATTTTTATTTTTTTCATATTACCAAGTTTAACCTTAAAACTTACTTTATCACCAAAGTCTGAAAGAATTATGGCCATGGTTTACCTAAATCAGTTGATAAGAATATTACTTATATATGTATATAGACTATAACAAAATGACAGAAAAACACTTAACATAAAAACAAATCGCTGGTATTGTGACTTTGGATAAATCTTAAGAGCTGTCATTGTTTGTCATTATTAACACCCTTTTTTAAATTGCACGTACAAGTCATAAGTGGATAAAGAGGATCTAACCAACAAAGGATTTAAAATGGAAGATTTTTAATGATCGCAAGTTTCCATTATTTTGCGAAAACACATTCCCTATGGAATATTCCGAATGGAAAATTCCGCCTCACAAAAGTCCTGGGAACTTTCTACCTTGTCTAAAATACAAGAGGGCATGCATGGTCAAATATACCCCGGTGAATTGTCGTCATAATGGGGACTGTATACTTTTGTTTGACGTGATAGGCAAAATTATGTAAATTTACTTAATATTTTGTATATTGCATACATTAACCAGGGGTGTGGATAGTACTGGAAACTACCAGTGGTATTCTCTATGTTCAAGTTTGATTTGGCGCGATCAATGTAAAAATGCATCCTATAGGGGTCCTATAGCGATGGCCACTGTATTGAATTATTATGTCGGGCGTCTAATGAGGCGTATATAAACATATGGGGTCCTTTCAGGTCAGCTACTGACCTCGAATGACCGTTCACTCAACATTCTGATGTCGATCGGAAAAACCCCACAACCTACGTTAATGGGTGCTATACGGCTAATATACGAGGGTCACCCGGTCAGTTTAAGGTCGACGGATAAAGGATTAAGCTAGGAAACAATAACACCCTCACCTGTCACGACCTCTGGTTTCATATATTTCAAATGCAGCTATTAACCTTAAAGATGCATCTTAAAATGAATACGACAAGGTTCATTCGAATGTAAACATGGAGGTCATGGCTGAAATTCAATACTAAATTACATACCATGTCGTTCAATTAAAGTGAAAGTCGCAAAACCAGTTTATATATATATATATATATATATATATATATATATATATATATATATATATTATGTATATACATATACATATATATATGTATTTATATATATATATATAAATATAAATACACACACATATTATCTATATGCACACATGCACGCATATATATATATATATATATATATATATATATATATATATATATATATATATATATATATATATATATAGAGAGAGAGAGAGAGAGAGAGAGAGAGAGTATATACAAAGGATTACAAGAAAATGTTGAATCCCGTTAATATACATGTAGGTATATTAATACTTTCATATACTCCATGCCAACGTCCGGGTTACATGGTGCACATGTGTAACTGTAGTGATGTACATTACGTAGACTAAAGTTCTGATATAAGTCACACGTATACAATATATGTAACAGACAAAACCGACCATGTGTACCTCGTATACACGCTTAATAAGAAATACACCGCTCTGATATTATCCCAAATTACACCGATGCAGGGTACATTTTTAAACAAATGGCATACACCACGGAAGGGGGGATAGCCCCTACCAAACCCCAGCCACTCTTCACTCAGCGCTGTGTATCCCCCCCCCCCACCCAATTCTTAAATCTTCTGTCATATGATTATAAGATAAGAATTTACATCATCAAGTTCTTACTTGTTTAGCTTTCCGTTATACTGCAACGCGGTATGATTAATTCGTTAATCATAATGAAGATAAATCATCGTGAAACTTACATTGTCATTGTGATATCATCACGTGTCTTTTCTGGGACAGGGACAGAGTAAGTGGGGGGGGGGGATCACTTTTATACTGAGCACCCCTCCCCCCTCCTTTTTGGAACTGATGTGAGATATAGTTTAATAACAATTATATATTTAATTTCTACACCCTAAAGACAAGAAACTTATTACATTACGCCAACTAAAGAATTAAAAATTAATGGACATATATGGAATAGTAGGCGTACATCCCGGGGTGTCCCCTTCGATTTCTGCTCCAGTATAGAGAAACCTGCTTTTTTATTTTGTTCCTATTTGAGGAGTAAACTTATATTTTAAAGGCGTATTCTCTCAATTCGAAACACGTAGATTTCAAAACAAATAATTTAATCTTAAGTCTATTTGTGGGAAGATTTTTAATTAATTTTTAAAAATTATATATATAGACCTTCGTAAAAAGAAAGTAAGAAAGTGCTAGATATAGGGGCCTGGTCAGAGTAGTGGTATTGTAAACAATTCATGCTCTCTCCGCCTGCGACCTTGCAGGGTTCGATTCCCGTTATAAGAGTGGGTTGTAGTTCCCCTTCTTTGGTCGACGGTTTTCTCCGGGTCCCCCCAACCCCCTTACCAAATGCAACTATCTGTGCCAAGGCGCGCGCCTTGCATTAGTTACTATATGTACAATTCATGTAAGTTAAAAAAGTTCAATCTTTTTAAAACAGATAAATTCCTGTTCAGATATGTACCCAATACCAATTTTGGCCCCTAGAGGGATTCAGTCCCCTTCGTGAGAACCCATGTTCCCAAAGCCTTTGACTTAATCATCCCCTCTTTCAAGGCCTCGGATCCACCCCCATGATGACACGCAGTGACAGTGCAGAATCAGCTCAGCTTATGGCCTGGAGGAGCAGCCAAGCCTGAATTAACTCACGAATCTTTTTGTGTGGAACGTCACAGTTCATGCTACACTAACTTTAAGATCAGACACTGGCCCGGACTTCACAGTTCATAAAGGGTAGAGACCTGGTTTATGTGAACATGAATTGGTTATAAATAAAAGGCAGTGGTTTTAATGAGCATGATAAAGAGTGGAGAAAATTTACTTCTCAAATCTTTTACCTGCTTCGATATATTTACAATACCTCCTTTCCGACCATTAACCTGCCCCTTCCTATTTTTCCATCCATCCCCGTTTCTGCTCCAGAAAGCAGAGAAAGACTTCTCCTCCAGCTGTGACGGGTGGAGTAGCGATTCTTGTTTTAGAGGGCTGGTGTGGGGTTAGTGTGGAGGAGTGTGTGGGAGGGGGTGACCTCCTCCATCGGTGTGGAAAATGTTTGAAAACTGGATGACTAATTATCAAATGTGGGGTACATAAACAAGAGCTTTTCATTTAATGGAGATAGCCAAAGAGTGGAGGCGTTAATATATTTTCACCATATTTCGCGCACTAATAAACTTTGCATTTATGAAGTGCTATTTTAACCATACCCTGACGTTAACATAATAAGTGTTGATCCTCCCATATGTCAAAACCTGGATTCGCTATAGAATAGTAAAACTGGATTTTTGACTCTGCCATTTAATTCTTTTCACTCCGTGCACACGCACTCAAAAATCAGAGGTCACGTGGACCTGACCTTACCTGATCCCCGCTCAGGGCAGTGAGAATGTAGTGAACCGAACAGCCAGACCAAAACAATGTAACTCTCATATAGCAGAGGTTAAAAATAAGAATCCGTTCCTAAAGGTATATCTGTTCGGGCTGAGAAATAAATGGGCGTGCTCATACAATAACTCATTTTCGCATATTTTTTTTTTAAATACCTTTTAGGAAGTCGAGTTTAATACCCACAATGTTGCAGTAATAACTAAAACTTATATCTTGCAAATTTATTACATCTATAAGGAATATTTATCTAGTAGGGCCCTAGGGGACTGGTATGACAGCTTCTTTGCCAAGCGAAACTCAGCGAGAACAACGCGATATACCAGGATAAGACGACAGCCATAGACAAGCGCCATGCAGTTACCAGATCAAAGGGCTTTTAAAACTCCTATGGAGGCGAAGTTTCTTTTCAAGATCACAGGCAACATCGGCCGGACTCTTCGGTCGAAGTAGACTCTCCTCTCTAAACTTTAACCTCCTTGGTAGATAAAAAATAAAAAAGTTCCCCAGGGCCGGTTAAGAGGACCAGGCCGCAAAAATTTGCCTGAAACACTTAAACACCCCCCCCCCCCCCCCCCCGGCCTCTGGATAGGCTTCTGATATGTGCGAGGACACATATATAGGCATGCAACTGATATCTGTATCATTCTGCACGCTCTATACTCAAATGCAATAAATAAAGTAAATCATAATTTAACAATGATTTAAAAGTGTTGTGTCGAGGCAATAATTATTTTCCATTCGCTTGAAACACTTTTATGAACTAGGAAGCATTAGTCACCGCTGACTGAAATCGAAAGTGACGCATGAAGGCGTGGAGAATAATTAGACATGTTTAATGGTTTACAGTTATAACACATAATTTTGTACTAGCTTTTTGCCGAAATTACCTCTCTGAAACTGGACAGGTAGAACTACCTGGTACGAATATATAACTTGTGTGTGATTTAATAGGTGTGTCTGTGTGTGTATGTGTTAGTGTTTGATGTACAAATGTGAAATAAATATAAAATCATACAAATAGTTATGGTTTTGTCACAATCATTAAAAAAATCTATGTATATGAATTTAAATGAATCCGAGACATTTTTTTTATGATTTTGAAATAATAAAGCGATTACGAACTTAATTAGGACGCAATGGCTATTGATATTTTATTGATTTTACGAGATGCACATGTATACCCGTGGTGCGGTATTACGCACGGCAGTTTGTAAGAATTAAGCCCCAAAGAGAAAGCCCACATTTTCACACATTTGTATATTAATTTATTTATGTATTTATTACAAACTATAATATCATGAAACCCTCAAATTTAATCCTGATTTTAATGAGTTCCTGTTACATATCCATACACAATTAAAGTGGATCTTAGAATAACTGTATTAGCAATACGATGTAGATAAATGTAGACACTCAGACATCAATCAGATATTATATATGTGTCATCAGAGTACTATAAGATACGACGAATGGATTTCAGCCGAAATCTATATGTATATTAGAGTATGAATAGGCTATAATTTATGAGAAACGTATACAGAGACCAGGAAAGTAAAATATCATGCGAATACCTATATGCAATATAACATAATGCTGCAATAAATAAAGTCAGCAATAAAATGTTATACATATGTTGTCAGTATTCGTTTCAGTATATATAAAATCTATAATTCATCTTTATGTGTTTGATGCTGAAATAGCGTGACAGTCTCTCTCAGTATCCAAACCAAATGATTAGTTGCCAGATATGCAACTGACGTCAAGATTTTATTGATCACAAAGTTCACACGAAAGCGTTTAGGACAAAACGATATGGAAAGGTAGTGTCATTACAAAACAAATTGACCTTAAATATCGTATAGGTCAAGAGAACTTAACGTGATGAAGTTGTATCTCGTAAAATAACAAAGTCATGACTGACCTTAAATGTTCAAGTTGAGGTGGTTATTAACATTTCATTACACAAAGAAATAATTATGATATTCGTTCACGGTTGACTGGTCAATGTGAAGGAATTTATTCATTCAAGTGAAGTAAACTGACCAGTGACCCTGGCAATAAGAGGTCGGATGGATACATTGCTTCTTAAGCGTGAGTCATCCTTCACCACGATCAATTGTCCTGGCCCAATCACCGAGCAATCGAGCGTAGCAGTTAACTTGGGTTCCTGGTCCGGACTTCTTATAAAAGGGCGCCAAATCCACCAGCGTCACAGTGTAGTGCAGAGTCGTAGCAGACGACATCCGGCGACAACATCATGAAGGTGACTTTGTTTCTGTCAGCTCTTAGCTTGCTGGCGCTAAGGTGTTTGGCTGTCCCAGCTTCCTCTGACGGAGTAGCAGAGGATAACGTTAAATCTCCATCCCAAACGGCAACTGGCAATGATGATGGCAGCGGCGAGGAACCGGTAACACTCCCGCCATGGTAAGGTCCATAATATAGTATTCCCCAATTTTTATAGTATGTATATTATACATATATACTTAATGTATTGATCCAATACATTTACCTTCTATTGCATTTATACATATCCACATAATATAAATAGGACTATAGCATCTCTTTGATTAATCATACATTTGAAGAATGGGAAGTAGACCATCATGCATCAACGTTTACTTATATTTTATAATGCTAAGTCTCATTCCGATTAATAGTTAGTGAGGTCGGGGAAAGTGACTCACACACAGTTCTAACTACAAACCGTTATGCCTGTGTGCCTCTAGGAAGGTGTACCAGTCTCGAAAAAAATGATAAAGATGCATGAAACACATGCTTTCTCGCACACACCTATAATTTTTTCTACGGGCACAATAATTTCCCATCTGTATCAGGCAATCTTGTAATAGCCACACGCAGCCAAGCATGTTTTGCTAACTGCCGTGGACAGAGAGTTCTCTATTAAACAACCAGACAAAATGCCTCCAAGGAACTCCTGATGGGTTCACATGAACCTGCGAGGATTTCTATCAATAGTTACCACTCGCTCGCATACATTTCAATATTAGAGAGCTCTCACCAGAGCGCATATGTCTCCGCCAAGGCAGAATTTTTGTAATATTTCTTTTTAAAACTTAATCAAGAGTTCATTTGATGCCTTGCCGCCCACCTCTTTAAAATATTTTTTTCCATTTTGAATTATTTTATGATTTAGATAAATTTGTAATTTTATTATTAATATATCGTACACAATTGAACTACGAGTTAAGTAAAAATTGCTTATACAGAAAATTATTAAAAAACAAACAAATAAAAAGATGCACACATACACAGGGTTTATTACGTGATGGTATCTTATTCAGAGCCATTTATATATGCCCATATCCTTTAATAGCATGTGATGTATGTATTATTCATATTTTAACGATACAAATTTTGTAATATATAGAGATAGGTGCACACATGCATGCAAAGGTAATGTTCTAACCTGGGCTAAAAAACTATGGCGTGTACCGGGCGTACCAGCGGGAACCTTGCCCCGGTGTTTACGGAATATATTATGTTAATTAAGTTTGCTCTTTGGTCGTTCATAGTGCCAATTATTCTTTTATGCTGCCTTTAGAGTTTTATAATGAACCACGTCACGCTTTAATACACACAAACTGCAGGACTCATAAATCATGGAATTCAGTATATCACAGTGGTTTGATTGATGGTATTGTTTTATAATAAGAGATAGCCTGTGCAAATTTTGTTTATATGATCTGGTAACAAATAGTGACCCATTGGTCATGACACTCAGCTGACTGGCACTATTACTAATATCAAATTTATAAGCTCTTGAGTTTAAACCAAAGTTAAAATAAGATATAATAAGCAGACTGCGATCAGTTATTATTATGCTGTTATAAAAACATTGGTTATTTCATTTCACTCAATGTGATTATGGTCATTAATATTAATGATCATTTATTGTCCTATATTCAGCTGCCACTTGTTTTAGAGATAAATCTGATTAAATTTACATTTAGAACAAAAGTATCAACCTGTTTTAAACTGAATAATGTGTTATTGATGTAAAATATGGTTCTATTGAGGTGAGTTAAAAAAACTTTAATCATGTGTGTTTCAAACTAAAATACCTGATTAAATCCTAGTATTTAAAGTTAACACCCAAATAAACTATTCATAGGAGTTTTACCTATATTAAAGGGTGATGCCGAGAGGTATTCTTTATCTTCAGCAGGTATGAAATGCATTAATTAAAACTTAAAGTTTTGATGATATCAATCAGTAATAGAAAAATCAGTTTCCAAATACAATAAAATAGGTTCCAAGCTTTCAGATAATGTATATATCAAGAGGTGGAAGGGAAGGGCAGTAGTTTGTATAATATGTATATCGAAACGTGCTTACTCAAGCTCACGAGACAGTTTTTAGACCGTAAACTCTCATGGAGGGGTTGTGATATAATGGCCACGACATGGATGGACGGTTTCTCGGCCATTCGTGTATTATACAAGTACATTACACACGTATCCGTGACAAGGAAGTACGGGTAATAATGGGAGATACAAAACATAAATCTAGGCATGCCCTGTTGAAAAGTCATTATTTGGTGAATAAGAGTTCTTCATGTGATTTATTATTATTATTTTTTATTATTGAAACACGTAAGTCTCAAGTCTCTATAGCCAGATGGTACTTTGACACAGTATACATGCTCAGCATGCACTGATTTTCTATCATGGTCACCAGGTGTCGGTACCAGTGGCAATCCATTAAGAAAGACAGATGCATCAATTTAAAATGTTTCTGGATATATGGATCAAGCAAAATATTAATAACTCTTCATTTTCTCGATACATACATATTGTTTACATCGTGCACACAGTCAAACAAATGTGTTGAAACATAACTTCCTACAAGATATTTTGCTCGGCGGTTAAAAAAACTGAATCACTTTCAATTTAGCTTTTACATTTCATATTGATAGCTTGGTTTAATGAGAATTTAATTGTCTTAATTTGAATCAAACAGGTGAATATGTAACAGTAATAAGTGAGACAGTTATTTTTTAGTTATTAATACCAATCTGCAAATGCGTGAATGGATCCATGCGCTAACATACGTAAGTAACAGGAAAAACTACATCAATGACATACTAATAGTCAATTTTATGTTATAAATTATGACAGATGAAACAGGTCGATTCTCTTATATCATTAAACACCTCCAAACCGTGACATGCGGCGTGGCACTTACCATTTCAGGTTATTTTTATCCACAGGTGCTTGTGGTACATATCTTCAGTCGGAAATTATTTCACTTACATATTTTCTCAGGATATGAAAACTCAAGAAAATGTTAATGAATTAACATACCTTTTCACGTATACACTTTGGCAAGCATGTTGATATTTGACCCTATGTACACCTACAAGCACGTTAACCCTAATTAATTCTTACGCACTTATTATTTCCAGGTCGCCGGATACGCCCGAAAATCCAAAGGTAAGACTATATTATTATACACGCTTACGACGCTGCAAACACGCCCTAACGACAAAATACATATGTTATGGTGTATATACTATAAATACTAGAGTTGAAAGTTCACCATCACGGTAGAAAGTTCACACGCTTTATGTTAAAGCTTGTTGAGTGCTATATATGTATAAAAGGTTACAGGTACAGAATAGAAACAAGTCACATTCAACCGCACGATTTCATACACATATACCTATTTTGAAATGTAGGTTTCTTGTATACATGTCTTATATATTTGATTAATTATGGTCAATTTTCTCCTTGTTCGAATATAACCCAGTAATAATTCGATAAATTCTGATTTCAAAATACGTGGCCCTTCTGAAAATAACGTTTAGCGTATACATCCTTTGCTTAAACATTTTTTAACTTTTTTAAGCTGATCTGCAATTTTTTTTCTTCGAAGTTAAAGCCATTATATACCAAATTCGGGGTCAGGTAGATGCTGTATCTGTGAAAAATTTTAGATTTTATTAAACAAATACAATTTAGCAAAAAGAATTACAAATAAAGATGAATTATATGAAAATACATACAAATGGTATTTAGTTACTTTTGAATGTCTGTGAGGAAAATGTGTGAGGAAAAGCTCCCTACATTTTTAGTTGTACATATGACAGAACACCAAACATGCACGGAATGCAGTAATTGCACTGAAATACCACTTAAGGTCAAGCTTATATAATGCAATGAATGTAATGCATCATTCAATTTCTGACCAGCTGGTCATATTTTATCGTATAAACTGCCAAGAACAAAACATGAAGATGGGATACAGTTAACCCTCATTTATTTGCCACCCATCATTCGCCAAATTGGTCCACCACCAAATTTAGACAAAGTCCACAATTTCTATTAAATGTCAGTTTACCTGGGTAATTAACCAAAATTGATACAAAAATAATGTCCAGGCAAGTCTTTTATTATGGTCCCCCGGTTTAAAGGTAACAAATAATAGACTATAAACAGGTTGGTATTATGTAACCTTTCAGGCATTATTCTTCTTTATTATACGCATTATTCCTTTTATCACCCGCCATCCTAGGCGTATAAATAAAGCTAGTAATATTTCATGAAACCCAAACTCCCTTTAACAAAACACGTACGGTTAGTGAAAATATAACTTGGGTGTATAAAATGGGCCTATATTCATGGGCCTATAGTCATATGTGGTGCAACCAGACTGTCTCCAACGAACATGCGCGTTAGATGAACATGCGAATTTATTGTATAAAAGGCCTATACTAGTCACATTTCATGGCACCAAACTGATAAATCAAACTGAAAATTGTCATTCCCTTAATACATTTCCAGTTGTTGTTATCCAGTTTTGCTGACAAATACTTAATGGAAATGTTATTTTTTTAATGTAACTGATTGATGATAAGTTGAGTGTCGTATTTATTTTATTTTTATATTTTTTATTGCGGATTTTGCAGGAAGAAGTGGATGGAAGGAAGTATTTTACAGACGACCTTATGAGTAAGTATTTAAATATTAAAGGTTAACGTTGTAAATCACAAAGGGGACTGGTCGGTCACGTGGTAAAACGCTCGGTTATCTCCCCTGAGTAACCATGACAGTGGGATGTAGTGGCCCGTCCAAGGCCGGTGGTTTTCTTCGGGTCATCCGGTTTCCTCAACATCTACAGACTTCCGAACGCCACCACCCGAGCCATGGAGAGTGCCTCGTATTAGTTATTATAGCTAGTTGTACAAACCATGAAAAATAAATAAAGTTTATATTCAATATATGATTACATGGAATTGTCAATTTAAGATAATATATATAATAGTATCTAAATGTGTACACGTGAACCAACAGAAATGTGAAATATATGTATATATTGATGGGGTAATACTAAAATTATTAAAACGAAAAAATTACTTTTCATCAAGTGAAATCGTCATTTTATTTTACAGAAAAGCTGGACATTGGCGTCGAAGGTGTGACCTACAAAGGTAAGTTTTCTGTGTTCTATCTCTCATTTAAAAGAAATAACTTAAACACTTTAAATTTCTGTCATTTCATTTCCTATATAGCCCTAATCTCATACAGAAAGAATATAAAAAATAACCTGATATGGTTCTGGGACTATATTCAGATTAAATTTTTATTTGAATTTAGGTGAATTTATTAACAAATAAAAAACAAAAAGAACATGACACTAGTAATGTTGGGTGTGTCACAGACTGAAAAAGCGTTTGTCACCTTGCTTTGGAGCAACTTTCGGGAACATATTACGTTCGAAATTAGTAGGTTTCAAAATAAACTCAGTGACTCTTTGCCGTTTATCTGTATTTTCCATAGTTTCAGGCTTAAATTTCTAAAAAAAGTAACAAGTTTAATAGTTTCTTTGGGGCATTTTACTGCTTAAGAACGTGTATATAGAAGTCGAACGCATTTTTAATTCCTGTGTGTTTCATTGATTACAGACGCCCAAGTCATTGATGAAGACATTCCGTCAGAGCTGCAGGCGACCTCTGGTTGTACGTACTGGCACTACTCTCAATAGGCTTAGCTCACACTGCTTACAGTTTACAAAAACAACAACACAGGCATCCATGACAACATACAACTTCACCAGCTGTCTCAAAACACAATAAATAAATGTTCAATAGCCCTTCTCTATGAACATGCGCATGGCGCTGAATGGTAGCCTACGGTATTCAGGTTCCGTGTCCCAGCACTGCGAGTTTTGGCAACTAGATCCTTTCCAGGGAAAAAATAGGAATCTCGAGTTGAAGGAAAAAATATATTGATTCTATCTTTTGTGATAAAACAAGTACGATCTTTCATTTTCGATGTGACGACTCGAACACTTAGTGTCATTCATCGTCAGTAGATGTCGCAAGTGGGGTAGAAAAGGTCTATTAAACACGATTCAAGTATATGAATAACCAACCGGGACAGAATAGTATTATAAAATACACGAATGGTAAACAAACAGTCACATGATATGATTGGCATGACTGAGTAACCGCGATAAACCTTCTTGCTCAAAGTCTTAAGTCAGCATGGCAAAAGATGATTAAAACATTATTTCCTCCGTGGCAGTTTAACTTTTGTGGACCATAGAACGTGTGTCTATATCCATCTGTCAGAAGACCACGTACATTATTAACCTGCCATCGCGATGACCTCGGATGTCATTCGTCATTCAACCGTGTAAACGTTCTCCGGGGTCACGCATGGATGCCACGGTAAATAGTTTCCTTGGAGTGTATCATTATCCGCGTGCCCAGGATACCCGAGGCCGACAAGGTTCATGGGGACTAGTAATGTATTCTAAATATATGTCAGCGATATTTACCAGTGAGTTATTCTGTCATTTAATCTTTACTTTACATCACATTCCGTGTTTAGAGAGCAAGTAAAGAAAGGCATGTGTGCATGTATTTGATTGTGAATGTTTGTGTGTGGGCGTATTCTCCTTTCAACGCCTGCTTTTTCGAGGAAAGGGAATAAGAAAATTAAATACTTGCAAACATATGTTCTTTATGATTATGATTATATACATGAGATGAAATCAAAACATAAACGTATTATACACATCATTTTGTAAAAGTTATCAGCACAATATTGCATACTTGTACCTAAAACAGTATTTTTTACCTTTATAAATATTGGTAAAATAAAATAAGCACATTCTACAGGAGTAAACATTAATGCATACAGCCGCACACGCACAAGCACTATGTACTATTATTTCCATGTACCTTAAAACTGAAGCTTCCGCGATATCGATAACCTAATCCATGCAAGATCGTCGATACGGTCATCAATAATTTCTATAAAGAAATGTGAATACTGGGAAGATGTAGAAGTCAAGATATGTAGTTCTTCAGGATTCAATAACAGAAACGGTGCTCTTATTGATAAGCCCGCGGTTGCTTGGCTGCTGGGGACGGTTAGTCAAATAAATGTTATAGACTCTGTTGTCTTATCCAGATTGTATAGATAATCCTTTGTCGAAAATCGATTCAATTATTTCTCAGCATTATTATGTTTTTTTAGATGTTTTCAACTGTGACATGGACCAAGAGAGATGCTTTATGGATCTGAACAGAGACTATTCCTGGAAAATCTCCTCCTACAACACGGCCATCCGGAGCATCTACCGCCCCAGGACAGACACTACCGACAAAACGATAGAAGGTAGGCCCGGAAGATTCATTCTCATCCACACCAAACTTTAAACCTTGCTTCCTTTGTCCATTCCCGAAAAGTCCTGTATATTTTATGAGATTCCGTACATGATTGCGGAAGTTATTTTGTGAATAAACACTCAAAACACACACAAACACATGCACACTAAACACACGGGAATGAACGCATACCCACGTGGAGGAGGCAAAATGAACCCATCATATTTACACTGGTAAAAAAAGATTCATATTCATAACTACATAAATAATATAATACATTTTTTTCATATTATATATTGACCTTCACGAGTATTGGAGCTCCAGCTATATTATTTAGACTGCAGTAATTGTTTGGATTGAAATACATGGACATGAGTACTGAAGTGTTTGCGGTAACGAAATCACGAAGGACCCTAACAGAAACTTTTATCAAATGTAAGAATAAAAAAAAAACAGCAACAAAACACCAGCCTCAATGATAATTGTCTATTTGTCTTCAGGAAAGTACATGCTGGCTGATGGTACATATGAAGACCCGCAGAACGTGGCACTGATGGGGACTTCCTTCGTAAGTGAGGCGAGTACGAACGAATACTGCGTGGATTTCAACTACTACATAAATGGCTTCCGTATGGGCGTCCTCGGTCTCATGTTTCAGGAACCTGGCAACCCACGTGCTACCCTTATATGGCACGCCCAAGGTAAAGGACGTAACCTTTCTTTTGTCAAAGTAATGACGTCACATGTTTTTAAGTGGAACAACATGGTTATAAGAGGTTTAAAAAGAACCCTTGACAGTTTTTTTATAAATAAAAAAATTTAATCCTGACAGTAAAGTGATAGAGAATGTTTGTTGTATGTACTGTTCGAGAATTTACCAAAGTAATATGAAACAGATAGGTAACAGAACGAATTCTTATATACTTATTCATATATACAAGTCATACTTTTTGGTCAACTCGGTGGCGGTAATTACTCAATTACTTTAAATCACCACTCTCCGGGCCCTACAGTGGATTTCCTTTTGGACGAGCCGCAATATATTACCTGAACATTTTTGCCCAAGAGAAAATATTGGCTCACCCTTAGTTCGAACCCACGTGGGTGACGCACATGTCCAGCATTCTTACCGCTTCGCTATAAAAGCAAGCTTCTCTATAGCAAGACCATCTGGTCCGTTTTCATATGCACCCCGTCACATATGCATTAATATACATAACAAAGCACTATGTTTGGTCTTATGGACAGACGTTTATTTCCTCCCAAGATCATGCATTGGTTCGGATCTTTTTTCCTCCATGGTTGAAGTCTGGTGATAGTAGAGGTTGGCGGATAAACGGGTGATGGATAAACGTGTTCACACTATATATTTATTATATATATATAATACCTTGCAGGTTCAAAAGGCAGCGGCTGGAATAGCGCGAGGCTGGCCCTCCGTGTTCGGACGACATCATTTCGAGCTCTGTTTATTTCAATGTCTACAAATTCCCGCAACTACGGATCAATGGCAGTAGACGATTTCAAGATGTCAAGGGGCCCTTGTGCACATAATTCAGGTGAGAAACCCCATAACAATTAACCCTATTACAACAAGTTCAAAGTGCCTTGCATTTGCTGGAGGGCGCGACAGTTAAAACGCCACTGGAACTTAATGAATGTCACTGTGACATCGTTGTTTGTTGGTCTGAACCAGGAGCTTGTTCACGCACTCGCACAAGGCTCACGGTAATGACAGAGACTATATCAAATAAACGTATATTTAATGTGTTTACCCTTTACAATACAAATTTTCATATCTTCACATTAAAATCACAAGATCTGGTGGGAAATACGGAGCGCCAACACGATCTGCAGCACTCTAACAGTTCTTCTGAGCTGGACTCGTGTGCCCTCAGTCCTCGGTTAGTCACTGGCCGTACCAGTCGTATCTCGACCCTTTTCATCACTGACGAATCACTCTCTTCCACCTGCCACCCTTGAGCGCCCTCTCTTGGTCTCGTTGACGATCCCTGCGTCAACCGTGCGGTACTGCGGTGCTAGTCTGCGTCTAAGCAGACACCTTCAAACATCCCGAGATGCCCGCTTCTCCGTCAGCTGGACAATACACCCACTATATTCGACCTCGCCGTTGTGGTCTCACCCGAGGTAAAATGCTATCAGGAAGAAGAATTCACAAAAATACTCATAACTTCTATGGCAAGTCAAGTACTACCGCATATTTGCCATGAGGGCCTACTGCCTGGAAAGGTTCCCACTCAGGGATCGTTAGGTCATACCCGTTATCCGTTGTACCCAATACCCAAATCACAGTATGTGGCTTTATCAACAAGATTTGCGATGCCTCACATTTTGACATAAAAAACCCCGTATTTTCCTCACAATTATAATCCGTGCATGGAGAGCACGTGGCGGATTGAACGCCAGCCCCTACTAAGAACTATATACTAAACATTTAAGCTGCCTTCTGCTTTACAATACATACCCATAAGAATTATACCTCTCAAAACTACTGTTCACTGACGATTACAAATACGTTTTATCCACGAAACATCAAGTAAACCATTTTTAGCTCAGCTGACTGAAAGTCATCTTTTTTATACCTTCAAACATGTAGTTGTCTTTTAACAGGGCACAAATCGTAACCATTGGACCTATAGAATCTTCTATCTTGACATCCATGGAGACCCATGAAAAATCTCCTTGGAATCCTGAATTTTGGT
Source organism: Sipunculus nudus (assembly GCA_026874595.1). Classification (NCBI taxonomy): domain Eukaryota; kingdom Metazoa; phylum Annelida; class Sipuncula; order Golfingiida; family Sipunculidae; genus Sipunculus; species Sipunculus nudus. The sequence continues at coordinate 44,483,537 of CM049316.1, forward strand.
CCCATATCCTCCGAGCTAAACTTCAGTTGAATGGGGATCCCACCTATGATAAAATTCCTTTTGTGAATGTCTTCTTACACGATTCAAATAATAAAAATGACATTTACAAATATATTAAAAATGTTCTTATATGATAAGATATTCTTGATTAAGAATGCAATATTCCTATAGTTAAGCGTTATTCCTAAATTGTAAAAGTTCTCCAGCAGTTTCGCTGTGCGACTTTAGGGATTCCTTGAGGATATCGAACCGGGGTCCTTTAGTAGGAAAATCCAAGTCCTTAACCAAAAGACTCAACAAGCTCATAATTTGTTAGAAATTTTCTTGTAGCACCAAACAGAGTATATGTTTGCGACAGCGTACAGTTACCCGAAGTTATGTTTTATTATATTTTTTTGCCGCCAGGCAGCAGAACAGGTCAGTGGAACCAGTGGGCGAGCTGGAGTCAGTGTGATACCAACTGTGGGTACGGGTATCAGAGAAGGGACCGCTCATGTGCCCGTCAGCCCTGTGTAGGGGACTCTTATGAGTTCAAGATGTGTTATAAGAGCTGTTCAGGTAAGTGATCATCTGAATATACATAGCATCACACTTTGATCTTTATCCTTCTTCGTCAGTTTATACCCCTTCATCAGGAGTTAACATGTTTTGCCAAAGTTTACCTTTTAGCAGCTTTACTAAATAAGTTCTTAACTAATTTTGATGAAATTGGGAACCATAAATAAACATTTGGAAGTGATCATAATTAATTTTAGCGTTTAGATATTGATAATTATATACATAACATCAGAATATAAAATAGCAATATTAAATTATGTTTGTTTTCCAGTAATAGTTTGAAATTAAAGTTCGCTAATTTAATTTTTATTAAAAGCTGAAATAAACCTATGTAATCCTCATTGAGTCATCTAGAAAATGTATAATCAGAAGTTCTATCTTTAATTACAATATCAGTTGTACTACTGCTTTACCGTGCCTGTTTTTATCGATTTATTTTGCGTGCGAATGGGTACCAAATCCTAAGTAGTATAGTTTTTAATTTTTGCTCTTATTTAAGTCTGTACAAAGAAAATATTACTGTATTAATAATGTAAAATGTTGATTCATAAAGATGAAATTAGAAATGGATTTAACTGTCTGTTGTTCTTATGCACCTTCTCGAAAACTATGCCACATTGTTATCCCTCTTGCAAGTTGGAATATTTTGTAATTAGTCCCGACCGATGTATTTTCTTTAAAAAAAGTGGTAAGAAATAAAAAAAATAATAAAATAAATAATTAAATAATATATAAATAGAACAAATAAATAAAATTAATTTAATGAAAAAATTACTTTTGTGCCTAAGGGTCCGCACAACAGTAACCTTTTTTGGTGTGATCGTACTGAAGACAATTTTTTCATTTATTTATTAATATTTATTCCAGGGAATAGAAACAACGGATATTGGGGAAGCTGGAGCAGTTGGAGTGCCTGCAGCGTCACCTGTGGATCAGGATACAGACAACGAACACGTTCTTGCTACCGTCAACCTTGTTACGGAGACTACAGCGAGACAGGGTCATGTAATACACCGTGTCAAGGTAAGACACAGTGGGAGAAAGGTGGGGAAAAAAATCAAAATACAGTAGAGTTTCATTTATCCGAACAGCTTCGGATATGTGATAGGCCAACTAATTTATTCGATATATGTTTTATCAATTGAAGGTTTTTTTATTCTTAGAGTGTTATTTGCAGAAGAAAAGGTTTTATCTATGACTTGTAACTAGGTCAATATGGAATGAATAAAACTACACATAATGTATAGTTTCACAGTTGGTAAGGAAATCTAAAAAAAATTAATAATAAGTGCTCTAATTTATCTTTCAGATCCATTAGTTGCGTTTAGGATACAGGTTTCACATTTGTGCGAATGAAACTAAAGGAAGAACGTTAGGTTTCCTGTTTTGGTTAACGGATAAATTAATGTTCGGATTAACATAATACGGTTTAACGAGGTACAGGTGTACAGGGCACTTTTATACTAGGATCCAGTTTTCCACGTATGATGCTGTGTTAAATAGTCCTGTTTACCAAATGAGTTGGCACCAGGGTAGGGACGTTGGAATCTCTGCCTTATTTTGGTTTCATGGTAGTTGTCATAAAGTATATATTATAATGAACATTCGGTCAATATATTATTTTGTCTCGTTGATATGTTTCATTTTAAATATTTAAATTTAAATAAACCAAGCAAGAGCAACTCATTGTCGATTGACTCATATTTACCGTATAACAATATCTCATTTTTGTTTATAACCGCAACGTTTTCTTCATTTCCATCATGAATGATTTATGTTAACTTAAAATTTCCTTTGAAAAGAAGTCAACAACTAAATTCAGTATAGGAACTTCATAAAAAGACAAAAAAATTATTACATTTTTTAAATCGGTTGAAATAACATGTATTGCAATAATTCTTTAATCTGAATTGATTTGTTTATTACATTGTAGCGGAGCCTACTTGTCAGTCATACACCGTCGATCTGCGCAGTAGCCAGGGTAATATCTACTCCCCCGGTTATGAGAGGAATAGGAATTATCCTAATAACGCCCGGTGTTCGTGGAGAATCTCCTTATCCTATGGTCAGGCAAGTGCCTTCATCATTATTATTATTATTATTATTATTATTATTATTATTATTATTAATATAATTATTATTATTAATGTTATTATTATTGTTATTATTATTATTATTAGTAGTAGTAGTGGTAGTAGTAGTAGTAGTAGTAGTAGTAACAGTAGTAGAAGTATTCAAATTTTTGTCCAGGCTTTCCCTATTTTTTTTTTGTTCCAACGTTTTCTGTAGTATTTATTAGCTACAAGTTTTTATTTTTTTTGCCTAGTTTACTTTGAACTTCAAAATGATAAAACCATCTTAGCAATTCATATAAATATTAAAAAAAAAACATTTTCCCTGCACGCTAAAAATTTAAATCAAAAGCGAGTATTTTGCCGTTATTCCTGTTTCGTGAATCACAGTATCGACTCTTTACGACAGTGCACACGTAATTCTCGCGAACTGTTTTCTTTGGGCCCTTCATGAGGATGTTCTGTTTTGTTTCCCGATAAAGTCAATATTGTACAAGTTACTGGAATCTTAACATAATGATTGATGCATCACTTATATTTATGTAAAACTTTGACAAAAAATTCGGAAAGTTCTTGTTTTACAAAATAGAATTTTGTGTTTATTTTGCAGAGGATAAAATTTTACCTGCAAGTTTTTAGCACTGAGTATGGCTATGACAAGCTAGAGATCTGGGAGGGAAATTCAGAATATGGCCAGCGGATAGGTTCGTTCTCAGGTTCACGGGCCGGTCAGCAGCTGACGACAAGGGGGTCTTCCGCCTACATCAAGTTCACCACTGATAGCAGAGGAACGGACAGAGGATTCTGGGTTCGATACTTCGCTGAAGGTACGAAAATCACCAAAATATGTTAATCTAGAATATATAAAAAAATATCAGAAACATCTAATGAAACGCCAATATCTCCTTATGGGTAATTATGCGTCTGTTATTGTTCATGAATATAAGAAACAATATTCACAAAAAACAATATAGTATAAATAGATAATTATAAGTAAATTTATTTAAATAAATAATTATGACAATTTTGTTAGCTCTTTGTATTGATATGTTTCATTGTTTGAGCATAAAGATGATTTAAGCTCTATAGTTCCTTGTAAATTCAAGTTTCTGTAGGTCCCTTTGACTGAACTACTCCATATATAGTTATAATATTATCTGTTATTTATGCATCCTTAACAATGACTGTTCAGCTTAAGATTTTAATTTCCATGACGATGCGTTCCCGTATCAGTTTTGGCTTATTTTTGCTGATATATTTTATTTCAGGTGGTGGCCAAACTGGTGGTGGTAGCGGTGGTAACGGCGGAAGCGGTGGTAATGGTCAGGGTGGAAGTGGCGGTAATGTCCCGCAGCCCCCTCCAGGTGGAAATCCTTCATCCGGGTCTTGCGGAAGGAGATCTTCCTCGGGGGGCAGTTACGAGAACGTGATCGGAGGGAGGGTGGCGACGCCTAACTCCTGGCCGTGGATGGTTCCATTAGTACTGTCTGGGAGTGGCTTGTTCTGCGGCGGGAGTATCGTGAGCAAGCGGTTAATCGTCACGGCGGCCCACTGTGTGTTCAGCAGAGGCAGTTTACGGTAAGTTGTTTGCAAAATGTCGAACCTTCAAGGATTACAATATTTTCCGGGCATTTCATGATTATTTCATCTATATCTAATCATGAGAAATACACATATTCAATTACGATATTTTACAAACATTTATTTTTTATCTTTGTTCACATTTAATTATGGTACACACACACACACACACACACATATATATTTATATATATATATATATAATTATGATATATAACACATTTAATTTGGATATATGTATATATACTTATATATATATAAACATTTAACTATGAAAATATGTACGCACTTTTAATTATAATATATATTTATTTGATATTTATTTTCAATTTCCTTTTTTTCAAGGTACCAGCCAAATCAGATTGCTGTGAACGTGGGTGCTCACTCATATCGTGGTGGAACCCAGGTCCCAATCTCCCAGATAATTGTCCATCCAAACTACGCTCGTTATGGTGTCATGTACGATATAGCCCTCCTAAAAACGTCAAGAGATATCCAGTTCAACTCCAGAGTATCCCCGATCTGTCTTCCGGACTCAGAACCACAGCCTGGGAAGAACTGCTACGCCACCGGATGGGGGCAGACACAATTTCCTCGAGGTGAGTAATGTAAAAACTAGAAATGGCGCTCACAGGATTGCCCACCTCGGCCAAGACAGGACAATCTCACTAACTCCGATAAATTTATCCGAATCCTCACCAACATTTTAGCGGATCTTTCATGTTCCATTCACGACGCTTCGGCCTTTTGTTTTGACTTTTTCGAAAAAGGCCGAAGCTCAGTGAATGTTCTTGTTCAAGGCATAGATAGTAAAACCCCTTTTGAGAATGAATAACTGAATTTTAGAGATCAAATATATCAAGGCTGTTCATCATATAAATGACTCTAGTGTGAGTTGCAGACATTCTTTTATATAATTAAATATTATCATCTTCGTCATAAGCTTTGTTTCAGCCATGTATGATATAAACATCCGCTAAATTGTATTTTTCTTGTATTTCAGGTCAAATCAGTTCGTATCTCAAGGAAGTACAGATGCAGATCGTCAATAGGGGAACCTGTCAGTCGTATTTCGGTCGCTCTTTTGGACAAAACCAGTTGTGTGTGGGACAGAACTCGCGCTCTAATGGCGTCTATAAGGTACGTTCTCTACCAGTATCATCCTCGTAACTGATACAAGGATTTAGAGGAGGCACAGCCATGAGGGCGCACGCTGGAAGATATAATAATACACGCTTGGTATAGCGAAAATCAGCGCCGGGTTTATGTCTCTTACCTTTTTTACTGGTAATACTTTTGCATGCAAGAGTTATCTATAAAATCTATATATTAGCAGTCCCAACACACTTGTTGACCTCTGTCAGGGTGTTCCTTTTCTATAAGATTCTGTTTCCGCCCCAAGCTGATGTGAAGCATGAAAAACTCCCGAGCATGTCATTCTCATGGCTTTGGCAATTTCCAATATTGAGGGCATAAAAATTACTTACTTGCGGACTGATGCCGCTCACCCAGTTTAGTCATTTTAGACTCTTTTTTGCCTGAAAAAAAAAATTGAATTTTGATATTTTTTTCGCACAAAATAGAACCTACTGATGAATGTCAAGGATATTTGTCACGTGCAAAACAATTGAATAGTCGCTCCTTGCGTCTGTAAATTTATACGTAAATATTCAGAAAATATTTACAAGAACGATATTTTTTATAAAGAACAAGAGATCGTGAAATTTTAATTTTTAAAGGTTGGGAGATTAATCCCTGTACATCTGCAAGAAATTTTCTCTTCCATTTTCCATGATTGAGATCAGCTTTTTAATTCTTTGGTGCTAAATATTTCCATAATATGTGTAATAAAGATTAATCGTTTAACCACTTTATTCTACCGATACACCTTTACAAAGATACTTCCTTTAATATGCTATATTTCTGTCTTTGTAGGGAGACTCTGGCGGACCTCTGTCTTGTGAGATGAATGGCCGCTACGTCCTGTCTGGCATCGCCTCGTTCGTACATCAATATAAAAGCTCACCTGACGCCTTCGCCAACGTAGTGAACTTCAGGGACTTTATACGTCGATACATATAACATTATAAATATTCATATATAGAGGGTGCTCTTTAATACACTTTGAATAATATACTTGAAGTCTCATTATACTCAGAGAATTGATTTGATTGTGATATATTTTAATTTGATTAGAAATTACAGTAAAATCCATTAAAATAAAACCCCGCCAACTCGACATTCCTTTGGGGCCACCAAAGCTGATGTGTTAACGAGGTGGACATCTAAGGCTTTAAGGTCCGGCGACCTTGGTGGTCGACGTATATGGAGGGCATTCTGTATGACTATGGGTTAGTTACCGCCGATTTTGAATAATATCAGATGGTTTACCTTCGTGTATTACGTGGGTTATATTTTTGTGTAAAATTTTCGATGTTTTGTATGAGTATAAAATATTTACAAGATATGCGACCTACGTTCCTTAACTTTAAGGTTTACCAACGATTATTATAACACATTATAACATCTGAAACCTATTTTCGGAAATACTTTGATATATTAATGGTCCAGCCAGATTTAAAGGGTATTTAAAGAGATTCTTTGGTTACAGCATGTGACACATCAAGGAGTTATTGGAGGGAGAGGCTTATTTTTGGTGCTTTCCTTTTCCATAAATCTAGATAATCCTTAAAATTTAACGTCTAGTGGAAAGATAACATCACTGAGTTACATTAATTAATTAATTTGAACATTAGTGTTTTCACTTTTCATTAAGAAAATCTTGAATACAATATATTATTGTACAGAAACGTTAGTATACCAAATCGTTACACTCTGCCGGCAATGACGTCATAGTTATTTTCTTTTTGCCGGATTTCCTGTCTTTAACCTAGGTTGTTTTCTCACTTATTAGGTTTGCAAATTAATTTTACACGTGTGATCTAATATACCTAGCCACGTCTATGCAGGCATAGACGTTTGGTGGGCATTCATGTATAAATATGTATATTTGTTGACTGCCTGAATAAATTTTAATAGAGCCATACGTTTTGGTTTGTTATACTTCACCTTAACATATGATTCTAAGACGCTAGTGTACCAGTGTTCCGGAAATATAACCTTGTCCAGTAACTTTTTCTACAAGTTAAAAAAATGCATATTTAGTTATATACTTGGAATTCAAAATTTGAACGGAATGCCGCACAAGATTAAAAATTCACAAAAAATAAATGCCCCATACATTGCACGCCCGTGCTTCCGTCTTTTATGAAAATGTCATCTCTCCCTGCTCCACAGGTTATCATTCTCCTGCTCCACAAGACCTCACTCCCTGCTCCACCAGAGCTCACTCCCTGCTCAATTAGTCCCACTCCCTGTTCCACATGACCTCACTAATCGCTCCACATGACCACACTCCCCGTTTCACATGACCAAATTCCAATATGACATGACCACAGTCCATGTTTCACAGAGCTTAACCCTGCTCCACTAGAGCTCTCACAACATGCTCCACAGAGCACATACATCCTGCTCCACAAGAGCTCTCACTCCCTGCTCCACAGGAGCCCAATCCCTGCTCAACAAGAGCTGACCTCCTGCTCCACAAGAGCTCACACTCCCTGCTCCTCGAGGGCTTTCGCTCCTTGCTCCAGAAGACCTCAATCTCTGCTCCACAAGACCTCACTCCCTGCTCAAGACTCACACCCCGCTCCATAAGAGCTCAGACTCTCTGTTAAAAAAAAGAACTCTCAACCCCTGTTCCAAAAGAGCTCACTCCCTGCTCCCACAGACCTAACTCTCTATTCCACAAGAGCTCATACTCCCTGCTCCTCAAGACCTCTCACTCTCTTCTCCACAAGAGCTGTCTCCCTGTTTGACAAGAGCTCACATTCCCTGCTCCTCGAGGGCTCTTGCTCCTTGCTCCTCGAGGGCTTTCACTCCCTACTCCACAAGAGCTCAATCCCTGCTCAACAAGAGCTGACTCCCTGCTCCACAACAGCTGACATCCTGCTCTACAAAAGCTTGATCACTCCCTGCTCCACAAGACCTCACTTCCTGCTCAACAAGACCTCACCCCCTGTTCCACAAGACCTCATTCCCTGTTCCACAAAACCTCAATCCCTGATCCACAGGGTCTTACTAATCGCTCCACAAGACCACACTCTCCGTTTGACATGACCAAACCCCATTTGACATGACCACAGTCCATGTTTCACAAGACCTCACTTCCTGCTTCACAAGAGCTGACTCCCGGCTCAACAAGAGAACCCCTGCTCCACAAGACCTCACTCCCTGCTCTACAAGACCTCCCTCCCTGCAACACGAGACCTCCCTCCCTGCTACACGAGAGTTCACTCCCTGATCCACAAGACCTCACTCCCTGCTCCACAAAAGCTGACTCCCTGCTCAACAAGAGCTGACACCCTGCTCCACAAGAGCTGACTACCTGCTCAAAAAGAGCTCACTCCCTGCTCCACAAAACCCCACTCCTTTATCCACAGGACCTCACTTATCGCTGCACAAGACCCCACTCCCCGCTGATATGACCCCACTTCCCGTTAGACATGACCACACTCCCTGCTTCACAGGACCTCACTCTCTGCTCAACAAGAGCTGACTTCCTGCTCCACGAGATCTCACTCCATGCTTCACAAGACCTCACTCTCTGCTCCACATAAACCTCACTCCCTTATCCACAACACCTCAATAATCGCTCCACAAGACCCCACTCCCCGCTGATATGACCCCACTTCCCGTTAGACATGACCACACTTCCTGCTTCACAGGACCTCACTCTCTGCTCAACAAGAGCTGACTCCCTGCTCCACGAGATCTCACTCCATGCTTCACAAGACCCCACTCTCTGCTCCACATAAACCTCACTCCCTTATCCACAACACTTCAATAATCGCTCCACAAGACCCCACTCCCCGCTTGACATGACCGCACTCCTTATTAGATATGACCACACTCCCTGCTTCAAAGGACCTAACTCCCTGCTCCTCGAGGGCTGTCACTCCCTGCTCCCCATTAGCTCACAATCCCTGCTCCTGGAGGGCTCTCACTCCCTGCTCCTCAAGGGCTCGCACTGCGTGCTCCTCGAGGACTCTCATTTGCCTGCTCCTCGAGGGCTCTCACTGCTTGCCCCACAAGAGCTCACCCCTGCTCCACAAGAGCTCACTCCCTGCTCCACAAGAGCTCTCACTCCCTGCTCCACAAAAGCTGACTCCCTGCTCAACAAGAGCTGACTCCCTGCTTCACAAGAGCTGACTACCTGCTCAAAAAGAGCTCACTCCCTGCTCCACAAAACCCCACTCCTTTATCCACAGGACCTCACTTATCGCTGCACAAGACCCCACTCCCCGCTGATATGACCCCACTTCCCGTTAGACATGACCACACTCCCTGCTTCACATGACCTCACTCTCTGCTCAACAAGAGCTGACTTCCTGCTCCACGAGATCTCACTCCATGCTTCACAAGACCTCACTCTCTGCTCCACATAAACCTCACTCCCTTATCCACAACACCTGAATAATCGCTCCACAAGACCCCACTCCCCGCTGATATGACCCCACTTCCCGTTAAACAAGACCACACTCCCTGCTTCACAGGACCTCACTCTCTGCTCAACAAGAGCTGACTCCCTGCTCCACGAGATCTCACTCCATGCTTCACAAGACCACACTCTCTGCTCCACATAAACCTCACTCCCTAATCCACAACACCTCAATAATCGCTCCACAAGACCCCACTCCCCGCTTGACATGACTGCACTCCTTATTAGACATGAACACACTCCCTGCTTCAAAGGACCTAACTCCCTGCTCCTCGAGGGCTGTCACTCCCTGCTCCCAATTAGCTCACAATCCCTGCTCCTCGAGGGCTCTCACTGCCTGCCCCACAAGAGCTCACCCCTGCTCCACAAGAGCTCACTCCCTGCTCCACAAGAGCTCTCACTCCCTGCTACACAAGAGCTCTCACTGCGTGCTCCTCGAGGACTCTCATTTGCCTGCTCCTCGAGGACTCTCACTGCCTGCCCCACAAGAGCTCACCCCTGCTCCACAAGAGCTAACTCCCTGCTCCACAAGAGCTCTCACTCCCTGCTACACAAGAGCTCTACTTCCCTGCTACACTAAGACTTCCTTCTTGCTCGGCTCTCTGTTCAACAAGGGCTCACTCCCGGTTACACAAGACCTCACTCTCTGCTCCACACAAAACTCACTCCCTTATCCACAACACCTCAATAATCGCTCCACAAGACCACAATCCCCGTTTGACATGACCGCACTCCTTATTAGACATGACCACACTCCCTGCTTTAAAGGACCTCACTCCCTGCTCCTCGAGGGCTCTCACTCCTTGCTCCACATGAGCTCACAATGCCTGCTCCTCGAGGCTCTTACCCCTGCTCCACAAGAGCTCACTCTCTGCTCCAAAAGAGCTCTCACTCCCTGCTACACAAGAGCTCTCACTCCCTGCTACACTAGAACTTCCTTCTTGCTCGGCTCTCTGCTCCACAAGGGCTCACTCCCGGTTACGCAAGACCATACTACCTGCTCAAAAAGAGCTTACGCCCTGCTCCACAAGACCTCACTCACCATTTCATAAAACCATTTCGGCTCAGAAGGGGTCTCCCGCCAAGTTAACTAAGCCTCGCAACCCTTTGATCAGTGATAATAAAATTCATTGAACAATATGGTGTTTGTTAATGCCTGGTTCTATATGCGTATGTGTTTTAAGAAACGTATACCTGCGGATTCGTTTCATGGATTCATACGATACGTAAAACATCGGAAAGTAAAATATGTACTGATCCTATTAGGTTTTGGTTTACACTCCAAGGCCGAATGTTCAAAAGTAAAAATAAAATAAAAAGAAATGGGTTGTTATCACGCCTGCAAGAACTGCTTTTAATCAGCAAACTAAAGGATGTCTTATATTCTTGATTTTTATATATTCCAAGACCTTTATTTATCAAATGTATACATAGACACTATGACTACATGGCACATAGCAACAGGAACTGCAAAGCAATAACTATAATGTAAAATAACCTTCTTGTATTTGGAAACTGGTATATCTAACGTTGCGTTCGAAAAATTACTACGCCATATATATATATATATATATATATATATATATATATATATAAATATATATATATATATATAAATCACAATGCCTCTTATGCGCTGGCGCTACGTCCTGCCTCAAACAATCTATGTTTTGATCAGTTTATCACATATGAATGATCTACCCTGACTTAAATAAAATGTATGGAGCCCCTAAAGTGACATACGTGATATTTTTTTTCTGGGTTTTTATCGGGTGCCCTCGCGATCTTTTCGCGTTCCCTCGCGATCTTTTCGCGTTCCCTCGCGATAATTTCGCTATCCCTCGCGTTTTTTTCGCGTTCCCTCGCGATCTTTTTCGCGTTCCCTCGCGATCTTTTCGCGTTCCCTCGCGATCTTACAAATGATCACTAGGCTGGTTCCCTGCTCCCCTATATCTAGCATGCAACATCTAGCATACAAAAACGTGGACGCAGGAACCAGAACAACAGTTATCTGTGTCTCGTTCTGTGTCTTTAACACCACCATGCTCCACCTCTTAGATATACACTCGATGTCAGGTTAACAAAGCGATACTTGAATAAGAGAGATTAGACTTTTTGCCATTTTTCTGATATGTGTTATCTATTCCTCATTTATTCATTTTTTTGCAGACTTCTTTTTATATTTTTAGCAATTAGATTATCAAATTATTCTTTTCTCTCTCTTTGTTTATTAGCAGTCAGACCAAACAACGGATCAACAATGTCAACCTGGAACAGGTCCATATCCCGATGTAATTGACAGAAATTAATAATGTTTTTCACGTCAGTTATTGGTTCAGACCCATTTTAAGATGGGTCAGGCCAAATTACCAATCAACAATATCAACTTTGCACATGCCCATCTCCCTATGTTCATTTACTGATATTGGTATTATTTTATACACATCTGTTATTTATAAAATAAGACAAAAATACAAAAAAATATACACGTATTTAAATTTATTTAAATCTATTTAAAAAATAATAATAAAATTCATTGTACAAGGTATAGAACCTTTGCAGGTATATACCTTTCCAACCATTAGCTACTTTCAACACATAATACCATAAAATATACAAATTATAATACTCGTAGGTGATAAACTCATATATATATATATATATATATATATATATATATATATATATATATATATATATATATATATATATATACAAAACAAAACCTTAAATGCGCAATTTAAGAACTTTAATTTTAATCATACCCAGTTTGACCCCCCCCCCAGCCTAAATTCTGAAATTTCTGGATCGCAAACTGGTTTGAATTTATCATTATGAATGTTCTGAACTTTTGATGTCCTAAGTTGTGCTATATAATCATAATACAAGACATGAAAAGTGCGACGCGAAAGAGACCGATTTGTGCTTGGACGGACAAGGGCTGATCACTAATGCTCTGATGACCTATGGTCAACTGAGCTAAGAAAAAAGCATGTATTGTCCAAGAAGCATGCGGGAGGTCCAATTTGGTTTGGTCAGGTTCACTGAAATGTTTTTACTTTACCAATTAATTCTGTTTTACGTTAACGGCTAGTAAAATCTGTTACATTATCGTTTGACTTCGCATTACATTATTGGTTAGTGATAAGTTATCAGTCATTTATTTATTACTTTATCAGTTGGTTTTACATTATCAGTTGTAACAGTCCCATAATTATTTTTGGCCTTAGGCCTCATCTGTTCTTCTTCTTCTGATACTAAACACTAGTATGTAGATATTCCAGTGTTCGGAGGGTTATTTTACCCTAGGTCATTTTTATACCCACCTTGTCTCATAAATGTATTTTTATAAATGTGATTCTCCATTAAAAAACAGAAATATTTAACTTATTTGCCGATCACACATCAGTGAATACAAAACCACAAGCGTGCCCTGGGAGGACCAACACATTCTTCAATTGCCAGTCGATAAACAAATGAAGCATAGAACCGACCTTTAGAGAATGAAAATAAAAACTGCTTATTTTTATATCTGTGCCCTGTTTCTTGACTTTTAATTAGTACGAGCCAGATGGACATTTTACTGGATTGTTATGCCTCCTTTCCAGTTTGACATTTTCAAACTTTACTTTTGGCATTTACAATTACTCTTTTATTAAAGATTTTTTGTTGGAGGTAACCGCCACCATTTTCTATAGTTTAATATTAACATATGCGGAATGGAATTCCACTGCACTTGCGAGCCCTGGGTGCGTAATCTATCCCATTGCTGGGTCGAATCCCCGAAGCAGGGCCGGCCAGCACGATCTTCCCATTAAGTCTATTTTAGTCTCTCTTACACCATCTTCAGAGAGATATTACTCACAAACCATCAATTAATAATAACGGTTAACATTTTGTTTCATAGATTTATTTCATGCGAATTTTTAATACAGAATCATTTGTTAACTTTTCCGCAATTTTAACTGAAGAAATCTTAGAAGGAAAGATGATAAATATATGATAAAAAAGCCTGAAAATGTATGTATGTACTAAGATGACATTATTGTTATATATATTGTTATATGTGATATATCGTGATTATTTTAAGTATGTCTTAGGTTGTTTCCAGATAAATTAGATCATCTATAACACCGTTTTGCACATATCTCCGGGTGGCCGAGGATCCATAATAATAAACAGCAGATATGTGGAGCATAAGGCATATATATATATATATATATATATATATATATATATATATATATATATATATATATATATATATATATATATATAGTTTCGACAGTGGAAGTATCAATTTTCCAAGATGAACTGGGTCCAGTATTTTTAGTATTAAATAGAATCTGGGCTAATATTAATTTCATGTCAGGTAAAAGAAAAAGATATAAAATATTAATGTAAACATTTATGCCATATATATGATATATATATATATATAAATATATGTATATATATATGTGTGTGTGTGTGTGTTATCAGACCATTTGAGAGGTACTTATAATTATTAACAATCTTAACTCCAACATTGTTGATACACACTTTAATTACTACATTACACCCTTTCCTAAAATCGAATAAAACTTCCTTTGCTTTTTCATCATTTAAAAGAAGGTTATGATTGACAACATTTAGTCAGATATAATATCTCTTGCATATAAGGCAATTCATTGTCATCAAAAATGAGTCCTAAGGTCACTGTGTCATCTGCATATTTAATCATTTTACTAATCTAATCTTATACAAGCACCGTTGTTTTGACCTGACATCGAGCGTATATCTTATTGGAGCGTAGTGGTGTTAAAGACACAAGGAACGAGGTAAAGTAAACTGTTGTACTGGTTCCCGCGTCCATTTATTTGCATGTATGCCAGATAAAGAGGAGCAGGGAACCAGCCTAGCCGAACAGATCGCGAGGGAACGCGAAAAGATCGCGAGGGAACACGAAAAGATCGCGAGGGAACGCGAAAAAGATCGCGAGGGAACGCGAAAAGATCGAGAGGGAACGCGAAAAGATCGCGAGGGAACGCGAAAAGATCGCGAGGGAACGCGATATTATCGCGAGGGAACGCGAAAAGATCGTGAGGGAACGCGAAAAGATCGCGAGGGAACGCGATATTATCGCGAGGGAACGCAAAAAGATCGCGAGGGAACGCGAAAAGATCGGGAAAAGATCGCAAGGGAACGCGAAAAGATCGCGAGGGAACGCGATATTATCGCGAGGGAACGCGATATTATCGCGAGGGAACGCGAAAAGATCGCGAGGGAACGCGAAAAGATCGCGAGGGAACGCGATATTATCGCGAGGGAACGCGAAAAGATCGCGAGGGAACGCGAAATGATCGCGAGGGAACGCGAAAAGATCGCGAGGGAACGCGATAATAACCCAGAAAAAAAATATCATGTATGTCACTTTAGGGGCTCCATAAAAATGCCACTGCCGGATATTAAAAGTTAATGCCTCCCGTGACTAACTTAAGAAATGCCTATGATAATAATTAAGGGTTGTTTTTTAAAGTGGATTTTTCTGCAACGGAACCATTTTAAATCTTCAGTATCCCTTTCCGAGAAGCAAGCGCCCTGTGGCTAATAGCCGTCTGCTGTGTGAAATCAGATACAGGAAAGATTCTTCAGAAGTAACCTATTTTCGCTTAAATAACGTTGTATTGTCTGAAAACGGACCTGAATACCCAGTGTCAGTCTTTGCTGACAGGTGTCGTTAGTTATTCGGGGGAGATCTTTTACCCCTACGTGACTATTTCATTGATAATTTACATTTTATCTCTTTAGTGTGAATAAATAAACTTATCTGATTGGTTCTTCCCGATATATGCAAAAGTGAAAGAGAGATCGGAAGAAGTCATCATAAGGCGGGCAACAGGGCACTAATGGTTATGACGTCATTTTGCTTCAAACGATGGCATTGCAACTATCAATTATCCTTTTGTACTAAACGTACGTCTAAACAACGTTTAGTTTCAAATAAAACATCACTTTCACTCGAGCAATATCGTTTTTAAAGCAGCTTGCATAGGCATAAATGTTTTTAATAATTTCATTCTTTATAGAATAAATAAATCATACATAATTATTCTTAACCCCCCTTAATATGATTTTCTATCCAGTCTTTGTGAGGGAAAACATTAGTAAACGAGTCTGGAGCATCTTTGGTTGGATGGACATAGCTCGCCACGCCAGCCAGGTAAAACCGTCCGTTCTTCTCACAATTCAGGGGACCTCCGGAATCACCCTGCAACAATATGATCAACATTAGCTGACTAATTTGTTTAGGAAACATACATAATACACACACAGCTATCTATATATATATATTCAGTAAAACCTTGCCTAACGACCAACTCGATTTTGTGACCACCTCAAAATATCGACCACTTTATCACGGTCCCATGGTTGTCGTAATTTCAAGGATTTACTGTATATTCTTCTGCCTTGACACCTTTTACCAGCTCGCTTAGTAAAATATATAATAATGGAGAGGCGGGCGAGCGATCGACGAGCTCAAATGTGCAACATTATTTACCCGCTTTGCTTCATTTCATCATGGTTTACATCACTGCTTTTCATCATGTTAAGCATCATTTGCGGAACTTAAGAGTGGATCAAATGTTATGACTAGTACAAACATAAGGTAGTCGTATCAGTTATGCACTCTGGAGTGCGTTTCCGATAGGTGAGGACCTTCAGTGTGAGATCCTTTGTAAAATGCATGTATATAGGTTAAAGTCCAGATCTACACACACTCACACACATATAAATATAAATATTTTATATTATATATATACTACGTGTGCTCCTATACCTTGTAGAGTCCGTCGGTCTTGGTATTTTCGCCTACACACAGATGGTTCCTGGTGGCGTTGACCCCGTGGTGGTAGCCGTGTATACACACCTGTCTCGACCTCACCTTTAACCGTACCTCCTTCAGGTAAGGACTGGTAGAACCTAAACGTAAACATGACATTCAAACAGAGGTTAAATATTCCGTTTTAATGCACAATATAAGCAATGGCGTCACTCAAACTGGTCTCATTTCACGTAATACACTAATCTGTCGTGAATATAATACATTACTCCTACCGGTAAAGGAAAGGTCAGTAGTTAGACGCCTGGTGGAGAAGGCTTGTGTTATTATTAAATATACGCACGGTATCAAGAATGTGAAAACAACTTGGCGGGTCAGGGCAGATGTTAATTTGGAGGAGTTTTTGGGAAAATCCTGAGGTTTGCTGCTCCTCAAGTCGTGCAGTTTATAGTGAATTCAAATTGCGTTTTAATTGTAATTTAATCTGCCTTTGAGTTAACGCTTTAGTTCGGGTTTCTGCGTTATTTCAGGAAGTTCTTTTTAGACTATAAACACATACAGGGCTTTACAAGGGTGGGGGAGAGGGTTACGGATCTGCATTAATACATATACGTCACAAATTATGAATTCACGATGCGCTTTGAAATCTTCAGACTGGTACCCAACGCTTTAAATAAATCCACTTTTCTCAATCAATCATATTGCAGTCTTTATATAACTTTATATATATGGGAGTCTATATATAACTTACCCCCCGGGTAAGAAGTGTAACCCCAGCCGGTTCCGTAACACATTGCACCCACGGCCGGCTCTGAGTCGGGAAGACAGATAGGAGACACCGACGATGAAAAAGTAATGTCCTGTGTTGTCTTGAGTAGAGCAATGTCGTGAGACTGGGTTTTGCTGGTATGGCCCGGATGGACAAACACGTGTGATATGTTGTAGTGCTGGCCTTTAAACACGTGATGAGCACCGGCGTTGATGTAAATGTTTCGTGGATTTACTCTGCAATGACAATTGCCAAATAGTTAGTGCGATGATGATGATACTTAAGGTCTAATTATAATCAAATATTGTAAAATTGACATTTATATGAAAAAACGTGACATTTTAGTTCTTTGTTACATCTATCTTGTCAAATATATAATAAAAAAACGCCTGGAGATATTTGTATTTACATTCATATGATTTAGTTTTACATACAATACTATTTGCAAAATACGAGGTATATCGCGTTAAAAAATATTTAAAAAATGACTGAAATTTAAAATCTTCAGAGCAAAAACTAAGAAACAGTTCATATATTCCACATCTAATAGAGAATATTCTAACCGTCCACCATTTTCAAGTGCGAGTCTTTTAGAGCTGGAGTCCAGGTCCGGGTAAGAGTCCAATAAAAATTTTGAATTTAAAACACTTTAGATTGGATACTGCATATTAGTTTTAACATTCCTGCTAAAGTTTACACAGGCTTTTGCTTTGACGTTTAAATACATTAACTCCCGATGCAAAGATAAAGGTTTGTATATACAGGCTTCTATTTTAAATGTTATCAATAGTTCACTCTGTAGTGTGGTCTCCCACCTAAACGTCCTATAGTTTATAAGAATTTACTGAAAAATTATAATTTCCCTCTGACTCGAGAGGGGCTCGGCCTGATATTTCGAGTCCTTACCTCAGAGTCCGAGAGAGGCCGGGACCCTCGAGTCCGATTCCAAGTCCCTGAGAAAGTGGACTCAAGTCATACATAAATTTTATACGACCAATGTCTCAGGGATTTACACTGCCCTCCTACATCAATTGTACACGACCAAATGTCTCAGGGATTTACACTGCCCTCCTACATCAATTGTACATGACCAAATGTCTCAGGGATTTACACTGCCCTCCTTCATCAATTGTACACGACCAAATGTCTCAGGGATTTACACTGCCCTCCTACATCAATTGTACACGACCAAATGTCTCAGGGATTTACACTGCCCTCCTACATCAATTGTACACGACCAAATGTCTCAGGGATTTACACTGCCCTCCTACATCAATTGTACATGACCAAATGTCTCAGGGATTTACACTGCCCTCCTACATCAATTGTACACGACCAAATGTCTCAGGGATTTACACTGCCCTCCTACATCAATTGTACACGACCAAATGTCTCAGGGATTCACACAGCCCTCCGTGGTTTCTATATAGCCTCAGGTGTTCGCAAATATATATATATATATATATATATATATATATATATATATATATATATGTGTGTGTGTATGTATGTATGTATATATATACTATGTCACACGATCAGGAGTAGACTGGGATGGTAATTAGTTCCTTGAAATACAAGTGAAAGCAGCCCAATTTGAATTCCGTCGGCCCATCGGGAAACTTCTCGGTATACTGGTGTCTCCATACCGAACCTGTACACTATGTTACAATGACGGAAAGAAAAATCAGTTGGTCACCACGTACCTGTAGGTGGGCTTCTGCACACAATGGGCCGCTGTCACAATGAACCGCTTACTGACGATGGCACCACCACACGTCTGCCTTATTGTGTTACGCAGTCTTAAAATTAAAGGAACTTGCCAGGGCCAGCTATTTTGCGCGGCAATGGTCCCGCCAAGAATGTTCTCCAAGCTATCACCAGAGGGCGGCCTGACACCACATCCCCCACGAGGACCACCAGACCTCGGGTCGGGCTTTGGTGCCGGAACAGTGGGCGGGGCTGATAAAAATAAAAATAAATAAAAGTGAAAACTTCTTTAGCTGATATCTTATAATTATCAATGTCATAATCGCACAGCCTCCCGCTACAGTACATATCATAGTCTTTTTACAGGTTTTCTAAATTTGAAAATTCAAGCAACAGTAAGGCCTTGGAAATACATTGAAACTATCAAGAAATTGTAAGCTTGAGTAAACCATGTAATAAAACTCGGTCGATGATAATTGTGAAACCATCAGGTCACGTGTTCTGGTAACTGGAACAAAACTAAACCCTATAAGTTACATGGGCGTAACAAGGACTGAGGTTGGAGAGGGGGCCGAATATTTGGTAAAGGCAATCGAAGCATATATATATATATATATATATATATATATATATATATATATATATATATATATATAAACAAAATGATGATTCTTTTATGAACTAAGAAATTTAACACAGAACTTAGCAAATATATATGGCAACTGAAAGACAAAGGTGTAGACTACAGTATCAAATGGAAAATACTGAAACAGGCAAAGGCTTATAACAGCGCTACCAACGGATGTAATCTATGCTTATGAGAAAAATACTCTATCATTTGCAACCCACATTTGGCCACCCTCAATAAACGGAACGAACTTGTCACCGCCTGTAGGCATGCGAACAAATTCCTCCTTAAGAATTTCTATAACATAGATTATAGTTTATATGACCCCCTAATAATATACATACATATATATATATATATATATATATATATATATATATATATATATATATATATATATATATATATATATTCTTTCTTCTATCTTTTATAACAGCCAAAAGAAAACACATGGAGAGCCCCGTGTTTATACATGCCCTGAGTTATCTCTAATTAGTGGAAAAAGTATATTCTGTATTTAAATGTTCAAACCGATATCACTCTTACGTTAAACTACATGTATGTAAAAATGTAATACACATTTGTCTGAAAATGATTGTTTTGCATGGGGTTTATATTTTGATTACACAAGTAAAACTATAATCAATCATAAATTTCCTTGGTTTATAATTAAACACTTGTATTTTCCTCCCTTGCTGTTACTTAGCTTCGCCAGGAGGGTAGTAGTTTATCCCCGTTCGTGTGTGTCCGTGTGTTTGTGTGTGTCTTTGTTTATAACACAACACAGGCAATCATGAATGGAATCTCATGAAAGTTTCAGGGCATTGTGTGATTTTGGTGGAACGTCATCAATGAATATTCACAAATGTAAAGAGTCACTTATGCACGAATGAAAATTGGAATATGCGACGAATAAATTAATGCATACACGGTTCGGGGAGCGTCCCATAATAGGGATCAACCACAAGGCGGAGGTATGCATTCCTTAGAACCCAGATTTCTAGTTCGTTAATATTACACCATTGTTTTAATCCACTACTATATTGTATGATAAAGGTTTATTGTTACTTACAGATGGCCTGGTATTTGATTTTGAAGCCTTCAGTAGCTGTGGCCAAGTCAGTGAGGAATTCAAGGAACAGAGTATGTTGTGTGCTGTCGATCAGAGTCCCTCGACTTATACCCGAGTACGACCCCAGCGTGGGACTCAACTGACCTGGACCATCATACAACCGTAACACGTCAAATTCCTCCTCAGTACGGAATTCCTCAAACACCAACCTCACTATCTGTAACACATAAAACATGTGAAAGTTTCCCTCGGTGCGGAATTTCTTTAAAAAAAACCTTACTTTTTTATATTTAAGCCGGGAGATTGTGAGGCGATGAAATTTAATTGTTATGGGCGGCTCCCGCCCAGGATGAGCGCTCTGTCGATATACTGTAGAGACCTTGTAGAGGTCTTTCAATTACAAACAAGTGCGGCTTTCAGGGATTCCTCAGTGGTATGACCCAGCAATGGGAACGGTTACACGCCTATGCAGGGCCCGCAGGTGTAGTTGTCACCGGGACTGGTTAAAACCAGAATATACAAAATGAGAGGAATGTATGAGCTGTTGGCCGGTCACGTAGTTCGAAACTGGAATTCACAGTACATACTTAGTTAAGCTATAGCATGCAAAAATGGAGGCGGTTACGTCTAACAACAACAATGTTAAAAAAAGCCTCACTAATTAAAATTCACATAACATATCAAAGTTCTCTTCGGTATGGAATTCCCCATAAACCAGCCTCGCTATCTATAATTTACATAACTTTATTATACTGTCATAAGCAAGTTGCCTCATGACCAGAAAACAATCTGCACTTCAATAAGGATTATACAACATATTAAGTATCGATTTTATACTTCAACTGAAATTAAATTATGTGTTTTCAAGAATTTAATGGATCACACGCTCAAATATTTTAATATTGTAACACACAGCAAACAGAGGCGTAAACAATGTAAAAAAATGGCTCTTCAAGAGTATATATATATATATATGTATATATAAACACATAATTGAGTAGAATCATCAAGATAACAAAAGAAAAAAATGTTTCCTATATGGTTTTCAGGCAGTGATTTTTGTTTTGATTTTCGTTTCTACAAATATGCATGAGGATTTTCATCTGGCACATATCGGTTTCGGAATCAGGAGGTCAAAATGGTATAAAACAAAAACTAAAAACATTATATATAATAGAACAAGGTCAAACTTGTATATCATTAATCTTAGCCTGGACTATTTCTTGTAGGGTATCTCCCGGCCGGCTTTGTATTTACAACCTGCAATGATGAGGAACATATATTCCAGTTTTTTTTCCTGGCGATAGTGATTTTCCGGCAAGCTGACAAGCTGCGACAGTTAGGTATATATCTGAGTTGCGACCGATCGATACACAATTCAGTCACTGACTTTAACATAACCTTTCATGCACATTCGTTTATTTCACCCTAACCTCGTCAATTCTCACCTGTCCCGGTTTCGCGGTCACCCTCCAAGTACACCTAGCATTGTTGGGGTAGTGTCGCTTAAACTGAAAACCCACGGAATATATGTAACCCGCGGGGTCGGTCAGTTCTACCGTGTCGGATGGACATTCCTCCGTGTTCTTCGCCGTCCCGTTCACTGGTAAAGAGCAGACAGACGACAGTTATGAGAAACATTGCTTTTAACGGCAGTTTAAGGGAGCCTCACTTGGAAAGGTCACCCAAAAGGCATTTAAAATTAATATTAGACCCTTAAATTATATACTTTTCTCAACCTGGAAGTGTTTGTGTTGATGGTATACTCTTTTGTTTTAATTTCCATTCAATTTCATATGATATTTTAAATAGTACGCTGTTTTTAACACCCGTAACAGCAAGAAACTTTATTAAAATACATGAAAATCTAAAAAAAAAGAAGTTTATCTTTATACTGTGTGACTCTCTTGGTTAAAATGGATTTTTCTTTTGTTATTGAAATTTAAAATTTCAGTTTTAAGACAGATACAATATATTTAAAGACACACAAGACGCATTTTCTTCAAATTTGCGAAATAAACAGCTGAACAAAAAGTCAAACAATAACGCTTTATGGCAATTAATATCTTCTGGTGTTATTTTCAGTATATTCAGTCTAACCTCTTTCATTCACCCCTTGTTCATCCGCCAACCTCGCCTATCGCCAACAAATGACAAAGTCACGATTTCCTTACTACTTATTTACCTCGTTCATTTGCCAGCCTCGCTATCCGCCATCCGCCCGATGCTTTTTTACCCTATAGCCAAAAGAGGTATACGCGCATTGAGCAGCTAAAGGTTGCTGCGGTCAAGACCTCTGCCCTGTGCGCTCCTTAAGCATGTTCTCTGAGCCAACAGTCGCAGTGCACCGCCAAGCAGGGAGCCGTAGAGGCCGCCATCGTCCATCCCGAGCCGGTGACCTTTTTAGAAAGCTACAGCATCCACAGCCACAAAGCCAGAGGCAACCCACATTCCTCTACCGATCCCAGTAGCGGAGACCCAGCTATGCCATTCGAGAGCCGAATTCGATCTTGTGAACGAAACTGCGTCGAGATCCATAGCCCTTGTACTTGCGGTCTCGGCCATTTGAACCGTATTAACCGGGTTTCCTAGTTATGCAAGTTTTAGCAAGTTTTTTCGTCATCGGCAGCTTTTTTTTTTACCAAAATGTGCCACATTCCCTTGATCATACGCCAACATCCTGATTCCAGCTTAAGACAAGTCGGATATATATCGTCAAAACTGGGTGTTATTGCTTAGGCTCAGCTGACCTGGCCGCGTCTGTGTTCACAACATGTCACGCTTCACTGCTTATGGATCAATTACCTGGTGCCACTGATTAATTAAGACTAACACCCTTATATAGAAAGATGTTGAATGGCCATGCTGGTCCATCTCATGGAGATATAGAACAAGAATACACAGAAAAAGTCGGATCACCCCGTATGGGAATCGAACCCATGACCCTCCGATTGCCGGTCGTCTGCTCTACCACTGAGCTAACAGGGATCCCCAACTTCCTCTGTGTATCAGCACACTTTCATTGGAACCAGCGAAGTGACGTCACTACTGTGACTGGTATTATACATACTACATGTGTCGACACGGCGACTTTGCATGCAGCAGTGATAAACTGATGGCCTTTTTATGGTGTGCATCAAATATTATATAGAAAGATGTTGAATGGCCATGCTGGTCCATCTCATGGAGATATAGAACAAGAATACACAGAAAAAGTCGGATCACCCCGTATGGGAATCGAACCCATGACCCTCCGATTGCCGGTCGTCTGCTCTACCACTGAGCTAACAGGGATCCCCAACTTCCTCTGTGTATCAGCACACTTTCATTGGAACCAGCGAAGTGACGTCACTACTGTGACTGGTATTATACATACTACATGTGTCGACACGGCGACTTTGCATGCAGCAGTGATAAACTGATGGCCTTTTTATGGTGTGCATCAAATATTATATAGAAAGATGTTGAATGGCCATGCTGGTCCATCTCATGGAGATATAGAACAAGAATACACAGAAAAAGTCGGATCACCCCGTATGGGAATCGAACCCATGACCCTCCGATTGCCGGTCGTCTGCTCTACCACTGAGCTAACAGGGATCCCCAACTTCCTCTGTGTATCAGCACACTTTCATTGGAACCAGCGAAGTGACGTCACTACTGTGACTGGTATTATACATACTACATGTGTCGACACGGCGACTTTGCATGCAGCAGTGATAAACTGATGGCCTTTTTATGGTGTGCATCAAATATTATATAGAAAGATGTTGAATGGCCATGCTGGTCCATCTCATGGAGATATAGAACAAGAATACACAGAAAAAGTCGGATCACCCCGTATGGGGTGATCCGACTTTTTCTGTGTATTCTTGTTCTATATCTCCATGAGATGGACCAGCATGGCCATTCAACATCTTTCTATATAATATTTGATGCACACCATAAAAAGGCCATCAGTTTATCACTGCTGCATGCAAAGTCGCCGTGTCGACACATGTAGTATGTATAATACCAGTCACAGTAGTGACGTCACTTCGCTGGTTCCAATGAAAGTGTGCTGATACACAGAGGAAGTTGGGGATCCCTGTTAGCTCAGTGGTAGAGCAGACGACCGGCAATCGGAGGGTCATGGGTTCGATTCCCATACGGGGTGATCCGACTTTTTCTGTGTATTCTTGTTCTATATCTCCATGAGATGGACCAGCATGGCCATTCAACATCTTTCTATATAATATTTGATGCACACCATAAAAAGGCCATCAGTTTATCACTGCTGCATGCAAAGTCGCCGTGTCGACACATGTAGTATGTATAATACCAGTCACAGTAGTGACGTCACTTCGCTGGTTCCAATGAAAGTGTGCTGATACACAGAGGAAGTTGGGGATCCCTGTTAGCTCAGTGGTAGAGCAGACGACCGGCAATCGGAGGGTCATGGGTTCGATTCCCATACGGGGTGATCCGACTTTTTCTGTGTATTCTTGTTCTATATCTCCATGAGATGGACCAGCATGGCCATTCAACATCTTTCTATATAATATTTGATGCACACCATAAAAAGGCCATCAGTTTATCACTGCTGCATGCAAAGTCGCCGTGTCGACACATGTAGTATGTATAATACCAGTCACAGTAGTGACGTCACTTCGCTGGTTCCAATGAAAGTGTGCTGATACACAGAGGAAGTTGGGGATCCCTGTTAGCTCAGTGGTAGAGCAGACGACCGGCAATCGGAGGGTCATGGGTTCGATTCCCATACGGGGTGATCCGACTTTTTCTGTGTATTCTTGTTCTATATCTCCATGAGATGGACCAGCATGGCCATTCAACATCTTTCTATATAATATTTGATGCACACCATAAAAAGGCCATCAGTTTATCACTGCTGCATGCAAAGTCGCCGTGTCGACACATGTAGTATGTATAATACCAGTCACAGTAGTGACGTCACTTCGCTGGTTCCAATGAAAGTGTGCTGATACACAGAGGAAGTTGGGGATCCCTGTTAGCTCAGTGGTAGAGCAGACGACCGGCAATCGGAGGGTCATGGGTTCGATTCCCATACGGGGTGATCCGACTTTTTCTGTGTATTCTTGTTCTATATCTCCATGAGATGGACCAGCATGGCCATTCAACATCTTTCTATATAATATTTGATGCACACCATAAAAAGGCCATCAGTTTATCACTGCTGCATGCAAAGTCGCCGTGTCGACACATGTAGTATGTATAATACCAGTCACAGTAGTGACGTCACTTCGCTGGTTCCAATGAAAGTGTGCTGATACACAGAGGAAGTTGGGGATCCCTGTTAGCTCAGTGGTAGAGCAGACGACCGGCAATCGGAGGGTCATGGGTTCGATTCCCATACGGGGTGATCCGACTTTTTCTGTGTATTCTTGTTCTATACTAACACCCTTGGAAGTTATTTGGGAACAGTTGTCATCAGCTGAGTGTTCGGTGTTGATTTCACACCTAGAGTGGTTTGGATAAGCGTCATTTAATGAAGCAAACCAGATTAGTAGTTTTGAGCAATTAACAGGGGTACGAGGTCAAGCAGCGTATATTGTGTACAGACAACAGCGAACCTAGGGGGATTGGCCTTAGTGACGCAGTTCGCTGGACGAAGCGTGCCTGGGATTCCGTCAGCAGCGCCACCATCGGCAATTGTTGGAAACACACAGGATTTTTACCCCAGGGGTGACCAGCCAAATGAAACAGATCGGCACTGCGGTCCAGAAGCAAACAGAACCTTTCCGTTTCTACAACGAGTGACAGATTGTCTCGGGATTGACCACAGTGCACGTATATTTATCAGGAATTCGTCAATGCCGATCAGAATATAGGAACAGCACAACCTTTGAACGATCAAGATATCGTGGAAACAGTGACAGACGATGATACAGCCCGTCCGACCTCTGAATCTGAGGAAATAGTTCACCCACTTCCGCACACATCCGCCGAAGTCCGGCTTGCCAAGAAGACCATCTTATGATATTTCGAGAGCTCATCATGCAAACAGTCCGATATTGACGCATTTTACAGAATGGACCTAAGAATAACAGCTCTCTAGTTACAAGCTGGCAAACAATGCTCAATTACGGAATTCTTTGGGGCACACTCGAATGAAAGTGAAATGGCACCAGGAAAATTTTACATTTTAACCGGATATATTATACATGTATATATTTGTAAATAAATTGTACACACTGTATTTTTCTGTAGTAATATGTATTTTTTTTATGTGAATATAGTTATATAAATGTATAAAATGTTTATTAATATGACTAGTTAAAGGCGAGCCTAAGAAATGCATGGCCCGATATTAGCTACCCGGCATATCCCATTTGGACCCCTCGATCAACCGCCACCCTCGCTTACCGCCAAAAATTCCCCAAGTCCCAAGTTTGGCCAATTGAAGAGGCTAGACTGTATAATTATCTCATAATTTAGTCCATCTACTCTCTGCAGGTTAAATGAAACATTATAAATTCTTTTGTTATACAATCAACCTTTCCCTTTCTCACCAATTTATCGTCATTGAATGTATATTATATTTTGATCAGCCAGCTATCCTGGGTCACTTGAACTGTTCCAGCTGTTCAGGCACCGGAAGTCCAGGTGCGGCTTTATAGACTTTTTTTCCAGATTTTCTTTTTCACGGTGCATTAGGTACAGGGACGGAAAAGTATATGTTTCCTTTAAAAAAAAGGAAACATATAATGGATAAGTTCATAACCTTGTCAATTTGCATTTTCAATTTGCACTTCTCTCTTTTGGAGATATAAGAGTAATCAATGGTTTTAAACAAGACATATGACCTACCCGTGGCGTCATACTGCATCTTAAACCCTCGATGAAACGTGTCTCCAGAGTCAGTATTAAAGGTGATAAAGAGACGATGGGAGGAGCTCAGCAGCTCTATGCCGTGCTTGGTCCCCGAGTATTGCCCGAGCTCACGACTGTTTGTCGACGAACCCCCGTCGTATACGCGGACAATGTCGTACCCAGGCTCGGTGTGGAAGAATAGGAACTTCAGCAGGACCTTCTGTTATAAAAAACAATGATGATAAAGTTAGATAATAATACATTATAATAATAAAAAATCAACAATAAGTTAATTAATTATCAATATATTATTAAGTGTTACAATAATAACACTGAAGATAATAATAATAATAATAATAATAATAATAATAATAATAATAATAATAAATAATCATAATGATTAAAATAATAATCATAAAAACACAAGTTGTTTCTAAATTTATCACGCCACTAGACTTGGCCTAAAAAAATTCTGACATTATGCAATTTACTAAATAAAAAGGGGAAAACTTTCGTCCAGAATTGTACTTAGAGCTTTCGTTAAAAAAACAAATGATCCTTATCAAATTCATACTTAATGGCCCAAACAAGGTTGGGTTCTCAGGCACGTTTTTCACAAATCAGTGCGGGAGGGCGATTTTTATTTTTCAACCTTTATATTGAAAATGTCGATAAAAATGTCATTAGATCAGGTGACAACATGATAATAACGGTTGCTAAACAGGTAGAAGCAAATCATAACAAAACGAACTTTTCCCGAAATTATCATTTAATATTCATGAAAGAAATGTCCTAGAGATTGGAGCTCAAAATCGGTAAATTTCTACTGAAAATAAAAAAAAAAAATTGGTGTCGGGGGTCGGGATTAAAATTGCCCATGAAAACCAACCTGTTCTATACATTACATGACGTTTTTACCTTGCCCGGGGTGACGCTGATGTTCCAGGCGCAGGAAGTATTTTGGGGGTATGTCTGCCCCTGTTGGTATCCCATAGACTCGATGATCCCGTGTTCGTCGGTCA
This sequence comes from Sipunculus nudus, assembly GCA_026874595.1. NCBI lineage: Eukaryota > Metazoa > Annelida > Sipuncula > Golfingiida > Sipunculidae > Sipunculus > Sipunculus nudus. The sequence continues at coordinate 44,512,163 of CM049316.1, forward strand.
CCAGTAGCGGCGTCCCCTGACACGCTTCGCTCTTAATTACTGGCACTGAAACAGATACAGTCTAACCTCTTTCATTCGCCCCTCGATAATCCGGCAACCTCGCCTATCGCCAACAAATTACAAAGTCCCGATATCCTTACTACTTATTTACCTCGTTCATTTGCCAGCCTCGCTATCCGCCAGGTGATTTTTAATCCCAATTTGCCACATTCCCTTGATCGTATGCCAACTTCCTAATTCCAACTTAAGACAACTCGGGAATGTTTCATCAACCTGTGTGTTATCGCTCGGGCTCAGCTGACCTGGCCGCGTCTGTGTTTACAATATGTCACGCCTCATTGGGTATGGACCAAGTACCCGGTGCCACTAATTAACTAATGAATTTACCCCTTGAGTTGTTTGGGGGTAGCTGTCATCAGCCGACTGATCGGTGTTGATTTCACACCTAGAAAGACAACGGCGAACCTACAGGTATTGTCTTCAGTGACGCAGTTCGTTGGACGAAGCGTGCCTAGGATTCAGTCAGCAGTATTTCATTATTTCAGTCTGACTGGATGTAGCCCTGTCAGGGCTTTAGTATTTATGTTTGCTTCTAAAATGCGTAACATGAAACGTGACTCCATGTGCCGATAGACGAAACTCAGTGCCAGCTCTTCTTACAGTCGACCAGAGAACCATAAATTAGTTATATAAATTGCCGCGAGGTGGCAGTAACTAAGCGTTGAGACACATCGACACTAAGTACCGGAACTCCGGACGCGTGCGTCGTGATCGGCCCAATACTAGTATTTTCCCTCGAGCAAACTGTTTCCGTAACAATATATATATATATATATATATATATATATATATATATATATATATATAATTGAATTTCAAGCTGGTTAAATTGAAATTTTTATGAACATCTCTTAGTCTTTCGGAAAACTGACAAAAGATAAAATGTAACACGTTTTTAAATCCCTGATATTGAACATGGATAAAAAATAAATTAACGTAAAGACATATGTATAAGCGATATATATATATATATATATATATATATATATATATATATATATATATATATAAAGTGTCAATAGTACCTGTAGCGCTGTATTCAATGATGAACCCTCTTTCAGAAATAGCGTGATTTGACTTGAAGTTTAGGAACACGTTGTGACTGGAGCTGTACACGATCTTGTTGTGGATGCCCCCGGAGTATGTGTCTATTTGAGGGCTGGATGAGGAGGGGCCGTCATAAACCGTCAGAATGTCACGCCCTGCCTCCGTCCGAAAAGTGATGAAACGAATCTTAACAACCTGAAAAGAAAAAAATAAATGTGTCAAACAAACATTGAATAGTTACCAATAGGGTGGATTTCTTTATTTGTAGGACGTAAATCAGATATACAAGTCAGAGCCGACAGAGGTCACCTAAACAATTAATAAGAAACCAGTAGCGAGTGTGTGTTTGTTTGTATTCAAATACTATCTCTGATCATTTTCATACTACCAAACCTGTGGCATGACCACGCACTCACAGACCTTGATTCCGCAAATTCTGGCATCTATTTCGTGAATAATGTACAAACCAAGTGAACAAATCAGATTGCTCGTGTCCACTCGTTTTGCGCGGATATCTGGTGCGACATTATGATCAAACGTGTAACATCATATGGAGAATCCAACCAGTCAAGTCAACCTGTCCCGTTTCTGGTACATTTGTTCTTGTTAAGACGGCATGAGAACAGTGTAGTGCTTACATTCTATTTTTGGGGATTTGATTGACAGTTGAGATTTCATGCTACAAAGGGTCTCGGATTAAGGTCTATAAATGCTTTTTTTTTTAATAAATTTTTTTCGGTGGAGGTAACCGCCTCCATTTTTTAATGCTGACTTAACTAATTCTTAACTAAGTATGTACATCTGCAGAGTTTCCATTTCGGTTTGGGACTACTTGACAGGGCGGTAGCACTCGCTTCCTATCATTTTTATATCCTGGTGTCACCCAGGCCCAGTGTCTACCGCACCTGCGGGTCCTTGGTGTGTAATCATCCCCATTGCTGGGTCATAACACCGAGGAACCCCCCAAAGACGCACTCGTATGTGAGTGATACACGGCTGTAGGGCACAGCCGCAGAGCGCTCACCCTGCGTGGGGGTCGACCGTGAAAAAACTCACCGCCTTGGCTGAGATTCTAACCCCCACGATCTCCCGGCTTTGAGTCCTGCGCTCTACCCCTGAGCCACAGAAGCCGGTCTATAAATGCTTGGTTATGTCGTACACTTGCTAGTATGGAAGTGTCTCTGACCTTTGAGTGAGGTACCGTGATGAGCCACGAACAGTCCAAATTATCTGGGTAATGTTTTCCCTGAAGAAATCCACTGGAGTAGATGGCACCACTTGTCCCGCTCACCGTAACCGGTGCGCCCTGACACTCCCCGCTCTCCCGGACTGTGCAAAATTTTAAATATCATAACATATGATGTATCATAACATATTTTCTATATAAATCCGGTAGCGCATTTTTTTCAGTTATATTCAGGGAATCTGGGGTAAAAAAAAATTACAAAAGCTGCTCCATTTAAAATGAATGTTTTAATTATATTATAGATCCCACAATTTTAACCTGGTATACAATGTTCTATCTGAGGTTATACATATTTTTGTTTAAATATTCATCTATTTTTTAAAGAACTACATTGTTAAAAACATCAAGTACAAGAATGCCACTTTTATTGGGTAAATATTGGGTTACAAATATTTGTTTAATTACGTGAGATTAAAATCTAACTTATTAATGTCACATTAATGTCTTTTATGTCTAAAAGATATCCGAAACACATTTGTAAGACAAGAAAAACAAGTGCCGCCATCTGTTGCTTTTACCCGCGAAAACGAAAAAAGGCCCCGAACAATATTATACCATTGCCCCCTGGATGTGCCTTATTGATAAGCCCCCCCCCCACACACACACCCCTCCCGATAATAAAACGTCATTGAATGGCTATACATTTAATACATAGCTGCATGAACATATGTCTGAACAAAGACCTTTAAAAAAAATCAGTTGTTTTATTTACACTACATGAAAATCATGAAGAAAATGTGCTAAATATAGATGTCGCCAACAGTAATTGCATACATGATCTAAAAGTGGAATTATATCTATATTAAAGGAAACGCTTTTGATTAAAAAGACTTTTATACATATTTAACTGAAAAAAAGAGCTAACCTGAACAGTCAGACATTATACATGATCTCGCTTCCTTCGCGTGTCCTGGACATCCGTGGCCATTGCAACCCCGACTTCTAAATCTGTGACCTGACCCACACGTAACGTCACAGGAACCCCAGTGACTCCAGGCTCCCCAGAAACTCGGGGGAAGACAGTAGTTATAGCAAATTCTGGTTTGTATGCTCGATCCAGGGCACGATGTCCCGTCACATGTGCGATTACGATTACGAACTCCGAGACCACACGACACGCTGCACACTCCCCATGGGTGCCAACCCGACCACTGACTCGGCACCGGCGTCGTCTGAGGTACAGTCTCTGTTTAAAGCATACATGTGTATCAGTATGACCTTCCCATTTTATCAATATGAAAGGAAACGCTTTTGATTATCAGAACTTTTATACATGTTAAACTGGAAAAAAGAGCTTACCTGAACAGTCGGAAATTTTACATAATCTTGCTTCCTTTGAGTGTCCTGGACATCCGTTGCCATTGCAATCTCGACTTCTAAATCTGTAACCTGACCCACACGTATTTTCACAGGAACCCCATTGACCCCAGGCTCCCCAGAAACTCGGGGGCGGACAGGAGGTATAGCAAACCCTGGTTTGTATGCTCGGTCCAGGGCACGATGTCCCGTCACATGTGCGATTACGATTACGAACTCCGAGACCACACGACACGCTGCACACTCCCCATGGGTTCCAACCCGACCACTGACTCGGCACCGGCGTCGTCTGAGGTACGGTCTCTGATAAAAGCATACATGTGAATTAGTATTACCTCCCCATAATTATATAAATGCGTGAAAGATTATTTTTATGTATATTAATAATTAAACTTTTATTGTTATTATTATTAATATTATTATTATTATTAGTAGTAGTAGTAGTAACAGTAGTAGTCGTAGTAGTACAGTAGTAGTGAAGTAGCAGTAGCATGGAGCATTTTATCTCCATGGTTTTATTATAAGTGTAGAATTAGTATTAGTTTAATAGGGAGATTTTTTTAAAATTCTATCTCCATGGTTTTATCGTTTTTATTAGTAATATTGCCTCCGCCGGGAGGGTATGCGTGCATTCCATTCCGTGTGTTCGTGTGTCTGTTTGTTCTCAACATTACTCACGCAATCATAAACGGAATCTCATGAATTTTTCAGAGCATTTCGGCAATGGGCCAGTAAAGAATCGATTAGATTTTGGTGTGGATCCGACACAATATCGGATCCAGAAACGTCATCAATGAATATTCATAAATATAAATTCACTTATACACGAATGAACTTAGGAATATGGGCCGTATAAGTGGATGGCAGAGCCTTTATTCAATATAATGCAGATTTATAGGAACTTGCCCTCACATTTAATATGTTACAAAACCGACTTCATTCTTACATTTAGTTTCATTAAATTTTGTATTAGATTGTTTTTTTTACAGATGTCCAGCGCTAATTTGCTGAGAAGTAAGATCAAAGGTCACTTTGTATAGTTCTCAAAGCCCTGTTAATTTTCTTATAAGAATTATGGCAGTAAATATGCCCCTCGTGAATAAATGATTTGTGGTAAGGGTCATGTTTTAAATCAATGCTCCTGTTTGATTGTTTGATTTTTTTTTACTTTTTATACATTTTTGTATATTCTCAGAAAAAAATGCATACAGTGTACTTAGTCATGTAAATCGTTTACGACAGTTACTGCTCTTAAACTGGGTTCAGACTTGATGGCACTCGCAAAATTTATGAGAAACAGAAATACGTGAACCCGCATTTTCGCATTAAAATACGCATGGAAACTTCATTTATCGGGCTACATAGGTACACATATAAGATACATAAGGTTAAGGTACACATATATCAGGGCTTTCAACTGGAAATGTCCGGGACGCTAAGGCGTAAAATGTTGGAGAATCCCCGCGTTCCTGAATGCCCTGGTATATCTTATATAAAGAGGGGACTTTATACGGCAAGTAATAACAGTTCCGTCAAGAGGTTAATAACCAGTTACACTTACTTAGGTCGCAGTGTCCGTCACTGACCTGGACGTTATCCAGAGCCACCAAGGTTTCGTTCGTTGGAGCTGTGGTTATAACAGCAAATGAAAATCTGAAGGCTGAGTCCCCAGATGTATTAATACTCAGTCTCTCCCTGAGCCAGATACCGCCCGTGTCACCTAATTTAATAAAATTATAGTTTATTTACAACATCGGCCAAAAAAATGGTCAATATTTTTGTGTTGAGGTAAACGCTTCCATTTATATTTGTCCAATATTTTATATAAGTTACCCTCCAAGGCATAGGTAGACCACCAAAAAATAACGATCACTTGTTCATGATCCTGGTAAATTTTTGTTCTATATGTTAAGCCTCACTTTGACGACCACCCCGAGAATGCGACCACGTTATCGAGGTCCCGTTGATGGTCTTAATTTCGAGGTTTTACTGTATATTGTGTTTACATGCCTTCTGGATTTCACGTGTTCATAGGTTTCACATTCAAGTTGCTAAATTAGAATGATCCTGAAGTCGTACCTGTAGTTAAGACATTATTACGTATCTCTGAGGGTTAAGCGGGGTTTCATCACCCCTGGGGGACTTCAAATACCGAGAAATGATATACTGAACCTACTAACTTGTTAAAAATACCCGTCGGCACAAGGGTACTGAATGCGTCCGTCGGAATTACTGAAGAAACAACAAACTAAGCGAAAGGTGTGATAGAAATGCCTTTTATAAGCTCTAAAAGTTTCTCTAAGAAAATAAATATTAGCTCACCTTGCCTCTTCCACTGCACTCTATACCCGGGAATATTTTTGTATTGTAGAAAGACTGACAATAAGACCTCACTGTGGTCAGTCGCATACACCCAATGCCAGAACTCTAAACAGAACAGCCCGGGCCTCCCCATGGCTATGTATGAGGTTTTAACACCAGCAAAACTGTCGGCCGGAAGTGACGACATGTCCGCCATTAAATATTTACCTGCAGAAGAGCACAAGCATATATCAATATATTATATTCTGGTCTCCATTAATATTTATATTTTTTTATATCTGTTGTTATTAAAAAAGATTATTTTTTACTTATCTTCAGCAGAAATTCCACGAAATATGTGAGGTAAAATAAGAAGTCGACTGGCTTTGTATGTAGGTATGTAGTGCTTATATATATTGCTTATATATATATAATATATATATATATATATATATATATATATATATATATATATATATATATATATATATATATATATATGAACATGCCTTTTTAACTATAACGTGTGAATCAGCTACAAAAATCCTTCTGGAATAAACACAATATTTTGAGCCTACTAAAATGTTTTGCCTCCGTTGGGTGATTCAAAAAGTTAAATTTCTAATTTAAAAAAATATATTATAAGGAAATTGATTATAATTTCATGAATACATATAATATTTAATAGAAAAAACAGGCATTAAATGGTATATATTTTAATGAGACCTATCATGAATTTAAAACGACAATTAGACTGTTTGAATTAAAGACTTTATCCAGAAACGCTACCTTAACCCTCTGGCTCTCAGAGAGTCACTCATGTTCACCTGAGCTTTCCACCTTGCTCACCCTCATAAGACTAAATTTTCCGTGCAAGGTATTGCATATTCATTTTCTATTCTAAAGATTTAAATTGTAATATAAATAAAAGTGCCAGAATCTGTATAAAATGCAAATAGCGGGCTAAGAGATTGCCCGTCTGTTTCCAACCCACAGTCTAAATAAAATAATGGCTTGAGAAAAAGAGTTACCAGTATTGTTATGAAACGTGACGTCTATACTGGGTCTGAAGTGGCTGGAGTGTTGTCGAGCGGGGTCACTTCCGTATGATATCCCCCATGGTACGTCTAAGTTGGCGTCGAACAGGCAATGCGTGGTGTCCATGTTGCATTGGGTCAGGGCTGTTACAAAAATAAAACATGCAGCGTATTAAGTTTGTAAATAAATGCAAATCTTCACCTCCCAAATAAAGAGTGTTATACCACAGCTGGTTTGCAAAATACAATAGACCGTTTCCACCAGACTAGCGATATCTGTCGGCATCGACTGGCACAAAATAAAGATCGTATTGTAATAATATAAATAAGGGTACCTTCTCTCGTACTTTTCTATAGTTTCATTTAACAAAACCCGCAATTCTGGCTTATTACACCCGGGCGCAGCAGACCACATTTTAACACAGTGTGCATTTTTCTTTATTATTTCAGTACATATACGGTGCAGACATATTCACGCATGTTTCTTTACAAATTAAAAAAAAACACAGGGTTGTATACAAGAGTTAAATTAAAGCGCAAGGCAATCGCCAGGCAAGCACTTTAAGCCAATCGCCCTCCCAAACCACGTTCAGTATTCAAAGTGTGGATTGTAAGACTGATTTTTAAATAAATCAGATTCACTATTTACCTATATCTATCTAAATTATGGCACAGTCCCTGTTTATAATGAAGGTGAAACTATGAATGTATTATAAATATTATTATTATAAAGGTATGTGCTTTTTAAGTAAAAAGCAACATATCCTGGTTTCCAGCTTGTTCTTAAAGGGACTATAATTAACATATACCAGGTATATTAAATTTACATGAAATTTAGGGTATTATTCTTAATAAATTATGGTAAATGTCAAAATATCGTTCATAAACCATTTGCTTATTCTTCTACACCAGTGAAAAAAGCTTGCATTGGGAGCGACAGTTTGGCGCAAAACATAAATAAAGCGCAACCATCACCTGGTGGTCGTACCCCGCAAAAATTAAGATTTTTCAAGTTTACAAATGGTGTGTCTTACTTTTTTTTCTTGCATGTTTCTTCTTCATGTTTGGAAATTGTAGCGCGTGGACTGTGCTTGCTCACCCTCAGAGCCGTAATAACGTACAAAACAGGTGAACTAGAGATATTAAGCCAATGTGCCGGATTGTTTTTCCGGGAAACTTTTGTATTTAGCCAAAATTCAACTCATAATGGGAGATGACTCACATTCATTTGTATAATTAAATAAATAAGATCATTTATCTGTGCATTTTGGTTATTTTGACTTGATATATTAATCCATTATTTAATTTTTGTGGAAAGTATAAGTTTTAATTTAAATTCAGTTAACAATTCACTAGCAATCATCAAAGAAATAAAGCAATCTTTCTAATACCGTAACAGTAAAGCAATAGTGGGAAAATAATAATGATCCCCATTGATTGATAATCATTAAATAATCAATGCTGATCAATGCTGAATCGATGCACAATAGAAACACGAAAACAGAACAGAATCTTCACAAGGAGATGTTTGTTTGATATTCAGTTCCTTCAAGACTTAATTATATATATATATATTTTTCCATCGGCATGCACGTTGTACTTATTAAGAATGTCTGCAATGTTTTGATCCCATGGGTCAGTTTTGCCAGTTTTAAAGGGCCTATCGTCACCTATCTGACCTCTTTTGACGGAAGGTAATATTTTGGAGCTTTTAAGAATATAGTCCAGGAAACATGGATATCACCGCACACAGGCCGCTTGATTTGTTTGTATCAACGTGTTTATTATATGCATATTAAGCCAAAATAACAAAAAAAAACAATTTCAAGAAAGGTATCTGGTGCCATGTCAGTTTTATCTGATCTTAATGAAATTCTGTTGAGGTTTAAGGCTGCATCCAAGAAACAACTAGTTAATTTTTCCAGGTATGAATATGAATTATCAAGATATGTTTTCATTTAAAGGATTCTTAACCAGTTGAATAATTGAAGGCCATCATAAATGACCGACCGGTTATGTTATATTCACCAAGTCTACCAATCGGATATATGCAATAGCTATTTCAATGAATGATAAGCCTCGCACGTACTACTGAGAAACAGAGGCCCAAATTTTGTGGAACACATTAAATGAGGCAAACTCCTGCGTGCGCAAGGAATACCATATCATCTCTATGCAGACGACACACAATTATATATTTCTTTTGACCAAGCATCATTAACAGAAGCGGTTTTAAAAATAGAAAGCTGCATTCATCTTGTCAAAGAATGGATGAACAAGTATATTTTGAAAATGAATGAGTCTAAAACTGAAGTCTTGGTAATTTCTTCCAAAACACCGCAGATGGATCTGGTTTCCTCACTCAAAGTCGGTAGATCCACAGTAGATAGGTCTTTGCAAGCTAGAAACATAGGCGTCATTGTTGACTCCTGTTTAAGTATGAAACCACATATTCAGAATATCTGTAAGCGTGCATATTTACAACTTAGGAACATTGCTACTCTTAAAAAGTTTCTGAAAGCTGACTCACTTCTGAAGTTGGTACATGCATTTATAAAATCGAAATTGGACTAATGCAATTCGTTACTACTTGGCCTGCCTCAGTCCAGTTTTTACCCTCTGCAGCGTGTCCAGAACGCAGCCGCACGGGTCATCAGTGGAGCCCAAAGAAGAGATCATAACACTCCTGTATTGAAAACTCTCAATTGGCTCCCAGTACGTCAACGTATAGAGTACAAAGTCTTAGTGATGGTATTCAAATGTATACATGGTGAGGCCCCTGGATACTTAAGTGAGCTGATCATTCCCTATGAACCCACAAGGTCACTCAGGTCAGCTGATCTACACCAACTGGTAGTACCATTCACAAGGTCGTCTTTGGCTATGGAACGAGCTTTTAGTGTTTCGGGGCCTAGATTGTGGAATGAACTACCTCAACATTTAAAATCTGCAGTCACACTCGAAAGTTTTAAAAAACAATTGAAAACACATCTTTTTAGGGAGACATATGATTGTATGTAAATGTTTTTACGATCCTTAACTACTTATTTTTTATCCAATGACTGTGCATTTCATAGTGATACATGTACATCATAGTTCTTCAGTATTTCTATTTTCTGTCTTAAGTTCTAATATGTTATCTATTTAGATATGATTTTATGTGTATTGAATGTGTGTGAAGCGTTTTAGAGCACATATGTGGTTTACGCTATACAAAATAAATTATTATTATTATTATTAAATGACTCTCAGAAAATTGCTTCACATTAAAGGTCTAAAATCATCATTATGCTAGTGACTGGAACCACCTTTGTATCTAAATGCTACTTCATATACATGTCGTATATCAAATTTCATTTATATCCTGCTATATAGTTGTCTCATTCTCGTGAGTGCACTGTATATAACATTGCATATCATAATTAAATATTTTTTATGTTTAATATAATATCCTGCCGTATCATTTTGTCGTTATCCACTGTAATTATATTGTTCATTGCAGATCATTTTATATGATTTTACAGTGTACAAACTGTATTGTCTAACATGATCCTGTGGCAGATCAGACCATCTTTGCTCACCGAAAGACCCTGTATAAATAGGTTGAATATATTAACAGATGAATAAGGATACTTGTTCATCCCAAGTGCAAGGCGATGTCTTCGTCATTCGCTAGTATCATTGAAACCGTAATTCCATATTTACGATAGGGGTGACAGTTTACTCCGTGTTCATGCACAGGTGTGAACTAATTTTGTTCTGGTGGACAGAACTAGCCTGTGATGCAGTTAAGTGATGAACCGTTACACACATTTCTCTCGGTTTGGATTCATACATCCCCGGCGCCTACGCATCATGCATTTACACATGATCAAAATCCAGGTAATATTCCTTGTTTGATTATCCAGAATGTTGGAAGAGGTATGCGGTCTCTGAGTGCTGTCTAGTTTTATGAATATTTGGCTATAGTTAATTGTAATTAATTGATAATGCAATAGGAACTGTTATGAGACATGGATTCGCAAATACCTACACAACATATCAATTATATAGGTGACAGGGTTAATATCTTAGACGCATGGGATGACTGATCTATAGTGTTTGGAAATAGTGATGCTTTAAAGCATAAATTAAGCCACACCAGGTCAATAAGAACATAACTGAACTTTATAATATACGTTAAAATATGTATGACAGGCATGATAAATTGATAAACTGATATAGGTCGAGCATTATTTACAAAGGCACAGCAACTTCCATGCAGCGATACCTAGTGTCACCGCGTGGAATAAATGCTCATATTGTTTACAACATTAAAGATGCCCAATCACCTTCCTTTTGAAAAAGAATTAATGTGATTTCTGGTTTACTCTATGTATATATTGATAATCTAAGGGTCGTTTTTGGTTTTTATAAAAGCTCTTATAAGGCATTCCTGAAGGATGTGTGTACTTGTTTATCAACAACATGTTTGTAAACACAGCAATGTTGACAAACCGGAAAAACATGTAACCTAAGGTGGTAGGTTGCATATATGCGATGGTAGAAAGTTCACTTGTTGCAAGACGCCATTTGAAAAGCTCCGGCTTATTTGACTTGCTGAAAGATGCCCTTGTTAAATTTGTTTAATTTTGGTGGGCCCCACATATTATAAACACGTTGATATAAACAAATCATGCAGCCTGTGTACGGTGATATCCACGTTCTCTGGCCAATTTTTATAAAAGCTCAAAGGGATTACCTTTCGTTTATAAAGCTCAGATAGGTGATCGGACCCCTTTAAGACTGGCTTTCGACCGTCACCAATGATGTTTCAGAAACATTTAAAAGAACAAGACTAATTTTAAGTATCGTTTTTGGTAATATATATTCTTAGTTCATTTATATATTTCTGTGACAGCGCCAAAGAGAAAGTATTTAGAAATATGTATTCAGTCTGTTAAGATTATATATGATAATAGTAAAGTGTATAATGCTTGAGAGTAGTGGCACTTAATTGTTATCACGCAACTCCTCACTGGCAACGCCCCGGAAATTCCTGTTTTTTTAACATGTAATGTCGGCAGTGATATCAGGTGTGTCCTAAAGGGGGTTAACTTTCCAAATTTACCCATAAATCCTGTCATGTGTCTATTGCGGCGCCATCTGTCAAGAAACAACACTGGTTAAGCCCATTGAAAATATAGCCGGTTTCACAATAGACTCTTGGAAACTTGGTCCTGGACGAAATCGCGACGATATGGGTACTTAAGAAGTGATAATAATAACAAGTGACCCCTGGGTCATGACTCTGAGCTACTATACATGGCCAATGACATTATGGACCAACATAGCATCGGCTTCTGTGGCTAAGTATCACACGCTTCCTCTCATTTTATATCCTGGCGTTAACCAGGTCTGGTGACTACTGCACCTGCCGACCCTGGGTGTGTTATCGTCCCCATTACCGGGTCATACCACCGAGGAACCCCAAAAGGCGCACTAGTATGTGAGTGAAGCACGGTCGTCTGTGTTTTTCCATGGTTGAGCTGCAGTACTCAAAGCCGGGAGATCGTGAGTTCGAATCTCAACCGTGGCAGTGAGATTTTTCACAGTAGGCTCCCACCTAGGGTGAGCACTCTACAGGCTTAATTGGAAGGTCGTGGCCAACGATCATGCTTCACTCAAATACTGTAAGGCATGTTTTTGAAGAGCTTTCTCAAAATTTCTTCAAAGTTTGTAGGATGACAGAAATGTATATGTCTCCTTTAAGCACAGTTAATTGATTATCTAGAACAAAAAGATAATTTCTCAACTACCTAGTGCTTAATCTTGTGGCATGACTCTTACTTGTGATACCTGAGTTGACCATTAATCATGCCAATAAGGGGGGGGGGGGGGGTTCAGATGCAACCACTAGAGTCATAAATTGGATATTGCTATCTAAGATAAACATGAACGGCAAATTTAACGACACTTTATACATAAAATAATGGCAATTTTACACGTTCGAATGAATTAGTACTAAAAATGTATAACTAATGAATAAAATATAATTCTATTCTTGAAACTATCAATGATCAATATACATATATTTTCTTCAGGTATTGTAGTAGCTTTTTCCTCTTACTATTCAACATTTCAGGTCTGAAACCATTACGATTTTTATTTTGGACTTGTTAACATACGCCCGCCAACTGAACTTATATGATTAAACAAATATACTTACTTTTGGAGTTCAACAACTGATCGCCCGAAATCTCAATGTCATCCCCGCCTATAAAATAAGGAAAGGACGATGAGAACATATTTAAAGGTATCACAAATATAAATGCTTAATAAAACTATTTTATCAGAAGCCCCGTAGTAAAATATATTGGTATACATTTTATACAGATACACATGCTAGGACAAACAAATAACGATCAAAACCATAAATAGATCTTCATAGTAATATTATCTATAGGAGAAAGATTGCAAAATTAGTGTGTCTAATTTGGTAATCTTTGTGTGTTTTTTTTTTTTTTTTACACTTTTTACAAAATGAATTTCCATTCTTTCTTGGACAGCCTAGTGAAATTTGGTGATTATTCTCAAAAAATTAAATTATACCACACAAACCTCATAATTTCATAAGGTCCATAATATTGTTCATTTAAACTTTAGACTGGCAAAAACCAGTATTTGTATATATTGCGATCTTCTGATTCTTGTGTTTAAATGAAATCACATCGTCCATTTGTTTCCGACCTATAATAAAATAATGAAACTAAACAGACTTTCAGCAGATCAAATGTACCAATGCGCATGAGTCCCTCAAAAGTGTGATTGAAATGTTGTGAAAATAAGACCTCCATCTTAGATTTTTATTTTTATTTTATTTCTATACCAGTTTACAGTGTATGCATGGTTTTGATTTCTCTCAAATTAATAAAGTCTGTGCATCATTCCGTCATTGTAGATTATATTGTGGATCTGTCATTTTATAAAAACATTGGCAATTTTCAATGGGTACCCCTTTGTGGAACAGAGTATATAGATGTATAGTTGCTTTTTTGTTTAAGTTTTCCAAACTCAAGGTTTTTAAACACTGGATCGACTTAACATATGTATAATAATCAAACAAAACAAACTTGTCTTCATTAACGTCAGCAAACTTATGGCTATATCATATAAATTTTAAAAACAACCTAGCTATTGAAAGTAAGCAGCAATTGTTTCTGTTTCGGAAAAACAGAATCGTCAGACGACGAAGACGTAAAAAAAACCTTTGCTGACAGAAGTATAAATTATCCTGGATTATAACTTTTAACTGGTAAATTAGATGATAACATTAATATGTTATAAATTATTAGTCTTAATCGTTCCCCTAAATTTAAACATCGATTGTCCTTTATGCAGTTAAAATCTTCATGTTTGTCATTTGATGATTGTGCTGATGAGTGCTGCATGTCTATTTATTAAAATAGGTTATAAAAACTTACCAAAATCTTTCTGGAGTAGCCTTTCCAGGCCACTTGCTTTACTTTTATTGATGATCTAAAATGATAAAAACATTATTAGATGGGATTGAAACATGATAGAGAGAGTGAATAAGAGAGAGATAGAGAGTGAGAATGAGAATAAGAGAGAGAAACAAAGACAGAGAGAGAGATACAGCGGTGGCGGATCCAAAAATTCAAGGACGGGATAATAAGTTGATGGGTCTTTTGAAAACTAAGTTCTTAAATTGTGCATTTATTTGTTTTGTTCTGTATGTATAATATACATATACTGAATCCGCCACTGTAAAGTGATAATATAAGAGAGAGAGACACAGAAAAATCGTGAGAGGGAGAAATATAAAGGAAAAACAGTAAAAATTAAGAAGAAGAAATAAAACAAATGGGATAGACTCTTAACACTGCGTTTCCTGTGATTGATGATAAATTCACATTTTTTCATCTAAGCTTTATTGTAATAGTCCGATAGCCTTGAAGAGGAGCAAATCAAGTTACGAATTAATAAAGGAAGTGAAATATTAAGGATTGAATCATCGCCTTGTGACAGGAAATGGACCCACAAGGACCTGCTCAAGGAAGGGTTACATTGTATAGTAACAGAAATTTCCCTGCATGGAATGATGTCATGAACATTACTATAAAGGTGTTAACATATAATGTACAGTCATTCGTGTAGTTAAAGCGGAGGATTTTCCGACCAGACAATGTAACACATATCATATCCCTATTTAGATAGACCAAACCCTATGAAGGTGCATTGTTCACATTTAAAGATGTGTTATTTTTAACAACGATGTGGTATTTTATTGATATACAACTTCCTGCTTTCTGAATAAGCTTAAATAACATTCATATATATAGTTATACTATATATAGTTCGGCCATTGAGGTTATATGAATTGAGTGTGAACCTCCTTTGTTCCTCGGTTACACTTCCTCTGCTTTAATAATGTGGGAATATTTCGTTGTTTTACTAGCAATGGAAAGTAAATTGCAAGCAATTTGGTCATCACGGAATAATAATAAAATATTGAAAAGATAAATCATAGGAACTGTTTGAAACATCATGTTGGTTGATTGAAAGAAGTAATTCATTATTTAACATACCTTATATGCCAAAGTGAATTCTGCTTTATAGAATTTTATTATAATTATAATTATAATATAATCATAATTATTATTAAAATAAGTAATATCCTCGATGAAATATACATCACACTGACATGTAAGGTAACGGCCTGATCGTTGACATTTGTTCGCTGCACAATATTCAGTATTAATGCTGGTCAATAATTTCCTTTATATCTGACAGAACTAGATTATTTTTTCTTGATAATAAATGTTTTATTTCTTTGCATGTGCATACATAGTCGTTTATGGTCGATTATGAATAAAAAATCGATCTATTTAATCGGTTATGAAAGGAAAGGGCCAATCGTCGCTAAAGTCGATTGTTTGGCACACCACTATAGTATTAAGACTACGTTTGTTTTGTCGTGGAGATGCGTGTAAGCATACTCCAGACCACTGTATATATATTAAGTACATAAGTGACAAGTAATGCAATCAACACAGACTTTCTTGTGCGTTATTTTTTCTTACTAGGGACGGTCGTGAGTATGGAAACATTCAGTGGCGTCATTTTTTCTTCCAGGGTGGGGGGGGGGATGACTCGCCGACACACCTACACACATACATATATATATATATACTATATATATATATATATATATATATATATATATATATATATATATAACTTTTTGGCGCCTGTATGACATTTCAAATATATATATATACTTAATCACATTTCAAATATATTTTAATATAATATTTCACAGTAAACTCATAAATGGAGCCTGTCTATATTCTATTCAAATCTATAGTTATATATATATATATATATATATATATATTTATATATTTCTCTGCAAAGTGGGGGGGGGGGGAATAACATTGACCACCCCCCCCCTTGCCAAAAAGTGGGGCGGGGGATATATACCCCCCATCCCCCCTATATTGACGCCCCTGGAAACATTCAGTGATCTAACGTAACGTCAAAGGTTAATTGATACACAGTTTGGTCAGGAAAAGATGGAAGGGAGACAAAAGGCAGATAAAAAGTGATAAAAGGGGGTTGTTGAGAGTTAGTTTTGAGGTTATGTTTCATGTTACTTGTAAAAGGGTCGGTGTAAACGTTTAATGTCCTGTGACACTTTGACAAATACAAGTAGGTATAGGTATTCATAACGATTACATTTGTGTTTCAAATGAACAAGAAAGGGAGTAATAAAAATCTATGACCCGAGGTAACACATGTTATAATTACACATCATTGCACCTCATCCCATGGCGTTCTATGTATATCACCTTCTACTGCACAAGTGATTTCAATAGTAGGGTTTGCTGTTAACCGCTGCCAAGGAGATAACATGCACAAGTAAAATGTTTCTACTAATATGAGATTGGATCATGCGTTTTTTTTTCAAACTCAATCGCTCGCTATGTAAGCTAGGCTCTTTTTTTTGGACGGAACATTCTTGGCCGAGTGACAACTCCCTTTCCGCTACATACAGTAAACCTTGATATTGAAAGCAGTGATTTAGTTGAATAGGCTACGTAACTGCGTGACGAATATACCGTGAGTTACTTTGTAAAGGCGGTTTCACACCGGATGCGTCCGTTCGAATATGACACGAACGAATATTCCTGTCGTTCCGACAAAAATCCTGTCGCATCCGAAATTTCATTCACACCAAATCCGACCGATATTTTTGGTTTCCGACCGAGGAATTTTCGTCTCCGGAATTCGTATTGGACAGCTATATGAGTAATATATCGGATGCACTACAATATAGGCTTTATGGTATAATATATACACCTATACTGAAACATGTGGAATATTTCTTAACTTGTAAAGTGATTTCTTATTTATTAATAATAATTTATAATATAAAGTTTATCTCTGAGTGTACTGAAAGTATAATGGAAAATTGTTGGGCCTTGCCAGGTACCATGAGCTATAGTCATGAGTTTACAGGTGTCTTATTGTTTTGTCCGCGATTGATAATTAAAATAAATGTTCAAACGGCGATTGAAATCGCCTTTGATTAAAATATAATAATTTTTTCCCGATTAAATATACATATTATATAAAAAGAAGTCTGATTTAAATGAAAAAATCATTGGAAATAAACAGTTATAAATATCTGTGTAAATCAAATAAATTTGAATAAAATAAAAATAAACACTGCTTTTATATTTTTTATCACATTATCTTCAAAGAGTGGACAAGAAAACAAAATTTCATTTGTGTACAGTGTTATATAACAAAAAGGTAACGTACAAATGAACAAGTCTGGTTAAAAATGTTCCATCTCTTTAGTGTTGAAGGTGAAAAGAAGCTATTCTTGTCCGATGCGAACGACAAAAAATAGAACATGTTCTATTTTTTTCGTTCGGATAGCATCGTTCGGATTAGGTGTGTTTGCACAAAATAAAATAAAGGATTTTATTTTTTCGTTCGTACCTCAAATTTTCGTTCGGTCGTAAAATTCGTTCGGAAACAGCCGGTGTAAAACTGCCTTTAGATGTGAAACACACCAGTTCCTGGGGTCGAGTGGTTAGCGTGTCTGACTAATAGGCCGGTGCACTGGGAGGTGTTGGTTCGAATCTGACTTAGGCAAGTGTCTTCCCATGCTGAACTTTCACCCATGGAGGCTCTTAAAATAATTGGGAAGAAATCGCGGAGCTTGGCCTTTTGATATCGGGCAGGCCCAAGCCTTATCGGGGCCGTGGGTGGATACGTCGTTCGGGGACCGGAGACGACTGACACGAACGGGCAGTCTCTTCGGGAAGATTTGATGGCTATCCAGTGTTTTTAAACCAGCTGCTGGCTGGCTCAGGTTAACTGCTGAGATAACGCGGGGCTCATTGTATGAATGAGCCTGCCAGGAAAGCGCTAGACTGGCATACCCTTAAAGAAACCCGCAAAAAGAAAGGTGGTGTAAGAAGCATTACGAAATAAAGTGCGGTATCACAGCAAAAAAAAAAAAAATAAAATAAAAAATAAAAAGATGTGAAAGAAAGAACAAGATTGGAGTATTTATGTATGATATTTGATATGTAAAGTATTATATATATTAGGACTTCGCCACTTTTTGACAGAAAAACTTTATTTACTTTTGACGCAATAAAATTTGTTATTTGCTCTTCAGATTAAGAAAATAAAGTTATGCGGGTAAAATTGTACCCACAAATAAAAAAATGATAAATCAAGGCGGAGTAAATAGTACCATAGAATAAGCAGATTACATAGTATCTGGCGACAAAATACCCAGGTTTACGATATAACATGATATATCATAGTATTTGGCGAAATGGTACTCAGGAATACTGTACGTAAGAAGACATTCCTTAACTTAATGGTATTCCAGGATGCGGACATAACATATAATTGGACGAAATGGCAACAAATAACAAGAAATGATCATAGTATAGAGTACCAGGCTAAAACAGCCTTAGTCCAAATGGTTTCCCAGAACAAGGCCATTCGTTGTTACATGACGAACTTGTTAACTACATAAAGGACACAGTCTTTTGAAAACTAAAAGATTCCCCTTGACATTGACCTGTTAAACGACAATTAACTTACCCCACCATCATCATTTGAACCGCTTGGAGACCTACAAAAAAAAACGAAAATAAGCATCAGCTGACATTGTCCAGTTTCGGACACCTGACTTCTCAAGTGGCACTTTGTGATATGGACCCTTCAGATAGACACAGACGCCATCAGTTCATTCAATTTACTATTATTATTATTATTATTATTATTATTATTATTATTATGGATTCATTTATAAACAAATTTGCAAGGAACTTTTTTTTATTTCTTTCCTTTTAGAAGCTTTTATCTCACATGGGATATGAACTGCGGGTCAACTAATTTTAATCTTGAGCCAATGAGAGATAGAGATAGAGACCTAGAGACAGAGAAAGACAGAGAGACAGAAAGACAGAGAGAAAGACAGAGATATAGACTGGGATGGAGAGGGACAGACGGAGAGAGAGAGAGACAATGAGAGGTGGCTCAGAGAGCGATAGAAACAACAAAGGGAATTTTGAATTCATATCACAATAGCCAAAGTTTGAGAAGGAAAAAGATACACTCAAATATTCCTGCCCTTGTCTTTCCTGTCTTCTCGTTAAAATTAACAACATCGGTGTGCTTTCTGAGGAGAGATTTGTGTTTCATTGTGAGCGGCTCATAAACCGGGTCTTTGTGGAGGTTTAATGATAAATGCCAAGCGGATCACGTGACCGAAAAAAATTATATATTTTAAATATATATAATATAATATCATAATCATATATATAATTTACCCACCTGTGCGCCGATTCAATGGTTGACAATTGATGATTTATGGCGGGGTCCGATGTCGTCTGCTCATGCGGAACCGAGGCTGTACCTGTGCTGCCTTCTTGGGATCTCGTTGTCAAAGTGGCTTCATTTGAACCTCTGACATCGATTATCGCCAAAAATAGGCAAAACAGTCTTGCTTTCCCTGAGAACATCTCCGACACCGTCAGCGGCTTGATTCCAGTAAATGACGACAGAATATGGGACACCACATAATATGCTCAGTTCCTGTCTCCACGCATGGATAGACGTAACTCCGCCCAACATGAGCCGAGTTATAATGACAGCTGAAATAGACACGCAACCAAAATCAATTCAGTGACGTAGAAAATGAGGTTATCATGAAATCTTAACAAGCTGTAGTTTGTATGTAACATGATGGAAATGAATTCCTTGGTTGAGGGAAGACGCGCGTTGATCCATTCAGTGCGGGCTATACCGGCCTGGTACAAAGAACCGCCGTGATATGAGAACTCGCTGGTACAATGTCCCTGGCTTACGGACAAAAATACGGCCGCCCAATTCATGGGAAACAATAATTTGTGTACACCCCTTGAACCAACTCGGATCTTCCTTTAAATCAATGTTTGACAATAACTAAGGATAAGTTTGACATTCCCACAATAAATATAATATAACAAGAGTAAGGGGTAAACTGGAAAGTTGTGTCGTGAACCAAAGAGAAAAGCTACAGTGGAAACGTCTTCATTTTTTATTTTTATCTGTTACGTATCGCAGTTTACTTATAAAAACACCATCCTTGCTCTTATCCATATTTCAATAGAAGCCACCGTGTATATATATATATATATATATATATATATATATATATATATATATATATATAAATCTATATCATACTGGTTACATTTTGTTGCAGATAGGTTGACGACTCCTAACTTATAGTAACTCCCAGGAATCCTATAGACCTAAAGCTGTAAAATAATAATGCATTACTTTGTTTCTTGTCGAGAACGAATGTTTTTACCATCTCAATCTAATCTGAGCATTATAATACAATCTATAGGAAAGTCTAATATAGTTTGAAAAGTGCATTTTAGATATGGATTTCATCACGACTCTATCTAGACTAATTTGAGTGCCTACTGAGAGTCGTGATATGAAGACTATTTCATTAATTACAATTTGGCAATAGTTTTTCTCACATTAAGTGATTTTGGGTGCTCTTGCACATGCTCTTGCAACCGACATTTGGAAGAGCTGATCTGAACTCGGGATCATTTTTGTCACTCCTTTCTCGCATTTAAACGCGCATATAGGTTTTCTCTGCTGACTGGCATATCTTTTTTCTCAGGTAATGCAATCTCTGCTAACAAAACATTTTTCCCGAAGAAAATGTTATCTCTGCTATCTATAAAATCTTTATCATCGTGTTATGTTTTCTCTGATAACTAACATATCTTAATGCTTATATAATATTGTCTCTGCTGTCTGGTTTATCCTTATATGCACAAGTATAATGTTTCCTCTGCTTCTAACATATCTTTATGCTCAGGTAATGTTATCTTTTCTTCTAACATATCTTTATGCTCAGGTAGAGTTATCTCTAATTCTAACATATCTTTATGCTAAGGTAATGTTATCTTTGATTCTAAGATATTTTTATGCTCAGGTAATGTTATCTTTGATTCTAAGATATTTTTATGCTCAGGTAATGTTATCTTTGATTCTAAGATATTTTTATGCTCAGGTAATGTTATCTCTGATTCTAACATATCTTTATGCTAAGGTAATGTTATCTTTGATTCTAAGATATTTTTATGCTCAGGTAATGTTATCTTTGATTCTAAGATATTTTTATGCTCAGGTAATGTTATCTTTGATTCTAAGATATTTTTATGCTCAGGTAATGTTATCTCTGATTCTAAGATATTTTTATGCTCAGGTAATGTTATCTCTGATTCTAACATATCTTTATGCTAAGGTAATGTTATCTTTGATTCTAAGATATTTTTATGCTCAGGTAATGTTATCTTTGATTCTAAGATATTTTTATGCTCAGGTAATGTTATCTCTAATTCTAACATATCTTTATGCTAAGGTAATGTTATCTTTGATTCTAAGATATTTTTATGCTAAGGTAATGTTATCTTTGATTCTAAGATATTTTTATGCTCAAGTAATGTTATCTCTGATTCTAACATATCTTTATGCTAAGGTAATGTTATCTTTGATTCTAAAATATTTTTATGCTCAGGTAATGTTATCTTTGATTCTTAGATATTTTTATGCTCAGGTAATGTTATCTTTGATTCTAAGATATTTTTATGCTCAGGTAATGTTATCTCTGATTCTAAGATATTTTTATGCTCAGGTAATGTTATCTCTGATTCTAAAATATCTTTATGCTAAGGTAATGTTATCTTTGATTCTAAGATATTTTTATGCTAAGGTAATGTTATCTTTGATTCTAAGATATTTTTATGCTCAGATAATGTTATCTTTGATTCTAAGATATTTTTATGCTAATGTAATGTTATCTTTTCTTCTAACATATCTTTATGCTCAGGTAGAGTTATCTCTAATTCTAACATATCTTTATGCTAAGGTATTGTTATCTTTGATTCTAAGATATTTTTATGCTCAGGTAATGTTATCTCTGCTTCTAACATATCTTTATGCTAAGGTAATGTTATCTTTGATTCTAAGATATTTTTAGGCTCAGGTAATGTTATCTTTGATTCTAAGATATTTTTATGCTCAGGTAATGTTATCTTTGATTCTAAGATATTTTTATGCTCAGGTAATGTTATCTCTGATTCTAAGATATTTTTATGCTCAGGTAATGTTATCTCTGATTCTAACATATCTTTATGCTAAGGTAATGTTATCTTTGATTCTAAGATATTTTTATGCTCAGGTAATGTTATCTTTGATTCTAAGATATTTTTATGCTCAGGTAATGTTATCTCTAATTCTAACATATCTTTATGCTAAGGTAATGTTATCTTTGATTCTAAGATATTTTTATGCTAAGGTAATGTTATTTTTGATTCTAACATATCTTTATGCTAAGGTAATGTTATCTCTGATTCTAAGATATTTTATGCTCAGGTAATGTTATCTTTGATTCTAAGATATTTTTATGCTCAGGTAATGTTATCTCTGATTCTAAAATATTTTTATGCTCAGGTAATGTTATCTTTGATTCTAAGTTACTTTTATGCTCAAGTAATGTTATCTCTGATTCTAACATATCTTTATGCTAAGGTAATGTTATCTTTGATTCTAAGATATTTTTATGCTCAGGTAATGTTATCTTTGATTCTAAGATATTTTTATGCTCAGGTAATGTTATCTTTGATTCTAAGATATTTTTATGCTCAGGTAATGTTATCTCTGATTCTAAGATATTTTTATGCTCAGGTAATGTTATCTCTGATTCTAAAATATCTTTATGCTAATGTAATGTTATCTTTGATTCTAAGATATTTTTATGCTCAGGTAATGTTATCTTTGATTCTAAGATATTTTTATGCTCAGGTAATGTTATCTCTGATTCTAACATATCTTTATGCTAATATAATGTTATCTTTGTTTCTAAGATATTTTTATGCTAAGGTAATGTTATCTCTGATTCTAACATATCTTTATGCTAAGGTAATGTTATCTTTGATTCTAAGATATTTTTATGCTCAGGTAATGTTATCTTTGATTCTAACATATCTTTATGCTAAGGTAATGTTATCTTTGATTCTAAGATATTTTTATGCTCAGGTAATGTTATCTTTGATTCTAACATATCTTTATGCTAAGGTAATGTTATCTCTGATTCTAAGATATTTTATGTTCAGGTAATTTTATCTTTGATTCTAAGATATTTTTATGCTCAGGTAATGTTATCTCTGATTCTAAAATATTTTTATGCTCAGGTAATGTTATCTTTGATTCTAAGATATTTTTATGCTTAGGTAATGTTATCTCTGATTCTAGGATATTTTTATGCTCAGGTAATGTTATCTCTGATTCTAACATATCTTTATGCTCAGGTAATGTTATCTCTGATTCTAAGATATTTTTATGCTCAGGTAATGTTATCTTTGATTCTAAGATATTTTTATGCTCAGGTAATGTTATCTCTGATTCTAAGATTTTTTTATGCTCAGGTAATGTTATCTCTGATTCTAAGATATTTTTATGCTCAGGTAATGTTATCTTTGATTCTAAGATATTTTTATGCTCAGGTAATGTTATCTTTTCTTCTAACATATCTTTATGCTCAGGTAGAGTTATCTCTAATTCTAACATATTTTTATGCTCAGGTAATGTTATCTTTGATTCTAAGCTATTTTTATGCTCAGGTAATGTTATCTTTGATTCTAAGATATTTTTATTCTCAGGTAATGTTATCTCTGATTCTAAGATATTTTTATGCTCAGGTAATGTTATCTCTGATTCTAACATATCTTTATGCTAAGGTAATGTTATCTTTGATTCTCAGATATTTTTATGCTCAGGTAATGTTATCTTTGATTCTTAGATATTTTTATGCTCAGTTAATGTTATCTCTAATTCTAACATATCTTTATGCTAAGGTAATGTTATCAATGATTCTAAGATATTTTTATGCTAAGGTAATGTTATCTTTGATTCTAAGTTACTTTTATGCTCAAGTAATGTTATCTCTGATTCTAACATATCTTTATGCTAAGGTAATGTTATCTTTGATTCTAAGATATTTTTATGCTCAGGTAATGTTATCTTTGATTCTAAGATATTTTAATGTTCAGGTAACGTTATCTTTGATTCTAAGATATTTTTATGCTCAGGTAATGTTATCTTTGATTCTAAGATATTTTTATGCTCAGGTAATGTTATCTTTGATTCTAAGATATTTTTATGCTCAGGTAATGTTATCTTTGATTCTAAGATATTTTTATGCTCAGGTAATGTTATCTCTGATTCTAAGATATTTTTATGCTCAGGTAATGTTATCTTTGATTCTAACATATCTTTATGCTAAGGTAATGTTATCTTTGATTCTAAGATATTTTTATGCTCAGGTAATGTTATCTCTGATTCTAAGATATTTTTATGCTCAGGTAATGTTATCTTTGATTCTAACATATCTTTATGCTCAGGTAATGTTATCTTTGAATCTAAGATATTTTTATGCTCAGGTAATGTTATCTATGATTCTAAGATATTTTTTTTATGCTCAGGAAATATTATCTCTAATTCTAACATATCTTTATGCTAAGGTAATGTTATCTTTGAATCTAAGATATTTTTATGCTCAGGTAATGTTATCTTTGATTCTAAGATATTTTTATGCTCAGGAAATATTATCTCTAGTTCTAACATATCTTTATGCTAAGGTAATGTTATCTTTGATTCTAAGATATTTTTATGCTCAGGTAATGTTATCTTTGATTCTAAGATATTTTTATGTTTAGGTAATGTTATCTTTGATTCTAAGATATCTTTATGCTAAGGTAATGTTATCTTTGATTCTAAGATATTTTTATGCTAAGGTAATGTTATCTTTAATTCTAAGATACTTTTATGCTCAGGTAATGTTATCTTTGATTCTAAGTTATTTTTATGCTCAGGTAATGTTATCTCTGATTCTAAGATATTTTTATGCTCAGGTAATGTTATCTCTGATTCTAACATATCTTTATGCTAAGATAATGTTATCTTTGATTCTCAGATATTTTTATGCTCAGGTAATGTTATCTTTGATTCTAAGATATTTTTATGCTCAGGTAATGTTATCTCTAATTCTAACATATCTTTATGCTAAGGTAATGTTATCTATGATTCTAAGATATTTTTATGCTAAGGTAATGTTATCTTTGATTCTAAGTTACTTTTATGCTCAAGTAATGTTATCTCTGATTCTAACATATCTTTATGCTAAGGTAATGTTATCTTTGATTCTAAGATATTTTTATGCTCAGGTAATGTTATCTTTGATTCTAAGATATTTTTATGCTCAGGTAATGTTATCTTTGATTCTAAGATATTTTTATGCTCAGGTAATGTTATCTCTGATTCTAAGATATTTTTATGCTCAGGTAATGTTATCTCTGATTCTAAAATATCTTTATGCTAAGGTAATGTTATCTTTGATTCTATGATATTTTAATGCTCAGGTAATGTTATCTTTAATTCTAAGATATTTTTATGCTCAGGTAATGTTATCTCTGATTCTAACATATCTTTATGCTAAGGTAATGTTATCTTTGTTTCTAAGATATTTTTATGCTAAGGTAATGTTATCTCTGATTCTAACATATCTTTATGCTAAGGTAATGTTTTATTTGATTCTAAGATATTTTTATGCTCAGGTAATGTTATCTTTGATTCTAACATATCTTTATGCTAAGGTAATGTTATCTTTGATTCTAAGATATTTTTATGCTCAGGTAATGTTATCTTTGATTCTAACATATCTTTATGCTCAGGTAATGTTATCTTTGAATCTAAGATATTTTTATGCTCAGGTAATGTTATCTATGATTCTAAGATATTTTTTTTATGCTCAGGAAATATTATCTCTAATTCTAACATATCTTTATGCTAAGGTAATGTTATCTTTGAATCTAAGATATTTTTATGCTCAGGTAATGTTATCTTTGATTCTAAGATATTTTAATGATCAGGAAATATTATCTCTAGTTCTAACATATCTTTATGCTAAGGTAATGTTATCTTTGATTCTAAGATATTTTTATGCTCAGGTAATGTTATCTTTGATTCTAAGATATTTTTATGTTTAGGTAATGTTATCTTTGATTCTAAGATATCTTTATGCTAAGGTAATGTTATCTTTGATTCTAAGATATTTTTATGCTAAGGTAATGTTATCTTTGATTCTAAGATACTTTTATGCTCAGGTAATGTTATCTTTGATTCTAAGTTATTTTTATGCTCAGGTAATGTTATCTTTGATTCTAAGATATTTTTATGCTCAGGTAATGTTATCTCTGATTCTAAGATATTTTTATGCTCAGGTAATGTTATCTCTGATTCTAACATATCTTTATGCTAAGGTAATGTTATCTTTGATTCTAAGATATTTTTATGCTCAGGTAATGTTATCTTTGATTCTAAGCTATTTTTATGCTCAGGTAATGTTATCTTTGATTCTAAGATATTTTTATGCTCAGGTAATGTTATCTCTGATTCTAAGATATTTTTATGCTCAGATAATGTTATCTCTGATTCTAAGATATCTTTATGCTAAGGTAATGTTATCTTTGATTTTCAGATATTTTTATGCTCAGGTAATGTTATCTTTGATTCTAAGATATTTTTATGCTCAGGTAATGTTATCTCTAATTCTAACATATCTTTATGCTAAGGTAATGTTATCTATGATTCTAAGATATTTTTATGCTAAGGTAATGTTATCTTTGATTCTAAGTTACTTTTATGCTCAAGTAATGTTATCTCTGATTCTAACATATCTTTATGCTAAGGTAATGTTATCTTTGATTCTAAGATATTTTTATGCTCAGGTAATGTTATCTTTGATTCTAAGATATTTTTATGCTCAGGTAATGTTATCTCTGATTCTAAGATATTTTTATGCTCAGGTAATGTTATCTCTGATTCTAAAATATCTTTATGCTAAGGTAATGTTATCTTTGATTCTATGATATTTTTATGCTCAGGTAATGTTATCTCTGATTCTAACATATCTTTATGCTAAGGTAATGTTATCTTTGTTTCTAAGAAATTTTTATGCTAAGGTAATGTTATCTATGATTCTAAGATATTTTTATGCTCAGGTAATGTTATCTCTGATTCTAAGATATTTTTATGCTCAGGTAATGTTATCTCTGATTCTAACATATCTTTATGCTAAGGTAATGTTATCTTTGATTCTAAGATATTTTTATGCTCAGGTAATGTTATGTTTGATTCTAAGCTATTTTTATGCTCAGGTAATGTTATCTTTGATTCTAAGATATTTTTATGCTCAGGTAATGTTATCTCTGATTCTAAGATATTTTTATGCTCAGATAATGTTATCTCTGATTCTAAGATATCTTTATGCTAAGGTAATGTTATCTTTGATTCTCAGATATTTTTATGCTCAGGTAATGTTATCTTTGATTCTAAGATATTTTTATGCTCAGGTAATGTTATCTCTAATTCTAACATATCTTTATGCTAAGGTAATGTTATCTATGATTCTAAGATATTTTTATGCTAAGGTAATGTTATCTTTGATTCTAAGTTACTTTTATGCTCAAGTAATGTTATCTCTGATTCTAACATATCTTTATGCTAAGGTAATGTTATCTTTGATTCTAAGATATTTTTATGCTCAGGTAATGTTATCTTTGATTCTAAGATATTTTTATGCTCAGGTAATGTTATCTCTGATTCTAAGATATTTTTATGCTCAGGTAATGTTATCTCTGATTCTAAAATATCTTTATGCTAAGGTAATGTTATCTTTGATTCTATGATATTTTTATGCTCAGGTAATGTTATCTTTGATTCTAAGATATTTTTATGCTCAGGTAATGTTATCTCTGATTCTAACATATCTTTATGCTAAGGTAATGTTATCTTTGTTTCTAAGATATTTTTATGCTAAGGTAATGTTATCTCTGATTCTAACATATCTTTATGCTAAGGTAATGTTTTATTTGTTTCTAAGATATTTTTATGCTCAGGTAATGTTATCTTTGATTCTAACATATCTTTATGCTAAGGTAATGTTATCTTTGATTCTAAGATATTTTTATGCTCAGGTAATGTTATCTCTGATTCTAACATATCTTTATGCTAAGGTAATGTTATCTTTGATTCTAAGATATTTTTATGTTCAGGTAATGTTATCTTTGATTCTAAGATATTTTTATGATCAGGTAATGTTATCTCTAATTCTAACATATCTTTATGCTAAGGCAATGTTATCTTTGATTCTAAGATATTTTTATGCTCAGGTAATGTTATCTCTGATTCTTACATATCTTTATGCTAAGGTAATCTTATCTTTGATTCTAAGATATTTTTATGCTAAGGTAATGTTATCTTTGATTCTAAGATATTTTTATGCTCAGGTAATGTTATCTCTAATTCTAACATATCTTCATGCTAAGGTAATGTTATCTTTGATTCTAAGATATTTTTATGCTCAGGTAATGTTATCTTTGATTCTAAGATATTTATATGCTCAGGTAATGTTATCTCTGATTCTAACATATCTTTATGCTAAGGTAATGTTATCTTTGATTCTAAGATATTTTTATGCTCAGGTAATGTTATCTTTGATTCTAAGATATTTTTATGTTTAGGTAATGTTATCATTGATTCTAAGATATTTTTATGCTCAGGTAATGTTATCTCTGATTCTAAGATATTTTTATGCTCAGGTAATGTTATCTCTGATTCTAACATATCTTTATGCTAAGGTAATGTTATCTTTGATTCTAAGATATTTTTATGCTCAGGTAATGTTATCTTTGATTCTAAAATATTTTTATGCTCAGGTAATGTTATCTTTGATTCTAAGATATTTTTATGATCAGGTAATGTTATCTCTAATTCTAACATATCTTTATGCTAAGGCAATGTTATCTTTGATTCTAAGATATTTTTATGCTCAGGTAATGTTATCTCTGATTCTAACATATCTTTATGCTAAGGTAATGTTATCTTTGTTTCTAAGATATTTTTTTGCTAAGGTAATGTTATCTCTGATTCTAACATATCTTTATGCTAAGGTAATGTTATCTTTGATTCTAAGATATTTTTATGCTCAGGTAATGTTATCTTTGATTCTAACATATCTTTATGCTAAGGTAATGTTATCTCTGATTCTAAGATATTTTTATGCTCAGGTAATGTTATCTTTGATTCTAAGATATTTTTATGCTCAGGTAATGTTATCTCTGATTCTAAGATTTTTTTATGCTCAGGTAATGTTATCTTTGATTCTAAGATATTTGTATGCTCAGGTAATGTTATCTCTGATTCTAAGATATTTTTATGCTCAGGTAATGTTATCTCTGATTCTAACATATCTTTATGCTAAGGTAATGTTATCTCTGATTCTAACATATCTTTATGCTAAGGTAATGTTATCTTTGATTCTAAGATATTTTTATGCTCAGGTAATGTTATCTCTGATTCTTACATATCTTTATGCTAAGGTAATCTTATCTTTGATTCTAAGATATTTTTATGCTAAGGTAATGTTATCTTTGATTCTAAGATATTTTTATGCTCAGGTAATGTTATCTCTAATTCTAACATATCTTTATGCTAAGGTAATGTTATCTTTGATTCTAAGATATTTTTATGCTCAGGTAATGTTATCTTTGATTCTAAGATATTTATATGCTAAGGTAATGTTATCTCTGATTCTAACATATCTTTATGCTAAGGTAATGTTATCTTTGATTCTAAGATATTTTTATGCTCAGGTAATGTTATCTTTGATTCTAAGATATTTTTATGCTCAGGTAATGTTATCTTTGATTCTAAGATATTTTTATGCTCAGGTAATGTTATCTCTGATTCTAAGATATTTTTATGCTCAGGTAATGTTATCTCTGATTCTAACATATCTTTATGCTAATGTAATGTTATCTTTGATTCTAAGATATTTTTATGCTCAGGTAATGTTATCTTTGATTCTAAAATATTTTTATGCTCAGGTAATGTTATCTTTGATTCTAAGATATTTTTATGCTCAGGTAATGTTATCTCTGATTCTAACATATCTTTATGCTAAGGTAATGTTATCTTTGATTCTAAGATATTTTTATGCTCAGGTAATGTTATCTCTGATTCTAGGATATTTTTATGCTCAGGTATGTTATCTCTGATTCTAACATATCTTTATGCTCAGGTAATGTTATCTCTGATTCTAAGATATTTTTATGCTAAGGTAATGTTATCTTTGATTCTAAGTTACTTTTATGCTCAAGTAATGTTATCTCTGATTCTAACATATCTTTATGCTAAGGTAATGTTATCTTTGATTCTAAGATATTTTTATGCTCAGGTAATGTTATCTTTGATTCTAAGATATTTTTATGCTCAGGTAATGTTATCTTTGATTCTAAGATATTTTTATGCTCAGGTAATGTTATCTCTGATTCTAAGATATTTTAATGCTCAGGTAATGTTATCTCTGATTCTAAAATATCTTTATGCTAAGGTTATGTTATCTTTGATTCTAAGATATTTTTATGCTCAGGTAATGTTATCTTTGATTCTAAGATATTTTTATGCTCAGGTAATGTTATCTCTGATTCTAACATATCTTTATGCTAAGGTAATGTTATCTTTGTTTCTAAGATATTTTTTTGCTAAGGTAATGTTATCTCTGATTCTAACATATCTTTATGCTAAGGTAATGTTATCTTTGATTCTAAGATATTTTTATGCTCAGGTAATGTTATCTTTGATTCTAACATATCTTTATGCTAAGGTAATGTTATCTTTGATTCTAAGATATTTTTATGCTCAGGTAATGTTATCTTTGATTCTAACATATCTTTATGCTAAGGTAATGTTATCTCTGATTCTAAGATATTTTATGCTCAGGTAATGTTATCTTTGATTCTAAGATATTTTTATGCTCAGGTAATGTTATCTCTAATTCTAAAATATTTTTATGCTCAGGTAATGTTATCTTTGATTCTAAGATATTTTTATGCTCAGGTAATGTTATCTCTGATTCTAGGATATTTTTATGCTCAGGTAATGTTATCTCTGATTCTAACATATCTTTATGCTCAGGTAATGTTATCTCTGATTCTAAGATATTTTTATGCTCAGGTAATGTTATCTTTGATTCTAAGATATTTTTATGCTCAGGTAATGTTATCTCTGATTCTAAGATTTTTTTATGCTCAGGTAATGTTATCTTTGATTCTAAGATATTTGTATGCTCAGGTAATGTTATCTCTGATTCTAAGATATTTTTATGCTCAGGTAATGTTATCTCTGATTCTAACATATCTTTATGCTAAGGTAATGTTATCTTTGATTCTAAGATATTTTTATGCTCAGGTAATGTTATCTTTGATTCTAAGATATTTTTATGATCAGGTAATGTTATCTCTAATTCTAACATATCTTTATGCTAAGGTAATGTTATCTTTGATTCTAAGATATTTTTATGCTCAGGTAATGTTATCTCTGATTCTTACATATCTTTATGCTAAGATAATGTTATCTTTGATTCTAAGATATTTTTATGCTAAGGTAATGTTATCTTTGATTCTAAGATATTTTTATGCTAAGGTAATGTTATCTTTGATTCTAAAATATTTTTATGCTAAGGTAATGTTATCTTTGATTCTAAGATATTTTTATGCTCAGGTAATGTTATCTCTAATTCTAACATATCTTTATGCTAAGGTAATGTTATCTTTGATTCTAAGATATTTTTATGCTCAGGTAATGTTATCTTTGATTCTAAGATATTTATATGCTCAGGTAATGTTATCTCTGATTCTAACATATCTTTATGCTAAGGTAATGTTATCTTTGATTCTAAGATATTTTTATGCTCAGGTAATGTTATCTTTGATTCTAAGATATTTTTATGCTCAGGTAATGTTATCTTTGATTCTAAGATATTTTTATGCTCAGGTAATGTTATCTCTGATTCTAAGATATTTTTATGCTCAGGTAATGTTATCTCTGATTCTAACATATCTTAATGCTAAGGTAATGTTATCTTTGATTCTAAGATATTTTTATGCTCAGGTAATGTTATCTTTGATTCTAAGATATTTTTATGCTCAGGTAATGTTATCTTTGATTCTAAGATATTTTTATGCTCAGGTAATGTTATCTCTGATTCTAAGATATTTTTAAGCTCAGGTAATGTTATCTCTGATTCTAACATATCTTTATGCTAAGGTAATGTTATCTTTGATTCTAAGATATTTTTATGCTCAGGTAATGTTATCTCTGATTCTTAGATATTTTTATGCTCAGGTAATGTTATCTCTAATTCTAACATATCTTTATGCTCAGGTAATGTTATCTTTGATTCTAAGATATTTTTATGCTCAGGAAATATTATCTCTAATTCTAACATATCTTTATGCCAAGGTAATGTTATCTTTGATTCTAAGATATTTTTATGCTCAGGTAATGTTATCTTTGATTCTAAGATATTTTAATGTTAAGGTAATGTTATCTTCGATTCTAAGATATCTTTATGCTAAGGTAATGTTATCTTTGATTCTAAGATAGTTTTATGCTAAGGTAATGTTATCTTTAATTCTAAGATACTTTTATGCTCAGGTAATGTTATCTTTGATTCTAAGATATTTTTATGCTCAGGTAATGTTATCTTTGATTCTAAGATATTTTTATGCTCAGGTAATGTTATCTCTGATTCTAAGATATTTTTATGCTCAGGTAATGTTATCTCTGATTCTAACATATCTTTATGCTAAGGTAATGTTTTCTTTGATTCTAAGATATTTTTATGCTCAGGTAATGTTATCTCTAATTCTAACATATCTTTATGCTCAGGTAATGTTATCTTTGATTCTAAGATATTTTTATGCTCAGGTAATGTTATCTTTGATTCTAAGATATTTTTATGCTCAGGTAATGTTATCTTTGATTCTAAGATATTTTTATGCTCAGGTAATGTTATCTTTGATTCTAAGATATCTTTATGCCAAGGTAATGTTATCTTTGATTCTAAGATATTTTTATGCTCAAGTAATGTTATCTCTGATTCTAACATATCTTTATGCTAAGGTAATGTTATCTTTGATTCTAAAATATTTTTATGCTCAGGTAATGTTATCTCTGATTCTAAGATATTTTTATGCTCAGGTAATGTTATCTCTGATTCTAACATATCTTTATGCTAAGGTAATGTTATCTTTGATTCTAAGATATTTTTATGCTAAGCTAATATTATCTTTGATTCAAAGATATTTTTATGCTCAGGTAATGTTATCTTTGATTCTAAGATATTTCTATGCTAAGGTAATGTTATCTTTGATTCTAAGATACTTTTATGCTCAGGTAATGTTATCTCTGATTCTAACATATCTTTATGCTAAGGTAATGTTATCTTTGATTCTAAGATATTTTTATGCTCAGGTAATGTTATCTTTGGTTCTAAGATATTTTCATGCTCAGGTAATGTTATCTCTTATTCTAACATATCTTTATGCTCAGGTAATGTTATCTCTGATTCTAACATATCTTTATGCTCAGGTAAGGTAATGTTATCTCTGCTTCCTAACATATTATCTTTATGCTCAGATAATGTTATCTCTGCTTCTAACATATCTTTATGCTCAGATAAGGTTATCTCTGCTTCCTAACATATTATCTTAATGCTCATATATTGTTATCTCTGTTGAAAAGCATATCTTTATCCACATATATTGTTATCTCTGCTTTTTAACATATCTTAATGCCCAGATAATGTTTTCTTTGCTTACGGTCATATTTAAAAGCAGAAAGGTATAGTATTATCTTTGTTGACAGTTATACCTAAACACCAAGATGGTTTCTTCGCTTCCTTTATATATTGCCATACAGTGATAACGTTGTGTGTACAACGTTTCGTATTCTGCCTGTGTGTCTGTCTGTTAGTCTCTCTCTCTCTCTCTCTCTCTCTCTCTCTCCCTCTCTCGTTAACATATTACATGCATGTGTACATGTTAGTATGTATTACGGTCGTGTCATATAGTACATGTCACGATATTAGCAAAATATACGCGTTAAGAGGAGCGTGACGAGCAAGCGATACAGCTGAGTGGAGGTACTCCAGTCACGGTATGTGTACACCTGATGACAGCTCTGTTCGTTTTATACACAAAATATGACACACGTCTTACATACTCTACTGTCCCGTTATAATAACACAGGCATAATCAGTGACTTAACTTACGTTAATAGCAACAGTTATTGTTAATCATGGTAGTCACTGTTACATCAATACATATTTTATTTTAATTCTAACCTACATTATTTCCCCCCCATCTTTATCATTATCACTATCAAAATAATTTTTAATCACCACCTGTATTTGAGATAATCTTTATCGTATACGTTTTTTTTTTTAAATTTTCTCCCAATCTTAACCTGTACTCCATTGCGTTTTTCTTCCAAGATCTGCATCCCTATATAACCACTTACACGTAAGGACTGAAATGAGGCATGATAAAATTATTTATATGACATATTTTATCCGTGAATACACTAATCAGCAGGGGTTTAGGTACTCTCTATCCTTGCTCGGACAGAACTGTCGCAGGACCAAATCGTATCATAGCAAAACAGCCCTTCTTTGAAAGATCACAAGGTGTGTTAAGTGTTAATTACGCCCCTTTCAATTTATATGTTCATGTGGAATTCCTAGATTACTGATTTGCTCACCTTGCTGTCGGTCTTGGTGCCGACCTCGTTGACTGATGGTCCCTTGTGACGAGCGATGCGGCAGGAAAAGCCAGGCGTATTTGTTACACGTGATGTATACTTGTAAAGCTTCGGACAGGGACGGTACAAACAGACACCAGGGGAGTCGACTAAATCGGGTCAGTGAGCGTTTGGTAAAGGAAAAGACAGACACCGGTCACAAAGTCGGCACTTTCACCCCTTTCTCTCTTCTATTCGTTCTCTGTCCCATTTCTTTTACTGCTTTCTCGCTATTCTGTATTTCTGTATATATTATCCCATATCCTCCCGTCTCTCTCTCTCTCTCTCTCTGCTTCTGTCTCTCTCTCTCTCTCTCTCTCTCTCTCTCTCTCTCTTTCTCTCTCATTCACATCTGAATCATGACTTCAGAGCATGCGCCGCCTAGCCAAAGGTGATGCTACAAAAGCGCTCAAGTTCTCCATAAGATTTGCGATAAGATTTTCGTAATAGACCATAACCTTGGGATGTACATTGATTCACATGGGCTGAAATTTGATTACTCTCACAGAATATTTGAGTATTTCTATTAGTTAGAATTCGGAATTCGATTCATGGCACAGCCGCTGTAGCCAGAAATATATATATATATAGGATAAGGGAAGGGATTTTACGTAGTCATTCCATTTTTGTTCTATGTTTAACAGTATAGCCAACCCTGCATTTCCTCAGATAATATCAGTTTGACCAAATGCTTCTGTAACTAGCATATAGTTCCTAATCTTGCGTTGGACCGAGTTCACTTAGATTCCGATAGATGGCGCTGTGATAGCCGCTCTGCAATATAATGTCAACTGTCTCGGGATTTATGGGAAATATAGAAATGACCCCAATTGGACACACGTGACCCCCGTAAAATGTTCTTAAGGTGTGAATTCCTAATGGTTTTATATGCCAAGGCCTTACATTTCGTATTAAACTTTCTTTGTAAAAATGATACAGGGGTTCCACACGCGAACATCTATACAGAAATCGCCCTCTTTTTGCTTGGTACCGAATCTCCAAAGTTTAAAATTTTATTTGTTGGTAGGCTACTCAAAAGCAAAACATGTTATTCTGCAGACATATCGGGTTTATTGGTAAAATATGATTTAATGCAAAAATATTCCTGCTGTACTTAACAACATTGCACTACCATATTAATAAACATGCATTGTAGGTAATAGTTTCAGACACAATTGCTCGACACGAAGTCATTGCATAATAAGAAAATTTCAACTTGCGACAAAATTAAATCATATGCATTCTCCTTTGTCATCCGCAGCGCTTTCAACACTCCGTTTCCTAGAGTTGTGCTCGTCTTATTAGTCTAATTATATCACTTATTGTCTATACGTGCATGCGTGCTCTTTTATGGACCAGCTTGTGGCATATTATAACATGATACAGCAACTATTCATGATCTTTGTCACTTTTGTGGTAAATTTAACCAGAATGCAATTTACCATGCTGTCCTCAACTGCGATGCGCCCAGTCGTGGCCGCAATTAACTATGGTGTTACGGACCCCCATCCCCTTTTTTATCAGAGGCAACCTTTTTAAGGGTTTAAGGCAAAATTTTGCGGCCGGACCCCTCACTTTTCCGGACCTGGGAACCTTTTTTTAAAGGTTTTTATCAGTCCTCCCGGGTTGGACCCCACCCGAACTTTTTTTCCTTAATCCTGGATCTGCCCCTATTGACATAACAACTGCTGCAGTCCTTAACTATCTAGGATGTAGAATTTCTATATCAATGTACATATATTCTTTTAGGAACGGCAAATAAATTAATCGCAATTTTCTTTCAAGATATTCGCTCAGTTCTTTATGGCCACACGAATAGAGTTTTCTCAAGGTCTAACACAATGTTACAACAATGGTCTTGAAGCCTATAATAGCCAAACAAATTCAATTTCCTAAAAGTCTGCATGTCACAACTTAATATCTCTATATGTACCTTTGTGAGTTCTTCATGTTGATTTTTTATATCTCAACGAAAACACGAAATAAGCGGTAGGAACTTATTAATCTGTCTATTTGTTATAAGTTTATACGTTCTTATGTCTTGTTTATGAATAGTATTGTGTTTTTAGAGTTACTGAAGTTAGATAGAAATTTTTCACGTTTAATATGGCAAATCATATTTCGTTTGCTGTTTTGTTCTTTTGACAATGTTAATTTCTCCCTATAATTTTGAACTGATTCTTGTACTCAGGATGACAACCACAATATGATATTTTTACAATACAAATTATACGTAATAAAGTCAGCAAACCGAGGGACGATGATGTCCCTGTGTCAAAATGTGATGTCACCTTTCAGGTCGCCCAGTGATCTGTGGCTTTATGCGTCTGGTCTGTATTCAGGTTACTG
Source organism: Sipunculus nudus (assembly GCA_026874595.1). Taxonomy (NCBI): domain Eukaryota; kingdom Metazoa; phylum Annelida; class Sipuncula; order Golfingiida; family Sipunculidae; genus Sipunculus; species Sipunculus nudus. The sequence continues at coordinate 44,549,825 of CM049316.1, forward strand.
GGGCCTACCCCCGTGCATGGTACGACCTCTTATATTACCTTAACCACAAATTATAACTCCTCACGAAATCTTATCCCAAACCAATGAAAGCTGCAGGGTTTTTTTTTCTGTTGCCCTCGAGCTATCAAGTTTCACAAAGGGAAACGCATTACTATACTCAATGTCCATGTACCTAGTGACCCCAAACGAACTTAAATCTGTTCCAAACAAAAAAAAAAGTTCTTGCCATGCTTTTTGAAGTATACATCTATTTTAAAAGAAAACTGATTTCATATATTCTTCTAACGTTTATGCACTCTATGTGTGTTCTTGAGTTTTACCTTCAAGGCACATGTTTGTTTTGGCGGTATCTCTCACAGTTTTAGAAACTTCAACAGATGGTTTAGGTTTTTTAGGTTAAGTTCTTAACATCATTACCTTGGTTCAGTTTAGTTTTAATATATATAAATTGAAATAGTTTTTTTTAAGCCCCAATGACATTTACTTATTTTGAATATGTTTTCAAACATATGTTCAAAATTTGAATGCCTGACAGTGGGGTGCCCCGGCTGCCAGTCATTTCGAATTGATGCAAAATTATACTTTTTTGGTATCAAATTAAAGCTCAGGGTATAATCGACAGCTTTAGTCCGAATGGCAACTATCAGCCCATTAGGGGGCGCGTTGTGTCTTGATGAACTTGAACGCTCTCTGATGACTAAAATGAAAATATTAAACGGTTCATATCGTATGAATTGTAGCCCAGTTTGAATATATTCTATTACCTATCTAAAATTCCCAAACTCAGTACCCAAGATGTCCGTATTTTATAGGTACAATTCAATATAGCAGAATTCATGGTAATATAAAAGTTAGATAACATGACCGATTAGTAATCGATCATTTGTCATTTTAGTTCTTCCAATAAACGAACATGATTTTACAAGCAAATTCTCTCCTTTTTGTGCGCACGAACTGGTGACTGTCTTTTTTTTTCTGCACCTTAAGAGTGCGTTTTCTTACGTTTCTACGCTTTTCTATGCGTTATAATGATTGCGTTTTAATTATTTTCAACATGTCCAAAAATTTAACGCTCTATCTACCTACGTTCCTATGCTTTGCCTGCGTTTTCATGCGTGTGATTTTATGTGTTGTTATAAGATATATAGTGATTCCTGTTTAAAAGATATTACAAGGTGAGCAATAAACGCGGCTAAAACGCATGCAAAGAAAACACTGAAGTTTAAAGACCGCTCTCTCATATACATGCAAGTTTGATCATGTCTGTTTCATGACATTATTTTGCTTATGTCAGTTTCACCAAATACAGTTTCATGGTGCCGATTTCATGAAATCAGGAAAGGATAATCAAAACTTGGTTATATGAAACTGCATTTGTCTGAAACAGGAAACGTGCTTTGTATATACTACTTTATCGAGGAGGGAGCGGGGCAGTCACGCATAATTACACAATATATACAACCTTTGTATTTTTCTCTATAGATATTTTATAAGACGACGCGTTAAACCAGCGGGGCTTTCTGTAAGTGTATAGACGAATCACCCTTTACGTGTATTAACTATAACAATACATTGCATGCATGGTATATATCTGGTACTATTGACTGGGGGTAGAACGTGTCTGTATCCAGTACAAATTCGATGGAACTGGTCTCCATCATATTTATGTAGCCTAATTCCCAACTGCATTAATCATCTTCAGCTATTACTTTTCAACAGTTAAATGACAGATCATCAAGTGGGTTGGTGTAACAAAAACTGAAAAACGAACATATGACAAATATTTTAACAGCTGAAAATATTTACAAAGCTTTCATTTAATATATACATTTTGCGTTGCTTAATTACACACACACACACACACACACACATATATATATATATATATATATATACCTAGGAATGTTGTGCAAGATACTAGTAATCAGAATGATGCTCCTTAAATAATGTAGCTTTACTCCTCGATTTGTTCAATGTAGTGTACTGCACCTCGGTGGTTATAGTTAAATTCTGCATCACAACAATGTATTCCCCCTGTAGATATTTCCACATTGTGCATCATGTATGATGTTATCCCAATATCCATTCAAATTATACTAGTGAATTGGACTAACCTCATAACTATTGTTTTGAAACACACGGACATACACATGCACGCATTGTGATTGCAATAGGGTTGAGGCCCCTTTCAGAATATAATTTTGAATATTGCAGTAGTCTATTATTGCTGGATCCTTGTATAAGAAAGTTCATTTCTATGTTTTACCCTACAATAATACTCGCACTATTCTGAGAAGTTAGCCTTCACATATCGACTTTACTCCGAACACGTCTGACATAACAGTCGAAAAACATCTGTGCAGCTATAGAATATGTTCCCGATCCCTGGTGCATGAACATAATGTGTTGATATTACTTATGTTAAATGAAATTTTAAGTGCTTAATTTGAGTGAAGTTATTGCGCCCCACAACACTTGCTGGTCCGGGAAGTCAAGCTCGGAGTTTTGTCGTTCCATACGCATTATTATCGTATGCATAGTTCGGAAAGTCCCCGTTAGATGGCGCTCGATGCTGCATAGTTACATTGTTACCAACAGTAAAATCATCATACATGTCGTATGAACGTGCTTTAGGTCGGACGGCTTTCTTTATAGAAGTCATTGACTGTGATACCCCACCCTTACGTACACAGAAACCCAAAAGAAGTACAATAATAAGTAAAACAGGTATACCAACTCCAAGGGTCACGCCAAGTATTAATCCGAGATTAACAGAAGTGGCAGCCTGAGGAGGCGCTGCAGTCGTGTTTGTCGTTGGAAACACGGACGGGAGAGCAGACATTGATGGTAAAGGCAGTTCCATAGAGGACGAAGCAATAATAATTTCTGAAAACTCCGAACTGATCACCATATATTCCGAGGATGACACCATAATAGCATCACTGCTTGCAGTTTCCATAAAAGGCAGCGAACTGTTTGCCATGCTGTGTACACTGGATTCCCACAGTAATGATGACGTTTCAACAGAAAATGGTGACGAGTACATCTGGTTTGATGATGTCATTATTTGTTGAGAATCATTTATGGAGCTATGGATTAGTTCAGTAGTACTTGAGGGTTGAATAAACATTGTTGAAGAAAATATAACGTCAGTAGCCTCCGTGAAAATAATTTCCTCCTCCAAAGTAGAAGATGATTGTAAAGGTTCTGTTGACGCAGTCTGGTCAGTCGGTGTGACATAACTTCTTGACGATAATAACAACAGGAATGTTGGCAGGAACACAAAACGTATCACTTTACTTTGTATGTGTTGTGCGCTATGACCGGCAGAGGTCGCCCCGAGGAAGCTGGCCACAACATTCATCATTCACTGCTGATATTCCTGAAAAGTTAATGAAAATGAAATTAACATTAACTGATGAATCTCTGCTTTTAACATGTTTTTGTAATGTACTTGATTTATTGTATGTGTCACAACTGAGGTACATGTCTTCCTTTCGTAATTTAGAGTTGCTGGCATGTTAGTCGTTCCTGAGTTGGCCAGGTTCACGTAATTACTGCTAGATGGCGCTGCGATTTCCGGTGAGCTGTGCAAGAAAAAAAGAAAGACGGTCCCCTTAGGACCTAATTTCCTGATACTTCAAGAATAAAAAAGAACCATTTCCAGGCATGGCCACGGAGGAGTATACGTAACAACGGGTGAATGCTACCACCGTTAATATTAAATTGTAACCGTACATATAAAATTTGTTACGAAAGCGACATAATCATTTAAGGTTCATAGACTGGTTCAATAAAAATTGGTTTCGGTGTCAAATCTTTAAATAACTGTGTCAATATTTTAAACTGCATCTAATACTTTTACTTATCAGGTTCAAGCTCCAGGTATGGCCATGGGAAAAATTCTATTGTGTGTTTCCGGAGCTTATGAGAGTGTCACATTTGTCACATTTTCTGCGGTGCACATCGATTCACTCACAATATTGATCAATATATATATATATATATATATATATATATATATATATATATATATATATATATATATATATATATATTCGTAAACATAGGTGACTGCAAATGGTCTTGACGTATATTAGATAACACATACTGATTCAAACTCAGATGTTCTACCGCAAATGTACTGTAGAATGTACTAAATGTTTGCAAGCAAGTGCACCTGACCCAAAGTGAAACGATAATAATGCGTTTGGAGATAGGACGAGGCATAGTTGATAAGTGATCGATCAGGATCAGAATACTAACCTGTTATACCTAGGACATCAATAGTGTGATCGATTTCCTAAGTGAGACTCGTGACCGATTTTACACCGACCGACATAGACACGTGAGACTGATTAAGTTACCGATTTGGTAGCGTTTTGATTTAAACACATATGCTTATATGAAGTATTGATATAATGGTAAAAAGATACCTCAATCACAGTGGTATACTGTGAGAAGTTTATTAATAATTTATTAAAACTATAATACAATAATCTTATTTTAAAACATGTTCTATGAAGAATAAGCATTAATGGGATATCATAGTACTCACGCGTTTACAGAAAGAAATTTAGTGGTTTTAAGGATGTTTACATTAGACAGGAGAGTCTACTTTGAACGGGGTATCCAGCCCATGTCGCGTGCGACCTTGATACAAAAAAAAGCCTCGCACCTCCTGGTTGGTATCTTTAACTGTACTTCTAAAGTGTTCTATGTTTCAAAATTGGAAGGGGTAGGAATGGGGAGGATTAATACTGCGTCTTAAAAATTCTGAAGAAGGGACAGATGCATGGCCCTACAGCTGATTTTGTTGAACTATAATCTAAGATTAAAGCCAAGTATACAAAGGTGAACTAGAATACGGGTGGTTGACAAGCGACTACGTGTATTCGCCGAAATCAGAGTGGGACGGTTGAAGTGAGGCATGGATTGAGTGGCAAGGGGAAATAGAGTGAGGTGTGTTGCATATTAGCATGGATGTCTGCAGCCGGAATGTGTATAAAGGTGGCGCACCTACCTCAAAATCCAGAAAGCTATCCAAGTTGTATACATATGCAAAATTTAAGGTAGATAGGTCAAACCAATACTTTTATTTGAGTGATTTTATCCCACAGCAGACAAACAGAAGGACGCTGTGCAAAAATGGTGGCAGGTGGCGCCACCAATATTGTGTATGATTAAGAGCTATGTAAAATCTATACACATGCGAAATTTCAGGGGGATAAGTCAAACCAGTCCTGAGAAATTAGCCTGAATGTCTGCAGCGTTAACATTAATGTAGGTGGCGCCACCTGCCATAAAATCGAGAAAGCTATCCAAGATGTATAAACATGCAAAATTTAGGCAGATAAGTCAAACCAATACTGAGATATGAGTGATTGTATCCCACGGCAGACAAACAGACGGACGCTGTGAAAAAAATGGTTGCAGGTGGCGCCTCCAGTTTTGCATATGATAAATAGCTATGTGAGATCTATACACATGCTAGATTCCAAAAGGATATGTCAAACCAGTCTTGAGATATGAGCCTGTATGTCTGCAGCCTGAACGTGAATTTAGGTGGCGCCACCTGTCGTAAAATCAGGAAAGCTATCAAGGATGTATAAACATGCAAAATTTCAGGTGGATAAGTCCAATCCAAACAATGCAGAGATATGAGTGATTTTATCCCAAGGCAGATGAACAGATGGAACAGCTGTGCAAAAATGGTTGCAGATGGCGCCACCATTTTAGTGTATGTTATAAAGTTATTCAAGGGCTACATCAATGCAAAATATTAGAATGATCGGTCAGACGGTTCCCGAGATATGTTGGTTTATGTGTGAAAACAGACGCACAAATGGACGCTGGGCAGAGAGGAAAGGTCAGAGGCCAACCAAAAATGAGGGCGCAGCAGTTCACATGTGACCCGATCATAATTCCGAAAACTCTGTTTTGGCGGATACAATAATAATATAAAAAAAGGATAAAAAAGAGGTAAACATTTTGTACACCAATAAAGTTTAAGAAGAGATCAAAGAATACCGCCTGTGGAAAGCAGAATATATATGCGAAAAAAAACACCAATAAATCCAAAACATTTCACCTGACCCCAGGTAACCTTATTAAATGCATTGCGTCTAACACACATGATTATTTTAGGCCTACTTCTATTTTTGTTGCGTTTATAAAGGTAGCGTATAGTGGTATTCACAATGGAACTTTCAATGTTGGTTCTTTCCCTGAGACAATCCAATTAACGCTCTTCTGATACCCCCCCCCCCCCCGCATTAATAAATGTACAAGTCTTATAAGCCGTTCCTTATATATGTATGTTACTGCATGTTACGCTTGGTTAAAAACCGGTATAGCGAACATGTTATTTCAGGTAATACGCTGGCTCCCTGTCCGTAATTACTTCCGTCAGGAAGTTTTTATAAACAAATTTATTGTAATATCGTACCGATAAAAACAGTGGAAAATCAAGCACATTTAGTATATCAACCCTCCCCTTGCACGTGTATATAGCGCCCACTTACACCCGTGTGAAGTCAGCTGTACAATAAGACAAGTTTACATACCGTTCAGCGGTTATTCGGTGAGTTACTTATTACCAAGTACGTTGACCCACTTCCACAAAGTTAAACCGACTTGACGAATTATCAACGTTATCAAGAATCAATTTCACCTGCAGCTGATAAAGAAATAGTCATAAGTATAGGGGATGGTTATTGAACTGTATATCGAATACACTAACATTGCACCGGTTTTTCCTATTGAATTAGTTTCCGTACCGGTGACCACAAATGATATTATTGAATAACGTGCGAATAACCCCGCTTCCTCTCTTCATTAAATACCAGAGTTTCCTATTTTCTGTCTTTTATTGTTTGTATTAATGATAACGATGTCTAATGGCGTTTAAACAGTATGCGACCCTCCTTTGTTGAACTCTTTTAACAAAGATTTTTTGTTTTTGCATTAAGTCCTATTTTGAATGTTCATATGACTTTGTGTCTGTAGATGATCACGAAACGTGCACATAGACGAAAGTCTTTTAGCTCAAGAGCCGACCCGTCTGTCAAAGCATGTACCTATTGGGACGTTAAACGGTGCCATTTCAAATCAAGAAACCTGGGGTATGCAGCAGGTGGGGGGGGGGGAACTGGTGTTAGACGGGCCAGTACCACTCACTCTCGGCAATTCCGGGGATCGAACCCACAGGCACTTGACACAATGTATTCACCGGGTAAGCGATTTTACAAGGATCAATGGGCCCATCCCCCCGTCACCTATCTAATCAACCTACCCATATGGTTCCTTACTTTGACTTTTCGTCAACCAAAATTATAATATAATGACCTCTAAAAAGGCTTAAACAAGTTTTCGATCTTCCTACTTTATCGCTTCAACTCACGCTCTAATTTTCCACTATAGTAGGAAAAATTTAAAGTAAGGGAACCACGTTTAATTAGTGTGATGGTTGGTTAGATAGGTGACAGGGGGATGGGCCCAGTGATGCCTGTAATATTGCTCATCCAGTGAATACATTCTGTAAAGTGCATGTGATCGAACCCGTGTCGTCACCAGAGAGAGTAGAGCGTTTTACTACTCGACTAATTGGAAACCTTTATGGGGATTCAGATTACAACTTAAATTTTATATTCATTGTATATTAGTTTAACAATCTAAAGAATGTAGCAAAGATCTGTTCGCAAAACAGGAAGTGATATCAATTTGCATTGCACCATGATAAGCGGACGTGATTGCAGTCATAGTACAGGCGTAGAGTAATATGCATTTGCTCTTGGGACGTTTATAGGTCCCTGCAGTTGTTAAGATTGGTATAAACAATATTTTTATTGCAAACATGCAATGAGGATAAGAAAACAGGATTAAACTCTATATAAATTTTTCTTCTGTATATGAAACGTACACAACTATATACAATAAAACATCAATTTGTACATATAAAGAACACGTGAATATGAAGATGAAGACAACTGTTTCAATATAAGCACAAATTAGTCAGATCTGAAATGTGACTTGTGTAACGTTCACAGTTACAGTAACAGTTATATATATGGTCATTAGTGTCTCAATGTTATTTATATAAAGATAACTACACGTGATGTTCACTTTGCACAATATGTGACAGAGATACAAACTATATCTGACAGAGATATTCAGTTGTATCTGATCAGAAACAATATATAATTACTATCACCTTGTAAACCGTCCTGACTTATCAATGAAATCTTGAACAATCTGAAAAGTTTTACAGTTTTCTACAGAAGACAAGTTTACAATAACGTTTAACATAGTATTTACATGTTCAATCGGTATCTTTATCAAGATAACATCCTTGCAATTAGAATAGAGTACAAATATAATGCAGTTTGGGGTAAAAAACCCCCAAAAGTTTCATTGCTGGAAGCTATTTTTTGGAACGATCTTTAAGATTTTTTTTGTGCCGGTCGGTGGGTTGCAATTGTTAGCTTTGTGCCGGTCGGCAGAAGCCCGTCCCGTCTACCCCCAACGTCGTGGCTATAACCCTGATAATATATATATATATATATATATATATATATATATATATATATATATATATATATATATGTAAAACATTCTTGCATACATACCCAAAATAATATAAATGATACGAATACATGAGTATATATAATTAATTAAAGTTGAAATTATATCAGAGTAATTTGAATCGAGCAATGGCCGAGTGGGTACGGTGAATTACATGATATTTACACTTAGTCTACTCTCTATGTCGATAATTAGAATATTGTACTGATTCTGTAAATATACGGTTGGTACATAATTATATTCAAGCTATTTTATTAATTGACATATTTATGTGAACAACATTAATGGGTGCGTGTAAGTTTTTGTTTGCGTTCTGACTGTTATGTGAACTTATTTTGATTTCAAATTTGGGAGGCGCACGGGTACAGTGCAACTCCCTCAAAAATTCTGAATATTTAATTCAGCTGAGCGTCATGACCACATGGTCAATAAAAAAACATTTTTTTTTTTATATTGTTTATTAAAATCAGGATATATATATAAATACACAATTATAAAGTCTGTTAGCAATCCATATTAACCTTCATATACGAAATTCACATGCAAGTATACAAACAAATACTAAATTTAAACCACACCTTCAACAATATATCAACCAACATTCAACAGTAACTCCCCCCCCCCCCCCCGCCAATTAAAAAAAGGTCAAATATTAACACAGAACTCATAATCATCATCTACTGAACACAGTGCATTCTTATAACACCACAAATCCACAAAAGCTCTTTTCTGTCCAAGTTCTATAAATTTTAAGTGCTCTTCTTTTAACCTACTGGTGATTAACGTTTTAAACCAAATAACATTATTCACATCATTATTGTACAGTCTCATATTTCTACATTTCCACAGTATGTATTTACCCGAAACAAGAAGGAAATCTAAAAGCTTAATGCATACCTCTGAAAAATCTCCCTGTCTATGGTTAAATCCAAAACATATAGTAAATAGATTTAAAGTAACAGTTTCCTCAGCAACTCTGTTAAATATGTAATTAATCTCTTTCCAAAATCTTAAAGCTACTGAACAGTCATAAAATATGTGCAAATTTGTTTCTCGTCTTAAACATACATCACATAAATCATCCGATAATATTTTACATTTCTTTAAAAAATCCTTTGTTGGCAGAGCAAAATGTAACGACTTCCAGTTAATATCCAAGTGTAATCTGTCACTAAGTTTAAAATAACATCTGCTAAAGACATGTTTTGTTTCCAAATCGTTATTAAAAATGTTCCGCCATTTCACCATACAAGCTGGAGAATTCTTCATGAGCAACATGCCATACAACAATTTAACAGAAAAATTTGAAATAGATATTTCATTTTTCCCCTGATTAATCACGAAATCAGACGTATAATCTGAGTCCCTTCCGCACCTTAAAATATTAACCCAATCTGAATCAATACAATTTATTAATTCCTCGTACATCTTTTCGATTTTACCATCCGGTTTAATTTTATACCGTGCGGATACCTCATCGAACCTGTGGAAATATCCGATACGTCTATTCCAAATGTGTTTTATTTTACAACATCCATTTTCAATAAATTCTTTAAGGAAGAACTTTTCACCAGAATCATTAATAATCTCATCATTCAGGAACAGTATTTGATCAAAAATTGCAGTTTTGTTCATAGGTTGGATCTTATACGTAACTTTCAATTTATACCAAGCGTCCAACATTTCCCGATACACAACTGGTTGATCTCGACAATTCTTATAAGTAACATTATAGCTACATCTTAATATGTTTTTACCAAATGAGGTGCCTCTGTGCAAACCAATAAAATACTCCGCTAAAATGCGACATTTGTGATCCATGTTTAATACTTTGGATATCCATGTGATTCTCTGTGCAATAATCTTATTTTTAATGGACACCAGATTTTGTCCACCATTATTCCTAGGTAGCATGATGATATCTTTGGCCACCAGGTGTCTCTTATAGCTCCAGAAAAAGTCAATAAGAAGCTTTTCTATCTTATCAGACACCCATGATGGCATATGAATAATATTAGAAAAGTACCATATTCCACTACTAGCAATTGAATTAATAATAACCATCCTACCTGTAAAAGACAAATTCCGGTGAGACCACATAGCCAAAACATTTTGCAACTTCTTAATTTTAACCTCCCAATTTTCATTACACACATCAGTATTTCCAAAATAAAACCCTAATACTTTTACTTGATTAGATGTCCACTTAATATTACCTGGTGTTTCGTTCTTACCAACGTTACAACCTAGCCACAAACCTTCTGTTTTTTCCTTATTGATCTTTGCCCCAGAAGCTCGCTGAAAAATATTTAAAAGAGTTAGACAAGCAGTTATCGATTCAGTATCTGAAACAAAAATAGAAGTATCATCTGCATACTGTACGACTTTTAACTCTGTGTCGTCTGGTAACTTTATACCTTTAATATTATCATCACATCGAATGGCATTTGCCATTATCTCTGCAACTATAATATACAAAAGAGGACTTAAAGGACACCCTTGTCTAGTGCCTCTTGAAAGAGTGAAAAAGGACGACAGGAAACCATTTATCTTAACACAGCTCTGCACATCTGTGTAACACAATTGTATCCAATTAATAAACCCTGGCCCAAATCCGAAGATTTTTAGACATTTAACCATAAATCTCCAATCAATTCTATCGAAAGCTTTTTCCTGGTCTAAACATAACATAGCACCAGGTATTTGTTTAAAGTTGACATAATCTATCACATCTCTTATTAAGGAAACAGACTGCATTATGGAACGACCTTTAATAGAGCAAGTCTGGTCATTTGCAATTATTTCATGCAACACTTTTAACAACCGATTACTCAAACATTTAGTCAAGATCTTATAATCTACGTTAAGTAAAGAAATCGGACGCCAATTTTTTAACAGTTCACGATCACCTTTTTTAAATAACAATGATATTACACCCCGCCTCTGTGATGTAGAGAGATTTCCAATTTTATACGCCGTATTCACCACTTTAATGAAATCATTTCCTAAAATGTCCCAAAAATGTAAATAAAATTCCGCTGTCAATCCATCAAGCCCTGGACTTTTTTCCTTTTTAAAACTCTTTAAGGCTACTGTGGCTTCCTGTAAAGAAATTTCACCTTCACATTGTTGCATGTTTTCAATTGAAAGTTTCTTAGAGACCTTGGCCAACAGTAAATCTTGGGCCCTGGAGTCAGTTTGTTCCGCAGAATAAAGACATGAATAAAAAGATTTCCCCACTTCGAGCATGTCCTTTATGTCACAATGAACAATGCCCTTTTCATCCTTTAAAGTCTGCATGGTTCGGCGAGCACCTCTTTGTTTTTCGAGCCCAACAAAGAATTTTGTCAGGCGTTCACCTTGCTCCCTAAACTGGACTTTACACCTAATGGCCGTAGCATTTGTTTCTTTCTCATTGAAATCCCTCAGTTTCTGTTCTATTTTTAAAAGTTGTTCTAAATTGACACACAAACCTTGCTCGCGCTCTGAAAGCAAAGAATTGTATTCTCTTTCCAAGCGGAATTTTAACCTTCTTTTAGCCTTGACCTTATCTTTACAATAGCTTCTGGTAAGCTCTTTGAGTTTTTGTTTCCCCAGATCCCACCAGAACAAAATATTATTGTACTTTTCCTTACTAGTTTGCCAACGCTTCCAAAAATCTGTCACTATTTCATTGTATAAAGGATCTTTTAAAACTGAACTATTGAAATGCCAGTAGCCTGGCCCCCGAGGTTTACAGTTAAAATCGATGTTCGCTGTGACACATTCATGGTCAGACAAAATATTCCTTAAAATAGCACAATGTTTAATGAAAAGTACACGTCCAGTATAAATTCTGTCAATCCTAGTATGTACTTCATACCTTTTCCAGTGATGGCTAAAAGCTTTTGTTTCAGGGTTTAAAACTCTGAAAGAATCTGTTAGCATGTATTTCCGTTTAAGATTATTAATTTCTTCTCTACCAACAAGACAACCTTTATGTGATATATTACCACCTTGTTTATCGAGATTGATATTTTCTATGCAATTAAAATCCCCCGCTAATATTACCGGACACTTCACTGGATCTGTTGATAGAATAAAATTATTTAAGTTTGAGAGAAAGGTACGTCTGTCGCTTGAACCATTAGGACAGTATACATTAATTAAATTACATTGAGTTTGACCAAAATCAAGAATAATACTCACAATGCGGCCTTCGGTGTCTGTTTTCTGCTCTAGGACTTGCCCGTCACAAGCGGTGGATACCCATATTACAGTTCCACAGTGACGATTAGCACAACCACTGGAAAAAACATTACCTTGCCAGGACTTAAAGATTTGAGAACTCTCATAGGACGATAAAAAGGTTTCCTGTAAACAAAGAATATCAATTTTATGTTTCAAAACGTAGTTTCTTAATGACAGTTGTTTTTGTGTAACACAAAGTCCTCTGATGTTAAGACTAGCTACAATGAAAGTTAATAAACAGTATATAAAAGGTAAATTCATGAAAGTTCATAATTTAGGATAGAAAGTCCTGATCCTCAGAGGTCGGCTGGTCTGAGACTCTGGTAGAACTTGGGGTCTGAAGATCCGTGTTCCGGTCTCGGTCTTGTGGGTGTCGGCGAGGGTCTCCTGGTAGTTGGCTGGACGGCGATTCTGGTAATTTCCTCTTTCTACGTGAATTATGGGCGACATCTACGGGTGTATCAACAATCTGCAGGGGCGGGAAGGGATCGTCGTCGTCGAAGTCAGATAACGCAGCTGCTTGTCCTCTCGGGGGGCTTTCTGGCAGTTCAGGTTCGACATCTTTTACGGCCTCTGCGCTTTCAGTAGTCGGAAGGGTTACCATCAATCCAGGTTCGTCGGCTTTAGTTGGTCTTTCTCTTTCTCTATCGGGACAATCTCTAGCCACATGGCCCTCCACTTTGCAGCGCCAGCATAGCCTGGTCTTCCCCTTGTAACGAATGTAAGCAACATGACGTTCATTACCCAGGAAGAATTCCATTCTATCGGGGACTTCTCTCTCAATAAACATCAAAATCTCTCTGTCCAAAGTCGGCAGCTCGGTCTCTGGCCAAAACTTGTGGCGGCACCCCTTCACGACTCTGCCGTATCTCTTCATTTCTGCCGTTATCAACTCGTGAGGGAAATTCAGCGGGAGACCCCGCAGTGACACCCATAACGGCTTACTCAGTTCAGCCGCCTGAGTGTCTAAAGTCCTCCCCAAACACTGCACACCATTGACTAATACTTCTTCAGCAAGTTCTGGAGTTCCAAAAATCAGCTGCATTGTGGTACCACTGATTGTATGAACAGCGCACAGCCCCGTCTTGTATTTCTTGACCAGTTCAATGACAGCTCTATTCAGCTCATCGGGTTGGAATTCGTGTCGGCAGACTAGTGATCGAGCAGCGTGGTGTAGACCGGTTTTACGCATCTGACGGGGAGGCCCATCCTCCCATGGGTTGGTCGTCATTCTGTTGGAGTTCAATCAATCAGTGTAGTTGAGTAGTGGGAAATCGATATGTGTAAAAAAAAACATATAGCAATGACCCTTCGTCCGTGACGGAAAATGGTCGGCTTTGATAGTCTAAATATGTTTAAACTAAATTAAAGGTATATTTATTATAACATTATTTGTCTCATAAGCCTATGTTAATCTATTATAATTATTGATTATTATCATTAAAATAAATATATTATTATTGGTTTATTTATGACAGAAATAAAGCAAAAAATAAAGTTTGTTTCAAGTGACATTTGACAATTTTAAGCAATAAAAAGCTGAATAAAGTTGGATTTGTTAAATAGCGCTAGGTGGCGCTGCCACCGGAAAGCGTTCCTGTTAAAACACAACAAATTGTCAATAAAAAATACACATGATAAGTTCCAAGTTGCTGATTTATCATGGTTAAGGGGGACGGTTCCATGATTTTAGAAATGGGAAGGTTTACAAAGTTCCACAGGAAGAAATGGGGTTAGCTTTAAAAAATTCTGGAAATCTCTGCAGTGAGGGGGTGGTAGTTATATAAACTACCCTCTGGATCAGCCGCTGGTTAATGTTATCTCAACCGGACTTAATATCAGATTGGGATCTAAAAATAATTAGCACATTTGATATAATATAAGCATATTTAATATTTTACATTCTTGCGTCCGGACAGGGTTTTTCCAATGGCCGCATTCACCCTCTTACGGAGTGGTTTCAGCCTCGGATAGATGGGAGTTCGATAGACTTTTAGAGAACATCAAATTCTTCAGGATTTATGGGAAAATATGATAAGGTGGTATCGTTCTCAATTGCGGGTATTTCCGTGGCATGGCAGGATCTGCGTGACAATGCTTTAATGCCCTAGTCAATTACACTACAGATTTTATAAAAGAATATTTTTCTAAAAAAGTAACAACAGTGGTTATATAAATTTAACTAAACCTAAAAACCTTACAAAGAATAAAAATCGCCGAAAGTAAGCAAAAATGTTGATCTAACTCTAAGTAAATAAGCTCATCTTCTAATAAAGATTGCCGTACATAACACACTTTACAAATGATAGAGTCTCATATCGATTATCTGCAACTGACATGGCAAAAACACGGATAACGTACATGTGTCTACATGTTATGTATCATGTACCTCATTACTATAGTGTAGGCCTATACCCGGAAGCTTGAAGAGTATAAAATCAAAAATTGTGAAGATAACGTTGAAGAATAAAAAACTGAAAAATGGATGAAGTATCTAATAGTTTTTCACTATAATAATTCATATATCAAGTAGGAGTGCTGAACAGTTCCTGAAACAACCATGTTTCACATATAC
Organism: Sipunculus nudus; assembly: GCA_026874595.1. Lineage (NCBI taxonomy): Eukaryota > Metazoa > Annelida > Sipuncula > Golfingiida > Sipunculidae > Sipunculus > Sipunculus nudus. The sequence goes on from CM049316.1 coordinate 44,565,213, forward strand.
TGTAGTAGAGACGTGCGGCCAACCTTTTTAATTCGCAGCCTATGAACCACGTGACCTGATCAATACGAGAGATTACCGGTCGGTAAACTAGTCGCACTGACACGGCTGTTGTAGACATGAGGGATGGTCGGGTAACAAGTTCGGCTTCACAGGAAACTTTAAATAATTAGTAGCCTCAGGTCAGGGACATGTAGATTGAGTTAACATTACCAGGGAGTTCACCTGGGAGCAGGCAAATTGGATCACGCAGGCGCTATACATGCTTATGTGCGGAACATTATCGTATTTCATGTATGTAAGTTTTCTCTCTGTGTATTTTTAAGCCATGTAGTGCGCATGCGCAAGAGATGATGTTTAACCACCTCACAGTCGGGTGTCACAGTTAAACCTTTACATAAGTATTATAAACATACAACTCTTTATGCAGATAATAATAATAGATATAATAATAATAATAATAATAATAATAATAATAATAAATTACTTCTAATGCTACTATCAAAAATTATCTTGGATCAGTATGGTTAGTGCGTCTGTTGGTATACTTTAAGGTGATATAAATACATTATTTGTATCATTATACTGTGAATGATTTAATTTCATATGTGAAATTTACTATAAATAAATCGGGTTTGCATATTTCCTTTTTGTGAAAAGAAAATTTATAAAAAAAGAAAGGACATCGCGGTGAAAGAACCATGCAGGCACTCTTATTTTAGGAAACAGTGTACAATACAGGGAATTCCTGTGTTATACTTAAATCAGTATATCAGAAAACAATCTATATATATTTATTTTTCAGTCTAAAGGACTGGACAAGGTCAAGGACACTGCCCACCTGAATAACCGGCAGTTCACCAAAAAAAATGCAGAAATTGAGTTAAAATAAAAATAATAATAATAATAATAATATATCTATATCATATATATATATATATATATATATATACGTGTGTGTGCACATTTATGGACCCTGGATATTTATTTTTCATGCAAGTGACTTAAACGTATGACCTTTGACCAAAGGACTTTGTTTTCTTATGATCACATTGGATCTTAAATATATGATAAAACACTATATTAACCTATTTTCTTCGCTTTAAGCAGAAAATACTTATAATCATTTGACTCTTTGATAATCATGTATTTTTACCCTGCATGGAATTGACAAATGGTTCAGGTTTTGTTTTCTTCAGCCTCAAAGGAAACAGAATCTATATATTTTTAAATTCATTCAAATGGATACAGTCAGTTATATAGTCAGTTCTTCAGTTTATCTGACGAGAATTAATTAACTGTTTATTTATAAAACTACATGTGGCAGAAAGGACCAAAAATCATTCTTAATATAAACGCAGTTACATTAATTTCAAATTGAGTCACTCGTTGAATATATAATTACGATTGAAAAAAAAAGCAATTTAAAATACCTGTGCAATGAATGAAATTAATAATTTATTTAGTCAAATCACCTGAATAAAAGTTCAAACTCACCTTGGTTTGAAAGGGGTACTTTAGTTCAGGAATGACGGAGGTAATAGAAGCTGAATATCTAATCACACTAGCATCTAATTTGAAGATAAAATTATGCTGATATCCCGGAGAATACGGTGACTGATACAAGGAGAAATAGCCCGCATGTAACTGTCGAATGTATCCGCAATCTGCCGAGTGTGGGAGCCTCTACGAGTCAGCGAGGTTGCAGGTCATATATCAGTGACAATATAGAGTCGACAGGAAATTACTCTACACAGATAAGATAAAGTTTACAATCCTGCAATCCAGCTCTCTGTGGAAGCCCGGGCCAAGCTTTACACATCCCATGTCAGGCAGATGTTATAACGATGTAGCGATTTCAGATTATACCCGCCTTAGATTACCCCCGGCGGATTACCCCATTTAAGATTATCGAGGTGGGGGTGGAGGTTAACTTGAACTGGGGGAAATCAGAAGTCTTGACGCCGCTTCTGAAAGTCACATTCGCATTATTTGTGTATGGTCTTCATGTTATATATACATATATATATAGTCCAGCTTGACATTTTGAAAGATGTGGTCTTTTCTTTTGTCCCTGTTTGTTGAATGGAAATGTGAGTACTGTATACGATAAAAATTTGATTTTAATCTGAATCTCCCCCTTTTTTTTTGCTCTGGCAGGGTTCGAACAATTAGATCTGAACTGTCCTTCCACCTGGTTACGTAAAATAACTTTTTGCAGTATTATGCATTTCAGTTATATTTTTACCTTGTGTGAAATACTTTTAGCGTTTGACAAGATTGGTGCCTATAAATGTAGTGTGTACCAATATGCTGGAACGAGGTTTTAATGTGGATATCAAATCGTAAAAACTCAAAGTTAAACATTTAGACACTTATCAAAATGGTCTTTGCCCTTCGGATCAATATCAGTAACAAAACACACAAAAAAAATTATCACCCGAAGTAACGATTCTGTAGATATGGTGTATAATTAATTATATGTGCTATTCCCATGGACGGTACTCGCACCATGCACAGGCATTAGTCCTCCAATGATTTGATTATATTAGTTTATATGTATATATATCCACCCCAACCAGCTAAACAAGCATTCATCCATGTAAAATCTCTCCAATCTCTCCCTTACATGCAGAGGCTTTGTTCCGTCAAATTGACAGCATTGTATATATAGCACAGCTCAAGAAGGCTGTTGATAAGTATTAACACATTACCATTCTTATACTCTTTACCTTAGTAGTAGTAGTAATAATAATAATAATAATAAAATAATAATAATAACAATTTATTAATAATAATAATAATAATAATAATAATAATAATAATAATAACAATTTATTATTAATAATAATAATAATAATAATAATAATAATAATAATAATAATAATAATAATAATAACGACTCGGGTAAAAGGCGGCTTTTTTAAAGACATAGAATATGATTAAATCAAAAACAGCAGTTTACGGCAGAATATGTAACATCATAACTCTTATCTTAACCTTAATATATGATTGGTTGTTCGAATATGTCAGCTGGTTCATAACAGTTCAACATGTATTATGTAACCATTGATTACAGAAAAAAAAATCTACATAAATTACATAATTTTCGTCTTACTTTAGATACATGTTTTTTATCAATTTCCACACAAATTACATAAATCTTCTTCTTACCTTGGATATATGATTCGTAATTAAATCAGAGTAAGCCCGTTCATCGCAATGGTCCGTTGTTTGGTAGCCCGGGCCACGCCTTTATCGCTGTCACGTACAGATCTGCGAACACACCTGTCTACGTCCATCGGAGGTCACGCTGATGTCGGGCTCGGAATAATCAAATGCGGGTCCTACGTAAGTCCTGTTTGCAGTATCACGCGTTGTCATTGTTAATTAATCACCTCAGTCAAGTAAATTCCGGTCATCCGACGACGGGGGTCACTTGGCTTCACGACGACAGATGACACTTTTGATATTTTCTTGTGAGACATCTGTATACATTTTCCTTTATGTACGTTTCTGAGCCTCGTATCAGTGTTTCTACACGAAGATTGCAGCACACGAAGCATACATATGGACTCCAGACAGTTGTATTGGCCGCCTCGGTGTTTTGTTGGAGTTCTAGCAGGTTCTGGTATCATTAACAGCACGTATCTCGTTAAGTGAAAGCTCTGAGCAGCTACTACGCATCCCCAGCTCGAAGCCAGATGACACCTGAAAAGGTCGCGTTTCCATGGTTACGTGACTCAGGTAGAGGCGGCATGCTTATTAATTTCAGCATCTCCCCGATTGCATTCACTTTTCTAGAACATGTTAAAATGATGAGTGTGTTTGCTGAGTGACGCGACTTTCGCAGTGCGCGTCCGCGCTGGGAACATGGTATTGGTTTTCTCTTAAAACCACGCGGATGTCAATAGTTTGTGACGCTGTGTGTCTGGCGCGCTCCTCTTAATCCCAAGTACTTTATGTGTGTCATTGTTTGCTGAACTAACACCACGCAGTCAGTCTGAGTGAGAAGCCGCAGTCTGGCGTTATTAGGAATACTTTGTATAAGAACAGAATCAAAACACGTGTTCAGTAAAAGAAACGGCTATTTCTGTTAGGGAACTCTCATAGCATAAGTGCCAGGGCTGTGAACAGAGTATTACGAATAAATTGTAATTGAGACTACAGCTGGCCCGATAAGGCGATTGATTTTTGATAACTCTGACATAAAATGATATTGAAAACGAACACATTTTTCATAAACTGCTACCCAGAGCAAACATGTGGTATTATTGAATTATACTTTATGGAAAATAAATTGCGCACTGTGCGTAATGGTAGTCTTCTAAGTTCTGGTCCCATGAACCAGAACTGCTGTCTGGTGAAACCAGATGCCGGCTAATGAAGAAAACAATGTTCGCTCTGTCATGATTCGTGCCAAACTGTCTGCATACTGGTGGCTGGGATGCTCAGGCGTTCATCGCGGAGTGGGCGTGGTTGCTGCTGCTTTTCTGGCTCGTCCGACTTCTCGTCTTGACCTCGGTATCGCGCGGTCTGGAGCTAACCTGCGAAGGCGTTTTGGATACCTTTGGCTTGGTGTAGCATCTACAATACACATTCAAAGTCTTCGCTTCATTTTTCTCCTTAAGATGTATGGAGGCTGGTGACGGGAATATAACTTTTCTGGTCTTTTGTCGTTGGTTACGGTGCTGATACGCACCCCGGCTTGCTGGAGTCCAAGTGATTAGCTCGAGCCCCGACTCCTCTTTTTCCTTCGTTGGCGAAACCAGATGCAGGCCAGTGTGATAAAAAAAAACTGATACGTTGTTCAAATAACGAAAATACATGATGATTTATTTATGATGTCAAAAGTTGTATTTTATGTTTTTGTGTGAGGTCATACGTGTTTATAATTAAGACAAATTTATGTGTGCATTAGATAAAAACATTCCTAAGACGAGACATGACAAGTATTGATAGTCTTACAAGTTTAAGATTTGGTTGAGCGTGCTCTCTGTCTTAGAGTTGCCGGTACAAATATTTCTGTAGTAAATCAACCTTTAAACATATACGACAAATGGTAACCTTCGTCTAGTATATATGTTATATCATGAGCCATGTTTGCAGAATAAAATGTTATTGAAGCCCCCCCCCCCCCAGCCCCATCCTATAAATAACCCCATTTCGTAATGAGGACACCCGCTAAAAAAACCCAAAAACCGACTACCCCATCGATATAACAAAGCGGTCTCACATATTTGTCGTATAACCGTGCAGGACACTTAAGTATATAATTAAGGATTATGTGAAATAACATAACTAGTATATATTGCATTCCAATAATATCCCATTTATCAAATGCATGATGAGTCCACCTTAATCCAGCTTTTAATCGCAAACTCCAACTGGTCGGGGATAAGTGTAAAAACCTATACCATAAATAATGTGACTGCTGAAGTTTCAGTGATATTTTACGGTAGGTGTTCATGGGCACAGGATCTTTTTCATTCTTCACGGCATTTAGCTCCACGGTCGTGGTATTTTAATTGTGTCAGATAGATTTGTGAGGAGAGATGAATGAATCCCTGTCTTCTCAAGCTCGCTTTACATGCATACACGTTAACGGAAACATTTAAAACGTTAATATGAATAACAGTATTGAAAACCTCCAAAGTTTTCAAAATATAACTTTAGATATTCGATGAATCATATAGCATCATTGAAAATGTCAAAGAACCATGCGACTTTGTACCATGCGGCTATCCTCATAACTTTCGGTCATGTGGTATCCAATAAAACAACTGTACGTGGTCATTGTTCCGGTTAGCATACTTATTGATAAAATGCGTGTGGTACATGTGTGGCAATATAAACCGTGCACACATCAATTTACATAAGCCCTTTCCGAAATTATGGACGCCTTCCTATTCAGCTGAATGTTGGCTGACCATTGAATGAGCCGGATATGACGTGAAGTTATTTATGGACGTGTAGGTGAGGTTGTAATAAATTTATAATACCTTTAATATTGATAAGAGCTCTGCAGCCATTGTTCATCACGGAGAGTTCACCACATTACGTATGTATCAAAGACAGGGCTGTAGATCTGCAACGGGGTGAGTAAGAGGGCACCCGGAGAGCGCACAGCTCCTCCGTCTTGTGTATTTTATGCTGATCTTCTAGAATATAATATGAAGAGCATTAGACTTTTGGACCGAAATTGCTTTAACAAAATTTTGTGTCCCTAATATATTTTTGTAGTTGACTAAAGAATTTGAAATTACTTGTAGAAGCCAGGGAGCAGCTGCTGCAGGTTAAAATACTAAGGCCAAAAAAAAGGGTATGGTTCTCAGGCAGCGCCCGCTTCAATTTTAACCGCCCGCATCAAGAATTTTTATTTTGATTTTTATCTTTCAAGAAGACAAAAGATACAACATATGTAGTGCTTTAACCTGTGTAGCAAAAAAAAATGGTCATTTTCATGCTTTTCCCTGATCATATGACATTTTTATCTTAATATACAAAAAATGGTAAAAAATAAAATACCGCCCGCCCGCACTGATTTCTGGAAAAAGTGCCTGAGAACCATACCTTTTTATTTTTTTTTTGGCCTAATTATTCCTAATTTAGTTTTCCTTGAGTAATATTCAATCTGGCATGTGGATAAAAAAAAACAACATCAACAAAAATTTGTTATAACTATACAGAAGTATGTGCCTCGGTGCAATATAAAGTGGGCAGTCTAACAATTAGTGAACAACGGTTTCGTCAACGAGATCAAATCGCATGTTTGCATATCAGCTTAGTTGACCATAAACAGAAACAGGGGCAGCCAGTGCGTAAGCGCATTTGATGGATACTAGTATTTTCACGTCTTTTCCATAAATTTAGTAATTTGGGTCCCTTTTGGGATCAAATATATTACACAATGCAGTTTTGAATGCAGTAATATATGTAATTGTTCTAACATTTTTTGGTAAGGAGTTCACGATTTTCTTTGTTCTCCGGCATGGAGTCTATATACCGGTACTCTGTATATTGGTTTTAGAATTTAAAAAAAAATATACGAGCCTTGTTTACATTCATAACCGGAAAGAGTCTCTATCGGGAACAAAGGACCGAAATCCTTTATAATTTTATAAAAAGTCATCGCAATTCTTCCTTTCCTGTGGACAATGTAGGCCAACAGATGAGCTATGTTTAGAACACACACATATATATATATATATATACACACTCACGCACGCGCGCAAACGAGAATGGATAAGATTTCCCTCCATCTAAGGATCTACGGCAGACTATACACATTGATTACTTACGTCGGTCTTTTAGAAGATTCCTGAAATTGAAAGCCGATCAAAATAATGCAGCTTATATGAACTGATGATGACCACGTATCTGGTAACGTATGGATATGAACAAAAGCTTTCACTAATGATTATATATATATATATATATATATATATATATATATATATATATATATATATATATATATATATATATATATTATGTCTGTACGAAAAGAATATACGAAAATAATATGATCATTCGTTTTATGTGCTTCATTGCAAACATTTTTAGCCAAAAACAAAATAATATAAATGATATGAAGACATTGAGTATAATTCCATCAAGTTGAAAATATTGTTGAAAAAAGTGACGTAAATCCCGCAAAAAATGGCCGAGTAGGCCCGGTAAATGTTATTTTTGATATTATCTAAAAATATTCCTGAATAATTTTGGTTTTCGTATATACCAATAGATGGCGCTAACGCTGGGTAACATTTCGGGTTATACTGTCACAGGCACACAGCCTGGTGTCAATAAAAACCATAAAAACTATGTCATTGCCCAACATATACACACTCATCCATGAATATCAAGCATTTGTTCCAACAGACCATGCCCCAGCGTGGAGGTTGATAATGATCATTTAACAGATTTCAGACAGGTGATCCTTTTGCATAATGATGAATTGGCCACAGCTAGTATCACTGCATCATCAATATACACCTTCATCTTCAGGGCCATCTCCGTATTCTTTTCGTGGCTGTACCGGGATTTCAGATGGGATCTTACTAACTTGGTTTATTTTGCTTGCTCAACCAAGGCTCGCCTGATTGTTGTCGGGTGATGGATAACGTCGCTAGTCTTGATAACCCACTGGACTTCGACTGCAGATTATGAATTATCTCAACAAGAATTTGTAAAAGGAGGGAGCACTAGGGCATCAAAGAACACCGGCCAAGCTGTCTCACTAACTTTATTGCCATGGCCTATATTCCTGACCGTAACCGGCTATTGTACTCCGCTCCCCCGCTTATCTTAATACCTCATTTAGCCCCGCCTGGCTAATTGCTAATTGCCTGTACGCTCGTGAGAGTAAACCCGCGATGGATCTGATAAAACTGGGTGTGATTATAGGAATTATTATAATCAACTGTAGTCAATGTTCGTATCCTGCGCATTCAATAATTTAGAGACCCATTAACAACGGGTGTTCGAATGTTCATATACCGGAAGCCATTCTGTCCGAGACGCATGACCCAGGAGTAGCACAGGCACTCGACAAACTGCACAAATGCGTAATTATTTTTCTCATAGGTTCAATTAAAATTTGCAATATTACAGTTATCAGAAAATATTCTTACAAGTAACTATTTTATTTTTAGTGTTAAGTCTTTTGGATGCGCTTTTGTTTGAAGGAATCTGGCCAAACGAGAAAAACTTCGGACAAACGAGAAAAAGACAGGTCGGGTCGGTGAGTAGAAAACAGGAGGTGTGCCCATTGTTCTTTAATATCGTTTGCCATCTGCACCTCAGATTCTTAATGTTTGTATGCCATTCATAGGTTAATCAGAATTTAGAAAATTATGTCAACATGGTTTATATAGCGTGTCTTCTTTTGTTGTCTGCATGCATCTGTTGTCAGTCCGTGTGTAAAGCCCATAGTTCGTACCAGTGAATATTTTTAAAATTGAGATTTTTAACTTTGCGGATTCGTTGCTGTACCTTTATAGGCATCCTAAATTTTGGCCAATGACGGTGGATGGACACGGTTTTTCTGAGCGAGATGGTAATAGGACGCAATTATAATTGCCATTTAAATAAACGGTATCGCTTTGCTTCATTATTTATGAGTGCCTTTTGATAATGGAATTTTTTATATTTCATGGTATTGGTGGCGCGAGTTTATTAACTTATATAAATAAAAAAATAATATGACGCGCATAAGAGGTTATTGACCGTTTTCCACAAAGAAGATTTATCTCGGTCAATCATGACCAATGCAGGCCGATATCCATTCAAATATAACAAAAATTTTGGTCAAACACGCCGAAACCATATTTAACTTTCTGGGTATGAGATTCGAAATGTATATGATGTATATATCTTAAAAGAGGGCCCTGCTTATAACAGAATTCTTATTCTAGTACAGGCCACCCTTCACAATATTATAATAAATAAATGATTTGTTGTTATTGAGAAACCTCCGACTCATTGTTCGGACTAATATTGTGATGTAATCAATGTATTGTCAAAGAACTAATGTCGTTGCCTTTTTTTTTGCGGTCTTTTACAAATTCGCGCTATTCACGGTCGCCGCACAGTGACCGCGAAGTTGAAACCACGCTGTTTAGATTGCAAACCAGCCCACCGATAATTTCAGACACTGCCGATAGGTGGCGATAACTGTCCCTTAAGTCCGTTTTCAGGTCAATATTAGACCAATGGTAATTTGACCCATTACTGTGCTTAAATTCAGTAAAAAATAATTATAACTGGTCCCATACGCCTTTTATACACTACCCTTATAAATATAATTTTGTTTGGGTCCTTCGCAATATCCCCTAAATATTCTGGTCTGGTCAAGCACGACTTTGGCACGCATTTTTCCAGCAGATTCGTTAGAGAGGGAGACAGGCTTTGAGGGCGAGTTGATCCTCCACGAGTGTGACAGGTAAAACGTTTGGTGTTTGATGCTGAGATATTATTTTTAGTTTGACTATTGGGAGGCGCACGGGTACAGTGCTACTCCCTCAAAAATTCTGAATATTTAATTCAGCTGAGCGTCATGACCACATGGTCAATAAAAAAACATTTTTTTTTTTTTATTGTTTATTTAAAATCAAATATATGTACAATCTTCTAAGCATACAAACGCTATGTAATAAATCCATAACAAACTAACAATGTGTTTCAAAACAAACATTTCCCATACCAAACACGATAACATATACATCTAACATATTCTAACCTAAGGAAAAATAAATAAATAAATTAATTAATTAATATTAATACTATTAACCGTAACATACATTAAGTGAATGCACCCATATACATTTATAAGCATATACTTACATATATACATGCATATACTCCTGCTTAAATGAAAATTAACAAATGTATAAGACAACATAGAACGTATATAGATCGAAGATACACCTAGCCCCTGGTAAAGTAACTATTAAACAAAATTCTTATTGTGTGAACATCAACACATAAATCCATCCCTAGTCGAAATTTTCCCTACAAAATTACATAATCGAAATAAACCGCATAAAAACCAAATTTACGGACAAAGGTTGTAAACTCAGACAAGTTCATCCCTAGTTATCAAAGGAAACAAAAAAAATCCATCCCTAGTCACAGAATATCCAAACAAAATACCTAAAACTTACCAAAATCCAAATTTATGGACGAAGGTAGAAAACACAAACGATTACATCCCTAGATATATACATAATACTGAATCGAAGTAAGCGGGACATAAATTAAAGTACATATTCGGACAAAGGAAAGCATCGAAAATAATCAAATCGAATACTTATTCAGATAAAACAAACCTAAGCTATTTAACCTCAAAACATGTGTATGCGGACGAAGAGAAGCACTAAAATAACCAAATGGAATACTAAATCAGATAAAACCTCAAAACATACCAGTGACAATAGTGACACGAATAAATCAATCCCTAGTCCCAAATTATTCTTACAAAATACAGAATCAAGATAAACCCAAAATTCAAATCACGGACGAAGGCAGAAAACACAAACAATTACATCCATAGTTATCAGTGGGGAAAAAAATCCACCCTATTTGGGCACACACACACACAAAAATCGCTCAAACCTACTGTATGTCCTCTATTACCAAAAGGATATGATATTTATTCGGACGGAGGGACCATCTACCTAAGTTCCTTTGTAAATATATATGAATAAGTTCGTTAATAAGTTTAGATATGCACCTATTTATACAGATATTTTTTTCTAAAGCCTAAGCACATTTTTCAAAAAGTATTATGAAATCAAAATTGAAAGATTAAAACCATCATCTACTGTACATAGCGCCCTATTGTGACACCACAACTTCTTAAAATTTTCTTTACCATATTCTCCTTTGTCTTTACCTGAAAGATGCTCCTGTTTAATTCTGCTTATGAGGATGTTCTTTAAGACGGAAAACGGAGTAAACGGACGAGACAATATACTTCTATTTCTATTAACCCATAATATATATTTAGCAGCGCATAAAATGAAATCTAGTAACTGAACACACTCGTCTGAGAATTCTTTCCACCTATGTCTAAAACCAAAACATATAGTATATAAATTTACCTTTATAGATTTACTTGTAATCTTTTCGAACAATTTATTAACATCGATCCAAAATTTAAAGGCCACAGGGCAATCAGAAAAAATATGCAAATTACTTTCAGTTCGGTTGCATACATGACACAAATCTGTCATACTTAATTTACATCTTTTTAAAATATCATTAGACGGCAGACATAAATGAAGAAACTTCCAGTTGATATCTAACTGATATGGATCATTCAAATTACGGTAACAATACTTAAAGACATGTTTGATATCTAACTCACCCGTGAAAATTCGCCTCCAAGAGGCCATGCAAATTGGTTCATACACCTGTCTCAATAATATATATATATTCTTCGTGGTAAATTTATCAGATTCTAAAACTTTGTCACGTTCACAATTAATAACATAATCTTTCACATAATCAGTCTCTAAACCTTTTCTCAGAACTGAAATCCACTGTGATGGAAAACACTCAATCAAGTTATTATATCTGGTCTTAAACCAGTCTACTTTGGGAATCTTAAAGCGAGATGCAACTTCCTCTAATCTGTGAAAATAACCAATGCGCCTATTCCAGACATGTTTAACTAAAGTACAACCATTTAAAATAAATTCCTTAAACATAAAAGGTTTTCCTTCGTCATTACACAATTGCGGATTCAAAAATATAGACTCATTCAATATAACTTTCTTATTGAACGGATGCTTTCTGGCTGTAATATTTAATTTCTGACACAATCTTAACATTTCTCTATAAAGAAATAGGTTGGTTTTTACAATTTTTACTATTTACCTCATACTCGCCTTCTAAAATGTTTTTTTCCAAAATTAATACCCTTATACAGTCCAATGAAAAAATCTGCTAATGTTTGACATTTATGATTCATTTTTAACACCTTAAACAACCAATTCACCCTTTGTGACTCAACCTTTAATGAAATTTTAACTAAGTTATGTCCGCCTTGATCTCTTGGAAGAAATATTACCTCCTTCTTCACCAAGTGTTTCTTGAAATTCCAAAAGAAATCCAATATTAATCCTTCTAGTTTTTCTATTACCCATGCAGGCATAATTATAATATTAGAAAAATACCATATACCACTGGTGACTAATGAATTTGCTACTACAACCTTACCAGTGTAAGTTAAATTTCGTTGCGACCAAAGATATAATGTATTTTGAAACTTTTTAATCTTCGGATCCCAATTCAGTTTTGTTGTATCTTCATTACCAAAATAAAAACCTAAAACTTTAACATATTTAGATGTCCAAGAAATATCACAAGGTGTATCCCCCCTTCCTACATTTGTACCAAGCCATAAACCTTCAGTTTTTTCCATATTTACCTTCGATCCGGATGCAGCCTGAAAAATATTTAAAACGTTAAAACATCTATATATAGAATCAATGTCGGACATGAACAAAGTAGTATCGTCTGCATACTGTGTTATCTTGAGTTCAGTATTATCAGGTAAAGTTATACCTTTAATGGTAGTGTCTCTTCTAATGGAATTTGCAAAAGTTTCAGCTACAATAATGTATAGAAGTGGGCTTAACGGGCAACCTTGCCTTGTGCCCCTATACAAATTGAAAAAAGATGACATATATCCATTAAGTTTAACGCAACTTTGAACATCTTTATAACATATTTTAATCCATGAAATAAAATCTGATCCGAATCCAAAAATACTTAAACATTTAAACATAAATTCCCAACTCAGCCGATCGAAAGCCTTTTCTTGATCAACGCAAATCATAGCCCCTGGTACATTTAAGAACTTAATATAATCTATGGTATCACGAATTAAACTAGCTGTCTGGAAAATGGATCGACCTTTCACAGAACATGTCTGATCATCAGAAATTATCTCGGGTAGAACAGTTCTCAAACGGTTAGTAAGACACTTGGTTAAAATTTTATAATCAATATTTAAGAGACTTATAGGACGCCAATTCTTTAATAATAGCTTATCACCTTTTTTAAAAATTAACGAAATAACTCCTTTCTTCTGAGATGATGATAAATTACCTAAACGGAAAGCGGTATTAAGAACATTCACCAAATCGGGACCAATAAGGTCCCAAAAATGCTTATAGAATTCGGCAGTCAGGCCGTCAATGCCTGGGCTTTTATTTGGTTTAAAATCCTTAAGTGCCTTTGTTAATTCATCTAAAGTTAAATGACCTTCACATTGAGCCACGGAGACCGGGCTCAACTTAACAGAAACGTTATTTAAAAAGAGATTTTCAGAAACAGTATCCGTTTGTTCGTACTGGTAAAGATTTTTATAAAAGGAAACCCCAACCTTCAAAATTGAATCAATACCCGAGTGCACCCGTCCCCGTTCGTCTTTCAAAGCGCTCACCGACCGTTTCAATCCCCTTTGTCTTTCCAGACCCACCAAGAACTTGCTTAAACGTTCCCCCTTCTCCCGATAATCAATTTTACACCGAATGGCCGCGGCCCTGGACTCTTTGTCGTAAAAATCCTTTAATTGTGTTTCTAAATTTAGTACCTGTTCGACCCTGGATTCTTTCCCTTGTTCGTAATTTAACAATGCTTGGTTGTAACTCTGTTCTAAAAATAACCGTTGACGTTTCTCAGCCTTGACCTTTGCTTTACAGTAGTCCCTTGTTATAGCTTTATTTTTATTTTACCCAAATCCCACCATTTTAAAAAATTTGAATAACGAAACTTTTGCTCCCGCCAATATCTCCAAAATGCTCTTATGGTTTCATTATATTTGATATCTTTTAAAATTGAACAGTTGAAATGCCAGTATCCTGGTCCTTTAGGCATATTATTGTCTTCAAGAACCAATGAAACAAAATCATGATCCGACAGAACACACCTGATGATTTTACACATCTTAACTGGAATTAAACGACTAACATAGATACGGTCCAGACGAGAATGAATATTTAAAGTAAAGTTATGGAAAGTACACATTTTCCCATCAGGATTTAGATGTCTGTAGACATCCAGCAACATATACTTATCTATAAGGACATTGAATTCATTTTTCCCAATCAAACAATCTTTACGTATAGTGCTACCACCATGCTTATCTAAATTAATGTTTTCAATAAAATTAAAATCCCCGACAATCATCACCGGATGATTAACCATATCATCAACTAAAATAAAAATCTTGCAACCGTTTAAGAAATATTGTTCTTTCGTTTTTATCAATCGGACAGTATACATTTATAATATTGTATGTAGAGTTTTGTAAGGAAAATAATATACTTACAATTCTGCCTTCGTTGTCTGATTTGGTCTGTAGAATATTAAAATCTGGCTCCTCTGAAAACCAAATGGCTACACCATTTCGCCTTTGCATGGCCTCACTACAAAAAATATACCCTCCCCAATTTTTAACCATATTTTTAGTTTCATGTATATGTAAAAAGGTTTCCTGCAAGCATGCAATGTTAATTCTGTTCTTTTTAATAACCTGATAAATCGAGTTCTGTTTTAAAACATCACCAAGTCCTCTCACATTCCATGTTATCAAATGAAACATGAAATAAAATATAAATCAATTTTAAACCTCGCAACAAGCACAATTCTCACATGGAGGATGATCGTTCTCGTGAGTCCGTATGACATGGCGGTAGGTCTTCTGTGGTCCAAACTCCTGAACTCGTAAGTCGGTGGGCACTTCCGGGGTCGTCGTCGGGGTTTGGCGTTCGTAGTCGAGGGACATCATCAGGGTCGGCATCAGGGTCTCTAGACGCGAAGGTACGCTGTCGGTGGCCATCAGGGTGGTTATCGGCGGGCCCAATCTGTTCGATGTCCGATCTCCTCGTCGATGGTGGCAAAGGTAATTTACGTCGCTTCGATGGTGATTCCAATTCAGCCGACCTCCTGTCCTCATCAATCACCAGAGCCGGAAAATCGTCGTCGCTCATTCTGTTTTCTTCCGGTGGAGGCACATGCGACGTTACGACTTGGTCGTCAACCTCGGGTCTCTCACGATCTGGGCAATTCCGTTGTACATGGCCTTCCTTACGGCAACCCCAACACACAACACGTTTACCACGGTAGCGCGTATAACCGACACACCTGTTACCCTCCTCATCAGTAAACTGAAATCTATCCGGTATTTCGCGCTCGACAAACATGAGAACTTCTCGTTCCATGGTGGGTAAATTGGTCCCCGGCCAAAGTTTATGGCGCACATCCTTTACTATTTTCCCGAAAGGCCGAATCGCTTCGGACACAATATTATGAGGGACGTTTAGCGGCAACCCTCTGAAGGAGACCCACACCGGCCTACTCAGTTCGGCCTGGTGGATCTCAAGAGTCTGACCTAAACATTGTACACCTTCGTACAGCACATCCTCAACCGTCCCTTCGTCACGGAACACAAGCTGGAGCGTCTTAGCACTAAGCGTGTGGGCTGCTACCAGTCGCTCGCCGTACTTGCTTGACAGTTCTTGAATCGCTCCATACAAAGTTTCCACACTAAATTCATGGACGCAGACTAAACTTTCTTTCGGATGGAGAAGGTTACTGATCCGCATAGGACCGCGTGGTGCGGACCCTGACCACGGACCAGTGGCCATACTTCAAACACGGTTGAACAAGAGGTCCCCCGTGTTAAGTACGCCGACACCCAACGAAGGCCCTAAAAAAACATATAGCAATGGCCCTTCGTCCGTAATGTAGAATTGGGCGGGTTTCAGCCTACAAATATGTTCGAACTAATTTCCTGGTAGTAAAATTATAACATAATTTGTCCGATAAGCCTATTTTAATCATATTATACTTCCGTTATCAATAAAAAAGTAAACACATTGTTATAAAATAATTTACAAATAAAATATAACCAAAAAAAAATGTTAATTTTATTTAACATTTGATAATTTTATAATAAATTGCTGAATAATTCTGGTTTTATCAAATACCAGTAGACGGCGCTACCGCTGGAAAACTTTTCGGGTTATACTGTCACTATCACACAGCCAAGTGTCAATAAAAATTATAAATATGATAAAAAATTTGTCAATGCCTAACATAAGAGGTTATTGGCAATTCTTCAGAAATAGGGTTCATCTTAATCAATAATAAATCTCTTCCCGCATTGACAATATTCGTTCAAAATATAACCAAAATGAAGTATTAGATAATTAGGCAGAGTTTATATTGACTAAACCTGTAGATCTTTCTTTGGCGGTGTAATATCGGGAAGCAGCATTTATCGGGTGTTTAAGGGTAGACCCCCTGCAAATATGTACAATATTAGCATTTAGGGCTGTGTCGAATCAAATGGGAAACTCTCCCCAACAAACATTGGGACTGCATTCGTATGATAGGAGTTGTCTTATGAAAAGGGCAAGGAGAAGTTGACAGATTTAGGCGTCCGGCCTGTCTTGTGTTCAATTTTCTGCCGCCCATGTATTGGCTGAACTTTGAACAAATAAAATGTGATCCTCCTGTGGCGTAATTATATAATGATCCATTATGCCTACTGAAGATCCATGAAGGTCAAACATTTGTTCCAACAGATCATGCCCCAGCGTGAAGGTTGATAATGATCATTTTAACAAATTTCAGACAGGCGATCCTTTTGCATAATGATGAAATGGCCACAGCCAGTATCACTGCATCATCACTATACACCTTCACCTTCAGGGCCATCTCCACATTCTTTTCGTGGCTGTACCGGGATTTCAGATGGGATCTTACTGACTTGGTTTAATTTGTCTGCTCCACCAAGGCTCGCCTGACTTTTGTCAGGTGATGGATAACGTCGCTCGTCTTGAAAACCCACTGGACTTGGACTGCAGGTTATAAATTGTCAGAACAAGTATTTTTAAAAGGAGGGAGCACTAGGACATCAAAGAACACCGGCCAAGCTGTCTCACTAACTTTATTGCCATGGCCTATATTCCTGACCGTAACCGGCTATTGTACTCCGCTCCCCCGCTTATCTTAATACCTCATTTAGCCCCGCCTGGCTAATTGCCTGTACGCTCGTGAGAGTAAACTCTCGATGGATTTGACAAACTGGGTGTGATTTTAAGAATTACTGTAATCAACTGAAGTCAATGTTCATATCCTGCGCATTCAATAATTAAGAGACACATTAACAACTGGTGTTCGAATGCTAATATACCGGTAGCCATCCTGTCCGAGACGCATGACCCAGGAGTAGCACAGGCACTCGACAAACTGCACAAATGCGTAATTATTTTTCTCATAGGTTCAATTAAAATTTGCAATATTACAGTTATCAGAAAATATTCTTTCAAGTAACTATTTTATTTCTAGTGTAAAGGCTTTTGGATGCGCTTTTGTTTGAAGGAATCTGGCCAAACGAGAAAAATTTCGGACAAACGAGAAAAACACAGGCTTCCAGCCGGGTCGGTGAGTAGAAAACAGGGGGTGTACCCATTGTTCCTTTAATATCGTTTGCCATCTGCACCTCAGATTCTTAATGTTTGTATGCCATTCATAGGTTAATCAGAATTTAGAAAATTATGTCAACATGGTTTATATAGCGTGTCTTCTTTTGTTGTCTGCATGCATCTGTTGTCATTTCGTGTGTAACACCCACAGTTCGTTCCAGTGAATATTTTAAAATTGAGATTTTTAACTTTGCGGATTCGTTGCTGTACCTTCATAGGCATCCTAAATTTTGGCAAATGACGGTGGATGGCCACGGTTTTTCTGAGCGAGATGGTAATAGGACACAATTATAATTGCCATTTAAATAAACGGTATCGCTTTGCTTCATTATTTATGAGTGCCTTTTGATAATGGAATTTTTTATATTTCATGGTATTGGTGGCGCGAGTATATTAACTTATATAAATAAAGAAATAATAAGACACGCATAAGAGGTTATTGACCGTTTTCCACAAAGAGGATTTAGCTCGGTCAATCATGACCAATGCAGGCCGATATCCATTCAAATATAACAAAAATTTTGGTCAAACACGCCGAAACCATATTTAACTTTCTGGGTATGAGATTCGAAATGTATATGATTTGTTGTTATTGAGAAACCTCCGACTCATTGATCGGACTAATATCGTGATGTAACCAATGTATTGTCAAAGAACTAATGTCGTTGCCTTTTTTTTGCGGTCTTTTACAAATTCGCGCTATTCACGGTCGCCGCACAGTGACCGCGAAATTGAAACCACGCAGCTTAGATTGCAAACTAGACCGCCGATAATTTCAGACACCGCCGATAGGTGGCGATAACTGTCCCTTAAGTCCGTTTTCAGGTCAATATTAGACCAATGGTAATTTGACCCGTTACTGTGCTTAAATCCAGTAAAATATTATTATAACTGGTCCCATACGCTTTTTTATACACTACCCTTGTAAAATATATATTTGTTTGGGTCATTCGCAATATACCCTAAATATTCTGGTCAGGTCAAGCACGACTTTGGCACGCATTTTTCCAGCAGATTCGTTAGAGAGGGAGACAGGCTTTGAGGGCGAGTTGATCATCAACGAGTGTGACAGGTAAAACGTTTGGTGTTTGATGCTGAGATATTATTTTTAGTTTGACTATTGGGAGGCGCACGGGTACAGTGCTACTCCCTCAAAAATTCTGAATATTTAATTCAGCTGAGCGTCATGACCACATGGTCAATAAAAAAACATATAGCAATGGCCCTTCGTCCGTAAAGCTGTATTGCTCGGGTTTCATCGTACAAATATGTTCAAACCAATTTACAGGTGGTAAAATTATAACATAATTTGTCCGATATGATGATTTTAATCATGTCATACTTCCGTTATCAATAAAAATGTAAACACATTGTTATTAAATAATTTACAAATGAAATATAACAAAGATAAAAATGTTATCTTTATTTAACATTTGATAATTTTATAATAAATTGCTGAATAATTCTGGTTTTATCAAATACCAGTAGATGGCGCTACCGCTGGAAAACTTTTCGGGTTATACTGTCACAATCACACAGCCAAGTGTCAATAAAAATTATAAATATGATAAAATTTGTCAGTGCCTAACATAAGAGGTTATTGGCAATTCTTCAGAAATAGGGTTCATCTTAATCAATAATAAATCTCTTCCCGCATTGACAATATTCGTTCAAAATATAACCAAAATGAAGTATTAGATAATTAGGCATAGTTTATATTGACTAAACCTGTAGATCTTTCTTTGGCGGTGTAATATCGGGAACCAGCATTTATCGGGTGTTTTAGGGTAGACCCCCTGCAAAGTTGCACAATATTAGCATTTAGGGTTGTGTCGAATCAAATGGGAAACTCTCCCCAACAATCATTGGGACTGCATTCGTATGATAGGAGTTGTCTTATGAAAGGGGCAAGGAGAAGTTGACAGATTTAGGCGTCCGGCCTGTCTTGTGTTCCATTTTCTGCCGCCGATGTATTGGCTGAACTTTGAACAAATAAAATGTGATCCTCCTGTGGCGTAATTATATAATGATCCATTATGCCTACTGAAGATCCATGAAGGTCAAGCATTTGTTCCAACAGATCATGCCCCAGCGTGAAGGTTGATAATGATCATTTTAACAAATTTCAGACATGCGATCCTTTTGCATAATGATGAAATGGCCACAGCCAGTATCACTGCATCATCACTATACACCTTCACCTTCAGGGCCATCTCCACATTCTTTTCGTGGCTGTACCGGGATTTCAGATGGGATCTTACTGACTTGGTTTAATTTGTCTGCTCCACCAAGGCTCGCCTGACTGTTGTCGGGTGATGGATAACGTCGCTCGTCTTGATAACCCACTGGACTTGGACTGCAGGTTATAAATTGTCAGAACAAGAATTTTTAAAAGGAGGGAGCACTAGGACATCAAAGAACACCGGCCAAGCTGTCTCACTAACTTTATTGCCATGGCCTATATTCCTGACCGTAACCGGCTATTGTACTCCGCTCCCCCGCTTATCTTAATACCTCATTTAGCCCCGCCTGGCTAATTGCCTGTACGCTCGTGAGAGTAAACTCTCGATGGATCTGACAAACTGGGTGTGATTTTAAGAATTACTATAATCATTTGAAGTCAATGTTCATATCCTGCGCATTCAATAATTAAGAGACACATTAACAACTGGTGTTCGAATGCTAATATACCGGTAGCCATCCTGTCCGAGACGCATGACCCAGGAGTAGCACAGGCACTCGACAAACTGCACAAATGCGTAATTATTTTTCTCATAGGTTCAATTAAAATTTGCAATATTACAGTTATCAGAAAATATTCTTTCAAGTAACTATTTTATTTTTAGTGTTAAGTCTTTTGGATGCGCTTTTGTTTGAAGGAATCTGGCCAAACGAGAAAAAACTTCGGACAAACGAGAAAAACACAGGCTTCCAGCCGGGTCGGTGAGTAGAAAACAGGGGGTGTGCCCATTGTTCCTTTAATATCGTTTGCCATCTGCACCTCAGATTCTTAATGTTTGTATGCCATTCATAGGTTAATCAGAATTTAGAAAATTATGTCAACATGGTTTATATAGCGTGTCTTCTTTTGTTGTCTGCATGCATCTGTTGTCAGTCTGTGTGTAAAGCCCATAGTTCGTTCCAGTGACTATTTTTAAAATTGAGATTTTTAACTTTGCGGATTCGTTGCTGTACCTCTTTATAGGCATCCTAAATTTTGGCCAATGACGGTTGATGGACACGGTTTTTCTTAGCGAGATGGTAATAGGACACAATTATAATTGCCATTTAAATAAACGGTAGCGCTTTGCTTCATTATTTATGAGTGCCTTTTGATAATGGAATTTTTTATATTTCATGGTATTGGTGGCGCGAGTATATTAACTTATATAAATAAAGAAATAATATGACGCGCATAAGAGGTTATTGACCGTTTTCCACAAAGAGGATTTATCTCGGTCAATCATGACCAATGCAGGCCGATATCCATTCAAATGTAACAAAAATTTTGGTCAAACACGCCGAAACCATATTTAACTTTCTGGGTATGAGATTCGAAATGTATATGATATGTTGTTATTGAGAAACCTCCGAATCATTGTTCGGACTAATATCGTGATGTAATCAATGTATTGTCAAAGAACTAATGTCGTTGCCTTTTTTTGCGGTCTTCTACAAATTCGCGCTATTCACGGTCGCCGCACGGTGACCGCGAAATTGAAACCACGCAATTTAGATTGCAAACCAGACCGCCGATAATTTCAGACACCGCCGATAGGTGGCGATAACTGTCCCTTAAGTCCGTTTTCAGGTCAATATTAGACCAATGGTAATTTGACCCGTTACTGTGCTTAAATCCAGTAAAATATTATTATAACTGGTCCCATACGCTTTTTTATACACTACCCTTGTAAAATATATATTTGTTTGGGTCATTCGCAATATACCCTAAATATTCTGGTCAGGTCAAGCACGACTTTGGCACGCATTTTTCCAGCAGATTCGTTAGAGAGGGAGACAGGCTTTGAGGGCGAGTTGATCATCAACGAGTGTGACAGGTAAAACGTTTGGTGTTTGATGCTGAGATATTATTTTTAGTTTGACTATTGGGAGGCGCACGGGTACAGTGCTACTCCCTCAAAAATTCTGAATATTTAATTCAGCTGAGCGTCATGACCACATGGTCAATAAAAAAACATATAGCAATGGCCCTTCGTCCGTAAAGCTGTATTGCTCGGGTTTCATCGTACAAATATGTTCAAACCAATTTACAGGTGGTAAAATTATAACATAATTTGTCCGATATGATGATTTTAATCATGTCATACTTCCGTTATCAATAAAAATGTAAACACATTGTTATTAAATAATTTACAAATGAAATATAACAAAGATAAAAATGTTATCTTTATTTAACATTTGATAATTTTATAATAAATTGCTGAATAATTCTGGTTTTATCAAATACCAGTAGATAGCGCTACCGCTGGAAAACTTTTCGGGTTATACTGTCACAATCACACAGCCAAGTGTCAATAAAAATTATAAATATGATAAAATTTGTCAGTGCCTAACATAAGAGGTTATTGGCAATTCTTCAGAAATAGGGTTCATCTTAATCAATAATAAATCTCTTCCCGCATTGACAATATTCGTTCAAAATATAACCAAAATGAAGTATTAGATAATTAGGCATAGTTTATATTGACTAAACCTGTAGATCTTTCTTTGGCGGTGTAATATCGGGAACCAGCATTTATCGGGTGTTTTAGGGTAGACCCCCTGCAAAGTTGCACAATATTAGCATTTAGGGTTGTGTCGAATCAAATGGGAAACTCTCCCCAACAATCATTGGGACTGCATTCGTATGATAGGAGTTGTCTTATGAAAGGGGCAAGGAGAAGTTGACAGATTTAGGCGTCCGGCCTGTCTTGTGTTCCATTTTCTGCCGCCGATGTATTGGCTGAACTTTGAACAAATAAAATGTGATCCTCCTGTGGCGTAATTATATAATGATCCATTATGCCTACTGAAGATCCATGAAGGTCAAGCATTTGTTCCAACAGATCATGCCCCAGCGTGAAGGTTGATAATGATCATTTTAACAAATTTCAGACATGCGATCCTTTTGCATAATGATGAAATGGCCACAGCCAGTATCACTGCATCATCACTATACACCTTCACCTTCAGGGCCATCTCCACATTCTTTTCGTGGCTGTACCGGGATTTCAGATGGGATCTTACTGACTTGGTTTAATTTGTCTGCTCCACCAAGGCTCGCCTGACTGTTGTCGGGTGATGGATAACGTCGCTCGTCTTGATAACCCACTGGACTTGGACTGCAGGTTATAAATTGTCAGAACAAGAATTTTTAAAAGGAGGGAGCACTAGGACATCAAAGAACACCGGCCAAGCTGTCTCACTAACTTTATTGCCATGGCCTATATTCCTGACCGTAACCGGCTATTGTACTCCGCTCCCCCGCTTATCTTAATACCTCATTTAGCCCCGCCTGGCTAATTGCCTGTACGCTCGTGAGAGTAAACTCTCGATGGATCTGACAAACTGGGTGTGATTTTAAGAATTACTATAATCATTTGAAGTCAATGTTCATATCCTGCGCATTCAATAATTAAGAGACACATTAACAACTGGTGTTCGAATGCTAATATACCGGTAGCCATCCTGTCCGAGACGCATGACCCAGGAGTAGCACAGGCACTCGACAAACTGCACAAATGCGTAATTATTTTTCTCATAGGTTCAATTAAAATTTGCAATATTACAGTTATCAGAAAATATTCTTTCAAGTAACTATTTTATTTTTAGTGTTAAGTCTTTTGGATGCGCTTTTGTTTGAAGGAATCTGGCCAAACGAGAAAAAACTTCGGACAAACGAGAAAAACACAGGCTTCCAGCCGGGTCGGTGAGTAGAAAACAGGGGGTGTGCCCATTGTTCCTTTAATATCGTTTGCCATCTGCACCTCAGATTCTTAATGTTTGTATGCCATTCATAGGTTAATCAGAATTTAGAAAATTATGTCAACATGGTTTATATAGCGTGTCTTCTTTTGTTGTCTGCATGCATCTGTTGTCAGTCTGTGTGTAAAGCCCATAGTTCGTTCCAGTGACTATTTTTAAAATTGAGATTTTTAACTTTGCGGATTCGTTGCTGTACCTCTTTATAGGCATCCTAAATTTTGGCCAATGACGGTTGATGGACACGGTTTTTCTTAGCGAGATGGTAATAGGACACAATTATAATTGCCATTTAAATAAACGGTAGCGCTTTGCTTCATTATTTATGAGTGCCTTTTGATAATGGAATTTTTTATATTTCATGGTATTGGTGGCGCGAGTATATTAACTTATATAAATAAAGAAATAATATGACGCGCATAAGAGGTTATTGACCGTTTTCCACAAAGAGGATTTATCTCGGTCAATCATGACCAATGCAGGCCGATATCCTTTCAAATGTAACAAAAATTTTGGTCAAACACGCCGAAACCATATTTAACTTTCTGGGCATGAGATTCGAAATGTATATGATATGTTGTTATTGAGAAACCTCCGAATCATTGTTCGGACTAATATCGTGATGTAATCAATGTATTGTCAAAGAACTAATGTCGTTGCCTTTTTTTTGCGGTCTTTTACAAATTCGCGCTATTCACGGTCGCCGCACGGTGACCGCGAAATTGAAACCACGCAGTTTAGATTGCAAACCAGACCACCGATAACTTCAGACACTGCCGATAGGTGGCGATAACTGTCCCTTAAGTCCGTTTTCAGGTCAATATTAGATCAATGGTAATTTGACCCGTTACTGTGCTTAAATCCAGTAAAATATTATTATAACTGGTCCCATACGCCTTGTTTATACATTACCTTTGTAAAATATATATTTGTTTGGGTCCTTCGCAATATCCCCTAAATATTCTGGTCAGGTCAAGCACGACTTTTGCACGCATTTTTCCAGGCGTTTCGTTAGAAGGCTTTGAGTGTGAGTTGATCCTCAACGTGTGTGAAAGGTAAAACCTTTGGTGTTTGATGCTGAAATTTTACTTTTAGTTTGATTATTGGGAGGCGCACGGGTACAGTGCTACTCCCTCAAAAATTCTGAATATTTAATTCAGCTGAGCGTCATGACCACATGGTCAATAAAAAAAACATATAGCAATGGCCCTTCGTCCGTAAAGCTGAATTGCTCGGGTTTCATCGTACAAATATGTTCAAACTAATTTACAGGTGGTAAAATTATAACATTATTTGTCCGATATGATGATTTTAATCATGTCATACTTCCGTTATCAATAAAAAGGTAAACACATTGTTATTAAATAATTTACAAATGAAATATAACAAAGATAAAAATGTTATCTTTATTTAACATTTGATAATTTTATAATAAATTGCTGAAAAATTCTGGTTTTTTCAAATACCAGTAGATGGCGCTACCGCTGGATAACTTTTCGGGATATACTGTCACAATCACACAGCCAAGTGTCAATAAAAATTATAAATATGATAAAAAATTTTGTCAGTGCCTAACATAAGAGGTTATTGGCAATTCTCCACAAATAGGGTTCATCTTTATCAATAATAAATCTCTTCCCGCATTGACAATATTCGTTCAAAATATAACCAAAATGAAGTATTTGATAATTAAGCATAGTTTATATTGGCTAAACCTGAGTATCTTTCTTCGGCCGTGTAATATCAGGAACCAGCATTTATCGGGTGTTTTAGGGTAGACCCCCTGCAAAGTTGCACAAGATTAGCGTTTAGGGTGGTGTTGAATCAAAGGGGAAACTCTCCCCAACAAACGTTGGGACTGCATTCGTATGATAGGAGTTGTCTTATGAAAGGGGCAAGGAGAAGTTGACAGATTTAGGCGTCCGGCCTGTCTTGTGTTCCATTTTCTGCCGCCGATGTATTGGCTGAACTTTGAATAAATAAAATGTGATCCTCCTGTGGCGTAATTATATAATGATCCATTATGCCTACTGAAGATCCATGAAGGTCAAGCATTTGTTCCAACAGATCATGCCCCAGCGTGAAGGTTGATAATGATCATTTTAACAAATTTCAGACAGGCGATCCTTTTGCATAATGATGAAATGGCCACAGCCAGTATCACTGCATCATCACTATACACCTTCACCTTCAGGGCCATCTCCACATTCTTTTCGTGGCTGTACCGGGATTTCAGATGGGATCTTACTGACTTGGTTTAATTTGTCTGCTCCACCAAGGCTCGCCTGACTGTTGTCGGGTGATGGATAACGTCGCTCGTCTTGATAACCCACTGGACTTGGACTGCAGGTTATAAATTGTCAGAACAAGAATTTTTAAAAGGAGGGAGCACTAGGACATCAAAGAACACCGGCCAAGCTGTCTCACTAACTTTATTGCCATGGCCTATATTCCTGACCGTAACCGGCTATTGTACTCCGCTCCCCCGCTTATCTTAATACCTCATTTAGCCCCGCATGGCTAATTGCCTGTACGCTCGTGAGAGTAAACTCTCGATGGATCTGACAAACTGGGTGTGATTTTAAGAATTACTATAATCATTTGAAGTCAATGTTCATATCCTGCGCATTCAATAATTAAGAGACACATTAACAACTGGTGTTCGAATGCTAATATACCGGTAGCCATCCTGTCCGAGACGCATGACCCAGGAGTAGCACAGGCACTCGACAAACTGCACAAATGCGTAATTATTTTTCTCATAGGTTCAATTAAAATTTGCAATATTACAGTTATCAGAAAATATTCTTTCAAGTAACTATTTTATTTTTAGTGTTAAGTCTTTTGGATGCGCTTTTGTTTGAAGGAATCTGGCCAAACGAGAAAAAACTTCGGACAAACGAGAAAAACACAGGCTTCCAGCCGGGTCGGTGAGTAGAAAACAGGGGGTGTGCCCATTGTTCCTTTAATATCGTTTGCCATCTGCACCTCAGATTCTTAATGTTTGTATGCCATTCATAGGTTAATCAGAATTTAGAAAATTATGTCAACATGGTTTATATAGCGTGTCTTCTTTTGTTGTCTGCATGCATCTGTTGTCAGTCTGTGTGTAAAGCCCATAGTTCGTTCCAGTGACTATTTTTAAAATTGAGATTTTTAACTTTGCGGATTCGTTGCTGTACCTCTTTATAGGCATCCTAAATTTTGGCCAATGACGGTTGATGGACACGGTTTTTCTTAGCGAGATGGTAATAGGACACAATTATAATTGCCATTTAAATAAACGGTAGCGCTTTGCTTCATTATTTATGAGTGCCTTTTGATAATGGAATTTTTTATATTTCATGGTATTGGTGGCGCGAGTATATTAACTTATATAAATAAAGAAATAATATGACGCGCATAAGAGGTTATTGACCGTTTTCCACAAAGAGGATTTATCTCGGTCAATCATGACCAATGCAGGCCGATATCCATTCAAATGTAACAAAAATTTTGGTCAAACACGCCGAAACCATATTTAACTTTCTGGGTATGAGATTCGAAATGTATATGATATGTTGTTATTGAGAAACCTCCGAATCATTGTTCGGACTAATATCGTGATGTAATCAATGTATTGTCAAAGAACTAATGTCGTTGCCTTTTTTTGCGGTCTTCTACAAATTCGCGCTATTCACGGTCGCCGCACGGTGACCGCGAAATTGAAACCACGCAATTTAGATTGCAAACCAGACCGCCGATAATTTCAGACACTGCCGATAGGTGGCGATAACTGTCCCTTAAGTCCGTTTTCAGGTCAATATTAGATCAATGGTAATTTGACCCGTTACTGTGCTTAAATCCAGTAAAATATTATTATAACTGGCCCCATACACCTTGTTTATACATTACCTTTGTAAAATATATATTTGTTTGGGTCCTTCGCAATATCCCCTAAATATTCTGGTCAGGTCAAGCACGACTTTTGCACGCATTTTTCCAGCCGTTTCGTTAGAAGGCTTTGAGTGTGAGTTGATCCTCAACGTGTGTGACAGGTAAAACCTTTGGTGTTTGATGCTGAGATTTTACTTTTAGTTTGATTATTGGGAGGCGCACGGGTACAGTGCTACTCCCTCAAAAATTCTGAATATTTAATTCAGCTGAGCGTCATGACCACATGGTCAATAAAAAAAACATATAGCAATGGCCCTTCGTCCGTAAAGCTGAATTGCTCGGGTTTCATCGTACAAATATGTTCAAACTAATTTACAGGTGGTAAAATTATAACATTATTTGTCCGATATGATGATTTTAATCATGTCATACTTCCGTTATCAATAAAAAGGTAAACACATTGTTATTAAATAATTTAAAAATGAAATATAACAAAGATAAAAATGTTATCTTTATTTAACATTTGATAATTTGATAATAAATTGCTGAAAAATTCTGGTTTTTTCAAATACCAGTAGATGGCGCTACCGCTGGATAACTTTTCGGGTTATACTGTCACAATCACACAGCCAAGTGTCAATAAAAATTATAAATATGATAAAAAATTTTGTCAGTGCCTAACATAAGAGGTTATTGGCAATTCTCCACAAATAGGGTTCATCTTTATCAATGATAAATCTCTTCCCGCATTGACAATATTCGTTCAAAATATAACCAAAATGAAGTATTTGATAATTAAGCATAGTTTATATTGGCTAAACCTGAGTATCTTTCTTCGGCCGTGTAATATCAGGAACCAGCATTTATCGGGTGTTTTAGGGTAGACCCCCTGCAAAGTTGCACAAGATTAGCGTTTAGGGTGGTGTCGAATCAAAGGGGAAACTCTCCCCAACAAACGTTGGGACTGCATTCGTATGATAGGAGTTGTCTTATGAAAGGGGCAAGGAGAAGTTGACAGATTTAGGCGTCCGGCCTGTCTTGTGTTCCATTTTCTGCCGCCGATGTATTGGCTGAACTTTGAACAAATAAAATGTGATCCTCCTGTGGCGTAATTATATAATGATCCATTATGCCTACTGAAGATCCATGAAGGTCAAGCATTTGTTCCAACAGATCATGCCCCAGCGTGAAGGTTGATAATGATCATTTTAACAAATTTCAGACATGCGATCCTTTTGCATAATGATGAAATGGCCACAGCCAGTATCACTGCATCATCACTATACACCTTCACCTTCAGGGCCATCTCCACATTCTTTTCGTGGCTGTACCGGGATTTCAGATGGGATCTTACTGACTTGGTTTAATTTGTCTGCTCCACCAAGGCTCGCCTGACTGTTGTCGGGTGATGGATAACGTCGCTCGTCTTGATAACCCACTGGACTTGGACTGCAGGTTATAAATTGTCAGAACAAGAATTTTTAAAAGGAGGGAGCACTAGGACATCAAAGAACACCGGCCAAGCTGTCTCACTAACTTTATTGCCATGGCCTATATTCCTGACCGTAACCGGCTATTGTACTCCGCTCCCCCGCTTATCTTAATACCTCATTTAGCCCCGCCTGGCTAATTGCCTGTACGCTCGTGAGAGTAAACTCTCGATGGATCTGACAAACTGGGTGTGATTTTAAGAATTACTATAATCATTTGAAGTCAATGTTCATATCCTGCGCATTCAATAATTAAGAGACACATTAACAACTGGTGTTCGAATGCTAATATACCGGTAGCCATCCTGTCCGAGACGCATGACCCAGGAGTAGCACAGGCACTCGACAAACTGCACAAATGCGTAATTATTTTTCTCATAGGTTCAATTAAAATTTGCAATATTACAGTTATCAGAAAATATTCTTTCAAGTAACTATTTTATTTTTAGTGTTAAGTCTTTTGGATGCGCTTTTGTTTGAAGGAATCTGGCCAAACGAGAAAAAACTTCGGACAAACGAGAAAAACACAGGCTTCCAGCCGGGTCGGTGAGTTGAAAACAGGGGGTGTGCCCATTGTTCCTTTAATATCGTTTGCCATCTGCACCTTAGATTCTTAATGTTTGTATGCCATTCATAGGTTAATCAGAATTTAGAAAATTATGTCAACATGGTTTATATAGCGTGTCTTCTTTTGTTGTCTGCATGCATCTGTTGTCAGTCCGTGTGTAAAGCCCATAGTTCGTTCCAGTGCCTATTTTTAAAATTGAGATTTTTAACTTTGCGGATTCGTTGCTGTACCTCTTTATAGGCATCCTAAATTTTGGCCAATGACGGTGGATGGCCACGGTTTTTCTGAGCGAGATGGTAATAGGACACAATTATAATTGCCATTTAAATAAACGGTATCGCTTTGCTTCATTATTTATGAGTGCCTTTTGATAAGGGAATTTTTTATATTTCATGGTATTGGTGGCGCGAGTATATTAACTTATATAAATAAAGAAATAATATGACACGCATAAGAGGTTATTGACCGTTTTCCACAAAGAGGATTTATCTCGGTCAATCATGACCAATGCAGGCCGATATCCATTCAAATGTAACAAAAATTTTGGTCAAACACGCCGAAACCATATTTAACTTTCTGGGCATGAGATTCGAAATGTATATGATATGTTGTTATTGAGAAACCTCCGAATCATTGTTCGGACTAATATCGTGATGTAATCAATGTATTGTCAAAGAACTAATGTCGTTGCCTTTTTTTTGCGGTCTTTTACAAATTCGCGCTATTCACGGTCGCCGCACGGTGACCGCGAAATTGAAACCACGCAGTTTAGATTGCAAACCAGACCACCGATAACTTCAGACACTGCCGATAGGTGGCGATAACTGTCCCTTAAGTCCGTTTTCAGGTCAATATTAGATCAATGGTAATTTGACCCGTTACTGTGCTTAAATCCAGTAAAATATTATTATAACTGGTCCCATACGCCTTGTTTATACATTACCTTTGTAAAATATATATTTGTTTGGGTCCTTCGCAATATCCCCTAAATATTCTGGTCAGGTCAAGCACGACTTTTGCACGCATTTTTCCAGGCGTTTCGTTAGAAGGCTTTGAGTGTGAGTTGATCCTCAACGTGTGTGAAAGGTAAAACCTTTGGTGTTTGATGCTGAAATTTTACTTTTAGTTTGATTATTGGGAGGCGCACGGGTACAGTGCTACTCCCTCAAAAATTCTGAATATTTAATTCAGCTGAGCGTCATGACCACATGGTCAATAAAAAAAACATATAGCAATGGCCCTTCGTCCGTAAAGCTGAATTGCTCGGGTTTCATCGTACAAATATGTTCAAACTAATTTACAGGTGGTAAAATTATAACATTATTTGTCCGATATGATGATTTTAATCATGTCATACTTCCGTTATCAATAAAAAGGTAAACACATTGTTATTAAATAATTTACAAATGAAATATAACAAAGATAAAAATGTTATCTTTATTTAACATTTGATAATTTTATAATAAATTGCTGAAAAATTCTGGTTTTTTCAAATACCAGTAGATGGCGCTACCGCTGGATAACTTTTCGGGATATACTGTCACAATCACACAGCCAAGTGTCAATAAAAATTATAAATATGATAAAAAATTTTGTCAGTGCCTAACATAAGAGGTTATTGGCAATTCTCCACAAATAGGGTTCATCTTTATCAATGATAAATCTCTTCCCGCATTGACAATATTCGTTCAAAATATAACCAAAATGAAGTATTTGATAATTAAGCATAGTTTATATTGGCTAAACCTGAGTATCTTTCTTCGGCCGTGTAATATCAGGAACCAGCATTTATCGGGTGTTTTAGGGTAGACCCCCTGCAAAGTTGCACAAGATTAGCGTTTAGGGTGGTGTTGAATCAAAGGGGAAACTCTCCCCAACAAACGTTGGGACTGCATTCGTATGATAGGAGTTGTCTTATGAAAGGGGCAAGGAGAAGTTGACAGATTTAGGCGTCCGGCCTGTCTTGTGTTCCATTTTCTGCCGCCGATGTATTGGCTGAACTTTGAATAAATAAAATGTGATCCTCCTGTGGCGTAATTATATAATGATCCATTATGCCTACTGAAGATCCATGAAGGTCAAGCATTTGTTCCAACAGATCATGCCCCAGCGTGAAGGTTGATAATGATCATTTTAACAAATTTCAGACAGGCGATCCTTTTGCATAATGATGAAATGGCCACAGCCAGTATCACTGCATCATCACTATACACCTTCACCTTCAGGGCCATCTCCACATTCTTTTCGTGGCTGTACCGGGATTTCAGATGGGATCTTACTGACTTGGTTTAATTTGTCTGCTCCACCAAGGCTCGCCTGACTGTTGTCGGGTGATGGATAACGTCGCTCGTCTTGATAACCCACTGGACTTGGACTGCAGGTTATAAATTGTCAGAACAAGAATTTTTAAAAGGAGGGAGCACTAGGACATCAAAGAACACCGGCCAAGCTGTCTCACTAACTTTATTGCCATGGCCTATATTCCTGACCGTAACCGGCTATTGTACTCCGCTCCCCCGCTTATCTTAATACCTCATTTAGCCCCGCCTGGCTAATTGCCTGTACGCTCGTGAGAGTAAACTCTCGATGGATTTGACAAACTGGGTGTGATTTTAAGAATTACTATAATCAACTGAAGTCAATGTTCATATCCTGCGCATTCAATAATTAAGAGACACATTAACAACTGGTGTTCGAATGCTAATATACCGGTAGCCATCCTGTCCGAGACGCATGACCCAGGAGTAGCACAGGCACTCGACAAACTGCACAAATGCGTAATTATTTTTCTCATAGGTTCAATTAAAATTTGCAATTTTGCAGTTATCAGAAAATATTCTTTCAAGTAACTATTTTATTTTTAGTGTTAAGTCTTTTGGATGCGCTTTTGTTTGAAGGAATCTGGCCAAACGAGAAAAACTTCGGACAAACGAGAAAAACACAGGCTTCCAGACGGGTCGGTGAGTAGAAAACAGGGGGTGTGCCCATTGTTCCTTTAATATTCATTTGCCATCTGCACCTTAGATTCTTAATGTTTGTATGCCATTCATAGGTTAATCAGAATTTAGAAAATTATGTCAACATGGTTTATATAGCGTGTCTTCTTTTGTTGTCTGCATGCATCTGTTGTCAGTCCGTGTGTAAAGCCCATAGTTCGTTCCAGTGCCTATTTTTAAAATTGAGATTTTTAACTTTGCGGATTCGTTGCTGTACCTCTTTATAGGCATCCTAAATTTTGGCCAATGACGGTGGATGGCCACGGTTTTTCTGAGCGAGATGGTAATAGGACACAATTATAATTGCCATTTAAATAAACGGTATCGCTTTGCTTCATTATTTATGAGTGCCTTTTGATAATGGAATTTTTTATATTTCATGGTATTGGTGGCGCGAGTATATTAACTTATATAAATAAAGAAATAATATGACGCGCATAAGAGGTTATTGACCGTTTCCCACAAAGAGGATTTATCTCGGTCAATCATGACCAATGCAGGCCGATATCCATTCAAATATAACAAAAATTTTGGTCAAACACGCCGAAACCATATTTAACTTTCTGGGTATGATATTCGAAATGTATATGATATGTTGTTATTGAGAAACCTCCGAATCATTGTTCGGACTAATATCGTGATGTAATCAATGTATTGTCAAAGAACTAATGTCGTTGCCTTTTTTTTGCGGTCTTTTACAAATTCGCGCTATTCACGGTCGCCGCACAGTGACCGCGAAATTGAAACCACGCAGTTTAGATTGCAAACCAGACCACCGATAATTTCAGACACTGCCGATAGGTGGCGATAACTGTCCCTTAAGTCCGTTTTCAGGTCAATATTAGACCAATGGTAATTTTTTCCGTTACTGCGCTTAAATCCAGTAAAATATTATAATAACTGGTCCCATACGCTTTTTATACACTACCCTTGTAATATATATATTTGTTTGGGTCATTCGCAATATCCCCTAAATATTCTGGTCAGGTCAAGCACGACTTTGGCACGCATTTTTCCAGCAGATTCGTTAGAGAGGGAGACAGGCTTTGAGGGCGAGTTGATCCTCAACGAGTGTGACAGGTAAAACGTTTGGTGTTTGATGTTGAGATATTATTTTTAGTTTGACTATTGGGAGGCGCACGGGTACAGTGCTACTCCCTCAAAAATTCTGAATATTTAATTCAGCTGAGCGTCATGACCACATGGTCAATAAAAAAACATTTTTTTTTTTATTGTTTATTTAAAATCAAATATATGTACAATCTTCTAAGCATACAAACGCTATGTAATAAATCCATAACAAACTAACAATGTGTTTCAAAACAAACATTTCCCATACCAAACACGATAACATATACATCTAACATATTCTAACCTAAGGAAAAATAAATAAATAAATTAATTAATTAATATTAATACTATTAACCGTAACATACATTAAGTGAATGCACCCATATACATTTATAAGCATATACTTACATATATACATGCATATACTCCTGCTTAAATGAAAATTAACAAATGTATAAGACAACATAGAACGTATATAGATCGAAGATACACCTAGCCCCTGGTAAAGTAACTATTAAACAAAATTCTTATTGTGTGAACATCAACACATAAATCCATCCCTAGTCGAAATTTTCCTTACAAAATTACATAATCGAAATAAACCGCATAAAAACCAAATTTACGGACAAAGGTTGTAAACTCAGACAAGTTCATCCCTAGTTATCAAAGGAAACAAAAAAATCCATCCCTAGTCACAGAATATCCAAACAAAATACCTAAAACTTACCAAAATCCAAATTTATGGACGAAGGTAGAAAACACAAACGATTACATCCCTAGATTTATACATAATACTGAATCGAAGTAAGCGGGACATAAATTAAAGTACATATTCGGACAAAGGAAAGCATCGAAAATAATCAAATCGAATACTTATTCAGATAAAACAAACCTAAGCTATTTAACCTCAAAACATGTGTATGCGGACGAAGAGAAGCACTAAAATAACCAAATGGAATACTAAATCAGATAAAACCTCAAAACATACCAGTGACAATAGTGACACGAATAAATCAATCCCTAGTCCCAAATTATTCTTACAAAATACAGAATCAAGATAAACCCAAAATTCAAATCACGGACGAAGGCAGAAAACACAAACAATTACATCCATAGTTATCAGTGGGGAAAAAAAATCCACCCTATTTGGGCACACACACACACAAAAATCGCTCAAACCTACTGTATGTCCTCTATTACCAAAAGGATATGATATTTATTCGGACGGAGGGACCATCTACCTAAGTTCCTTTGTAAATATATATGAATAAGTTCGTTAATAAGTTTAGATATGCACCTATTTATACAGATATTTTTTTCTAAAGCCTAAGCACATTTTTCAAAAAGTATTATGAAATCAAAATTGAAAGATTAAAACCATCATCTACTGTACATAGCGCCCTATTGTGACACCACAACTTCTTAAAATTTTCTTTACCATATTCTCCTTTGTCTTTACCTGAAAGATGCTCCTGTTAAATTCTGCTTATGAGGATGTTCTTTAAGACGGAAAACGGAGTAAACGGACGAGACAATATACTTCTATTTCTATTAACCCATAATATATATTTAGCAGCGCATAAAATAAAATCTAGTAACTGAACACACTCGTCTGAGAATTCTTTCCACCTATGTCTAAAACCAAAACATATAGTATATAAATTTACCTTTATAGATTTACTTGTAATCTTTTCGAACAATTTATTAACATCGATCCAAAATTTAAAGGCCACAGGGCAATCAGAAAAAATATGCAAATTACTTTCAGTTCGGTTGCATACATGACACAAATCTGTCATACTTAATTTACATCTTTTTAAAATATCATTAGACGGCAGACATAAATGAAGAAACTTCCAGTTGATATCTAACTGATATGGATCATTCAAATTACGGTAACAATACTTAAAGACATGTTTGATATCTAACTCACCCGTGAAAATTCGCCTCCAAGAGGCCATGCAAATTGGTTCATACACCTGTCTCAATAATATATATATATTCTTCGTGGTAAATTTATCAGATTCTAAAACTTTGTCACGTTCACAATTAATAACATAATCTTTCACATAATCAGTCTCTAAACCTTTTCTCAGAACTGAAATCCACTGTGATGGAAAACACTCAATCAAGTTATAATATCTGGTCTTAAACCAGTCTACTTTGGGAATCTTAAAACGAGATGCAACTTCCTCTAATCTGTGAAAATAACCAATGCGCCTATTCCAGACATGTTTAACTAAAGTACAACCATTTAAAATAAATTCCTTAAACATAAAAGGTTTTCCTTCGTCATTACACAATTGTGGATTCAAAAATATAGACTCATTCAATATAACTTTCTTATTGAACGGATGCTTTCTGGCTGTAATATTTAATTTCTGACACAATCTTAACATTTCTCAATAAAAAAACATATAGCAATGACCCTTCGTCCGTAATGTAAAATTGGCCGGGTTTCCGCGTACAAATATGTTCGAACTAATTTCCTGGTAGTAAAATTATAACATAATTTGTCCGATAAGCCTATATTAATCATATACTTCCGTTATCAATAAAAAAGTAAACACATTGTTATTAATTAATTTACAAATAAAATATAACAAAGAAAATATGTTATTTTTATTTAACATTTGATAATTTTATAATAAATTGCTGAATAATTCTGGTTTTATCAAATACCAGTAGATGGCGCTACCGCTGGAAAACTTTTCGGGTTATACTGTCACAATCACACAGCTAAGTGTCAATAAAAATTATAAATATGATAAAAAATTTGTCAGTGCCTAACATAAGAGGTTATTGGCAATTCTTCAGAAATAGGGTTCATCTTAATCAATAATAAATCTCTTCCCGCATTGACAATATTCGTTCAAAATATAACCAAAATGAAGTATTAGATAATTAGGCATAGTTTATATTGACTAAACCTGTAGATCTTTCTTTGGCGGTGTAATATCGGGAACCAGCATTTATCGGGTGTTTTAGGGTAGACCCCCTGCAAAGTTGCACAATATTAGCATTTAGGGTTGTGTCGAATCAAATGGGAAACTCTCCCCAACAATCATTGGGACTGCATTCGTATGATAGGAGTTGTCTTATGAAAGGGGCAAGGAGAAGTTGACAGATTTAGGCGTCCGGCCTGTCTTGTGTTCCATTTTCTGCCGCCGATGTATTGGCTGAACTTTGAACAAATAAAATGTGATCCTCCTGTGGCGTAATTATATAATGATCCATTATGCCTACTGAAGATCCATGAAGGTCAAGCATTTGTTCCAACAGATCATGCCCCAGCGTGAAGGTTGATAATGATCATTTTAACAAATTTCAGACATGCGATCCTTTTGCATAATGATGAAATGGCCACAGCCAGTATCACTGCATCATCACTATACACCTTCACCTTCAGGGCCATCTCCACATTCTTTTCGTGGCTGTACCGGGATTTCAGATGGGATCTTACTGACTTGGTTTAATTTGTCTGCTCCACCAAGGCTCGCCTGACTGTTGTCGGGTGATGGATAACGTCGCTCGTCTTGATAACCCACTGGACTTGGACTGCAGGTTATAAATTGTCAGAACAAGAATTTTTAAAAGGAGGGAGCACTAGGACATCAAAGAACACCGGCCAAGCTGTCTCACTAACTTTATTGCCATGGCCTATATTCCTGACCGTAACCGGCTATTGTACTCCGCTCCCCCGCTTATCTTAATACCTCATTTAGCCCCGCCTGGCTAATTGCCTGTACGCTCGTGAGAGTAAACTCTCGATGGATCTGACAAACTGGGTGTGATTTTAAGAATTACTATAATCATTTGAAGTCAATGTTCATATCCTGCGCATTCAATAATTAAGAGACACATTAACAACTGGTGTTCGAATGCTAATATACCGGTAGCCATCCTGTCCGAGACGCATGACCCAGGAGTAGCACAGGCACTCGACAAACTGCACAAATGCGTAATTATTTTTCTCATAGGTTCAATTAAAATTTGCAATATTACAGTTATCAGAAAATATTCTTTCAAGTAACTATTTTATTTTTAGTGTTAAGTCTTTTGGATGCGCTTTTGTTTGAAGGAATCTGGCCAAACGAGAAAAAACTTCGGACAAACGAGAAAAACACAGGCTTCCAGCCGGGTCGGTGAGTAGAAAACAGGGGGTGTGCCCATTGTTCCTTTAATATCGTTTGCCATCTGCACCTCAGATTCTTAATGTTTGTATGCCATTCATAGGTTAATCAGAATTTAGAAAATTATGTCAACATGGTTTATATAGCGTGTCTTCTTTTGTTGTCTGCATGCATCTGTTGTCAGTCTGTGTGTAAAGCCCATAGTTCGTTCCAGTGACTATTTTTAAAATTGAGATTTTTAACTTTGCGGATTCGTTGCTGTACCTCTTTATAGGCATCCTAAATTTTGGCCAATGACGGTTGATGGACACGGTTTTTCTTAGCGAGATGGTAATAGGACACAATTATAATTGCCATTTAAATAAACGGTAGCGCTTTGCTTCATTATTTATGAGTGCCTTTTGATAATGGAATTTTTTATATTTCATGGTATTGGTGGCGCGAGTATATTAACTTATATAAATAAAGAAATAATATGACGCGCATAAGAGGTTATTGACCGTTTTCCACAAAGAGGATTTATCTCGGTCAATCATGACCAATGCAGGCCGATATCCATTCAAATGTAACAAAAATTTTGGTCAAACACGCCGAAACCATATTTAACTTTCTGGGTATGAGATTCGAAATGTATATGATATGTTGTTATTGAGAAACCTCCGAATCATTGTTCGGACTAATATCGTGATGTAATCAATGTATTGTCAAAGAACTAATGTCGTTGCCTTTTTTTGCGGTCTTCTACAAATTCGCGCTATTCACGGTCGCCGCACGGTGACCGCGAAATTGAAACCACGCAATTTAGATTGCAAACCAGACCGCCGATAATTTCAGACACCGCCGATAGGTGGCGATAACTGTCCCTTAAGTCCGTTTTCAGGTCAATATTAGACCAATGGTAATTTGACCCGTTACTGTGCTTAAATCCAGTAAAATATTATTATAACTGGTCCCATACGCTTTTTTATACACTACCCTTGTAAAATATATATTTGTTTGGGTCATTCGCAATATACCCTAAATATTCTGGTCAGGTCAAGCACGACTTTGGCACGCATTTTTCCAGCAGATTCGTTAGAGAGGGAGACAGGCTTTGAGGGCGAGTTGATCATCAACGAGTGTGACAGGTAAAACGTTTGGTGTTTGATGCTGAGATATTATTTTTAGTTTGACTATTGGGAGGCGCACGGGTACAGTGCTACTCCCTCAAAAATTCTGAATATTTAATTCAGCTGAGCGTCATGACCACATGGTCAATAAAAAAACATATAGCAATGGCCCTTCGTCCGTAAAGCTGTATTGCTCGGGTTTCATCGTACAAATATGTTCAAACCAATTTACAGGTGGTAAAATTATAACATAATTTGTCCGATATGATGATTTTAATCATGTCATACTTCCGTTATCAATAAAAATGTAAACACATTGTTATTAAATAATTTACAAATGAAATATAACAAAGATAAAAATGTTATCTTTATTTAACATTTGATAATTTTATAATAAATTGCTGAATAATTCTGGTTTTATCAAATACCAGTAGATGGCGCTACCGCTGGAAAACTTTTCGGGTTATACTGTCACAATCACACAGCCAAGTGTCAATAAAAATTATAAATATGATAAAATTTGTCAGTGCCTAACATAAGAGGTTATTGGCAATTCTTCAGAAATAGGGTTCATCTTAATCAATAATAAATCTCTTCCCGCATTGACAATATTCGTTCAAAATATAACCAAAATGAAGTATTAGATAATTAGGCATAGTTTATATTGACTAAACCTGTAGATCTTTCTTTGGCGGTGTAATATCGGGAACCAGCATTTATCGGGTGTTTTAGGGTAGACCCCCTGCAAAGTTGCACAATATTAGCATTTAGGGTTGTGTCGAATCAAATGGGAAACTCTCCCCAACAATCATTGGGACTGCATTCGTATGATAGGAGTTGTCTTATGAAAGGGGCAAGGAGAAGTTGACAGATTTAGGCGTCCGGCCTGTCTTGTGTTCCATTTTCTGCCGCCGATGTATTGGCTGAACTTTGAACAAATAAAATGTGATCCTCCTGTGGCGTAATTATATAATGATCCATTATGCCTACTGAAGATCCATGAAGGTCAAGCATTTGTTCCAACAGATCATGCCCCAGCGTGAAGGTTGATAATGATCATTTTAACAAATTTCAGACATGCGATCCTTTTGCATAATGATGAAATGGCCACAGCCAGTATCACTGCATCATCACTATACACCTTCACCTTCAGGGCCATCTCCACATTCTTTTCGTGGCTGTACCGGGATTTCAGATGGGATCTTACTGACTTGGTTTAATTTGTCTGCTCCACCAAGGCTCGCCTGACTGTTGTCGGGTGATGGATAACGTCGCTCGTCTTGATAACCCACTGGACTTGGACTGCAGGTTATAAATTGTCAGAACAAGAATTTTTAAAAGGAGGGAGCACTAGGACATCAAAGAACACCGGCCAAGCTGTCTCACTAACTTTATTGCCATGGCCTATATTCCTGACCGTAACCGGCTATTGTACTCCGCTCCCCCGCTTATCTTAATACCTCATTTAGCCCCGCCTGGCTAATTGCCTGTACGCTCGTGAGAGTAAACTCTCGATGGATCTGACAAACTGGGTGTGATTTTAAGAATTACTATAATCATTTGAAGTCAATGTTCATATCCTGCGCATTCAATAATTAAGAGACACATTAACAACTGGTGTTCGAATGCTAATATACCGGTAGCCATCCTGTCCGAGACGCATGACCCAGGAGTAGCACAGGCACTCGACAAACTGCACAAATGCGTAATTATTTTTCTCATAGGTTCAATTAAAATTTGCAATATTACAGTTATCAGAAAATATTCTTTCAAGTAACTATTTTATTTTTAGTGTTAAGTCTTTTGGATGCGCTTTTGTTTGAAGGAATCTGGCCAAACGAGAAAAAACTTCGGACAAACGAGAAAAACACAGGCTTCCAGCCGGGTCGGTGAGTAGAAAACAGGGGGTGTGCCCATTGTTCCTTTAATATCGTTTGCCATCTGCACCTCAGATTCTTAATGTTTGTATGCCATTCATAGGTTAATCAGAATTTAGAAAATTATGTCAACATGGTTTATATAGCGTGTCTTCTTTTGTTGTCTGCATGCATCTGTTGTCAGTCTGTGTGTAAAGCCCATAGTTCGTTCCAGTGACTATTTTTAAAATTGAGATTTTTAACTTTGCGGATTCGTTGCTGTACCTCTTTATAGGCATCCTAAATTTTGGCCAATGACGGTTGATGGACACGGTTTTTCTTAGCGAGATGGTAATAGGACACAATTATAATTGCCATTTAAATAAACGGTAGCGCTTTGCTTCATTATTTATGAGTGCCTTTTGATAATGGAATTTTTTATATTTCATGGTATTGGTGGCGCGAGTATATTAACTTATATAAATAAAGAAATAATATGACGCGCATAAGAGGTTATTGACCGTTTTCCACAAAGAGGATTTATCTCGGTCAATCATGACCAATGCAGGCCGATATCCATTCAAATGTAACAAAAATTTTGGTCAAACACGCCGAAACCATATTTAACTTTCTGGGTATGAGATTCGAAATGTATATGATATGTTGTTATTGAGAAACCTCCGAATCATTGTTCGGACTAATATCGTGATGTAATCAATGTATTGTCAAAGAACTAATGTCGTTGCCTTTTTTTGCGGTCTTCTACAAATTCGCGCTATTCACGGTCGCCGCACGGTGACCGCGAAATTGAAACCACGCAATTTAGATTGCAAACCAGACCGCCGATAATTTCAGACACTGCCGATAGGTGGCGATAACTGTCCCTTAAGTCCGTTTTCAGGTCAATATTAGATCAATGGTAATTTGACCCGTTACTGTGCTTAAATCCAGTAAAATATTATTATAACTGGCCCCATACACCTTGTTTATACATTACCTTTGTAAAATATATATTTGTTTGGGTCCTTCGCAATATCCCCTAAATATTCTGGTCAGGTCAAGCACGACTTTTGCACGCATTTTTCCAGCCGTTTCGTTAGAAGGCTTTGAGTGTGAGTTGATCCTCAACGTGTGTGACAGGTAAAACCTTTGGTGTTTGATGCTGAGATTTTACTTTTAGTTTGATTATTGGGAGGCGCACGGGTACAGTGCTACTCCCTCAAAAATTCTGAATATTTAATTCAGCTGAGCGTCATGACCACATGGTCAATAAAAAAAACATATAGCAATGGCCCTTCGTCCGTAAAGCTGAATTGCTCGGGTTTCATCGTACAAATATGTTCAAACTAATTTACAGGTGGTAAAATTATAACATTATTTGTCCGATATGATGATTTTAATCATGTCATACTTCCGTTATCAATAAAAAGGTAAACACATTGTTATTAAATAATTTAAAAATGAAATATAACAAAGATAAAAATGTTATCTTTATTTAACATTTGATAATTTGATAATAAATTGCTGAAAAATTCTGGTTTTTTCAAATACCAGTAGATGGCGCTACCGCTGGATAACTTTTCGGGTTATACTGTCACAATCACACAGCCAAGTGTCAATAAAAATTATAAATATGATAAAAAATTTTGTCAGTGCCTAACATAAGAGGTTATTGGCAATTCTCCACAAATAGGGTTCATCTTTATCAATGATAAATCTCTTCCCGCATTGACAATATTCGTTCAAAATATAACCAAAATGAAGTATTTGATAATTAAGCATAGTTTATATTGGCTAAACCTGAGTATCTTTCTTCGGCCGTGTAATATCAGGAACCAGCATTTATCGGGTGTTTTAGGGTAGACCCCCTGCAAAGTTGCACAAGATTAGCGTTTAGGGTGGTGTCGAATCAAAGGGGAAACTCTCCCCAACAAACGTTGGGACTGCATTCGTATGATAGGAGTTGTCTTATGAAAGGGGCAAGGAGAAGTTGACAGATTTAGGCGTCCGGCCTGTCTTGTGTTCCATTTTCTGCCGCCGATGTATTGGCTGAACTTTGAACAAATAAAATGTGATCCTCCTGTGGCGTAATTATATAATGATCCATTATGCCTACTGAAGATCCATGAAGGTCAAGCATTTGTTCCAACAGATCATGCCCCAGCGTGAAGGTTGATAATGATCATTTTAACAAATTTCAGACATGCGATCCTTTTGCATAATGATGAAATGGCCACAGCCAGTATCACTGCATCATCACTATACACCTTCACCTTCAGGGCCATCTCCACATTCTTTTCGTGGCTGTACCGGGATTTCAGATGGGATCTTACTGACTTGGTTTAATTTGTCTGCTCCACCAAGGCTCGCCTGACTGTTGTCGGGTGATGGATAACGTCGCTCGTCTTGATAACCCACTGGACTTGGACTGCAGGTTATAAATTGTCAGAACAAGAATTTTTAAAAGGAGGGAGCACTAGGACATCAAAGAACACCGGCCAAGCTGTCTCACTAACTTTATTGCCATGGCCTATATTCCTGACCGTAACCGGCTATTGTACTCCGCTCCCCCGCTTATCTTAATACCTCATTTAGCCCCGCCTGGCTAATTGCCTGTACGCTCGTGAGAGTAAACTCTCGATGGATCTGACAAACTGGGTGTGATTTTAAGAATTACTATAATCATTTGAAGTCAATGTTCATATCCTGCGCATTCAATAATTAAGAGACACATTAACAACTGGTGTTCGAATGCTAATATACCGGTAGCCATCCTGTCCGAGACGCATGACCCAGGAGTAGCACAGGCACTCGACAAACTGCACAAATGCGTAATTATTTTTCTCATAGGTTCAATTAAAATTTGCAATATTACAGTTATCAGAAAATATTCTTTCAAGTAACTATTTTATTTTTAGTGTTAAGTCTTTTGGATGCGCTTTTGTTTGAAGGAATCTGGCCAAACGAGAAAAAACTTCGGACAAACGAGAAAAACACAGGCTTCCAGCCGGGTCGGTGAGTAGAAAACAGGGGGTGTGCCCATTGTTCCTTTAATATCGTTTGCCATCTGCACCTCAGATTCTTAATGTTTGTATGCCATTCATAGGTTAATCAGAATTTAGAAAATTATGTCAACATGGTTTATATAGCGTGTCTTCTT
This sequence comes from Sipunculus nudus, assembly GCA_026874595.1. NCBI lineage: Eukaryota > Metazoa > Annelida > Sipuncula > Golfingiida > Sipunculidae > Sipunculus > Sipunculus nudus. Next base: position 44,609,459 of record CM049316.1, read on the forward strand.
TTGTTGTCTGCATGCATCTGTTGTCAGTCTGTGTGTAAAGCCCATAGTTCGTTCCAGTGACTATTTTTAAAATTGAGATTTTTAACTTTGCGGATTCGTTGCTGTACCTCTTTATAGGCATCCTAAATTTTGGCCAATGACGGTTGATGGACACGGTTTTTCTTAGCGAGATGGTAATAGGACACAATTATAATTGCCATTTAAATAAACGGTAGCGCTTTGCTTCATTATTTATGAGTGCCTTTTGATAATGGAATTTTTTATATTTCATGGTATTGGTGGCGCGAGTATATTAACTTATATAAATAAAGAAATAATATGACGCGCATAAGAGGTTATTGACCGTTTTCCACAAAGAGGATTTATCTCGGTCAATCATGACCAATGCAGGCCGATATCCATTCAAATGTAACAAAAATTTTGGTCAAACACGCCGAAACCATATTTAACTTTCTGGGTATGAGATTCGAAATGTATATGATATGTTGTTATTGAGAAACCTCCGAATCATTGTTCGGACTAATATCGTGATGTAATCAATGTATTGTCAAAGAACTAATGTCGTTGCCTTTTTTTGCGGTCTTCTACAAATTCGCGCTATTCACGGTCGCCGCACGGTGACCGCGAAATTGAAACCACGCAATTTAGATTGCAAACCAGACCGCCGATAATTTCAGACACCGCCGATAGGTGGCGATAACTGTCCCTTAAGTCCGTTTTCAGGTCAATATTAGACCAATGGTAATTTGACCCGTTACTGTGCTTAAATCCAGTAAAATATTATTATAACTGGTCCCATACGCTTTTTTATACACTACCCTTGTAAAATATATATTTGTTTGGGTCATTCGCAATATACCCTAAATATTCTGGTCAGGTCAAGCACGACTTTGGCACGCATTTTTCCAGCAGATTCGTTAGAGAGGGAGACAGGCTTTGAGGGCGAGTTGATCATCAACGAGTGTGACAGGTAAAACGTTTGGTGTTTGATGCTGAGATATTATTTTTAGTTTGACTATTGGGAGGCGCACGGGTACAGTGCTACTCCCTCAAAAATTCTGAATATTTAATTCAGCTGAGCGTCATGACCACATGGTCAATAAAAAAACATATAGCAATGGCCCTTCGTCCGTAAAGCTGTATTGCTCGGGTTTCATCGTACAAATATGTTCAAACCAATTTACAGGTGGTAAAATTATAACATAATTTGTCCGATATGATGATTTTAATCATGTCATACTTCCGTTATCAATAAAAATGTAAACACATTGTTATTAAATAATTTACAAATGAAATATAACAAAGATAAAAATGTTATCTTTATTTAACATTTGATAATTTTATAATAAATTGCTGAATAATTCTGGTTTTATCAAATACCAGTAGATGGCGCTACCGCTGGAAAACTTTTCGGGTTATACTGTCACAATCACACAGCCAAGTGTCAATAAAAATTATAAATATGATAAAATTTGTCAGTGCCTAACATAAGAGGTTATTGGCAATTCTTCAGAAATAGGGTTCATCTTAATCAATAATAAATCTCTTCCCGCATTGACAATATTCGTTCAAAATATAACCAAAATGAAGTATTAGATAATTAGGCATAGTTTATATTGACTAAACCTGTAGATCTTTCTTTGGCGGTGTAATATCGGGAACCAGCATTTATCGGGTGTTTTAGGGTAGACCCCCTGCAAAGTTGCACAATATTAGCATTTAGGGTTGTGTCGAATCAAATGGGAAACTCTCCCCAACAATCATTGGGACTGCATTCGTATGATAGGAGTTGTCTTATGAAAGGGGCAAGGAGAAGTTGACAGATTTAGGCGTCCGGCCTGTCTTGTGTTCCATTTTCTGCCGCCGATGTATTGGCTGAACTTTGAACAAATAAAATGTGATCCTCCTGTGGCGTAATTATATAATGATCCATTATGCCTACTGAAGATCCATGAAGGTCAAGCATTTGTTCCAACAGATCATGCCCCAGCGTGAAGGTTGATAATGATCATTTTAACAAATTTCAGACATGCGATCCTTTTGCATAATGATGAAATGGCCACAGCCAGTATCACTGCATCATCACTATACACCTTCACCTTCAGGGCCATCTCCACATTCTTTTCGTGGCTGTACCGGGATTTCAGATGGGATCTTACTGACTTGGTTTAATTTGTCTGCTCCACCAAGGCTCGCCTGACTGTTGTCGGGTGATGGATAACGTCGCTCGTCTTGATAACCCACTGGACTTGGACTGCAGGTTATAAATTGTCAGAACAAGAATTTTTAAAAGGAGGGAGCACTAGGACATCAAAGAACACCGGCCAAGCTGTCTCACTAACTTTATTGCCATGGCCTATATTCCTGACCGTAACCGGCTATTGTACTCCGCTCCCCCGCTTATCTTAATACCTCATTTAGCCCCGCCTGGCTAATTGCCTGTACGCTCGTGAGAGTAAACTCTCGATGGATCTGACAAACTGGGTGTGATTTTAAGAATTACTATAATCATTTGAAGTCAATGTTCATATCCTGCGCATTCAATAATTAAGAGACACATTAACAACTGGTGTTCGAATGCTAATATACCGGTAGCCATCCTGTCCGAGACGCATGACCCAGGAGTAGCACAGGCACTCGACAAACTGCACAAATGCGTAATTATTTTTCTCATAGGTTCAATTAAAATTTGCAATATTACAGTTATCAGAAAATATTCTTTCAAGTAACTATTTTATTTTTAGTGTTAAGTCTTTTGGATGCGCTTTTGTTTGAAGGAATCTGGCCAAACGAGAAAAAACTTCGGACAAACGAGAAAAACACAGGCTTCCAGCCGGGTCGGTGAGTAGAAAACAGGGGGTGTGCCCATTGTTCCTTTAATATCGTTTGCCATCTGCACCTCAGATTCTTAATGTTTGTATGCCATTCATAGGTTAATCAGAATTTAGAAAATTATGTCAACATGGTTTATATAGCGTGTCTTCTTTTGTTGTCTGCATGCATCTGTTGTCAGTCTGTGTGTAAAGCCCATAGTTCGTTCCAGTGACTATTTTTAAAATTGAGATTTTTAACTTTGCGGATTCGTTGCTGTACCTCTTTATAGGCATCCTAAATTTTGGCCAATGACGGTTGATGGACACGGTTTTTCTTAGCGAGATGGTAATAGGACACAATTATAATTGCCATTTAAATAAACGGTAGCGCTTTGCTTCATTATTTATGAGTGCCTTTTGATAATGGAATTTTTTATATTTCATGGTATTGGTGGCGCGAGTATATTAACTTATATAAATAAAGAAATAATATGACGCGCATAAGAGGTTATTGACCGTTTTCCACAAAGAGGATTTATCTCGGTCAATCATGACCAATGCAGGCCGATATCCATTCAAATGTAACAAAAATTTTGGTCAAACACGCCGAAACCATATTTAACTTTCTGGGTATGAGATTCGAAATGTATATGATATGTTGTTATTGAGAAACCTCCGAATCATTGTTCGGACTAATATCGTGATGTAATCAATGTATTGTCAAAGAACTAATGTCGTTGCCTTTTTTTGCGGTCTTCTACAAATTCGCGCTATTCACGGTCGCCGCACGGTGACCGCGAAATTGAAACCACGCAATTTAGATTGCAAACCAGACCGCCGATAATTTCAGACACTGCCGATAGGTGGCGATAACTGTCCCTTAAGTCCGTTTTCAGGTCAATATTAGATCAATGGTAATTTGACCCGTTACTGTGCTTAAATCCAGTAAAATATTATTATAACTGGCCCCATACACCTTGTTTATACATTACCTTTGTAAAATATATATTTGTTTGGGTCCTTCGCAATATCCCCTAAATATTCTGGTCAGGTCAAGCACGACTTTTGCACGCATTTTTCCAGCCGTTTCGTTAGAAGGCTTTGAGTGTGAGTTGATCCTCAACGTGTGTGACAGGTAAAACCTTTGGTGTTTGATGCTGAGATTTTACTTTTAGTTTGATTATTGGGAGGCGCACGGGTACAGTGCTACTCCCTCAAAAATTCTGAATATTTAATTCAGCTGAGCGTCATGACCACATGGTCAATAAAAAAAACATATAGCAATGGCCCTTCGTCCGTAAAGCTGAATTGCTCGGGTTTCATCGTACAAATATGTTCAAACTAATTTACAGGTGGTAAAATTATAACATTATTTGTCCGATATGATGATTTTAATCATGTCATACTTCCGTTATCAATAAAAAGGTAAACACATTGTTATTAAATAATTTAAAAATGAAATATAACAAAGATAAAAATGTTATCTTTATTTAACATTTGATAATTTGATAATAAATTGCTGAAAAATTCTGGTTTTTTCAAATACCAGTAGATGGCGCTACCGCTGGATAACTTTTCGGGTTATACTGTCACAATCACACAGCCAAGTGTCAATAAAAATTATAAATATGATAAAAAATTTTGTCAGTGCCTAACATAAGAGGTTATTGGCAATTCTCCACAAATAGGGTTCATCTTTATCAATGATAAATCTCTTCCCGCATTGACAATATTCGTTCAAAATATAACCAAAATGAAGTATTTGATAATTAAGCATAGTTTATATTGGCTAAACCTGAGTATCTTTCTTCGGCCGTGTAATATCAGGAACCAGCATTTATCGGGTGTTTTAGGGTAGACCCCCTGCAAAGTTGCACAAGATTAGCGTTTAGGGTGGTGTCGAATCAAAGGGGAAACTCTCCCCAACAAACGTTGGGACTGCATTCGTATGATAGGAGTTGTCTTATGAAAGGGGCAAGGAGAAGTTGACAGATTTAGGCGTCCGGCCTGTCTTGTGTTCCATTTTCTGCCGCCGATGTATTGGCTGAACTTTGAACAAATAAAATGTGATCCTCCTGTGGCGTAATTATATAATGATCCATTATGCCTACTGAAGATCCATGAAGGTCAAGCATTTGTTCCAACAGATCATGCCCCAGCGTGAAGGTTGATAATGATCATTTTAACAAATTTCAGACATGCGATCCTTTTGCATAATGATGAAATGGCCACAGCCAGTATCACTGCATCATCACTATACACCTTCACCTTCAGGGCCATCTCCACATTCTTTTCGTGGCTGTACCGGGATTTCAGATGGGATCTTACTGACTTGGTTTAATTTGTCTGCTCCACCAAGGCTCGCCTGACTGTTGTCGGGTGATGGATAACGTCGCTCGTCTTGATAACCCACTGGACTTGGACTGCAGGTTATAAATTGTCAGAACAAGAATTTTTAAAAGGAGGGAGCACTAGGACATCAAAGAACACCGGCCAAGCTGTCTCACTAACTTTATTGCCATGGCCTATATTCCTGACCGTAACCGGCTATTGTACTCCGCTCCCCCGCTTATCTTAATACCTCATTTAGCCCCGCCTGGCTAATTGCCTGTACGCTCGTGAGAGTAAACTCTCGATGGATCTGACAAACTGGGTGTGATTTTAAGAATTACTATAATCATTTGAAGTCAATGTTCATATCCTGCGCATTCAATAATTAAGAGACACATTAATTACTGGTGTTCGAATGCTAATATACCGGTAGCCATCCTGTCCGAGACGCATGACCCAGGAGTAGCACAGGCACTCGACAAACTGCACAAATGCGTAATTATTTTTCTCATAGGTTCAATTAAAATTTGCAATATTACAGTTATCAGAAAATATTCTTTCAAGTAACTATTTTATTTTTAGTGTTAAGTCTTTTGGATGCGCTTTTGTTTGAAGGAATCTGGCCAAACGAGAAAAAACTTCGGACAAACGAGAAAAACACAGGCTTCCAGCCGGGTCGGTGAGTTGAAAACAGGGGGTGTGCCCATTGTTCCTTTAATATCGTTTGCCATCTGCACCTTAGATTCTTAATGTTTGTATGCCATTCATAGGTTAATCAGAATTTAGAAAATTATGTCAACATGGTTTATATAGCGTGTCTTCTTTTGTTGTCTGCATGCATCTGTTGTCAGTCCGTGTGTAAAGCCCATAGTTCGTTCCAGTGCCTATTTTTAAAATTGAGATTTTTAACTTTGCGGATTCGTTGCTGTACCTCTTTATAGGCATCCTAAATTTTGGCCAATGACGGTGGATGGCCACGGTTTTTCTGAGCGAGATGGTAATAGGACACAATTATAATTGCCATTTAAATAAACGGTATCGCTTTGCTTCATTATTTATGAGTGCCTTTTGATAAGGGAATTTTTTATATTTCATGGTATTGGTGGCGCGAGTATATTAACTTATATAAATAAAGAAATAATATGACACGCATAAGAGGTTATTGACCGTTTTCCACAAAGAGGATTTATCTCGGTCAATCATGACCAATGCAGGCCGATATCCATTCAAATGTAACAAAAATTTTGGTCAAACACGCCGAAACCATATTTAACTTTCTGGGCATGAGATTCGAAATGTATATGATATGTTGTTATTGAGAAACCTCCGAATCATTGTTCGGACTAATATCGTGATGTAATCAATGTATTGTCAAAGAACTAATGTCGTTGCCTTTTTTTTGCGGTCTTTTACAAATTCGCGCTATTCACGGTCGCCGCACGGTGACCGCGAAATTGAAACCACGCAGTTTAGATTGCAAACCAGACCACCGATAACTTCAGACACTGCCGATAGGTGGCGATAACTGTCCCTTAAGTCCGTTTTCAGGTCAATATTAGATCAATGGTAATTTGACCCGTTACTGTGCTTAAATCCAGTAAAATATTATTATAACTGGTCCCATACGCCTTGTTTATACATTACCTTTGTAAAATATATATTTGTTTGGGTCCTTCGCAATATCCCCTAAATATTCTGGTCAGGTCAAGCACGACTTTTGCACGCATTTTTCCAGGCGTTTCGTTAGAAGGCTTTGAGTGTGAGTTGATCCTCAACGTGTGTGAAAGGTAAAACCTTTGGTGTTTGATGCTGAAATTTTACTTTTAGTTTGATTATTGGGAGGCGCACGGGTACAGTGCTACTCCCTCAAAAATTCTGAATATTTAATTCAGCTGAGCGTCATGACCACATGGTCAATAAAAAAAACATATAGCAATGGCCCTTCGTCCGTAAAGCTGAATTGCTCGGGTTTCATCGTACAAATATGTTCAAACTAATTTACAGGTGGTAAAATTATAACATTATTTGTCCGATATGATGATTTTAATCATGTCATACTTCCGTTATCAATAAAAAGGTAAACACATTGTTATTAAATAATTTACAAATGAAATATAACAAAGATAAAAATGTTATCTTTATTTAACATTTGATAATTTTATAATAAATTGCTGAAAAATTCTGGTTTTTTCAAATACCAGTAGATGGCGCTACCGCTGGATAACTTTTCGGGATATACTGTCACAATCACACAGCCAAGTGTCAATAAAAATTATAAATATGATAAAAAATTTTGTCAGTGCCTAACATAAGAGGTTATTGGCAATTCTCCACAAATAGGGTTCATCTTTATCAATGATAAATCTCTTCCCGCATTGACAATATTCGTTCAAAATATAACCAAAATGAAGTATTTGATAATTAAGCATAGTTTATATTGGCTAAACCTGAGTATCTTTCTTCGGCCGTGTAATATCAGGAACCAGCATTTATCGGGTGTTTTAGGGTAGACCCCCTGCAAAGTTGCACAAGATTAGCGTTTAGGGTGGTGTTGAATCAAAGGGGAAACTCTCCCCAACAAACGTTGGGACTGCATTCGTATGATAGGAGTTGTCTTATGAAAGGGGCAAGGAGAAGTTGACAGATTTAGGCGTCCGGCCTGTCTTGTGTTCCATTTTCTGCCGCCGATGTATTGGCTGAACTTTGAATAAATAAAATGTGATCCTCCTGTGGCGTAATTATATAATGATCCATTATGCCTACTGAAGATCCATGAAGGTCAAGCATTTGTTCCAACAGATCATGCCCCAGCGTGAAGGTTGATAATGATCATTTTAACAAATTTCAGACAGGCGATCCTTTTGCATAATGATGAAATGGCCACAGCCAGTATCACTGCATCATCACTATACACCTTCACCTTCAGGGCCATCTCCACATTCTTTTCGTGGCTGTACCGGGATTTCAGATGGGATCTTACTGACTTGGTTTAATTTGTCTGCTCCACCAAGGCTCGCCTGACTGTTGTCGGGTGATGGATAACGTCGCTCGTCTTGATAACCCACTGGACTTGGACTGCAGGTTATAAATTGTCAGAACAAGAATTTTTAAAAGGAGGGAGCACTAGGACATCAAAGAACACCGGCCAAGCTGTCTCACTAACTTTATTGCCATGGCCTATATTCCTGACCGTAACCGGCTATTGTACTCCGCTCCCCCGCTTATCTTAATACCTCATTTAGCCCCGCCTGGCTAATTGCCTGTACGCTCGTGAGAGTAAACTCTCGATGGATTTGACAAACTGGGTGTGATTTTAAGAATTACTATAATCAACTGAAGTCAATGTTCATATCCTGCGCATTCAATAATTAAGAGACACATTAACAACTGGTGTTCGAATGCTAATATACCGGTAGCCATCCTGTCCGAGACGCATGACCCAGGAGTAGCACAGGCACTCGACAAACTGCACAAATGCGTAATTATTTTTCTCATAGGTTCAATTAAAATTTGCAATTTTGCAGTTATCAGAAAATATTCTTTCAAGTAACTATTTTATTTTTAGTGTTAAGTCTTTTGGATGCGCTTTTGTTTGAAGGAATCTGGCCAAACGAGAAAAACTTCGGACAAACGAGAAAAACACAGGCTTCCAGACGGGTCGGTGAGTAGAAAACAGGGGGTGTGCCCATTGTTCCTTTAATATTCATTTGCCATCTGCACCTTAGATTCTTAATGTTTGTATGCCATTCATAGGTTAATCAGAATTTAGAAAATTATGTCAACATGGTTTATATAGCGTGTCTTCTTTTGTTGTCTGCATGCATCTGTTGTCAGTCCGTGTGTAAAGCCCATAGTTCGTTCCAGTGCCTATTTTTAAAATTGAGATTTTTAACTTTGCGGATTCGTTGCTGTACCTCTTTATAGGCATCCTAAATTTTGGCCAATGACGGTGGATGGCCACGGTTTTTCTGAGCGAGATGGTAATAGGACACAATTATAATTGCCATTTAAATAAACGGTATCGCTTTGCTTCATTATTTATGAGTGCCTTTTGATAATGGAATTTTTTATATTTCATGGTATTGGTGGCGCGAGTATATTAACTTATATAAATAAAGAAATAATATGACGCGCATAAGAGGTTATTGACCGTTTCCCACAAAGAGGATTTATCTCGGTCAATCATGACCAATGCAGGCCGATATCCATTCAAATATAACAAAAATTTTGGTCAAACACGCCGAAACCATATTTAACTTTCTGGGTATGATATTCGAAATGTATATGATATGTTGTTATTGAGAAACCTCCGAATCATTGTTCGGACTAATATCGTGATGTAATCAATGTATTGTCAAAGAACTAATGTCGTTGCCTTTTTTTTGCGGTCTTTTACAAATTCGCGCTATTCACGGTCGCCGCACAGTGACCGCGAAATTGAAACCACGCAGTTTAGATTGCAAACCAGACCACCGATAATTTCAGACACTGCCGATAGGTGGCGATAACTGTCCCTTAAGTCCGTTTTCAGGTCAATATTAGACCAATGGTAATTTTTTCCGTTACTGCGCTTAAATCCAGTAAAATATTATAATAACTGGTCCCATACGCTTTTTATACACTACCCTTGTAATATATATATTTGTTTGGGTCATTCGCAATATCCCCTAAATATTCTGGTCAGGTCAAGCACGACTTTGGCACGCATTTTTCCAGCAGATTCGTTAGAGAGGGAGACAGGCTTTGAGGGCGAGTTGATCCTCAACGAGTGTGACAGGTAAAACGTTTGGTGTTTGATGTTGAGATATTATTTTTAGTTTGACTATTGGGAGGCGCACGGGTACAGTGCTACTCCCTCAAAAATTCTGAATATTTAATTCAGCTGAGCGTCATGACCACATGGTCAATAAAAAAACATTTTTTTTTTTATTGTTTATTTAAAATCAAATATATGTACAATCTTCTAAGCATACAAACGCTATGTAATAAATCCATAACAAACTAACAATGTGTTTCAAAACAAACATTTCCCATACCAAACACGATAACATATACATCTAACATATTCTAACCTAAGGAAAAATAAATAAATAAATTAATTAATTAATATTAATACTATTAACCGTAACATACATTAAGTGAATGCACCCATATACATTTATAAGCATATACTTACATATATACATGCATATACTCCTGCTTAAATGAAAATTAACAAATGTATAAGACAACATAGAACGTATATAGATCGAAGATACACCTAGCCCCTGGTAAAGTAACTATTAAACAAAATTCTTATTGTGTGAACATCAACACATAAATCCATCCCTAGTCGAAATTTTCCTTACAAAATTACATAATCGAAATAAACCGCATAAAAACCAAATTTACGGACAAAGGTTGTAAACTCAGACAAGTTCATCCCTAGTTATCAAAGGAAACAAAAAAATCCATCCCTAGTCACAGAATATCCAAACAAAATACCTAAAACTTACCAAAATCCAAATTTATGGACGAAGGTAGAAAACACAAACGATTACATCCCTAGATTTATACATAATACTGAATCGAAGTAAGCGGGACATAAATTAAAGTACATATTCGGACAAAGGAAAGCATCGAAAATAATCAAATCGAATACTTATTCAGATAAAACAAACCTAAGCTATTTAACCTCAAAACATGTGTATGCGGACGAAGAGAAGCACTAAAATAACCAAATGAAATACTAAATCAGATAAAACCTCAAAACATACCAGTGACAATAGTGACACGAATAAATCAATCCCTAGTCCCAAATTATTCTTACAAAATACAGAATCAAGATAAACCCAAAATTCAAATCACGGACGAAGGCAGAAAACACAAACAATTACATCCATAGTTATCAGTGGGGAAAAAAAATCCACCCTATTTGGGCACACACACACACAAAAATCGCTCAAACCTACTGTATGTCCTCTATTACCAAAAGGATATGATATTTATTCGGACGGAGGGACCATCTACCTAAGTTCCTTTGTAAATATATATGAATAAGTTCGTTAATAAGTTTAGATATGCACCTATTTATACAGATATTTTTTTCTAAAGCCTAAGCACATTTTTCAAAAAGTATTATGAAATCAAAATTGAAAGATTAAAACCATCATCTACTGTACATAGCGCCCTATTGTGACACCACAACTTCTTAAAATTTTCTTTACCATATTCTCCTTTGTCTTTACCTGAAAGATGCTCCTGTTAAATTCTGCTTATGAGGATGTTCTTTAAGACGGAAAACGGAGTAAACGGACGAGACAATATACTTCTATTTCTATTAACCCATAATATATATTTAGCAGCGCATAAAATAAAATCTAGTAACTGAACACACTCGTCTGAGAATTCTTTCCACCTATGTCTAAAACCAAAACATATAGTATATAAATTTACCTTTATAGATTTACTTGTAATCTTTTCGAACAATTTATTAACATCGATCCAAAATTTAAAGGCCACAGGGCAATCAGAAAAAATATGCAAATTACTTTCAGTTCGGTTGCATACATGACACAAATCTGTCATACTTAATTTACATCTTTTTAAAATATCATTAGACGGCAGACATAAATGAAGAAACTTCCAGTTGATATCTAACTGATATGGATCATTCAAATTACGGTAACAATACTTAAAGACATGTTTGATATCTAACTCACCCGTGAAAATTCGCCTCCAAGAGGCCATGCAAATTGGTTCATACACCTGTCTCAATAATATATATATATTCTTCGTGGTAAATTTATCAGATTCTAAAACTTTGTCACGTTCACAATTAATAACATAATCTTTCACATAATCAGTCTCTAAACCTTTTCTCAGAACTGAAATCCACTGTGATGGAAAACACTCAATCAAGTTATAATATCTGGTCTTAAACCAGTCTACTTTGGGAATCTTAAAACGAGATGCAACTTCCTCTAATCTGTGAAAATAACCAATGCGCCTATTCCAGACATGTTTAACTAAAGTACAACCATTTAAAATAAATTCCTTAAACATAAAAGGTTTTCCTTCGTCATTACACAATTGTGGATTCAAAAATATAGACTCATTCAATATAACTTTCTTATTGAACGGATGCTTTCTGGCTGTAATATTTAATTTCTGACACAATCTTAACATTTCTCAATAAAAAAACATATAGCAATGACCCTTCGTCCGTAATGTAAAATTGGCCGGGTTTCCGCGTACAAATATGTTCGAACTAATTTCCTGGTAGTAAAATTATAACATAATTTGTCCGATAAGCCTATATTAATCATATACTTCCGTTATCAATAAAAAAGTAAACACATTGTTATTAATTAATTTACAAATAAAATATAACAAAGAAAATATGTTATTTTTATTTAACATTTGATAATTTTATAATAAATTGCTGAATAATTCTGGTTTTATCAAATACCAGTAGATGGCGCTACCGCTGGAAAACTTTTCGGGTTATACTGTCACAATCACACAGCTAAGTGTCAATAAAAATTATAAATATGATAAAAAATTTGTCAGTGCCTAACATAAGAGGTTATTGGCAATTCTTCAGAAATAGGGTTCATCTTAATCAATAATAAATCTCTTCCCGCATTGACAATATTCGTTCAAAATATAACCAAAATGAAGTATTAGATAATTAGGCATAGTTTATATTGACTAAACCTGTAGATCTTTCTTTGGCGGTGTAATATCGGGAACCAGCATTTATCGGGTGTTTTAGGGTAGACCCCCTGCAAATATGCACTATATTAGCATTTAGGGTTGTGTCGAATCAAATGGGAAACTCTCCCCAACAAACATTGGGACTGCATTCGTATGATAGGAGTTGTCTTATGAAAGGGGCAAGGAGAAGTTGACAGATTTAGGCGTCCGGCCTGTCTTGTGTTCCATTTTCTGCCGCCGATGTATTGGCTGAACTTTGAACAAATAAAATGTGATCCTCCTGTGGCGTAATTATATAATGATCCATTATGCCTACTGAAGATCCATGAAGGTCAAGCATTTGTTCCAACAGATCATGCCCCAGCGTGAAGGTTGATAATGATCATTTTAACAAATTTCAGACAGGCGATCCTTTTGCATAATGATGAAATGGCCACAGCCAGTATCACTGCATCATCACTATACACCTTCACCTTCAGGGCCATCTCCACATTCTTTTCGTGGCTGTACCGGGATTTAAGATGGGATCTTACTGACTTGGTTTAATTTGTCTGCTCCACCAAGGCTCGCCTGACTTTTGTCAGGTGATGGATAACGTCGCTCGTCTTGATAACCCACTGGACTTGGACTGCAGGTTATAAATTGTCAGAACAAGAATTTTTAAAAGGAGGGAGCACTAGGACATCAAAGAACACCGGCCAAGCTGTCTCACTAACTTTATTGCCATGGCCTATATTCCTGACCGTAACCGGCTATTGTACTCCGCTCCCCCGCTTATCTTAATACCTCATTTAGCCCCGCCTGGCTAATTGCCTGTACGCTCGTGAGAGTAAACTCTCGATGGATTTGACAAATTGGGTGTGATTTTAAGAATTACTATAATCAACTGAAGTCAATGTTCATATCCTGCGCATTCAATAATTAAGAGACACATTAACAACTGGTGTTCGAATGCTAATATACCGGTAGCCATCCTGTCCGAGACGCATGACCCAGGAGTAGCACAGGCACTCGACAAACTGCACAAATGCGTAATTATTTTTCTCATAGGTTCAATTAAAATTTGCAATATTACAGTTATCAGAAAATATTCTTTCAAGTAACTATTTTATTTTTAGTGTTAAGTCTTTTGGATGCGCTTTTGTTTGAAGGAATCTGGCCAAACGAGAAATACTTCGGACAAACGAGAAAAACACAGGCTTCCAGCCGGGTCGGTGAGTAGAAAACAGGGGGTGTGCCCATTGTTCCTTTAATATCGTTTGCCATCTGCACCTTAGATTCTTAATGTTTGTATGCCATTCATAGGTTAATCAGAATTTAGAAAATTATGTCAACATGGTTTATATAGCGTGTCTTCTTTTGTTGTCTGCATGCATCTGTTGTCAGTCCGTGTGTAAAGCCCATAGTTCGTTCCAGTGCCTATTTTTAAAATTGAGATTTTTAACTTTGCGGATTCGTTGCTGTACCTCTTTATAGGCATCCTAAATTTTGGCCAATGACGGTGGATGGCCACGGTTTTTCTGAGCGAGATGGTAATAGGACACAATTATAATTGCCATTTAAATAAACGGTATCGCTTTGCTTCATTATTTATGAGTGCCTTTTGATAATGGAATTTTTTATATTTCATGGTATTGGTGGCGCGAGTATATTAACTTATATAAATAAAGAAATAATATGACGCGCATAAGAGGTTATTGACCGTTTTCCACAAAGAGGATTTATCTCGGTCAATCATGACCAATGCAGGCCGATATCCATTCAAATGTAACAAAAATTTTGGTCAAACACGCCGAAACCATATTTAACTTTCTGGGTATGAGATTCGAAATGTATATGATATGTTGTTATTGAGAAACCTCCGAATCATTGTTCGGACTAATATCGTGATGTAATCAATGTATTGCCAAAGAACTAATGTCGTTGCCTTTTTTTTGCGGTCTTTTACAAATTCGCGCTATTCACGGTCGCCGCACGGTGACCGCGAAATTGAAACCACGCAGTTTAGATTGCAAACCAGACCACCGATAACTTCAGACACTGCCGATAGGTGGCGATAACTGTCCCTTAAGTCCGTTTTCAGGTCAATATTAGAACAATGGTAATTTGACCCGTTACTGTGCTTAAATCCAGTAAAATATTATTATAACTGGTCCCATACGCCTTGTTTATACATTACCTTTGTAAAATATATATTTGTTTGGGTCCTTCGCAATATCCCCTAAATATTCTGGTCAGGACAAGCACGACTTTGGCACGCATTTTTCCAGCCGTTTCGTTAGAAGGCTTTGAGTGTGAGTTGACCCTCAACGTGTGTGACAGGTAAAACCTTTGGTGTTTGATGCTGAGATTTTACTTTTAGTTTGATTATTGGGAGGCGCACGGGTACAGTGCTACTCCCTCAAAAATTCTGAATATTTAATTCAGCTGAGCGTCATGACCACATGGTCAATAAAAAAAAACATATAGCAATGGCCCTTCGTCCGTAAAGCTGAATTGCTCGGGTTTCATCGTACAAATATGTTCAAACTAATTTACAGGTGGTAAAATTATAACATTATTTGTCCGATATGATGATTTTAATCATGTCATACTTCCGTTATCAATAAAAAGATAAACACATTGTTATTAAATAATTTACTAATGAAATATAACAAAGATAAAAATGTTATCTTTATTTAACATTTGATAATTTTATAATAAATTGCTGAAAAATTCTGGTTTTTTGAAATACCAGTAGATGACGCTACCGCTGGATAACTTTTCGGGTTATACTGTCACAATCACACAGCCAAGTGTCAAAAAAAAATTATAGATATGATAAAAAATTTTGTCAGTGCCTAACATAAGAGGTTATTGGCAATTCTCCACAAATAGGGTTCATCTTTATCAATGATAAATCTCTTCCCGCATTGACAATATTCGTTCAAAATATAACCAAAATGAAGTATTTGATAATTAAGCATAGTTTATATTGGCTAAACCTAAGTATCTTTCTTCGGCCGTGTAATATCAGGAACCAGCATTTATCGGGTGTTTTAGGGTAGACCCCTGCAAAGTTGCACAAGATTAGCGTTTAGGGTTGTGTCGAATCAAAGGGGAAACTCTCCCCAACAAACGTTGGGACTGCATTCGTATGATAGGAGTCGTCTTATGAAAGGGGCAAGGAGAAGTTGACAGATTTAGGCGTCCGGCCTGTCTTGTGTTCCATTTTCTGCCGCCGATGTAATGGCTGAACTTTGAATAAATAAAATGTGATCCTCCTGTGGCGTAATTATATAATGATCCATTATGCCTACTGAAGATCCATGAAGGTCAAGCATTTGTTCCAACAGATCATGCCCCAGCGTGAAGGTTGATAATGATCATTTTAACAAATTTCAGACAGGCGATCCTTTTGCATAATGATGAAATGGCCACAGCCAGTATCACTGCATCATCACTATACACCTTCACCTTCAGGGCCATCTCCACATTCTTTTCGTGGCTGTACCGGGATTTCAGATGGGATCTTACTGACTTGGTTTAATTTGTCTGCTCCACCAAGGCTCGCCTGACTGTTGTCGGGTGATGGATAACGTCGCTCGTCTTGATAACCCACTGGACTTGGACTGCAGGTTATAAATTGTCAGAACAAGAATTCTTAAAAGGAGGGAGCACTAGGACATCAAAGAACACCGGCCAAGCTGTCTCACTAAGTTTATTGCCATAGCCTATATTCCTGACCGTAACCGGCTATTGTACTCCGCTCCCCCGCTTATCTTAATACCTCATTTAGCCCCGCCTGGCTAATTGCCTGTACGCTCGTGAGAGTAAACTCTCGATGGATCTGACAAACTGGGTGTGATTTTAAGAATTACTGTAATCAACTGAAGTCAATGTTCATATCCTGCGCATTCAATAATTAAGAGACACATTAACAACTGGTGTTCGAATGCTAATATACCGATAGCCATCCTGTCCGAGACGCATGACCCAGGAGTAGCACAGGCACTTGACAAACTGCACAAATGCGTAATTATTTTTCTCATAGGTTCAATTAAAATTTGCAATATTGCAGTTATCAGAAAATATTCTTTCAAGTAACTATTTTATTTGTAGTGTTAAGTCTTTTGGATGCGCTTTTGTTTGAAGGAATCTGGCCAAACGAGAAAAACTTCGGACAAACGAGAAAAACACAGGCTTCCAGCCGGGTCGGTGAGTAGAAAACAGGGGGTGTGCCCATTGTTCCTTTAATATCCTTTGCCATCTGCACCTTAGATTCTTAATGTTTGTATGCCATTCATAGGTTAATCAGAATTTAGAAAATTATGTCAACATGGTTTATATAGCGTGGCTTCTTTTGTTGTCTGCATGCATCTGTTGTCAGTCCGTGTGTAAAGCCCATAGCTCGTTCCAGTGCCTTTTTTTAAAATTGAGATTTTTAACTTTGCGGATTCGTTGCTGTACCTCTTTATAGGCATCCTAAATTTTGGCCAATGACGGTGGATGGCCACGGTTTTTCTGAGCGAGATGGTAATAGGACACAATTATAATTGCCATTTAAATAAACGGTATCGCTTTGCTTCATTATTTATGAGTGCCTTTTGATAATGGAATTTTTTATATTTCATGGTATTTGTGGCGCGAGTATATTAACTTATATAAATAAAGAAATAATATGACGCGCATAAGAGGTTATTGACCGTTTTCCACAAAGAGGATTTATCTCGGTCAATCATGACCAATGCAGGCCGATATCCATTCAAATATAACAACAATTTTGGTCAAACACGCCGAAACCATATTTAACTTTCTGGGTATGAGATGAGAAATGTATATGATTTGTTGTTATTGAGAAACCTCCGACTCATTGTTCGGACTAATATCGTGATGTAATCAATGTATTGTCAAAGAACTAATGTCGTTGCCCTTTTTTTGCGGTCTTTTACAAATTCGCGCAATTCACGGTCGACGCACAGTGACCGCGAAATTGAAACCACGCAGTTTAGATTGCAAACCAGACCACCGATAACTTCAGACAGTGCCGATAGGTGGCGATAACTGTCCCTTAAGTCCGTTTTCAGGTGAATATTAGATCAATGGTAATTTGACCCGTTACTGTGCTTAAATCCAGAAAAAATATTATTACAACTTGTCCCATACGCCTTGTTTATACATTACCTTTGTAAAATATATATTTGTTTGGGTCATTCGTAATATCCCCTTAATATTCTGGTCAGGTCAAGCACGACTTTTGCACGTATTTTTCCAGCCGTTTCGTTAGAAGGCTTTGAATGTGAGTTGATCCTCAACGAGTGTAACCGGTAGAACCTTTTGTGTTTGATGCTGAGATTTTACTTTTATTTTGATTATTGGGAGGCGCACGGGTACAGTGCTACTCCCTCAAAAATTCTGAATATTTAATTCAGCTGAGCGTCATGACCAAATGGTCAATAAAAAAAACATATAGCAATGGCCCTTCGTCCGTAAAGCTGAATTGCTCGGGTTTCGTCGTACAAATATGTTCAAACTAATTTACAGGTAGTAAAATTATAACATTATTTGTCCGATATGATGATTTTAATCATGTCATACTTCCGTTATCAATAAAAAAGTAAACACATTGTTATTAAATAATTTACAAATGAAATATAACAAAGATAAAAATGTTATCTTTATTTAACATTTGATAATTTTATAATAAATTGCTGAATAATTCTGGTTTTTTCAAATACCAGTAGATGGCGCTACCGCTGGATAACTTTTCGGGTTATACTGTCACAATCACACAGCCAAGTGTCAATAAAAATTATAAATATGATAAAAAAAATTGTCAGTGCCTAACATAAGAGGTTATTGGCAATTCTCCACAAATAGGGTTCATCTTAATCAATGATAAGTCTCTTCCCGCATTGACAATATTCGTTCAAAATATAATCAAAATGAAGTATTTGATAATTAAGCATAGTTTATATTGGCTAAACAGTAGATCTTTCTTCGGCAGTGTAATATCAGGAACCAGCATTTATCGGGTGTTTTAAGGTAGACCCCCTGCAAATTTGCACAAGATTAGCGTTTAGGGTTGTGTCGAATCAAAGAGGAAACTCTCCCCAACAAACGTTGGGACTGCATTCGTATGATAGGAGTTGTCTTATGAAAGGGGCAAGGAGAAGTTGACAGATTTAGGCGTCCGGCCTGTCTTGTGTTCCATTTTCTGCCGCCGATGTATTGGCTGAACTTTGAACAATTAAAATGTGATCCTCCTGTGGCGTAATTATATAATGATCCATTTTGCCTACTGAAGATCCATGAAGGTCAAGCCTTTGTTCCAACAGATCATGCCCCAGCGTGAAGGTTGATAATGATCATTTTAACAAATTTCAGACAGGTGATCCTTTTGCATAATGATGAAATGGCCACAGCCAGTATCACTGCATCATCACTATACAACTTCACCTTCCGGGCCATCTCCACATTCTTTTCGTGGCTGTACCGGGATTTCAGATGGGATCTTACTGACTTGGTTTAATTTGTCTGCTCCACCAAGGCTCGCCTGACTGTTGTCGGGTGATGGATAACGTCGCTCGTCTTGATAACCCACTGGACTTGGACTGCAGGTTATAAATTGGCAGAACAAGAATTTTTAAAAGGAGTGAGCACTAGGACATCAAAGAACACCGGCCAAGCTGTCTCACTAACTTTATTGCCATGGCCTATATTCCTGACCTTAACCGCCTATTGTACTCCGCTCCCCCGCTTATCTTAATACCTCATTTAGCCACGCCTGGCTAATTGCGAATTGCCTGTACGCTCGTGAGAGTAAACTCTCGATGGATCTGACAAACTGGGTGTGATTTTAAGAATTACTATAATCAACCGAAGTTAATGTTCATATCCTGCGCATTCATTAATTAAGAGACCCATTAACAACTGGTGTTCGAAGGCTAATATACCCGTAGCCATCCTGTCCGAGACGCATGACCCAGGAGTAGCACTTCTATCAGAAAATATTCTTTCAAGTAACTGTTTTTATTTTTAGTGTTAAGTCTTTTGGATGCGCTTTGTTTAAAGGAATCTGGCCAAACGAGAAAAACTTCGGACAAACGAGAAAAACACAGGCTTCCAGCCGGGTCGGTGAGTAGAAAACAGGGGGTGTGCCCATTGTTCCTTTAATATCGTTTGCCATCTGCACCACAGATTCTTAATGTTTGTATGCCATTCATAGGTTAATCAGAATTTAGAAAATTATGTCAACATGGTTTATATAGCGTGTCTTCTTTTGTTGTCTGCATGCATCTGTTGTCAGTCCGTGTGTAAAGCCCATAGCTCGTTCCAGTGCCTATTTTTAAAATTGAGATTTTTAACTTTGCGGATTCGTTGCTGTACCTCTATAGGCATCCTAAATTTTGGCCAATGACGGTGGATGGCCACGGTTTTTCTGAGCGAGATGGTAATAGGACACAATTATAATTGCCATTTAAATAAACGGTATCGCTTTGCTTCATTATTTATGAGTGCCTTTTGATAATGGAATTTTTTATATTTCATGGTATTGGTGGCGCGAGTATGTTAACTTATATAAATAAAGAAATAATATGACGCGCATAAGAGGTTATTGACCGTTTTCCACAAAGAGGATTTATCTCGGTCAATCATGACCAATGCAGGCCGATATCCATTCAAATATAACAACAATTTTGGCCAAACACGCCGAAACCATATTTAACTTTCTGGGTATGAGATTAGAAATGTATATGATTTGTTGTTATTGAGAAACCTGCGACTCATTGTTCGGACTAATATCGTGATGTAATCAATGTATTGTCAAAGAACTAATGTCGTTGCCCTTTTTTTGCGGTCTTTTACAAATTCGCGCTATTCACGGTCGCCGCACAGTGACCGCGAAATTGAAACCACGCAGTTTAGATTGCAAACCAGACCACCGATAACTTCAGACAGTGCCGATAGGTGGCGATAACTGTCCCTTAAGTCCGTTTTCAGGTGAACATTAGATCAATGGTAATTTGACCCGTAACTGTGCTTAAATCCAGAAAAATATTATTACAACTTGTCCCATACGCCTTGTTTATACATTTCCTTTGTAAAATATATATTTGTTTGGGTCCTTCGTAATATCCCCTAAATATTCTGGTCAGGTCAAGCACGACTTTTGCACGTATTTTTCCAGCCGTTTCGTTAGAAGGCTTTGAGTGTGAGTTGATCCTCAACGAGTGTAACCGGTAGAACCTTTTGTGTTTGATGCTGAGATTTTACTTTTATTTTGATTATTGGGAGGCGCACGGGTACAGTGCTACTCCCTCAAAAATTCTGAATATTTAATTCAGCTGAGCGTCATGACCACATGGTCAATAAAAAAAACATATAGCAATGGCCCTTCGTCCGTAAAGCTGAATTGCTCGGGTTTCGTCGTACAAATATGTTCAAACTAATTTACAGGTAGTAAAATTATAACATTATTTGTCCGATATGATGATTTTAATCATGTCATACTTCCGTTATCAATAAAAAAGAAAACACATTGTTATTAAATAATTTACAAATGAAATATAACAAAGATAAAAATGTTATCTTTATTTAACATTTGATAATTTTATAATAAATTGCTGAATAATTCTGGTTTTTTCAAATACCAGTAGATGGCGCTACCGCTGGATAACTTTTCGGGTTATACTGTCACAATCACACAGCTAAGTGTCAATAAAAATTATAAATATGATAAAAAAAAATTGTCAGTGCCTAACATAAGAGGTTATTGGCAATTCTCCACAAATAGGGTTCATCTTAATCAATGATAAGTCTCTTCCCGCATTGACAATATTCGTTCAAAATATAATCAAAATGAAGTATTTGATATTTAAGAATAGTTTATTTTGGCTAAACAGTAGATCTTTCTTCGGCAGTGTAATATCAGGAACCAGCATTTATCGGGTGTTTTAGGGTAGACCCCCTGCAAATTTGCACAAGATTAGCGTTTAGGGTTGTGTCGAATCAAAGGGGAAACTCTCCCCAACAAACGTTGGGACTGCATTCGTATGATAGGAGTTGTCTTATGAAAGGGGCAAGGAGAAGTTGACAGATTTAGGCGTCCGGCCTGTCTTGTGTTCCATTTTCTGCCGCCGATGTATTGGCTGAACTTTGAACAATTAAAATGTGATCCTCCTGTGGCGTAATTATATAATGATCCATTTTGCCTACTGAAGATCCATGAAGGTCAAGCATTTGTTCCAACAGATCATGCCCCAGCGTGAAGGTTGATAATGATCATTTTAACAAATTTCAGACAGGCGATCCTTTTGCATAATGATGAAATGGCCACAGCCAGTATCACTGCATCATCACTATACAACTTCACCTTCCGGGCCATCTCCACATTCTTTTCGTGGCTGTACCGGGATTTCAGATGGGATCTTACTGACTTGGTTTAATTTGTCTGCTCCACCAAGACTCGCCTGACTGTTGTCGGGTGATGGATAACGTCGCTCGTCTTGATAACCCACTGGACTTGGACTGCATGTTATAAATTGTCAGAACAAGAATTCTTTAAAGGAGGGAGCACTAGGACATCAAAGAACACCGGCCAAGCTGTCTCACTAACTTTATTGCCATGGCCTATATTCCTGACCGTAACCGGCTATTGTACTCCGCTCCCCCGCTTATCTTAATACCTCATTTAGCCCCGCCTGGCTAATTGCCTGTACGCTCGTGAGAGTAAACTCCCGATGGATCTGACACACTGGGTGTGATTTTAAGAATTACTATAATCAACTGAAGTCAATGTTCATATCCTGCGCATTCAATAATTAAGAGACACATTAACAACTGGTGTTCGAATGCTAATATACCGATAGCCATCCTGTCCGAGACGCATGACCCAGGAGTAGCACAGGCACTTGACAAACTGCACAAATGCGTAATTATTTTTCTCATAGGTTCAATTAAAATTTGCAATATTGCAGTTATCAGAAAATATTCTTTCAAGTAACTATTTTATTTTTAGTGTTAAGTCTTTTGGATGCGCTTTTGTTTGAAGGAATCTGGCCAAACGAGAAAAACTTCGGACAAACGAGAAAAACACAGGCTTCCAGCCGGGTCGGTGAGTAGAAAACAGGGTGTGTGCCCATTGTTCCTTTAATATCCTTTGCCATCTGCACCTTAGATTCTTAATGTTTGTATGCCATTCATAGGTTAATCAGAATTTAGAAAATTATGTCAACATGGTTTATATAGCGTGTCTTCTTTTGTTGTCTGCATGCATCTGTTGTCAGTCCGTGTGTAAAGCCCATAGTTCGTTCCAGTGCCTATTTTTAAAATTGAGATTTTTAACTTTGCGGATTCGTTGCTGTACCTCTTTATAGGCATCCTAAATTTTGGCCAATGACGGTGGATGGCCACGGTTTTTCTGAGCGAGATGGTAATAGGACACAATTATAATTGCCATTTAAATAAACGGTATCGCTTTGCTTCATTATTTATGAGTGCCTTTTGATAATGGAATTTTTTATATTTCATGGTATTTGTGGCGCGAGTATATTAACTTATATAAATAAAGAAATAATATGACGCGCATGAGAGGTTATTGACCGTTTTCCACAAAGAGGATTTATCTCGGTCAATCATGACCAATGCAGGCCGATATCCATTCAAGTATAACAAAAATTTTGGTCAAACACGCCGAAACCATATTTAACTTTCTGGGTATGAGATTCGAAATGTATATGATATGTTGTTATTGAGAAACCTCCGAATCATTGTTCGGACTAATATCGTGATGTAATCAATGTATTGTCAAAGAACTAATGTCGTTGCCTTTTTTTTGCGGTCTTTAAAAAATTCGCGCTATTCACGGTCGCCGCACAGTGACCGCGAAATTGAAACCACGCAGTTTAGATTGCAAACCAGACCACCGATAATTTCAGACACTGCCGATAGGTGGCGATAACTGTCCCTTAAGTCCGTTTTCAGGTCAATATTAGACCAATGGTAATTTTTTCCGTTACTGCGCTTAAATCCAGTAAAATATTATAATAACTGGTCCCATACGCTTTTTATACACTACCCTTGTAATATATATATTTGTTTGGGTCATTCGCAATATCCCCTAAATATTCTGGTCAGGTCAAGCACGACTTTGGCACGCATTTTTCCAGCAGATTCGTTAGAGAGGGAGACAGGCTTTGAGGGCGAGTTGATCCTCAACGAGTGTGACAGGTAAAACGTTTGGTGTTTGATGTTGAGATATTATTTTTAGTTTGACTATTGGGAGGCGCACGGGTACAGTGCTACTCCCTCAAAAATTCTGAATATTTAATTCAGCTGAGCGTCATGACCACATGGTCAATAAAAAAACATATAGCAATGACACTTCGTCCGTAATGTAAAATTGGCCGGGTTTCCGCGTACAAATATGTTCGAACTAATTTCCTGGTAGTAAAATTATAACATAATTTGTCCGATAAGCCTATTTTAATCATATTATACTTCCGTTATCAATAAAAAAGTAAACACATTGTTATTAATTAATTTACAAATAAAATATAACAAAGAAAATATGTTATTTTTATTTAACATTTGATAATTTTATAATAAATTGCTGAATAATTCTGGTTTTATCAAATACCAGTAGATGGCGCTACCGCTGGAAAACTTTTCGGGTTATACTGTCACAATCACACAGCTAAGTGTCAATAAAAATTATAAATATGATAAAAAATTTGTCAGTGCCTAACATAAGAGGTTATTGGCAATTCTTCAGAAATAGGGTTCATCTTAATCAATAATAAATCTCTTCCCGCATTGACAATATTCGTTCAAAATATAACCAAAATGAAGTATTAGATAATTAGGCATAGTTTATATTGACTAAACCTGTAGATCTTTCTTTGGCGGTGTAATATCGGGAACCAGCATTTATCGGGTGTTTTAGGGTAGACCCCCTGCAAATATGCACTATATTAGCATTTAGGGTTGTGTCGAATCAAATGGGAAACTCTCCCCAACAAACATTGGGACTGCATTCGTATGATAGGAGTTGTCTTATGAAAGGGGCAAGGAGAAGTTGACAGATTTAGGCGTCCGGCCTGTCTTGTGTTCCATTTTCTGCCGCCGATGTAATGGCTGAACTTTGAATAAATAAAATGTGATCCTCCTGTGGCGTAATTATATAATGATCCATTATGCCTACTGAAGATCCATGAAGGTCAAGCATTTGTTCCAACAGATCATGCCCCAGCGTGAAGGTTGATAATGATCATTTTAACAAATTTCAGACAGGCGATCCTTTTGCATAATGATGAAATGGCCACAGCCAGTATCACTGCATCATCACTATACACCTTCACCTTCAGGGCCATCTCCACATTCTTTTCGTGGCTGTACCGGGATTTCAGATGGGATCTTACTGACTTGGTTTAATTTGTCTGCTCCACCAAGACTCGCCTGACTGTTGTCGGGTGATGGATAACGTCGCTCGTCTTGATAACCCACTGGACTTGGACTGCATGTTATAAATTGTCAGAACAAGAATTCTTAAAAGGAGGGAGCACTAGGACATCAAAGAACACCGGCCAAGCTGTCTCACTAACTTTATTGCCATGGCCTATATTCCTGACCGTAACCGGCTATTGTACTCCGCTCCCCCGCTTATCTTAATACCTCATTTAGCCCCGCCTGGCTTATTGCCTGTACGCTCGTGAGAGTAAACTCTCGATGGATCTGACAAACTGGGTGTGATTTTAAGAATTACTATAATCAACTGAAGTCAATGTTCATATCCTGCGCATTCAATAATTAAGAGACACATTAACAACTGGTGTTCGAATGCTAATATACCGGTAGCCATCCTGTCCGAGACGCATGACCCAGGAGTAGCACAGGCACTCGACAAACTGCACAAATGCGTAATTATTTTTCTCATAGGTTCAATTAAAATTTGCAATATTACAGTTATCAGAAAATATTCTTTCAAGTAACTATTTTATTTTTAGTGTTAAGTCTTTTGGATGCGCTTTTGTTTGAAGGAATCTGGCCAAACGAGAAATACTTCGGACAAACGAGAAAAACACAGGCTTCCAGCCGGGTCGGTGAGTAGAAAACAGGGGGTGTGCCCATTGTTCCTTTAATATCGTTTGCCATCTGCACCTCAGATTCTTAATGTTTGTATGCCATTCATAGGTTAATCAGAATTTAGAAAATTATGTCAACATGGTTTATAAAGCGTGTCTTCTTTTGTTGTCTGCATGCATCTGTTGTCAGTCCGTGTGTAAAGCCCATAGTTCGTTCCAGTGCCTATTTTTAAAATTGAGATTTTTAACTTTACGGATTCGTTGCTGTACCTCTTGATAGGCATCCTCAATTTTGGCCAATGACGGTGGATGGCCACGGTTTTTCTGAGCGAGATGGTAATAGGACACAATTATAATTGCCATTTAAATAAACGGTATCGCTTTGCTTCATTATTTATGAGTGCCTTTTGATAATGGAATTTTTTATATTTCATGGTATTGGTGGCGCGAGTATATTAACTTATATAAATAAAGAAATAATATGACGCGCATAAGAGGTTATTGACCGTTTTCCACAAAGAGGATTTATCTCGGTCAATCATGACCAATGCAGGCCGATATCCATTCAAATATAACAAAAATTTTGGTCAAACACGCCGAAACCATATTTAACTTTCTGGGTATGAGATTCGAAATGTATATGATATGTTGTTATTGAGAAACCTCCGAATCATTGTTCGGACTAATATCGTGATGTAATCAATGTATTGCCAAAGAACTAATGTCGTTGCCTTTTTTTTGCGGTCTTTTACAAATTCGCGCTATTCACGGTCGCCGCACGGTGACCGCGAAATTGAAACCACGCAGTTTAGATTGCAAACCAGACCACCGATAACTTCAGACACTGCCGATAGGTGGCGATAACTGTCCCTTAAGTCCGTTTTCAGGTCAATATTAGATCAATGGTAATTTGACCCGTTACTGTGCTTAAATCCAGTAAAATATAATTATAACTGGTCCCATACGCCTTGTTTATACATTACCTTTGTAAAATATATATTTGTTTGGGTCCTTCGCAATATCCCCTAAATATTCTGGTCAGGTCAAGCACGACTTTGGCACGCATTTTTCCAGCCGTTTCGTTAGAAGGCTTTGAGTGTGACTTGACCCTCAACGTGTGTGACAGGTAAAACCTTTGGTGTTTGATGCTGAGATTTTACTTTTAGTTTGATTATTGGGAGGCGCACGGGTACAGTGCTACTCCCTCAAAAATTCTGAATATTTAATTCAGCTGAGCGTCATGACCACATGGTCAATAAAAAAAACATATAGCAATGGCCCTTCGTCCGTAAAGCTGAATTGCTCGGGTTTCATCGTACAAATATGTTCAAACTAATTTACAGGTGGTAAAATTATAACATTATTTGTCCAATATGATGATTTTAATCATGTCATACTTCCGTTATCAATAAAAAGATAAACACATTGTTATTAAATAATTTACTAATGAAATATAACAAAGATAAAAATGTTATCTTTATTTAACATTTGATAATTTTATAATAAATTGCTGAAAAATTCTGGTTTTTTAAAATACCACTAGATGACGCTACCGCTGGATAACTTTTCGGGTTATACTGTCACAATCACACAGCCAAGTGTCAAAAAAAAATTATAGATATGATAAAAAATTTTGTCAGTGCCTAACATAAGAGGTTATTGGCAATTCTCCACAAATAGGGTTCATCTTTATCAATGATAAATCTCTTCCCGCATTGACAATATTCGTTCAAAATATAACCAAAATGAAGTATTTGATAATTAAGCATAGTTTATATTGGCTAAACCTGAGTATCTTTCTTCGGCCGTGTAATATCAGGAACCAGCATTTATCGGGTGTTTTAGGGTAGACCCCCTGCAAAGTTGCACAAGATTAGCGTTTAGGGTTGTGTCGAATCAAAGGGGAAACTCTCCCCAACAAACGTTGGGACTGCATTCGTATGATAGGAGTTGTCTTATGAAAGGGGCAAGGAGAAGTTGACAGATTTAGGCGTCCGGCCTGTCTTGTGTTCCATTTTCTGCCGCCGATGTAATGGCTGAACTTTGAATAAATAAAATGTGATCCTCCTGTGGCGTAATTATATAATGATCCATTATGCCTACTGAAGATCCATGAAGGTCAAGCATTTGTTCCAACAGATCATGCCCCAGCGTGAAGGTTGATAATGATCATTTTAACAAATTTCAGACAGGCGATCCTTTTGCATAATGATGAAATGGCCACAGCCAGTATCACTGCATCATCACTATACACCTTCACCTTCAGGGCCATCTCCACATTCTTTTCGTGGCTGTACCGGGATTTCAGATGGGATCTTACTGACTTGGTTTAATTTGTCTGCTCCACCAAGGCTCGCCTGACTGTTGTCGGGTGATGGATAACGTCGCTCGTCTTGATAACCCACTGGACTTGGACTGCAGGTTATAAATTGTCAGAACAAGAATTCTTAAAAGGAGGGAGCACTAGGACATCAAAGAACACCGGCCATGCTGTCTCACTAAGTTTATTGCCATAGCCTATATTCCTGACCGTAACCGGCTATTGTACTCCGCTCCCCCGCTTATCTTAATACCTCATTTAGCCCCGCCTGGCTTATTGCCTGTACGCTCGTGAGAGTAAACTCTCGATGGATCTGACAAACTGGGTGTGATTTTAAGAATTACTGTAATCAACTGAAGTCAATGTTCATATCCTGCGCATTCAATAATTAAGAGACACATTAACAACTGGTGTTCGAATGCTAATATACCGATAGCGATCCTGTCCGAGACGCATGACCCAGGAGTAGCACAGGCACTTGACAAACTGCACAAATGCGTAATTATTTTTCTCATAGGTTCAATTAAAATTTGCAATATTGCAGTTATCAGAAAATATTCTTTCAAGTAACTATTTTATTTTTAGTGTTAAGTCTTTTGGATGCGCTTTTGTTTGAAGGAATCTGGCCAAACGAGAAAAACTTCGGACAAACGAGAAAAACACAGGCTTCCAGCCGGGTCGGTGAGTAGAAAACAGGGAGTGTGCCCATTGTTCCTTTAATATCCTTTGCCATCTGCACCTTAGATTCTTAATGTTTGTATGCCATTCATAGGTTAATCAGAATTTAGAAAATTATGTCAACATGGTTTATATAGCGTGGCTTCTTTTGTTGTCTGCATGCATCTGTTGTCAGTCCGTGTGTAAAGCCCATAGCTCGTTCCAGTGCCTATTTTTAAAATTGAGATTTTTAACTTTGCGGATTCGTTGCTGTACCTCTTTATAGGCATCCTAAATTTTGGCCAATGACGGTGGATGGCCACGGTTTTTCTGAGCGAGATGGTAATAGGACACAATTATAATTGCCATTTAAATAAACGGTATCGCTTTGCTTCATTATTTATGAGTGCCTTTTGATAATGGAATTTTTTATATTTCATGGTATTTGTGGCGCGAGTATATTAACTTATATAAATAAAGAAATAATATGACGCGCATGAGAGGTTATTGACCGTTTTCCACAAAGAGGATTTATCTCGGTCAATCATGACCAATGCAGGCCGATATCCATTCAAGTATAACAAAAATTTTGGTCAAACACGCCGAAACCATATTTAACTTTCTGGGTATGAGATTCGAAATGTATATGATATGTTGTTATTGAGAAACCTCCGAATCATTGTTCGGACTAATATCGTGATGTAATCAATGTATTGTCAAAGAACTAATGTCGTTGCCTTTTTTTTTGCGGTCTTTAAAAAATTCGCGCTATTCACGGTCGCCGCACAGTGACCGCGAAATTGAAACCACGCAGTTTAGATTGCAAACCAGACCACCGATAATTTCAGACACTGCCGATAGGTGGCGATAACTGTCCCTTAAGTCCGTTTTCAGGTCAATATTAGACCAATGGTAATTTTTTCCGTTACTGCGCTTAAATCCAGTAAAATATTATAATAACTGGTCCCATACGCTTTTTATACACTACCCTTGTAATATATATATTTGTTTGGGTCATTCGCAATATCCCCTAAATATTCTGGTCAGGTCAAGCACGACTTTGGCACGCATTTTTCCAGCAGATTCGTTAGAGAGGGAGACAGGCTTTGAGGGCGAGTTGATCCTCAACGAGTGTGACAGGTAAAACGTTTGGTGTTTGATGTTGAGATATTATTTTTAGTTTGACTATTGGGAGGCGCACGGGTACAGTGCTACTCCCTCAAAAATTCTGAATATTTAATTCAGCTGAGCGTCATGACCACATGGTCAATAAAAAAACATATAGCAATGACCCTTCGTCCGTAATGTAAAATTGGCCGGGTTTCCGCGTACAAATATGTTCGAACTAATTTCCTGGTAGTAAAATTATAACATAATTTGTCCGATAAGCCTATTTTAATCATATTATACTTCCGTTATCAATAAAAAAGTAAACACATTGTTATTAATTAATTTACAAATAAAATATAACAAAGAAAATATGTTATTTTTATTTAACATTTGATAATTTTATAATAAATTGCTGAATAATTCTGGTTTTATCAAATACCAGTAGATGGCGCTACCGCTGGAAAACTTTTCGGGTTATACTGTCACAATCACACAGCTAAGTGTCAATAAAAATTATAAATATGATAAAAAATTTGTCAGTGCCTAACATAAGAGGTTATTGGCAATTCTTCAGAAATAGGGTTCATCTTAATCAATAATAAATCTCTTCCCGCATTGACAATATTCGTTCAAAATATAACCAAAATGAAGTATTAGATAATTAGGCATAGTTTATATTGACTAAACCTGTAGATCTTTCTTTGGCGGTGTAATATCGGGAACCAGCATTTATCGGGTGTTTTAGGGTAGACCCCCTGCAAATATGCACTATATTAGCATTTAGGGTTGTGTCGAATCAAATGGGAAACTCTCCCCAACAAACATTGGGACTGCATTCGTATGATAGGAGTTGTCTTATGAAAGGGGCAAGGAGAAGTTGACAGATTTAGGCGTCCGGCCTGTCTTGTGTTCCATTTTCTGCCGCCGATGTAATGGCTGAACTTTGAATAAATAAAATGTGATCCTCCTGTGGCGTAATTATATAATGATCCATTATGCCTACTGAAGATCCATGAAGGTCAAGCATTTGTTCCAACAGATCATGCCCCAGCGTGAAGGTTGATAATGATCATTTTAACAAATTTCAGACAGGCGATCCTTTTGCATAATGATGAAATGGCCACAGCCAGTATCACTGCATCATCACTATACACCTTCACCTTCAGGGCCATCTCCACATTCTTTTCGTGGCTGTACCGGGATTTCAGATGGGATCTTACTGACTTGGTTTAATTTGTCTGCTCCACCAAGGCTCGCCTGACTGTTGTCGGGTGATGGATAACGTCGCTCGTCTTGATAACCCACTGGACTTGGACTGCAGGTTATAAATTGTCAGAACAAGAATTCTTAAAAGGAGGGAGCACTAGGACATCAAAGAACACCGGCCATGCTGTCTCACTAAGTTTATTGCCATAGCCTATATTCCTGACCGTAACCGGCTATTGTACTCCGCTCCCCCGCTTATCTTAATACCTCATTTAGCCCCGCCTGGCTTATTGCCTGTACGCTCGTGAGAGTAAACTCTCGATGGATCTGACAAACTGGGTGTGATTTTAAGAATTACTGTAATCAACTGAAGTCAATGTTCATATCCTGCGCATTCAATAATTAAGAGACACATTAACAACTGGTGTTCGAATGCTAATATACCGATAGCGATCCTGTCCGAGACGCATGACCCAGGAGTAGCACAGGCACTTGACAAACTGCACAAATGCGTAATTATTTTTCTCATAGGTTCAATTAAAATTTGCAATATTGCAGTTATCAGAAAATATTCTTTCAAGTAACTATTTTATTTTTAGTGTTAAGTCTTTTGGATGCGCTTTTGTTTGAAGGAATCTGGCCAAACGAGAAAAACTTCGGACAAACGAGAAAAACACAGGCTTCCAGCCGGGTCGGTGAGTAGAAAACAGGGAGTGTGCCCATTGTTCCTTTAATATCCTTTGCCATCTGCACCTTAGATTCTTAATGTTTGTATGCCATTCATAGGTTAATCAGAATTTAGAAAATTATGTCAACATGGTTTATATAGCGTGGCTTCTTTTGTTGTCTGCATGCATCTGTTGTCAGTCCGTGTGTAAAGCCCATAGCTCGTTCCAGTGCCTATTTTTAAAATTGAGATTTTTAACTTTGCGGATTCGTTGCTGTACCTCTTTATAGGCATCCTAAATTTTGGCCAATGACGGTGGATGGCCACGGTTTTTCTGAGCGAGATGGTAATAGGACACAATTATAATTGCCATTTAAATAAACGGTATCGCTTTGCTTCATTATTTATGAGTGCCTTTTGATAATGGAATTTTTTATATTTCATGGTATTTGTGGCGCGAGTATATTAACTTATATAAATAAAGAAATAATATGACGCGCATGAGAGGTTATTGACCGTTTTCCACAAAGAGGATTTATCTCGGTCAATCATGACCAATGCAGGCCGATATCCATTCAAGTATAACAAAAATTTTGGTCAAACACGCCGAAACCATATTTAACTTTCTGGGTATGAGATTCGAAATGTATATGATATGTTGTTATTGAGAAACCTCCGAATCATTGTTCGGACTAATATCGTGATGTAATCAATGTATTGTCAAAGAACTAATGTCGTTGCCTTTTTTTTTGCGGTCTTTAAAAAATTCGCGCTATTCACGGTCGCCGCACAGTGACCGCGAAATTGAAACCACGCAGTTTAGATTGCAAACCAGACCACCGATAATTTCAGACACTGCCGATAGGTGGCGATAACTGTCCCTTAAGTCCGTTTTCAGGTCAATATTAGACCAATGGTAATTTTTTCCGTTACTGCGCTTAAATCCAGTAAAATATTATAATAACTGGTCCCATACGCTTTTTATACACTACCCTTGTAATATATATATTTGTTTGGGTCATTCGCAATATCCCCTAAATATTCTGGTCAGGTCAAGCACGACTTTGGCACGCATTTTTCCAGCAGATTCGTTAGAGAGGGAGACAGGCTTTGAGGGCGAGTTGATCCTCAACGAGTGTGACAGGTAAAACGTTTGGTGTTTGATGTTGAGATATTATTTTTAGTTTGACTATTGGGAGGCGCACGGGTACAGTGCTACTCCCTCAAAAATTCTGAATATTTAATTCAGCTGAGCGTCATGACCACATGGTCAATAAAAAAACATATAGCAATGACCCTTCGTCCGTAATGTAAAATTGGCCGGGTTTCCGCGTACAAATATGTTCGAACTAATTTCCTGGTAGTAAAATTATAACATAATTTGTCCGATAAGCCTATTTTAATCATATTATACTTCCGTTATCAATAAAAAAGTAAACACATTGTTATTAATTAATTTACAAATAAAATATAACAAAGAAAATATGTTATTTTTATTTAACATTTGATAATTTTATAATAAATTGCTGAATAATTCTGGTTTTATCAAATACCAGTAGATGGCGCTACCGCTGGAAAACTTTTCGGGTTATACTGTCACAATCACACAGCTAAGTGTCAATAAAAATTATAAATATGATAAAAAATTTGTCAGTGCCTAACATAAGAGGTTATTGGCAATTCTTCAGAAATAGGGTTCATCTTAATCAATAATAAATCTCTTCCCGCATTGACAATATTCGTTCAAAATATAACCAAAATGAAGTATTAGATAATTAGGCATAGTTTATATTGACTAAACCTGTAGATCTTTCTTTGGCGGTGTAATATCGGGAACCAGCATTTATCGGGTGTTTTAGGGTAGACCCCCTGCAAATATGCACTATATTAGCATTTAGGGTTGTGTCGAATCAAATGGGAAACTCTCCCCAACAAACATTGGGACTGCATTCGTATGATAGGAGTTGTCTTATGAAAGGGGCAAGGAGAAGTTGACAGATTTAGGCGTCCGGCCTGTCTTGTGTTCCATTTTCTGCCGCCGATGTAATGGCTGAACTTTGAATAAATAAAATGTGATCCTCCTGTGGCGTAATTATATAATGATCCATTATGCCTACTGAAGATCCATGAAGGTCAAGCATTTGTTCCAACAGATCATGCCCCAGCGTGAAGGTTGATAATGATCATTTTAACAAATTTCAGACAGGCGATCCTTTTGCATAATGATGAAATGGCCACAGCCAGTATCACTGCATCATCACTATACACCTTCACCTTCAGGGCCATCTCCACATTCTTTTCGTGGCTGTACCGGGATTTCAGATGGGATCTTACTGACTTGGTTTAATTTGTCTGCTCCACCAAGACTCGCCTGACTGTTGTCGGGTGATGGATAACGTCGCTCGTCTTGATAACCCACTGGACTTGGACTGCATGTTATAAATTGTCAGAACAAGAATTCTTAAAAGGAGGGAGCACTAGGACATCAAAGAACACCGGCCAAGCTGTCTCACTAACTTTATTGCCATGGCCTATATTCCTGACCGTAACCGGCTATTGTACTCCGCTCCCCCGCTTATCTTAATACCTCATTTAGCCCCGCCTGGCTTATTGCCTGTACGCTCGTGAGAGTAAACTCTCGATGGATCTGACAAACTGGGTGTGATTTTAAGAATTACTATAATCAACTGAAGTCAATGTTCATATCCTGCGCATTCAATAATTAAGAGACACATTAACAACTGGTGTTCGAATGCTAATATACCGGTAGCCATCCTGTCCGAGACGCATGACCCAGGAGTAGCACAGGCACTCGACAAACTGCACAAATGCGTAATTATTTTTCTCATAGGTTCAATTAAAATTTGCAATATTACAGTTATCAGAAAATATTCTTTCAAGTAACTATTTTATTTTTAGTGTTAAGTCTTTTGGATGCGCTTTTGTTTGAAGGAATCTGGCCAAACGAGAAATACTTCGGACAAACGAGAAAAACACAGGCTTCCAGCCGGGTCGGTGAGTAGAAAACAGGGGGTGTGCCCATTGTTCCTTTAATATCGTTTGCCATCTGCACCTCAGATTCTTAATGTTTGTATGCCATTCATAGGTTAATCAGAATTTAGAAAATTATGTCAACATGGTTTATAAAGCGTGTCTTCTTTTGTTGTCTGCATGCATCTGTTGTCAGTCCGTGTGTAAAGCCCATAGTTCGTTCCAGTGCCTATTTTTAAAATTGAGATTTTTAACTTTACGGATTCGTTGCTGTACCTCTTTATAGGCATCCTCAATTTTGGCCAATGACGGTGGATGGCCACGGTTTTTCTGAGCGAGATGGTAATAGGACACAATTATAATTGCCATTTAAATAAACGGTATCGCTTTGCTTCATTATTTATGAGTGCCTTTTGATAATGGAATTTTTTATATTTCATGGTATTGGTGGCGCGAGTATATTAACTTATATAAATAAAGAAATAATATGACGCGCATAAGAGGTTATTGACCGTTTTCCACAAAGAGGATTTATCTCGGTCAATCATGACCAATGCAGGCCGATATCCATTCAAATATAACAAAAATTTTGGTCAAACACGCCGAAACCATATTTAACTTTCTGGGTATGAGATTCGAAATGTATATGATATGTTGTTATTGAGAAACCTCCGAATCATTGTTCGGACTAATATCGTGATGTAATCAATGTATTGCCAAAGAACTAATGTCGTTGCCTTTTTTTTGCGGTCTTTTACAAATTCGCGCTATTCACGGTCGCCGCACGGTGACCGCGAAATTGAAACCACGCAGTTTAGATTGCAAACCAGACCACCGATAACTTCAGACACTGCCGATAGGTGGCGATAACTGTCCCTTAAGTCCGTTTTCAGGTCAATATTAGATCAATGGTAATTTGACCCGTTACTGTGCTTAAATCCAGTAAAATATAATTATAACTGGTCCCATACGCCTTGTTTATACATTACCTTTGTAAAATATATATTTGTTTGGGTCCTTCGCAATATCCCCTAAATATTCTGGTCAGGTCAAGCACGACTTTGGCACGCATTTTTCCAGCCGTTTCGTTAGAAGGCTTTGAGTGTGACTTGACCCTCAACGTGTGTGACAGGTAAAACCTTTGGTGTTTGATGCTGAGATTTTACTTTTAGTTTGATTATTGGGAGGCGCACGGGTACAGTGCTACTCCCTCAAAAATTCTGAATATTTAATTCAGCTGAGCGTCATGACCACATGGTCAATAAAAAAAACATTTTTTTTTTTTTTTTTTATATTGTTTATTAAAATCAGGATATATATATAAATACACAATTATAAAGTCTGTTAGCAATCCATATTAACCTTCATATACGAAATTTCACATGCAAGTATACAAACAAATACTAAATTTAAACCACACCTTCAACAATATATCAACCAACATTCAACAGTAACTCCCCCCCCCCTCCCCCCGCCAATTAAAAAAAGGTCAAATATTAACACAGAACTCATAATCATCATCTACTGAACACAGTGCATTCTTATAACACCACAAATCCACAAAAGCTCTTTTCTGTCCAAGTTCTATAAATTTTAAGTGCTCTTCTTTTAACCTACTGGTGATTAACGTTTTAAACCAAATAACATTATTCACATCATTATTGTACAGTCTCATATTTCTACATTTCCACAGTATGTATTTACCCGAAACAAGAAGGAAATCTAAAAGCTTAATGCATACCTCTGAAAAATCTCCCTGTCTATGGTTAAATCCAAAACATATAGTAAATAGATTTAAAGTAACAGTTTCCTCAGCAACTCTGTTAAATATGTAATTAATCTCTTTCCAAAATCTTAAAGCTACTGAACAGTCATAAAATATGTGCAAATTTGTTTCTCGTCTTAAACATACATCACATAAATCATCCGATAATATTTTACATTTCTTTAAAAAATCCTTTGTTGGCAGAGCAAAATGTAACGACTTCCAGTTAATATCCAAGTGTAATCTGTCACTAAGTTTAAAATAACATCTGCTAAAGACATGTTTTGTTTCCAAATCGTTATTAAAAATGTTCCGCCATTTCACCATACAAGCTGGAGAATTCTTCATGAGCAACATGCCATACAACAATTTAACAGAAAAATTTGAAATAGATATTTCATTTTTCCCCTGATTAATCACGAAATCAGACGTATAATCTGAGTCCCTTCCGCACCTTAAAATATTAACCCAATCTGAATCAATACAGTTTATTAATTCCTCGTACATCTTTTCGATTTTACCATCCGGTTTAATTTTATACCGTGCGGATACCTCATCGAACCTGTGGAAATATCCGATACGTCTATTCCAAATGTGTTTTATTTTACAACATCCATTTTCAATAAATTCTTTAAGGAAGAACTTTTCACCAGAATCATTAATAATCTCATCATTCAGGAACAGTATTTGATCAAAAATTGCAGTTTTGTTCATAGGTTGGATCTTATACGTAACTTTCAATTTAAACCAAGCGTCCAACATTTCCCGATACACAACTGGTTGATCTCGACAATTCTTATAAGTAACATTATAGCTACATCTTAATATGTTTTTACCAAATGAGGTGCCTCTGTGCAAACCAATAAAATACTCCGCTAAAATGCGACATTTGTGATCCATGTTTAATACTTTGGATATCCATGTGATTCTCTGTGCAATAATCTTATTTTTAATGGACACCAGATTTTGTCCACCATTATTCCTAGGTAGCATGATGATATCTTTGGCCACCAGGTGTCTCTTATAGCTCCAGAAAAAGTCAATAAGAAGCTTTTCTATCTTATCAGACACCCATGATGGCATATGAATAATATTAGAAAAGTACCATATTCCACTACTAGCAATTGAATTAATAATAACCATCCTACCTGTAAAAGACAAATTCCGGTGAGACCACATAGCCAAAACATTTTGCAACTTCTTAATTTTAACCTCCCAATTTTCATTACACACATCAGTATTTCCAAAATAAAACCCTAATACTTTCACTTGATTAGATGTCCACTTAATATTACCTGGTGTTTCGTTCTTACCAACGTTACAACCTAGCCACAAACCTTCTGTTTTTTCCTTATTGATCTTTGCCCCAGAAGCTCGCTGAAAAATATTTAAAAGAGTTAGACAAGCAGTTATCGATTCAGTATCTGAAACAAAAATAGAAGTATCATCTGCATACTGTACGACTTTTAACTCTGTGTCGTCTGGTAACTTTATACCTTTAATATTATCATCACATCGAATGGCATTTGCCATTATCTCTGCAACTATAATATACAAAAGAGGACTTAAAGGACACCCTTGTCTAGTGCCTCTTGAAAGAGTGAAAAAGGACGACAGGAAACCATTTATCTTAACACAGCTCTGCACATCTGTGTAACACAATTGTATCCAATTAATAAACCCTGGCCCAAATCCGAAGATTTTTAAACATTTAACCATAAATCTCCAATCAATTCTATCGAAAGCTTTTTCCTGGTCTAAACATAACATAGCACCAGGTATTTGTTTAAAGTTGACATAATCTATCACATCTCTTATTAAGGAAACAGACTGCATTATGGAACGACCTTTAATAGAGCAAGTCTGGTCATTTGCAATTATTTCATGCAACACTTTTAACAACCGATTACTCAAACATTTAGTCAAGATCTTATAATCTACGTTAAGTAAAGAAATCGGACGCCAATTTTTTAACAGTTCACGATCACCTTTTTTAAATAACAATGATATTACACCCCGCCTCTGTGATGTAGAGAGATTTCCAATTTTATATGCCGTATTCACCACTTTAATGAAATCATTTCCTAAAATGTCCCAAAAATGTAAATAAAATTCCGCTGCCAATCCATCAAGCCCTGGACTTTTTTCCTTTTTAAAACTCTTTAAGGCTACTGTGGCTTCCTGTAAAGAAATTTCACCTTCACATTGTTGCATGTTTTCAATTGAAAGTTTCTTAGAGACCTTGGCCAACAGTAAATCTTGGGCCCTGGAGTCAGTTTGTTCCGCAGAATAAAGACATGAATAAAAAGATTTCCCCACTTCGAGCATGTCCTTTGTGTCACAATGAACAATGCCCTTTTCATCCTTTAAAGTCTGCATGGTTCGGCGAGCACCTCTTTGTTTTTCGAGCCCAACAAAGAATTTTGTCAGGCGTTCACCTTGCTCCCTAAACTGGACTTTACACCTAATGGCCGTAGCATTTGTTTCTTTCTCATTGAAATCCCTCAGTTTCTGTTCTATTTTTAAAAGTTGTTCTAAATTGACACACAAACCTTGCTCGCGCTCTGAAAGCAAGGAATTGTATTCTCTTTCCAAGCGGAATTTTAACCTTCTTTTAGCCTTGACCTTATCTTTACAATAGCTTCTGGTAAGCTCTTTGAGTTTTTGTTTCCCCAGATCCCACCAGAACAAAATATTAGTGTACTTTTCCTTACTAGTTTGCCAACGCTTCCAAAAATCTGTCACTATTTCATTGTATAAAGGATCTTTTAAAACTGAACTATTGAAATGCCAGTAGCCTGGCCCCCGAGGTTTACAGTTAAAATCGATGTTCGCTGTGACACATTCATGGTCAGACAAAATATTCCTTAAAATAGCACAATGTTTAATGAAAAGTACACGTCCAGTATAAATTCTGTCAATCCTAGTATGTACTTCATACCTTTTCCAGTGATGGCTAAAAGCTTTTGTTTCAGGGTTTAAAACTCTGAAAGAATCTGTTAGCATGTATTTCCGTTTAAGATTATTAATTTCTTCTCTACCAACAAGACAACCTTTATGTAATATATTACCACCTTGTTTATCGAGATTGATATTTTCTATGCAATTAAAATCCCCCGCTAATATTACCGGACACTTCACTGGATCTGTTGATAGAATAAAATTATTTAAGTTTGAGAGAAAGGTACGTCTGTCGCTTGAACCATTAGGACAGTATACATTAATTAAATTACATTGAGTTTGACCAAAATCAAGAATAATACTCACAATGCGGCCTTCGGTGTCTGTTTTCTGCTCTAGGACTTGCCCGTCACAAGCGGTGGATACCCATATTACAGTTCCACAGTGACGATTAGCACAACCACTGGAAAAAACATTACCTTGCCAGGACTTAAAGATTTGAGAACTCTCATAGGACGATAAAAAGGTTTCCTGTAAACAAAGAATATCAATTTTATGTTTCAAAACGTAGTTTCTTAATGACAGTTGTTTTTGTGTAACACAAAGTCCTCTGATGTTAAGACTAGCTACAATGAAAGTTAATAAACAGTATATAAAAGGTAAATTCATGAAAGTTCATAATTTAGGATAGAAAGTCCTGATCCTCAGAGGTCGGCTGGTCTGAGACTCTGGTAGAACTTGGGGTCTGAAGATCCGTGTTCCGGTCTCGGTCTTGTGGGTGTCGGCGAGGGTCTCCTGGTAGTTGGCTGGACGGCGATTCTGGTAATTTCCTCTTTCTACGTGAATTATGGGCGACATCTACGGGTGTATCAACAATCTGCAGGGGCGGGAAGGGGTCGTCGTCGTCGAAGTCAGATAACGCAGCTGCTTGTCCTCTCGGGGGGCTTTCTGGCAGTTCAGGTTCTACATCTTTTACGGCCTCTGCGCTTTCAGTAGTCGGAAGGGTTACTATCAATCCAGGTTCGTCGGCTTTAGTTGGTCTTTCTCTTTCTCTATCGGGACAGTCTCTAGCCACATGGCCCTCCACTTTGCAGCGCCAGCATAGCCTGGTCTTCCCCTTGTAACGAATGTAAGCAACATGACGTTCATTACCCAGGAAGAATTCCATTCTATCGGGGACTTCTCTCTCAATAAACATCAAAATCTCTCTGTCCAAAGTCGGCAGCTCGGTCTCTGGCCAAAACTTGTGGCGGCACCCCTTCACGACTCTGCCGTATCTCTTCATTTCTGCCGTTATCAACTCGTGAGGGAAATTCAGCGGGAGACCCCGCAGTGACACCCATAACGGCTTACTCAGTTCAGCCGCCTGAGTGTCTAAAGTCCTCCCCAAACACTGCACACCATTGACTAATACTTCTTCAGCAAGTTCTGGAGTTCCAAAAATCAGCTGCATTGTGGTACCACTGATTGTATGAACAGCGCACAGCCCCGTCTTGTATTTCTTGACCAGTTCAATGACAGCTCTATTCAGCTCATCGGGTTGGAATTCGTGTCGGCAGACTAGTGATCGAGCAGCGTGGTGTAGACCGGTTTTACGCATCTGACGGGGAGGCCCATCCTCCCATGGGTTGGTGGTCATTCTGTTGGAGTTCATATAACATATAGCAATGGCCCTTCGTCCGTAAAGCTGAATTGCTCGGGTTTCATCGTACAAATATGTTCAAACTAATTTACAGGTGGTAAAATTATAACATTATTTGTCCAATATGATGATTTTAATCATGTCATACTTCCGTTATCAATAAAAAGATAAACACATTGTTATTAAATAATTTACTAATGAAATATAACAAAGATAAAAATGTTATCTTTATTTAACATTTGATAATTTTATAATAAATTGCTGAAAAATTCTGGTTTTTTAAAATACCACTAGATGACGCTACCGCTGGATAACTTTTCGGGTTATACTGTCACAATCACACAGCCAAGTGTCAAAAAAAAATTATAGAT
The DNA here is from genome assembly GCA_026874595.1 of Sipunculus nudus. NCBI lineage: Eukaryota > Metazoa > Annelida > Sipuncula > Golfingiida > Sipunculidae > Sipunculus > Sipunculus nudus. The sequence continues at coordinate 44,650,995 of CM049316.1, forward strand.
ATGATAAAAAATTTTGTCAGTGCCTAACATAAGAGGTTATTGGCAATTCTCCACAAATAGGGTTCATCTTTATCAATGATAAATCTCTTCCCGCATTGACAATATTCGTTCAAAATATAACCAAAATGAAGTATTTGATAATTAAGCATAGTTTATATTGGCTAAACCTGAGTATCTTTCTTCGGCCGTGTAATATCAGGAACCAGCATTTATCGGGTGTTTTAGGGTAGACCCCCTGCAAAGTTGCACAAGATTAGCGTTTAGGGTTGTGTCGAATCAAAGGGGAAACTCTCCCCAACAAACGTTGGGACTGCATTCGTATGATAGGAGTTGTCTTATGAAAGGGGCAAGGAGAAGTTGACAGATTTAGGCGTCCGGCCTGTCTTGTGTTCCATTTTCTGCCGCCGATGTAATGGCTGAACTTTGAATAAATAAAATGTGATCCTCCTGTGGCGTAATTATATAATGATCCATTATGCCTACTGAAGATCCATGAAGGTCAAGCATTTGTTCCAACAGATCATGCCCCAGCGTGAAGGTTGATAATGATCATTTTAACAAATTTCAGACAGGCGATCCTTTTGCATAATGATGAAATGGCCACAGCCAGTATCACTGCATCATCACTATACACCTTCACCTTCAGGGCCATCTCCACATTCTTTTCGTGGCTGTACCGGGATTTCAGATGGGATCTTACTGACTTGGTTTAATTTGTCTGCTCCACCAAGGCTCGCCTGACTGTTGTCGGGTGATGGATAACGTCGCTCGTCTTGATAACCCACTGGACTTGGACTGCAGGTTATAAATTGTCAGAACAAGAATTCTTAAAAGGAGGGAGCACTAGGACATCAAAGAACACCGGCCATGCTGTCTCACTAAGTTTATTGCCATAGCCTATATTCCTGACCGTAACCGGCTATTGTACTCCGCTCCCCCGCTTATCTTAATACCTCATTTAGCCCCGCCTGGCTTATTGCCTGTACGCTCGTGAGAGTAAACTCTCGATGGATCTGACAAACTGGGTGTGATTTTAAGAATTACTGTAATCAACTGAAGTCAATGTTCATATCCTGCGCATTCAATAATTAAGAGACACATTAACAACTGGTGTTCGAATGCTAATATACCGATAGCGATCCTGTCCGAGACGCATGACCCAGGAGTAGCACAGGCACTTGACAAACTGCACAAATGCGTAATTATTTTTCTCATAGGTTCAATTAAAATTTGCAATATTGCAGTTATCAGAAAATATTCTTTCAAGTAACTATTTTATTTTTAGTGTTAAGTCTTTTGGATGCGCTTTTGTTTGAAGGAATCTGGCCAAACGAGAAAAACTTCGGACAAACGAGAAAAACACAGGCTTCCAGCCGGGTCGGTGAGTAGAAAACAGGGAGTGTGCCCATTGTTCCTTTAATATCCTTTGCCATCTGCACCTTAGATTCTTAATGTTTGTATGCCATTCATAGGTTAATCAGAATTTAGAAAATTATGTCAACATGGTTTATATAGCGTGGCTTCTTTTGTTGTCTGCATGCATCTGTTGTCAGTCCGTGTGTAAAGCCCATAGCTCGTTCCAGTGCCTATTTTTAAAATTGAGATTTTTAACTTTGCGGATTCGTTGCTGTACCTCTTTATAGGCATCCTAAATTTTGGCCAATGACGGTGGATGGCCACGGTTTTTCTGAGCGAGATGGTAATAGGACACAATTATAATTGCCATTTAAATAAACGGTATCGCTTTGCTTCATTATTTATGAGTGCCTTTTGATAATGGAATTTTTTATATTTCATGGTATTTGTGGCGCGAGTATATTAACTTATATAAATAAAGAAATAATATGACGCGCATAAGAGGTTATTGACCGTTTTCCACAAAGAGGATTTATCTCGGTCAATCATGACCAATGCAGGCCGATATCCATTCAAATATAACAAAAATTTTGGTCAAACACGCCGAAACCATATTTAACTTTCTGGGTATGAGATTCGAAATGTATATGATATGTTGTTATTGAGAAACCTCCGAATCATTGTTCGGACTAATATCGTGATGTAATCAATGTATTGTCAAAGAACTAATGTCGTTGCCTTTTTTTGCGGTCTTTTACAAATTCGCGCTATTCACGGTCGCCGCACAGTGACCGCGAAATTGAAACCACGCAGTTTAGATTGCAAACCAGACCACCGATAATTTCAGACACTGCCGATAGGTGGCGATAACTGTCCCTTAAGTCCGTTTTCAGGTCAATATTAGACCAATGGTAATTTTTCCCGTTACTGCGCTTAAATCCAGTAAAATATTATAATAACTGGTCCCATACGCTTTTCATACACTACCCTTGTAATATATATTTGTTTGGGTCATTCGCAATATCCCCTAAATATTCTGGTCAGGTCAAGCACGACTTTGGCACGCATTTTTCCAGCAGATTCGTTTGAGAGGGAGACAGGCTTTGAGGGCGAGTTGATCCTCAACGAGTGTGACAGGTAAAACGTATGGTGTTTGATGTTGAGATATTATTTTTAGTTTGACTATTGGGAGGCGCACGGGTACAGTGCTACTCCCTCAAAAATTCTGAATATTTAATTCAGCTGAGCGTCATGACCACATGGTCAATAAAAAAACATATAGCAATGACCCTTCGTCCGTAATGTAAAATTGGCCGGGTTTCAGCGTACAAATATGTTCGAACTAATTTCCTGGTAGTAAAATTATAACATAATTTGTCCGATAAGCCTATTTTAATCATATTATACTTCCGTTATCAATAAAAAAGTAAACACATTGTTATTAATTAATTTACAAATAAAATATAACAAAGAAAATATGTTATTTTTATTTAACATTTGATAATTTTATAATAAATTGCTGAATAATTCTGGTTTTATCAAAAACCAGTAGATGGCGCTACCGCTGGAAAACTTTTCGGGTTATACTGTCACAATCACACAGCTAAGTGTCAATAAAAATTATAAATATGATAAAAAATTTGTCAGTGCCTAACATAAGAGGTTATTGGCAATTCTTCAGAAATAGGGTTCATCTTAATCAATAATAAATCTCTTCCCGCATTGACAATATTCGTTCAAAAGATAACCAAAATGAAGTATTAGATAATTAGGCATAGTTTATATTGACTAAACCTGTAGATCTTTCTTTGGCGGTGTAATATCGGGAACCAGCATTTATCGGGTGTTTTAGGGTAGACCCCCTGCAAATATGCACTATATTAGCATTTAGGGTTGTGTCGAATCAAATGGGAAACTCTCCCCAACAAACATTGGGAATGCATTCGTATGATAGGAGTTGTCTTATGAAAGGGGCAAGGAGAAGTTGACAGATTTAGGCGTCCGGCCTGTCTTGTGTTCCATTTTCTGCCGCCGATGTGTTGGCTGAACTTTGAACAAATAAAATGTGATCCTCCTGTGGCGTAATTATATAATGATCCATTATGCCTACTGAAGATCCATGAAGGTCAAGCATTTGTTCCAACAGATCATGCCCCAGCGTGAAGGTTGATAATGATCATTTTAACAAATTTCAGACAGGCGATCCTTTTGCATATTGATGAAATGGCCACAGCCAGTATCACTGCATCATCACTATACACCTTCACCTTCCGGGCCATCTCCACATTCTTTTCGTGGCTGTACCGGGATTTCAGATGGGATCTTACTGACTTGGTTTAATTTGTCTGCTCCACCAAGGCTCGCCTGACTTTTGTCAGGTGATGGATAACGTCGCTCGTCTTGATAACCCACTGGACTTGGACTGCAGGTTATAAATTGTCAGAACAAGAATTTTTAAAAGGAGGGAGCACTAGGACATCAAAGAACACCGGCCAAGCTGTCTCACTAACTTTATTGCCATGGCCTATATTCCTGACCGTAACCGGCTATTGTACTCCGCTCCCCCGCTTATCTAATTAATACCTCATTTAGCCCCGCCTGGCTAATTGCCTGTACGCTCGTGAGAGTAAACTCTCGATGGATCTGACAAACTGGGTGTGATTTTAAGAATTACTATAATCAACTGCAGTCAATGTTCATATCCTGCGCATTCAATAATTAAGAGACACATTAACAACTGGTGTTCGAATGCTAATATACCGGTAGCCATCCTGTCCGAGACGCATGACCCAGGAGTAGCACAGGCACTCGACAAACTGCACAAATGCGTAATTATTTTTCTCATAGGTTCAATTAAAATTTGCAATATTACAGTTATCAGAAAATATTCTTTCAAGTAACTATTTTATTTTTAGTGTTAAGTCTTTTGGATGCGCTTTTGTTTGAAGGAATCTGGCCAAACGAGAAATACTTCGGACAAACGAGAAAAACACAGGCTTCCAGCCGGGTCGGTGAGTAGAAAACAGGGGGTGTGCCCATTGTTCCTTTAATATCGTTTGCCATCTGCACCACAGATTCTTAATGTTTGTATGCCATTCATAGGTTAATCAGAATTTAGAAAATTATGTCAACATGGTTTATATAGCGTGTCTTCTTTTGTTGTCTGCATGCATCTGTTGTCAGTCCGTGTGTAAAGCCCATAGCTCGTTCCAGTGCCTATTTTTAAAATTGAGATTTTTAACTTTGCGGATTCGTTGCTGTACCTCTTTATAGGCATCCTAAATTTAGGCCAATGACGGTGGATGGCCACGGTTTTTCTGAGCGAGATGGTAATAGGACACAATTATAATTGCCATTTAAATAAACGGTATCGCTTTGCTTCATTATTTATGAGTGCCTTTTGATAATGGAATTTTTTATATTTCATGGTATTGGTGGCGCGAGTATGTTAACTTATATAAATAAAGAAATAATATGACGCGCATAAGAGGTTATTGACCGTTTTCCACAAAGAGGATTTATCTCGGTCAATCATGACCAATGCAGGCCGATATCCATTCAAATATAACAACAATTTTGGTCAAACACGCCGAAACCATATTTAACTTTCTGGGTATGAGATTAGAAATGTATATGATTTGTTGTTATTGAGAAACCTCCGACTCATTGTTCGGACTAATATCGTGATGTAATCAATGTATTGTCAAAGAACTAATGTCGTTGCCCTTTTTTTGCGGTCTTTTACAAATTCGCGCAATTCACGGTCGACGCACAGTGACCGCGAAATTGAAACCACGCAGTTTAGATTGCAAACCAGACCACCGATAACTTCAGACAGTGCCGATAGGTGGCGATAACTGTCCCTTAAGTCCGTTTTCAGGTGAATATTAGATCAATGGTAATTTGACCCGTTACTGTGCTTAAATCCAGAAAAAATATTATTACAACTTGTCCCATACGCCTTGTTTATACATTACCTTTGTAAAATATATATTTGTTTGGGTCCTTCGTAATATCCCCTTAATATTCTGGTCAGGTCAAGCACGACTTTTGCACGTATTTTTCCAGCCGTTTCGTTAGAAGGCTTTGAATGTGAGTTGATCCTCAACGAGTGTAACCGGTAGAACCTTTTGTGTTTGATGCTGAGATTTTACTTTTATTTTGATTATTGGGAGGCGCACGGGTACAGTGCTACTCCCTCAAAAATTCTGAATATTTAATTCAGCTGAGCGTCATGACCACATGGTCAATAAAAAAAACATATAGCAATGGCCCTTCGTCCGTAAAGCTGAATTGCTCGGGTTTCGTCGTACAAATATGTTCAAACTAATTTACAGGTAGTAAAATTATAACATTATTTGTCCGATATGATGATTTTAATCATGTCATACTTCCGTTATCAATAAAAAAGTAAACACATTGTTATTAAATAATTTACAAATGAAATATAACAAAGATAAAAATGTTATCTTTATTTAACATTTGATAATTTTATAATAAATTGCTGAATAATTCTGGTTTTTTCAAATACCAGTAGATGGCGCTACCGCTGGATAACTTTTCGGGTTATACTGTCACAATCACACAGCCAAGTGTCAATAAAAATTACAAATATGATTAAAAAAATTGTCAGTGCCTAACATAAGAGGTTATTGGCAATTCTCCACAAATAGGGTTCATCTTAATCAATGATAAGTCTCTTCCCGCATTGACAATATTCGTTCAAAATATAATCAAAATGAAGTATTTGATAATTAAGCATAGTTTATATTGGCTAAACAGTAGATCTTTCTTCGGCAGTGTAATATCAGGAACCAGCATTTATCGGGTGTTTTAGGGTAGACCCCCTGCAAATTTGCACAAGATTAGCGTTTAGGGTTGTGTCGAATCAAAGAGGAAACTCTCTCCAACAAACGTTGGGACTGCATTCGTATGATAGGAGTTGTCTTATGAAAGGGGCAAGGAGAAGTTGACAGATTTAGGCGTCCGGCCTGTCTTGTGTTCCATTTTCTGCCGCCGATGTATTGGCTGAACTTTGAACAATTAAAATGTGATCCTCCTGTGGCGTAATTATATAATGATCCATTTTGCCTACTGAAGATCCATGAAGGTCAAGCCTTTGTTCCAACAGATCATGCCCCAGCGTGAAGGTTGATAATGATCATTTTAACAAATTTCAGACAGGTGATCTTTTGCATAATGATGAAATGGCCACAGCCAGTATCACTGCATCATCACTATACAACTTCACCTTCCGGGCCATCTCCACATTCTTTTCGTGGCTGTACCGGGATTTCAGATGGGATCTTACTGACTTGGTTTAATTTGTCTGCTCCACCAAGGCTCGCCTGACTGTTGTCGGGTGATGGATAACGTCGCTCGTCTTGATAACCCACTGGACTTGGACTGCAGGTTATAAATTGGCAGAACAAGAATTTTTAAAAGGAGTGAGCACTAGGACATCAAAGAACACCGGCCAAGCTGTCTCACTAACTTTATTGCCATGGCCTATATTCCTGACCTTAACCGCCTATTGTACTCCGCTCCCCCGCTTATCTTAATACCTCATTTAGCCACGCCTGGCTAATTGCGAATTGCCTGTACGCTCGTGAGAGTAAACTCTCGATGGATCTGACAAACTGGGTGTGATTTTAAGAATTACTATAATCAACCGAAGTTAATGTTCATATCCTGCGCATTCATTAATTAAGAGACCCATTAACAACTGGTGTTCGAAGGCTAATATACCCGTAGCCATCCTGTCCGAGACGCATGACCCAGGAGTAGCACTTCTATCAGAAAATATTCTTTCAAGTAACTGTTTTTATTTTTAGTGTTAAGTCTTTTGGATGCGCTTTGTTTAAAGGAATCTGGCCAAACGAGAAAAACTTCGGACAAACGAGAAAAACACAGGCTTCCAGCCGGGTCGGTGAGTAGAAAACAGGGGGTGTGCCCATTGTTCCTTTAATATCGTTTGCCATCTGCACCACAGATTCTTAATGTTTGTATGCCATTCATAGGTTAATCAGAATTTAGAAAATTATGTCAACATGGTTTATATAGCGTGTCTTCTTTTGTTGTCTGCATGCATCTGTTGTCAGTCCGTGTGTAAAGCCCATAGCTCGTTCCAGTGCCTATTTTTAAAATTGAGATTTTTAACTTTGCGGATTCGTTGCTGTACCTCTATAGGCATCCTAAATTTTGGCCAATGACGGTGGATGGCCACGGTTTTTCTGAGCGAGATGGTAATAGGACACAATTATAATTGCCATTTAAATAAACGGTATCGCTTTGCTTCATTATTTATGAGTGCCTTTTGATAATGGAATTTTTTATATTTCATGGTATTGGTGGCGCGAGTATGTTAACTTATATAAATAAAGAAATAATATGACGCGCATAAGAGGTTATTGACCGTTTTCCACAAAGAGGATTTATCTCGGTCAATCATGACCAATGCAGGCCGATATCCATTCAAATATAACAACAATTTTGGCCAAACACGCCGAAACCATATTTAACTTTCTGGGTATGAGATTAGAAATGTATATGATTTGTTGTTATTGAGAAACCTCCGACTCATTGTTCGGACTAATATCGTGATGTAATCAATGTATTGTCAAAGAACTAATGTCGTTGCCCTTTTTTTGCGGTCTTTTACAAATTCGCGCTATTCACGGTCGCCGCACAGTGACCGCGAAATTGAAACCACGCAGTTTAGATTGCAAACCAGACCACCGATAACTTCAGACAGTGCCGATAGGTGGCGATAACTGTCCCTTAAGTCCGTTTTCAGGTGAACATTAGATCAATGGTAATTTGACCCGTAACTGTGCTTAAATCCAGAAAAATATTATTACAACTTGTCCCATACGCCTTGTTTATACATTTCCTTTGTAAAATATATATTTGTTTGGGTCCTTCGTAATATCCCCTAAATATTCTGGTCAGGTCAAGCACGACTTTTGCACGTATTTTTCCAGCCGTTTCGTTAGAAGGCTTTGAGTGTGAGTTGATCCTCAACGAGTGTAACCGGTAGAACCTTTTGTGTTTGATGCTGAGATTTTACTTTTATTTTGATTATTGGGAGGCGCACGGGTACAGTGCTACTCCCTCAAAAATTCTGAATATTTAATTCAGCTGAGCGTCATGACCACATGGTCAATAAAAAAAACATATAGCAATGGCCCTTCGTCCGTAAAGCTGAATTGCTCGGGTTTCGTCGTACAAATATGTTCAAACTAATTTACAGGTAGTAAAATTATAACATTATTTGTCCGATATGATGATTTTAATCATGTCATACTTCCGTTATCAATAAAAAAGTAAACACATTGTTATTAAATAATTTACAAATGAAATATAACAAAGATAAAAATGTTATCTTTATTTAACATTTGATAATTTTATAATAAATTGCTGAATAATTCTGGTTTTTTCAAATACCAGTAGATGGCGCTACCGCTGGATAACTTTTCGGGTTATACTGTCACAATCACACAGCTAAGTGTCAATAAAAATTATAAATATGATAAAAAAAAATTGTCAGTGCCTAACATAAGAGGTTATTGGCAATTCTCCACAAATAGGGTTCATCTTAATCAACGATAAGTCTCTTCCCGCATTGACAATATTCGTTCAAAATATAATCAAAATGAAGTATTTGATATTTAAGAATAGTTTATATTGGCTAAACAGTAGATCTTTCTTCGGCAGTGTAATATCAGGAACCAGCATTTATCGGGTGTTTTAGGGTAGACCCCCTGCAAATTTGCACAAGATTAGCGTTTAGGGTTGTGTCGAATCAAAGGGGAAACTCTCCCCAACAAACGTTGGGACTGCATTCGTATGATAGGAGTTGTCTTATGAAAGGGGCAAGGAGAAGTTGACAGATTTAGGCGGCCGGCCTGTCTTGTGTTCCATTTTCTGCCGCCGATGTATTGGCTGAACTTTGAACAATTAAAATGTGATCCTCCTGTGGCGTAATTATATAATGATCCATTTTGCCTACTGAAGATCCATGAAGGTCAAGCATTTGTTCCAACAGATCATGCCCCAGCGTGAAGGTTGATAATGATCATTTTAACAAATTTCAGACAGGCGATCCTTTTGCATAATGATGAAATGGCCACAGCCAGTATCACTGCATCATCACTATACAACTTCACCTTCCGGGCCATCTCCACATTCTTTTCGTGGCTGTACCGGGATTTCAGATGGGATCTTACTGACTTGGTTTAATTTGTCTGCTCCACCAAGACTCGCCTGACTGTTGTCGGGTGATGGATAACGTCGCTCGTCTTGATAACCCACTGGACTTGGACTGCATGTTATAAATTGTCAGAACAAGAATTCTTTAAAGGAGGGAGCACTAGGACATCAAAGAACACCGGCCAAGCTGTCTCACTAACTTTATTGCCATGGCCTATATTCCTGACCGTAACCGGCTATTGTACTCCGCTCCCCCGCTTATCTTAATACCTCATTTAGCCCCGCCTGGCTAATTGCCTGTACGCTCGTGAGAGTAAACTCTCGATGGATCTGACAAACTGGGTGTGATTTTAAGAATTACTATAATCAACTGAAGTCAATGTTCATATCCTGCGCATTCAATAATTAAGAGACACATTAACAACTGGTGTTCGAATGCTAATATACCGATAGCCATCCTGTCCGAGACGCATGACCCAGGAGTAGCACAGGCACTTGACAAACTCCACAAATGCGTAATTATTTTTCTCATAGGTTCAATTAAAATTTGCAATATTGCAGTTATCAGAAAATATTCTTTCAAGTAACTATTTTATTTTTAGTGTTAAGTCTTTTGGATGCGCTTTTGTTTGAAGGAATCTGGCCAAACGAGAAAAACTTCGGACAAACGAGAAAAACACAGGCTTCCAGCCGGGTCGGTGAGTAGAAAACAGGGTGTGTGCCCATTGTTCCTTTAATATCCTTTGCCATCTGCACCTTAGATTCTTAATGTTTGTATGCCATTCATAGGTTAATCAGAATTTAGAAAATTATGTCAACATGGTTTATATAGCGTGTCTTCTTTTGTTGTCTGCATGCATCTGTTGTCAGTCCGTGTGTAAAGCCCATAGTTCGTTCCAGTGCCTATTTTTAAAATTGAGATTTTTAACTTTGCGGATTCGTTGCTGTACCTCTTTATAGGCATCCTAAATTTTGGCCAATGACGGTGGATGGCCACGGTTTTTCTGAGCGAGATGGTAATAGGACACAATTATAATTGCCATTTAAATAAACGGTATCGCTTTGCTTCATTATTTATGAGTGCCTTTTGATAATGGATTTTTTTATATTTCATGGTATTTGTGGCGCGAGTATATTAACTTATATAAATAAAGAAATAATATGATGCGCATGAGAGGTTATTGACCGTTTTCCACAAAGAGGATTTATCTCGGTCAATCATGACCAATGCAGGCCGATATCCATTCAAATATAACAAAAATTTTGGTCAAACACGCCGAAACCATATTTAACTTTCTGGGTATGAGATTCGAAATGTATATGATATGTTGTTATTGAGAAACCTCCGAATCATTGTTCGGACTAATATCGTGATGTAATCAATGTATTGTCAAAGAACTAATGTCGTTGCCTTTTTTTTGCGGTCTTTAAAAAATTCGCGCTATTCACGGTCGCCGCACAGTGACCGCGAAATTGAAACCACGCAGTTTAGATTGCAAACCAGACCACCGATAATTTCAGACACTGCCGATAGGTGGCGATAACTGTCCCTTAAGTCCGTTTTCAGGTCAATATTAGACCAATGGTAATTTTTTCCGTTACTGCGCTTAAATCCAGTAAAATATTATAATAACTGGTCCCATACGCTTTTTATACACTACCCTTGTAATATATATATTTGTTTGGGTCATTCGCAATATCCCCTAAATATTCTGGTCAGGTCAAGCACGACTTTGGCACGCATTTTTCCAGCAGATTCGTTAGAGAGGGAGACAGGCTTTGATGGCGAGTTGATCCTCAACGAGTGTGACAGGTAAAACGTTTGGTGTTTGATGTTGAGATATTATTTTTAGTTTGACTATTGGGAGGCGCACGGGTACAGTGCTACTCCCTCAAAAATTCTGAATATTTAATTCAGCTGAGCGTCATGACCACATGGTCAATAAAAAAACATATAGCAATGACCCTTCGTCCGTAATGTAAAATTGGCCGGGTTTCCGCGTACAAATATGTTCGAACTAATTTCCTGGTAGTAAAATTATAACATAATTTGTCCGATAAGCCTATTTTAATCATATTATACTTCCGTTATCAATAAAAAAGTAAACACATTGTTATTAATTAATTTACAAATAAAATATAACAAAGAAAATATGTTATTTTTATTTAACATTTGATAATTTTATAATAAATTGCTGAATAATTCTGGTTTTATCAAATACCAGTAGATGGCGCTACCGCTGGAAAACTTTTCGGGTTATACTGTCACAATCACACAGCTATGTGTCAATAAAAATTATAAATATGATAAAAAATTTGTCAGTGCCTAACATAAGAGGTTATTGGCAATTCTTCAGAAATAGGGTTCATCTTAATCAATAATAAATCTCTTCCCGCATTGACAATATTCGTTCAAAATATAACCAAAATGAAGTATTAGATAATTAGGCATAGTTTATATTGACTAAACCTGTAGATCTTTCTTTGGCGGTGTAATATCGGGAACCAGCATTTATCGGGTGTTTTAGGGTAGACCCCCTGCAAATATGCACTATATTAGCATTTAGGGTTGTGTCGAATCAAATGGGAAACTCTCCCCAACAAACATTGGGACTGCATTCGTATGATAGGAGTTGTCTTATGAAAGGGGCAAGGAGAAGTTGACAGATTTAGGCGTCCGGCCTGTCTTGTGTTCCATTTTCTGCCGCCGATGTAATGGCTGAACTTTGAATAAATAAAATGTGATCCTCCTGTGGCGTAATTATATAATGATCCATTATGCCTACTGAAGATCCATGAAGGTCAAGCATTTGTTCCAACAGATCATGCCCCAGCGTGAAGGTTGATAATGATCATTTTAACAAATTTCAGACAGGCGATCCTTTTGCATAATGATGAAATGGCCACAGCCAGTATCACTGCATCATCACTATACACCTTCACCTTCAGGGCCATCTCCACATTCTTTTCGTGGCTGTACCGGGATTTCAGATGGGATCTTACTGACTTGGTTTAATTTGTCTGCTCCACCAAGACTCGCCTGACTGTTGTCGGGTGATGGATAACGTCGCTCGTCTTGATAACCCACTGGACTTGGACTGCATGTTATAAATTGTCAGAACAAGAATTCTTAAAAGGAGGGAGCACTAGGACATCAAAGAACACCGGCCAAGCTGTCTCACTAACTTTATTGCCATGGCCTATATTCCTGACCGTAACCGGCTATTGTACTCCGCTCCCCCGCTTATCTTAATACCTCATTTAGCCCCGCCTGGCTTATTGCCTGTACGCTCGTGAGAGTAAACTCTCGATGGATCTGACAAACTGGGTGTGATTTTAAGAATTACTATAATCAACTGAAGTCAATGTTCATATCCTGCGCATTCAATAATTAAGAGACACATTAACAACTGGTGTTCGAATGCTAATATACCGGTAGCCATCCTGTCCGAGACGCATGACCCAGGAGTAGCACAGGCACTCGACAAACTGCACAAATGCGTAATTATTTTTCTCATAGGTTCAATTAAAATTTGCAATATTACAGTTATCAGAAAATATTCTTTCAAGTAACTATTTTATTTTTAGTGTTAAGTCTTTTGGATGCGCTTTTGTTTGAAGGAATCTGGCCAAACGAGAAATACTTCGGACAAACGAGAAAAACACAGGCTTCCAGCCGGGTCGGTGAGTAGAAAACAGGGGGTGTGCCCATTGTTCCTTTAATATCGTTTGCCATCTGCACCTCAGATTCTTAATGTTTGTATGCCATTCATAGGTTAATCAGAATTTAGAAAATTATGTCAACATGGTTTATAAAGCGTGTCTTCTTTTGTTGTCTGCATGCATCTGTTGTCAGTCCGTGTGTAAAGCCCATAGCTCGTTCCAGTGCCTATTTTTAAAATTGAGATTTTTAACTTTACGGATTCGTTGCTGTACCTCTTTATAGGCATCCTCAATTTTGGCCAATGACGGTGGATGGCCACGGTTTTTCTGAGCGAGATGGTAATAGGACACAATTATAATTGCCATTTAAATAAACGGTATCGCTTTGCTTCATTATTTATGAGTGCCTTTTGATAATGGAATTTTTTATATTTCATGGTATTGGTGGCGCGAGTATATTAACTTATATAAATAAAGAAATAATATGACGCGCATAAGAGGTTATTGACCGTTTTCCACAAAGAGGATTTATCTCGGTCAATCATGACCAATGCAGGCCGATATCCATTCAAATATAACAAAAATTTTGGTCAAACACGCCGAAACCATATTTAACTTTCTGGGTATGAGATTCGAAATGTATATGATATGTTGTTATTGAGAAACCTCCGAATCATTGTTCGGACTAATATCGTGATGTAATCAATGTATTGCCAAAGAACTAATGTCGTTGCCCTTTTTTTGCGGTCTTTTACAAATTCGCGCTATTCACGGTCGCCGCACAGTGACCGCGAAATTGAAACCACGCAGTTTAGATTGCAAACCAGACCACCGATAACTTCAGACAGTGCCGATAGGTGGCGATAACTGTCCCTTAAGTCCGTTTTCAGGTGAACATTAGATCAATGGTAATTTTTCCCGTTACTGTGCTTAAATCCAGAAAAATATTATTACAACTTGTCCCATACGCCTTGTTTATACATTTCCTTTGTAAAATATATATTTGTTTGGGTCCTTCGTAATATCCCCTAAATATTCTGGTCAGGTCAAGCACGACTTTTGCACGTATTTTTCCAGCCGTTTCGTTAGAAGGCTTTGAGTGTGAGTTGATCCTCAACGAGTGTAACCGGTAGAACCTTTTGTGTTTGATGCTGAGATTTTACTTTTATTTTGATTATTGGGAGGCGCACGGGTACAGTGCTACTCCCTCAAAAATTCTGAATATTTAATTCAGCTGAGCGTCATGACCACATGGTCAATAAAAAAAACATATAGCAATGGCCCTTCGTCCGTAAAGCTGAATTGCTCGGGTTTCGTCGTACAAATATGTTCAAACTAATTTACAGGTAGTAAAATTATAACATTATTTGTCCGATATGATGATTTTAATCATGTCATACTTCCGTTATCAATAAAAAAGTAAACACATTGTTATTAAATAATTTACAAATGAAATATAACAAAGATAAAAATGTTATCTTTATTTAACATTTGATAATTTTATAATAAATTGCTGAATAATTCTGGTTTTTTCAAATACCAGTAGATGGCGCTACCGCTGGATAACTTTTCGGGTTATACTGTCACAATCACACAGCTTAGTGTCAATAAAAATTATAAATATGATAAAAAAAAAATTGTCAGTGCCTAACATAAGAGGTTATTGGCAATTCTCCACAAATAGGGTTCATCTTAATCAATGATAAGTCTCTTCCCGCATTGACAATATTCGTTCAAAATATAATCAAAATGAAGTATTTGATATTTAAGAATAGTTTATATTGGCTAAACAGTAGATCTTTCTTCGGCAGTGTAATATCAGGAACCAGCATTTATCGGGTGTTTTAGGGTAGACCCCCTGCAAATTTGCACAAGATTAGCGTTTAGGGTTGTGTCGAATCAAAGGGGAAACTCTCCCCAACAAACGTTGGGACTGCATTCGTATGATAGGAGTTGTCTTATGAAAGGGGCAAGGAGAAGTTGACAGATTTAGGCGGCCGGCCTGTCTTGTGTTCCATTTTCTGCCGCCGATGTATTGGCTGAACTTTGAACAATTAAAATGTGATCCTCCTGTGGCGTAATTATATAATGATCCATTTTGCCTACTGAAGATCCATGAAGGTCAAGCATTTGTTCCAACAGATCATGCCCCAGCGTGAAGGTTGATAATGATCATTTTAACAAATTTCAGACAGGCGATCCTTTTGCATAATGATGAAATGGCCACAGCCAGTATCACTGCATCATCACTATACAACTTCACCTTCCGGGCCATCTCCACATTCTTTTCGTGGCTGTACCGGGATTTCAGATGGGATCTTACTGACTTGGTTTAATTTGTCTGCTCCACCTAGGCTCGCCTGACTGTTGTCGGGTGATGGATAACGTCGCTCGTCTTGATAACCCACTGGACTTGGACTGCAGGTTATAAATTGGCAGAACAAGAATTTTTAAAAGGAGTGAGCACTAGGACATCAAAGAACACCGGCCAAGCTGTCTCACTAACTTTATTGCCATGGCCTATATTCCTGACCGTAACCAGCTATTGTACTCCGCTCCCCCGCTTATCTTAATACCTCATTTAGTCCCGCCTGGCTAATTGCTAATTGCCTGTACGCTCGTGAGAGTAAACTCTCGATGGATCTGACAAACTGGGTGTGATTTTAAGAATTACTATAATCAACCGAAGTCAATGTTCATATCCTGCGCATTCATTAATTTAGAGACACATTAACAACTGGTGTTCGAAGGCTAATATACCCGTAGCCATCCTGTCCGAGACGCATGACCCAGGAGTAGCACTTCTATCAGAAAATATTCTTTCAAGTAACTGTTTTATTTTTAGTGTTAAGTCTTTTGGATGCGCTTTTGTTTGAAGGAATCTGGCCAAACGAGAAAAACTTCGGACAAACGAGAAAAACACAGGCTTCCAGCCGGGTCGGTGAGTAGAAAACAGGGGGTGTGCCCATTGTTCCTTTAATATCGTTTGCCATCTGCACCTCAGTTTCTTAATGTTTGTATGCCATTCATAGGTTAATCAGAATTTAGAAAATTATGTCAACATGGTTTATATAGCGTGTCTTCTTTTGTTGTCTGCATGCATCTGTTGTCAGTCCGTGTGTAAAGCCCATAGTTCGTTCCAGTGCCTATTTTTAAAATTAAGATTTTTAACTTTGCGGATTCGTTGCTGTACCTTTATAGGCATCCTAAATTTTGGCCAATGACGGTGGATGGCCACGGTTTTTCTGAGCGAGATGGTAATAGGACACAATTATAATTGCCATTTAAATAAACGGTATCGCTTTGCTTCATTATTTATGAGTGCCTTTTGATAATGGAATTTTTTATATTTCATGGTATTGGTGGCGCGAGTATATTAACTTATATAAATAAAAAAATAATATGACGCGCATAAGAGGTTTTTTACCGTTTTCCACAAAGAGGATTTATCTCGGTCAATCATGACCAATGCAGGCCGATATCCATTCAAATATAGCAAAAATTTTGATCCAACACGCCGAAACCATATTTAACTTTCTGGGTATGAGATTCGAAATGTATATGATTTGTTGTTATTGAGAAACCTCCGACCCATTGTTCGGACTAATATCCTGATGTAATCAATGTACTGTCAAAGAACTAATGTGGTTGCCTTTTTTTTGCGGTCTTTTACAAATTCGCGCTATTCACGGTCGCCGCACAGTGACCGCGAAATTGAAACCACGCAGTTTAGATTGCAAACCAGACCACCGATAATTTCAGACACTGCCGATAGGTGGCGATAACTGTCCCTTAAGTCCGTTTTCAGGTCAATATTAGACCAATGGTAATTTGACCCGTTACTGTGCTTAAATCCAGTAAAATATTATTATAACTGGTCCCATACGCTTTTTTTACACTACCCTTGTAAAATATATATTTGTTTGGGTCCTTCGCAATATCCCCTAAATATTCTGGTCAGGTCAAGCACGACTTTGGCACGCATTTTTCCAGCCGATTCGTTAGAGAGGGAGACAGGCTTTGAGGGCGAGTTGATACTCAACGAGTGTGACAGGTAAAACCTTTGGAGTTTGATGCTGAGATATTAATTTTAGTTTGACTATTGGGAGGCGCACGGGTACAGTGCTACTCCCTCAAAAATTCTGAATATTTAATTCAGCTGAGCGTCATGACCACATGGTCAATAAAAAAACATATAGCAATGACCCTTCGTCCGTAATGTAGAATTGGCCGGGTTTCAGCGTACAAATATGTCCGAACTAATTTCCTGGTAGTAAAGTTATAACATAATTTGTCCGATAAGCCTATTTTAATCATATTATACTCCCGTTATCAATAAAAAAGTAAACACATTGTTATTAAATAATTTACAAATAAAATATAACAAAGATAAAAATGTTATCTTTATTTAACATTTGATAATTTTATAATAAATTGCTGAATAATTCTGGTTTTATCAAATACCAGTAGATGGCGCTACCGCTGGATAACTTTTCGGGTTATACTGTCACAATCACACAGCCAAGTGTCAATAAAAATTATAAATATGATAAAAAAAATTGTCAGTGCCTAACATAAGAGGTTATTGGCAATTCTCCACAAATAGGGTTCATCTTAATCAATGATAAGTCTCTTCCCGCATTGACAATATTCGTTCAAAATATAATCAAAATGAAGTATTTGATAATTAAGCATAGTTTATATTGGCTAAACAGTAGATCTTTCTTCGGCAGTGTAATATCAGGAACCAGCATTTATCGGGTGTTTTAGGGTAGACCCCCTGCAAATTTGCACAAGATTAGCGTTTAGGGTTGTGTCGAATCAAAGGGGAAACTCTCCCCAACAAACGTTGGGACTGCATTCGTATGATAGGAGTTGTCTTATGAAAGGGGCAAGGAGAAGTTGACAGATTTAGGCGGCCGGCCTGTCTTGTGTTCCATTTTATGCCGCCGATGTATTGGCTGATCTTTGAAAAATGTGATCCTCCTGTGGCGTAATTATATAATGATCCATTTTGCCTACTGAAGATCCATGAAGGTCAAGCATTTGTTCCAACAGATCATGCCCCAGCGTGAAGGTTGATAATGATCATTTTAACAAATTTCAGACAGGCGATCCTTTTGCATAATGATGAAATGGCCACAGCCAGTATCACTGCATCATCACTATACAACTTCACCTTCCGGGCCATCTCCACATTCTTTTCGTGGCTGTACCGGGATTTCAGACGGGATCTTACTGACTTGGTTTAATTTGTCTGCTCCACCAAGGCTCGCCTGACTGTTGTCGGGTGATGGATAACGTCGCTCGTCTTGATAACCCACTGGACTTGGACTGCAGGTTATAAATTGGCAGAACAAGAATTTTTAAAAGGAGTGAGCACTAGGACATCAAAGAACACCGGCCAAGCTGTCTCACTAACTTTATTGCCATGGCCTATATTCCTGACCGTAACCAGCTATTGTACTCCGCTCCCCCGCTTATCTTAATACCTCATTTAGCCCCGCCTGGCTAATTGCTAATTGCCTGTACGCTCGTGAGAGTAAACTCTCGATGGATCTGACAAACTGGGTGTGATTTTAAGAATTACTATAATCAACCGAAGTCAATGTTCATATCCTGCGCATTCATTAATTTAGAGACACATTAACAACTGGTGTTCGAAGGCTAATATACCCGTAGCCATCCTGTCCGAGACGCATGACCCAGGAGTAGCACTTCTATCAGAAAATATTCTTTCAAGTAACTGTTTTATTTTTAGTGTTAAGTCTTTTGGATGCGCTTTTGTTTGAAGGAATCTGGCCAAACGAGAAAAACTTCGGACAAACGAGAAAAACACAGGCTTCCAGCCGGGTCGGTGAGTAGAAAACAGGGGGTGTGCCCATTGTTCCTTTAATATCGTTTGCCATCTGCACCTCAGTTTCTTAATGTTTGTATGCCATTCATAGGTTAATCAGAATTTAGAAAATTATGTCAACATGGTTTATATAGCGTGTCTTCTTTTGTTGTCTGCATGCATCTGTTGTCAGTCCGTGTGTAAAGCCCATAGTTCGTTCCAGTGCCTATTTTTAAAATTAAGATTTTTAACTTTGCGGATTCGTTGCTGTACCTTTATAGGCATCCTAAATTTTGGCCAATGACGGTGGATGGCCACGGTTTTTCTGAGCGAGATGGTAATAGGACACAATTATAATTGCCATTTAAATAAACGGTATCGCTTTGCTTCATTATTTATGAGTGCCTTTTGATAATGGAATTTTTTATATTTCATGGTATTGGTGGCGCGAGTATATTAACTTATATAAATAAAAAAATAATATGACGCGCATAAGAGGTTTTTTACCGTTTTCCACAAAGAGGATTTATCTCGGTCAATCATGACCAATGCAGGCCGATATCCATTCAAATATAGCAAAAATTTTGATCCAACACGCCGAAACCATATTTAACTTTCTGGGTATGAGATTCGAAATGTATATGATTTGTTGTTATTGAGAAACCTCCGACCCATTGTTCGGACTAATATCCTGATGTAATCAATGTACTGTCAAAGAACTAATGTGGTTGCCTTTTTTTTTGCGGTCTTTTACAAATTCGCGCTATTCACGGTCGCCGCACAGTGACCGCGAAATTGAAACCACGCAGTTTAGATTGCAAACCAGACCACCGATAATTTCAGACACTGCCGATAGGTGGCGATAACTGTCCCTTAAGTCCGTTTTCAGGTCAATATTAGACCAATGGTAATTTGACCCGTTACTGTGCTTAAATCCAGTAAAATATTATTATAACTGGTCCCATACGCTTTTTTTACACTACCCTTGTAAAATATATATTTGTTTGGGTCCTTCGCAATATCCCCTAAATATTCTGGTTAGGTCAAGCACGACTTTGGCACGCATTTTTCCAGCCGATTCGTTAGAGAGGGAGACAGGCTTTTAGGGCGAGTTGATACTCAACGAGTGTGACAGGTAAAACCTTTGGAGTTTGATGCTGAGATATTAATTTTAGTTTGACTATTGGGAGGCGCACGGGTACAGTGCTACTCCCTCAAAAATTCTGAATATTTAATTCAGCTGAGCGTCATGACCACATGGTCAATAAAAAAACATATAGCAATGACCCTTCGTCCGTAATGTAGAATTGGCCGGGTTTCAGCGTACAAATATGTCCGAACTAATTTCCTGGTAGTAAAGTTATAACATAATTTGTCCGATAAGCCTATTTTAATCATATTATACTCCCGTTATCAATAAAAAAGTAAACACATTGTTATTAAATAATTTACAAATAAAATATAACAAAGATAAAAATGTTATCTTTATTTAACATTTGATAATTTTATAATAAATTGCTGAATAATTCTGGTTTTATCAAATACCAGTAGATGGCGCTACCGCTGGATAACTTTTCGGGTTATACTGTCACAATCACACAGCCAAGTGTCAATAAAAATTATAAATATGATAAAAAAAATTGTCAGTGCCTAACATAAGAGGTTATTGGCAATTCTCCACAAATAGGGTTCATCTTAATCAATGATAAGTCTCTTCCCGCATTGACAATATTCGTTCAAAATATAATCAAAATGAAGTATTTGATAATTAAGCATAGTTTATATTGGCTAAACAGTAGATCTTTCTTCGGCAGTGTAATATCAGGAACCAGCATTTATCGGGTGTTTTAGGGTAGACCCCCTGCAAATTTGCACAAGATTAGCGTTTAGGGTTGTGTCGAATCAAAGGGGAAACTCTCCCCAACAAACGTTGGGACTGCATTCGTATGATAGGAGTTGTCTTATGAAAGGGGCAAGGAGAAGTTGACAGATTTAGGCGGCCGGCCTGTCTTGTGTTCCATTTTATGCCGCCGATGTATTGGCTGATCTTTGAAAAATGTGATCCTCCTGTGGCGTAATTATATAATGATCCATTTTGCCTACTGAAGATCCATGAAGGTCAAGCATTTGTTCCAACAGATCATGCCCCAGCGTGAAGGTTGATAATGATCATTTTAACAAATTTCAGACAGGCGATCCTTTTGCATAATGATGAAATGGCCACAGCCAGTATCACTGCATCATCACTATACAACTTCACCTTCCGGGCCATCTCCACATTCTTTTCGTGGCTGTACCGGGATTTCAGATGGGATCTTACTGACTTGGTTTAATTTGTCTGCTCCACCAAGGCTCGCCTGACTGTTGTCGGGTGATGGATAACGTCGCTCGTCTTGATAACCCACTGGACTTGGACTGCAGGTTATAAATTGGCAGAACAAGAATTTTTAAAAGGAGTGAGCACTAGGACATCAAAGAACACCGGCCAAGCTGTCTCACTAACTTTATTGCCATGGCCTATATTCCTGACCGTAACCAGCTATTGTACTCCGCTCCCCCGCTTATCTTAATACCTCATTTAGCCCCGCCTGGCTAATTGCTAATTGCCTGTACGCTCGTGAGAGTAAACTCTCGATGGATCTGACAAACTGGGTGTGATTTTAAGAATTACTATAATCAACCGAAGTCAATGTTCATATCCTGCGCATTCATTAATTTAGAGACACATTAACAACTGGTGTTCGAAGGCTAATATACCCGTAGCCATCCTGTCCGAGACGCATGACCCAGGAGTAGCACTTCTATCAGAAAATATTCTTTCAAGTAACTGTTTTATTTTTAGTGTTAAGTCTTTTGGATGCGCTTTTGTTTGAAGGAATCTGGCCAAACGAGAAAAACTTCGGACAAACGAGAAAAACACAGGCTTCCAGCCGGGTCGGTGAGTAGAAAACAGGGGGTGTGCCCATTGTTCCTTTAATATCGTTTGCCATCTGCACCTCAGTTTCTTAATGTTTGTATGCCATTCATAGGTTAATCAGAATTTAGAAAATTATGTCAACATGGTTTATATAGCGTGTCTTCTTTTGTTGTCTGCATGCATCTGTTGTCAGTCCGTGTGTAAAGCCCATAGTTCGTTCCAGTGCCTATTTTTAAAATTAAGATTTTTAACTTTGCGGATTCGTTGCTGTACCTTTATAGGCATCCTAAATTTTGGCCAATGACGGTGGATGGCCACGGTTTTTCTGAGCGAGATGGTAATAGGACACAATTATAATTGCCATTTAAATAAACGGTATCGCTTTGCTTCATTATTTATGAGTGCCTTTTGATAATGGAATTTTTTATATTTCATGGTATTGGTGGCGCGAGTATATTAACTTATATAAATAAAAAAATAATATGACGCGCATAAGAGGTTTTTTACCGTTTTCCCCAAAGAGGATTTATCTCGGTCAATCATGACCAATGCAGGCCGATATCCATTCAAATATAGCAAAAATTTTGGTCCAGCACGCCGAAACCATATTTAACTTTCTGGGTATGAGATTCGAAATGTATATGATTTGTTGTTATTGAGAAACCTCCGACCCATTGTTCGGACTAATATCCTGATGTAATCAATGTACTGTCAAAGAACTAATGTGGTTGCCTTTTTTTTGCGGTCTTTTACAAATTCGCGCTATTCACGGTCGCCGCACAGTGACCGCGAAATTGAAACCACGCAGTTTAGATTGCAAACCAGACCACCGATAATTTCAGACACTGCCGATAGGTGGCGATAACTGTCCCTTAAGTCCGTTTTCAGGTCAATATTAGACCAATGGTAATTTGACCCGTTACTGTTCTTAAATCCAGTAAAATATTATTATAACTGGTCCCATACGCTTTTTTTACACTACCCTTGTAATATATATATTTGTTTGGGTCCTTCGCAATATCCCCTAAATATTCTGGTCAGGTCAAGCACGACTTTGGCACGCATTTTTCCAGCCGATTCGTTAGAGAGGGAGACAGGCTTTGAGGGCGAGTTGATACTCAACGAGTGTGACAGGTAAAACCTTTGGAGTTTGATGCTGAGATATTAATTTTAGTTTGACTATTGGGAGGCGCACGGGTACAGTGCTACTCCCTCAAAAATTCTGAATATTTAATTCAGCTGAGCGTCATGACCACATGGTCAATAAAAAAACATATAGCAATGACCCTTCGTCCGTAATGTAGAATTGGCCGGTTTTCAGCGTACAAATATGTCCGAACTAATTTCCTGGTAGTAAAGTTATAACATAATTTGTCCGATAAGCCTATTTTAATCATATTATACTCCCGTTATCAATAAAAAAGTAAACACATTGTTATTAAATAATTTACAAATAAAATATAACAAAGATAAAAATGTTATCTTTATTTAACATTTGATAATTTTATAATAAATTGCTGAAAAATTCTGGTTTTATCAAATACCAGTAGATGGCGCTACCGCTGGAAAACTTTTCGGGTTATACTGTCACAATCACACAGCCAAGTGTCAATAAAATTTATAAATATGATAAAAAATTTGTCAGTGCCTAACATAAGAGGTTATTGGCAATACTTCAGAAATAGGGTTCATTTTAATCAATAATAGATCTTTTCCCGCATTGACAATATTCGTTCAAAATATAACCAAAATAAAGTATTAGATAATTAGGCATAGTTTATATTGACTAAACCTGTAGATCTTTCTTTGGCGGTGTAATATCGGGAACCAGCATTTATCGGGTGTTTTAGGGTAGACCCCCTGCAAATATGCACAATATTAGCATTTAGGGTTGTGTCGAATCAAAGGGGAAACTCTCCCCAACAAACGTTGGGACTGCATTCGTATGATAGGAGTTGTCTTATGAAAGGGGCAAGGAGAAGTTGACAGATTTAGGCGGCCGGCCTGTCTTGTGTTCCATTTTATGCCGCCGATGTATTGGCTGATCTTTGAAAAATGTGATCCTCCTGTGGCGTAATTATATAATGATCCATTTTGCCTACTGAAGATCCATGAAGGTCAAGCATTTGTTCCAACAGATCATGCCCCAGCGTGAAGGTTGATAATGATCATTTTAACAAATTTCAGACAGGCGATCCTTTTGCATAATGATGAAATGGCCACAGCCAGTATCACTGCATCATCACTATACAACTTCACCTTCCGGGCCATCTCCACATTCTTTTCGTGGCTGTACCGGGATTTCAGATGGGATCTTACTGACTTGGTTTAATTTGTCTGCTCCACCAAGGCTCGCCTGACTGTTGTCGGGTGATGGATAACGTCGCTCGTCTTGATAACCCACTGGACTTGGACTGCAGGTTATAAATTGGCAGAACAAGAATTTTTAAAAGGAGTGAGCACTAGGACATCAAAGAACACCGGCCAAGCTGTCTCACTAACTTTATTGCCATGGCCTATATTCCTGACCGTAACCAGCTAGTGTACTCCGCTCCCCCGCTTATCTTAATACCTCATTTAGCCCCGCCTGGCTAATTGCTAATTGCCTGTACGCTCGTGAGAGTAAACTCTCGATGGATCTGACAAACTGGGTGTGATTTTAAGAATTACTATAATCAACCGAAGTCAATGTTCATATCCTGCGCATTCATTAATTTAGAGACACATTAACAACTGGTGTTCGAAGGCTAATATACCCGTAGCCATCCTGTCCGAGACGCATGACCCAGGAGTAGCACAGGCACTCGACAAACTGCACAAATGCGTAATTATTTTTCTCACAGGTTAAATTAAAATTTGCAATATTACAGTTATCAGAAAATATTCTTTCAAGTAACAATTTTATTTTTAGTGTTAAGTCTTTTGGATGCGCTTTTGTTTGAAGGAATCTGGCCAAACGAGAAAAACTTCGGACAAACGAGAAAAACACAGGCTTCCAGCCGGGTCGGTGAGTAGAAAACAAGGGGTGTGCCCATTGTTCCTTTAATATCGTTTGCCATCTGCACCTCAGATTCTTAATGTTTGTATGCCATTCATAGCTTAATCAGATTTTAGAAAATTATGTCAACATGGTTTATATAGCGTGTCTTCTTTTGTTGTCTGCATGCGTCTGTTGTCAGTCCCTGTGTAAAGCCCATAGTTCGTTCCAGTGAATATTTTTAAAATTGAGATTTTTAACTTTGCGGATTCGTTGCTGTACCTTTATAGACATCCTAAATTTTGGCCAATGACGGTGGATGGCCACGGTTTTTCTGAGCGAGATGGTAATAGGACACAATTATAATTGCCATTTAAATAAACAGTATCATTTTGGTTCATTATTTATGAGTGCCTTTTGATAATGGATTTTTTTTTTATATTTCATGGTATTGGTGGCGCGAGTATATAACTTATATAAATAAAGAAATAACATGCTGCGCATAAGAGGTTATTGACCGTTCTCCACAAAGAGGATTTATCTCGGTCAATCATGCGAATTGCAGGTTTTGCATTGCCGACACCATTCAAATATAACAAAACTGTTGGTCAAACACGACGAAACCATATTAAACTTTGTGGGTATGAGATTCGAAATTTATATGATTTGTAGATATTGAGAAACCTCCGACTCATTGTTCGGACTAATATCGTGATGTAATCAATGTATTGTCAAAGAACTAATGTCGTTGCCTTTTTATTTCCGGTCTTTTAAACATTCGCCCTATTCACGGTCGCCGCTCAGTGACCACGAAATTGAAACAACGCAGTTAAGATTGCAAACCAGACCACCGATAACTTCAGACACTGCCGATAGGTGGCGATAACTATCCCTTAAGTCCGTTTTCGGGTCAAAATTAGACCAATGGTAATTGGACCCGTTACTGTGCTTAAATCCAGAAAATAATATTATTACAACTTGTCCCATACGCCTGGTTTATACATTACCTTTGTAAAATATATATTTGTTTGGGTCCTTCGTAATATCCCCTAAATATTCTGGTCAGGCGAACGATATTAAAGGAACAATGGGCACACCCACTGTTTTCTACTCACCGACCCGGCTGGAAGCCTGTGTTTTTCTCGTTTGTCCGAAGTTTTTCTCGTTTGGCCAGATTCCTTCAAACAAAAGCGCATCCAAAAGACTTAACACTAAAAATAAAATAGTTACTTGAAAGAATATTTTCTGATAACTGTAATATTGCAAATTTTAATTGAACCTATGAGAAAATTATTACGCATTTGTGCAGTTTGGCGAGTGCCTGTGCTACTCCTAGGTCATGCGTCTCGGACAGAATGGCTTCCGGTAAATGAACATTCGAACACCAGTTGTTAATGGGTCTCTTAATTATTGAATGCGCAGGATACGAACATTGACTTCAGTTGATTATAATAATGATTAAAATCACACCCAGTTTGTCAGATCCATCGAGAGTTTACTCTCACGAGCGTACAGGCAATTAGCCATGTGGGGCTAAATAAGGTATTAAGATAAGTGGGGGAGCCGAGTACAATAGCCGGTTACGGTCAGGAATATAGGCTATGGCAATAAAGTTAGTGAGACAGCTTGGCCGGTGTTCTTTGATGTCCTAGTGCTCCCTCCTTTAAAAAAATCTTGTTCTGACAATTTATAACCTGCAGTTGAAGTCCAGTGGGTTATCAAGACTAGCGACGTTATCCATCACCCGACAACAGTCAGGCGAGCCTTGTTGGAGCAGACACATTAAACCAAGTCAGTAAAATCCCATCTGAAATCCCGGTACAGCCACGAAAAGAATGTGGAGATGGCCCTGAAGGTGAAGGTGTATAGTGATGATGCAGTGATACTGGCTGTGGCCAATTCATCATTATGCAAAAGGATCGGCTGTCTGAAATTTGTTAAATGATCATAATCAACCTTCTCGCTGGGGCATGATCTGTTGGAACAAATGCTTAACATTCATGGATCTTCAGTAGGCATAATAGATTATTATATAATTACTCCACAAGAGGATCATATTTTAATTGTTCAAAGTTCAGCCAATACATCGGCGGCAGAAAAAATGGAACACAAGACAGGCCTGACGTCTAAATCTGTCAACTTCTCCTTGCCCCTTTCATAAGACAACTATCATACGAATGCAGTCCAAATGTTTGTTGGGGAGAGTTTCCTCTTTGATTCGACACAACTCTTAACGCTAATCTTGTGCAAATTTGCAGGGGGTCTACCCTAAAACACCCGATAAACGCTGGTTACCGATATTACACCGCCAAAGAAAAATATTCAGGTTTAGCCAGTATAAGCTATGCTTAATTATCAAATACTTCATTTTGGTTAAGTTTTGGACGAATATTATCAATGCGGGAAGAGATTTATCATTGATTAAGATGAACTCTATTTGTGGAGAATTGCCAATAACCTCTTATGGTAGGCACTGACAAAATTTTTTATCATATTTATAATTTTTATCGACACTTGGCTGTGTGATTGTGACAGTATTACCCGAAAAGTTTTCCAGCGGTAGCGCCATCTACTGGTATTTGAAAAAAGCAGAATTATTCAGCAATTTATTATAAAATTATCAAATGTTAAATAAAAATAACATTTTTATCTTTGTTATATTTCATTTGTAAATTATTTAATAACAATGTGTTTCCTTTTTTATTAATAACGGAAGTATAACATGTTTAAAATAGGCATATCGGACAAATAATGTTATAATTTTACTACCAGTTAATTAGTTCGAACATATTTGTACGCTGAAACCCGAGCAGTTTTGCTTTACGGACGAAGGGCCATTGCTATATGTTTTTTTTATTGTGTTTTACCGTGTTAGAAGTATTGCCACTGGTCCGTGGTCAGGGTCCGCACCACGCGGTCCTATGCGGGTCAGTAACCTTCTCCATTCGAAAGAAAGTTTAGTCTGCGTCCATGAATTTAGTGTGGAAACTTTGTATGGAGCGATTCAAGAACTGTCAAGCAAGTACGGCGAGCGACTGGTAGCAGCCCACACGCTTAGTGCTAAGACGCTCCAGCTTGTGTTCCGTGACGAAGGGACGGTTGAGGATGTGCTGTACGAAGGTGTACAATGTTTAGGTCAGATTCTCGAGATCCACCAGGCCGAACTGAGTAGGCCGGTGTGGGTCTCCTTCAGAGGGTTGCCGCTAAACGTCCCTCATAATATTGTGTCCGAAGCGATTCGGCCTTTCGGGAAAATAGTAAAGGATGTGCGCCATAAACTTTGGCCGGGGACCAATTTACCCACCATGGAACGAGAAGTTCTCATGTTTGTCGAGCGCGAAATACCGGATAGATTTCATTTTACTGATGATGAGGGTAACAGGTGTGTCGGGTATACGCGCTACCGTGGTAAACGTGTTGTGTGTTGGGGTTGCCGTAAGGAAGGTCATGTACAACGGAATTGCCCAGATCGTGAGAGACCCGAGGTTGACGACCAAGTCGTAACGTCGCATGTGCCTCCACCGGAAGAAAACAGAATGAGCGACGACGATTTTCCGGCTCTGGTGATTGATGAGGACAGGAGGTCGGCTGAATTGGAATCACCATCGAAGCGACGTAAATTACCTTTGCCACCATCGACGAGGAGATCTGACATCGAACAGATTGGGCCCGCCGATAACCACCCTGATGGCCACCGACAGCGTACCTTCGCGTCTAGAGACCCTGATGCCGACCCTGATGATGTCCCTCGACTACGAACGCCAAACCCCGACGACGACCCCGGAAGTGCCCACCGACTTACGAGTTCAGGAGTTTGGACCAGAGAAGACCTACCGCCATGTCATACGGACTCACGAGAATGATCATCCTCTATGTGAGAATTGTGCTTGTTGCGAGGTTTAAAATTGATTTATATTTTATTTCATGTTTCATTTGATAACATGGAATGTGAGAGGACTTGGTGATGTTTTAAAACAGAACTCGATTTATCAGGTTATTAAAAAGAACAGAATTAACATTGCATGCTTGCAGGAAACCTTTTTACATATACATGAAACTAAAAATATGGTTAAAAATTGGGGAGGGTATATTTTTTGTAGTGAGGCCATGCAAAGGCGAAATGGTGTAGCCATTTGGTTTTCAGAGGAGCCAGATTTTAATATTCTACAGACCAAATCAGACAACGAAGGCAGAATTGTAAGTATATTATTTTCCTTACAAAACTCTACATACAATATTATAAATGTATACTGTCCGATTGATAAAAACGAAAGAACAATATTTCTTAAACGGTTGCAAGATTTTATTTTAGTTGATGATATGGTTAATCATCCGGTGATGATTGTCGGGGATTTTAATTTTATTGAAAACATTAATTTAGATAAGCATGGTGGTAGCACTATACGTAAAGATTGTTTGATTGGGAAAAATGAATTCAATGTTCTTATAGATAAGTATATGTTGCTGGATGTCTACAGACATCTAAATCCTGATCGGAAAATGTGTACTTTCCATAACTTTACTTTAAATATTCATTCTCGTCTGGACCGTATCTATGTTAGTCGTTTAATTCCAGTTAAGATGTGTAAAATCATCAGGTGTGTTCTGTCGGATCATGATTTTGTTTTATTGGTTCTTGAAGACAATAATATCCCTAAAGGACCAGGATACTGGCATTTCAACTGTTCAATTTTAAAAGATATCAAATATAATGAAACCATAAGAGCATTTTGGAGATATTGGCGGGAGCAAAAGTTTCGTTATTCAAATTTTTTAAAATGGTGGGATTTGGGTAAAATAAAAATAAAAGCTATAACAAGGGACTACTGTAATGCAAAGGTCAAGGCTGAGAAACGTCAACGGTTATTTTTAGAACAGAGTTACAACCAAGCATTGTTAAATTACGAACAAGGGAAAGAATCCAGGGTCGAACAGGTACTAAATTTAGAAACACAATTAAAGGATTTTTACGACAAAGAGTCCAGGGCCGCGGCCATTCGGTGTAAAATTGATTATCGGGAGAAGGGGGAACGTTTAAGCAAGTTCTTTGTGGGTCTGGAAAGACAAAGGGGATTGAAACGGTCGGTGAGCGCTTTGAAAGACGAACGGGGACGGGTGCACTCGGGTATTGATTCAATTTTGAAGGTTGGGGTTTCCTTTTATAAAAATCTTTACCAGTACGAACAAACGGATACTGTTTCTGAAAATCTCTTTTTAAATAACGTTTCTGTTAAGTTGAGCCCGGTCTCCGTGGCTCAATGTGAAGGTCATTTAACTTAAGATGAATTAACAAAGGCACTTAAGGATTTTAAACCAAATAAAAGCCCAGGCATTGACGGCCTGACTGCCGAATTCTATAAGCATTTTTGGGACCTTATTGGTCCCGATTTGGTGAATGTTCTTAATACCGCTTTCCGTTTAGGTAATTTATCATCATCTCAGAAGAAAGGAGTTATTTCGTTAATTTTTAAAAAAGGTGATAAGCTATTATTAAAGAATTGGCGTCCTATAAGTCTCTTAAATATTGATTATAAAATTTTAACCAAGTGTCTTACTAACCGTTTGAGAACTGTTCTACCCGAGATAATTTCTGATGATCAGACATGTTCTGTGAAAGGTCGATCCATTTTCCAGACAGCTAGTTCAATTCGTGATACCATAGATTATATTAAGTTCTTAAATGTACCAGGGGCTATGATTTGCGTAGATCAAGAAAAGGCTTTCGATCGGCTGAGTTGGGAATTTATGTTTAAATGTTTAAGTATTTTTGGATTCGGATCAGATTTTATTTCATGGATTAAAATATGTTATAAAGATGTTCAAAGTTGCGTTAAACTTAATGGATATATGTCATCTTTTTTCAATTTGTATAGGGGCACAAGGCAAGGTTTCCCGTTAAGCCCACTTCTATACATTATTGTAGCTGAAACTTTTGCAAATTCCATTAGAAGAGACACTACCATTAAAGGTATAACTTTACCTGATAATACTGAACTCAAGATAACATAGTATGCAGACGATACTACTTTGTTCATGTCCGACATTGATTCTATATATAGATGTTTTAACGTTTTAAATATTTTTCAGGCTGCATCCGGATCGAAGGTAAATATGGAAAAAACTGAAGGTTTATGACTTGGTACAAATGTGGGAAGGGGGGATACACCTTGTGATATTTCTTGGACATCTAAATATGTTAAAGTTTTAGGTTTTTATTTTGGTAATGAAGATACAACAAAACTGAATTGGGATCCGAAGATTAAAAAGTTTCAAAATACATTATATCTTTGGTCGCAACGAAATTTAACTTACACTGGTAAGGTTGTAGTAGCAAATTCATTAGTCACCAGTGGTATATGGTATTTTTCCAATATTATAATTATGCCTGCATGGGTAATAGAAAAACTAGAAGGATTAATATTGGATTTCTTTTGGAATTTCAAGAAACACTTGGTGAAGAAGGAGGTAATATTTCTTCCAAGAGATAAAAGCGGACATAACTTAGTTAAAATTTCATTAAAGGTTGAGTCACAAAGGGTGAATTGGTTGTTTAAGATGTTAAAAATGAATCATAAATGTCAAACATTAGCAGATTTTTTCATTGGACTGTATAAGGGTATTAATTTTGGAAAAAACATTTTAGAAGGCGAGTATGAGGTAAATAGTACAAATTGTAAAAACCAACCGATTATTTATAGAGAAATGTTAAGATTGTGTCAGAAATTAAATATTACAGCCAGAAAGCATCCGTTCAATAAGAAAGTTATATTGAATGAGTCTATATTTTTGAATCCGCAATTGTGTAATGACGAAGGAAAACCTTTTATGTTAAAGGAATTTATTTTAAATGGTTGTACTTTAGTTAAACATGTCTGGAATAGGCGCATTGGTTATTTTCACAGATTAGAGGAAGTTGCATCTCGTTTTAAGATTCCCAAAGTAGACTGGTTTAAGACCAGATATAATAACTTGATTGAGTGTTTTCCATCACAGTGGATTTCAGTTCTGAGAAAAGGTTTAGAGACTGATTATGTGAAAGATTATGTTATTATTTGTGAACGTGACAAAGTTTTAGAATCTGATAAATTTACCACGAAGAATATATATATATATTATTGAGACAGGTGTATGAACCAATTTGCATGGCCTCTTGGAGGCGAATTTTCACGGGTGAGTTAGATATCAAACATGTCTTTAAGTATTGTTACCGTAATTTGAATGATCCATATCAGTTAGATATCAACTGGAAGTTTCTTCATTTATGTCTGCCGTCTAATGATATTTTAAAAAGATGTAAATTAAGTATGACAGATTTGTGTCATGTATGCAACCGAACTGAAAGTAATTTGCATATTTTTTCTGATTGCCCTGTGGCCTTTAAATTTTGGATCGATGTTAATAAATTGTTCGAAAAGATTACAAGTAAATCTATAAAGGTAAATTTATATACTATATGTTTTGGTTTTAGACATAGGTGGAAAGAATTCTCAGACGAGTGTGTTCAGTTACTAGATTTCATTTTATGCGCTGCTAAATATATATTATGGGTTAATAGAAATAGAAGTATATTGTCTCGTCCGTTTACTCCGTTTTCCGTCTTAAAGAACATCCTCATAAGCAGAATTAAACAGGAGCATCTTTCAGGTAAAGACAAAGGAGAATATGGTAAAGAAAATTTTAAGAAGTTGTGGTGTCACAATAGGGCGCTATGTACAGTAGATGATGGTTTTAATCTTTCAATTTTGATTTCATAATACTTTTTGAAAAATGTGCTTAGGCTTTAGAAAAAATATCTGTATAAATAGGTTCATATCTAAACTTATTAACGAACTTATTCATATATATTTACAAAGGAACTTAGGTAGATGGTCCCTCCGTCCGAATAAATATCATATCCTTTTGGTAATAGAGGACATACAGTAGGTTTGAGCGATTTTTGTGTGTGTGTGTGCCCAAATAGGGTGGATTTTTTCCCCACTGATAACTATGGATGTAATTGTTTGTGTTTTCTGCCTTCGTCCGTGATTTGAATTTTGGGTTTATCTTGATTCTGTATTTTGTAAGAATAATTTGTGACTAGGGATTGATTTATTGGTGTCACTATTGTCACTGGTATGTTTTGAGGTTTTATCTGATTTAGTATTCCATTTGGTTATTTTAGTGCTTCTCTTCGTCCGCATACACATGTTTTGAGGTTAAATAGCTTAGGTTTGTTTTAACTGAGTAAGTATTCGATTTGATTATTTTCGATGCTTTCCTTTGTCCGAATATGTACTTTAATTTATGTCTCGCTTACTTCGATTCAGTATTATGTATATATCTAGGGATGGAATCGTTTGTGTTTTCTACCTTCGTCCATAAATTTGGATTTTGGTAAGTTTTAGGTATTTTGTTTGGATATTCTGTGACTATAGGGATGGATATTTTTGTTTCCTTTGATAACTAGGGATGAACTTGTCTGAGTTTACAACCTTTGTCCGTAAATTTGGTTTTTATGCGGTTTATTTCGATTATGTAATTTTGTAAGGAAAATTTCGACTAGGGATGGATTTATGTTTTGATGTTCACACAATAAGAATTTTGTTTAATAGTTACTTTACCAGGGGCTAGGTGTATCTTCGATCTATATACGTTCTATGTTGTCTTATACATTTGTTAATTTTCATTTAAGCAGGAGTATATGCATGTATATATGTAAGTATATGCTTATAAATGTATATGGGTGCATTCACTTAATGTATGTTACGGTTACTAATATTAATATTAATTAATTAATTTATTTATTTATTTTTCCCTAGGTTAGAATATGTAAGATGTATATGTTATCGTGTTTGGTATGGGAAATGTTTGTTTTGAAACACATTGTTAGTTTGTTATGGATTTATTACATAGCGTTTGTATGCTTAGAAGATTGTACATTTATTTGATTTTAAATAAACAATAAAAAAAACAAATGTTTTTTTTTATTGACCATGTGGTCATGACGCTCAGCTGAATTAAATATTCAGAATTTTTGAGGGAGTAGCACTGTACCCGTGCGCCTCCCAGTAATCAAACTAAAAATAATATCTCAGCATCAAACACCAAAGGTTCTACCGGTTACACTCGTTGAGGATCAACTCACACTCAAAGCCTTCTAACGAAACGGCTGGAAAAATACGTGCAAAAGTCGTGCTTGACCTGACCAGAATATTTAGGGGATATTACGAAGGACCCAAACAAATATATATTTTACAAAGGTAATGTATAAACAAGGCGTATGGGACAAGTTGTAATAATATTTTTTTCTGGATTTAAGCACAGTAACGGGTCCAATTACCATTGGTCTAATTTTGACCCGAAAACGGACTTAAGGGATAGTTATCGCCACCTATCGGCAGTGTCTGAAGTTATCGGTGGTCTGGTTTACATTCAAAAATGCGTTGTTTCAATTTCGTGGTTTCTGAGTGGCGACCGTGAATAGGGCGAATGTTTAAAAGACCGGAAATAAAAAGGCAACGACATTTGTTCTTTGACAATACATTGATTACATCACGATATTAGTCCGAACAATGAGTCGGAGGTTTCTCAATAACGACAAATCATATAAATTTCGAATCTCATACCAACAAAGTTAATTATGGTTTCGTCGAGTTTGACCAACATTTTTGTTATATTTGAATGGTGTCGGCAATGCAAGCCCCGCATTGCGCATGATTGACCGAGATAAATCCTCTTTGTGGAGAACCGTCAATAACCTCTTAAGCGCAGCATGTTATTTCTTTATTTATATAAGTTAATATACTCGCGCCACCAATACCATGAAAAATAAAAAATTCCATTATCAAAAGGCACTCATAAATAATGAAGCAAAGCGATACCGTTTATTTAAATGACAATTATAATTGTGTCCTATTACCATCTCGCTCAGAAAAACCGTGGCCATCCACCGTCATTGGCCAAAATTTAGGATGCCTATAAAGGTACAGCAACGAATCCGCAAAGTTAAAAATCTCAATTTTAAAAATAGGCACTGGAACGAACTATGGGTGTTACACACGGACTTACAACAGATGCAGACAACAAAAGGAGACACACTATATGAACCATGTTGACATAATTTGTCTAAATTTTGATTAATCAATGAATGCCATACAAACATTAAGAATCTGAGATGCAGATGGCGAACGATATTAAAGGAACAATGGGCACACCCACTGTTTTCTACTTACCCACCCGGCTGGAAGCCTGTGTTTTTCTCCTTTGACCGAAGTTTTTTTTTTCGTTTGGTGTAATATCGGGAACCAGCATTTATCGGGTGTTTTAGGGTAGACCCCCTGCAAATATGCACAATATTAGCATTTAGGGTTGTGTCGAATCAAATGGGAAACTCTCCCCAACAAACATTGGGACTGCATTCGTATGATAGGAGTTGTCTTATGAAAGGTGCAAGCAGAAGTTGACAGATTTAGACGTCCGGCCTGTCTTGCGTTCCATTTTTTCTGCCGCCGATGTATTGGCTGAACTTTGAACAATTACAATGTGATCCTCCTGTGGCGTAATTATATAATGATCCATTATGCCAACTGAAGATCCATAAATGTCAAGTATTTGTTCCAACAGATCATGCCCCAGCGTGAAGGTTGATAATGATCATTTAACAAATTTCAGACAGGCGATCCTTTTGCATAATGATGAATTAGCCACAGCCAGTATCACTGCATCATCACTATACACCTTCACCTTCAGGGCCATCTCCACATTCTTTCCGTGGCTGTACCGGGATTTTAGATGGGATCTTACTGACTTGGTTTAATGTGTCTGCTCCACCAAGGCTCGCCTGACTGTTGTCGGGTGATGTATGTATTTAATCATTTTATTCCTCCGAGATCGAAGAGACATAAATGTAATACAACAAAAATACAAACACAATGGATTGCAGGGCTGAAACAAAGTTGGTGAGAAGAATTACATGAAATAATGTCATTTCATTAAAGCACACCATTTACCATCCTGTTTGCAGGAAGGTGAGTGTCTTAAAGGATGTTCTCATCTAGAAATCATAAACTTAAGTTCAGTAGCCAATAGTTCACATATTACTGGGAATACATCCTTTAGAAACAGTGATGTTTTATACATGAATAAAAGGTGCTTGCTCGATGTCCTCTATCAGAGGAAAAGCTTTTCCAAATAAGATTAGAAATAACTCATCCTCGCTCAAGCTGTGAAGGTACACAGCTGATAATATTAATAATAAATATTTATTTAACACCAAAGTTTCTCTCTATAACCCGCGGCGGCTTCACATATCATCATACCATGGAAGGTTGCATTGTTGTAGCTCCTTCCGCGAAAGTGACACAAATAAAATACATCAGGGTCAACCAGTAAACTAGAACATGCAATGAGTTTGATCATAAGAGTGAAACCTGGCAGAGAGCTAGGTATGTCTCTTGCATAATACCACAGTAATGAGGGTATCATGTAATCATTGTGAACAGAATTAAAGACATGGAGATCTGATATCTCACTACACATAATGCCGTGGCGCTCAGCTGCCCTAGCCACAATGGCAGAGGTAATAATCTCCTTCCATTGTTTCTTACCAGGGAAGAAACCTGTTGAAAAATACAGCATTATGTACTCTAATAAACCATATTTATCAAGGATAGGAAGCATATCTCCCGTGCTACCGAAAATACTCCCTTCACGTCCACAGTCAGACAATATTCTGTACCTGAATATTCTAGATGAAGTTGTACATGAATTACCAAAGCAAAGTCTGCAAAGAAACAGTAACTTTTTTCTATCAATAAAAGCTGTAATAGAAGGTAAGCCGAGCATACTTAAGCATACAACACGACTTGGCAGTCCTTGTAGTACCTGTGCATTCGTTCTAAATTTAACATGTCGTTATAGCTTAGCGAGCACCATAGCTCGCAGCCGTACAAAGCCTTTGGTAAAATACATGTCTTGTACAACTTAACGCTGGTTAGGGGATTTAACCCAAGGGGACGCACTCCCACTCCCAAAAGAGATAAAAACATACCCCTGCCATTCCTACAGGAATTCGCGATAAGGTCCCTGGCGGCAAAACTAGAATCCAGTATTATACCTAAGTGTTTTGCAGTTCTAGTTTGTTTAAGTGAAATTCCCCCTAATTTCCAATTTCGTCTGTGTTCATTTGAGTTAAACGCTTGTACTGTTTCTCCGAAAACAATAACAACAGTTTTATCTGCCTTAAAGATAAATCTTCATTTACGAGAATATTCATAACAGATGTTAATCATTTCCTGAAGTGCCCCAGGAGACGGGGCTAAAAGCGCGACGTCATCTGCTTGTGTCGGTGAACCAATACAGATGTTCCCGATTTTTGCCCCGTACCTGCTATTGCGTAACTGATTGAGCAGGTCATTAATAAAAAGATTATATAACCATGGGGATAAAACACCCCCTTGCCTACTAATAATACCCTCATAATATACAGCGCTCTTCATATCTGTGTAGCTATTTAAAACTACGCGCCACAATTTCCCGTTGATACAAAAGTCAAATAGTTTCGCGAATTGTCCCGTATGCCATACTCTGTCGGAAGCCTTGCTGCTGTCGAGCAGGCAGGCATAAACCTTGGGTTGACGTTCGACACAGTGGGCTACGCATTCTTGGAGATGATATGAGGCGTTTATAGCTCCCATACCTTGCCTAAAAGCACACTGCATATCATCCGGAAAGCGTAATCCTTGCGCGGAAATAAAACGATCAATACGGTGCCGAACAACCAGCTCCATCAATTTATAAATACATGGCAACAAGGTAATTCCCCTATAATTATTAGGATCGGCATTACTTTTGTGGGGGTTCTTGAGAAAAGTTATGATAGGACCATTTTTCATAGCAGGCGGTATAATTTCTGAGTGCAAGATCAAGATAAATAAATTAACAAGATGATTCTGAAGCGATCTGCCTCCGTGCA
This sequence comes from Sipunculus nudus, assembly GCA_026874595.1. Classification (NCBI taxonomy): domain Eukaryota; kingdom Metazoa; phylum Annelida; class Sipuncula; order Golfingiida; family Sipunculidae; genus Sipunculus; species Sipunculus nudus. Next base: position 44,688,907 of record CM049316.1, read on the forward strand.
AAATGTGCTCATGCATTCACTATACCATCGAACTCACCAGCCTTCCTGGTTTTTAGGCCCTAATAGCCTTTAATAATTCAGTTACAGTAACGGGGTTATCAGGAAAGGGATTATAATTTAATGGAGACTTACGTTTGTAATACTCCAATCTTTCCTCTGTGGCAAATTTAAACTGATCATCAAAATGTGCATAATTATCATCCGAGTATAGCGACTGAAAGTGATAGGCCCACCCTTCCCAAATTTTGAATGGGTCTCTCTCTGTTTTCGACTCAAATTGCATGCCACTAGTAGATTTGTGAGTTTTTCTATTCCGTTTACGTATAGAATACCAAAATTTGTCCACATCTATTTAAAAAAAATTATCAACTTGTTCAAAATGGGCCCGTTCTTGTTCTTCGTAAATTTTTCTCAGCTGTTTACGAAAATCTCGCCTACACTCCTTATAATAAGAATATGAAGGAAACGACTCGCTACGTGGTCTGCCTTCATTGAGCCAATGCGCTCGTGCAAGTTTCATTTTGTCATGAAGGGGCTTTAAATGCGATGTTCATTTAGGTTTAAGATACGGCCTGCGTTTCTTTGGGGGAATTGCACTATCGCCAGCTGTGCGTAGTGACCTCATAATGTCATCATAATATCGTGACAATGTATCTGGCTCAGCATTCTGATCTGTTTGAACACAGATCAAATTAAGAGCACCGTCTAATTTATCCCTATACAAAACATCATTACCATTTGCTTTTATTTTTTCCAATTTAAAACATGACGTTCTATGGGGATAGCATACGCTACTTCAGGTATAAAAAACCGCTAAAATGGTCAGATGTATTAAGATGGGAATCATCTAAAATCTCACAACTGGCAATATCATGATGATCAATGGATATCAAAATATGATCTATCATTGATCTATGAGTATCACTGAATCATCACTATACACCTTCATCTTTAGGGCCATCTCCGTATTCTTTTCGTGGCTATGCTGGGATTTCAGATGGGATCTAACTGATAGGTTTATTTTGCTTGCTCCATCAAGGCTCGCCTGACTGTTGTCGGGTGATGGATAACGTCGCTGGTCTTTAAAACCAACTGGACTTGGACTGCAGATCATGAATTATCTGAACAAGAATCTTTAAAAGTAGGGAGCACTAGGATATCAAAGAACACCGGCCAAGCTGTCTCACTAACTTTATTGCCATGGCCTATATTCCTGACCGTAACCGGCTGTTGTACTCCGCTCCCCCGCTTATCTTGATACCTCATTAAGCCCCGCCTGGCTAATTGCCTGTTCGCTCGTGAGAGTAAACCCTCGATGGATCTGACATACCTAGTGTGATTTTAAGAATAACTATAATCAACTTAAGTCAATGTTCAGATTCTGCGCATTCAATAATTAAGAGACACATTAACAACTGGTGTTCGAATGCTAATATACCGGTATAGCCATCCTGTCCGAGACGCATGACCCAGGAGTAGCACAGGCACTCGCCAAACTGCCCAAATGCGTTATTATTTTTCTCATAGGTTCAATTAAAATTTGCAATATAACAGTTATCAGAAAATATTCTTTCAAGTAACAATTTTATTTTTAGTTTTAAGTCTTTTGGATGCGCTTTTGTTTGAAGGAATCTGGCCAAACGAGAAAAACTTCGGACAAACGAGAAAAACACAGGCTTCCAGCCGGGTCGGTGAGTAGAAAACAGGGGATGTGCCCATTGTTCCTTTAATATCTTTCGCCATCTGCACCTCAGATTCTTAATGTTTGTATGGCATTCATAGGTTAATAAAAATTATGACAAATTATGTCAACATGGTTCATATAGTGTGTCTTCTTTTATTGTCGGCATCTGTTGTAAGTCCGTGTGTAACACCCATAGTTCGTTCCAGTGCCTATTTTTAAAATTGAGATTTTTAACTTCGCGGATTCGTTGCTGTACCTTTATAGGCATCCTAAATTTTGGCCAATGACGGTGGATGGACACGGTTTTTCTGAGCGAGATGGTAATAGGACGCAATTATAATTGCCATTTAATAAAAACGGTATCGTTTTGCTTCATTATTTATGAGTGCCTTTTGATAATTGAAATTTTATATTTCATGCTTTGGGTGGCGCGAGTATATAAGCTTATATAAATAAAGAAATAACATGCCGCGCATGAGAGGTTATTGACCGTTCTCCACAAAGAGGATTTATCTCGGTCAATCATGAGCAATGCGGGCTTAGCATTGCCGATATCCATTCAAATATAACAAAAATGTTGGTCAAACACGCCGAAACCATATTAAACTTTGTGGTTATGAGATTCGAAATTTCTAATAATAATGTCGACAATAATGTCGTTATTGAGAAACCTCCGACTCATTGTTCGGACTAATATCGTGATGTAATCAATGTATTGTCAAACTAATGTCGTTGCCTTTTTTTTGCGGTCTTTTAAACATTCGCGCTTTTCATTATCGCTGTTCAGTGACCGCGAAATTGAAACCACGCAGTTTTGAATGTAAACCAGACCACCGATAATTTCAGACACTGCCGATAGGTGGCGATAACTATCCCTTAAGTCCGTTTTCGGGTCAAAATTAGACCAATGGTAATAGGACCCGTTACTGTGCTTGAATCCAGAAAAAAAATTTATTGTAACTTGTCCCATACACCTTGTTTATACATTACATATGTTAAATATATATTTGTTTGGGTCCTTTGCAATATCCCCTAAATATTCCGGGCAGGTCAAGCACGACTTTGGCACGCATTTTTCCAGCCGATTCGTTAGAAGGGGAGACAGGCTTTGATTGTGAGTTGACCTCAACGAGTGTAACCGGTACAATCTTTGTGTTTGATGCTCAGAAATTATTTTTAGTTTGATTATTGGGAGGCGGACGGGTACAGTGCTACTCCCTCGAAAATTCTCAATATTTAATTCAGCTGAGCGTCATGACCACATGGTCAATAAAAAACATTTTTTTTATTGTTTATTTAAAATCAAATATATGTACAATCTTCTAATCATACACACGCTATGTGATAAATCCATAACAAAACTTACTGTGCATCAAAACAAATATTCCCATACCATACACGATAACATATACATCAAACATATTCTAACCTGAAAAAAAAGAATGACTTAATGTTAATACTATTAACCGTAACATACATTAAGTGAATGCACTAATATACATATATATATACACACATATATACATGCATATACACCAACTTAAATGAAAATTATACAAATGTAAAGACAACGTATAACGTATATAGATCGAAGCTACACCTTAACCCTGGTAAAGTAAATATTAACCAATTCTAATTATTCGAAATAATAAAACATAACATAAACCAATAGCTTAATAATATGGTAAATCCGTTTAGATTAAATTAAGTGTAATCTACTTCTCAAACCTATACTAGGAGTGTTCTACTGCTCACAACATAACTATAGTATGCATATGTATTCGGACGAAGGAAAACACACGAAAATCTAAGTTGTGTTAACATCAGAACATAGAGGCGCAGGTAGAAAAACGCATGAATCCATCCCTAGTCACGAATTATCCTAACAAAATTACAAAATCGAAATAAACCGAACCTTCAGAAATATAGATTCATTCAATATAATTTTCTTATTGAACGGACGCTTTCTGGCTGTAATATTTAATTTCTGACATAATCTTAACATTTCTCTATAAATAATAGGTTGATGTTTACAATTCTTACTGTTTACCTCATACTCGCCTTCTAAAATGTTCTTTCCAAAATTAATACCCTTATACAGTCCGATGAAAAAATCTGCTAATATTCGACATTTATGATTCATTTTTAACACCTTAAACTACCAATTCACCCTTTGTGACTCAACCTTTAATGAAATTTTAACTAAGTAATGTCCACCTTTATCTCTTGGAAGAGATAATCAATTCTCCCGATAATCAATTTTACACCGAATGGCCGCAGCCCTGGACTCTTTGTCGTAAAAATCCTTTAATTGTGTTTCTAAATTTAGTAGCCGTTCGACCCTGGATTCTTTCCCCTGTTCGTAATTTAACAATACTTGGTTGTAACTCTGTTCTAAAAATAACTGTTGGCGTTTCTCAGCCTTGACCTTTGCTTTACAGTAGTCCCTTTTTATAGCTTTTATTTTTATTTTACCCAAATCCCACCATTTTAAAAAATTTGAATAACGAAACTTTTGCTAGCGCCAATATCTCCAAAATGCTCTTATGGTTTCATTTTATTTGGCATCTTTTAAAAATGAACAGTTAAAATGCCAGTTACCTGGTCCTTTAGGGATATTATTGTCTTCAAGAACCAATAAAAAAAAATCACGATCAGACAGAACACACCTGATGATTTTACACATCTTAACTGGAATTAAACGACTAGCATAGATACAGTCCAGACGAGAATGAATATTTAAAGTAAACTTTTTTTATTACACAAAAGGAAAAATATACATACATATATACATAATAACATACATAAATAGGCAATGTATAACAAGGGGACATGAACATTTACAAACATAAAGAAAATCTTTCAACACATGCAACTAATTTTTACATACTTAAAACATAGAGCAAAATGCATGATATTAAATATATATTGATAAAGAATGTGTCAGTATTTGCACAACATATTGCAGACATCACTAAAAACAAAACAAGAGAAAAAATAACTTAATCTGACCGCACTGGTCAGCTTGCATGTTCATTCCAATGTAATATCAATTTTCTAAACCCACAATCATTTTTAGTCTGGTACAGATGGTTTCATGTTTTGATAGTTTTCCTTTTGATATTGCGACCTGTTTTTCAATAGTATGGTAAGTTCTAATCAATTTAATGGCACTGTTGATTGACAATGATTGCTCTTTGTATTTTGTAATATATGTATAATATTTTACAATCAGTATAATTTTATCTAGCAACTGATCTGAGCTTACATTAAAAAGTATTACTGTAAGTGAAAAGATATTCGGAAAATCTGAATTCTTTAACCATTTACGAACACCATTCCACAAGTCTTTTACAAAATTACAGTCATGAAATATATGTAGTAGGGTTTCCTTCTCTTTTTTTACAGAAAGAACAGTACTCATGCTCTTTAATACCAGCTTTTACAAGAAATGGATTTAATGCAAGAATATTATGTAATATCTTAAATTGAAAATATCTAAGCTTTGTTGATATTGTTATTGAATATATATTTTTTAAAGCCATAAGGACTCTGTCCTTATCACAGTCCACAATGTCTTGATGCCATAAAAAAATACTATTTTCTGGGTGTAGATATCTCCTTTCTAAAAGATTTACATATATAGTTTTTACCGGTTTTGTCATCTTTAGAATGTTATCAATTTTAAAATCTGAGGTAGAAACGTCTTGTTTGTTTCTTATTTATTGTTTCCATTTTGCTGGTATTGAGTGTATAATACTATTATAAGTCAATGTTTTTACATCAATGCCATAAATCTGTCCTATTTCACCAGGAGTGTAGAATACATCAGAATTGTTCACCTTCTTTCTTAAATTGTTGATTAATCTGATACCTGCATTGCACCAAGTTTTATTGAATACAATTTGTCCACCTATTTTTAGGTGAGAGTTTATCCAAAAAAATATTTGATTTAAATAATCATTTGTTGTGTCTGGAGTATGATAGTTATATTTACACCAATCATATAAAACTTCTTTCCAGAATATAGTGTTCTATTTGAGGAAACAAAGTTGATCCAGATCTTCAGCATTTACATTGCATTTGAATAAATATTCACTGAAATTATTAAAACTACAGTCAACTAGCTGTCTCCATCCTTGTTTCAAATCTGAGCTCAATAATCTATTCATCCAAGCGATTTTAGTAGCTTGTAATTTTTACCATATGTCGACCATATTTAAACCGCCATTATTTTTAGATGCTATCAAAGTTAATCTTTTTACTTTATCTTTTTTGTTATTCCTTATGAAATTAAAAAGCTTGCTTTCAACTGTTTTTAAAAAAGATACTGGAGGTTTAGGTAAAACAGACAACTGGTACTGCAGCTGTGATATCAAAACAGATTTAATTACTGTGATCTTACCAATTGGTGTTAGCTCCCTTTTGGACCAAATATTAATTAGTTGCTTAATTTAGTTTATTAATGGCAAAAAGTTCATTTCATAAAGATTTTGGAGTGTACTATTAATCTTAATACCTAAAATTGTAATCGGTTCTTTAGTCCATTATAGACCAAGTTTTATTATCTCGTCTTTATTGAATTCATGATTACTAATGGGCATAAATGCTGTTTTTTCTATGTTTATTTTTAAACCACTTACGTTTTGGAATCTTTTTAAATTGTTCTATAGCCTCTTTTACCACCGGTTGTCTACCTCTTATAAATACTGTAGTATCATCCGCATATTGAGAAATAATATGTTTCACATTTCCAATCTTCATGCCTTTAATATTATTATTGTCTCTAATTTTTGCAGCTAACAGTTCAGCCGAAATAATAAATAGATATGGTGAAAAAGGACAGCCTTGTCTGACTCCTCTGCTAACTGTGAAAAACCTGGAGGCCCACCCATTATTTATATCACATGATGATATACCTTTATAAAATACTACGATCCATTTACAGAAAATATCACCGAAGTTGTAGTGTTTTAATGATTTCTGAATAAACGACCATTCTAATAAATCGAAAGCCTTTTCAAAATCTATTGTTATTAAATTGGCATTTATTTTATTTGTAGTACAATAATTCATCAAATTATAAATTCTACTGAAGCTCTCACCAATATATCTGTTTTTCAGAAAGCCAGTCTGATCTGGATGGATTAAGTTTTGGAGAAACCTCTGTAATCTACAAGCCATACATTTAGTCAGTAATTTAGAATCTGTATTTAATAAAGATATTGGTCTCCGATTCTTAAGCAGAGTTGTGTCTTTTGATTTTTTTTGGGATCAGTGTGATAATTCATTGTCGTTGAGTAATGTTTAAACTGCCCTTTGCAAAAGAATATTTGTAAGCAGCTATCAGATCCGTTTTAATTTCATGCCAAAAGAATTTATAAAATTCCACTGTTAAACCATCAGATCCAGGGGTTTTGCCATTTTTAAAAGATTTTAAACATTTAAATAATTTTTCATCTGACAATTCACTATCACAAAATATTTTATTTTCATCTGATAAGGTATTTTCTATCGGAGTTAAGGAATCTCCATACTGGTCTTCAGTTGGTGCTAAATCAGCTGAAGAATATAATGCTTTGTAGTAATTTTCTGCCTCTTTTAATTTATCCTCAGATTTAGTTACAGGTCTATTATTAACGTTTAGCTTTGTTAAAATTTTATTATTAAATAGTCTTTTCTCTAAATTAAAAAAGTATTAGGATGGTTTTTCCCCATCCGAAACCATCTGGTCTTACATCTGAACATTGCTGCTTCTGCTTTTTCTTGAACTATTTTCTCAATTTCTGATTTTTTATCTTTTATATCTTCCATAATTCTTTCATCAGGGTTGTTGGTATATTGTTCTTCTAAATGTTTCAAATTATTTTCTAACTGATGTAACAAAGTCCTTTTTTGTTTATTAATTCTGAAAGAATATGCTATTGTGGCACCTCTTATCTTACACTTAATTGTGTCCCAAAATAAAGCTGGGTCTGCACTTTTATTAAATTCTTTTGTCTCTTTAATGGTTTCTTTAACTAATTCTACATAATCTTTATTACATAAATATTTAGAATTAAATTTCCAGAATCATGGCCCTCTTTTATCAAGATTTAGGTCGAGTGTAACTTTAACAGTGAAATGATCAGTTTTAAATCCTGGTAAAATCCAATCTGCAAAATAGTGCAGTGGGGTTAAGTCTCTTCCAAGTATACTGCAATTTTGTAGGATGTTGTTCTCTCCATATATCCAATAAATCTAAGTCATCTATCCATGAGTTTATCAGTGTTTGTGATCTGAAGTGTGTATAAGGAGTGCCTCCTTTTTTATCTCTATCCATATTAAGAACAAGATTAAAGTCACCTGCTAACAATCTATTATCATTTGGCAGTGATTCAACAATTTCCATAATATTAATAAAGAAAACAGGGTCATCCTGGTTAGGCCCATATAAATTAACTAGAGTAATTCTTATATCTTCTAATGATATATCTAATATTAAAAATCGACCATCCTCACAGCACTTAATTTCATGAATATCAAAACTTAAATTATTTTCAGCAAAATACAGACTCCTTTGGAATTACTTGTACCATGGGAGAAAAATATTTTACCTCCCCATTCAGCTCCCCATCTATTCTCTTCATTAACAGTGCTATGGGTTTCTTGTAATAATATAACTTCAGCACTACATCTTTGTAACCATAGAAAAGTTTCCCTTCGTTTTTTAAATCTCTTAATCCTCTAACATTTAATGATATTATATCAGTGAATTATATATATACAAAGCAACACTTATCTGAAAGTTATAGGATACAGGTAGTGATAGACTGTTACATTGAATGCCTGCATTAAACACAATGAAAGTCAAGTTACTGGACACAATAATTGAAACCAACATAAACTGACATAGCTTACATGAATAAACATTTAACATGGAGACACTACTAATCAGGAACAGTGCCACAATATACAACCACCGGTTCGAATAAAGTGACCGAGGAACCTTGTCTTGTCTAGGGTACTGTGCTACAGCTCATTCGCCTATAGCACATAATATGAAGAAAAAAGAACAAAATGGCTTATTTAGTTTTCCTGCATATGCTTAGACAGAGGATCAACATCCTTCCAAGTATTTATTATTGAAATAGTATTAACATGTGATCTTATTTCAAGATTGTGATATTTTACACTTTGCATTGGTAATCTCCCTATTGAAAAAAACTGACAACATGAAACCTGAAAGGTGAGACATCCTAAGAATCACCTTTATATTTTGGTACTTGTTATTATGAAAACAATTCAACTCTTAATTTTCATTTTCTCCAGCATGGAAACCATATTTCAAGGAAAAAAATATTGAAAAAGAAAAAAAGGAGACAAGAAGAAAAAAGATAAATAAATAAAAAAATAACTCAGTATGCAGTAAATGTATCTTGTCAAGTGATACCAACTGCCAGCTACAGGTATACATCACTTAACTAATCTCGGGAACTATTATAATTAATAGTAAAAGTGGTTAAAACAATGTATTTTATTACTGGTTTTATAGTGTGTGCGTTACCTGAAGTGACATTACTGTATTAAGAGCTGCCTATGTTAAAATTCATTTATCTGGTAGAAATCAGTACATATCTACTACCTAAAATACATTAATGCAATTAACACCACCAGCATGTTAATGCCAAATATCAGACATCTAATCATTACGCCTAAACTAATACATTGGGTTAGATTTTGATAAAGCATTCAAGCAGACTTGCACTTTCAGTTCTCCCTCCTACCACAAGGTAAAAGAATATATGAAGTATAGCCTGTGTTGTTTAAGGGATGTGTATACTTGACCCCACTGAATGAGCAAATCAGAGGGGTTCCAAATAACTTTAAGAAATGTTAACCTGCCAATAACATTTTAGTTCTACGTAGTAGTTTAGAAGACTGCCCTGAGCCATATCAGATTAAACAAGTATAAATAAAACATTGTACAAAAACCGAGGAGAAGCATTTTGGAGTTGAGTAAAACTTTATAATTAGGTACCATTGAGGGATTTAAAACTTCTGTGAATACAGTCCGAAGACTATCTTGCCCTCGTATGGACAAAAAGCCATATGTATATGAGAAAATAAAATACAGGCTGGACTTTAAGTGGGACATTACCAGATTATAGAATTTGGTTAGTGAAAATGTACTTATGTAAGTCTCGATAATATAATAAAATGAATGCAGAAGTACTGGCGAGATTACATAAATCCAAGAACTATATATTACCTCTTTGTGTAAGTCTCGATAATATAATAAAACGAATGCAGAAGTACTGGCGAGATTACATAAATCCAAGAACTTAATATTACCTCTTTGTGATAAAGAGGTTAAAACAATAGTGGTTGAACAAGTATAACATTATTCTGGTTGAAAATCAACTCAATATTCCTCTAGTTCAGCACAATATTTGTTTACCATGAAGAAGTCATAATCTGGAAATGAGAATGTACAAGTATATAAGGAAACTTTGGGTGGCAACAGATATTAATCCATCAATGTATTTTTTTCACAGACTGTTGAAACTTAATTTGAAGCTGTCTCTATACAATAATGAACCAATGTGTCCGCAAATCTAATTGTATGGCAGTTGAGGTGTATACATACATTAGTGTACGAATTTCAAAACACTGGACCAGCATATACAGTTGCATATACTTCAAAATTACAATATAAAGGAGCATCAACATATAGACTTAACACATCCTAACTGCGTCTTCAATGAGACTGTACCCTGGCCATATACGTGTTATGTAGTATGATGCATTGTAGAAAATTCAAAGCATATGAACAACATTATACATGCATAAATAAGCACTGTTATGATTATCCACTAGTCCAGCGTATCCACTGTTAATGCCTTAAAATTACAATATAGTGCACAAGGCTCATCAATATAGTTACCACATCCTAACCAAGGTTACGATGAAACTGTTCCCTGGGCACATAAGGGTTAATGGCACTCACATGTACTGTATAGTGTGGTATGCTGTGAATGATTCAGAGTATATAGACAACATTATGCTTGCATCAATTAGAACTGCAAGGATTGTCACTCATGAAACAAAATTATGTGATTTTACACAGGTTACTTGATCACATTTTCCAATATACAGCGCTAATAACAACTGTAATAAGTTGTTGTAATAACGAAGTATGTATGTACAATTGTCCGAACTCTGGGGCAGCATATACACTGTAGATGCCTCAAAATAACAATATAACGTGCAGAAGGGTCATCAACATTTAGACTTAACAAATCAGAACCAAGTCTTTAATGTAAAATGTTCCCTGGCCACGTCAGTGTTAGTAACACCTATAGACATTGTATAGTAAATTATATGATATACTATGAAAACAAATCGGGGTATATAGACGGCATCATGCATGCGTCAATTAGTACTGGTAGGATTCACACCTATAAAGCATAATCCTGTGATTTTACAAGTAATATAATCACAATAAGTGATAATAATAACCACTGTCCGAGCATACTTTTGTTGTTGTGCTGGCATCATAACGTCGATACTCGTTAGTGCATCCTACTGTCGCTAATATTTCTTGTGTAACGATTTAATGTCATAATAATCATAATTATTAATATTAATAACAATAAAATATTACCATACCTTAAACTGTAACTACAGATATAGTACATCAGCCAGAGGGTTCACCGGTAACAAACAGGTGACAATTGCTATCAATGTTTTTTTTGAAAGGTGTATATGTGTGTAGATAATAAAAATGCCTGATAGCAGTATGAAAGAGGTAGCTTTCTGTAAAATATCAGCCTGTTTCGAAATGTACTTGCACCGAAAATGCAATTTTGCGAGACACACTGTTATATATATAAATTATTAGGTTATAACATCTTTTATAATGCCTGCTTAAAAACAAGTTTGATGTCAGTTGATAGCAGACATTTATAGCATTCATCTGGTCTGTCATTTATGTATATAGCTTTCCAAATTCAAAAGATATGATTACTTTTCCTCACCCTGTATCATAGCAATTTGTATAATTTTAGCTAATTTATTAAAAAAACGAGGTTTATTTCTGATAAGCCCAACCGTGACCAGTTTGGTTTAATGAAGTGATTAATGAAGTCTGAAATCTTTTAGCTGAAAAAAAAAACATGTCTGGCACCCAACTACAATTTGTGGATTTGGGCGTGGTCACAGAAAGGTGTTTTTCCGTTCTTTTTTTTAGCTGATACATGTCCCATTGCCACCAACTGTCTGTAGAAACAATTATTGCCTGGTTAATGTTTTTTAGTACTCTTGTGTCGCACTTATCGAATCCTGATTGGTTAATCCTTCCCAATTATTCCACGTGGCTGCCATCGGGGGCTGATATATATACTAAAACTCAGATGTCGCAAGCCGAATGTCACACATGACATGTATGCAGGCACAGGTACTCGGCTAGTTGTTTGAATATATGTTTTTGCATGTCTCCGGTTGAAAAAAGTAAAGGGCGACAAGTCATTTTAAGCAGTATATTTTTATTTGTACGTTTTTGTTATATTGGTGCCTATGTCACTTGTGTTATCGTACAAACTAGCCCGCTTTATCTGCACTTCTGTCTAAAATTCGCTTTCTTGCACGAAATATAAAAGAGCCTCCGGCTGAGAGAGGGCTATGTTGTCTGCTGAAATGTTTCAATGCAAATATTTCCTGCAAAATTAACATATAAAATCAAGGCAAGAGCAGTAAATGTACCTAGAGATTTGGCTTGGGTTGCAACATAAATAAATGACGGATATTGCGGTTGCCTTTGTGTCAGGACTAATTGTGGAGCAGAGTTGCAAGTTTTATACTATTAACATTTCTGACAGGAGAGGGATTTCTAAATAAATACCACTTCCTATAACGGAAACCAGATGTTAATTTGAACTGTGGGGCAAACAGAGTTTCAACAAGAATAAATACCAGTTTGCTATATTACCAGTAAGTGCAAAGACTCATCCTGTTCCAGTTTTATGTAAATATAAGGTCTAGTAAATGCTAGTGATAAGCCCAAATTAATAAAATCAGTTGTTGAGTTTGAACAAATCTAATTTAATTCTAACCTGCTTTGACTCAGGAGTTCAGGGATAATGTTTCAATCAAAACTCTAGTAGTCCAGTCTCAACTAACCTTACCAGTTTGGAAGACATACATGGTTCGCCTTGGGCTATGTACTTGCACCATAGAGCGCCATTAAGATCCTTTTGTTTTAATAATTAAAATGCAATTTTTCCACTAAACGGTCAAAGCAATTTGTGTCTTGTCATTCCCCAGGTTTGACGGAGATCATGTTAATCACTGACTGTTTTACTGGCCGAACAATTATAATATCAATGGGGTTTATGGTTTTGCATTTAAGAGAATATCATCTCTCTCTTAGTAGAATATAATTGTAACTGTTAGATCACAAAATGAAGGTACATATTCTATTATAAGAAACACACATGATAATAAACATGAAAGTAACTGATTTGTCATTCTTCTGGTGTTTTCTATTTTAATTCCTTGCAAGTGTTAACTTTCTTATGACTTGATTTGGCAAGGTAGCCAGGCTTGAAATAACTATAAGATATAATAGACTTATAAAAGCCCCGGTGATAATCCAAAATAAAAATGACGAAATGATTTTCAAATTCCCTTCGGTATTATCTTTCCAACCATGAAAAATAGAACAAATCAGATTTGATGTTTTTCTGTCGGAAAGCAATTGCATATGTATACGATTATGAACTTATAAACTGTTATTGCTTATTTTCTATTTAAACTAACATTGAATATTACTTAGATAATTTTATTTTGGAATATGAAAGTTCAACATACACAGAGGCCTAGTGAAATAATGTAACAAACAATTCCTTAAGAAGTCTTTATCACACAGCGAACATTCACGCTGAACAGTGAAACTTTACATAAGTAAACAAATTCTATATCTTAAATATATTATAATCTGTTACCTCTACTGTTGATGTTAAATGTTTAACTTTACTAAGTGCCCCACTGGACATAATGCTCAGCCGAATCTATATTGGTCAGTGATATAATTCTTATCGACTAAGGAGAGTTTAAGAGAACCTGTATACACAACGTCTGAACATCCCAGTTCTAGCGATTACGAATTGTGCCTTGATATATATCACACTGATAATTGCAGTCTGTCATTCACAAAAAGAAAAAAGTCTTACATTATCTTTTTGCATTGTTCATAATCGCAAATAATGATGGAACAAAAGAGATTGAAACTAAGAAATACCATTTCAGCTCCAGTCAATCATAATCGGTAAGCTACATAAAGATTAAATTTTCTTACCATTCAGAAAAAACTCAAAATGTAACGGTTTTTCTCGCAGAAGATAGGTAAACATAACTTGTGCCATTTGTAGCTTATGTACTCGTAAAAGTTTTTTTAGTCACATGATCAATGTTTGGTAAAACACATTACAAATTTTAGTTAAAATCGAATATATGAAAAACAACAATAAGCGAATATTTTGTTATTTCCTTACTTCAGTAGGAAGACCTGAAAAAGATCATTTGGACCCATGTCAACATAAGTGGCAATACTTGCAACTAACGCTGACATTCCAGTCATGGGATCAATATGCTGAGTACTGGTCATAACATTATGAATAAGAACACTTGTGATCAGCAAAAGTTAAAATAGAGTAAAGACAAATCTTATAATAATCCAGCACACTTCATACTTACTTAGTCATCTTTTGATCATCTCCAATGAATAAGCCATGGAATGAAAGGGTTATATTTTTTTGGCTTGCACAAGTTAGGACAACCTATAGCTTACAAAAAAAATACCAGTCCAGTGATCAATATTACCACAGAACATGGAGATGACAGTTGCGGCAGTTCCTGCTGTATTCGGATACCGACATAACGTTATATCTGTTGACATATTCTATATATGGAGTATTTTTCTTAAGAGTGAGGCAGAAGGGGGGGGGGGGTCCAGGTGGTCCGCCGCCCCCCTGTCCAGTCGCAACAACTTTTTAATGGTTTCAGACTAAGTTTTGTGTCCTAGAATCCAAGCCCCCCTTTTCCGGACCATGGGACCTTTTTTACAGGTTTTGCCATCGGTCCTGGCGTGGACCCCTCCTTCCTTAAATCCTGGATCTGCCCCTGGGGGCATAAGAAAGTATAACTGTAGGTAAACACCTATTGATCATAATGATACTAATTGAAAAGATTATTTTGCTGGATATAAGTTATGCATATAAAGTTGTATGAAGTAAACTTATATAACCACTCCTTGGTCGTTTTTCCCAGGGGTGAGTGTAATCATAAGAATAAATAACTTAGACAGTATACACCCAGTGGTCATAAATAGCATGTCATACTGAAGCGTATGGTTTAAGCTATCATTTGAAATTAAATTTGACTGGATACTTTTTGCATATTTAGTAGAATGGAGCTTATAACCACTCTGAAGTCGGTGTCCTTGAAATGAAAAAAATATACGTCTTCCGACATAAAACCCATTTATTCACTGAAAGCTACCACTTTCATGCTGCTATCAGGCATTTTTATTACCTACACATGTATACCTATCAAGCACACATGATGAAAATTTGTCACCAAAATGGTACCGATGACCCGAATTTTGGGGTCTGGCTGAAGTACTAATACAATTACAGTGTGTGAACTATAACCACTTGGTCTTACCGTTAACGGTTAAGTTTCAAACGTACATTTGAATCAATAAGGAGTTTTGACATAAAGTTTAGTAAGAAGAAGCTTTAGATCTCTATAAAAAGAATAATTTACAGACCTGATTTATAATCATATACACTACGTTCGACTCCAGTCGACAACACATCCTAAAGGCCAACATGGTTTGAGTGATATTTAAGGTATTTTCCTATGAAAACAAGTTTTTGTTATCCGGTAGGTCTCTGCTATCAGCACTCGGAGATTCGTGTAACCAGCACTACCTGGTGTCTGATGCTTGAACCTGGATGACTCTGGGTTTTCGCGGAAAGCACGTGGGAATGTCACCTGTACGTTGACCAATGATCACATATGAAGGCACATATAATTGTCTATGAAGGCTGACTGGCCCGAGTCTCCGCATCTTGAATTGGGACCTCTTTTCCGTCGATAATGAGTTTACCCCGCCAAAAGCGGACTTTACACTTGTTCTTATGGGCTGCCTGCATTTGAGGTGTCGCTTTCCTTTTAAGCCGATAATCATCTTGTGTCAGGTCTTCGACAAAGATCTCGCCCCTGCCCTTATGGCGGTCCCGCACTCTCTGTGCCCCGAGGATTTCGTTCCGCTTTGGACGACTATAAAACTTTCCAATAATGTGACGGTGACCCCGGCTTCTCTGTTTTCCCTTGCGGTGTGCGTTTTCTATTCTGTCTTTGATTGTTTCCATGGGCATGTCGCCAAACAGTTTTTGTTCATAGATCACTTTGGCCATTATTTCCTGGCAATCTTCGCCTTTGTGTTCTGACGCACCGACAAGTGGCAAATTATACTCCCGACTGTATCTTTCAAAATTGTCAATCTTTTCAATAATGGAGCATAAACGTTCATCTTTCTCCTTGTTTTTCTTTAATCTCTCTATTTCTGTTTTTAACGCCTTATACTCAGCTTCAGCTTTTTCTACCCTGGACTCTGTCTCTTTCACTGTATTCTGAGTAAATTCCAAATTTTCTATTGTTCAATCCACTATTTTACCTAAATCTGTATTCACCTCTTCAATTTTTTTAACATCTGCTTTCAGTTCATCAATATCCTTTTGCAGAGAAATTTTTAATTCCTCTAGGGCCGTTGTAAGAGTCTGTTGCAGCTGACCAATCTTGGAATCTATCATGTCCGTAATAGACTCTGTGGACCTTTACGGGCTTTGCTCTCTATTGTCTCGTGACGTACTAGCACTTTTGCCCCTTTTCTTGCTGGTTTCAAGGAATTTCTCCATACTATATTGCTCCAGATTTCCAGTATCACTTTTGCTCATAGCTCTAGTCTGTACACTTAGTGCATCTGCCATTTGTCCTCACAAAATCATAAGTTTTGGCGAGAGCTCTAACATGGTGATCCTCTACGCCGCCATGTTGCACCGGAAGTCCACTATTTAAAGTAAACTTATGGAAAGTACACATTTTCCGATCAGGATTTAGATGTCTGTAGACATCCAGCAACATACACTTATCTATAAGAACATTGAATTCATTACTCCCAATCAAACAATCTTTACGTTTAGTGCTACCACCATGCTTATCTAAATTAATGTTTTCAATAAAATTAAAATCCCCGACAATCATCACCGGATGATTAACCATATCATTAACTAAAATAAAATCTTGGAACCGTTTAAGAAATATTGTTCTTTCGCTTTTATAATTCGGATAGTATACATTTATAATATTGTATGGAGAGATATGTATGGAAAATAATATAATTACAATTCTGCCTTCGTTGTCTGATTGGTCTGTAGAATATTAAAATCTGGCTCCTCTGAAAACCAAATGGCTACACCATTTCGCCTTTGCATGGCCTCACTACAAAAATATGCCCTCCCCAACGGCGCACATCTTTTACTATTTTTCCAAAAAAGGCCGTATCGCTTGGGACACAATATTATTAGGGACGTTTAGCGACAACCCTCTGAAGGAGACCCACACCGGCCTACTCAGTTCGGCCTGGTGGATCTCAAGATTCATACCTAAACATTGTACGCCTTCGTACAGCACAACCTCCGCCGTCCTTTCGTTACAGAACACAAGCCGGAGCGTCTTAGCACTAAGCGTGTGGGCTGCCACCAGTCGTTCGGCGTACTTGTTTGACAGTTCTTGAATTGCTTCGTACAAAGTTTCCACACTGAATTCATGAACTGAATGACTACACTCTCTTTCGGATGGAGAAGTTTACTGATCCGCATGGGACCGCGTGGTGCGGACCCTGACCACGGACCAGTGGCCATACTTCTAACACGGTTGAACAATGGGTCCCCCGTGTCAAGTGCGACGACACCAAACGAAGGCCAATAAACATATAGCAATGACCCTTCGTCCGCTGAATAATTCTGGTTTAATCAAACACCAAATACCAATAGATGGCGCTACCGCTGGAAAACTTTTCGGGTTATACTGGCACAATCACACAGCCATGTGTCAATAAAAATGATTAATCATATAGCAATGACCTTTCGTCCGTAATGTTATATTGGTCGGGTTTCAGCGTACAAATATGTTCGAACTAATTTACAGGTAGTAAAATTATAACATTATTTGTCCGATAAGCCTATTAAAATCATATTATACTTCCGTTATCAATAAAAAAGTAAACACATTGTTATTGAATAATTTACAAATGAAATATAACAAAGATTAAAATGTTATCTTTATTTAACATTTGATAATTTTATAATAAATTGCTGAATAATTCTGGTTTTGTCAAATACCAATAGATGGCGCTACCGCTGGAAAAGTTTCTGTTTATACTGGCACAATCACAGCCAAGAGTCAAAAAAATTATAAATATGTTAAAAACTTTGTCAGTGCCTAACATAAGAGGTTATTGACAAATCTCAACAAAAAGGGTTCATCTTAATCAATGATAAATCTCATCCCGCATTGACAATATTCGTTCAAAATACAACCAAAATGAAGTATTTGATCATTAAGCATAGTTTATATTGACTAAACCTGTAGATTTTTGTTTGGCGGTGTAATATCGGGAACCACCATTAATCGGGTGTTTTAGAGTAGACCCCCTGCAAATCTGCACAAGATTAGCTTTTCGGGATGTGTCAAACCAGAGGGGAAACTTTCCCCAACAGACATTGGGACTGCATTCGTATGATAGGAGTTGTCTTATGAAAGGGGCAAGCAGAATTTGACAGATTTAAATAGGCGTCTGGCCGGTCTTGTGTTCCATTTTCTGCCGCCGATGTACTGGCTGAACTTTGAACAATTAACATGTGATCCTCCTGTGGCGGAATAATATAATGATCCATTACACCCACAGAAGATCCATGAATGTCAAGCATTGTTCCAACAGATCATGCCCCAGCGTGAAGGTTGATAATAATCAATTAACAAATTTCAGACAGGCGATCCTTTTGCATAATGATGAAATGGCCACAGCCAGTATCACTGCATCATCACTATACACCTTCACCTTCAGGGCCATCTCCGTATTTTTTTCGTGGCTGTGCTGGGATATCAGATGGGATTACATGTGTGATTATTTTTCTCATAGGTTCAATTAAAATTGGCAAAAAGTAAGCCGGGTCGGTAAGTAGGAAACGAGGGGTGTGCCCATTGTTCCTTTAATATCGGTCAATCATGCGCAATTGCATTGCCGATATCCATTCAAATATAACAAAAATTTTGGTCAAACACGCCGAAACCATATTTAACTTTGTGGGTATGAGATTCAAAATTTATATGATTTGTCCTGGCCTATATTCCTGACCGTAACCGGCTATTCTCCGTTTTCTTTTCGTGGCTGTGCCGGGATTTCAGATAGTATCTTACTGACTTGTTTTACGGAACCTAATAACCACAGATCACGTGGTCGTGACGAGCATAAATATATTTTATGGAGATAAAAAAAAAATAGATTCTGATACACTAGGCAGCGTGAAATGTCTAGGGGAATGAATAAAGAAGTCAGTATTTTTTGTTAACAAATAATTATAATTTATTTTAAAACAACCCTAACATTACAAACACTATACCAATACAATTACACAGTATAACAACAGTATAACAGTAAATCAATACAATTACCAAGTATAATAAATGAAGTGTACAGTACCAGATCGAGTGTCCGGATCCCAGGCTTTTCTGGATACAACCAATGTTACAGCTCAATAAGTCCTTTAAAACTAATAATCCACGTAAACAATTTAAATAATCCAAAGTAAAGCTCTTGTAATAATCCCGAAGGCAAACTGGAGACAGTCCCACTAAATCTGCATAGTTCGTAGAATCCCTGACACTACTGCAATTATCGGATAGGTCCAAAACTGACTCACACTCTTCCGTGTCCGCTGGAATTTTTCTCTCTTCCCTCGGCTCTAAACTCAGCCCCTATAACTTTTCACCTCAAGCCCAGAACTTTCTATTTCATGAACAATCAAAAGAACACAACAAGACACCCGCTCATAGAGGGCGAACAGCCCAGGAAATTCCAGATTAGCACGAACGCTGTGTCTTTACACGCCAGGTCAACCAGTACGGATTACACCGAGCGCTGTGTCTCTACACGCCATAGCAACGCCAAAGGCTTGAGCCTAAAACGAATTAGAATGTCAACAACGCACAATAAAAGAGACACCTGTAACACTCGGTTTATTTTGCCTGCTCCACCAAGGCTCGCCTGGCTGGTGTCTGGTGATGGATAACGTCGCTGGTCTTGAAAACTCACTGGAGTTGGACTGCAGATTATGAATTGTCTGAACAAGAATTTTTAAAAGGAAGGAGCACTCGGATATCAAAGAACACCGGCCAAGCTGTCTCACTAACTTTATTGCCATGGCCTATATTCCTGACCGTAACCTGCTGTTGTACTCCGCACCCCCGCTTATCTTGATACCTCATTAAGCCCCGCCTGGCTAATTGCCTGTACTCTCGTGAGAGTAAACTCTCGATGGATCTGACATACCTGATGTGATTTTTAAAATTATTATAAACAACTGAAGTGAATGTTCATATCATTCAATAATTAAGAGACACATTTACAACGGGTGTTCTCATGCTCATATACCGGTAGCCATTTTGTCCAAGACGCATGACCGAGGAGTAACACAGGCACTCGCAAAAACTGCATACATGCGTAATTATTTTTCAATTAAAATTGGCAATATTACACTCATCAGAAAATATTCTTTCAAGTAACTATTTTATTGTTAGTGTTATGTCTTTTTGATGCGATTTGTTTGAGGGAATCTGGCCAAACGAGACAAACTTCGGACAAACGAGAAAAACACAGGCTTCCAGCCGGGTCAGTGAGTTAAATACAGGGACGTGCCCATTGTTCTTTTAATATCGTTCGCCACCTGCACGTCAGATTCTTAATGTTTGTGCAGGGGACGGACGTTTTGGACACGGACGGTCCGGACTAGGACATTCCGGACTAGGACGTTTCGGACAGGCCTTTTTGCAAGGGAGGATGTTCAATTTTATTACTAGAAAATAAAATTTTGTTATTATAATTTTAGTGTACATCAATGTACCCATATGTTTAATGATATAATATTCATTTGCCTCCAAAATATGGGAATTAATTGTTTGATTATTTTACCATTTAAAATATCCTTTTTGAATGTATCAATGTATATATGTTTACTGATACAATTTCTCTCCTCCTGATCAATACTATTGCATTAAAATAACCCTTTCAAATATGACTGTGAATGTATCAGTGCATTCATATATATTTATTGATGATATAATATTCCTTTGCCTCCAAAAATGGTGATTGATTATATTATTATCATATAACATTTAAAATATCCTGTTTGAATGTATCAATGAATATATTTACGGAAACAATTTTTTAACAGAAAGGTATATATCCTGTTTAACTATTGATCTAATAGGAAAGGATATAACACTTAGTTACTTGACCTGAGTAAATAACAGCTTGCACTAATAACAAACTTACTGAGTGGATTTCCTTATGCATGTGCATAGGCCTTGCCACTGAGCAGTTTACCCTTTGGAGAGTTAGATTGAGTAAATCACCCAGGCACATCTTGCTTGAATGAGTTAATGCTTAATTAAGCTAATTACTGCTCACCTAATATAAGTGCATGATTAAATACATTTTTTGTAGTTTTCATAGTGTTATTTAACAAAATGTTCTCTTGTCACTGTTTCACTCAATTCTGTTTTCACAGTTTTGCTTCCTTACAAAAACTGCCTGAAAAAACTGTATTCTTTTTGCTTACAAATACCACAAAATTAACCCCAAATTAATCCCTATATAAAGGAGGCAAATGAACATTATATCATTAAACATATGGGTACATTGATACACTAAAAATTATCATAGCAAAAGGTAATTTTCTGGTAATAATATTGATCTGTCCGAAATATCCTCCCTTGCAAAAAGGCCTGTCCGAAACGTCCTATAGTCCTAGTCCTAGTCCGGAATGTCCTAGTCCGGAATGCCCGTGTCCGGAACGTCCGTCCACCTAATGGATCGTTATATTATTTCGCCACAGGAGAATCACATTTTAATTGTTCAAAGTTCACGACTGGCACACAAAATATTGCTATATGGTCACCTACTTCGTCCCGGTGAACAAAATACGCAATAAACCCCCATAAAATACTAGAGCTCATTCCGGGGAATATTTACGCATAGATGGCCCCTAAAATTTGATCAATTGTTCCTTGTATCATTGCCGATTTATCCTGAAAATGTCATTAAACCCCGATGAGGACTTTTTATGTTATCGTGCTAACAGGTAAATAGATAGACAAACATACGCGCCCAAAAAAACATAACCCCCACTGCTAGACTTGGCGGAAGTAATAATGGCGGGCCAGCAAACCAAATTCCTATCGATATCGAGATGTATTGGACACAGTTTCACAGTGAAACATCTGAAACATTTGATAAATAAAACTGAGAGCCATTTGCAGTCGCCTGTTTTAATCGTCATTTGAGAGAAGACATCTTAAAATATTTTGTTAGGTATAGGCTAGAAGAACATGGGGTCTACGATGCTCAGTCAGGCATTACCAATAACATGGCAGAGGGTTTAATACTATGACTGCAGTACTGGAAAGAGGCCTGCGACGACACCGTGACACTTAGGTTTTACTATTTACAGAATTTTTATTTATGCGAGGTGAAGCGTGTTCCTTGCCAACTTGGCAATTTCGTATTGAAAAAAAAGAACATTTGAAGGCTGCTCAATTGCCAGAGGATATCCAGCTTTTCCGTCTGAATACTTTCCACCAGAGGATGTCGTGTTTAGGGTTAAGTCAAGTACATGTATTAATAATTTCCACCAGTGTAAGGCAGATGATGTCTAAATCAGTTAGGCCAGGGATGTTAACAGACCAGATAAAACTGACTGATCAAAGTCAGGAAAAAGAATAAATTCACAAAAAGTAATACGTCACAAATTACGAACCCACAGATGGTCATTGATGAACAAACAATATTATTCGTTCCACAAATGGAACTTTCAGGGAGTCAGGGACACAAAGGAGATAAATATTCAGTGACACTTTCTCCAACCACCAAATGTCAGTCTCCTGCAACAGGGGTTCGCGATCATGTTTTTGAGGCGAAAAAAGTATAGGAATAGATGTGACTAAAAAGGAAAATTATATACCTATTTCTTTTAAAACAGAAAAGTAAGAAAAGAGTAGACAAAAAGAATTATGAGGACACGCCAATGTGATTCACTCCCAATTTACAAAATCTGATAATCAAGGTGACAGGGAAGAACAGGGTGAGATTCAGATATGTCATATTGATAGAAACCAGGAGTAATTTGTAGCAGATGAGCCCAGTGAAACCCCTGCAGGAACCCCTACAATTGAGAGTAGGACCGCTAAATCTATTTTAAAGAAAAACAAGAGGATAAAAATAAAATTAAGCTCGAGTCGAAAACACAAAACTTATTGCACCAAAAAATAATCCAAAACAGATGGTGTTATTTCAAATGATTCATGGAAAAATATAGTGAAAAGGAACATGATATGCTCCTTAAGCAAGGAAATATTTTGCAGGGGAATAATTTTTCATTACAAACGAAAACTGTTATTTTTTTCAATTGAGAAAGAAAAGGAAGGGCTTAAGGAGGATAATGGGAATGAAGTTGTTCAATCTGAGTTGGAATCAAAGTCAAAATATGCTTATAGTACAACACCAATTCAACAATAAGATAAAGAGTCCGAATATCCAATAATGTTCTTCCAAAATTTAACAGACCAACAAAAAGCATTCCACATCTGTCAGAAGATCTTTGTTTAATGACAGAAATGAAAAAAATATTCAAATGAATCTAAAGAAAATGTTATAACAAATGTTGGAAATTAAGTCACATAACGTGACAATTAAGGATAAAACAATAAAAGAGAGAGATGTATCAGCTCTTCATTAAATACTTGGGAAATATTATTGTCATGTAAATGGAATGGATAAGAATACAAAATGCCCAGTTGTAAGGTATGACAGATTGCACTTAGGGCCGTAAGGTAATTGAGAAAGGTCCTGATACAAGTACTTTCACAGGGCACACTCTATGGTTACACTCAATTAAAATAAAAGACAACACAGTGTACATAGTAGACAGCATGCAAACCACATAAAATGGTCTGTCATCTGTCCCCGAAATTCAAGTTACTCAGTCATTTTGCGACCCTTGGCTAAAGTGTCCCAATCACCTATCTGACATGCATAACCTGAAGGTGATCCCTTGAAGCTTTTATAAAGCCAGTTAATAAGCCAGAAAACGTGAATATCACCGTACAGGAGCTACTTGTTTTTTTAGTCAACCTGTTTAAAATATGTGGGGGCCCGCCAAAATAATCATAACAAATTTAACAAGGGCGTCTAGCGGCAAGTCAGATTAGCCTGAGCTTTGCCAATGGCGTTTTGCAACAAGTGACCAGATTATTAAATGAAGAAATGGTGCTTTGTTTTGGCTGTGAAATGTGGAACCATTCTGAATGTGGCAGAGTTGTTCCTCAGAATTAAAGTTGATGTTTCAAATGCACCATGTAGAATATAAGCTTGATATAAAATTCGTTTTATTTTTTAAATAGACTGTTATTCATGTATAAATGATGTATAAACGTGTATGTATGTATATTATAAATGCTTATGTATATTTATATTTTGATAGGTATATGTTAAGTGGAAATCTTGAATGGTTATCAAGAATTGCAAACTTGTCAATTCATATAAAATACACTAATTTTTTATGTCATAGATGCCAAGATCGTTAAAGCAAGAAATAAAGTTTCTAGGTTAATCCATTATTCATATTATATATATACATATATATATATATAATAATATTAAATATATCTGTATACAGTGGAAGGTTTCAGTGCTCTCTCTCTCTCTCTCTCTCTCTCTCTATATATATATATATATATATATATATATATATAATATATAATACACTTATTTTTTATGTCATAGATGCCAAGATCGTTAAAGCAAGAAATAATGTTTCTAGGTCAATACATCATTCATATTATATATATACATATATATATAATAATATTACATATATCTGTTTACAGTGGAAGGTTTCAGTGCTCTCTCTCTCTCTCTCTCTCTCTCTATATATATATATATATATATATATATATATATATATATATATATAATATGATATGTATATATATAAATGGGAGGATGTCAATGCAAATCACTAAAAAAACGATAGATGTTGGTTTCCTATAGGTTTCCATGACGTCGACTGAGAACATACCTTCCCAAGCCTTTCCAGCATGTAATGCCAGGCTTTTTTTCCCTGAGATTAACTACAAATATTGTCATACATACTGAACATTAAGCTACAATATATGTCCCAACTGAGTCTACATACTGTTATACGGGTAATTTGCATGAAGGGGTTGCATGTCCACACCGTGAACGCCGAATATCGTGATCTGAACCACTTTAGTCAGAACTGGCCAGACTTTACAGGGTTAACTCTCCACCTCATAGGGGTTGTAACGCCAGCAATTATAAAACAAATAAACAAATTACAAACGCTTCAGTGAATTAAAAGTGACCCTAGGACCGTGGCGCTCAGCTGATGACTATATCAACTGAGAAACATTAAAATGACGATGACCTCATCGACCAAGCTTCCCTGTCTGTCTGTCTGTCTGTCTGTCTGTCTGTCTGTCTGTCTGTCTGTCTCTTACACACAAGCAAACAGAATCACGCGTGCAAATTTACATACATAAATAAAGTTTCCAATACCCTTGTATTTTTGTGATTTATATTTTGCGTTTTTCCATATTCTTCCTTGACAAACTGGTACTTTGTTTAACTGTATCTAGTTAATCTTAATTTTGTCATACTTGCAATGAATATTGTCATTGGTCTCCTATAGGTATTATAATCACACCAGTTTATTGTGGTGTTTTATCGCCTGACGTCCAATTCTTTTGATCCAAATTCCTTCGTCCATCTACTGTTTCTATCACCATGGTAGAATTTCATTTTTGAAACTCAGGAAGCATCCGGATTTCGAAGCGTCCAGACCTTCCATGACTTTCATTATTCCGGCCACGCTGTCTTGTTTGGTGACTGCTGCACCTTCTCCCCCCATGTCCGTCTGTACCCATCCCGGGTGAATCAAAACGGCCAGGACGCCGGACTCCTTCAGGACCAGAGACAATGATTTAGTGGCCATGTTTAGGGCTGTCTGGAACGGGACAAAGTGCATAATTAGTAATACATTCTAATTTAATCAGTCGAGTTCATTCTCTCTCTCTCTCTCTCTCTCTTTCTCTCTCTCTCTCTCTCTCTCTCTCTCTCTCCTGTATATGTTCTGAAATGAAAATACTGACGCGCTCTAAGGTGTGTTTCCATGTGTGCGTATATGCGCATGTGCATATATATGTTTGAAATAGTTGTGTTTCAATGTGTATGCGTGTACTGGCAGTTGTATATACATGTATATGTAAAGTGGATCTAGCAGGTCTTCCACGAATATATTGCGAAGGGACGTCATTTTCCCAAAATCCCCAAGTTCACGCAGACCCTGTTCCTGAAAATCGATCCTGCAGCGATTTTTACGCCCATGTACGCTAAAGGATACATGAAAAAACCGGATACAAAATCATATGAGCGAATTTCCAACATACACGGACATGGAAACGTCCCTTAAAATAGTTATACCCCACAGAGTTATATCAGCAATTTGTTTATTATACCCCGAGAAGAACTATCAGCATTTTTTTAAATAGGAGTCAGTCAGTTGAAGAGGTGGTTTCTTGGTTTGATTTTTAAATTTCAATCTTCATGATAGTTATTATTTGAAGAATTGAATCGGAATCGATTTTCAAATTTTAATGATATAAAACATAATTGAGGCAACAATGTAATAAGCTTGCATTGTGCCATCTTTGGTTATGATGGAAATTCTTCGTTTGTATATGGCTGATATATCAAGCTTCAGCTCTTTGTGCACATGCGCTTAAAAGGTCTATTGTTATAAACATTTTGTTACTGGGCCGTTGTTAGGAAAGGTTACGTTGAATGTCTGCTATTTAACTCGATTCCATATTAAAACAAACTGACCAGTGTAACGGATGTCGTGGGTTTGCAAGTGTATATAGGATTGTGTACAATTCACGCTGGGAATAAATGGGGATAAGGGCAAAAATATTTACTGTAGAACCTCCGAATAACGGAAACTGACGGGACTTGACATTTTGCCCGCACTAGAGAGGTTTCCTTAGTGGGGAGGTTATAGATTTCAGGACCTACTTTCAAGGGACTGTCCGTAATTGGCCGTAAATAGGCGGTGCCCTTAGTACAGAGGTACCCATTCAGAGAGGTTCCACCGTACCTTGCTGGTTCTGTAGGCCACCACCATTGCGTTTTCCACTAACGTACACGACGAGAAGATTGAGCTGATGTTGACCACGGCAGCCCGCTCCCAGTTCATGACGTCACCTATCGTCTGCGAGGCCGCCTGCTTCAGCAAAGGGTCGAATGCCTGTCAGTAAACAATTCATGTTAGACCTTTATCAGCACACTAGCGACACATGTCGGCAACGGCGGACACTGAATGTTCGGGTCAGTTAGTCGACTGAAAGATCATATTTGTTACATCTCATATTTAAAAGTCTCTGTCTGAAGTTGTTCTTGTGACATTCATTTTATTCAAATAATGTTGAAAGTGAATCTATATGTTTTGAACATCTTACAATTTATACAATATTTTGCAATAAATAATTTAGGATAAGTAGTACATGTGTATATATATATCACTTTGTTCACAGTGGCACCATTAGTATTTGCACATTGTAGGTTTCACTGGAACTTTGGAACCGAGTACTTTGCCCTGTATTAAGATTACAACTTCCATTCCTTACCTTGATGATCATTATTGGAGCTACTGTGTTGACCTCGAAGCATGACCTCAGTGACTCGGCCTGGACAGTTCCATCAGGCTCGCGGATGGCTAGTGCAGCATTGTTGATGAGTAGGTTGAGACCTTTGTCTCCCACCACCGTCTGTACTTCCTGGACCAGGCTCGGGAGTCTCGAATAGTCTGTCACATCTATGGAGAACGTTATTAAATGTTATTGAATGTTATTAATGCAAACCTGTGATATTCACTTATTCGGTCCATATTCCCAGGTTGATTCCTGCATAATTGACTGTACATTTGTGAGTATAACGGATCATGTGCCGGATCCACACTAAAATCGATTCGATTCTTCATGGGCCCATTATATGTATGGGGCGTTTTCGTGAGTTGTTTGGATAGTTGTGAACAGAAGCTGGTTGCTGGATTGCACTTAAACGTTATTTGGTCAAAAACAAAATGGCGTCTCTGATATGACGAAATCAGTGTCAACATCTACCGCATTTCCTTAGATTTTGAAGGCAAAATGACCCAGAAGCGACTGGGTTTCAATCCGTTTACAGTTACACTCAATGCCCTATTACACTTATGTTTGTTCCGGGGCCACGTCTACAGATGTATAGGCCCCGGAACTTTGAGAGGGCCTTTATACATCATCTTCTGTCTGCAAAGAACCAACAACCGTTCTCGGTTCAGCTTTTTCGACCACTGGTTCAACCAAAGCCCTGGAGCGCCTAAACCGGAGCGCCAAAACACCTAAAGTACAACCAAACTTTGGTCAGAGCGACAAAACACGCCCATAGTCTCACATTCGTAGGAGTGGGGAACAAAGTACCTTTCGCACCCCTTACTTTTTTGGGGGAAAAACATATAGCAATGTTGAAGTAATTGTTACGTGGTACCAGTAAATCGGACCGATCCGGTGAAGCTTGCTTAGTTAGCGAAGTGGTTGGTACGCCGGACTTGTGCGCCACCAACATGGGTTCGAATCCGGGATTGGCCCAATGTTTTACCCTGAGCAATTTGTCTTCGTAACAAAATGGGGACTCGTCCAACGGGACGGTAAACTTTATGGCCCATGGAATAAGCTCACCAAAGTGTGACTCCTGGGATAATCAGTCTTGTTCTTATAGCAGAACGCTCGTAGGAGGGGGTGTGTTACGGGATGACATAAATGCGGACCGGACAGTCTTGCTAGTGAAGCATGCTTTTCTAGCGAAGCGGTTTGAACGCCCGATATCAGCGCCACCGACATGGGTTCGAATCCTGGATCGGCCCAGTATTTTCCCCTGAGCAATTTGTCTTCTAAACAAAATGGGGACTCGTCCAACGTGACGGTAAACTTTGTGGCCTAGGGAATAAGCTCTCCAAAGTGTGACTCCTGGAATAACTAGTCTTGTTCTGATAGCAGATCGCTCTTGAGAGGGGTGTGTTACGGGTTGACATAAAAGCGGACCGAACTGCTAGCGAAGCAGTTGGTACACCGGACTTGTGCGCCACCAACTTGGGTTCGAATCTGTACGAAGACCTACAACACAATAACTGTGTATTGTGAAAGACAACTTATTTTTGACAAATATACTGACAATTTTAAAATTCACACACATGGTTAAAGGACTTCTGTTATCCACCCTGTTTAGTTTGACATTAACAACTCGCGTAACATCACATAATATGTAAACCCTACTGTCTCACAGAAATACAAAAGTTCACCTTTTGTATTTTATTGTGACTTATCAATGTATTACAGGGCCCTTCTGTAAACAGAATTTTAATCTGATAAAGGCTACCCTGAAAGATGTTGTAATAAATAAATAAATAATTAAATTATACTGTAAAGGTGATTGTCGGTGTCGATATTTCATTTTGTATTAAAGAAAACTACAAAATTAATCATATAAACTGTTTAAATCTTTATAATTATAGCTTACAGCTGCATATTTTAATGTATATACATAAAAATAAATATAGGACATCAATAACATTCATAGAAGAATGAACGTTATATGACAAACTCCTCTAAGCAGGACAATTCATTAATACGGACAAAAGGGGTGTTTCACTGTATGAGGGAGTATATACTTAATCTAAATGGTATCAACTGTTGTACATAAAATGATCCGCTATGCTATAAAAATATCCAAAGTTTTTTTTTTTTGTAAACTGAATGAAATTACTTGCATACAGTTCTGTGATATACATAAGGTGTTCACGTAATTTAAAATGGTACGTATGTATAATTTTAAAGAATAAAACACTGGTTGTTGTGACATATCACGCGGACGGCACGCAGGTAATCACTACAGCTTAGCTATTTTCCTATCTAAGGCTTATTTAAGGATGGTCTCGTAATCTAAATACCAAAATTGCATTTCATATTTCACTTCCGGGACAGGAATATCGATGTCGCACAATAAATACAAAACGTCTTTTTACAACAAGGAAGGCTTCAGAGTGAAACAAACATTATATTAGCTGGGGTCCGTGTAATGGTGGCTAACAGGCGTGTCGTTTAGTTTGGCGAGGTTTTATTCCTTGGCTCTCCATATTGAATTGATCAAAATATGCAGCGCAAATATGTGCTGGGGGGGGGGGGGGACTTTATTGAAACGCCCTGGTCTCGTGTTGTGTGAACACGGTACATGTATATTATATACGTGTGTCTGTGTGAACCATTCGTAAACAGACTGCTATCCTGAAAATGAAGGAACTTTGACGGATACTAACTTAATAAATTTATGATCTTCAACATGTCAACATTTTAATGTTTGACTTTATTTATGATTGGTTATCTTTCCTTTAAAAAAATCTTCCCTCGACCGTGCATATAGGCGGTTTTAATGTTTGTGTTTACCGCCGTATAAAAGCACGTTAAATTAAACAGCTCTCTCTCTCTCTCTCATTCTCTCTCTCTCTCTCTCTCTCTCTCTCTCTCTCTCTCTCTCTTATTTAAGGTCAATATTTAAAAAGAAGTATATTTACGCTGTTTTCATGTCCCTTTAAAGGTCATCAAATGTCACAAACATGAAACATATTTGCATCCTCAAAGAGACTGAATGAATCTGGGAATAAGTGCAGCATCCTTTATAGGTGGCCCACCCCCTCCACTTGGCGGAGGCTTGCACTCCTTAGAAAGCAAAATTCTAGTTTATAACTTGTATTGGGAGAGGAGAAAATTATGATTTGATAGGAGGAGGGTTTTATTCTTCTTTTTTTTCACAGGGTGTTTTAATGGGGATTATGAGTAACCTTTTCCGGGATATATAGGGATGTTTCTGTCGGTCCTCCTTTGACTTTCCCCCTTACATTTTCCCAGCAAACGAGGCCCATGGCCCAATCGGTACAAAGTACGATGAGTAAAACCTGCGACACTGATATCCTTCTTATCGATACTTGTTTTATCGGTACCAACTTTAAATATTGAGCATAATGTCAAATTATTGACAGAGCAGATACAGTTGTCACGATATACATAGAGCGTGTTGTCCTTTATGTAAACCTAATACGTCTTTAATGTCCTTGATAATAATTTATGTGTGCACAATGTAGTGCAAGACCAGCAAATGTAGGGCCGTTAAAATAGTCAAGAAACTGAGAGAGGAACTGTTCAATTAAACAATCTTGAAGCCGAAAACTCTTGGTGGATCAAACCCACACATTCAGAGAGCATGTTTCATTTCGCCATCTTGCAAATGGTATGAGGAGCCAAACTCCTCATTTTCTTGCCAATGGACGGGAATAAACACGAGCTGTAACATTTGCTGCACTGTATTAGTTTGTATGTCTTGGTGAATGTATTAGTAATCGCTCCTTCCATAGGGATAATATGTAAAAAGCGCGTTTCAGTTAATCAGTTTTGATTTAATTATAAACATTCATTTTCATAGATTATTTTTTAAAGTGACGACAACAGGAATGAAATGCATGTATCCATTAAATTAAACGTGCGTAATGCTTTAACTTCAACATGAATATTGCATCATTCGTAGACTTCTGTACCACCATTCTGATACGCGTCTATAAGACTAAAGTGCAGAAATACCAGCATGGAACATTACAAATAGCAACTTTATTAAATTTTAATGAGATCCCTGGTATCACAAACATGTGTATTCAAGCAATATATATTTATCTATATAGATATAAGCAAAAGTGTGTTAATATGGCGGCCATTTCAAAATTCAATATGACGGCCTTACCCAATCTGTAGCAAGTATGGCAATGGTTTAAATGGAATCCCTGGTATCGCAAGCATGGGTGTTGCTTACATTCATATTAATTTACAGAGCTCACATGTCCAGATACAGGATAAAATATAACAAAATTGGCAGAAGAGGCGGCTGAAAAAAAAACGGCACCTGACATTTTGGAATCAGCACCCTAAAACTGACTAAGTCAGCCAATAACATCCATTTTTGCACGAACATCCAGCAAGATCCAAATATCTGACATAGCATACTATACTATCGGCATCTGGTTGAGTTATTGGAAAATGAAAATAGATCTTACCCAATTGTACGATATGAAGATTGGTGTGAGAGGCCGCTAGTTCCTTGAGTTCCTGAAAGTAACAGCAACAGTCATTGAAACAATTTAAAGAGGTACTTTATGCGAAACAGCTGAGGTATTTTATAATGATGCAAATGAGTCACGAGTATGACCCGTTTAACACTCAACTGAGAGGACTGACCCAAATACAGCTAAAAAAAGTTCATGATCATTTATATAAATATATAACATAAGGTTAATGGTTTTGGTTTTCTGACAATACGCTGTATATATTAAATCGTCTGTAACAATGAGACGGGTAACAATAAGATTGAAAGCATGTTAGTCAGACTGGAATAACCGTGTGATTTATGTACATAAATGTATTTGAATGGTCGAGATTAGGGGAAAAAATAAGTGATCTTATTATTTGAACTATAATGTCAAATGAAACACTTAATCAAAAACTGTTTCAGAATCGGCTGTAATAACGCTGTAATAATCTTTATACTTAAGATATATAAGGACTAATTCACATTTTGCTTGTCACCGGTGACCTTTGATACGTCCGTGATATGGGTCAAGGTCAGGAAACTTAAAAAGTTTGCGGCGGCTGGAAAAGGGGATCAGGACACCGTTGACCCTTCCCCTCGATCTTTTGTGGTCCAATGTTAACATTAAACTCGAGATTATCAATCACGTGTATCGTGAAGCTCCTGCGGATCTATCACACTAATTCGACAAAGTCAGTTGAACGTATTATTTACCTGACAGAAATAGCATGTGGCCTGATTAAATACCTACGTAAATATTCAGTGTGACATATCTTTACCATGCTGAGCACGTACCGTTGAAGTGTTTTCATTATGAAGAGTGAGCAATCATGCAATGTCAGCGCATGCAAACACGCAAAATACTCATGAGCAAGTACAATCAATTAACTACGTGGCCTTAAACCCGACAAGGGTGCGGCTTCATGTTAATCCTAGTGCCCTTTTAAAACGACCACGGTGCATATATATATGAGTTCAGGGTCAGTTGTCGGAATATAAACTCCAGTGGGATTTTCATTAAGAAAGCTGGCAACGTACATCATTTTAAAGCTTATAACCTGATAAATCTAAAATCCATTTCCCCTTGTAGTTTCAGGACCAACACACGAGGTCAAGGTCACCGCTTTTAATATTTTTTTACCATTCTAGGGTCAGTTGTTATTCCTTCGGAATTTCTTTAAACAAACTTGCAACAAACACCATTTAAAGCATATACCATTAAAAATCTAAAAATTAGGCCTTGATTTTTCATCAAGAAAATCCAACGGCTGAATAAAAACTGACGACTGAGCTTGAATATCCGTATTCCGTTCAGTGCATTGACCTGTGATCACCATCACCATTGCATTATGATATGGACCTTTTAAAAGGTATGCACACCAACATACAATACTGACCAAGGATATATCACTAAAGGGCGCTGTTACGACCCATAATGTAATAACCGGCCCATAATGTAATAACGGCCCATATTGTAATAAAAACGACCCATAATGTATTAATGGCCCATAATGTAATAAAAAACGACCCGTATTGTAATATCCATACCCTGCCCATATTGTAATAAAATCGCAAGTGGGTAAAACGGCCCATATTGTAATAACATCTCAGGTGGGTAAAACGGCCAATGATTTTATCATTCAAATTTCATGCAAATTAATTTAGACAATTCAAATATTGACTTCTCGTCACACGAATGTGTAAGTGATCATATAAGTATTAAAAACCACTTGATTACATAATGACTATCTGTTTAGAACGGTGACCAAGCTAATATGAGCGAAATACGGCCATGATTCATGTTTATCCTTTTGTTAAATCAGTGTTTAAATAGGGTGATAAAGTATTTAAACAAGATAATATATATATATATATATATATATATATATATATATATATATATATATATATATATATATATATATATATATATACGGCTGTAGTATTTAGGCTTCTGAATAAAACCCAACAGAAACACGTATTGAATGAATTTTGGTTTGCTGAAAACACCTTAATATTTCTTCTGGGTACATTTCTAGGATTTTTTTAAGCGCCTGGGTCCACTAAAGATAATACACTTGTATATATATATATATATATATATATATATATATATATATATATATATATATATATATATATACTCTTATACAATCTAATTTTTCGAAAATACTATTACGCCCAAACAACAATTTGAAAAAGCCGGTTTCTATGTTCTACAGGCAGAGCATAGGGCTCAGAGCGGGATATTAGTTTCAGAGGCGTAGCCAGGATTGAGGGAGGGAAGGGGGCCATGATTAGTGGCGGATCCAGAAATTCGAAGGGGGGGGGGCTAATATGCATATATGGGTACTATGAAAACTGTTATATATACGTGTATGTATATACATATATATATATGTATATATATTATTATTATTATTATACGTTATATTTTATCGTATGAAAATATGAATGTTTTATTCAATTACGAACCATGGTTTAATTAAGGTTAGTAACAGGTTCATGAGGAAAGTATTGGAGGGGGTATCCACCTGCCATATTTTGACATTTTTTTTACTATGCAATGTAAAGAGGACAGTTGGAGGCAATTTTCAGCAAAAAATGAGGATTCCTGTTCCTGAAAAACTTCTCCCTTATTTCGTTATGTAGTCAACTGTATATTCAATATTTAACATTTATATTTCTTCAAATTTGAATATATATTATCTTGGTAAACTCTGCATTTTACCGGGGACCATGGTCTCGACAGCACACATGACTCCTTAGTGCACATATCGCGAGTTCGAGTACTGGTATCACCAGAGGAGCCGTGAGAGTGTTCACGGTCGACCCCAACCAGGGCCTGGTACTCTGCAGTAGTTCTGCCGCTGTTCATAAATATCCTCATCCTAAACTAATGACTATAAAAGTAAACAACTGCAGTTAAAATAAATTAAAATCTAATTGCCAATAAATAAAAAGAAATATGAAAAATGAAAATCAATCACGAAAATTGGGAAATTACACACATATATATATATATATATATATATATTGGTAACTTCCGAAAGGACGGCGAGCACTGGATGCTACCGGGACCAAGCCGAGAAGCGGCGAGAGTTTTCATGATCGGCCCCCATTCAGCTAGGGTGAGCGCTCTGCATAATGGGAAGGCTGTGCCCTAAAGCCCTGTATCACGTTTGTATCACAAACGAAGGCAAAATTTGGCGAGTTCCTGCATGTTATGACTCAGTAATGGGGATGATTACACACCCAGGACCCGCAGGTGCGGTAGTTACCTGACACCAGGAAATTATATAAATGACACTAAGCGTGTGCCCTGTCACGTGTTCCAAAACCGAGATAGATTTATACAGATGTACCGACAGATTAAGATTAGTTACAAAAAGCGATTACATCCACACAAAAAAATATATATACATACCTTATTTCTTCAAACTCGGAACCATCCTACAGAGAAGGTTTAACTCAGTAGTATAATTTTTAATGGAACAGGGTGACTGTATTTTGTCTACCTAAAGGATCGACGAACAGCTATAAAGACCTATAAAGACTACCGAACGTCACCAACTGAGCCTTGGGGAGTGCCTCCTAGTAATTATTACAACTGTTTTAACAATCCATGAAAAAACAGATATTTGCAATCGCCGAGGGAACGCAAGGGAAGCCTCCCCCAGCCTTCTTCACCCTACCCGCCACCCCAGCCCCACCCCCACCCTTCACGGTCACAACCCCCCTCCCCCTTCCCGGTTACCTGCAAATGATAGGTAATAGTAAAAGCATGGGAAAAGGGAAGGAGTTAAGTTTGCTCCCCAGTTATTTGTCAGTCATATGCTATTTTGCTATTTACTATTTTTGATAATTACTATTCATATTATAATGTAAATGCCGTGGCCTCAAAGGAATTAAGAAATGTCGCCATTTACAAAATAAATCTAAATAATATGCCTCACCCAATCCCATTGGCCTGTTGCTAGCGGGTTTTCCTTGGTTAGTATTCCACATATATATTGTAACAATGGTCAATATTGTAATAGAAGTTGCCTTTTTTGTTGTAAAAACGGCAATATTAAAATAATTGCCGATACCGTAATAATAAATGAGTAACATTGTAATAACTTAACCTCACCTCTAATGTAATCAGCATGGCGGGGGCTAAAATTGGCAAAAAGGCCAATATTTAAAAAAAATGCAGTTTAGAAGATTATGATTAAATTCATGTCAAATTTACGTAGACAACATGAACGTTGACTGTTTCACTGGATTTCCATTATGACTGCATCTCTTATACCAATGAGGTACCAAAATTGTTGTCATTTTAGAAGGTATTCTCAAACGACATATCGCCTGTTAGATTTGGGATTCATTCTTGAGCTTAAACATTTGTTATTACAATATGGGCCTTTTTCCCACTTCCCTTTTTTAATACAATATGGGTAGGGTATGATTATTACAGTATGGGTCGCTTTTATTACAATATGGGCCGTTATTACATTATGGGTTGGTTATTACATTACGGGTCGTAACAGGCGCCTTTCACTTGCGTGTTTTCTATAGCAGAAAACAGCAGAACTGTTAAAAGCCATGACCTTGACCTCGTTTCTGCAGGTAAAGGGGCTATATGGTTTTAAAGATCGATAAGGTTATAAGCTATAAAATTATGCATAATGCTAGCTTTCTTCATGATAATAATGTGACAAAATTAAAGAAATATTAAATTCATGACTTGAACTTGTTTGTAAACCTTGAAACTGAAGGAGAAAATACAAGCATGGTTTTTTATATTTGTATGGATATAAGCTTTAAAATGATGCATGTTTCTTGCCTTCATCATGGACATCCTACGATAATGACAATTGAACCAGGAAACGTATATAAATTATAAAAATCATGACTTTGTTTGCTGACCTATAAACTGCAGGGGGAAAAGGTAACATAGAATTTTTAGATTTGTCAGATCAAAGGCTTTAAAAATGGCGTATGTTGCCACCTTTCTTCATTTAACTCCCTTGGAGGGACAACTGACCCTGGATTATATAGACTGTTTAAGTTTGCCTGGTATTGCGCCCAATGGCACACACGACGCACTACTTACTCATGTTTCACAGTATAGGTCCCATGAAGTGGACGCTCGTCGAACAATTCTTGTGTTAGCGTGACAACGTGCATTTTGTCTGGGTCAGAAAAAGCGACGTAACTGCGGCGGTACAAGCAACCAGGCTCTGCTACCAAGTGTGACGGGGCTTATAAGGCGCATGAGACGAGCATACAAAGAGCACCCACTACAGAATCAAATGTGCAAAATGAATAACCATGCTGGCACTCACATGTTTGACGTGACATTCAACCCAGTCACCGCCCGATTTGGCTATAATCAGTAAATGTAAATATAACATGTGAGTGTCGATCCGTTGGGACTCATATCTTATATCAGCATGCGATATAAGTTAATCCCCTTATTCATACAGGTAACCTTTTTGCATAATGTTGTAAAGCCCACGACAGCTCTATATCGCCGTGCTTTTTTACATCTTCAACAGATCTGGAAGCAGTTATATCACGTAACCTATTCACTGAAGCACGTGCATAATTTTCCGTTTATATTTACAATACAGCGTCACATATATTATCCCACAAAATAAAGCAAGAGGTTTATCAATAATCAACATGTTTCCTGGACAAATATACCTTTTGTGGGTATATTTGGAACAGATCTTGTCGAAGCATAATCTATATTTACTTCATTTACTTAAAGTTTGTAATTTCTAACTTATTCTGCGTATATATTAATGAACTGTAATTCCTGTTAAAGTAGTTCTTATAGCGCCTCTGTGCCGGATGAATCAGTTTATTTACAAGCTGTTAGTAAACATGGTACATGCGCTAATGTTGACAAACAGAAAGAAGACATGCAACGTAAGGTTACATATGTGCATTTGATTGCCCTTCCTCCCCCCCCCCCAAGTTATAAATACAAGGATATAAACAAAACAAACAGCCTGTTCGCGGTGGGATCGGCGTCTTCATTCCTATTTTTATAAAAAGGGATTACCTTTAGTAAATAGATACAAGGTGTCGGAATAGGCCCCTTTCAGGAAAAAGCATCAAGCAGCTACTTGGCGATAATTCAGAAAAAGAAGGAAATACAAGGCCAAAAAAAGGTATGGTTCTCAGGCACCGCCAGCGTCAATTTAACCCCCCCCCCCCCCCCCCGCGCCATCAATAATTTTTCTTTTTATTTTTATCTTTCAAGAAGATAAAATTATAAAATTTTAATAGGATTTCCTTTGTTATATAGTGCTTTTACCTGTTTAGCAAAACAATCTGTTATTAACATGCTTTTCCCTGATCATATGACATTTTTATCGAAACAAACAATGAAAGGTAAAACAAATCACAAACCCGCACTGTTTTTTTAAATACCTCAGAACATACCTTTTTGCCCTAGACCTGTGAACTGTTAAAGGGTCCCTGATTCATTTTTTTAGTGATTCATTCAAATCAATTCAAGTATCGATTCATTTATTAAAAACAATCATAGCATTATGTTGTAAACGTATATCTAAAGAGAATTTACTTCCCAGATGCTGCTGAAATCAGCCTTGCAGTAATAATCACATGCACAGACTAAGTAAATATTTATACCTTTGTATGTTTTTATTGAAACCTGTGTAATAAGTTAGACAGTCAATTATAACAATTGTGAATGTCTGCGGTTAACTCAAGGGTGGTCTAAATGGACAGGTGGTCTTATCATACAGGTGGACTTATCGTGCAGGTGGTCTTATCATACAGGTGGTCTTATCACACAGTTGGACTTATCATACAGGTGGTCTTATCATACAGGTGGTCTCATCATACAGATGGTCTCATCATACAGGTGGTCTTATCATACAGGTGGTCTTATCATACAGGTGGTCTCATCATACAGATGGTCTTATCATACAGGTGGTCTTATCATACAGATGGTCTCATCATACAGGTGGTCTCATCATACAGGTGGTCTTATCATACAGATGGACTTATCATACAGGTGGTCTTATTATAAAAAAGCCAATAAAAAAATAAAAGGTATGGTTCTCAGGCACCACCTGCGCCAATTTTAACCTATGCTTG
This sequence comes from Sipunculus nudus, assembly GCA_026874595.1. Lineage (NCBI taxonomy): Eukaryota > Metazoa > Annelida > Sipuncula > Golfingiida > Sipunculidae > Sipunculus > Sipunculus nudus. Next base: position 44,728,335 of record CM049316.1, read on the forward strand.
TATAGCAAAACAATTCTGTTATTTTCATGCTTTACCCTGATCATGTGACATGTTTATCGAAACATACAAAAAAGGAAAAATTAAATATCTCCCGCCCCCATTGGTTTCTGGAAAAAGTGCCTGGGAACCATACCTTTTTTTTTGGCCTTATTAAATCATGTATTTTGTTACTCTGTCCTTAGGTATGGCTAAGAGATAAAAAAAAGTATATGAAAATGACTGTAAATGCTGTATTTGATAAAAATAGACATCTGCCTGCATTATTCGATTATTCTATGCATGGTTAAGGCCCTATGGATTAGCGATTCCAAAAGAATTTTTGTGTGATTTACCTACAAATTATTTATCTCCATTCCTCCAGTTTAATAAAATCACGCCAGTGTCTCTTTATTTGTATGCACTCTCTAATAACTCAGCACCTGGCGTGGGGCTACATAGGGACATGGGTCCAACTGGGGACAGTGGCGCTCGTGTAATAGATGGGTAATCCATTGGTATACATATATTAATATGTTGGGTATGTAATTTTACCTTAGCCGAGTCGGGCTTGCGACAGGCGGCGAAGATATGATGTGGTGGCGAAGCCCGCTTGGTGAACTGGCGAACAAGCTCAAGTCCAATACCTCGGTTACTGCCCGTAATTAAAACTGAGCGTGGCCCGGCCGCCATGATTTACGAGCTCGAAGTCCAGCTTTCTGTAAACAGTTCGAAGACGAGGTACGTACTTCGGGTGAAAATGCGATGTGACTGACGAGGAAAATTCATGTTTTTATATTCGTCACCTGGTAAACTGGACTGGTCCACTCGGTATACTGATAAGACTTGATTACTACCCGCTGACTTCCCGTAATAAACAATGAGCATCGTCCGGCCATGATTTAGAGCTCAGAGTCCTATAAATTAGACTGGTCCACTCGATAGTGCTAATAAGACTTGATTACAGTCTATCAAAAACATTCAAGACCTAGCCTTACTGAATCGCACCATATTGGACAGGTATTACCACCTGCTGGCAAATTATAATTCACCACTGTCACAGCGAAAACAGGTCCTTTAAAACTTATAATCCAGATGAACAGTTCACATAAATATTCTCAGAGAATAATAGTCCGATTCAATCACAAAATCAATCTGTTGTAATCCAAAAGTGAAATTCTGGTAGTGATCTCATAGACAAACTGAAGACTATTTAAAATCTGTTACAAATTTCGAAGAAGATGTATAACTGCTGTAATTATTGGAAAGGTCCACAAACTGACTCACACTCTTCTGTGTCCGCTGGAATATCTCTCTCTCTCTCTCTCTCTCTCTCTCGGCTCTAAACACAACCCTGATATACAGCTTCTCACCCTAAAGCCAAGATACTTCACGAACAATTCAATGAACAGAACAGTAAATTATACACACGCGCCCAAAGAACAATACAAGACGCGCTCATAGAGCGCGAACAGCCCAGAATATTTCACGAGCGGTGTGTCTTTACACGCAAGGGTTCACCCAGTACGGATTACACCATTATCGGCTCTCCTAAAATAAGTATTCAGTTTGTGAGGTTTACCTTATTAACGGGCAAAACCTGAATGAAATAACTTGTAGGGTCCATTAGGAAGTACAGTGGGTCCTACATGTGTTAGTGTGTGAATCGCATGCCCTCTGTTGTAAGTGTTACACTTATATTACATGTATAATTATTTGTAAATTAACGTAAAATGGTGTCCAGATATATCTTTGTATTACTTTCTTTATGTACCGACGTTCCGTACACATATATGAAGTCTTAAACTGATAAAATATGATTTTCACATATTGCAGCTATGTCCATATACATGTCTAGTTTCCCTACATATTTCGTTGATGGTCTCCACAGATGTGGATTGGTTGATGTATAAAATCGTCAAATCTCGCACCATTTCTCGTCAAACGAGATAAATATACTATGACATAAAATATCATGAAGACTACTTGTATCATTTTGGAAAATAAATACCAGATGGCGCTGCAGCGTTTTATTTAGCTATACCTCGAAATGCGAGTACCTGGTTGAGAGAGAAAATGTTCTTGGCAACCTCTGGCGACTATGTTTTTTTTAGTCAACTTATTTAAAATATGTGGGGGCACGCCAAAATAATCATAACAAATTTAACAAGGGCATCTAGCGGCAAGTCAGATAAGCCTGAGCTTTGCCAATGGCGTTTTGCAACAAGTGACCAGATTATTAAATGAAGAAATGGTGCTTTGTTTTGGCTGTGAAATGTGGAACCATTCTGAATGTGGCAGAGTTGTTCCTCAGAATTAAAGTTGATGTTTCAAATGCACCATGTAGAATATAAGCTTGATATAAAATTCGTTTTATTTTTTAAATAGACTGTTATTCATGTATAAATGATGTATAAACGTGTATGTATGTATATTATAAATGCTTATGTATATTTATATTTTGATTGGTATATGTTAAGTGGAAATCTTGAATGGTTATCAAGAATTGCAAACTTGTCAATTCATATAAAATACACTAATTTTTTATGTCATAGATGCCAAGATCGTTAAAGCAAGAAATAAAGTTTCTAGGTTAATCCATTATTCATATTATATATATACATATATATATATAATAATATTAAATATATCTGTATACAGTGGAAGGTTTCAGTGCTCTCTCTCTCTCTCTCTCTCTCTCTCTCTCTCTATATATATATATATATATAATATATATAATATATAATACACTAATTTTTTATGTCATAGATGCCAAGATCGTTAAAGCAAGAAATAATGTTTCTAGGTCAATACATTATTCATATTATATATATACATATATATATAATAATATTACATATATCTGTTTACAGTGGAAGGTTTCAGTGCTCTCTCTCTCTCTATATATATATATATATATAGATATATATATATATATATATATATATATATATATATATATATAATATGATATGTATATATATAAATGGGAGGATGACAATGCAAATCACTAAAAAAAACGATAGATGTTGGTTTCCTATAGGTTTCCATGACGTCGCCTGAGAACATACCTTCCCAAGCCTTTCCAGCATGTAATGCCAGGTTTTTTTTCCCTGAGATTAACTACAAATATTGTCATACATACTGAACATTAAGCTACAATATATGTCCCAACTGAGTCTACATACTGTTATACGGGTAATTTGCATGAAGGGGTTGCATGTCCACACCGTGAACGCCGAATCTGAACCACTTTAGTCAGAACTGGCCAGACTTTACAGGGTTAACTCTCCACCTCATAGGGGTTGTAACGCCAGCAATTATAAAACAAATAAACAAATTACAAACGCTTCAGTGAATTAAAAGTGACCCTAGGACCGTGACTATATCAACTGAGAAACATTAAAATGACGATGACCTCATCGACCAAGCTTCCCTGTCTGTCTGTCTGTCTGTCTGTCTGTCTCTTACACACAAGCAAACAGAATCGCGCGTGCAAATTTACATACATAAATAAAGTTTCCAATACCCTTGTATTTTTGTGATTTATATTTTGCGTTTTTCCATATTCTTCCTTGACAAACTGGTACACTGTTTAACTGTATCTGGTAAATCTTAATTTTGTCATACTTGCAATGAATATTGTCATTTGTCTCCTATAGGTATTATAATCACACCAGTTTATTGTGGTGTTTTATCGCGTGACGTCCAATTCTTTTGATCCAAATTCCTTCGTCCATCTACTGTTTCTATCACCATGGTAGAATTTCATTTTTGAAACTCAGAAAGCATCCGGATTTCGAAGCGTCCAGACCTTCCATGACTTTCATTATTCCGGCCACGCTGTCTTGTTTGGTGACTGCTGCACCTTCTCCCCCCATGTCCGTCTGTACCCATCCCGGGTGAATCAAAACGGCCAGGACGCCGGACTCCTTCAGGACCAGAGACAATGATTTAGTGGCCATGTTTAGGGCTGTCTGGAACGGGACAAAGTGCATAATTAGTAATACATTCTAATTTAATCAGTCGTGTCCTCTCTCTCTCTCTCTCTCTCTCTCTCTCTCTCTCTCCTGTATATGTTCTGAAATGAAAATACTGACGCACTCTAAGTTGGTTTCCATGTGTACGTATATGCGTATGTGCATATATATGTTTGAAATAGTTGTGTTTCAATGTGTATGCGTGTACTGGCAGTTGTATATACATGTATATGAAAAGTGGATCTAGCAGGTCTTCCACGAAAATATGGCGAAGGGACGTCATTTTCCCAAAATCCCCAAGTTCACGCAGACCCTGTTCCTGAAAATCGATCCTGCGGCGATTTTTACGCCCATGTACGCTAAAGGATACATGGAAAAACCGGATACAAAATCATATGAGCGAATTTCCAACATACACGGACATGGAAACGTCCCTTAAAATAGTTATACCCCACAGAGTTATATCAGCAATTTGTTTATTATACCCCGAGAAGAACTATCAGCATTTTTTTTAAATAGGAGTCAGTCAGTTGAAGAGGTGGTTTCTTGGTTTGATTTTTAAATTTCAATCTTCATGATAGTTATTATTTGAAGAATTGAATCGGAATCGATTTTTCAAATTTTAATGATATAAAACATAATTGAGGCAACAATGTAATAAGCTTGCATTGTGCCATCTTTGGTTATAATGGAAATTCTTCGTTCGTATATGGCTGATATATCAAGCTTCAGCTCTTTGTGCACATGCGCTTAAAAGGTCTATTGTTATAAACATTTTGCTACTGGGGCCGTTGTTAGGAAAGGTTACGTTGAATGTCTGCTATTTAACTCGATTCCATATTAAAACAAACTGACCAGTGTAACAGATGTCGTGGGTTTGCAAGTGTATATAGGATTGTGTACAATTCACGCTGGGAATAAATGGGGATAGGGGCCAAAATATTTACTGTAGAACCTCCGAATAACGGAAACTGACGGGACTTGACATTTTGCCCGCACTAGAGAGGTTTCCTTAGTAGGGAGGTTATAGATTTCAGGACCTACTTTCAAGGGACTGTCCGTGAATAGCCGTAAATAGGCGGTGCCCTTAGTACAGAGGTACCCATTCAGAGAGGTTCCACCGTACCTTGCTGGTTCTGTAGGCCACCACCATTGCGTTTTCCACTAACGTACACGACGAGAAGATTGAGCTGATGTTGACCACGGCAGCCCGCTCCCAGTTCATGACGTCACCTATCGTCTGCGAGGCCGCCTGCTTCAGCAAAGGGTCGAATGCCTGTCAGTAAACAATTCATGTTAGACCTTTATCAGCACACTAGCGACACATGTCGGCAACGGCGGACACTGAATGTTCGGGTCAGTTAGTCGACTGAAAGATCATATTTGTTACATCTCATATTTAAAAGTCTCTGTCTGAAGTTGTTCTTGTGACATTCATTTTATTCAAATAATGTTGAAAGTGAATCTGTATGTTTTGAACATCTTACAATTTATACAATATTTTGCAATAAATAATTTAGGATAAGTAGTACATGTGTATATATATATCACTTTGTTCACAGTGGCACCATTAGTATTTGCACATTGTAGGTTTCACTGGAACTTTGGAACTGAGTACTTTGCCCTGTATTAAGATTACAACTTCCATTCCTTACCTTGATGATCATTATTGGAGCTACTGTGTTGACCTCGAAGCATGACCTCAGTGACTCGGCCTGGACAGTTCCATCAGGCTCGCGGATGGCTAGTGCAGCATTGTTGATAAGTAGGTTGAGACCTTTGTCTCCCACCACCGTCTGTACTTCCTGGACCAGGCTCGGGAGTCTCGAATAGTCTGTCACATCTATGGAGAACGTTATTGTTTGTTATTGAATGTTATTAATGCAAACCTGTGATATTCACTTATTCGGTCCATATTCCCAGGTTGATTCCTGCATAATTGACTGTACATTTGTGAGTATAACGGATCATGTGCCGGATCCACACTAAAATCGATTCGATTCTTCATGGGCCCATTATATGTATGGGGCGTTTTCGTGAGTTGTTTGGATAGTTGTGAACAGAAGCTGGTTGCTGGATTGCACTTAAACGTAATTTGGTCAAAAACAAAATGGCGTCTCTGATATGACGAAATCAGTGTCAACATCTACCGCGTTTCCTTAGATTTTAAAGGCAAAATGACCCAGAAGCGACTGGGTTTCAATCCGTTTACAGTTACACTCAATGCCCAATTACACTTATGCTTGTTCCGGGGCCACATCTACAGATGTATAGGCCCCGGAATTTTGAGAGGGCCTTTATACATCATCTTCTGTCTGCAAAGAACCAACAACCGTTCTCGGTTCAGCTTTTTCGACCACTGGTTCAACCAAAGCCCTGGAGCGCCTAAACCGGAGCGCCAAAACACCTAAAGTACAACCAAACTTTGGTCAGAGCGACAAAACACGCCCATAGTCTCACATTCGTAGGAGTGGGGAACAAAGTACCTTTCGCACCCCTTACTTTTTGGGGGAAAAACATATAGCAATGTTGAAGTAATTGTTACGTGGTACCAGTAAATCGGACCGATCCGGTGAAGCTTGCTTAGTTAGCGAAGTGGTTGGTACGCCGGACTTGTGCGCCACCAACATGGGTTCGAATCCGGGATTGGCCCAATGTTTTACCCTGAGCAATTTGTCTTCGTAACAAAATGGGGACTCGTCCAACGGGACGGTAAACTTTATGGCCCAGGGAATAAGCTCACCAAAGTGTGACTCCTGGGATAATCAGTCTTGTTCTAATAGCAGAACGCTCTTAGGAGGGGTTGTGTTACGGGATGACTTAAATGCGGACCGGACAGTCTTGCTAGTGAAGCATGCTTTTCTAGCGAAGCGGTTGGAACGCTCGATATCAGCGCCACCGACATAGGTTCGGCCCTGGATCGGACCAGAATCCTGGATCGGCCCAGATCGGCCTCTTAAGGCGGAGACATACCGCATTTATGCAACTCTGTTGCATACTTTTCATAACGAAACTTGACCACATGTATTTGTACTTTAACTTTAGCTGTGTTTACGTCACCGCGTTTTCGCTTAAAATTCTGTGATTGTATGATAAAATTTGAGTTTATGGACTTATTGAATATTGTATTTTTATTGTGACTTATCAATGTATTACAGGGCCCTTCTGTAAACAGAATTTTCATCTGATAAAGGCTACCCTGAAAGATGTTGTAATAAATAAATAAATAAATAAATTATACTGTAAAGGTGATTGTCGGTGTCGATATTTCATTTTGTATTAAAGAAAACTACAAAATTAATCATATAAACTGTTTAAATCTTTATAATTATAGCTTACAGCTGCATATTTTAATTATATACATAAAAATAAATATAGGACATCAATAACATTCATAGAAGAATGAACGTTATATGACAAACTCCTCTAAGCAGGACAATTCATTAATACGGACAAAAGGGGTGTTTCACTGTATGAGGGAGTAAATACTTAATCTAAATGGTATCAACTGTTGTACATAAAATGATCCGCTATGCTATAAAAATATCCAAAGTTTTTTTTTTTTTGTAAACTGAATGAAATTACTTGCATACAGTTCTGTGATATACATAAGGTGTTCACGTAATTTAAAATGGTACGTATGTATAATTTTAAAGAATAAAACACTGGTTGTTGTGACATATCACGCGGACGGCACGCAGGTAATCACTACAGCTTAGCTATTTTCCTATCTAAGGCTTATTTAAGGATGGTCTCGTAATCTAAATACCAAAATTGCATTTCATATTTCACTTCCCGGACAGGAATTTCGATGTCGCACAATAAATACAAAACGTCTTTTTACAACAAGGAAGGCTTCAGAGTGAAACAAACATTATATTAGCTGGGGTCCGTGTAATGGTGGCTAACAGGCGTGTCGTTTAGTTTGGCGAGGTTTTATTCCTTGGCTCTCCATATTGAATTGATCAAAATATGCAGCGCAAATATGTGCTGGGGGGGGGGGGGGACTTTATTGAAACGCCCTGGTCTCGTGTTGTGTGAACACGGTTCATGTATATTATATACGTGTCTCTGTGTGACCCATTCGTAAACAGACTGCTATCCTGAAAATGAAGGAACTTTGACGGATACTAACTTAATAAATTTATGATCTTCAACATGTCAACATTTTTTATGTTTGACTTTATTTATGATTGGTTATCTTTCCTTAAAAAAAAATCTTCCCTCGACCGTGCATATAGGCGGTTTTAATGTTTGTGTTTACCGCCGTATAAAAGCACGTTAAATTAAACAGCTCTCTCTCTCTCTCATTCTCTCTCTCTCTCTCTCTCTAATTTAAGGTCAATATTTAAAAAGAAGTATATTTACGCTGTTTTCATGTCCCTTTAAAGGTCATCAAATGTCACAAACATGAAACATATTTGCATCCTCAAAGAGACTGAATGAATCTGAGAATACGTGCAGAACAAGTGAATGTAAACATGATTTAGGTAGCATCCTTTATGGGTGGCCCACCCCCTCCACTTGGCGGAGGCTTGCATTCCTTAGAAAGCAAAACGATGAGTAAAACCTGCGACACTGATATCCTTCTTATCGATACTTGTTTTATCGGTACCAACTTTAAATATTGAGCATAATGTCAAATTATTGACAGAGCAGATACAGTTGTCACGATATACATAGAGCGTGTTGTCCTTTATGTAAACCTAATACGTCTTTAATGTCCTTGATAATAATTTATGTGTGCACAATGTAGTGCAAGACCAGCAAATGTAGGGCCGTTAAAATAGTCAAGAAACTGAGAGAGGAACTGTTCAATTAAACAATCTTGAAGCCGAAAACTCTTGGTGGATCAAACCCACACATTCAGAGAGCATGTTTCATTTCGCCATCTTGCAAATGGTATGAGGAGCCAAACTCCTCATTTTCTTGCCAATGGACGGGAATAAACACGAGCTGTAACATTTGCTGCACTGTATTAGTTTGTATGTCTTGGTGAATGTATTAGTAATCGCTCCTACCATAGGGATAATATGTAAAAGCGCGTTTCAGTTAATCAGTTTTGATTTAATTATAAACATTCATTTTCATAGATTATTTTTTAAAGTGACGACAACAGGAATGAAATGCATGTATCCATTAAATTAAACGTGCGTAATGCTTTAACTTCAACATGAATATTGCATCATTCGTAGACTTCTGTACCACCATTCTGATACGCGTCTATAAGACTAAAGTGCAGAAATACCAGCATGGAACATTACAAATAGCAACTTTATTAAATTTTAATGAGATCCCTGGTATCACAAACATGTGTATTCAAGCAATATATATTTATCTATATAGATATAAGCAAAAGTGTGTTAATATGGCGGCCATTTCAAAATTCAATATGACGGCCTTACCCAATCTGTAGCAAGTATGGCAATGGTTTAAATGGAATCCCTGGTATCGCAAACATGGGTGTTGCTTACATTCATATTAATTTACAGAGCTCACATGTCCAGATACAGGACAAAATATAACAAAATTGGCAGAAGAGGCGGCTGAAAAAAAACGGCCCTGACAATTTGGAATCAGCACCCTAAAACTGACTAAGTCAGCCAATAACATCCATTTTGGCACGAACATCCAGCAAGATCCAAATATCTGACATAGCATACTATACTATCGGCATCTGGCTGAGTTATTGGAAAATGAAAATACATCTTACCCAATTGTACGATATGAAGATTGGTGTGAGAGGCCGCTAGTTCCTTGAGTTCCTGAAAGTAACAGAAACAGTCATTGAAACAATTTAAAGAGGTACTTTATGCGAAACAGCTGAGGTATTTTATAATGATGCAAATGAGTCACGAGTATGACCCGTTTATCAATCGACTGAGAGGACTGACCCAAATACAGCTAAAAAAAATTCATGATCATTTATATAAATATATAACATAAGGTTAATGGTTTGGGTTTTCTGACAATACGCTGTATATATTAAATCGTCTGTAACAATGAGACAGGTAACAATAAGATTGAAAGCATGTTAGTCAGACTGGAATAACCGTGTGATTTATGTACATAAATGTATTTGAATGGTCGAGATTAGGGGAAAAAATAAGTGATCTTATTATTTGAACTATAATGTCAAATGAAACACTTAATCAAAACTGTTTCAGAATCGGCTGTAATAACGCTGTAATAATCTTTATACTTAAGATATATAAGGACTAATTCACATTTTGCTTGTCACCGGTGACCTTTGATACGTCCGTGATATGGGTCAAGGTCAGGAAACTTAAAAAGTTTGCGGCGGCTGGAAAAGGGGATCAGGACACCGTTGACCCTTCCCCTCGATCTTTTGTGGTCCAATGTTAACATTAAACTCGAGATTATCAATCACGTGTATCGTGAAGCTCCTGCGGATCTATCACACTAATTCGACAAAGTCAGTTGAACGTATTATTTACCTGACAGAAATAGCATGTGGCCTGATTAAATACCTACGTAAATATTCAGTGTGACATATCTTTACCATGCTGAGCACGTACCGTTGAAGTGTTTTCATTATGAAGAGTGAGCAATCATGCAATGTCAGCGCATGCAAACACGCAAAACACACATGAGTAAGTACAATCAATTAACTACGTGGCCTTAAACCCGACAAGGGTGCGGCTTCATGTTAATCCTAGTGCCCTTTTAAAACGACCACGGTGCATATATATATGAGTTCAGGGTCAGTTGTCGGAATATAAACTCCAGTGGGATTTTCATTAAGAAAGCTGGCAACGTACATCATTTTAAAGCTTATAACCTGATAAATCTAAAATCCATTTCCCCCTGTAGTTTCAGGACCAACACACGAGGTCAAGGTCACCGCTTTTAATATTTCTTTACCATTCTAGGGTCAGTTGTTATTCCTTCGGAATTTCTTAAAACAAACTTGCAACAAACACCATTTAAAGCATATACCATTAAAAATCTAAAAATTAGGCCTTGATTTTTCATCAAGAAAATCCAACGGCTGAATAAAAACTGACGACTGAGCTTGAATATCCGTATTCCGTTTAGTGCATTGACCTGTGATCACCATCACCATTGCATTATGATATGGACCTTATAAAAGGTATGCACACCAACATACAATACTGACCAAGGATATATCACTAAAGGGCGCCTTTCACTTGCGTGTTTTCTATAGCAGAAAACAGCAGAACTGTTAAAAGCCATGACCTTGACCTCGTTTCTGCAGGTAAAGGGGCCATATGGTTTTACAGATCGATAAGGTTATAAGCTATAAAATTATGCATAATGCTAGCTTTCTTCATGATAATAATGTGGCAAAATTAAAGAAATATTAAATACATGACTTGAACTTGTTTGTAAACCTTGAAACTGAAGGAGAAAATACAAGCATGGTTTTTTATATTTGTATGGATATAAGCTTTAAAATGATGCATGTTTCTTGCCTTCATCATGGACATCCTACGATAATGACAATTGAACCAGGAAACGTATATAAATTATAAAAATCATGACTTTGTTTGCTGACCTATAAACTGCAGGGGGAAAAGGTAACATAGAATTTTTAGATTTGTCAGATCAAAGGCTTTAAAAATGGCGTATGTTGCCACCTTTCTTCATTTAACTCCCTTGGAGGGACAACTGACCCTGGATTATATAGACTGTTTAAGTTTGTCTGGTATTGCGCCCACTGGCACACACGACGCACTACTTAATCATGTTTCACAGTATAGGTCCCATGAAGTGGACGCTCGTCGAACAATTCTTGTGTTAGCGTGACGACATGTTATGTATTTTGTCTGGGTCAGAAAAAGCGACGTAACTGCGGCGGTACAAGCAACCTGGCTCTGCTACCAAGTGTGACGGGGCTTATAAGGCGCATGAGACGAGCATACAAAGAGCACCCACTACAGAATCAAATGTGCAAAATGAATAACCATGCTGGCACTCACATGTTTGACGTGACATTCAACCCAGTCACCGCCCGATTTGGCTATAATCAGTAAATGTAAATAACATGTGAGTGTCGATCCGTTGGGACTCATATCTTATATCAGCATGCGATATAGGTTAATCCCCTTATTCATACAGGTAACCTTTTTGCATAATGTTGTAAAGCCCACGACAGCTCTATATCGCCGTGCTTTTTTACATCTTCAACAGATCTGGAAGCAGTTATATCACGTAACCTATTCACTGAAGCACGTGCATAATTTTCCGTTTATATTTACAATACCGCGTCACATATATTATCCCACAAAATAAATCAAGAGGTTTATCAATAATCAACATGTTTCCTGGACAAATATACCTTTTGTGGGTATATTTGGAACAGATCTTGTCGAAGCATAATCTATATTTACTTCATTTACTTAAAGTTTGTAATTTCTAACTTATTCTGCGTATATATTAATGAACTGTAATTTCTGTTAAAGTAGTTCTTATAGCGCCTCTGTGCCGAATGAATCAGTTTATTTACAAGCTGTTAGTAAACATGGTACATGCGCTAATGTTGACAAACAGAAAGAAGACATGCAACGTAAGGTTAAATATGTGCATCTGATTGCCCTTCCTCCCCCCCCCCCCAAGTTATAAATACAAGGATATAAACAAAACAAACAGCCTGTTCGCGGTGGGATCGGCGTCTTCATTCCTATTTTTATAAAAAGGGATTACCTTTAGTAAATAGATGCAAGGTGTCGGAATAGGCCCCTTTCAGGAAAAAGCATCAAGCAGCTACTTGGCGATCATTTAGAAAAATAAGGAAATACAAGGCCAAAAAAAGGTATGGTTCTCAGGCACCGCCAGCGTCAATTTAACCCCCCTCCCCCCCCCCCCCCGCGCCATCAATAATTTTTCTTTTTATTTTTTATCTTTCAAGAAGATAAAATAATAAAATTTTAATAGGATTTCCTTTGTTATATAGTGCTTTTACCTGTTTAGCAAAACAATCTGTTATTAACATGCTTTTCCCTGATCATATGACATTTTTATCGAAACAAACAATAAAAGGTAAAACAAATCACAAACCCGCACTGTTTTTAAATACCTCAGAAACATACCTTTTTGCCCTAGACCTGTGAACTGTTAAAGGGTCCCTGATTCATTTTTTTAGTGATTCATTCAAATCAATTCAAGTATCGATTCATTTATTAAAAACAATCATAGCATTATGTTGTAAACGTATATCTAAAGAGAATTTACTTCCCAGATGCTGCTGAAATCAGCCTTGCAATAATAATCACATGCACAGACTAAGTAAATATTTATACCTTTGTATGTTTTTATTGAAACCTGTGTAATAAGTTAGACAGTCAATTATAACAATTGTGAATGTCTGCGGTTCACTCAAGGGTGGTCTTAATGGACAGGTGGTCTTATCATACAGGTGGACTTATCGTGCAGGTGGTCTTACCATACAGGTGGTCTTATCATACAGGTGGACTTATCATACAGGTGGTCTTATCATACAGGTGGTCTCATCATACAGATGGTCTCATCATACAGGTGGTCTCATCATACAGGTGGTCTTATCATACAGATGGACTTATTATACAGGTTGTCTCATCATACAGGTGGTCTCATCATACAGGTGGTCTTATCATACAGGTGGTCTTATCATACAGGTGGTCTCATCATACAGATGGTCTTATCATATAGGTGGTCTTATCATACAGATGGTCTATTCATACAGGTGGTCTCATCTTACAGGTGGTCTTATCATACAGGTGGACTTATCATACAGGTGGTCTTATCATAAAAAAGCCAATAAAAAAATAAAAGGTATGGTTATCAGGCACCGCCTGCACCAATTTTAACCTATGCTTGTATAGCAAAACAATTCTGTTATATTCATGCTTTACCCTGATCATGTGACATGTTTATCGAATCATACAAAAAAGGAAAAATTAAATATCTCCCGCCCCCATTGGTTTCTGGAAAAAGTGCCTGGGAACCATACCTGTTTTTTGGCCTTATTACATGATGTATTTTGTTTATCTGTCCTTAGGTATGGCTAGAGATAAAAAAAAGTATATGAAAATGACTGTAAATGCTGTATTTGATAAAAATAGACATCTGCCTGCATTATTCGATTATTCTATGCATGGTTAAGGCCCTATGGATAAGCGATTCAAAAAGAATTTTTGTGTGATGTACCTACAAATTATTTATCTCCATTCCTCCAGTTTAATAAAATCACGCCAGTGTCTCTTTATTTGTATGCACTCTCTAATAACTCAGCACCTGGCGTGGGGCTACATAGGGACATGGGTCCAACTGGGGACAGTGGCGCTCGTGTAATAGATGGGTAATCCATTGGTATACATATATTAATATGTTGGGTATGTAATTTTACCTTAGCCGAGTCGGGCTTGCGACAGGCGGCGAAGATATGATGTGGTGGCGAAGCCCGCTTGGTGAACTGGCGAACAAGCTCAAGTCCAATACCTCGGTTACTGCCCGTAATTAAAACTGAGCGTGGCCCGGCCGCCATGATTTACGAGCTCAAAGTCCAGCTTTCTGTAAACAGTTCGAAGACGAGGTACGTACTTCGGAGTGAAAATGCGATGTGACTGACGAGGAAAATTCATGTTTTTATATTCGTCACCTGGTAAACTGGACTGGTCCACTCGGTATACTGATAAGACTTGATTACTCCCCGCTGACTTCCCGTAATAAACAATGAGCATCGTCCGGCCATGATTTAGAGCTCAGAGTCCTATAAATTAGACTGGTCCACTCGATAGTGCTAATAAGACTTGATTACAATCTATCAAAAACATTCAAGACCTAGCCTTACTGAATCGCACCATATTGGACAGGTATTACCACCTGCTGGCAAATTATAATTCACCACTGTCACAGCGAAAACAGGTCCTTTAAAACTTATAATCCAGATGAACAGTTCACATAAATATTCTCAGAGAATAATAGTCCGATTCAATCACAAAATCAATCTGTTGTAATCCAAAAGTGAAATTCTGGTAGTGATCTCATAGGCAAACTGAAGACTATTTAAAATCCGTTACAAATTTCGAAGAAGATGTATAACTGCTGTAATTATTGGAAAGGTCCACAAACTGACTCACACTCTTCCGTGTACGCTGGAATATCTCTCTCTCTCTCTCTCTCTCTCTCTCTCTCTCTCTCTCTCTCTCTCTCTCTCTCTCGGCTCTAAACACAATCCCTAATATATAGCTTCTCACCCTTAAGCCTAGATACTTCACGAACAATTCAATAAACAGAACAGTAAATAAGACACACGCGCCCAAAGAACAATACAAGACGCGCTCATAGAGCGCGAACAGCCCAGAATTTTTCACGAGCGCTGTGTCTTAACACGCCAGGGTTCACCCAGTACGGATTACACCATTATCGGCTCTATTATAAGTATTCAGTTTGTGACTCGTTTATATTACTCGTATAATTATTTGTAAATTAACGTAAACTGGTGTCCAGATATATCTTTGTATTACTTTCCTTTTGTAACGACGTTCCGTACACATATATGAAGTCCTAAACTGATAAAATATGATTTTCACATATTGCAGCTATGTCCATATACATGTCTAGTTTCCCTACATATTTCGTTGATGGTCTCCACAGATGTGGATTGGTTAATGTATAAGATGTAATGTATTGTATGTCACCTTCACCCGTAAGAGCGAAACAGGGAAAGCTCCGTCACTGATGCAATAATTGTGACGAATTATATATTGAGTATGTCATGAAGTTTCACGCCCTCGTACCACCAAAGCGTGTTACTTAATCAGAATGTGTTTGGCGCAAGTAGCCACTTGTGTTCAGAAGTAAAGCCATATCTTTTGATAAATAATACAACAGGTGTCAGGGTGAACATGCATTACGTAGCAGCCCTCTAAATATTTGATTGGAGGATGATGACTTGATATGTGTTACTCTTTGTGACTCCCCCACATAATTATATATTAATTTATGCACAAGTGCGGCCTTCTGTTTTTATATTGATGGTCAATTCCAAGGGTACTCCAAGTTTCAGGGAGACACAGGCTGTGGTTCCCAGTAAAAAAAGCACGATTTCATTTTAGAAAGCGGGCGGCACCGTTCGGACCTTCAGATATCACATATTTGTAAGAGCCGCCCCTTTCAGTAGGTCCTTTCAGAAGGAAATTCCGTAAGTATGATTTGTTCATATGTTTATTAAAATAACTTTTGCTCGGCGACAGCGTATGCTAGTCTATATGCCGAGATGTCAACCTTTATTTTAAGAACTTGAGAACGTCATCTAACGGCGCACCACCGCTATATACTTGTAGGCCACATTACACACTGGCCGGAGTTTTGCAGTTTATTCCGGATCATCTGGAACGAGGTGAACTTTCCAAATATGTGTACTACGATATATATTTATGTACTAGACACTTTATATGGACGTCTCTTTAATCGATCGTTATGATCGTGAAAGTGTGAACTATTCCCGTTAACCTCTAGCGCGTCGTTGCAAGGTATACCCTCCTTCCCAAAGGGGTCTTGTAAAATAAGTTAGGCCAAAAAAATAAAATGTATGGTTCTCAAGCACCGCCCGCGTCAATTTACCCGCCCCCCCCCCCCCCCCCCCCACGCATCAAAAATTTTCATTTTACCATTCAAGAAGATAAAAAATACAATTTATTCAGTGCTTTTACCTGTTTAGCAAAAAAAATGTTATTTTCATGCTTTTCCTGATCATATGACATTTTTATCGAAACATTCAAAAAAGGTCAAAAATAAAACACCGCCCGCCCGCACTGATTTCTGAAAAAAGTGCCTGAGAACCATATCTTTTTTTTTTTGGTGGGGGGGGGGGGGGGCCTTACCAGGCTTTACTTTATGCAAATGTGAAAGGTATCTGTTTCGGATGACATAGGTTTAAACACGAATGGGACAACGTTTCATCAAGAGGACCACATTGAACATAAGTAAGGTCTCCAGCAAACCGCATCGATAAAAAACTTCATAAAAAGGTTATATTTATATGGAAACACGTTATTCAAATGTCTATGTTTTGGTGTACAAAATTTGACGTTTTGTGTTGTTTAATACCCCAGTCTCTGCCCCTTTAGAAAAGTACGAGTTAATAACTAAAATTGATCAGCAGATTTCTTTTATATTGTGCAAATGCATTGATATGATGCATATATAGGATATGTCTTATTCAAATTGTGTTCATGACCTTCTATATAAGAGTGGCGTTTAACTTGAATGATATTTATTGAAAAAAATGATACAAGTTTATATTTCTCAAGAATGGGTGGATGGATTGTTACGAAAACCAGAATGACCTAAGTTATAGGAAAGTAAGTTTTCAGATTTGTAAACTGGTCACCTTGAATTTGATTGTCAGTGACAAAATTAAGGCTAATTATAAACCTCATGACTATTTGCATATTTTGTTCAAAAATTTGGTTCTGGTTTCTTTATCAGCAGATCCTCTCATGGAGTAATAGTTGCGAGGGTTGGGGGGGGGGGGGCGTGCGCATTAACAGCCGTTGTATTTGTTTTTTGGCGTGGCGTGTTTGCCTATCATCATTGGTATATCTATGATGGGGATGTCCACCAGATGGCGTAATCCTTGGTATGATAGTACGAGTCTGAGGTCTTGGCGTTAAGACTCCAATGAGTTTGAGATCATTTAATACGGAAGTAACACCGCTGTATTTGGAAAAGTCAAAAGATATGAAACGTCCTGCTTCACATTGCATTCCCTCTAGTTTTCCTTTTTTTTTTTTTTGCTAGGTAAGGATCCCATACTTCGGCGGCGTATTTTAATGAAGTTCTTGCTAATGAAAAGTATGAGATTTCTTTCAATTCCATCGGAACTTCAAATTGTGTCGATCGCAAATTTTGACAAGTTGATGTGTTTCAATACATGAGTTATTGTCTGTTACCAAATAACTTAGGAACTGTTGCAGCCTTCAGTTTCAAACTTCACAGTAATATTGATCATGTGACTGCTTAATGATTTTGACCTGCAGGTGGTGCCACCTGTATTGAGCTACTTTATGCAGGCTGTAATGGTCTTTTCTTGTTTTTTTTTTGTAAGATATGTCATAAATTATTAATATTTTGGCCCTTAGAGGAGGAAATAATCTGGTTTTAAATTCAGTCAAATTATTTTCAATATGGCATCTCTACGGAACTTCAAATTTTTTCGATCGCAGTAATATTGTTCATGTGACTGCTTAATGATTTTGACCTGTAGGTGGCGCTACCTGTGTTGAGCTACTTTCTGCAGGTTGTAGAGGTCTTTTCTGCTTTTTCCAAGATATGTCATTAAATATTTATTTGTTATAATCCGCCAAAACAGAGTCTCCTCTGAGACCCTTGGACCGATCTTTCCGAACCGGGCATAGTTGTTCCCTTACCTAAGTTGTTGTACGTATCGATGATTGGTGGCGCCATCTGCAAATACCCTGTGCAGTACAAACCTTGGTGTCTTTTAGAAAACAACTTATATTTCAGGAGTGGTTCAAAGTATGGAGCTGAAATTTTGTATTTTCATAGATCTTGGATCTCTCCATCTCTTAATGAAGACTTGTGGCACCACCTACAATACTTTTTGTTAAGCGTCCATCTGTGCATTTGCCATCTGTTCGTCTTAGTGGTTGTTCATTGTATTTGGCTTGAAATTGTGCGTGTCCATAGATACTCGACAACGCCATCTGGTAAACAAGACTAGTGGCGCCATCTGCATTAGTTTTTGCATGACGTCCATCAGTCCATGATTTATTTGGATGAAAATTGCTCATATCTCAGAAGACATTCAAGGTATTGGTCAGAAATTTGCCATGTCCATCCACCTTGAAAAATTATTTCGTAAACCACACAGGTGGCGCCACCTACCTTTCTGTTTTCTTAGAATAAATTAATGCCTTTTCTGAGGAATGGTTTGCCGTATTGGCCTGAAATTGTGCATATCTATAGATATTGGACTCCTCCATTTTGTACTCAAGACTTGTTGCGCCATCTACAATCGTTTTCCCATGGCCTCCATCCGTACAATATCTTTGGTGAAAATTGCTCATGTCCAATAGTTCAAGGTACTGGTCTGAAATCTGGCATGTTCTTGAAAAGTTTTCTCGTAAACCACACAGGTGGCGCCACCTACCTTCCTGTTTTCGTAGAATAAATTAATGCCTTATAAATATTATAAATGATTATATAAATATTATGAATGAATTTATCATGAAAATATTTAAGATTTTTATTGGGAACACATAGACTGATCAAAGTTTTCTTCTTTTTTCTCTCTTTAAGTTGCTTTACAGTTGGGCCCTATATAGGCTTTATTTTGTGGTCGTGCGAGAACGATGAATTAAAAGTTTTCACAGATATAAAAACTCACTGGACTATAGCCAACCTGGATTAATATGTATTAACGTTAAGTTAGCTACTTTGGGATTTGATGGAAAGAAAGAAGGAGATATTATGAAAAACAATGCATTAAATTGTCCGGAAAAAATAGTATAAATCAGTGTCATATTGGGTAATTTTTGTACAATTTTACAGCATTGGATACTTCTAAACAAGCCTTATGTATGAAATTTGTAGTTATGTGGTGATTTATAGCTCCTCAGTAGTCAATTTGTTACGCAGGGGTGTTCTATGTGTTGTTGACATTTGGTTCGTGTGACACGCGTGGCTCGTTGCTGTAGCAACCTCGCCTGGCCGGGTGCGGCATCGTGTGAACTCTACACAGCGATCGATTTAATCCGTGCTGGGTGAACCCTTGCGCTGTTGCACGTAAAGACACAGCGCTCATCTGAAATATTCTGTGCTTGTCGCGCTGTATGAGCGCGTGTCTTGTAATATTCTTTGAGCGTGTGTATTATGTATTGTTGGGTTCTTTAGATTGTTCGTGTAATAGAAGTTTCTAGAATTTTCGGATTAAAAATTATAAATATGGGGCTGTGTTTAGAGCCGAGAGAGAGGAGAGAGAAAGATTCCAACAGACACGGAAGAGTGTGAGTCAGTTTTGGACCTATCCTATAATTGCAGCAATTGTAGATCTTCTTCGGTATTTGTATCGAATTTTATATAGTCTTCAGTTTGCTTTTGGGATTACTGCCAGAACTTCACTTTTGGATTACAACAGATTGATTTTGTGGTTGAACTGGACTATTATTCTCTGAGAAGATTTATATGAAGTTTTCATCTGGATTATACATTTGAAAGGACTTGTTGTCGCTGTGACAGTGGTGGTATCCAGGTACTGTGCACTTAATTTATTATACTGTGTAATTGTATTGATTTGCTGTTTTACTGTTGTTATACTGTGTAATTCTTTTGTTTTAGTGTATTGTAATGTTAGGGTTGATTTAAGAATAAATTATAATTATTTGTTAACAGGAAACCACTGACTTCTTTATTCATTCCCCCAGGCGTTCCAAACTGCCTAGTGTTGCAAAACCTAATTTTTTTTTGTCTTTGAACAAAATTTGTGCTCGTCACTGCTACGTGATCTGTATATATTAGGAATATCCAGTGATTTTGTCATACACTCTCAAGATCACCAAATTAATAATAGCAAATAATATGTCATTTTAATGATATATTGACAGGGTATTTACTCCTATAGACAGACCTAAATCACCACATAAAGATGTTGCATGATTTGAAAAAAAGTATAAAAATATTATCCACTAAAAAAAGTATGAAAAAAAAGTTTAAAAAGGAGTCTGTCCTGAAAAAAAAACCTCGTTGTAACCATCGCCTATAACTTAACACGGCGTGATACAAAATGTTAAGTCGTCTTCAGATGCTTATCTCCAGAATTCACCCTCCTGTAATTTGTCTGTCCACTTTTTTTGCAAAAAAACTGTGCTTTCAAAGGGCACAAGATGCTACTAAATTTGCATTCAGACAAATCTTTTAAATAGCTAAGTCCCAAAGTTAGTTCATGTGACCTCATTTATATGAGGCCAATATGTGGAACAATTGGAACATTGCATAATTTGTATCCACCGGTATTTTGTTCGCCCGATTTAGTATTTGGAAAATTTGTAGGTTTCTTCATGCGAATCTATATTTCTTTCCCTTTCTAAAGGTCTGCTAAATCAAATATATTTATAATAATATATGGTTTCTGTTTATCCTAAAATGATTAATAAATCTGTAAATGACACTTTCATTCAAACTCTTATTAAATGTTTATGCAAAATACTTAGGAAAACTAAGAAATGTTCCAAGTATGGACATTAGATCGGACTGACAGAAAATTATAACTTTGCCGTAAAAGCCAGTACATTATAAATAGCGTGAATTTCAGCAAAAAAAAAGCCGCTACTATGCGTCAGGAAACATCTGACGCTGACTGCGAGATAATTACCATTGTAATTACTCCCAAGGAGCTGAGGCACTGTAATAAAGTGTTTGTTTCATGCGACTTGATTGATCGGTAATCGAAAAAGAGCGACAGATTTCTATTTTTTTAAAATCCGTTATTGATGACATTTACTTCATCTTGCCTATAAGAACTTGCTACGCACATGAAAAAAAACGCAAGAAACGCAAGCTAATTAAGATCATGAGACGAGCATTTTTCGAATGTGACAAGTATTTACACAGTACACAGAACTCCATGCAAAGGAATATAATTAGTCATCCAAACCTCAAAACTGACATATTTAAATTTCAGACGTTCATCTTCTTCTGAATTTTCCTTGGCTGGCAGCCACTACATAATCCATTGTTTTAACACCGTGTATATAATTAGTGATTCAATGGCAGTGACCAATCGTTATTTTTAATATGAAGTTCTTACGATATATGAAATGTTAAAGTCAGAATAACAGCATCGAAGAGATAATTGACGGTTAGTATAAGTTCAATAAAAATACTGTTCATACATGTGTCAATGAAAAATTATAAATTGCGTAATAAACTAGAAGTGTACTCTGAACTTACAAAGTTCCACGCATGTGTCCTACGCAGTGTCACCCTTCATTGGTATTCACACCGGCTCCCTGACACCAATCAATGACATTGGTCGTCCGTCCGTGAGACAATGCTCCTTGGGTGTTACCCTTATCCATCAAAAGATTTTATCATAACTTTCAAAGTTTACGTTCATAATTGTTTTTGCTGCCAGAAGCATCAGCCAAATAATCAAGGGAAAATTAACCAAAATATATAGAATATTAAAAATATGATATTTATATACCTTTTATGTAGGTCTTTTTTTATCAATTTTAGTTGGGTAAAATAGTTATCTCTTCAGCGTAAAAAAAATCATATAGGATTATGCAAAAAACGCTAAAATTGCAATCTGGCGCACACATATGTTGATCTCTTACAAGAAAGTGTGTGTATCAAATACTATCCACTTATATAATATATTTGTATGTTAACTAAGAAATTATTTCGCTCTGATATGTCAAAACCTATATCCACTTATATAATATATTTGTATGTTAACTAAGAAATTATTAGGCCCTGATATGTCAAAAAACGGTAAACATGCTGAAATTTTTTATATTGCCGTGCTGTCAAATACATCCTTACCCGAAGACGGGAATCGCAGTAAATACAAATGCACAGCATGTTATTCAGAGAGATTATCTTTAATAAAAGTAAGATGGATATAAAATTTTATGCATAAATAACGACAACTGTTATACATCAAACCACCTACACGTTAAGTGTCATTTAACCAGGATGAACGTCACGCCAAGTCGGAACCAACACGGGACCACTTCATGTTTTAAATTAGCGCTTTAAGAGCCATGAAGCATTTCCATATATGCCTGATATTACAATAAATATCAAGAATCAATATATAAATGTGATCATTTTTTTAAATATAATAACAAAAACATATTTTTCAGTAAATATGTCAGTGCTTATTGCTTAAAAATAGGGTCATACCCTGTGACCATATTTCTATTAATAAATGCCTCATAATATACCTTTTGTGTCCTGAAAATGGGGGCACACCATTTCTTGCTTTATAAAAATGTGGTTAAATTACTGCGTTGCCTGTACTAGCCAAAATGATTTTGACGATGTTACCACGTGTTGCCATTATTTAAATAAATAATATTTTAAAAAATAAGGACAATAAATTTCATATCGGTGGGTGAACAGGAACGTCAACTTCAACATGTAAAAATAATTTCATTAAAATGATGTAACACTTTTAAAAATCACGAAACATGGGTCCGCAAAATGGCAGGTTTACCAAAATAAAAGTTATAAAGACGAAATCAGTTTTGATGCCACAACATTTATTCTAAAAATGACAGATAAAAAATAAAATCAATGTCCCAACTATGTATAATTACTGACATTTTTGCTCTTTGTGAATAAATTAATCTGTATCATGTACCCAAGAATGAACAACAATTGTTTTTTTTTTAACTCCAAACATACCTTCATGAACGCAAATATCGGTCTATCAAACAAACAGGGTTTTACAGCTGATACATACATATATATATATATATATATATATATGTATATATATATAAACTATAGACTGTATCAGTTAACTCTATTACCAGCCAGACAGACTGACATCTCATGCTAATCAAAGCAGCAGTACAAAAATTATCGTTACGCCTTTATATAAAACATGACGTGAAATTTCACAAAATACAAGGTAGAAATTAATACCTTATTAAACAAGAAATTACCATTTTTCAAGACCAATGATAATTTTCTGGACATCTTAACGGACGTCCTGTTAACTTTGTACCTTACTTCTTCAAACATAACATTGCATCCCTTAATAGAACGATCCATTTCAACAAATAATATTCAGATAGGAAAATTTTATATGCACAGTTAAGGAAGGATTAAGTCAATTAAGTAATTACATCCATCCTAAGTAAACAGATGAGTTAGTAGGTTCACAAAAAAACTAAGAGCACACTAAAACACCGACTGTGAAAGATTACATAATAAAACAATCCATCAATAGTTAACAACAGGATGAAACACATAAACCATCTTTTCCTTCTTTACTTTTAGTTAGAGGCTAGATCTGTTTTAGTATGCCGAGTTTATTACAAGAGCAACCTGAGCTGAACTAGAACTATATATTTTCCAGGCGCGGATCCGGGGGGGGGGGGTCGAGACTGCTCTCAACCGACGACCTTTTTTTAGACAAATCTTATGCATGACGGAGGATTTTTATGGGTCGAGACCCCCCCCCCCCCCCCCCCCCGCTCTCAACCAATGACCTTTTTTAGACACTTTTTATGCATGGCACCCGTTGACCCCTCCCTGCAAAAAATCCTGGATCTGTGCCTGATTTTCATAATGGCATTTCAGATAACCTCCAGTATCGAATACATTGTTCGTTTGGCGTTACCTTAACCCTCCCCGAAGAGGAAAATGTATTACCTCGAAAACCTGGCGAACCTATAAAGGGTTTGTTTCCATGTGCGCGTATATGCGTATGTGCGTATATGCGTGAAACAGGCGTGTCTCCATGTTTGCGTATATGCGTGAACTGGCAGACGGATATATTTGAACAGTGGATAGACGTCATTTTACTCCGAACCCCTGAGTTCACGCAGACCTTGTGCGTGAAACGCATATGCGCATACACGCATATACACTGACGGACACATGGAAACACTCCAGTTACAATTCATATGAGCGATGTTTCAAGCATATATACGCGCACACTGAAACATAGATACGTTGGTCATCCCCGGCAGTTCGATACTTTACACCTGATAAGATAAATGAGTATACATAAAGAAATGGTCAGTATGAACTAAATCCATCACACACGTATTCAAATGTATGAAATATTAAGCTGAATATGGTGAAAATGCTACAAATATCAATATAAATTCACCACGAGAAAATTAGATAATTGGCAGCCATCTGTACAACTCAAATATATATATATATATATATATATATATATATATATATATATATATATATATATATATATATATAGGTACAACCACATCGACTTAGCGACCAACCCAAAAACAACGTCTCTTTTTTCGGGTCCCGATTCTTTGTTTTGCTTTTTTTATAAGACCTCACTTAGATAACCACCTCGAAAATATCACCACTGTATTGAGGTCCTGATGGTGGTCGTAATTTCGAGGTTTATATTATACATACGTATATATATATATACATATATATATATATGAATATGCATATACATATATGTATATACATATACATATATTTGTATATACATATACAAACATAAGTTACAAATACATAAAATTGTGTTTTCGAATGTATTCGAGTACTGAACACGAATACCCCATGTTTGGTACATATATATCAAGTAATCACCCCATGTCTGATTGTGTGTATATCGTTCATTGAAATACCACGCCAATCTGAAACGTCACATTCCCAAAATGTTTTGAGATCGGGGCGCTTATTAAAGTAAATAAAGTATTTGCGTATATAACATTTTTGAGTAGTTGTATATCTACATAAACCAAGAGTTTACGGTCATGGTTAAAACGTTTATGACTATGTTCAAGCATATATAAGGTGATTAAGTAAGTTATTACAGATTGAGCAGTTCAATGAATTACTGAAATCGTGTATGTAGTGATTTTTTAAAGCCTTGGTTCCGACTGGACGCACGAATTTTGGGATCATACGTCTCCTCCGAATTTTGGATGACATGGAGGCCGTGGAGGTAGAGAAAAAGTCTTGGTCACACTCGGGTTACGGGTTCCTACGGCCTGTTTGCAGTGGCGTCAATTTTTCTTCAAGGGTGGGGGGGGGGATGAAACACCAACACGCGTGTACACACACACACACACACACACACACACATATATATATATACTTTGTATTGTCTGTATGAAAAATTTCAAATACAATACAATTAAGTATAAGGTTTTAGAAAATAAGGTGTTTCCAGTATTTGTTAAATCTTAATCAGGTTAAGATATATAATATTTCATAATAAACTCATAAATGTAACCAAAGTCTTAGTCAAAGTCAAAGTTTTAGTTTTAAATATATTTCATTTCCAATATATAAATATTATTCTCTGAATATCATGGAGGGGGATGATTACATTGACCATC
Organism: Sipunculus nudus; assembly: GCA_026874595.1. Classification (NCBI taxonomy): domain Eukaryota; kingdom Metazoa; phylum Annelida; class Sipuncula; order Golfingiida; family Sipunculidae; genus Sipunculus; species Sipunculus nudus. The sequence goes on from CM049316.1 coordinate 44,754,349, forward strand.
CCCCCCCCCCCCCCCCAATGACGCCTCTGCCTGTTTGCGTCCAAATTTTGTGCAGAATCTCACGTGCCACGCAAGTCTGTTTTGCAAAATTTCGATGTGGCATACAGCCCGTAATGCCGAGTTCACATATACACCGGTCGCCGTACGATTTTTTCAACCCGCCGGCTTGCCGTGAGTTTTCGGGACCATACGGTCACCGTGTTTTTTTTTTCATCCCACGCTGTTTGCACTCGCATAGTCTACGGCGACCGTACGGTGACATCGAAATTGGTTGGTAAGCACTTAGAAGGAGGATGTTGGACATCTCGTTCTCAGCAGGCAAGCGGCACTTGCCCCCTCATTGCGTGAGACGTGCGTCTTAGAGCACAGAATTTCTCATCATGGTACCTTAAAAATGCACACGTCTCACACGCGAACTCCTTGCGGGTGGAGCAAGTTACACTTGCCGCCTCGTTGTTCGTTGAGATTTCGTAATTTTTTTATAAACATTCCCAACATCCTCCGCACGTGCTTACGGGCTGCCTACGACCTGGGAATTTCGCAAGAACGGACCTGCGTATACGCTCCCGAGGCAGCGGAGATCTTGCGCTTCTAAAGAAGCCTACGATATAGGTAGTTGGCCTATCGGTAAAGCACTGAGAAAAGAGCGTAGGACTTGCAAGGCATGTGAGACTGGACAAAATTTAGACGCAAACGGTCGGGGCCGGTTGTGAGCTAGACTTTACCAAACTAACGGCATTTAAACATGAGCAACAATTCCTTCCTCATGACATTACTTGTAAATGTGTAAATTAAACATGGGCATATTCTATACACAGCTGGAAATAAAGCTGCAATCATATGGGAAGGGGAAAATGACCTTCCGGTAAGGTATATGTCTAGCAATGTACCCATTATCGGAGAGTTACATAGAATATTCATCATGTTTAACACGAAGGCAGTGACCTTAAATCGGGTAAGTGCGTTATTCAGCCTCTCGTCAGATTTTCCCGTCAGAGTGAGCCTATTTCTCCTGGCCTTAATTAGCCCAATAATAGTACCCAAGTTTGATATAATTGAGAAGATAATGGCGCATGCAGGGTACACAAATGCCATCATGCGGAACACATCCTCGCTGGTACAACGATCAAGGGCGAGTTCAACACATGTAAATATTACAGCGTGGATTGTTACGAATGATATAATAGTTATCAAAACGCTCATCAGCACCCTTCTAGGTGACCAAATGATAGCGGCCCTCATTGGGAATACGATAGAACCCATCTGCATCACTGAAATGCCCACGATCATTGCACGTGACACTGCGAGAAGGATGCTTAAACAATAATTCTGAACTACGCAAGCCCCTTTTAGTGAGCTTATATAACCCTGGCCAAGTATAAACCGGATTATAATCCAGGTGTCTTGAAGACTGAATGTGACACACAAACAAAGAAAATAACAAGAGATTGCTTGTGAACGAATGTTTTTCCTGGAAACTACAGCGCTTCCTAAAAGGTTGAAAAATACGCTGAATGAACTGAGAACAGGTTTCCCGTATCTGAAGATTAAAGACACAAGCGTTGGATCAACGAACCGTGGGTTGCCTGGCGACTGTGTTGACCATTGCTCTGGTAGGACATCTGGTGGCTGAGACAGGAACCCTTCTGTTGATGACGCATAACCCGCCATCTCGCCCGTCGGTTGGTTGCCCTGAGTGAGCATTTCTTTACTTGTGACGTTGTTTAAATTGGAACCATCGGAGAAATAGCCCATGTTCAGTCTGAAAATATTTGAATGTAAAAGTGAATATTTTAATTAAGCTGTTTTCCGCATGGTGTCATTGTCTGGATTTATCTAAAGCGTTGTATTTGAAAATTGCTTCAACCTTGAATCATCAGCATTCATTGACAGAGTATAGTTTAATCAATATTGATTCAATATTGAAAGCTTGTCGAAAAATTTCGATTGAATTGCTAATGGAACATCAACATTGTATCAATGTTGAAGCCTAGTTGATCATCAACCTAGAACCATCAGTGTCAAATCATCATTTATTTTGTGTTGTAAACGAGTTTAAAATATCTCAACCTCATTTTATTTGTTTTCAATATTGTAAAAATGTTGAGTGCCCACTGGGATTATAGCTGAATGTGAATCTTAATCTTAGACTTAAAATAATTCTTACATGAGATCTGAATAGGGTAGGTTGACAGACACACAAAAACACCCAATATAAAACTATCCCACATTGCACCCTTACGGGAGCATATAAAAAGTTTTTGCACCATTTGAAGAGAATCCCCTTTCCGAGCCCTCTCACGTATATGGCCTTTTTTTAGTGCCCTCCATATTCGAAAAATCCTCTATCCAACCTATTAGTATACACTAAAACACTGCCCACATTACGGGTGGTTAAGGGTGACATCCCTGACCAGAACTAAAAAATATATTAAAAAAATAATAATTTATCTGGATTTATCTATAAACAATACGGAAAAGGTTGGCTCTCAAGCAGTACGCCCGGCAATCTTAACACCTCGGCTCAATTTGGTTGTCTCAAACTATGTATATATATATATATATATATATATATATATATATATATATATATATATATATATATATAATATTTTATGGCTATGGTAGATATTTTATGGTTATGGTAGAGCAAAGATTGGAGGATTGTACCTTACAGGTATGACATGCAGAAATTGAGTGAAATAGTAAATTTCAAGTTTTTAACTCAGTAAAATCACTTTTAGAACCAGAAATATCAAGTGTACTTTTCACCAAATTTAAGATCTGTTATGCCAAAATTAGGCTAAGTGACTTTCCAATAGAAATGGAAATAGACAAACATAATAAAGTTCACCGTACTGAAAGATGGATGTAAATTTTGTATAACTATAAAGAAAAAGAAAAATTGTGCAAAGAAGAAAAGCATATATCGATTGAGTGTCAGGTTTATGAGTTTAAACGAATTAAGTTCATTCAGGAAAATTATAGAAAAACTAACCGACCATATAATTTGATTAACTTGCTTACAAGTATACTAAGCCCTCCGAAAGCAAGATTTAGCAATATTTTGAGATATGTAGCAAACGACAAATATTCGGAGATTGTTATATACAGTTAATGTATATGCGTAAACTGTTTTATTGATGAATATTCCTGATCATATGGGAAGTAATATTGTATATGTGTGAATTATTAACATGTTTATGATTCTATAAGGCCTGGTGACCCTTTCGTTATCAGAATAAACTTTTTCTTTCTTAAAAAATTTAAACACCCAACCCCAAATTACGTATTTTGATTTTTTCGGTCGAAACTGGCCGGTTTTGAGCTCCAGTCACGCGATTAATTCTTTAAAGAAATTAAATAATAAAAACGCTTTGTTATTAGGGGCTGTTGCCTGTTCATCAAAATAGTTCTGTTTTTCATATTGTCCCGTGATCCTATGATTTTGTTCTTGTATTTTTAATAAAGCGGTTGAATATTTCCCGGGCTAATTTCTGAAATAAGTGCCTGCGTATACCTTTTTGGCCGTGAGAGCATGCTTCATTTAATGGACATATAATTAACTGCGTGAAATAGTCAAGTGGTCCTATATCTACTAGATCTCTTGCCTTTTTTTTTGTCTGATATAAAAAAATAAACCTTAAGATATAAATCTTTACTCAAACCAACATTTAATTTAATTTAATTTTAAGTTTAAACTATAAATCTAAATAAATATCCAAATGCTAAGAATATCACTTTAATTTTTCATACTTAAGGTAGCAGAACTGGCAAAAAAATCATTTCAAATGTTGTTTAAATTTCATATCAGGACCATGAAATATACATTATCTTTAATTTGGTACAGTTTTCATTCTGATGGTTAGGCATATGTTTGACATTTTCATTTATTTACATATGATATTTTAACATTAGTTTTTTTTTTAATTTAAACAGTACTTTATTTTAAGCACCTAGTAACAGCAAGCCACTTTTAGCAGGCCATAATTAAACTGCTTGACAAAATCGCGAAAGCGTTTTTTTTTTTTTGTTTTTTTTTGTTTTTTTTTTGCTTTATCATCTCTCTATGTACCTTTACACTGACATTTTAAATTTTGATTCAATAAAAATAAATTAATTTTATTTTTCAACAAGAAGACATTCAGTAGAGGAAAAACAAAAAAAAAACACTTTCGACATATTACATATATAGTTTAATATAAGTCCACTGAAAAAGGTGCTTAATGTTAGTCAGTGCTTAAAATAGTGTACCTTTTTAAAGATTAATTTTTTTAATTGTTACAAAATCATGATAAAATATGTGAAAATTTAAAAAAAAAATGCATATCATGTGAGGGAACAGTGTGCCAGGTATAAATGATGTTTATTTATGGTTCTAATGTGAAAATAGAACAAAGCCATCCTTAATATATTATGGTGATACAGATTACCTCCAAAATTTAATGCATTATCCTAACCCCTCATAAAATTTTATCAAATTCTGTTCTTTACTGTATCGACGCGTTGGGTTGTTAAAATACAAACAGAGAAACGAACTAAAGGGGGAAATATAAAACCTGGCCACCTGTATAATGAAAACATATAAAATAAGGTACTCACATGGAATCCAAGGAGTTGTTTGAAAACATGGTCGCTGAGTGTTGACCCACCGGGCTACTTTACAAAGGAAACCTTCTGTTCTCGACCGAAAGTTCGGCAGGTTGTCAAAGTTTTCCCGTCTCTGCTTTCTGGCTGGCCTCTGGTGTTTTGCTTGTCGGTCTCTCTCTCTTTCTCCAACGTGTTTGTCTCCGCTTGCTTACTTTACTCCAAAGGATGCATGCTTGCCCTGATCTTAATATCACACAGATCGAAATTTTTCATTGGTTGTTGAGACACTTGGCTTGCACGAAAGCTAAGGCCAAAAAAGGTTGGTTTCTCACGCACCGCGCGCTTCAATTTAAATCCGCGCATAATTTTTTTTTTTATTTTTATTTTCAGTAGATTTTACCAGTTTTTAGCTACAGCCCAATGTTTTGTCTAAAACAGAATAAATAAAAATTTAGAGAAAAATTGTTTGTTACGTGGTTTTACCTGTTTTAAAAAAAATTATATTATCAATTTTCTCCTGTTCATATGACATTTTTGTCGAAAATTTAAAATGAAAAGATAAAAAAGTCCCCCCGGCACTGACACCTAGTCAAGGGTCTGCGGCCCTCCCACATTGTAATAAATACTACCGTTAAGTCCTGATAAATACTAAATGCGTTCGTGTACACTGTTTATCATAATCTGTCCCTGATGGCCGGTTGCGATAAAACTACGTTTTAAGTTGTACATGCTATTATGGTATGCATGCTAATATCTTATCTATATTTTATCTTATTGACGGTGGTGTCACTCAACCATTGTCACGAAACTCTTTCAGCACTGGAAACAATGCCACGTGTATCTTAAGGGGGTCTTTTCCAAGAGAAAATTGCGCCATCTCTCAGAAACTATGTAGTGTATCCAGCGCGGACCAGTTCCAACCCAAAATCGGGTTTGTTGTCAGTAATATCAAAGCTAGTGCAAGCTAGTATATTAAAATTCAAAAACATGTCCAACGCATAATCTGTATTGAAAATTTGATTTTCCTCATATTTATTTCCATGGTATTAGACATATTATATACACCGGCCGGAATTTACTAAATGAAGGCAATTTGAACGTGTATATTTCCAGAGATTCCAATCTAGTTCGTCACTGCAACATCAGTTTCCCGTTGTTGATTAACTTTTTTAAAACATTCCTCATGTATACGTTTGTCGCACATATTCCCAATACGTACCACTTATGCAAAAACCACACATATTTAATAAGGCCAGAGGTCACCAGGCGGCTGGTGGGGTCGTCGTGATAACTTGAGAGGAAAATTGTAATTAATGAATAAATAAATAAATACGATGGATTTTGATAAAACTCAAAGAAATATTAATCAATAAAATATGTCGAATAAGTTCTATATATTTCCAGGCAAATCCACACATATATTTAATGAGGTCAAAGGTCACCATTCAAAGGACTTTGGTGGCACCAGTGTGACTTACCCAAAAACTCATTATATATATTTATCTATAAAGTTTCCCACCTGAGCCAAATTCACGCATAGTTAATGAGATCAGAGGTCACCAGATACGCGACGGGCGTATTATGCATCCTTTGAGGTGCTCTTGTTGGTCAGGGGATGGCGGATATGGAATCGTAACCTCTCTAACAAAGGCGGCCCTAATTACAGTGAATAGCTCTGGTTAATAGTTTTCTTCACCTCAAATGGTATAGAATACATTAGATTAAAAACATCATGATGATCCAGATTATCTCAAAAAATGAACTGTGTCCTCCCACATTATACCCAAACCCTCTACAAACTCCACCAAAATCCTCACATAACTTTTGCGTAAAGTTGCTACCAGACAAACAAAAACAAATAATGAACCATCAAAAATATAAACATGAAACCTCGCGGAGGTATGAAAAAAATGTTCATTACATAAAGTGAACATTTGCCAAATATGCCTATAATGACTTCAGTTTAATTATTATATTTTATTTTTTTTGCTGAGACCTGTTTTTTTTTAAAGATTGTTGTTATATTGATTCGGGACCTGGACAGCTCGGCCTTCTCCGCTCGCGACCCCGGTTCGATTCCCGGCGTGGCTGTGAGAGTGGTTGTAGTTGCCCGTCCAAGGCCGATGGTTTTCTCCGGGCCCGGTTTCCTCCACCAATACCGTCTACCGAGCGCCAACATCCAAACCATTGAAAGTGCTTCGTATTAGTTATTAACTAGTTGTAAATTCCATGTAAAATAAATAAAGTTTATATTATATCGATTCAGGCCAACTCATCAAACCACTTCTATGATGGAGGCCGCGCAAAAACGACTGCTATACACTAGGTGTAGCACCAGTCTTGTGTACGAGCTAATAACGATTATACAATACCAGTGGACCTCACCCTTGCTGTATGAGTGACGTCTGCTTTTCCATATTTAATGAATTATAGTAAGTTTATATATTATGTTCTTATTTTGTCACTCCTTTGATCAATCAAACAGTAACAATCCGCTTTTAGAAGTTTGAAATGGAGCTTCTCAAATAATATAGACATTCCAATTAGGGATTATACAAACGCTCCCGCCGGACGCGTTCTTTGACAGATTAAATGAAGGAGTCATGATTGCTAAGTACAAACGTGTAAAATAACACGTAATGATACGTAATGCAAGTCATATCTTAGAGAAACAGTTAACGCACGGCCGCAGGAAATAATAGCCCTTCCTCATTCCGAGCGTATATTTGACGGTCGGGTGTTCATGGGAAGTCATGAGCCATGAATTCTTACTCATTGGGAGTGTAAATAATAGATATCGGTATAACGGCCCCGTTATATTCTGTTATTGTATATTCACTTTGCCCGAACTGGACTCAGAGGAACAGACAGACACTGGCTACTCCATTAATGATGTTAATGATTTGCAGAAAAGACAAGGTTTTTGACGTCAGTCTTTATGAACCGCATATTATTATTTAACGCTACAAATATCATTTGTAAAATCTACAAATTCTTGAAATATTATTTTATTTAGGCTGCTAAAAAATAGGTATGACTTATTTGATTGTGTTTCTAAAAAGTATATATACGTATTTAAGAAATAAATGCACCATATACCAAATTCCGTATAGGTCTCTGCTTATTGCCTTCACCAGCAGGGTATGCATTCATCTGGTTTCGTGAATTTTTTTTGTGTATGTGTGTTTTTGTGTAATTATTCACAAGGTAACTCACGCAATCACGAACGGAATCTCATGAAAGTATCAGGGCAGTTCGGGAAAGCGTAAATGAAGAATAGATAAGATTTTGGTGGGTATCTGGCACATGATCCAGATTCAGAGAAGGCATCATAGAATATTAATAAAATAAATGTAAAGTCACTTATGTAAGATTGAATCTTGGAATATGGGCCCCAAAATAGGTTGCCCCCCCCCACCCGACATGGCGGAGGTTATAATTCCATTGAATATATATTTATATACTATATATATGTATATGTATATATATATATATATATATATATTTATATATATAGTTTACTTACATAACGGTCCGTTTCGCTACCCTGGGTTCCACGCCTCCGTTCATGGTGGCGATCGTCAGGCGAGTGAACCTTAGTGTCTTGTGCGGTATTGGTGTGATATCCCTTTCTGCGGTGCTGTCGTTTTAATTGGGCGTGTTGTGGTGGCATTTGGGGATTTTTTCTGATCTTTGGTTGAGGCAATTGTTTTTGTTCGTGACTATTATTAATTATAATAAAACTGTTGATATGCTCCCTTCACCGGTCTAACACTATGCTCTCAAGAACAAATAGGATCGAGCACTTTAGCTGGAATTTATATATATATATATATATATATATATATATATATATATATATATATATATATATATATTATATATATATATGTATATGTATATTTTCACTTAGAAAATTATCGGCTCTCGTTAGTCCCCCATCCTATCCCCAAAAAAATTGCGGTTCATCAATTTTTTTAATGCTTTTCCGACCCGTTCATTATTTTGCAATCGAAGATTAATTTGGTTTCATCCCAAATACAGCGGATGGTGCTTTAATTGTTTTATGCTTGCCGAACTATTTTAATTAAGATGACGCAACATCACACCCATGAAAGCTGATCATTTGCACAACCTCTAATGTTAATAGGAATAAAATGTCTAAGGATAATTTTTAAACTAATAAGCAGTAAATAGTTAAAAACATGAAACGTTTATTTCAAATCCTGCTTTCAGCATACCTTGATCAAGGAAGCACACTGCTTTCGGCTTTTATGTACAATCATAATCGCTGACAGATGGCGCTGCTATTGTCCCTTCGAAAAATAATTTTAAATATCTCTGGATTTATGGAGAAAAAAGGAAAATGACCCCCCCCCCCCCCCCCCCAGGACTCACTTTGCATCATACCCTAAAGTGTAAGACAAAATACATGGAAATCAGAGGCTTGGCCAATAGGAGTTCAGTGACAAATGTCAAATGCGTTCACCATCAATTATAATAGAGATTACAACTGCTTTAAGACGTCTGTTGAAATGACAGTTTTTTTTTCTATTTTTTTAACATACTGAAACAATAAGCAATTATTTTTAATCAAGCTGACACAAGCTGTGATTGCCTTTGCCAACTAGTTCCCTTGTGCAAATCTTGAGAGATACTCGAGTTAATCGATAAAGCACCTGGGGATTACCACCCTCTTAAGATGTCTTATTATTATTGCTGAACGTTCGTTATACTGCCTGTAGAAACTTTGAATACAAGATGAAACCTGATAAAGTTTTCCAATTATTTGTAGGTGTCATAATGTATTCGTTTTAGGCGACTACTTAACGCAGATATATAATTTTTCAAGGAAGCATTTCAGTACACAGTCGCGACCCGTTTGAAAAAAAAACAATTTCAGAATCCAAAACCACACTCCAGATAGGGTTCCCAGCCTGTTACGCCTGACAAAAGGAGTATGTAGTCCACACGAAATGCACTGGCAGCACATACACACACAAAAAAATCTCCAGGTATATATGATTCCGGTTATACAGTTTCTAGACTTCCTGAACTGGCAATGCTGGTCCCTGCCTGGCGGCACTAGACCACGACTGGAGGCACTGGACCCCAACTGGCGGCACTGGACCCCAACTGGCGGCACTGGACCCCAACAGGCAGCACTGGACCACGACTGGCGGCATTCGACCCAAGCTGCCGGCATTCGACCCTAACTGGCCGCACTGGACCACGACTGGCGGCACAGGACCCCAACTGGCGGAACAGAACCACGTCTGGCGTTACTGCAATTGCAGGACCACGACTGGCATACTGGACACCAACTGGCCGCACTGGACCACAACTGGTGGTACTGGACCCCAACTGGCGGCACTTGACCACGACTGGCGTTACTGGACCCGAACTGGCGGTACTGGACCACGACTGGCGTTACTGGATCCTAACTGCCGGCATTTGACCCCAACTGGCAGCACTGGACCATACTGGCGGCACAGGACCCCAACTGGCGGCAAAGGACCACGTCTGGCGTTACTAGACCACGAATGGCGTTACTGGATCCTAACTGGCAGCACTGGACCACGACTTGCGTTACTGGACCCCCAACTGGCGGCACTGGACCACGACTGGCGGCACTGGAACCCAGCTGGCGGCACTGGACCACGACTGGCGTGACTGGACCCCAACTGCCGGCACTGAACTATGACTGGCGTTACTGGACCCCAACTGGCGGCACTTGACCACGCCTGGAGGCACTGGACCCCAACTGGCGGCACTGGACCCCGGCTGGCGGCACTGGTCACCAACTGAATGAACACTCTGTGTACGCGACCCTGTTAAAAAACCCTTATACCCTGAAGGCTCAACTATATTCATAAGTTTCATACAATTCCTGGGACCGCTTCGGTAATAGGACCCATCTCTATTGTTACGGGGTGCGCATGAATGCGGACCAAACTCAGAAGCGGATCCAGGGGGGGGAGGGGTCCAGGGGGTCCGGACACCTCCCCCTCCCCTTTTTCACCTGAAGCAACCTTTTTTAAAGGGTTTTAGATGAAATTTTGCGGCCTGGACCCCCCCTTTCCGGACTTGATGACCTTTTTTTTAGGATTTTCAGTAGTCCTCTTGGGTTGGACCCCCCCTTTTCCTAAATTCTGGATCCGCCCCTGAAACTGTCTCACTACATAAAGCTTGCTTTTCTAGCGGACGTGCGCCGCCAACATAGGTACGGATCCTGCGTCGTCCCAACATTTTCCCCTGCTCAAAATGTTTTCGTAACATGTGGGGCCTTGTCCAAAATTACACCCAACCTTTTGGCCTGGATAATGGTGGTTTGAAGTAATTGAATAGTTACCGCCACCAAGTTAACAAAAAAGTGTGACTCCTGGGATAATTAATCTTGTTCTGATTGCAGAACGCTCTTAAGAGGGGTGTGTGTTACGGGGTGCATATAAAAGCGAACTGTCTCGCTAATGAAGCTTGCTTTTCGTATACCAGGCACTAGATAGGGTAGTACTTTCACAACGATTATTTTTTTGGTCACCCTGACAATGTGGGGGGGGGGGGGGGGTAAAATATCGTAATTTATTTTACTGACAAGTATAGTATATATAATATAGTATATTGTAGTATATAATAAACAATGAATGTACTATATACTTATCTGCCTTATTAAATACTCATCTACCTTGAGATATGTACAAGAGGCACATCTAGTACTCGGGTATCTTGTACTGGTAATGTGAACATCACAAGCTATTCACTGACCCCTGTCAGAGACCCCTTTCCTGAGAAACCATCACAAATGGATGCAAACGTCACAATTTTATTGAATGACCATACATTAGTCTTTTATGCATAGCAAACATCACAAATGGATGTATACATCACAAGCTACCAAGTAACCCCTGTCAGACCCCTCTTTCCTGAGATACCATTACAAATGGATGCAAACATAAGAATGACCGTGTTCGACGAACCCGACTCTCAACACATACAACGATTCAGCTAAACCCCATAAAATAACCTAATAAGGCCAACGTACTTTCTTACTTATATATTATGAGACCAAACGCAAAAGGTGTCCATGTTTTTATTCATATAAATTAATTCACGAAGAGTAAGAATGTCAATAATTTCACAATTTTTTTTTTTATTTGTTTTCATTGTATTTCTGACTTATTGGAATGAGTGTTATGGCATCAAAACAACTTTGTCTAGATTACTTAGATATCATAATCGGACGATCAAGTAGTGAAGAGACAGCCTTTTCACTAGATTTACATTTCCAGCACATCTGACTGTAAGTCAACAGGGCTATAGCGATCACCGTTTGTCCGGCGTCCGCCCGGCCGTCCTTCCGTCAACAGGGCACAAATTGTAACCGTTAGACCTAGAAACTTCTAACTGTATATCCAGGGAGTTCCTTGGAATCTCCTTGGAAACCCAAAATTAGGTCATGTTGACCTATATATTGTGACCTACGGGCCGAAAACTTTATTTGAGCATTCAGACAGTCAGACCAGGCACAAATTTTACCCATTAGGCCTAGAATCCTCTAACCTGAAATTTAGGGAGGTCCTAGACAAATGTCTTTGGAAACCTGAAACTAGGTCACTGCGACCTATATTCTGCGACCTATAGGGAAAAGGTTTCATATAGGCACCCTGAATGTCAGATTGGGACAAATCGTATCTGTTAGGCCAAAAATCATCTAACACAATATCCTGGGAGTTTCTAGGCAAATTTTCTTGGAAACCTGGAATTATGTCATGGTGACCTATATTTTATGACCTACGTGCTTAAAACATGATTTTGAGCACCCAGATAGTCAGATTGGGCACAAATTATATCCATAAGGCCTAGAATCCTCCAACCTGACATTTAGGGATGTCTTGGGCAAATGTCCTTGGAAACCTGAAATTAGGTCACTGTGACCTATATTCTGCGACATTAAGGAAAAAGGTGTTGAATGAACACCCTGAATGTCAAATGGCGACAGATCGTATGTGTGAGACCTAGAATCTTTTTACACATTATCCTGAGAGGTTTAAGGCAAATCTCCCTGGAAACTTGAAATTAGGTCATGGTGACCTACATTTTGTGACCTACAGGCCGAAAACAGGATTTTGAGCACCCAAAAAGTCAGGCTGGGCACCCATTGAATTTGTTAAGCCTAGAATCGTCTAATATGAAATTCTGAGACGTGTTGGCAAATGTCCATGTAAAACTGAAATGATGTCACCATGACCTATATTTTGTGACCTATAGGAAAAGAAGTTACATAAGCACCAAAACAGTCAGTCAGGGCACACATTTTATCTGTTAGGCCTAGAATATTCTAATGTAACATTATGAGACGTCCTTGGCAAATGTCCTTTGAAAACTGAAATAAGATCACCATGAACTATATTTTGCGACCTATCAGAAATGATGTCATATAAGCACCCAGGCAGTCAGAAGGGGCACAAATTGAATCCATTAGTCCTAAAATCTTCATACATAAAATTCAGGGATGTCCAAGTACAATGTCCTTAGAAACCTTAAATTAGGTCATTTTGACCTGTATTTTAAGACCAATGGGATAAAAAATGTTTTTAGCCATCAGAAAGTTAGACAAGGCACAAATTGTATCCATTAGTCCTAGAATCTTCGAACACAATATCCTGGGAGGTTCTAGGCAAATTTCCTTGGAAACCTGAAATTAGGTAATGGTGACCTATATTTTGTGAACTATGGACGGAAAACAGAATTTTGAGCACCCAGACAGGTAGACGAGGAAAAACGTTGTATATGTTAGGCCTAAAATCTTATAACACATTATCCTGGGCGATTCTAGGTAAATCTCCTTGGAAACCTGAATTTAGGTCATGGTGACCCATATTTTGTGACCTACAAGCCGAAAACAGAATTTTGAGCACCAAGAAAATTACATAGGACAAACATTGTACATGTAAGGCCTGGAATTTTCTAAAGTAACATTCCGAGACGTCCTTGGCAAATGTCCTTGGAAAACTGAAATAAGCCACCATGACCTATATTTTGCTTCCTATAGGAAAATGTCATATGAGCACCCATAAAGTCGGACAGGGCAACACTTGTATCCAACAGGCCTAGAATCTTCTTATGCAACATCCTAGAAGGTTCTAGAAGCATGATTTGAGCAGTCAGACAGGGCACAAGTTGTATCCATTAGCCCTAAATGTTTTAACATGACATTAAGGGAAGTCCTTGGCAATTCTCCTTGGTTACCTGACATTGGGTCATGGTGACCTATATTCTCCGGCAATCTCTGGTCACAGATTGCGCCACCAGTTTACTGTATGATATAAAGCTACCAAAAAGCTACAACGGTGCAAAATTTCAGCCTGGTCGGTCAAACGAGCCCGTAGATATGTGGTTTACGTGTATACACAGACGCACAGATGGACGCACTGCAGAAAGGAAAGGTTAGAGGTTAACGCAAAATGCAAAGGCACCAGTTCACATGTAACTCGATAATTGTGTCTAGTTTCGGGAAAATCGGTCCAGTGGTCTCAGAGGAGTTCACGGAACAAACGCGGCGTCGGCGGAACTCGGTCAAAAACATAGTATTCGCAAAAGTTTGTTTTGGCGGATACAATAACAAATTAAAATTTATATATCCAAACGCATGTAAGCTACGCTCACATAACAGTCATCTGATCAAAATTGCTGCAAAAATTTATATATCCAAACGCATGTAAGCTACGCTCACATAACAGTCATCTGATTAAATTGCTGCAAAGGTATGATTAGATGGACGAACAGTCGGGCGTGGAACCTTCAATAGTCTTATTTCCTACCTGCGAGCAACCAAAGAATTGAGAAAATTTGAAAATGTTACGTACATGATTTGTGTCCCAGACTCTTGATTCTCAAAGAATTAAAATTAGCGGGGAAATAAAGAAGAAAATTTTGATTGTGAATTTTTTAAAAATGCATCAAGTCGCATTTTTTTAAAGTTTCATGGAAATAATACTATCTTAACAATTTTAATTAAGTTGACATTCTTAGAAATCCCGGTCATACTCGATTCCAGATGAAAGTATTTGGTGTAGAATGTTGAAGGAACATCCAGAATCAAAATGATATACATAAACATACACACATACATCTAGCTGTGCATTCCAAAACACCAAGACCATGCAGGACAGTGATTATTTGTACAGGAAGGATGCAGCTAAAATCTTGAAGGAACACAAGCCTATTGTTTTTGACGAGATCGGTCAAAGCAACGTCGAGGTCACAAAAACTTCGTCTAATATTGTCCTATCTAGAGAAACTATAGCTCATTTTTTTTTCGTCATATGCATTATTTATCATGAGTCTTGTCATCTGTCATCAAGGTTGTGTCAGCCTGTAAATATGTCCGTCTATTCGTTTGTTGTTGTCAATTTCTCCTGCCGGCTTTGTTTTCTGAAATATGTCATTCTGTTGTCTACATTATGTTAACAATGTTTCTGAAAAGTATACAGTCACAAGAAAACTAGGAAATATGTTCGGCTTGTCTGTCTGTCCGTTCGTCCACTACTTTTCCATATCAGCATATTATTATTATTATTATTATTATTATATCTATCACCCAGTACTGTTACTGAGCCCAAGGATCAATATTATAGAAATCAGTCATAATCGAGATCCAGCGCAAACAAGACGAATAGAAGGAAAAAAATGTAATCGATGGGGTTGTTATCGGGGAAGGGAGGGGGGACCTGTGAAAGTCCGTCCACTAAAATGGCAACCATATATTAATTAAGACATTAATTCATCAATTAACCCATAATTCATAACCCTTCTTAAGAGTACAGGCTTAAATTGGACTGGTTTCCAGGGAAATGTCGTTGAGCAACGTTAATACGTTGAGTACCTCTATATCAAAGTTTCCGTTATTCTCTCGAACAAAGTTTTTCAACACCCGTGTTTACTTCTTGTACCGAATCTTGTCAGCGTCATCGAAAGCAAGGTTTTTGCTCTCGCACCGATCGACATATAATTAACTGCTAACGGATAAAGCTACATGTACTTTGAAATTCTCTAGTATGGCGTTTTATTACCTGGTCCATTCCACATCCATAGGCTTGTAAAACTTTATCAACGGATCTTCGGCAACATGTGCAGAGCTCTCCATCTCGCTATTAATGAGTCTATTCCTATACCTAAAAATTATTTGAAACAGTCTTCACTATTCGCTGAGGGAAAAAAGGCTGGAATTGTTTATCCAGTGAGTCTAGATCAGCCGCCGGATGTGCTTCTTTCAAGAAAGATGACATGTACATGACATATTGTACATTTTTGTGTTGTTGTGTTGGTTCGTGTAGTACTCTTTTTACTTAGCATTCATTGATCAAATAAGAATAATAATTAACTTCATCTCATGTTGCTTATTCAGAATATTGCAATATTACAGAATAATGTTATCATTGCTTCATATACCTACTGCCTGTGATATTTTAGTATTCTGTATGCTTTTATAATTATAGATATGATATACTTTCTGAATATGCTTGTATGTTTTAGATTTCACTTAATTATAATGTCCATGTTTTTTTATTATTTATTATCATTATCAAATTATTATTGTTATTTAATTATATTTATTTAATAATCATTACTATTATTACTTATGTTTCCATTTTTTGATGATTTTTAACAGACTTTGACGTTGACAGAAAAAAATCAATGAATCAATTTAATACATGTGTAAATAAATTCTTTATGTACGAGATTTGATTACTGTATTAAATACTTTATAACAAACTATTCTTAAACAAGCTTGTTAAAAATATATCATTATGTGTGGGAAGGTGGGTTAAAACGAACCCCTTGGGTAAAATGGTTCTCCTTGAAAACGGGTATTTGCAGTGACGCCCTCTGCTGGAATGTATTTATATTAAAAACCTCTGTGCAAGAGCAGACGAAGGGAAGAGGTGCGGATCCAGATGGGGTTGGTTTATAAATAGAAAATCATTATTATTACTTTAATAATTATATCTAATGTATATATATATATATATATATATGTGGCACCCAACGTGGGGCCAGGTTCAAGAATCAAGACGGATGCGAGGTGAGGATTTATTCTGGAAGAAGATACAGGTACAGGCAATCAGTCGGCTGGTTGCCAACAGCAAGGTTTGAGCAGAACTCACGAGGCTGCCCCAGTATACACTTATATTTCATATACTGTACATAGCCAATATCTCTTTTATCACAGAATACGTTATAAAGATAACAAAAATATTATAATAATAAACATCCAGATATTTAAATGTAACCACATGACAATTTACCATATTTTTTTATATACTATTGACAGTAAAGAACACTGTCTACCATGAAGTGGATAATGGTTATCAGGGTAATCAAGAACATGATCTGTTATCCTGTTTCTATATACTATAAAGAAAAGAAAATAGTTTAAGCTACACACAGATTTCGTATACATATATTTCTCTTAAATCCACAGACTTAACATATTAAATGCATACGTTTATGGGCATGTGGCCATCTCATAACTGTGATAATCAGTTTATGTCACCTGATCAACGTACATTGGACAATATTCTTACATTGGCCTGTTCACTAACCTATTTCTTGACAATTAAAGGATTTACATTGAGAACAACTGAGCAACTATAAGTGGTATATATTTACGTGTGAATAAAACTTTATAATGCTGAGAAAAGAACGAATATGGGTGCTTGTGTGGAGGTTGGATAGTGGGTGTGTTAGGAGAGTGTCTCTTAAATGCAATCACTTAAGGCGTATACTACTTTAATCTACTACCCCAAATCGTGATGCTACCTGACACTTAAGAGGATCATAATAATATAAGATTTACTTTACAAATAAAATAAATTCCTGGTCTAGCACGATAGAATAATGGATGGTAGGTTTATCAGAGTACTGCTTTTACGAACGGTTTTGAGGTTATCAAACACCTGAAATTAGGCGGGTATTTTGTATTATGAAATGCAGAGCGCGGAGGAATCTTACTAAAATTTGATTGTTCAAAAGGATAAACATCTGGAAAAGTTGATCTGTGAAAGAGTGGAATATGCATAAAAACTACACAAATTGACTGGAGGCGGAAATCTAAGGAGAGACCGGGGTTCTGTGCTCAAAACTCTACAATGCACTATTTTGTATGCGGAAGGTAAACAAACGGCAACAGCAAACTGGGAGAAAGTCCCCAAGCGCTATGGCGGTAATCGTGTGGTAAGTTAGTTTTCGGAACTTTCTTGAAAATTGACTGTCATCTGATGATACCAGAAAATGATTTTAAGATAATATATTATTATGCTGTATTTTTAAGTTTTCCCCGACGATCTTAAATTATAAGAAAAATCGATTGAAAAGAAGTTTTTCATCTATTGAATGAGAAACTGTTTAGCACGCACGTCTGGTTAAATGTTAGGAGAACAGCACGTCTGTGCTATTATCCATACCTTAAACTTGGTAATGCTTAATAAATAATAATATTGATGACAGTCGTGTTTATAATTATGTCCCGTTTCTAAGGTATGGAAGTTTGTTTTGATGGTTAGTTCATCTGAGACGCCAGGTGGCAGCACAGGCCTAAGTGGGACTGTGGAAACTTGTTTACCTCAGGCGGCCAGATGGCAGCACCAGCACCCGGGTTCATATACACGGTCAACATGGATTTTACGTCTAGCACGGGAATAAAGTGGGAACGTGTGCCACAATTAAGCTTACTTTAGAGTAAGCATTTTTGCGTTATTAAATTATTATCCAGTTATGAAATAGTCTGATAACAGCTTTATGCTGCTGTTAACTCTTCATATTAAATCTTCATAATAATCAATGTTTTGGAAGAAATTTTACATGAAACATTTACTGATATTTAATTAGTAGTAACTTTTTGAAGTGGCAGCTCCGATTGGCTATTCAGAACAACTTATATGAACCATCCTTAATAATAATTGTATTTATTTTTTTGGGGGAGAAATTTGCCTGCCTTTCATGTATATCTAAGATACATCCCATGTGCAAAGAGCGGAGATTACAGAGTGCATAAATAATGCTTTCTCTTTGAACGGCCTGGTGGCGGCATCGATTTAGACCGAAGCATTTAGATAAAATAAGATTTTACCTTTTCTCACTACAAATGCAGTATGAAATATGAAAAGTATTTTAGTTTATTTTTTTATATAGGGCAGTAATCTTAGCCCTATTACTACTTAAAGAGTACTACTTGCGGCCAAAATAATGCCTGGAGTGAACGACTGGCGATGTACCGACTAAAGTGGACACCAAAGATATTATTTAAGGTGGGGGGGGGGGGGGGTTTAGACGAGAGGCGTGCCTAGTCTGCCGTTCTACTGGTCCGAAATAGGGCATTTCAGGAAAATTAGAATAGACTGGAGGCTGTATACTTTGCAGTTGACCATATTCTATACAAATGTACCCAACAGAGAAAATACAATATATTCGGATGGAACAGACAGGAAGGTTTATATATGAATGAGCCAATATATGGGAAATGCATGGTGGGCCATAAATCTATTGGGACAGAACGAACGTTTGGGTTTCTTATTAGTACTAAAATAATCATACATTTTTACATGCATTTCAGAATATAACTGACGGGGACAAAAAAATAAGGTTCCTACCTGGAAGAAGATACAGGTACAGGCAATCAGTCGGCTGGTTGCCAACAGCAATGTTTGAGCAGAACTGACGAGGCTGCCCCAAGACATCGTGGTCATTACGGGCTGTCATGCCTCGTTGCCCAAACACCGAAAACCGGTCCTGACAAAACTATATTCTTACAACAGGTTTTGCCGGCCACGCAGGCCATGCCATGCCATGCCAGGGCAACAGGTGGTTGACCCTTGACCTAAAGGAACCTGTCTTGTCGGTCACTTTGGAATGAAAGACAAAATGAAAAAAAAACATGGGGCTATATTACCCCGTGTTACACCCTCCCCCCGTTCGAAGAAGTTGTCGACCCGACAACGGAAAATATGTGAAGAAATCATGGCTTCACTAAGGAAGTTATATCTAATTAATGTTTGACATAATCTCCAGACCGTAACCAGGTTGGAGGCCGTCTTATTCGGTCTGATCGCCTGGGCCTGGGGCGATCATCCCCCAATTGGGAATTATCTGTAGTAACATGTGGTAAGTTTGCATTAGTTTCCTCACTCAATTCTTGATTTTCAACTAGATCTGTTAGAGATTCATAAACTTCAGGGATTGGTATGGCACTGTCATCAGTTTCTGTTATTCTTACAGGTGATGCATCCCGAACTGGAAAATCGGGACTGAATGGTCCTTCACCTTCGGGACTGGAAGTGGAAAGTGCAATTTCCGAACTAGGAGTGGAAAGTGGGAGCTTTTCTTCCTGATCTACGTGGATCAAAGGAATATTAACAGGAACTGACAATGGAGTGAAGACATAATCATCAGCATCCTCATCCGGACTTTCAATATCACTGGAAGATTCTACATCAACTATTTTGTGATCAGGTTTTTGCTTTTGGGTACATTTTGATGCATTAGAGTCAGTAACTGGGGGATTAAGGGGGAGATTGTTAATACAGAGAAGTAGATTACGATGAAGCGTGCGTACGCCACCCGTTGCTCCTTCCCTCTGCACCCTATAAACTGGAATATCCCCGTTTGGTTGTCCTACAACAGTGTATATAGGAGTTTCCCACACATCAGCGAGTTTTTGTTTACCAGTTACATGGAGGTTACGGACTAAGACTTTGTCTCCCACTTGAAGGGACGTGCCTTTAATCTTTCGATCATAGCGCATTTTATGGCGTTGCTGGGCCAAAGAAGAGTTGTTCTGTGCCATTTTATAAGCATCTGATAGAGTATCCGCTAAGGACTGCACATATTTTGAGTAATCTGTGGCTGCTTGCTTATCCTCTTGATCTAAACCCAGAATTATGTCTATTGGCAGTTTGGGATGGCGACCATACATGAGAAAGAAGGCGGAGAACCCGGTTGTCTCATGTTGTGTGCAATTATAAGCATGGGTCAGAGCATTTAGGTGTATTTTCCAATTGGATTTACCTTCTGGCTCTAAGCAGCCGAGCATATTCAGGAGAGTGCGGTTAAAACGCTCGCACTGACCATTCCCCATTGGATGATAAGGGGTAGTTCGACACTTGGAAATTCCAGCTAAACTACATAGTTCCTTGATCAGTTTGCTCTCGAAATTTCTGCCTTGATCAGATAATATTCTCTGGGGAAAACCATAGTGGCATATAAATTGATCAAATAATAATTTGGCTGTCGGTTTGGCCTGTTGAATTTTACAGGGAAAAGCCCTGGCATATTTTGTGAAATGATCTGTCACTACAAGGATGTTTTCTATGTTACCTTTGCAAGGTTCTACTGATAAGAAATCTACACAAAGTAACTCCAAAGGTGCAGTGGAAGAGATATTGATAAGGGGAGCTCTTTGATTGGTAGGTGTCTTTCTCCTGACACATCTTGGACAGCAAGAAACGTATTGGATAATGTCTTTTGACATTTTTGGCCAGAAATACCGATCCTGGACTAGTTTAGTAGTTCTGGTTTGGCCCATGTGCCCCATTAGGTCATGTAAACCATGGAGAGCTACACTACGCAGAGATTCAGGCAATACGACCTGGTATGTTAGCTGATGATTTACGGTTCTCTTGCGACATAGTATATTCTGCTGTAAAACAAATTGCTTAGCTCGACTCTGGTATATACGCCAGTTGGAATCCGGTGATGGTTTCCTGGTTATTTTCGGTTGATGTCCTGCTTCTAAGCTTTGAATTATTTGTTTGAGGATGGGGTCTTCAAGTTGTTTGTCTCTGATATTAATTGGGGTCTGTGGAAGGTTGTCTGAACAAGCGCACTGATCAGCAGGTGCAGGTGTGTGTTGTAAGCCAATAAAATAAGGCAATTGGTAGTTACAGATAGCATTTACGGTTTCGGTGGAGAGATGGACTATCTCCTGACCAGGGGACCTTGATAACGCATCAGCATCTATGTTAACCTGACCTGAGCGGTATTTAATATCAAAATTGAAGTTTGCCAGTTCAGCAATCCACCGCTGTCCTGTGGCATCAAGCCTGGCTGAAGAAAGGACATAACACAATGGGTTATTGTCAGTTCTGACAGTAAATGTGCCACCATAAAGATAGTCTTTAAATTTCTCTGTGACAGCCCACTTTAAAGCCAGAAATTCTAGCTTGTGGGCTGGATAATTAGCTTCTGAGGGTCTAAGGCTTCGGCTGGCGTAGGCAATGGGATGTAGTTTACCCTCTTGTTCCTGATATAGGATAGCACCTAGACCTGATTTGCTAGCGTCCGTGTGCAGGACAAATGGCTTAGTAAAATTGGCAAACGCCAATACAGGGGTTTGGCACAATAAGTTTTTAATCTTATCAAATGCCTCCTGTTGTTTTGTACCCCATGTAATGGATGTGGCTTTAGGTGTGTACTTACCAGGTTTACCTTTCTTTTTGGGCGAGACTCCCTTCAGGAGGTCATGGAGGGGGCGTGCTACTTGGGCAAAATGAGGGATAAACTTACGGTAAAAACTAGCGAAACCTAGGAACCGTCTAACCTCTGTCAATGTACTTGGTGTAGGCCACTGTTTTACTGCATCTACCTTGGCAGGGTCTGCGTGGATGCCATCAGCTGAAACCACATGGCCTAGATAACTGACTTTTGTCTGAAAGAAATGACAATTGCTCGGTTTTAGCTTTAAACCAGCATTTTTGAGGCGTTGAAATACAGCCTCCAGCCGTTCAAGATGCTCCTCAAAAGTTGAGCTTTAGACTATGATGTCATCCAAATAAAGGAGACATTGTGATAAATGCAAATCACCCATAGTTTTCTGCATTAAGCGCTGGAAGACGGCTGGCGCGTTCACCAGACCGAAGGGCATCGTATTAAACTCGAAAAACCCTAAAGGACCGGCTGTAAATGCGGTTTTATGCTTGTCTTCTTCCTCCACCTCCACTTGCCAGTACCCGGCTTTGAGGTCAAGAGAGGAAAAGAATTTACTGCCTACAAGTGAATCTAAAGTGTCATCGATGCGAGGCAGAGAATGCGCATCACGGACAGTACGGGCATTCAGCTTCCGATAGTCCACGCAAAATCTTAGTTTACCATCAGGCTTACGGACGAGGACTATTGCTGACGCCAATGGACTCGAACTTTCTTTTGACGAATGACACCTGCCTCGAGCATTTCATTAAGATGACACCTAACTTCTTCATAAAGGTTAGGAGGAATTCGTCGATACGACTCTCTGAAGGGCGTTTCATCTGTTAAGACTATCCGGTGTTTTATCATATCGGTCTTGCCGATGTCTATTTCATCAATAGAAAAGATAGAGGTCCAAGTATTTAAAAGACTAAAAACTTTGTGACGCTCTTTCTCAGACAATGAGGTACCGATGTTAAATTGGTCTAGTACACCTGCAGGGCTTGTACTCTGACTGAATGAAGGTATGACCGAGGCCACCTGGAGGGAACAAAGTAAGGCTTTTGCCGGAACGGTAATTGGGCTGGAGGTCAAATTAGAAACTTTAACGTCAACCCGTTTACTAGTTTTGTTCCTCAAGTTAACTTCCATAAAAATTGGGTCTAACACCAGTCCTGCGGGTAGCTGACCCTCAGGCTCAGTCACAATCGTGGTTTTACCAAACGTACATGTTCTTGTTACCCCTGGTATGAAGTAGCTATGATTGGGTGGTACAAGGACTTGTTTATTGCTAAACACCCTCCCGAGAGGTTTGGAAGTAGAACCGTTAAAGAGACAATTGTTTCTACACGCTAAACGCCAGGGATCAGATAAGCCAGCTGTTTGGATAAATCTGGGTCCCTTGAGTGCCCTTAGGTGTCTGACGCACGGCTTGATAATGTTTTGGCCAATTACAAAGGGGGTATTTAGATTGAAGCTAGTGTTCTTGACTAGGAGGACTGGAGTGGGGAAAACTGTATCCTTCAAAACCGATCGAAAGTTAAGATTCAACTCAACAATACCTAAATAGTCTAGCCTACCGCCACCAGCTACCTCAATCTCCAATACCTGGTCCACAGGCAATATAGAACAAGAAGATAGGTGTTTGTTTTAAAACCACTCGGCAACCGTGGAAATGGCCGAACCAGAGTCAAGTAACCCAGTAGAGGAATTACCATTGGCTATGAGCTTTACCTGGTCGACATTGCCTACCAGTTCTACAGGAATCTTAACAGGGACACGTCTCTCGCCTGCAACCCCCCACCGTCTGTTGCAGGCGGACTTCAGTTTAAAGGCCGGCCGTTCACATCCCTACGGGCCACACAATCACGCAGGAGATGGTTGTTTCGTTTGCATCTGCTACAAAATAAGCGATTTTGACCAGCAGTGCTGCTCTGATCTTGGTTAGGATTGGTGCCTGAGGGAGATTTACTGGGGTAAGTAGCCTTTCCTTCTAGTTTACTGAAACGTGCCTCTAAGCCTTCCATTTTTCTTAGTACCGTGTCTACAGCTTGGGCTAAATCAGGGTTTGTTTGCTGTTGCAGGGGCAATTTACCCTTTCCAGGCTGGGTTGGATGGGAAACCCGGACGGACGAATGGCCAGGAGTATATTCCGCCTCCAGTTCCCTAGCACAACTAAATAATTCATCGAACGACTTTCCTGTTCGCAGAATAACCCGTAAGGCTTCTTTTACTTTAACATAACTTGGGTGGAGTCCATACCAAAACCTGGATCTCAAGCTATGCTCTGCTTCCGTGGGGGTGATCGAATCTCTGCCTTTAAGGGAATGGAGTAACTTTTGGAGTCTGCAGCCCCACTGAACTATGTTTCCCCCGGACCTTGTTGAGCTCCATAGTACTGTTCCCGGAGAAGATTATAATCTACAACATCCCCAAACATTAGATCGAATTGATGGAGCAAATCAGAAACCTTTATTCCTGGTTCTGAGCATAATAAAATTTCTGCTGCAGTGCCCCTGAGTGACAAGCGGACTACCTCTTCCACTTCGCTCTTATGATAACTAGGGTTATCCAGCAGGCACTGGACTTGAAATCGCCACTGGCTTTACGATATGTCTTTCCCAGGATCCCCAGAGAAGGTGGGTAATCGGGGGCGCTGACTAACTGTGTACAGAGGGGCAGGAGGAGCTTGTCTGCTAGGCACTCGACCTTCCAGTTTTGTTTGCAGTTTAGCCAAGTTATCAGAGCTTAAGGAATCTAAGAAATGCTCAAGAGGGTCAGGATCAGGGTCAAGCAACGCTTTGATCTTAGGCTCATCAGTCTCTTTTGCTGGAGCCAACAAAAGTTGCACTGGTTCCTTTAGGGCTGACAACTTAATAGAACTCAATGATTCTATGGCCGTGGGGACACTAGAGGGAGAGGCGTACACGATGAACAATTTGTCAGTAGAAATCAAAATGGATTCCACCGTGCCGACCGTACCGAAGTGCCCCTCGAGTTGTGACTGCTTCACATCCTTTGGTACGGACCTAACTACTACGGTGCGAGTGTACTTCATGGTAAGTGAATTTAAATGATACTAAAGGATACCTAGTCCTAAGGAGCTAAATTACAAAAATGTATCTGAATCTATGGGAAACAGATTCAACTAACATCTATCTATACCCCTACAGATGATACAAAAAAGTCTTACCTGTCTGAACTTACCGCACTGGTAGTGGCAGGCAGACAAGGAAAGGTAAGGATACTTTTCCTCACCTTCTCTCATACACTTAAATGTAAATTACACTTAAGCACGCTACAAATTAAGCAATCATTACTAGTTAGCAGTTTAACAAGGGCGTTATTATAGAAGCAAAGAATCTTAGCAATCTTGCTGCAATCAACCAAAATATATATGCCTGGTGTAAGCTTACTGCAGAAAAAAAAAATATCCATCTATCCATTACAAATCTATGCCTGTTGCATAACCATAAAAAGTCTGGATATCCATTATTAAATAAATAGTTTACCTTTATAATATAATTATATATTATAATTAAATTATATTATTATAATTAAATGCCTGAATCCTATATGTCACTTTACGCCACCCAAAAAAAAGGATGAAACATTTTAATATGCACTGTCCTTGCAGATGTCCATTGTGCTCTCACAAGCACGGAAAAAAATACCACTCCGTCACACACTGGCTATTAACGGGTCCCTAGTCCACTGATTCCATGCCGAGGTCAGTCCGGAACAGGACACCAGGCCGGCCCTTTAGCGCCCTGCGAACAGTCCATGCCACAGCACCTAGGAACCAACAAGCACAGGCAGAAAGCGACGGTGCGGTTGGTGATCACCAGAAAAGGGAAGACATCCGTCAGTTGGTATGAACCAACGTTCAGTCCTCAAAACACAGGAAAAGTCCAAAAACACGACAACATAGGCCGTCTTGGCGAAACCATCCGCCAGCAAGGGAAACAGGACATACAGGTCAACCCGTCCACTCCATCCAGGTGTTCCATCAATCGCATCTTATCCTGCTGGCTGCGCCATTTTGTGGCACCCAACGTGGGGCCAGGTTCAAGAATCAAGACGGATGCGAGGTGAGGATTTATTCTGGAAGAAGATACAGGTACAGGCAATCAGTCGGCTGGTTGCCAACAGCAAGGTTTGAGCAGAACTCACGAGGCTGCCCCAGTATACACTTATATTTCATATAATGTACATAGCCAATATCTCTTTTATCACAGAATACGTTATAAAGATAACAAAAATATTATAATAATAAACATCCAGATATTTAAATGTAACCACATGACAATTTACCATATTTTTTTATATACTATTGACAGTAAAGAACACTGTCTACCATGAAGTGGATAATGGTTATCAGGGTAATCAAGAACATGATCTGTTATCCTGTTTCTATATACTATAAAGAAAAGAAAATAGTTCAAGCTACACACAGATTTCGTATACATATATTTCTCTTAAATCCACAGACTTAACATATTAAATGCATACGTTTATGGGCATGTGGCCATCTCATAACTGTGATAATCAGTTTATGTCACCTGATCAACGTACATTGGACAATATTCTTACATTGGCCTGTTCACTAACCTATTTCTTGACAATTAAAGGATTTACATTGAGAACAACTGAGCAACTATAAGTGGTATATATTTACGTGTGAATAAAACTTTATAATGCTGAGAAAAGAACGAATATGAGTGCTTGTGTGGAGGTTGGATAGTGGGTGTGTTAGGAGAGTGTCTCTTAAATGCAATCACTTAAGGCGTATACTACTTTAATCTACTACCCCAAATCGTGATGCTACCTGACACTTAAGAGGATCATAATAATATAAGATTTACTTTACAAATAAAATAAATTCCTGGTCTAGCACGATAGAATAATGGATGGTAGGTTTATCAGAGTACTGCTTTTACGAACGGTTTTGAGGTTATCAAACACCTGAAATTAGGCGGGTATTTTGTATTATGAAATGCAGAGCGCGGAGGAATCTTACTAAAATATGATTGTTCAAAAGGATAAACATCTGGAAAAGTTGATCTGTGAAAGAGTGGAATATGCATAAAAACTACACAAATTGACTGGAGGCGGAAATCTAAGGAGAGACCGGGGTTCTGTGCTCAAGACTCTACAATGCACTATTTTGTATGCGGAAGGTAAACAAACGGCAGCAGCAAACTGGGAGAAAGTCCCCAAGCGCTATGGCGGTAATCGTGTGGTAAGTTAGTTTTCGGAACTTTCTTGAAAATTGACTGTCATCTGATGACACCAGAAAATGATTTTAAGATAATATATTATTATGCTGTATTTTTAAGTTTTCCCCGACGATCTTAAATTATAAGAAAAATCGATTGAAAAGAAGTTTTTCATCTATTGAATGAGAAACTGTTTAGCACGCACGTCTGGTTAAATGTTAGGAGAACAGCACGTCTGTGCTATTATCCATACCTTAAACTTGGTAATGCTTAATAAATAATAATATTGATGACAGTCGTGTTTATAATTATGTCCCGTTTCTAAGGTATGGAAGTTTGTTTTGATGGTTAGTTCATCTGAGACGCCAGGTGGCAGCACAGGCCTAAGTGGGACTGTGGAAACTTGTTTACCTCAGGCGGCCAGATGGCAGCACCAGCACCCGGGTTCATATACACGGTCAACATGGATTTTACGCCTAGCACGGGAATAAAGTGGGAACGTGTGCCACTATTAAGCTTACTTTAGAGTAAGCATTTTTGCGTTATTAAATAATTATCCAGTTATGAAATAGTCTGATAACAGCTTTATGCTGCTGTTAACTCTTCATATTAAATCTTCATAATTATCAATGTTTTGGAAGAAATTTTACATGAAACATTTACTGATATTTAATTAGTAGTAACTTTTTGAAGTGGCAGCTCCGATTGGCTATTCAGAACAACTTATATGAACCATCCTTAATAATAATTGTATTTATTTTTTTGGGAGAAATTTGCCTGCCTTTCATGTATATCTAAGATACATCCCATGTGCAAAGAGCGGAGATTACAGAGTGCATAAATAATGCTTTCTCTTTGAACGGCCTGGTGGCGGCATCGATTTAGACCGAAGCATTTAGATAAAATAAGATTTTACCTTTTCTCACTACAAATGCAGTATGAAATATGAAAAGTATTTTAGTTTATTTTTTATATAGGGCAGTAATCTTAGCCCTATTACTACTTAAAGAGTACTACTTGCGGCCAAAATAATGCCTGGAGTGAACGACTGGCGATGTACCGACTAAAGTGGACACCAAAGATATTCTTGAAGTTGGGGGGGGGGGGGTTTAGACGAGAGGCGTGCCTAGTCTGCCGTTCTACTGGTCCGAAATAGGGCATTTCAGGAAAATTAGACTAGACTGGAGGCTGTATACTTTGCAGTTGACCATATTCTATACAAATGTACCCAACAGAGAAAATACAATATATTCGGATGGAACAGACAGGAAGGTTTATATATGAATGAGCCAATATATGGGAAATGCATGGTGGGCCATAAATCTATTGGGACAGAACGAACGTTTGGGTTTCTTATTAGTACTAAAATAATCATACATTTTTACATGCATTTCAGAATATAACTGACGGGGACAAAAAAATAAGGTTCCTACCTGGAAGAAGATACAGGTACAGGCAATCAGTCGGCTGGTTGCCAACAGCAAGGTTTGAGCAGAACTGACGAGGCTGCCTCAAGACATCGTGGTCATTACGGGCTGTCATGCCTCGTTGCCCAAACACCGAAAACCGGTCCTGACAAAACTATATTCTTACAACAGGTTTTGCCGGCCACGCAGGCCATGCCATGCCATGCCAGGGCAACAGGTGGTTGACCCTTGACCTAAAGGAACCTGTCTTGTCGGTCACTTTGGAATGAAAGACAAAATGAAAAAAAAACATGGGGCTATATTACCCCGTGTTACACCTATATATATATATATATATTATGGGCTTAAACATTCTTCCTACCCTCCCCCCGCCGCCACCGCGGAAAAAATTCCTTGATCTCTGCTTGATGGAACAGCAACAAAAATTAAAATAGACCTCTCACAGTTCAGTAATATCTTTGCACGGGGGACACCGTTCTCTTGTGTCTCGTCAGTGTTTTACCTTCGCGCGCGCGCGATGGCTCCACCCACCAACCCGTGGGGTGGGGGGACCCAGCGTCCTCCACCTTGGGCTGGTAACATCCACCATGCGAACACTTCGTGCATTTGTGTCCATGCGTTCACGCCTGTTCAGCTCAACGCAGCCATGAAAGAGATCGCTGAGTACTACGGAGACAGACTACGCGCCGCTCACACTTTGTCAGCATCAACTTTCCAACTGGTGTTTACCAGCCACCAGGTGGCACAAGTCGTCGCAATGGACGGAGTTGAATGTTTTGGGACTATGCTCGAAACCGCTCTTGCTGATTCTAAAAAGCCAGTCTGGGTTACCTTGCGAGGACTACCCCTAAATGTGCCGCATGAAGACGTAAACAAGGAGCTGGAAGAATATGGTAAAATACTGAGAGGGTGTCGGAATAAAGTATGGCCTGAAACCCAACTACCAATGTTGGACAGAGAGATCCTCATGTTGATCGATAGAGATCTCCCCGACAGGATACAGCTGTTCCACGGGGGCATACGCTTCGTAGCCTACGTTCGCCATAAGGGGAAGCAACGTACATGCTTTCGGTGCAAGGAAACAGGACATATAGCGAGAGACTGTCCAGAGCCGAATTATCGCTACGAACCGAATATATTGGAGACGCCGACAAATGCTATCGTAACTGAGACTACGGTAGTCCCAACAGGCTCCCTGGTCGACGACGTTCCACCAGAAGACAACCAGGTGGCTACCGGCACAACCGGAACTGAAAACTTACCTGTTTCCGACTCTGACCCGGATCCTTTCGCGCCGCTCGAAATTGTCGAAGAGTTACCTGAAAAAGAAGAAACACCAAAATTAGATCGCCGGAAACGGTTACTGCCAGACTCGCCGTCTGACCCGTCTCATGTACTTACCGTTTTGAAAAAACCGTCCACACTGTTAGATCAGCCAGTACCACATTTACGATCCCCGTTAATGCCGATGATGCCCCTGCGTTCGTCAACACCAGTCGCTGGTCCGCCGCCGATCCAGATGTCGTTGAGTGACGTTACGTATACACTGCCTGGGACTCAGATGACTACCTGCATACGCCCACGGACTATGGACCCCGATGATTCTCCGCCAGACGACTGCCGCTTCACGCCCCCGGACTACGAGTTAGCTACATCCTGAAAATGAACTTCTTTTGGTATTATTCTATCATATGATTAATATTCAGAATAGCTACTCTTAATATAAGAGGACTCGGTGATGTCAGTAAACAGGCATTAGTACACGAAAACATTGTGAAGAATAGAATTAATATAATATGTCTACAAGAAACCTTTTTAAAGTGTTCTGAGTATAATAACATAGCCAAGAAATGGGGAGGGAATTTTATATATAGTGAGTGTGTAGAGCGTCATAATGGGGTGGCTATATGGTTTTCAGGGGATCTAGACATTAACATACAGCAGAGCAAGACGGACGTTCAAGGGAGAATCGTAAGTATTCTTTTTTCTTTGAGTAATTATACATATAACATTGTTAATTTATATTGTCCTACACAAAAAAATGAACGAAGAACCTTTATAAAAAATGTTTCTGAATATATTTTGACTGATGAAATTGTTAACCATCTTATTATTATAGCTGGGGATTTTAATTTCATTGAAGATATATCTTTGGATAAGCAGGGAGGAAGCAGTATCAATAAAGACTGTCTCATAGGTAATAACGAATTTTCAGTTCTTAAAGACCGACACCTGTTATCAGACTCTTATAGAAAATTAAACCCAGAAGGGAAAATGTGTACATATCATAATTTTAATCTAAATGTACATTCGAGGTTAGACAGAATATATATAAGTCATCTTGTTCAAGTAAATTTATGCCATATTATCAGAAACACTTTATCAGACCACGATTATGCAACTATTGATATAGCAGATGATAAAATACCTAAAGGACCAGGATTTTGGCACCTAAATTGTTCAATTTTAAAAGATTCCAAATATAATGAAACCATCCATGCATTTTGGGATTATTGGAAGAAAGATTCGCTTTATTTTACTGATATTTTACTGTGGTGGGATCTAGGGAAACATAAAATTAAAGAAATTACTCGGGAATATTGCAAGAACAAGGTCAAGGCCATAAGGCGGGTTCGTTTAAATTTGGAAGTCCAGTATAATGCAGAGCTTTTAAAAATCGAACAGGGACAGGGAACGGGAACAGAACATCTTTTATTTCTAGAGTCCCAGCTTAAAACTTTAAATGCAGAACAGACAAAAGCTTCAGTCATTCGGTACAAAGTTCAGTACAGGGAAGAGGGGGAACAAATGAGCAAATTTTTCTTTGGTCTCGAGAAACAAAGGGGCTTGCGGGGCTCAATAGGTGCTTTGAGGGATAATGAGGGGCGGGTCTTTTCAGACATCTATTCAATGCTTGGGTTGGGAGCGTCCTTTTATAAAGAGCTTTATAAATTTGAAAGAACAGAACCTTCAGCAGAAAACCTATTTTTGTCCGTCCATTCTCCTAAGTTAAAGTCTAATTCAATTGCATTCTGTTAGGGTGAAATAACTCTCGAGGAGGCCACGCGCGCCCTAAAAGGATTTAAAGCTTTTAAAAGTCCAGGTATTGATGGACTACCTGTGGAATTTTATCGACAATTTTGGAATATTTTAGGCCCAGATTTAGTTCAGGTTTTCAATACGGCTTTTAGTAAAGGTCACTTGCCGTCCTCACTGCAAAAGGGTGTTATTTCGTTAATTTTTAAGAAAGGAGATCGTCTGTTATTAAAAAACTGGAGACCGATTACTCTTTTAAACGCTGATTATAAAATACTGACTAAATGTTTAACAAATCGAATGAGAAATGTTTTAAGTGATATTATACATATAGATCAAACATGTTCAGTTAAAGGACGCACTATTTTCCAAACCGCACATTTAATTAGGGATGTTATTGATTACATGAAAATTAAGAATCTACCAGGGGCTATGTTATGTATTGACCAGGAGAAAGCATTCGACCGTTTAAGTTGGGATTTTATGTTCAAGTGTTTAAGTTATTTTGGATTTGGGTTGGAGTTTATCAAATGGGTGAAGTTGTGTTATAGTAATGTCAGAAGTTGTGTAAAAATTAATGGTTACCTTTCGTCCTTTTTTAAATTATACAGAGGTACACGACAGGGCTGCCCATTAAGCCCATTATTATATGTACTAGTCGCCGAAACCTTAGCATATGTCATTCGAAAAGATAAAGAGATTAATGGCATAATTTTACCAGATTTGAGTGAACTAAAAATAGCACAATATGCTGACGACACGTCTTTATTTGTTACCAATGTCAGTTCTATATATAAATGTTTTAAGGTTTTGTCTTTTTTTCAGGGCGCATCTGGGGCGAAGGTTAATAAGGAAAAAACAGAAGGTTTATGGTTAGGTTGCAGTGTGGGAAGGGGGGACACTCCAGGTGATATAACATGGTCATCTACCTTTGTGAAAGTACTTGGGTTTTATTTTGGTAATGTTGATGTTTCAAAATTAAATTGGGATTCGAAAATTAAAAAATTTCAACAGACACTGTATTGCTGGGGACAACGAAAATTGACTTACATAGGTAAAACAATAGTAGCAAACTGTATTGTTTCCAGTGGTATATGGTATTACACAAGTGTGTTATATATTCCTCATTGGGTAATTGAGAAACTCCAAGCATTACTTTTAGATTTTTTTTGGGATTTTAGAAAGCATTTAGTGAAAAGAGATATTATTTATTTGACAAAAGACCAAGGTGGACAGGGTTTAATTAATATAGCTGCTAAAGTTGAAGCTCAGAGGATGAGCTGGTTGTTTAAAGCCTTCAAAATGAAACATAAATGTAGAGTGCTAGCGGAATTTTTTATTGGTTTTTATAAAGGTGTATCGTTCGGCAAACATATATTACAGTGTACTTATGACGTCAATAAGAAAAATTGTAAACAGCAACCTATGATTTATCGAGAAAGTTTAAAAGTGTGTCAAAAGTTAAACATTGCATATAAATGCGATGTAGTCAATAAGAGCGTCATTTTAAATGAATCTTTGTTTTTAAATACTTCTATAACTGATGAAAAAGGGAAAGTATTTATGTTAAAAGGTTTCATTGCTAATGGATGTATGTTAGTGAGACGTGTGGAATAGATGGTTAGGTTATTTTAACAGATTCGAGGATATTGTTTTAAAATATAAAATTCCAAAGACAGACTGGTTTAAAACTAGATACAAAAGTCTTATTGCTTGTTTTCCGTCCGAATGGATATCTCTCTTGAGGAAAGGGTTAGCAGCCGATTACAGGTCTTATTATATTATTGATATTGGAGATGGTAAGACACTTGAATGCGACAAATTTTCCACCAGGTCGATTTATCAGTTGTTACTAGATTTAAGTGAACCCAGCTGCTTGAGCACTTGGAGAACAATTTTTACAGAAAAACTACAGGTAAAACATATTTTTAAGAACAGTTATGGAAAATTAAATGATAAATATCAGGTTGACATAAATTGGAGATTCTTACATTTAGTTTTACCCACCAATGATTTTTTGTTCAAATGTAAATTCAAAGTTTCAGATATATGTCACATTTGTAATCAGAAAGAAACAAATTTGCACGTCTTTCAGATTGTATAGTAGCCTTTAAGTTCTGGAGTGAGGTTAATCATTTGTTTACGAATATTGCAGGGAAAAGCGTTAAAATTAATCTGTATACTATATGTTTTGGTTTCAGGCATAAATGGAAAGTGTTGTCAGATTCAGTTATAAGTTTGCTTGATTATATTTTAATTACAGGAAAATATGTATTATGGAATAACAGGAACAGAAGCATTGAGTCTCGTCCGTTAAATGCCGTTTCTTTTTTCAGAAATTTGTTAGTCAGCAGATTAAAAGAAGAACATTATTCGTATAGTACCAAAAGTCAAACAGATAAAGATGTTTTTAAAAGCACATGGTGTCATAATCAAGTACTAGGTAGTGTCGATGAAAACTTTAAACTGACTATATTGATTTAGGTTTATATTAAAGTTAATTTTGGTTCTCGTGAGGTTCAATCGTAAAAATATGCATATATATGTATAAAAAAAAAGTCTTTTTCAGTGTGTGTGCTGTGGATAGGGATATTCAGATTAGTTACATGCGCTTATATATGTGTGTGTATGTATATATATATATATATATATGTGTGTATATAAATACATATGCGTTAATACCGTGTATATAATGGTTAAAATTATACATTCTTTTTTATGTACTTTCTTTTCAGGGTATGTATTATATTTAAGTGGGGTGAACTATGGACTTTACGATTATAATTTTTGGTAATGGACTTTGCATCGAGAACTACGGACTTAATTTTCTTTAATTTTCTTTTCTTTTCAGGTTATTTCCAAGGACAGTTACTTGAAAAGGCTATGTTTGTAAATTTGATTTGTTTTGCATATATATGTGTACATACACACCATGAAAAATATGGGGTTATGTACAAGTCTATGTAAACAATTTTGATTTTTATAAACAATATAAAAAAAAAAAAAATCTTTGCAGGGTTACCTTAACCTGAATAAAGAATGTGCCAAGTAAATATTACAGAAAAACAACACGAAGCAAAATTCCATGGAAGCAGAACGGAAAGCTCCATCGAGACTGCTTAGATTGAGTATATAAGGAAGTATCAAAACAATTTAGCGTGCCACTGACCATATTAAAAATTGTGACGAAACACTTTGTATAAAGCCAATCGCATCTGTTCTGGATGAAATCCTTCATACACATAACACCACCACGTGAAGCGTAACAACCTGTGTACAGCGTCAAGATCTATGGAGACAGATGGTAGGCCCCTGCAATTGCTTGTTCACCCGGCACGCTACTTGTATACAAGCATGGCGGACCACATCGTCCCGGATAACTCAGGACTCCTCGGCCGAATTCGTAATCTCCCGAGATCAACCGAAGATAAGGCGAGGTATTCCGAGTTGGAAACGGACGTCACCCCAGAATCACGCCCTTTTACAAAATTTTATACTCGTTTAAACCGGGTGGCACATAGTATTTGTTTGTATACATTTACACCGCCACGTCACCGATATCGCGCCGCAATGTAATTCCCCCAGTTTATTTCAAACAAAACATACAAAAATATTCTTTTAAATCGTTATATTTGGAATTAATGTTGTCAATGCATGCCCTATATTTGCTCAATTGACTTAGTTATTGTAATTTACAATTCCGCTGCGCAACAGTTCGATTTCGGCGTACAAGCGTACTGAGTGCATGAGCATATGCAGCAGGTTTATTCTTGATAGTCATCTTGTGTGTGGCGGCCGAAAGCGTAAATTACATTTTCGCCTCCATTTTAAAAGAATTTACCGTAAGTAACGGAAAAAAAGTCGATTTCGGGGGTTTCCATGATGGCTGCCAGGCAACCAAATGCATGGGATACCGAACCGGTTTAAAATTCGATAGCACATCCTTTGTTTGATACCAATCTGCAGAAAAAACAATGACAAACGCTTTAACAGTTCTTAGAATAATTTATATGCGAAATTAAATCACTGCATTTCTGATGGCACTGAAATAAGATGGCAAACTTGCACCTGTAGGGGTTAAATTTCATATAAACTTTGGAGCAAAGGCTAAAATGTGTCTTGTGAAAATGTGTCCCGAAGGAAAACCATGGAATATATTGAATTCTTAAGGGTCTTGGAAATCGATAGCACACATACTGAAACTTCAGAGCCATGACCAGGACAGTTTCCGATATGCTTTCCCCTTAATATAAACAAGGGACCCATGGGTCACGGCGCTCAGCTGTTATATATGATAAAAAGATATGATTTGGGAATGAGGCACATGCTGGTTTTGTGTGGTAATAAATATAAGCTTTATTATGAGCTGTTGGTGTTTAGCTTATGTATGATTTTGATAGTATCTTTGGAGACAGGGAAGAGGATTGAGTTCATTTATTTTATTAACAAAGAGTTCAATTGTCACACAGATTTTGACTTGGCCATATAACTTATAAGCAGCACGTATAATAAAAGAGTTAAATTATTTATTAAAATTTAATAACAAATATTGTGCCAATATAATTTTTATTAAAAAATAATAAGAAAATCATGATTTTTTTAAATAAAATATAACTGAAATGATTATTAAAATAATATTATAGAATATATTCATGAATGCATTCATGAATACATTTTGAAAGTATCTGCACTGGTATTCAAATACTTTCATTTTTACCTGAATTCCCATTCTTATGCAATAAAATTTTTTAATGCAGTACATATTCATATTCGTATTCAAATACATTTGCAAAGGATGCACACCATGTCTAGTATTTATTCAGTTTAAGCCAAACAATGATGTTGAGAATTCAGAATATACAAAATTCACAAATTTAAATAATTATCATAAGTACCTGGTTTTATGGCTTTTATTTATTTTAAAAAAAAAATAAATGTAATATATTCCTTTTGGACTGCTTTCACATCAATCTACACACTAGACACAGTAGGAATCTAGATTAATATTATCAACTGCATCTTTGTCTATCATTAATTTCCTTCATGTGATCCCTAATGATTAGTAATGATATTATGATTTATTTTTTTATCAGTAAAATTTAACTGAAAATACCATAGGTGACTGCATGGTGTTATTTCGAATAACATTGACATTGACATTCTATCCATCCATACAAGATTCTTACATCATCAGTAACTGCGTGTTAATTTTCTGTTACTCATCAACTAACAAATTCCTTTTCTATTAATTTTTCTTAAATTTGTTATTAAAAACCAATAAAAAATTATTAATTTATTGTTTATTGTTATGTTGTGTTTCAAAACAACTACTAGATGAGCTGTGTTGGACACCTGGATCAACTGTGGCTGGGCATTAGCTGCCTGGCTGCCCCAGTGTATGCCACGCATCAAGCGTGCATAATCTGATGAAAGGTCAACAAGGTCAACATACAGGTGACTGAAGAGGGGCTGGATTGAGCCTGGGTCTGACATGGTCCCATAAAAACATTAATAAAAGCTACAATATTTGGCCAATTTCTTTCAGCTTTCTAAACTACAAAGATGAAATCCTTATGTGTGCATGATATGAAAATTATATCAACAGTGCTCTCTGGAAAAAAACGTGCCATGGTCAAAGTTGGGCAAAATTTAAGGTACAAATTTTATATTTATACTGATAACTTATAAAATTTGAAAAATTCAGAACTAATTTTTGGTATTCATTTGAATCTTGATCAAATAATGTTACATCCCTGACAAAAAATCTCTAGCTTCAGCAATCCTCTTGTTAAGGGAGTAAATATATTTCTTGATTTTTTAAAAAAGTGCATTATGTTTGGGCCCATAACTTAAAACAATTACGCAATACTGACATCATTTCTGGCATGTGCATAGCGAATGTATAGAAAAATATGTATATTATATATGATCAAATCAGATCAGTGGTTTTGATATTAGGCAGTCTTACAGTGTAACAATGGGTTTTTAATGGAAAAATGAAGTTTTTCATCAATATCTCGAAGGAATTAAGTCCTAGTGATCAACTTCTTGGCATGGTAGGGGATTTTGGAGACATCTAACTGTATGCCAAATTTACGGAACTTAGAGCTGAAGCTGGGGAGCTGAGCTCTAGCAAACTGCATAACACTAGCTTGATGTAAACAATATGTGACATGGTGCTTGAAAACTTGAATATAATCTACAGTTTTTGATCAACTGGTTTCAAATTTTTGGTGTTAACAGTTGAAATGGTAACAAAAACTTGTTTTGAAAATTAAATCCTCAGCATTACAGGGAAAAAACGTGCCATGGTCAAACTTGGGCAAAATTTAAGGTACCAATTTTATATTTTTGCCAATATTTAAAAAAAAAATAACAGATTTTGATCTAATTTTTGGTATACAATTAAATTTTGATCAATTAAAGTTGTATTAATGAAAAAAAAGTCCTCTACCTTTAACAATTTGGTCTTAAGTGACCAAATATCTTTCCTGATTTTTTTTTACAAAGTCTATTATGTTTGGGCCCATAACTTTTTTAAATTAAATAATACTGACTTAATTTCTAGAATGTACATAGGAACTATATAGAGGAATATTTATGGTAAATATGAAGAAAACCAGATGAGCGGTTTTGATATTAGGCAGTCCTGAAGTGTGAAAATAGATTTCTAATAAAAAATTGAGTTTTTTCCTTAAAATCTCAAAGGAACGAAGTCCTATTGACCCAATTTTCGGCATGGTAGGAGATTTTGGGGACATCTAGCTGTATACCGAATTTCAGATTCGTAGGTCCAATGGTGTCGAAACGTGCCAGCCTTACGGACGGACAGACAGACAGACGGACGAACGACGGACAATGGAGCACGACTATAGCTCAGATGACTTATAGTCAGCTGAGCTTAAAAAAAAACTGATGCTTATTGGTCATGTTTGATTTTTAATGGGTATGACATCTGAGAGTATTAGGGGCTATTTTTGTGTAACGTATATGTATATGCGGCCCTGCCGGATATTTTTAGCAGGGAATATAAATAGGATAGAATTTCAAGTTAACAAGTCATGATGGCGGGGGGGGGGGGCGGTCGACTGATTGCTGGACACAAGGGCGGACAGCGGGAACACTATATTTAGGAACGCACGGTTCCACCGTTACATGGGGCGATTCGGGTCAATTTAGGAGCAGTTAAGGATGTGTTGCAGGGCGGGCCGGTCGACTTCTCCATATTGCTGTACACCGACCTGTACATTAAAGGCGGCTTATACGTCGTCTGCACCAAGTTGTTGACTGGTTGACTATTCTGAAGAGAAGCAAAAAGTCATTACAGTTGCAAACACTGTCAGGTCTACAGGCAACCGTGACCACCATACTCTCAGCCCTCTGTTTTTTTAAGTCTCTTGTTCTTGGTATAAGGGGTTTACAACTCAGTGTTGTCTGATTGTATGAACACCCTTGATTCAAATAATGCATATTGGAGACGATTTTATTGTGTACTGTTCGGTTTGTGATAGGACTGTTGATTATATGTTTGGTTCAGGGAGGCTATCGCTAAGTCGTGGTGAAAGAACGACCTTCTAGGAGTCAGATTTGACGTCACTGCAAACATACAGAGATTAGCTGGGTATTTGGACGCGCTTTGGACCCTTTAGTTTACCCCCCCCCCCCCCCCCCCCACACACACACACCCCAAGCTGAAACCACGGTTGCAATTTCAATAGTTTCAAAGCGTAGTGCCCTTATCTTCTGTGTATTATTTTCAGGTATGATGGACCAGTCCCTTCACACAAAATCCCCCTTTCTACTGGAAAACAAAAGATGGAAAACCAAGGTCTAGGAACCTTGCGAGAAATGCCATGTCCATATCCAGTTCATTTTATTTTTCGGTATTTTCAATGAAGAAATTATTTATTTTTGATATACATTGGTAAGGGGCGCTTACATTTATTGTTGACGTAACTTTTTAACCATCTCTCCGGATATTCACGTGGAGGTGTTTAGCTTGTTTAGATTTTGAAATTTTGCTTTCGGACTGAAAACAAGCCTTTTTCAACTGTCCTTATATCTTAGAAAAACACTTTTAATTCTTTTAATATAGGGATAATATTATCGTTCAGTAATAATATATGAATTTTCTTTGATTTGTATGACTGCACAAATAAGCACTGCCGCATCATTTACAGCTGTTTATATCCGTTTAAATCCCAAGAAGGGAACCTATAACGAACTTCTTAGACCGCGCTGGTGATGTAAAGATTAAACTATTGCATGGAAGGTGTAACTAATGAAATAATTACATGATATACCTATAGAATCGGTTGAGGGGACATGTGTTATCGATTACAAATGTGTGTAACAGCTTTCCATAAATATTTAATTTAAAATAATATTTGATGTACACATGCCAGAGATCGAACTTCTTTTGACCTGCATGAAAGCAGCATACAGCCATAATAAAGAAACCACCAACCTAGAAAAGTTATTAAGAACTTGGTTACTCAAAAAAATGTGGATAATATCTAAATGAATAATCAGCAGAGTAATTTGAGTAAATCGTATGCATAACTAGGACACTCGAATCCCTTTTTGTAATGATGTCAAATACAACTGACATACAAAATCATATCTTATGACTGACACTGTATTTTAGGATAAATAAAAAAAAAGATTGCTTTGTTGGTAACTTGTGCTTACTTCTCATGTTCATCTCTATTTGATCTCATAATAAAACTATTTATACAACAGAGTCTTTTTCTATCTATAAATCAGTTGAAAAAAAAAATAGTGATCAGATCACCTTATCTATGAAATCTCGGTTCCTCTTTACTTTTATATAGAATTCTTTATTTGACAAGTTAATAATTACGCTCTTTACACAGCGCTTTACCTATAGGGCTACTTCCTATATCGTAAGGCGCTGTTTGTTATGAACTCGTATCCTGCTTTGCAACACCAGAGGGGAGCACTGTATTTTTGTCCAATCAGATGAAACTTTGTGCTGGAAGACAAAGCCAAGCGAGGAATACACGGAGCCAATCATATTCATTTCTTTTTGAGTGACAGCTCATCCCCCAGCGTAACCGTCTAAACAGGCCACAGGCTCAGAGAGAATTGCCCCTGACGTGGTTTGCTTAGGGCCTTTGGCACATAGGATGCTCGGCCGGTGAGCTGTAATTCAAACGAAACGTAACAACAAAGGCTGCGTGCACACCTCGCTGGCTGGTTTCAGTTCTGCAGACAACAGATACATGGCTACGCTAACACAGTCATAATGTCATAACCGAATCGGTCGATGATGCGAGAATGCAGAGGGAGCAATTTAAATTCGACCGGAAACTCATCAAACGGCGCTTGAAGCGCGGCAATGGGCGGAGCCAGGATGCCTGTCGAGTGTTTGTTTATAGGCATCTGATTGGCTGCTTGTCACATCGTACGCACGTTTATTTCAGTGGACAACAAACCGCCATCTGGTGTCTAAATATATCATAAACGGTCAAAGCTGGCAGTGTGAAAATCAGTTGCTTCTTTAGAAGCGCAAGATTTCCGCTGCCTCGGGAGCGTAGTTAATAATACCTCCGCCATGATTTATACTGTATTTATCGGTATTGACAGGTTTCTCCCAGTAACTCTCTCAAAAGTCATGAATATATTATGAGAAAACTCGGTGATTGTTACGGAAGAATCCTATAAAAAAAATTTTTGTGGCTACCTGGATCAACATAATACCTTGTTAAAGCATGAGTGTATTCTTTAATTTGTTTTATATAGCAAATGTCTCTGATTTTTTTTTCTTTTTTTTTCAGAGTTCATTTTCTGCTTAAGGGCCTTGGATTATTATCAGTTCACGCTTAGATAACAGAAAATAGGAAAGTGATACAAAATATAAATTCATGAAACAAAAATACACAGTATATGACTTTTATTAATTTAAACTTTTTGTTTAAAA
This sequence comes from Sipunculus nudus, assembly GCA_026874595.1. NCBI lineage: Eukaryota > Metazoa > Annelida > Sipuncula > Golfingiida > Sipunculidae > Sipunculus > Sipunculus nudus. The sequence continues at coordinate 44,796,024 of CM049316.1, forward strand.
GTTGTCCATGGTTTCTTGATCTAACAGTTAGGATTTGTAACCTGATCCAAATTAGGTTTATATATATATATATATATATATATATATATATATATATATATATATATATATATATATATATATATATTTATATACTACATGGATTATACAAATAGTAATTATAACGAATCGCGACACTCTCCTTGGGTAAGGTGGTGGCGCCCAGATGTCTTAATGCGAAATGAGATATTTGGAAAGTGTATCTATAATAGCAGATGTAATCAGGTTTTAGACAGGCCTGTACCACTTGAAGATATAATGAAAGCTATCAGCTCACTAAAAGGTGGTAAATCAGGGGAAATTTACGGTTTAGCTCCAGAACATATAAAATATTGAGGGTCTACCCTGATTTTTTACATGTTTATTTTAATGCAATAAATAAATTTGAATATATTCCGACGGGCATGAAAAGGGGTGTAGTCGTGCTACTAATTAAGAACGCCAATAAAGATAAAGTTCCCCGGACAATTATCGGGATATCACTCTACTATCAGTTCTCTACTATCAGTTCTAAGCTTTGGGGAAAAAATTATGTTGAAACATTTCTTACTTTTTTTTTTCTTTTCTTTTTTTTTTACAGAAACATCTCCTGTAATTGATCAAATGCAGCTTGCTTATCAATTTGGCATGTCTGCCCTTAATGCTGCAATTGCCTTGCAAGGGGTTCTAAGGTGTATGCTTGTTTAATGGACACTTGCAAGGCTTTTCATGTTGTCTGGCAATTATTTTTATTAAGAATACAGCCGAAAAACTTGGCGGTTATTCAGAAATGCATATACAGATGTGACCAGATGTGTTTTGGTTGACGGGTCGTATAGTTTGTGGTTACAGGGTAAACGATCAGTGACGCAGGGAGTTGATTTGTCATCCTGGCTATATTTAATATTTATTAAAGATCTCCTTAAATTTCTTAGACAGTCTGGTAATGGCTAAAAACTTGGAAACATATATACTTGATCCCGAACAAAGGCGGATGATGTCACACTTCTGTCTTTAACTGTTAATGGTCTTCAAAAAATGATAAATATCTGATTTTCTTAAAGCATAATTATAATTTTAATTCGAACAAAACTGTGGTTATGATATTTAGGGAAAGTTAATTAAGATACAGTCGTTTGATTCATAATAAACTGATCCGTCAGGTTCAGTCATACAAGCACCTGGGGCTGTACTAAACAGTAATTTTCACCGTGCTGACCACGTACACGAGGCATGTCATAGAGGCAAGACAAAATATTTCGCTTTAACTGGTCAACGTGTTAGACCACAAGCCTTGAATCCTTCAACTACCGCCTCTCTTTATAAAGCAGTTGTAACCCCTAGTTTCTTATATGGTGCCGAACTTTGGAATTATCTCACCTAAACTGATATTCTTAAACTTGAGAGAACCCATCGGATCTGTGTTAAAATTAACCAAAATTTTGAAGTATATACGGACTAATATTGTTTTTTTTTCATGCCTTGGGATGCCAAACATAATTGCTTTCATAAATAGGACTATCATTTCTTGGAAGAATTTGCTGTTTTCCCGACAGGAATGTATGTAAAATGATTTTTACTTATTGATTGATTACTTGTGTCTATGGACGCGCACCACAAAGGGGGTTTATCAAGGACTTAATTGATTTAGCAAGGGAAACTATATAATTTTATTAGTAATGGAACTTTTAAGGGTTAAAAGAATGTGAAAACCACTGTTGAGGAGAGGATAATAGAGCTTCACTACATGCAACTTGAAAATAATCCTGCTTTTAATCTAATAAAAGTGATTCAGGATGATCCCTTTTTCCCCTGCATGCTTCCGTTTACTGCCAAAGAAATTCTAATTCATTATAATATTTTCAGTATGCAGCGTCCATGTTGGCATATATATTAATATTGATGAATCGAGTCTTTGTCATTTTTGCGGACACCTATTCGATAATCCGTTGTTTCACGTTTCTTCAATCTGTTCACAAACTATACGTCGGCGGGAGAAATTATGGGATTTTGTTGATGATAACCTTCTAATCGTTGTGTGTACGGCGCTCAATATGATGGATGAATGGGAATTGTTCACTGTTATGTTAAGGAAGGATATGGCTGCAGACTGTATCGATTGGACATATGACGTATTAGTTCAATTTTTGTAGAATGCAGCTTTGTTCTTTCACTCTGTTAAATCTGTAACTGATGACTTTGAATATCCTAGCTTTAATTTTGAAAGATCATAAATATTTGCCCTAAAGGCTCTGTTTGTGCATTTGGATGTTATCCTATTTATTTTCAGCTGTGTTTATTTTTGCACGACTCCTTATATCTTGTGTTCCTTTTGGCTTCAATTGTGGTGTTCTTGCAAAAAATGTACACGATATATGTATATATATATGTATGTGTATATGTATATATGTTTATTTTAATGTATGTATATATATTTATTTATATGTATATATATGTATATATATGGATATATATATGCAGATATATTGATGCACTCTATTAATTTAATACGTTTAATACCATAATGTTGATTGTGTTCTCTGTATTACTCAGAAGAAACAAAGATTAGCAATCAATCAATCATGATTCAGTTGGTGGCGTTCAGTTATCTAGATGTTGACGAAAACCACCGGCCGTGGACGGGCAACTATAACCAACTCTCTTGGCCACGCCGGGGATCGAACCTAGGGCGCCAGTGGTGTTTTTTATCCCTCGACTGCAAGGTTTGTAAAGTTTGTTTTATGCTCATAACTCACAAAATATATGTCACAGTGACCAAGTTTTAGGATTTAAAGGACACTTGCTCAGAACGTGTCTTATACTGCAGATCAAGCAATAAATTTGGGTGCCCTGCTGACTGAGTGCTCATGGTCATATTTTTTTAAGTATTGCATACTTTAAAACACATTTTTTAACTAATATCTATAATGATGTCTGAGATGACCTCGGCCAGATTCTCCAAGAAATATACTTCACCACCTTTTGGACTTCATTTGAAAGTGATAGTGGAACTATTGCATATTTTCCCCTAAAATTCATAACACCAGTCATTTCCACCAATTTTTTAGATGAGAAACTGGTGACCTTGATCTTCCATGTCCACTCTGCGGAATTCTAGGATTATTGTTACCTCTTTAAATTTTGCAGTACTAAAGATTTTTCCCTCAAATTTGACCCACCAAATGTTTCAGTCATGTTCTCGGATGAGTTCGAAAAAAGGTGACCTTGACATTATTACATAAGGTCAGTTCTGCAGAAATGTGTGTTTGTTATGACCTCTACAACTTTTGTGTAGTGCATATTTTTTCTTCATATTTGACACACCAGTTGTAGACCTTGACTTTGATCTTTAGACCTGTGCATTGTGAGGACCCCTTCAGTCGATTCAATAATCAATTCATATAATATCGATTCAATTCTGGATTCAAATATTTCCTTTTTACTATAATTAAATTTCCTTTTAATTGAAAGCAAACAGTTAACAATCATGGCTGTCAATTAATTAAAGTTAATAAATGAACAATGTACTTCTTCAGTTTATCGCCATCAGTTTTTAGCTCAGCTGACTGAAAGTCAGCTGAGGTAGAGCGATGACGCCTTGTCCATCGTGCGTCCTACTGTCCGGTCATCCGTGATCAGGGCACAAATCGTAAGCGTAAGGTCTAGGAAAATAAAACGCTGCATTGTCAAATTTTCTGAAGAGATCACCTTTGAAAACTGAAATGAGGTTACGGTGATATATATTCTGCATGTACCTGGGCATTTCAGCGCCCTAGAAATAAAATAAAACAAACAAATTGCCAGATAGTTAGCTTTGATCAATGTTTCTTGAAATCAGGTTGATCTTGGTTTTTTGTTTTTCTTTTACATAAGACGAATGGCGTGCCTATGATCTTAAATTTCCACTGGTTTGACCTTAAAGCTCAAAATTTCCACTATCCGAACTTTCAATGATCTTGGTGAAACAATAGATGTACCAAATTTATGGAAAAAAAGTATGCAGTTCTTTCAAAGTCGTTAAAATGATAATTAGCCATTAATACGGCCAATTTGAGAATAAAGATCAAGTTCAAGGTCACCAATTTTCAAACCTGAGAACTTACTGTGCTTTAACACCACAGTTAACACGGTACTATTTTTCATAACAATTCATCCAACAAGTCTTGAGAAATGTAATGTTTAATAAGACTTTCACCAAATATTGAATTAATCAAGATAAAGGCCACTCATATATTGAAGTGCATGAACCCAATTTGAAAAGGCTTCATCCTGCGATTCATATCAATGCATGTGCACAATTTAAAGAATATCTGCAGATTTTTAGCTTAGCTGACTGTAAGTCATGTGAGCTATAGCGATAACCGTTTGTCCGGCGTCCGTCTCGCCGTCCGTCCGTCCGTTAACAGGGCACAAATCGTAACCGTTAAACCTTGAAACTTCTAACTGTACGTCCAGGGAATTCCTGGGCTGATCTCCTTGGAAACCCAAAATTAGGTCATTGTGACCTATATTTGTGACCTACGGGCCGAAAACATGATTTTGAGGATTCAGACAGTCAGACAGGGCACAAATTGTATCCATTAGGCCTAGAATCCTCTAACCTGACATTTAGGGAGGTCCAAGGCAAAGGTCAAGAAACTTGAAACTAGCTCACTGAAACCTACATCCTGCGACCTATAGGGAAAAGATTTCATATGAGCACCCTGAATGTCAGATAGGGACAAATCGTATCTGTGAGACATATAATCGTCTAACACAATATCCTCGGAGTTTCTAAGCAAATCCTCTTGGAACCTGGAATTAGGTCATGGTGACCTATATTTTGTGACCTATCGGCCGAAAACATGATTTTGTTCAGCCAGACAGTCAGATGGAGCACAAATTGCATCCATTTGGCCGTGAATCCTCCAACGTAATATTTAGGGAGGTCCTAGGCAAATTTCCTAGAAAACCTGAAATTAGGTCACTGTGGCCTTTATCTATGACCTATTGGAAACAGATGTGGTATAAACATCCTGGATGTCAGATGGCGACATATCCTTTCTGTTAGGCCTAGATTGATTTTTTTTCACAATATCCAGGGAGGTTCCAGGCAAATCTCCTTTGAAACCTGAAATTAAGTCATGTTGACCTATTTTGTGACCTACGGACCAAAAACATGATTTGAGCTCCCTGAATGTCGGTGGGCACAAATCGTATCTGATAGGACTAGAATCTTCTAACGCAACATCCTAGGTTCTAAGCAAATCCCCCTGAAAACTTGAAATAAGGTTATGGTGACCTACATTTTGTGTCCTACAGGCCGAAAACAGGATTTGAGCACCCAGGAACTCAGGCAGGGCACACATTGTATTTGTTAGGCCTAGATTTTTTTAATGTAAATTTCTGAGACGTTCTTGGCAAATGTCCATGGAAAACTGAAATAAGGTCACCATGACTTATATTTTGCGACCTATGGGAAAAAAAGTCATATAAGCACGCAGACGGTAAGACAGCGCACGAATTGTATCAAATAGGCCTAGAATCATCTTACGCAATATCACTATCCCAAATTCAGTGCAAAAAAAAAATCTCTTGACATTATGTTACATGAAGAATGTGCTATGTTTTATGGCGTGAGAGCAAATGGAGTGACCCCTGTACCACCCAGACCCCGCATCCCGCTGATTCGACAAAACCAGTCGTTTTGGTTCCCTAAGGTGTCCTTTTAGGCTTTTGGATTTTCTAATTAAAATAAATGCTCGCATTTTATATTATCCAGAATTATATTAATCCGACAGCCCATAAATAACAGGAGCTGCTTCTGATAACGATATTCAAGCACCATGTTGTCAATATCACATGAGATTAATGGCCTTAATTTCAAGTTAAAGGGCATACAGAAAAAAATACTAAATGACAGCCACCACAACGGACTTAACTGGACCGTTTGCTTGTTTCAGTTTGATAAAGTGTGCATTTGCCTTTGACAGGTTAAATAATACTAGCTTATCAAGTAGAGTTAAGTTACGTAAAACTAAATTATTCAGAAACATTAGCGTGTATTTTCGAAATGTCAAACCCTTGTTAATGGCCGGAAGAGGGCACGAAGCACGAGTGGAAGCCACAGACTTTATAAAATATTCAAATCTTGTCAAATACCAGAGAACGACTCCAATGGATTAGAACGTACTCACGTCAAGTCAACCAAATAAACCTATTTGTTATGTTTTTACCACTACACTGCTAGATAAATGTTTTGTACGTCACTGTTGACTTATACAGTGGCGGATCTAGAAATTCGAGAACGGGGGGGGGGGCACTAATACTTGTTAGCGGTTGACGGGTATTTGGAAAATAATGTTCTTATATATATATATACATATATATATACATATATATATATATATATATATATATATATATATTCGGGGGCCCCCGAGTCCTCAGTGTTATAACATATATGACCCAGCGGAAGTATAGAAACATTTGGATACAATCACAATCAACTAATAAATTAGAAGTAATACTCTGCACATTTGGATAACTTCATTTAATTGCTCGGGAATATGGAAATATTAGAAAAAAAAATGAGAATTAATTACGAACAAAAGGGAAAAGAAATAGATTAAATGAGAGGTGTTAAACCCCCCCCCCCCCCCCCCCCCCCCCCACCGGACCCTTTTGGATCCCCGATTGCTCCATATAGAAGGCCGTATCCATCAATGGGCTGCAAGGTTTGGCAAGTTGCCAACATTTCTCCCTCGGGCCTCAGTTAAGCGTTTTCAGTCATTATACACCTATGTCATGCCTGTCTCGAGAGGACAAAAAATAGGCATTTCCTTTAGATGTGACGTGATTTGCTCTCCAGCGGCACACTGCACAGACTCCCACCCACAGTCACAATCTGACCCCACAATGCACAGCGGCTTCTACCTACACCCGCCGCGTAAGTAAAATTGTAGCGAAGAGAGTAATGCAGTCCGTTCAAATATGTTTGGTTAGAATTGTTTAAAGGCAAGATACATAAACATGGGTGTTCTTCTGGTAAGGACTTCACATAGGAAGTAATATGTTGTAAGCTTACGCATGTGAAATTTTAAAGGACGATGGTTCCTTGAAATGTAACAAATTTAGTTTTTAAAAGTTTGACAGTTTCAAAATTAAATACTCTGTAAAATCGAAAATTTGAAACTTAACTCTCCAAACAAAAAAAAACGCCTCGAGATTTTTATCTAAGTTTTCGATTAATATAAAGATATATTCTGTATCTGCTTCAGATGTGCTGGAATATACTCTTTTTTGTTAAATATTTAAATTAAATTAAAATGCTTATAAATTAAGACATAATCCTCCAAAACAAAATTAAAAATACCGAAATGTAAAGAATCTTCTTAGCTTTCAGAAAATGTATACTGTAAGGGGTCCTAAGGCATTAGATTGTTCAATGCCAAGGAAAAACCGAAACAAAGTTGGGTCATGCGGGGTGACCCGTTCTGTTACCTTAAAAGACCGCTATTAACAAACATTAAAAAACATATCATGGACCACTGACGTATACTGTATCCTAAATTTTCATCATACCTGAAAGATTATTGAGAAAATTATAAAAAAAAACTCCTATAAACTGGAGGTCAGAGTTTTAGTTTAACATGCGCGACCCCCCCCCCCCCCCCCCCCCCCCCCCCCGACGAAACAAGGCCAATATGTTAACCATGTTGCATGTCAGGTTTCTCAATAAACAGGTATTTATCATAGAATATTCAAATCTGATTTGTCTTTATAAAATCTGACCATTCACAATAAAAGTGTCATGTCCGGTAAACTTTACTAGGTAGATGATACTGATGCCTTGACGGTATATTACACGTATAATCGTTTGTAAAATAACATTCAGAAGAAAATTAGAGAAGATAATGGCCAGTTTCCCATGTGCAGCTACATATGTTTGCTTTTATGACTTCAGGTAGAAGACTGGATCGAAAATAGTGTCACAAAGGACGCCAACAAAGTGTACAACCATCGTCGACTAAAGATTTCCTCAAATTGATTCCATGGTTCTGACCTAGTCGACAGGAACGTGAACAGAAGGTCATCAGGCCGTGAGGTCATCCCTCTTTGTAAAATAATTTAAAAAAGAAACATAGATTCAGCTACAACTACATAGACAGTACCAAGGAAACCTTCTATATTGTTCCATGAGAAGCATGACTACCATCGAAAAGGACCTTGTTAAACCGATCAATTCTTCTATGAAGGAACTATTCAAAATGGCGATCAGTACGAAGAGTCTGACAGCTGCTGACGTCACAACAGTGTCACATACAACTAACTACAATCAGAGCCTGACTGAGACATTCAATATCACCAAGCAAGACGATTTCTACGTTGAACTTGGAGAAAAAATTTATAAGCATTTCTCCATGGCGGCCGTTATATTTGGGTGCACTGGAAATATTTTCGCGGTGTTAGTTATGCTGTACTCAAAGAAAACAAGATCCAGTGTCCCCGGACTGCTGTTAATCTGTTTAACACTGTCAGACACAGTGTATTTACTCACAACCTACTCACTGACGTATGCTGCTAATACATTGGAATGTAGAATACTGTACTCTGTGAGTGGAACTGCAAGGTCGTTATCCGGGTTACTGCTGTTGTACATCAGCATCAGTCGGTATGTTGCAGTTGCCTTCCCATTGCGGTCCACGTGGATTTTGAAATATCGAAACACGGGTTCTCTGATTTTTCTCTTAATCATTCTCAGTCTTAGTGTAATGGCACCAATATCCATTATCGTTGAATATATAGACAAACAGTGTGTCGTACCAACGAGGTACATCAACTTATACTTGTATTTTATCTTCATTGTAAACACAGCGATTTTTGATTTTTTGATAAGTGGGATAATAACAGTTTTTTCAGTCCTGACCATAAGGGCTCTCAGTCGCTCGTCTCGCGGATTTGCAGATGAGGCAATATCCTCGACACAGCACAGCAGACGTAAAAGTGATGACAGACACGTGACACGATTTTTGCTTCTGATTGGTCTGTTTTATGTGGCGACCCACGCGCCGTATGGGATTGGTTACGTCATCTACGCCATCAATCCGTCAAACCTGACCTTTTTTACTGTGAGACTTATTAAATGTTGGAATTGGTTGGCTTATTCCGCGGATGTGGTGTTGTATTGCGCAGGGAGCGCATCCTTTCGGAGCGAGGCCGTTCGGTTTGTTTCATGTGGGAGGCGTCCTACTAAAAGGAACAGCTCTTCGGCGAGTAGCAGGCGTACGGTGAGCAGAGACATGAGCAGCATCCGAGAACAAAGTGAGCAGCAGTTGAATACTCATATGTAATGCCATACACATGTTTTAGGAACAAACGACCAACATAAATGTACAGTAAACTCTCGTTTGACAAACATCTATTAAACTGAACCATCCCGCCATGAAAACCATACATTTATATATATAATTATTGTTACTTATTTCAAAAGTTTATATTGTTCGAACAGGTGTTCATCTGGCTGACATTCCGAAAAAAATCTTATATTTGAATTAGATGTGCTCACATGAGGCTATATTTATGAGGCATTAAACCTTGTGTTTGCCCAGAAACTTTTATGATTTGGCCACCATGACCTCATTTTGTGGGGTCGTGGAGATCCTGTCTGGACCTGTCATGACGTGAAGCCGGAGCTTTATGTATACAAAAGATAGGACGTGTGCTTCTTGGACCAATAGGTGATAATCTATCATTCTCAAAAATAGAAGTTAACTTCGTACATTCATGTTCATCAGTTCTTTAATGTCAATAAGGATACAAATTTCACGAAGTCTCTTCAGCCATTGCCGAGATTTCTAGCTGAATATAAGTTTGATTTCAGTAGTTAAGATGCGCAAACTCATGTTTTTGTACCATAACAAGAAGAATGCAGGTTTAATTCTGTTAGGATCTTTGGAGGTCTTTATACAGAAAATTGAGCTTATAATTGAATATTATAATCCAACGCAATATATTTATTCAATAGCCTCCAAAACTATTAAAGAGTCTGATTTTTAGGGTGCTCAAATCGTGATTGAGTCCCAAGGCCCGAAAAATAGAGTTCTCCAATAGAGGTCCCCTCGGTGGACGATGAGTTCGTAAGCCTGAAGCTTTGTGCATGACTACCGGACAATGGACATCGCTTTAGCTCTGATGCCTTTCAGTCAGCTGCATGAAAATGAAAAGAGCATAGCAGAAAGTAAAACTTTTCACATATAATTGAAGGCAGTGGAATAGAAATAATTTACTTAATTCCAAAATAGCAGTGCCTGTGTCAGGGACCAATTAGTGGTCGTCATTGCGGGTGGTTGTCAGGCGAGATGTCACTGTAATTCAGTTGTACAAATATATATATGTGTGTGTTTATATATATATATATATAGAGAGAGAGAGAGAGAGAGAGAGAGAGAGAGAGAGAGCGAGAGAGAGAGAGAGAGAGAAAGAGAGAGAGATCGTTCGCAGTTTGTCGTTCTTTGAGGGTTTTACTGTATATCTTTTTACTCTGGAAAAGCATCGTTTTCACTAAGTACCCTGCGTGTGCATTTTATCATTTTATTGTTTGTAAAAATTTGCGACTTGCAGGGATATAACTTATTCTTAGTGTAAAATTGACTTAAATGATGAGGACGCTATAGACAAATTACGAATAAGTACTGCACTTCCTTCTGTATGGTATCACATTTTTAAGTGTTTTTTTTACACGATCCATAGTAAATAGATCACTGGGGTTTTTTTTTTTCAAGTAATAGCATATTGTGCTTTCTGGTTTATTAGTGTTGTAAAATGACTGGTCAAGGAAGCGCGGTTTTCAGGTGACAACTGATCCTCGGACCCCAGCAGATGGAAACACCCGTTCTACATATTTTGTGTATTTCGTAAATAAAAGCTTGTACCAGTCTTAACGTCTGAAATATATATTATTGTTAATGAGAGAGAGAGGCAGAAAGGAAGGGTTGGAAAGAGATTCTGTCAAAAATCTCCAAATACAGAATGTTTGGGTCAAACCTGTGTGATTCGTTTCCGTGTTAAGGTCAAAATGATAGACAGTCCCAACATGCTACGACAGTCCCACGGGACTTACGTTCATTCTATAAAAAAAAGTACAAAACAGTGAGACACACGAGAGCAATCCAAAAATACACCAAGCTAAAAGCTATGCAACAGAGGTGTCGCCATCTGTAGTTTTCACCTCACACCTCCGAGAAAACAACACTGTTTTAGTTCAAATGCGGCATGCTGACAGCCCTCACGGTGTGGATAGGCAAATTACTCGAATTTCCTTAACACAAAATATTTCTACAGAAACCTTAAAACAGGTAAGAGACCAACTTTCAGAGAGCTAAAAATAATAATTTTGGACCTACAGCTCACAGAATTTTGGTCAATGTGACCAGGGGCCTAGCAGTCGAGTGGTAAAACGTTCGGCCCTCTCCGTTGGTGACCCGGGTTCGATCCCCGACGTGGCTATGACAGTGGGTTGTAGTTGCCCGTCCAAGGCCGGTGGTTTTCTCCGGGCTCTCTGGTTTCCTCTACCTAAACAGTCTACCGAACGCCAAAATCCGAGCCATGGACAGTGCCGCGATTAGTTATAATAACTATTTGTATAATCCATGTAAAATAAATGTTTATATTCCTGGGTTTCAAAAAAGACTTTCTGAATTTAAGTTGGAAGTATCTAGATCAAAGATTTACTGTTTGCCTTGTTTAAGCAACGGAGTGACGACGGACAAAGCGGCTAACAAAAAGCCTCAACGGAACTAGAAGTGAACCGCTGAGATAACTGCCATGATTTGATAATATGGCCTTTATATGTAAAACCTTTTAGTAGCATGATTTTAAAACTTTATGGCCACGTTTGTTCAAATTTTGCAGGGTTACATGAATATTACTAATTAAAGCACTCTACTTTGGTTGATCGTTCACTGCAAATATACAAATGCTAGGCTAATTATTTTGCCATGCTCTATAGAATGGCTACTGGTATCATCAACTGGTAAACTTTTAACAATTTCTTAGGCATGCTATGCATGAATTGTTTAGAGATATGAACTTTTTTTGTGAATTTTACATTAAAATGAAACGATTGCAGTCAAATTTCACGACTGTTATAATCATATGTTGTCAGGAAACTTTGATCAATTCTTTTGACGATTTACAGAAATACATATCTGATTAATGGACACCAATTTCATTTGATGGTCAAATGCAAAAATATGATTGTTTTCTGATAATCTACCATGACTGCTATCTTTAAAGATAACACCTGTCTATACGTGAAAAGATTGTAGGTTGCACCACATGTACGGTACAGTAAATAAAGCTTTTCAAAATAAACAATAAATCAGTTATTGTAAAATCGTATGATTTGGTACTAAAAAAACAATTATATTATACCTGATGTGCTAGATTTTGTTAACTTTTCATGATTACATGGATATAAGTGTGACAGGTGTACTTTAATCATATTTTTTTATTATCAGATGTAAGATAAAGGAATGCAGAGCCAGCTGTCTCATTGCATGACTTTCACTTGTCTTCAGAACAATCTTAAACCTGCATAAAAAATATACATGGTCGATCATGGTTGCGAACGGGGGAATTAGAATTGTAAACTTTGATGTCACTAATCAGGTGTTCCTTTGGCAGATGACGTCTTTACTCCTGTAGCGCCTTTCTATATCTATATACTAATATCCCCAGTTTTGCTGTGCATACGTAAACGCATGTTTACGTATTAATGGAATCACAGGCGACCGTTTTCTAATTGCTTACACCTACGTCCGAACATGTAATGCTAGCTCTAACTATGACAAGTTCGTCAGTCTAATGGGTAAAAGCATAACATTTAGATGTTAATGTATTGATTTTTACAGGAGCTGCATTCATTATACATAATCAAGCCTTCCGTTTTTAATATTTAACTAGATGTGTCGGAATTACACGAATGCCCCCGCCTGGGGCAAATTAGAAATATTTGTTAACGTTTGTTAAATTTTCTATGTTCAGGAGCTGTCATACGGTCAAAAGTAGGTGAACCATGACAAGATGCGAACAAGATCTGTAAGTGGTCATTATGCACCCACACACCAAAAATCAGGCCAATATCCGCAGGCATTGCGAAAAAGTCAGTACATGTGCATATATCATGGAAATTTCATTCATTTTTTATGAAATATCTATGTTCAGGAGCTGTCATATGGTCTAAGTTCGTCAACCGCGACGAAACGCAAACTCGATCTGTAACTGGTCATGATCTGGCGAGGTACAATAAATCAGGTCAATATCTGCAAGCACTGTGAAAAAAGTCCGTACATGTGAATGTATCATGAACATTTTTATTTGCATGAAATTTTCTGTTCTTTGGCTATCATACGGAACAAAACGCACACTCGATCTGTAACTGGTCATGATCCAGCCACACTACAAAAATCAGGCTAATATCTGCATGCAGGCATTGCGAAAAAAAAAGTCTGTACATGTGCAATTATCATGAAAATTTCTATTTTTTCATGAAATTTTCTATTTTCAGGAGCCGTCGTACGGTCAAAATAACCAGGACAAAACGCGAAATCGATCTGTAAGTGGTCATTTTGCGTCCACACACCAAATATTAGGCCAACATCTGAAGGCATTGCGAAAAAGAACCGTAAATGTGCATCTATCATGAATATTTCTATTTTTCATGATCTTTTCTTTGTTCAGGAGCCGTCATACGGTCAAAAGTGGATCAACCGGGACGAACCGAAAGCTCAATCTGTACCTGGTCATAATCTGCCCACACACCAAAATTCAGGCCAATGTCTGCAGGCATTGCGAAAAAAAGTCTGTACAACTGTTTGATTCAGAATGACGGAAGGACGGAATGATGGAATGACGGACATGGGTAAAACTATATGCCCCTGCCACTTTATTATATTTTTGTTATCACATACTGTTATTATTTTAAACATAAGCCAATCTACAGCTGCATGCAATTTAAATTATTAATTTGTTGCTTTAAAATTATTAATGTAAGATTAACTGGAGATTTGGGAGGTTAAGGTCCTCAATTAGGGCATCGCGATTACCACTTGCTCAAAATGGCAGCCCTGTGGCCATATTGGATCATTGATATCAGATTTCTTCTGAAATTTATAACCACAAATAATCTAAACGGGACCAATTTTCAGAAAAATTATTACACTATCTGAAAAGGTTTTGCGAAAGGATTTAAAATATTTGCCTGGCAGTCATATTGGATTTTACATGAGTCTGAAATTTGAAGCACACATCCCCTCATCGGTGTCAATATTCAGTCAAACTTTCGCATAATAATATCACTGATTGTTGTCTAGCGGCCTCTGTGAATTTGATAATATTCAGTTTTAAATTTGAGATATTGCACCCGAAAGGAATTCAACCAATTATGCTCTGGCCGCCATATTAGAATAAGTATGGGCCTGTAATTTCATAGTGCTAGAGCCCTCCTCGGCACCATATCACACCTCTGAAATTTTGAAAAGATCAGGCAAACTATCTTTAAGATAATGTGCGAAATAAAATCAACAATAGTGCTCTGGCGGCTATACTGGAATTCCGGGATGATTGTTATTCGATTCAGCTGGAGCCATACAAGGCACCAGACATTCCTATGAATTTTAGGAAGATCAAGCATATTCTCTTTGAGATATTGCGCTCGAAACAAAATCTCCGATTCAGCTCTGGCTATCATACTGGAATTCGGAAAGGTCTGTAATTCGATAAGTATAGACCCCTCATACACACCAATCATACCTATGAATTTGAGAAAGATTCTGTTTGCGCACGACAGAAAGCGTCCCTGACGGACGGAATGAAGGACGGACGGACAAGGTGGTAACTACATACGGCTTTTCATTCCGGACCTTAACAGAAAATACTGATAAAAGATCGCAATAATATTGATTACTTATTTATATATCCCTGTCTTGCCAAGCAGATGTTACCATACGTATGCGTTTTCAATCGCTACCGTGGGCGATCGAAACGTATTGAATATGTATAGGTATATACACATACTTACTGCATACACTTGTAAAGAATCACTCAAAGAGAATATAATGGGTGCGATTCCCAGCCGCGTACAAATACGTAATGAATACGTATACTGCCACTTTAAATGGAATGACACTATTAATGGATTCCCAGGCGTCCGTTTTCTTGCTGCTTCACTCATTTGTACTGCATCCGCATATATGTACCGCATAGGCATATAAGGAATGCTAGCTTTACTCTGCATATATATTAAAGAATTGTAGGTAATTCCTCAAAAAGTTTTTATAATGCCTCTGCGACAGATATGTGAGCTTTTCATCTACAATGTGTTGATGAATACGCCAATGTTGTCCAAATGAAAAGCCATGTACCCTGAAGTCCTTGATTGCACATGTGAGGAAGTTGAAAGGTCACTATAGCTGCAAAACGCCATTTGTAAAACTGTGGTTCGTATGACTTGCCGCCAAATGTCCTGGTTGAATGTGTCTGAAAAATTTTGGCGGGCCCTCACTTTATAAGCACATGGGTATTAACAAACGAAAAATTTGTGTGCGGTTGGATCGGCATTTTCTTGTCTGTATTTAGCGAACCTGTGAGCCTATGCGATGGAGCGGCGTCGTCCGTCCGCCGTCCAAGGTTTGCTGTCCGCCGTCTATGGCTGTAAGTCAGAAACCGTCGGAGCAAGCAGCTCCAAATTGCATGTTAGAATTAGTCACATGTGAAACTTGGTGCCCTAGAGCTTATAATCGGGTATCTGCATTAATTTAGATTTTATAGAGAAAAAGCTTAAAAACCTTTTATAATCTTCTTCTGTGAAACTGTCCAGCCAAATTGTCCAATGTTACACAGAAATGTTTCCCTGAACAATGTCTCTCAAATTTTTTTCGAATGGTTCCAGCTGGGGGATTATTGACCGAGTTACAGGAAGTTGAACTTAGTCATTTGCATGCTAAAATTACAATCTCAGAAACGGCTGGAGCTATCAGCTTTTAAAATCTTCTTCTGTGAAACTGTCCAGACAAATTGTCCAATGTTACACAGAAATGTTCCCCTGAACAATGTCTCTCAAATTTTTTTCGAATGGTTCCAGCTGGGGGATTTTTGACCGAGTTACAGGAAGTTGAACTTAGTCATTTGCATGCTAAAATTGCAATCTCAGAAACGGCTGGAGCTATCATCATCAAATTTTATGTTAATGTTGGTCACTTGAGTCATATATGAAATTGAGGTATTTATGGTACCACCTGCGTTCAATTTGGTCTTTTTGTACGGGGGTCAACGGTGCCCGAAGCATACAGAGGGCTACAAAAAACTTCTTCTCTAAAAGTGTAAATCCAAATTGTTTAATATTGCAAAGAAGTGCTCCCCGGGTAGTGCTTTCTTAAGTTCAAAACGGTCTCTGTTCAGTGACTTTTGGCCGAGTTATGGGAAGCTGAATATAGTCAAATGTTATAGTAGCCCATTTCTGCTGAGTGGCTACAAAGTTCTCCTTCTCAAAAACAACTGGGTCAAATTCTTTAATCTCACACATGGATTATTCTTAGATGTTGATGATTCAAATTTGTTCAAATGGTTTTGATTCAGTGATTTTCATAGATTTTATACCGGAAAAGTTAAAAAAATATAAAAATCTTCTTCTCGTTGATTTTTGGCCGAGTTACAGGAGGTTTAACTTAGTCATCTGTGCAAAAAAGCATACTAAACTTAAAATCTCAGAAACAGCTGGAGCTGTCATCACCAAATTTTATGCCAATGTTTGTCACACGAGTCATATCTGAAATTGGGGTGTTGGTGGCGCCACCTACATAGATCTGTTGTTTTTTTTTTTTTTTTTTTTTACAAGCAAACTGTAAGTTTAGACTCTTCTTGCTTATATACTTTGTTTTAGAAACTGTTAAGCTGATTGGTTTAAACTTTATAAGAATTGTTCTATGGTATTGTTCTGTCAGTTTTATAAGAAAAGATTGGGTAAATGCAGTGTGGCCAATTGAAAATTGGTTTCAAGTTTCAACATGTCAAGTCAAGAGGTCAATCAGTGCACCCAGGTGCAGTCCAGACATCACCATGGCAACTGTCCTGGCTCTGCCTGGTGTCCAGATACAGTCTAGACGTCTAGACGATATGTCTAGACACACCGTCTAGACGTCTAGAACCTGACAACTTTGTCAGATTTTACAAAAGGTCAAGTCAGCTCTGTATCTATAAATAACTTTGGCAGACTGCCAACCATTTCAGATATGCCAACAGGTCAAGTTCAGTCTGTAAGACCCAGTGGTAAGTTTCAGTCTGTAAGAGCCAGTGGTGCGGTAACATGTGACACATTAGGTACCCTTGACCAGGGGGAAAACTGAGCCTCCATTGCATGAGTAGGTGTGACTCAATACCAAGGCTAAAAGAGGAACATGTTCTTACATTTTATAGGGGAAAAGCTAAAAAATATTTTAAAATGTTCTTCTCCGAAACCATGCTGCCAAATTGTCTGTTCATCTGTCCCAATAATCCTCCCTGGCAAAAAGAACATATCGGAAATATCCTGACTGATACATCCTAGTTTTATAATGTTCTAGTCCGAAACGTGCAGGTCCGACACGTCCATTTGGCTGAAATCATAATGACAAAGGTAGATACGCGGGACATGAGAGGATCAGTATTAAATTTTAAAAATAAACATTCATACTCCCAAACTTTGCAAAGGTTCACATTAGGCCTGTAGGCCTTGTTTTATAAAAGGTTGGGGATTATCTTTAGTTAATAGACATCAGATTTCGAAATTGACACATTTAAGCCTGAGGTGTCGGGGTTGTTGCGCTCCTTTCTTTTGGGCTCATTGGTCGTCTGCCCCGTTATTCAGCTCCTCTTCACCTGTCTTTATATTTTGGTTTAATGACCTCTCAATCCCATGAGGTCCTCACTCTTAGACATGGCTGTAGTTTCACGGTAGTCTACCGTTTTTCTTTAACGGTAGTACCGTCTTTTCACGGCCTGGCCGTATTTTACTCAATAAACCGTAGACTACCGTAAACTGAGCCAGCGCTGGCGTCTTATCATGCCTTGTGACCATATGGACACCCCAGGGGGTCAGAGCACGTGCATTTTCTTTGTTAACATCCGGGCATTTTCAGGATTTTTCATCGCCATCTTTTACTTTTCCAGCAGCTAACAGAGGCGTACAACCTCGAATAATCCTATATGTTTTCGGTAAATTAGCCTTTATGTCTAGTTTCGCAAACTACTTTCGAAATCTTTAATTAGCACGTATAATATATATATTTCTTTGGTAAATATAGATTTTGTACCAAAACTGGGTTCTCCGAATCTCGTCATCCCTGATTTGGTGGTATCACTGTCCGTGCTGTGTATTTTGTATATTGTGTGTAAAACGGAGTGTTGATATATTGTTAGTTTTATATATTGCAGATATACCGGACCCGCGTGTGAATCACATATTGGCTTATAAGATTTTCCACTTTAAATGCACCCCTTTTTATATCACAATGATAACACCACTGCTGTACCCACCTGTTTTAATATTTTTATTCCTCGTCTCATCTTGAATAACATGTGTGCCATTCATGTGTGATTTAAATGAATATTCAGATTATTTGAGATATACACCATGCATATTTGTTAAAGTATTTGATTCTCTCATTGAAAATATCAAAGTTAATCCTTTTTATTTATTTATCACTACATGATGTATATAATATATACACATATATCATATTTCAGACACACAAATCATGTTTATGAAACTTATACTTTTTGTTTTTTCTCTGTTTCATACTATGAGTTTGAAGCAGGGAAATCAACAATTACAGTCATCACCGACCCGATGAATAAGACGAAACGGAATAACCACTTGGATTAAATATTGGCATCTTGGACTAGGTATATATATTTAATTAATTATATATATATATATATATATATATATATATATATATAATTATATATATATATTACCATGATATATACATATGATGGTATTGTCGCATATAATTTGAACAAACTGATTGTGAAAAACACGCGAGTTAATCAACACAATGACTTTATGATCGACAAGGGGAATCAGAAGGCATTTTTTATTTAAATTTTAAAAAATGCAATACCGAGATACACGACTTGTATAAACACTTCTTATCTCCTTTCATGTTTATGTTACATATCGCACATATGTGTTATATATACACGTTTATGCATGTTTAACCATGTTTTCTCAGAGTTGTTGATTTTAATATGTGTTTTGATAATTTTGTGTTTTATAATAAATTTTTTCCCTTGCATATACCTTTTTGCTATTTGTATCATTCCCATTCCTTCAATTTACCTTCCTATTTACGGTACTTTACCTCTTACCGTAATCTGCAGATTACGTATTACCGTTTTTCTACGGTATACTATACCGGCAGCGACGGATGCATTTAAACTACCGTAAACTTACGGCGCATATCTAAGTGTGTTCCGTTGCTCCTTGGAAACAATGTCAATGTCTAGTGCCTTCATGACTCTGTTACAGACATCCTTGTAACGTATTTGTAGGCGGCCGATGGTTCTCCTCCGATCGAGATAGGGAGCCTTTCATAAATATTCATTAGTATGAAAAAAATAGACTTGCATGCGCGTTACAATTGATCCTAAATATGTTTTTCTGTTTATGTTCCCTTTTATCAGAATAAATTATCAGCTGAAGGATGCGACGTTATGAAGAGCAGAGAATTTAATTGTTTTTTTAGTGTGATTTTTACACAAGTTTTGCAGTAGTCAAATAAAGCATAATTTGCATATTATGCCATGCCATAAAACTGTCCACGAAGGAACAATATTTCAGTTTTTTTATCTGTTCCTCAGTTGAGATGTTATTGACGGTTTGCCAGAAATATCACTCCAAGTCCCAGTTGGGAGATTTTCTTCTACTGCTATGTATGTATGTACAGCCTCCTGTTGGCATATGACACAGCTAGTTGTGCATCTTTTGATAACATATGTAATAACTGCTTGAGAGAAACTGACGATCGAGTGTTCAATAGTCAAACCAGAGCGTGCGCATATTACGTCCGATGAATCAAATGAAGTTGTCCGTCGGCACTGATGTGACTCAAGTAATTAGTCCGTTATGTTACTCTACATGTGGCTCTCTTCGGACTAACTTGCCTAATGAAGCCAGTCTGCATGAACCTTGGTAGTATAATTACTGTACAGTACAGTTTTTTTATTATTATTATAGTGACGTGCAACATACATGGCTCGTAGAGTGGTTTGTGTTTCTACCCTGTGCACAGAAGTACGTCTGCTAAAGGTAATTGTTGTTGAGCCGGATTACTGTCGGGCAAGGTTTGTACTGCCGTGCTGGTCTATTATTACGTAATATAAGTACACGCATGTGCATTAATTCACTTAGCCACATATTGCAGCCCCTCTCCGCCCGCTTCCCTCTCAATCAGTGTTACGTAACTGAGCTGAGTTGCCCACATTACCCGAACATGTGTTACCGGTCATGGAAAGGTCATTGGGCCGGCTGTTAACATTATCCCTTATAGCCTACCATTCTCCGCCATTCCTGACTTCTGCCAAGTCCGTGAAGCATTTGATTTGAACGTACCATGTTTGCTTTTCAATAGCAAAGGTGAGGCGAGCTTACCATTTTTAACCAAATAATCATTGTAGTACGACTGTTTTGATATTTCAAGACACATTTTGAAGATCCCGTATTTTAACGAAAATATATTTCAAAGCATTGGTATTTGCCCTTGTAAACTTTCTTATTTGCTCAAGGCTACTGGACAGCCCTTGATGTGTGTTTACGTGTCTCTTTACACGATACTTCAAAATTTCTCGGTGAATTTCAATTATTTATGTGGAAGGGCGTATAGGCAATGCATGGTTCGTGTGACAATTTTGAACCGTTTCTATGTCTACGATCGATTAAATATAAGGCAATCTCTAGATACAGATCCAGTTATAACGCGTTTGTATTTTGCCCCCCCCCCCCCCCCCCCCGCCGTTACCGAAGGCTGCCTCTTTACACAGTTACGCTTGTACTAAATGACATTATTTGTTTGTGCGCTATCAATCCGCTATGGTCTCATTCGAGCAGACGGTATAACAAACCAAAGTTGATCGCGTTTTTATCAAGCGCCACGTGCACCTTAATTTGCAATGATCCAGTCCCGTTGATTTGCTGGAAGTCACCTGACAGGTTACGCGATCTTTAATTACATTGGGACCTACAGTTATCCGGTCAATTTCCTCTTGGGTCAGTCAGTGTACAACCACTTTCTTGCTTATGTCAATGGGTTTTTAAAGTTAAGGGTCAGCTGAAAAACAATCCAGTGGTGTTACTCTCGTTCTACCGCAAGGCGGCGCACCGATCAACCTACCGAGTAAACAAATAGCACGTGGTGAACGAGCAGAGGAGCGACTGTAAGAGAGTTTCCGATGCTGATTCTCAGACCCTCCAACATCCAGTACATTGTAAATTGGGTCACAAGCTTGCCATTATGATGAACTAGGCATTGCGGACCCCTAAATTTGGACATTTTGGGTACCAGACAATACAAGTTGGCCTGGTTAGCTCAGCTGACTGCAAGTCATCTGTACTATAGCGATCACTCTTCGCCCGTCATCCTTCCGTCTAGCTGTCTGTCCGTCCGCCCGTTAACAAATCGGACACAAATTGTAAATGTTGAAGCTAGATTCTTCTAACTTGAAATCCTTGGAAATACGTGAAAAATCTCCTCGAAAACCTGAAATTAGGTCTCTGTTACCCATATTCTCCGAGCTTTCGAGTTCGTAAGTACCCCACAGAATAATTTAAAAAAAAAGATACAAAATCTCCAGTATCACAATAATTGATGCGTTGTTTTGCAAGATGCATGCATATTGATCATGGAGTGTTTCATCAGTTCCTGCATGCAGACTAGTGGCGCAATCTTTATTTTTTTTCAATTATTTTTCGCATTTTTTCTCTATATGTGAGACCTTCAAATGAAGCAGTCCTGCTGTTCATAGGGCACAAACTAACAGACCTAGATTCTTCTATAACTGTACATCCATGGGGGTCTTAGGCAAATCTCCTTGTAAACCTGAAATTTGTTCATAGTGACCTTTATTTCGGCAAGCTATGTAAAAGAACATGATTTGAGCATCTCACATGAAAGAATGGCATGATTGGTTACAGCTGAACCTAGAAACTTTTAATTTGATTAAGATCCAGGGAGTTTTCCATAAAAATTTTTGGAAACCTGAAATGTCTCGTTGATCTATATTCTGCAATCTGTGTGAAAGAACATGATTTTGAACCTCTTTTTTCAGATGTGCACAAATTGTAGCAGCTAAATGTAGAATAAGGTCCCTGTACTCTTTATCTAAGGTCTATTGGCAAAATGCATGATTTTAGCACTCTGGGAGTCATGTTACCCATTGTTCAAAGACCCTTTAATTCAGCTGAGCGTCATGGCTCAGGGGCCACTTTTTTACTTATCATCAAAAAAAAAAATCTCACTAGTCTTGTTTATTATTTTTTTCCATTTCAAAGTAAAATCAATGAAATAGAAACCGATAAAATTGAAAACCAAACGATTAACTCCAAAAATTATTATGTACCCGTATTTTCATAATTTCAGGAAGAAGACGCAACAAACTGACTTGATCGAAAAACCAACATCGCATACGTCATCTAATGAAATTGTGTGGACAGTGATTTCCGTGGTTCACACCCTTGCGGAGGAAAAGTGAACCAAAGCTACTCGGACCTTGTCATAAGAAAGACCAGTCGAATTCTCTGTTCTATTATATTACATTAAAACATAAATATAAATGTAGCTACAAAGTCAAACATTGGAAAGATTTCCACAAAGGTTCATATACAGTGAAGTATTTTTTTCCATATAAGAAATACCAAAAATTCAAGATGAGTCTGGTAGCTGATGAAGTCACAATAGTGTCCAACACCACAAACTACAATCAGAGCTTAGCAGAGGCACACAACGGCACCAAGCAGAACTATTTTTACTTTGAACTTGGAATGAATATATATAAGCATTTCTCAATAGCGGCCGTTATCTTTGGGTGTACTGGAAATATTTTCGCTGTGCTAGTTATGCTCTACTCAAAGAAAACAAGGTCAAGTGTCCCTGGACTGCTTATAATATTTTTAACACTATCAGACACGCTTTATTTAATCACAGTCTACTCGCTGACATTCGCTACTGATTTTATTGAGTGCAGGATACTGAACATTTTTACTGGAGCTTCTAGTTTATTATCCGGGTTACTGGTGTTATACATCTGCATTAGCCGGTACATCGTCGTTGCTTTCCCACTGCGTTCCAGGTGGATTTTGAAATATCGAAATACTGTTTTTATGATTCTTCTCTTTATCTTTCTCAGTCTCGGCATAATGGCGCCTATATCAAGCATCGTTGAATATAGAGGGAAAATGTGTGTCGTACCAGACATGTATATAAATGTATACTTGTATTTTATCATCACTGTGAACACCGCAATTTTGGACTTTTTGATAAGTGGGATAATTACAGTTTTTTCTGTCCTGACTATCAGGGCTCTCAATCGCTCCTCACGGGGATTTGCAATCGAGGCTATGTCTTCGACACAACACAGCAGACGAAAAAGCGAAGACAGGCACGTGACACGGTTTTTGCTTCTGATTGGTCTGTTTTATGTGGCTACTCACGTGCCCTATGGGATTGGTTACGTTGTCTACGCCACCAACCAGTCATACTTGATATCTTTTATCATGATCATCACTAAATGTTGGTACATGTTGGCCTACTCGGCGGACTTAGTGTTGTACTGCGCCGGGAGCGGCTCCTTTCGGAGCAAAGCTCTTCGATTTATCACGTGTTGGATGCGATGCACTAAAAAGAACAGCACTGGGAAAAGTAGCGGGCAGGCTGTGAGCAGACACATGAGCAGCGTTCCCGAACAAAGTGAGCAGCATTTGAATACTCATATGTAATGCCATATATACGTGTTTATGAACAAATGATCCTACATGCATGTACGGTAAACTCTGTCGTGACAAACACCCCGATAACTCGACCATCCGTCTAAAGAAACCATAATTGTGTCAACCTTTATATAGGTGGACATATTTGTTTTTCACTTTATTATTATATTTAATATTCTATCACTTTTTATATCATACCTAAAATGTACCTTATTATGGGCCAATCACTTTTCTCAATTTCATCGAACTTGACCTATATTTTTCAAGGTCACATATCTCAGAAAGTGTGAATTTTTCAGATTTTCAATACCAATATACTCCTGAACTGCAAGAGGTGCAGAAAAATGTGTAACGGTCCTCTTATAAAATAAATTCGTCCTTACAACGTCCTTTCTATGGCAACATTTGGAATTCCCTTATGCGGAATGATATGAGAAAGCAATGACTGGAGACTCAGCAATTTTCAGTTATGTCACGTTTCCACGGAAAATAACAAAATTTAGAAAGTTGAAACTTAACTGTTATGTGCCATTTACAATCTAGGAGCCAAATGGCAAAATTGGTAGCGAAAACTTCAATAATTTTTTAATAATATGCAAATTACGAAAGGTCTTATGCGGATTGATATGATATATCAATTATTTAAGACTTAGCAATTTTCAGTAAGCTCACGTTTCCACATAAACCATTTAATTTAGAAAGTTGAAACTTTAACAGTTATGTGCCATTTGCAATGTAGGAGCGAAATGGCAAATTTGGTAGGGAAAACTTCAATGAATTTTTCATAATGTGCAAATAACGAAAAGGTCACCATCAATTTCGTCTCATTTGTCAAAACTCACAATTTGAAAGAAGGAAAACTCAAGTTAGGGCAAAATGTCAAGGTCACAGACGAGATCAAAGGTAAATTCTCATTAACCGCAGTGTTTATTAGTTAACAAGGATACTTCGCTTTATTAACTTCAATCGGCATTTTATCGACAGCAACCTCTAGGATCCGTCACTTCCAGTTATTTCCCTTTGGTATTCATTTCCTCTTAAGCTCATGGACGCAGAACTGTACGTATAACTCTGGAATAGGACGTCTTTTATACTTAGAAGTGCAGTGCGAATTTTGGTATTGATGTCTTAAGGACCTTTTTAATAATAAGCATATTACGAAACATTTTTTTTTCAGCTCATATGCGAAAACAAAAAAAAAAAAAACGATCAGATTTCATATCTAGTTTCATAACTATAGTTTCTTTCCAAACTATTAGAGAATCAGGTGGAAATCCGTGACTGTCGTAAGACAGACACAAGAAGACTGGTTTATTTTATTTTTCATTTATACATATATATACATATATATATGTATATTTGTTTGTTTTTGTTTGTATGTACGAGTGCTCGAAAAGGACAAATTATAATTAAAGTTTAGACATCTGCCTTTTGTATCTTTTTTCATAATAAAAGGTTGTATTTCTGAGCTGCTAAAACGTTTGCCTTACAACTTTGAGAATATAATCAGAGTGACCTCATTTTTGGGTCTTCTGGCAGAACAGAACATGTATGTTTTGGACTAATTGTATCTAAAAAAAAAGAGGATTTGTGCTTGGTTAAAGGGAGGACAGGCGGCTATAATCTGCCATTTTGAAAAGATACTAGTTAAAATGGTTATAGTTGTTAGTAACGCCTCCAGTGTTGTGCATTTGTTAAAGACTACTTCTGGACCAATGAGCGATCAGAGGTTCAGGACAATCACTGGAGCCGTTTCGTTTGTGCCCTAGAGACAATATTAGGTGTTTACTTCTAGAGTACTCAACGTTTTGTCTTTGCCACATAACAGGATGTATGTCACTTCGTTTAAGGTTCTTTGGTGATTAAATTAAGACCTGTCTTAATACGAAGGTTAAACCTTTTGTGTCTTATTGTTAGAAATAATGTTAAAGGGTTGTACGAAGGCTGGATTAAGTTATTATCAGACACTGTAGTTATACTGGGTTATACGCGAGCGTTGTAAAGCAGTCAAAGTCAATCATTAACATTAAGCCTACTAATGTGCAGGACAATCCACCTGGCCGTTTCCGAAAAGTCTAGCAGTTTGCACATATTCGTTAGCAAACATTCTGAACGTCTGAGGTGTTTAGCCCGTAACTGGGAGAATACAAAATAAATTTATGCCGAGTCTCAAAGGTGTAGATAAGCACACAAGAGATGAGATACAAAGATACATATTAGTTTAGTTAGCTGTTTCATAATTATCAGGGAATAAATAAGGTGCAGCTTAATATTGCAGGACAGCACAACGGAAAGTGGGCCACAGCTATATTACTTGGGTAATTCAAAGTCAATATAAAATTTAACCAAATCGAAGGATTTTTTTTCCACTCACAAGTTCCATACTGTCTGACATATATGTGGCTGGGCACCGCCCATTTCTCCAAGATCAAGCAATATATACAGGCTTATTTATTTTAAATAGATTCTACAGCTAGATATAATGACTAATGCAGATCACTTCATTGGTCGGGGGGTGGGGCTCGCTAGTATGTAGGGGTGTCGGAAACGGGAGAAAAGCATAGACCATTGACGAGAAAATATAACCCACTCCTATAGCCACGCCGGAGACAGAACCCGGGCCTCGAGCGGTATGCGCGTTTTACCACTCGACTGTCTAGGTCGGTTCAAGCAGAAGTGTTTTGAAAAGTTGCATGGGTGTCTTGGAAATTGCCAGGAAATTTGCAAAATGTCAGAAACATTCGCAAATTGAGTGCAATTTTGAAAATTGACAGCAATTTTGCAAAAGTGAAACCTCCAAATTGTTTAACAACTTTGCAACTTTGAAAGCAACTCTGCAATATGGTAATAGAGTACACCCAGGCCGTCACACACGCCCGTTTTAGGATAGTAATGTAGATATTATCATCTAGTTTGATATAAGTCCACTTAAACATGAATTAGTGTTACCGGGTGCTAAAATATAGCGTACCTTTTAATTTTCATTTTTTATTTTTAAAATGTTACAAAATCATGTAAAAGTAAGCGGAAAATTCATAAATATGTATACCATCAGAAAGATCACTACACCAGGTTTAAAATAACGTATACTTTATGGGGTCTAATATGAATATAAACAACTTTTGGAGTTATTTTAGATGTAGAAGTTTTTGACGATATACATTAGTTTAAATATCCTTACGCCTTTCCGATTTGTGCCCGGTTGATGTTTCACTAAGAATGCAAGTACATTCATAAAACCGGAAAGATTACAGGTGGTCACCAGTTTTCATGCAGCATCAGCAATTGAATTTTTAATTTCTTCATGATCAATTGGGGTTAACAAGTGAACCATGGGTCATGACGCTCAGCCGACTGACATGTTGACAATATGTCCTTGCACAGGCAACTAATATGGATAATGTATGTGGCATCATAGTTCATGCATATAAGCTCAAGTTTATCAAGACCCATAAGCACAGCCAATTTGATGAAAATCAATCCAGCCATTAGTGAGGAATCTGGCAATTTGTGTGTATTTTGCATTTTTTCTTGGGTGCTCAAATATGGACTAACGCAGAGAATATAGGTCACAGTGACCTTATTTCAGGTTTCCAAGGAGAACTTTTGAGGAACTCTCAGGATGTTGAGTAAGAAGATTCTAGGTTCCATGGTAATGCTTTGTCATCAAATTTACAATTATTCTGGGGGGGGGGGGGGGGTGCTTATAAGTCCCATAGCTTGGAGAATATGGGTAACAGAGACCTAATTTCAGGTTTCCAAGAAGACTTTTCATAGATCCTCCCTGGATGTCAATTTAAATGATTCTAAGTACAGTGATTATTATTTGTGCCCTGTTAACAGACAACTGCATCTTTAAAGGATTCATGGGTATAGAAAAAAAATCCTTAACAATTTTTTTAAAAATCCAGGTGGCCCTACAAGTCCGTAGGAAACGATGAAACACCCCAGGATCAAAATGCATGGAAAGAATGATGGTGATCAATGCATTAGTTGTTCAGATAATTGAGCTTTTGTATCAAATTCTCAATTTTTTGGCCGCTAATTCTAAGCCCCATAGCTTCGCGGATATGGGTAACAGAGACCTAGTTTCTGTTTTTTGTGGAGACTTTCATGATCCTCCCTTGAAGTCAAGTTGGAAGATTCCAGGGCCAGTGATTACTATCTGTGCCCTGTTAACAGACAACCACACTATTAAAGGTCTCAAAAATTGAGGAAAAAATCAATAAAAAAATATTTTAAAAAATTCCAGATGGCGCCACTAGTCTGCAGGAACTGATGAAACACTCCATGATCAATATGCATGCAAAGAATCATGGTGATCAATGCATTAGTTGTTCAGATATCTGAGCTTTTGTATTAAATTTTGCATTATTCTGGGGGGGGGGGGGGGTACTTAGGAGCACCATAGCTCGGAGGAAATCGGTAACAGAGACTTAATTTCGGTTTCCTGGGAGACTTTTCACGGAACTTGAAGGATGTCAAGTTGAACGATTCTAGGTTCAGTGATAATGATTTGTGCCCTGTTAACAGATGACCACATTCTTTAAAGTCTAAACAAGTGACCCATGGGTCATGACGCTCAGCTGATTGGGAAAAGATTCGCAAAAGGAAATTTTATCATCTGAATGGTAGTATATACCCATTCAAATGAAGCCATCAAACATATTAAATCTACAGGCCAAGATTGTGTCTGTATTTATATATCTCAAAAATAGAGAAAAAATACATAAACTTTAAAAACAAGGGACCAATGGGTCACATCGCTCAGCTGAATTTTGAAAAATATTAATAACTGCAAAATATTTTTATTTCTTTTGGTTTTTCATGTATATTATCATTAGAAAAGCTATGAGAAAATGGCCCTGCTAAAATGAAACTCTGTAAATTATAGAAAAATGGACATAAGCTAAACCATTTAGTGATGCACCAAGGGAACAAATAGGCCTACGGTAAGTGTTATATAAAAGTAACATTTCATAAACAAATAATGTGTGAAGGTTATTAAGTTTTCAAACTTTAATATATGGCCATATGAGTTAAAAATTAATCCAACAAAGTTTGACCAATATTCCTAATTTTAAAACTAAGTTAACAGTGTTATTCACACCTAGGCCCTGCCAACTTTAAGAGATATGAATGAAATGCTATAAAGTATTTATATCTTCTTAAATCTTGTCAGTTAGCACTTACATTAGATCCTAATATTTTATCACATTTGAATATTAGGATTAAATTCCTGATTTTTTTTCTTTAAAACAATCAAAATTGTCCAAGTCTCATCAAAAAGAATTTATTTAACATTAAAATTATAAGATTCATCTTGTTTATTAGTCCTGTGTATTGAAGGGGTGGGTGGTGGGAGGGGTATCCGTTGTTACTGCTCGTTGCTGAAAAAAATGTTAATTTTAAGATTCATCTAGTTCATAGTACAGGTCTGTCAACAGAATGGGGGTGGGGTTGGGGGGGGGGGGGGAGCGGGGGTTGCCAGAGAAAAAGGCTCCCTGTGGTATGGTATTAACTACAGACAGCCTGATCAAGCTCAACTCAGTGGAGAGAGCTGCACTGAATGACCTACAGTCACCAAAGTGGACTGCTTGACAATGTAAGGGAATACAACAAGAGCCTCCAAAAAAATTCAATAACTAGCCTAATTTTGCAGCTTTTATTTTCAAATTTCAGATTTAAACAGATAAAATCAGAAAAAAACGTGCCGTGGCCAAAGTTGGTCAAAATTTAAGGTACCAATTTATATTTTTGCCAATATTTAAAAATATTTAACAGATTTTGATCTAATTTTTGGTATACAATTAAATTTTGATTAATTAAAGTTGTATTACTGAAAAAATGTCCCTACCTTTAACACTTTTGGTCTCAAGTGACCAAATATCTTTCCTGATTTTTTTTACAAAGTCTATTATGTTTGGGCCCATAACTTTTTTTAAATTAAATAATACTGACTTAATTTCTGGCATGTACATAGGAACTATACCGAGGAATATTTATGGTAAATATGAAGAAAACCAGATGAGTGGTTTTGATATTAGGCAGTCCTGAAGTGTGAAAATAGATTTCTAATAAAAATTGAGGTTTTTCCTTAATATCTCGAAGGAACGAAGTCCTATTGACCCAATTTTCGGCATGGTAGGAGATTTTGGGGACATCTAACTGTATGCCGAATTTCAGATTCGTAGGTCTAATGGTGTCGAAACGTGCCAGTCTTACGGACGGACATCCGGACTGACGGACAGACAGACGGACGGATGACGGACAATTGACCACGACTATAGCTCAGATGACTTATAGTCAGCTGAGCTAAAACAAGGGACCCATGGGTCACATCGCTCAGCTGTTATATATGATAAAAAAATATGATTTAGAAATGAGGCACATGCTTGTTTTGTGTGGAAATAAATAGAAGCTGTATTATGAGTTGAGGGTGTTTAGCTTATGTATGATTTTGATAGTATCTTTGGAGACAGGGAAGAGGATTGATTTATTTTATTAACAAATGGGGTGCTATTGTCACACAGATTTTGACTTGGCCATATAACTTATAAGCAGAACATATTATATAAGAGTTTAACTATTTATTAAAAATAATTACATATTGTCCCAAATATAATTTTTATTAAAAATAATGAGAATCGTATGATTTTTAAAATAAAATACAACTGAAATGATTATTAAATAATATCAAAGAATATATTCATGAATACATTCATGAGTACATTTTGAAAGTATTTGCACAGGTATTCATATACTTTCATTTTTACCTGAATTCCCATACTTATGCAAGAAATTTTATGATGGAGTACATATTCATATTCGTATTCAAATACATTTGCAAAGTATTCGCACCATGTCTGGTATTTATTCAGTTTTCACCAAACAATGATGTTGAGAATCCAGAATATACAAAATTCACACATTTAAACTAGACATTTCTTGGCACCGCAGGTACCAGAGTATCCCCAGACATAGTAGGCCCCCCTCCTACAAGAACAGACCCCCATTTTTAGCAGCATATACTGACACTTGGCATATCTATTGTTTATTCCATCTAAAGATCCACAATCTTGTTGAAGATGTTGGTCCTGTGACCTTGATCTTTTTAAAGATGTGTCCTGTGACCTTGACCTTTGATCTCATAACCCCAAAATCAATTTGGGTCTTGCTTTTCCAATGGGACATATGCAAGTCAAGATTGAAATCTATACATCAATAAAGCAGGAATTATCATCCAGAAACTTATTTTTGGACAGATGGCTCCTGTGACCTTCACCTTTGACCTTGTGACCTCAAAATTGATAGTGTTCATCCTCTTGGCAGGAGAACTATTTGTGCAAGATGAAAGATATGAGATGAAATGTTTGGCTGAAAATGCACCCACCTCTTTTTAAGATGTGTCCTGTGACCTTGACCTTTGACCTCATGACCCCAAAATCAATTTTGGTCTTACTTTTCCAATGGGACATATACAAGTCAAGTTTGAAATCCATACATCAATAAAAGCAGGAATTATCATCCAGAAACTAATTTTTGGACATATGGCTCCTGTGACCTTCATCTTTGACCTTGTGACCTCAAAATTGATAGGGGTCTTCCACTCTTGGCAGGTGAACTATATGTGCAAGAGGAAAGATCTGAGATGAATTGTTTGGCTGAAAATGCATCCACAATCTTTTTAAAGAGGTTTCCTGTGACCTTGACCTTTTTGACCTCATGACCCTAAAATCAATTTGGGTCTTGCTTTTCTAATGGGTCAATAACAAAGCCAAGTTTGAAATCCATACATCAGTAAAAGATGGAATTATCATCCAGAAACTAATTTTTGGACAGATGGCTCCTGTGACCTTCACCTTTGACCTTGTGACCTCAAAACTGATAGGGTTCTTCCTCTCTTGGCAGGTGAACTATATGTGCAAGATGAAAGACCTGAGATGAAATGTTTGGCTAAAAATGCATCCACCTCTTTTTAAAGATGTGACCTTGACCTTTGACCACATGACCCCAAAATCAATTTGGGTCTTGCTTTTCCAATGGGACATATATAAGTCAAGTTTGAAATCCATACATCAATAAAAGCAGGAATTATCATCCAGAAACTAATTTTTGGACATATGGCTCCTGTGACCTTCACCTTTGACCTTGTGACCTCAAAATTGATAGGGG
The DNA here is from genome assembly GCA_026874595.1 of Sipunculus nudus. Taxonomy (NCBI): domain Eukaryota; kingdom Metazoa; phylum Annelida; class Sipuncula; order Golfingiida; family Sipunculidae; genus Sipunculus; species Sipunculus nudus. Next base: position 44,828,218 of record CM049316.1, read on the forward strand.
TCTTCCACTCTTGGCAGGTGAACTATATGTGCAAAATGAAAGATCTGAGATGAATTGTATGGCTGAAAATGCATCCACAATCTTTTTAAAGATGTGTCCTGTGACCTTGACCTTTGACCTCATGACCCGAAATTCAATTCCGGTTTTGCATTTCCAATGGGTCAAATACATGTATAGTTTGAAATCCATACATCAATAAAAGAAGGAATTATCATCCAGAAACTAATTTTTGGACAGATGGCTCCTGTGACCTTCACCTTTGACCTTGTGACCTCAAAATTGATAGGGGTCTTCCTCTATTGGCAGATGACTTATATGTGCAAGATGAAAGGTCTGAGATGAAATGTTTGGCTGAAAATGCATCCACCTCTTTTTAAAGATGTGACCTTGACCTTTGACCTCATGACCCCAAAGTCAATTTGGGTCTTGCTTTTCCAATGGGACATATATAAGTCAAGTTTGAAATCCATACATCAATAAAAGCAGGAATTATCATCCAGAAACTAATTTTTGGACATATGGCTCCTGTGACCTTCACCTTTGACCTTGTGACCTCAAAATTGATAGGGGTCTTTTACTCTTGGCAGGTGAACTATATGTGCAAGATGAAAGATCTGAGATGAATCGTTTGGCTGAAAATGCATCCACAATCTTTTTATAGAGGTTTCCTGTGACCTTGACCTTTGACCTCATGACCCCAAATTCAATTCCGGTCTTGCTTTTCCAATGGGTCAAATACAAGTCAAGTTTGAAATCCAAACATCAATAAAAGAAGGAATTATCATCCAGAAACTAATTTTTGGACAGATGGCTCCTGTGACCTTCACCTTTGACCTTGTGACCTCAAAATTGATAGGGTTCTTCCTCTCTTGGCAGGTGAACTATATGTGCAAAATGAAAGATCTGAGATGAAATGTTTGGCTGAAAATGCATCCACATCTTTTTAAAGATGTGTCCTGTGACCTTGACCTTTGACCTCATGACCCCAAAATCAATTTGGGTCTTGCTTTTCCAATGGGACATATATAAGTCAAGTTTGAAATCCATACATCAATAAAAGCAGGAATTATCATCCAGAAACTAATTTTTGGATATATGGCTCCTGTGACCTTCACCATTGACCTTGTGACCTCAAAATTGATAGGGGTCTTCCACTCTTGGCAGGTGAACTATATGTGCAAAATGAAAAATCTGAGATGAATTGTATGGCTGAAAATGCATCCACAATCTTTTTAAAGATGTGTCCTGTGACCTTGACCTTAGACCTCATGACCCGAAATTCAATTCCGGCTTTGCATTTCCAATGGGTCAAATACATGTATAGTTTGAAATCCATACATCAATAAAAGAAGGAATTATCATCCAGAAACTAATTTTTGGACAGATGGCTCCTGTGACCTTCACCTTTGACCTTGTGACCTCAAAATTGATAGGGGTCATCCTCTATTGGCAGATGACTTATATGTGCAAGATGAAAGGTCTGAGATGAAATGTTTGGCTGAAAATGCATCCACATCTTTTTAAAGATGTGTCCTGTGACCTTGACCTTTGACCTCATGACCCCAAAATCAATTTGGGTCTTGCTTTTCCTATGGGACATATATAAGTCAAGTTTGAAATCCATACATCAATAAAAGCAGGAATTATCATCCAGAAACTAATTTTTGGACATATGGCTCCTGTGACCTTCACCTTTGACCTTGTGACCTCAAAATTGATAGGGGTCTTCCACTCTTGGCAGGTGAACTATATGTGCAAGATGAAAGATCTGAGATGAATTGTTTGGCTGAAAATGCATCCACAATCTTTTTAAAGAGATTTCCTGTGACCTTGACCTTTGACCTCATGACCCCAAAATCAATTTGGGTCTTGCTTTTCCAATGGGACATATGCAAGTCAAGATTGAAATCTATACATCAATAAAGCAGGAATTATCATCCAGAAACTTATTTTTGGACAGATGGCTCCTGTGACCTTCACCTTTGACCTTGTGACCTCAAAATTGATAGTGTTCATCCTCTTGGCAGGAGAACTATTTGTGCAAGATGAAAGATATGAGATGAAATGTTTGGCTGAAAATGCACCCACCTCTTTTTAAGATGTGTCCTGTGACCTTGACCTTTGACCTCATGACCCCAAAATCAATTTTGGTCTTACTTTTCCAATGGGACATATACAAGTCAAGTTTGAAATCCATACATCAATAAAAGCAGGAATTATCATCCAGAAACTAATTTTTGGACATATGGCTCCTGTGACCTTCATCTTTGACCTTGTGACCTCAAAATTGATAGGGGTCTTCCACTCTTGGCAGGTGAACTATATGTGCAAGAGGAAAGATCTGAGATGAATTGTTTGGCTGAAAATGCATCCACAATCTTTTTAAAGAGGTTTCCTGTGACCTTGACCTTTTTGACCTCATGACCCTAAAATCAATTTGGGTCTTGCTTTTCTAATGGGTCAATAACAAAGCCAAGTTTGAAATCCATACATCAGTAAAAGATGGAATTATCATCCAGAAACTAATTTTTGGACAGATGGCTCCTGTGACCTTCACCTTTGACCTTGTGACCTCAAAACTGATAGGGTTCTTCCTCTCTTGGCAGGTGAACTATATGTGCAAGATGAAAGACCTGAGATGAAATGTTTGGCTAAAAATGCATCCACCTCTTTTTAAAGATGTGACCTTGACCTTTGACCACATGACCCCAAAATCAATTTGGGTCTTGCTTTTCCAATGGGACATATATAAGTCAAGTTTGAAATCCATACATCAATAAAAGCAGGAATTATCATCCAGAAACTAATTTTTGGACATATGGCTCCTGTGACCTTCACCTTTGACCTTGTGACCTCAAAATTGATAGGGGTCTTCCACTCTTGGCAGGTGAACTATATGTGCAAAATGAAAGATCTGAGATGAATTGTATGGCTGAAAATGCATCCACAATCTTTTTAAAGATGTGTCCTGTGACCTTGACCTTTGACCTCATGACCCGAAATTCAATTCCGGTTTTGCATTTCCAATGGGTCAAATACATGTATAGTTTGAAATCCATACATCAATAAAAGAAGGAATTATCATCCAGAAACTAATTTTTGGACAGATGGCTCCTGTGACCTTCACCTTTGACCTTGTGACCTCAAAATTGATAGGGGTCTTCCTCTATTGGCAGATGACTTATATGTGCAAGATGAAAGGTCTGAGATGAAATGTTTGGCTGAAAATGCATCCACCTCTTTTTAAAGATGTGACCTTGACCTTTGACCTCATGACCCCAAAGTCAATTTGGGTCTTGCTTTTCCAATGGGACATATATAAGTCAAGTTTGAAATCCATACATCAATAAAAGCAGGAATTATCATCCAGAAACTAATTTTTGGACATATGGCTCCTGTGACCTTCACCTTTGACCTTGTGACCTCAAAATTGATAGGGGTCTTTTACTCTTGGCAGGTGAACTATATGTGCAAGATGAAAGATCTGAGATGAATCGTTTGGCTGAAAATGCATCCACAATCTTTTTATAGAGGTTTCCTGTGACCTTGACCTTTGACCTCATGACCCCAAATTCAATTCCGGTCTTGCTTTTCCAATGGGTCAAATACAAGTCAAGTTTGAAATCCAAACATCAATAAAAGAAGGAATTATCATCCAGAAACTAATTTTTGGACAGATGGCTCCTGTGACCTTCACCTTTGACCTTGTGACCTCAAAATTGATAGGGTTCTTCCTCTCTTGGCAGGTGAACTATATGTGCAAAATGAAAGATCTGAGATGAAATGTTTGGCTGAAAATGCATCCACATCTTTTTAAAGATGTGTCCTGTGACCTTGACCTTTGACCTCATGACCCCAAAATCAATTTGGGTCTTGCTTTTCCAATGGGACATATATAAGTCAAGTTTGAAATCCATACATCAATAAAAGCAGGAATTATCATCCAGAAACTAATTTTTGGATATATGGCTCCTGTGACCTTCACCATTGACCTTGTGACCTCAAAATTGATAGGGGTCTTCCACTCTTGGCAGGTGAACTATATGTGCAAAATGAAAAATCTGAGATGAATTGTATGGCTGAAAATGCATCCACAATCTTTTTAAAGATGTGTCCTGTGACCTTGACCTTAGACCTCATGACCCGAAATTCAATTCCGGCTTTGCATTTCCAATGGGTCAAATACATGTATAGTTTGAAATCCATACATCAATAAAAGAAGGAATTATCATCCAGAAACTAATTTTTGGACAGATGGCTCCTGTGACCTTCACCTTTGACCTTGTGACCTCAAAATTGATAGGGGTCATCCTCTATTGGCAGATGACTTATATGTGCAAGATGAAAGGTCTGAGATGAAATGTTTGGCTGAAAATGCATCCACATCTTTTTAAAGATGTGTCCTGTGACCTTGACCTTTGACCTCATGACCCCAAAATCAATTTGGGTCTTGCTTTTCCTATGGGACATATATAAGTCAAGTTTGAAATCCATACATCAATAAAAGCAGGAATTATCATCCAGAAACTAATTTTTGGACATATGGCTCCTGTGACCTTCACCTTTGACCTTGTGACCTCAAAATTGATAGGGGTCTTCCACTCTTGGCAGGTGAACTATATGTGCAAGATGAAAGATCTGAGATGAATTGTTTGGCTGAAAATGCATCCACAATCTTTTTAAAGAGATTTCCTGTGACCTTGACCTTTGACCTCATGACCCCAAAATCAATTTGGGTCTTGCTTTTTCAATGGGACATATATAAGTCAATTTTGAAATCATTACATCAATAAAAGCAGGAATTATCATCCAGAAACTAATTTTTGGACAGATAGCTCCTGTGGCCTTGACCTTTGACCTTGTGACCCCAAAATTTATATGGATCATCCATTATTGGCAAGTGAGCTATATATTCAAGATGGAAGACCTGGGATGAAAGTTTGGCTTAAAATGCATCCACAGTATCTTTTAAAATGCCAGTCCAGTGACCTTGACCTTTGACCTCATGACCCTAGAACCTATAGGGTTCTTACTTTAGTGGTGGGCCATACATAAGTCATGTTTGAAATCCATATGGCTATCAACACTGGAGATATCATAAGAGGTGTGTGATTTTCACCATATATGGCAATATTCAAGGTCAAGGCCACTATCATAGTAAAGGTCATGACCCCAATTTAAATAAGCATCATCCCATAACCCATACCTATGTATATGCATAATATAAAAGAAATCTGTCCATTAGTTTTTGACTTATAATGCTCACAGTGCTGTAAGGTGGCAATTTAGGGGGTATTAAACGGCACGAAAACAAGTAAAGAATAATAGGTGGCGCCACCAGTTTCTGGAACATGACAACCCTATCCATGATCTTCCATCAACTTGATTTTGGGATAAATCCATGCAAGATTTCTTGAGATATTAAAGAATTTGTGTGATTTTCCCCAAAATTGGACCTATTCAAGGTCAAGGACACTCTCCTAGTAAAGGTCATGACCTCATTTTAAATAGGCGTCGTCCTCTTACCCATATCTATACATATACCAAGTTTGGTAAAGTTCCGTGAAATATTTTTTGGGTTATCGCGCCAACAAGATTCATATGCGGCGGCGGCGGCGGCGGCGGCGGCGGCAACGGCGGCGGCGGCGGGACCGGTATGAAAACATAGTATCCCCCGACTTTGTCTGGGGATACAATAATGATCATAAGTACCTGGTTTTATGGCTTTTATTCATATTAAAAAAATTAAATGTAATATATTCATTTTGGAGTAATTTCACATCAATGTACACACTAGACAGCAGGAATCTAGATTAATATTATCAACTGCATCTTTTTCTATCATTAATTTCCTTCATATGATCCCTAATGATTAGTAATGGATAATATGATTTATTTTTTTATCATTAAAATTGAACTGAAAAATACCATAGGTGAATGCATGGTGTTATTTGGAATACGTGACATTCTATCAATCGATACAAGATTCTTATATCATCAGTACCGGCAAGTTAATTTCCTGTTATTATCAACAAACAAATTTCTTGTTATTAAAAACCAATAAAAAATTTATTAATTTATTGTTTATTGTTATGTTGTTAGTTAAAAGTACTAGATGAGTTGGGTTGGACACCTGGATCAACTGTGGCTGGCCATAAGCTGCCTGGCTGCCCCAGTGCATGTCTTGTGTCAAGCGTGCATAATTTGATGAAAGGTCAACAAGGTCAACATACAGGTGACTCAAGATCTAGAGGGGCTTGGGAGAGCTAAGGTCTGACATGGTCTCATAAAAACATTAATAAAAGCTACAATTTTTGGCCAATTTCTTTCAGCTTTCTAAACTAAAAAGCTGAAATCCTTATGTGTGCATGATATGAAAATTATACCAACAGTGCTCACAGGAAACAAACGTGCCATGGTCAAATTTTGGCAAAATTTAGGGTACTAATTTTTATATTTATACTAATAACTTATAAAATTTGAATAATTCAGAACTAATTTTGGGTATTCAATTGAATCTTGATAAAATAATGTTACATCCCTGACAAAAAATCTCTAGCTTCAGCAATCCTCTTGTTTAGGGAGTAAATATATTTCTTGATTTTTTACAAAGTGCATTATGTTTGGGCCTATAACTTAAAACAATTACACAATACTGACATCATTTCTGGCATGTGCATAGAGAATGTATAGAAAAATATGTTATATTATATATGATTAAAGTCAGATCAGTGGTTTTGATATTAAGCAGTCTTGAAGTGTAACAATGGGTTTTTAATGGAAAAAAAAGAAGTTTTTCATTAATATCTCAAAGCTTTAAGTCCTAGTGACCAAATTCTTGGCATGGTAGGGGATTTAGGAGACATCTAATTGTATGGCAGATTTTAGGAACTGAGAGGTGAAGCTGGGGAGCTGAGCTCTTGCAAACTGCATGACACTAGCTTGATGTAAAAAATGTTACATGGTGTTTGAAAACTTGAATAAAATCTACAGTTTTTGATCAACTGGTTTCAAATTTTTGGTGTTAACAGACAAAATGCTAACAAAAACAAGCTGTGAAAATTAAATCCACAGTACTTACAGGAAAAAAACGTGCCATGGTCAAAGTAAGGCAAAATTTAAGGTACCAATTTTTTATTTTTGTTATTATTTCAAAAAATTTAAAATATTTTGATCTAATTTTGGGTATACAATTTAATTTTGATAAATTAAAGTTATATTACTGGAAAAAAGTCCATAGCTTTAACATGTCTTGTGTTAAGTGATCAAATATCTTTCCTGATTTTTTACAAAATGCATTATGTTTGGGCCCATAACTTTTTAAAATTATATAATACAGACATAATTTCTGGCATGTACATAAAAACTATATAGGGAAATATTTATGGTAAATATGAGGAAAACAGATGAGTAGTTTTGATATTAGGCAGTCCTGAAGTGTGAAAATAGGTTTTTAATAAAAAATTGAGGTTTTTCCTTAATTTCTCAAAGGAACGAAGTCGCAAAGACCCAGTTTTCGGCTTGGTAGGAGATCTTGGGGACATCTAACATTATGCCGAATTTTGGATTCCTAGGTCTTACGGTTTCAAAACGTGCCACAGACGGACCGACGGACGGTCGGACAGACGGACGGACGACGGACAATGGACCACGACTATAGTTCAGATGACTTATTGTCAGCTGAGCTAAAAATGTTAGCCAAATTAAATATTTGGTGACGCTAGCTCCTGCCCTTTTTGAGACAGCTATGACCCAAGACGCACGACAGACGACGCCACACCATCGCAAAAGCTCACAGATTCGCTAAAAATGCAAACCAAGTTTTCCAAACAGTTGAAAGATATGTCCACTAGTTCTAATCTGGGCATTCTGCGTCTGGACGATATGTCTAGACACATCCTCTAGACGTCTTGACCATATGTGACCTCTTGACTTGTCATGTTGAAACTTGGCATGTTGTCAAATCTGTTTTTAACACTAAAAGCCTTTATCAATTGACTACACTGCTTTTACCAAATATATTCTTATAAAACAGGCAGAACCTTACCATAATCTAATTCTTGAGAGGTTTAAACCAATCAGCTTAACAGTTTCATCATAAAACAATGTATAAGCATGAAGAGTCTAAAATTACATTTTTCCTTGTAACAAGTGACCCATGGGTCATGACGCTCAGCTGACTGGGAAGAGATTCGCAAAAAGGAAATTTTATCATCTGAAAGGTAGTATATTCCCATTCAAACTGAAGCATTAAACAGATTAAGCAGGCCAAAATTGTGTCTGTATTTATATACCTCAAAAATAGAGAAAAAATGCATAAACTTAAAAAAAATACAGGTGGCGCAACCAGTCTGCAGAAACTGATGAAACATCTCATGATCAATATGTATGCCAAAAATCATGACCATCAGTGATGTAGTTAATGAGATATTGAAGTTTTTGTATGAAATTTTTTACTATTCTGGGGGGTACTTTGGGGCCCCATAGCTCAAAGGATATGAGTAACAAAGACCTAATTTCTGGTTTCCATGGAGACTTTTCATAGGACTCTCAATGTGTCAAGAATGAAGATTCTAGGTCCAATCTATATGATTTGTGCCCTGTTAACAGATGTTCACATTTTTAAAGGTCTCAAAAATAGAGAAAACAATTCGTAAAAAATCGAAAATTACAGGTGGCGCCACCAGTCTGCAGAAACTGATGAAACATCTCATGATCAGTATGTATGCCAAAAATCATGACCATCAGTGATGTAGTTAATGAAATATTGAAGTTTTTGTATGAAATTTTTTACTATTCTGGGGGGTACTTTGGGGCCCCATAGCTCAAAGGATATGGGTAACAGAGACCTAATTTCTGGTTTTCATGGAGACTTTTCATAGGACTCTCACTGTGTCAAGAATGAAGATTCTAGGTCCAGTCTATACAATTTGTGCCCTGTTAACAGATGTTCACATTTTTTAAGGTCTCAAAAATAGAGAAAAAAAATTTGTAAAAAATCGAAAAATACAGGTGGCGCCACCAGTCTGCAGGAACTGATGGAACATCTCATGATTAATATGTATGCCAAAAACCATGACCATCAGTGATGTAGTTAATGAGATATTGAAGTTTTTGTATGAAATTTTTTACTATTCTGGGGGGTACTTTGGGGCCCCATAGCTCAAAGGATATGGGTAACAGAGACCTAATTTCTGGTTTCCATGGAGACTTTTCATAGGTCTCTCACTGTGTCAAGAATGAAGATTCTAGGTCCAGCGGTTACGATTTGTGCCTAGTTAACGGACAGACGGACAGACAGACGGACAGACGGACGACGGACAAAGAGTGATCACTATAGCTCAGCATGACTGAAAGTCAGCTGAGCTAAAAAACAGTTCAATGTAGGTGGCGCCACCAATACCTCAATTTTAGATATGACTTATGTGACAAACACTGGCATAAAATTTGGTGATGATAGCTCAAGACGTTTCTGAGATTTTAATTTTAGTGTGCTTTTTTGGACAGATTACTTAGTTCAACCTCCTGTAACTCGGCAAAAATTACTGAACTGGAACCATTCGAATAAACTTGAGAGAGATTGTTCTAGTGATCATTTCTGTGAAATATTGGACAATTTGGCTGGACAGTTTCGGAGAAGAAAATTTTTAAACCTTTTTTTAACTTTTTCTCTTTAAACTCTAAGCAAATGCAAATTTTTTTAAAAAAAAATAAACAAAATCCGATAAGTTTTTCAGATGACTGATTATTTGAAAAAACTTTGATGCCAACCATTTTTTAGATAGCTATGGTTAAGTACAGCCAACGCACGACGCAACGACGGACGACACTGCACCATCGCATTAGCTCACAGGTTTGCTAAAAAATACAGGTGGCGCCACCAGTCTGCAGAAACTGATGAAACATTCCATCACCAATATCCATGCAAAGAATCATGGTGATCAATGCATTAGTTGTTCAGAAACTTGAGCTTTTGTATTAAATTTCCATTATTCGGGGGGTACTTAATAGCCTCATAGCTCAGAAGTTTTGGGTAACAGATACCTTATTTCAGGTTTCTAAGGAGATTATTCATGGACCTATTTAATGTAAAGTAAGAAGATTCCAGACCAGAGGTTACGATTTGTGCATGGTTAACAGACAGACAGAGAGACAGACGGACACCAGACAAAGGGTGATAGCTACAGCTCAGAGATCTTTCAGTATTAAGCCGAGCTAAAAAATCCAAGTATGAAAACTAGCCTTTTGTAAGAAAATCATTTGCAGTGAAACTAACAATATAAGTCACCCGGACCTTATTTCTGGTTTGCCTGGAGGTTTGACTAGGATCTCTGTGAAAATTAAGTTAAAAGTTTCTAGAACAAACTGTTACGAATTGTGCACTGTTGATGACTGGACAGATGGAAGGAAAGACGATGGACAGTGTGATCACTATACCACTAATGACTTTCAGTCAGCTTAGCTGATAAAACCAATGGAGTAATCAAGTAAAAAATTTGCTCTAAAATTCTGCGCAATAAGACAGCACATCTGTACAGGACCAACTTGATTTATTTCATTGAGAACATACACAAACTGATCATACTGAACAGTTAATCAGGTCAGAGATCAGAGGTAAGGTCATCAGGTCAGAGGTCAGGCATACATGCTTCAAAAGTATGAACACATTAAGATGGTTGACCAACACAGCTGCCTCCTAACAAACTACCACAGGTAAGTGAAAAGACTGATATGCAACACACTTGAAGATTAACATACCAATCTACAAAATCCTGAAATAAATTAACCATTTTCCTCACAATTTATCAAAAAGACATTAAACATGGGGCATCAGATGGCACTGAATGTACATTTAAGGCAGATGTTTTGTGTTTGTAAAGCAATTTATCATACTACAAATTCTTCAAAAATATACATCTGCATCATCATTATACGTAATACAGATATTTATCTATTAAGCCTTCACATGAATCATTTTTTATATATTTGTGTTAGCAGATCAAGCAAAATAAACACGATAGAGATGGTTGGTGAATAGCTGGAATTATACCAGAAACATGCCAGAATCTCAAACATGAGCCATGCCCTATCAGATAAGATTTGTTTTCCTTTCATCAGTTGAGATCGCACATGCTCTTTTTTACATTGTAACAGACAAGATGTGACACTTGGTGTTACTGATCACCAACAGATGTCACTAGTGTAGTGAAAAAGGACTTATACTGTGTCTTCCTGTCCATGGTCCTCGACTGGTAAACTTTCAGTGATGACGTTTACTTTCTGTATCTGGAGGGAGCCAATGTTTATTTCATCCTGCTCACTGGCCGTCATCTCCCTCAATCCCAGCATTCCTTCTTCTGATTTCTCAAGTGCAGAATCATCCTTCACTTCTACTACAGCGTGTTCTATTTGCTGCTGCAAAACACTCACTGATGCTAGGTCATCAACAGGCATTTGCTGGGTCTCAACTGTCTGTGCAATGGATACTGGTATTGTTGTATACCCAGCCCTGCTAACAGCCACCACACCAGCAACTTCGCTCGTGGAGGGCAACGCAACCACTGGCGCACCATCATGACCTGTACCATGCATGGTGTGCTCAGAAATTTCCTGTCCACCCTGTAATGTACCTACATGGTCAACCTTTATTTCTGACTCTTTTACTAGAGACTGTTCAGAAACTTCCTCCGATTGTATTAACTCCACTTGTCCTTCCGAGCTGGCAGCTGTTATAACCTGTTCTACATTTGCCTCTGGGACCTGTGCTATGTCTGCCTGTGTGATGTACTGTATATAATACTGCCCAGTGTCCTGGGTACCGCTTGCTGCCAGCACAACCTCCTGTCCGCCCTCAGCAATCAATGTTGCCTGGTCTAGTATAACAAGACCTTCGCCCTGAGGGTCAGCCACTGCCAATGTGGGCCCTCCACCTGGAGACTCCACAGACTGCAAAAATCATAATATTGCAATTAATTAGGACAAAAAACTGGAGAGGCTAATGCCAAAGTTATAAAACAAGGACTCTGTCCATTTTAATTTTATCTGTATATTTTTTGGTCATTATTTTCAATTTAACATTATTTGAAAAGTTCTTGATCTTAAATGTCATTAATTTGAAAATGTCAACATTATAAAGTGGAATAAAATAAAACCAGAAGAGACAAAAAGTGACACAGAGTTGCCAGAGTTTTAAAAATACCATTTAATTATGCATTTTTCTAGTTCTGCCTTGAGAACATTACATTTTTTATTAGAAAAAAATGTAAATACAAAAACTAGGTGGACAGGTATAGTGGAACAGAAAATAAACATCTGAACATAAACCTCGTACCTGCTGTGATATATCAATTATCTGCTGTAGTGTGCTTACAGCTGTGGCTGGTTTCTCATTCATTTTGTCTTGAGGAACTGAAATATATAAGGAAAAGGCATTATAATTATTCATGTAAGGGAATTAAACGTGGTACCACACATAAAAACTAGATATTTTTTGGCACCGCAGGTGCCATAGTATCCCCAGACAATTAATCCCCCCCCCCTTTAAGAATAGGCCCCCATCTTCAGCAACAATTAATATCAGACCACACTGATAGAAAAGGTCACTCTCATAGAAAAGGTCATGACCCAAATTTCAATATACATCATCCCCTAACCCATGTCTATGTATATGCATAACATAAAAGAAATCTGTCCATTAGTTTTTGACTTAAAATGGTCACAGTACTGTTAAGTGGCAATGATGGGGTATTTAACGGCACAAAAACAAAAGAATAACAGGTGGCGCTACCAGTTTCCGGTACATGACAATAATATCCAAGATCTTTGATCAAGTTGATTTTTGGACCAATCCATGCATCCCTTATTGAGATATTAATGATTTTGTGTAATTTTCACCATATATGGCAATATTCAAGGTCAAGGCCACTCTAATAGGAAAGGTCATGACCCCAATTTATATATACATCATCCCATAACCCATGTCTATGTATATGCATAATATGAAAGAAATCTGTCTGATAGTTTTTGACTTATAATGCTCACAGTACTGTTAAGTGGCAATGATGGGGGTATTAAACGGCAGGAAAACAAGTAAAAGAATAACAGGTGACGCCACCTGTTTCCATAACATGACATTACTATCCAAGATCTTCAGTCAAGATGATTTTTGGACCAATCCATGCATCCCTTATTGAGATATTAATGATTTTGTGTAATTTTCACCATATATGGCAATATTCAAGGTCAAGGCCACTCTAATAGGAAAGGTCATGACCCCAATTTATATATACATCATCCCATAACCCATGTCTATGTATATGCATAATATGAAAGAAATCTGTCTGATAGTTTTTGACTTATAATGCTCACAGTACTGTTAAGTGGCAATGATGGTGGTATTAAACGGCAGGAAAACAAGTAAAAGAATAACAGGTGACGCCACCTGTTTCCATAACATGACATTACTATCCAAGATCTTCAGTCAAGATGATTTTTGGACCAATCCATGCATCCCTTATTGAGATATTAATGATTTTGTGTTATTTTCATCATATATGGCAATATTCAAGGTCAAGGCCACTCTCATAGGAAAGGTCATGACCACAATTTAAAAAAATAACATCCCATAACCCATATCTATGTATATGCATAATATAAAAGAAATCTGTCCATTAGTTTTTGACTTATAATGCTCACAGTACTGTCAAGTGGCAATTTTGGGGGTATTAAACGGCACGAAAACAAGTAAAGAATAATAGGTGGCGCCACCAGTTTCAGGAACATGACAACCCTATCCATGATCTTCGATCAACTTGATTTTGGGATCAATCAATGCAAGATTTCTTGAGATATTTAAGAATTTGTGTGATTTTCCCCAAAATTGGACCTATTCAAGGTCAAGGACACTCTCCTAGTGAAGGTCATGACCTCATTTTAAATAGGCATCGTCCTCTCACCCATATCTATACATATACCAAGTTTGGTAAAGATCCGTGAAATATTTTTGGAGTTATCGAGCCAACAAGATTTATATGCAGCGGCGGCAGCGGCAGCGGGACCGGTATGAAAACATAGTATCCCCCGACTTTGTCTGGGGATACATATTATACACTAGTATAAGGTATATCATAATTCAGATTCCAGACCCATTTTCTTCTTCATTTATTAGAAATAAACCAAAGTACTCTTATGGTATTGTTTCCTAAAAGTAAATATTTTTATCCCAAATAATAAGCCAATCAAACACCATTAAACATTGTTTCTGATCAATGGCATTCACAATTACATGCCTCAAACTAATTCTTTCATTACTACTATTGTACTACTACTACACCAATGTGATGAATGTATATATGACACCATTCTTAATACAGATTTGTACCACTTTATGCACATACAGGTAAGTATTTTTCATTAGGTATTAAGAAATATTTTATTTTTTAAGTTTTCCTTTTTTGATTTCATACAATGTTATAAGCTATTTTTAGAGTCAACCAAACAGTCTATGATAATTATAATAATATAAAAGGAAAAAAGTACTGGTATGAGAATAATGTAACATATTTTTGAATAAACAATAATACATATTTTAGAGTCCTTGAAAATGCACTGCTGAAAGATCCATCTAAGCCTAACAAGGTTTCAATCGAATTAAATTGATAAAAAAAAAATCCATAATATGTGACTTGTAGAATCATAAACACTCCAACAACCTACCTGAATATCTGAGGGTCTGAAGTGCTGTTGTGGCATCCTCCTCCTCAGCAGAGGGAGCCACTGGGTTCTCCAGTTCTACGATCTGGAATTTCTGCAAAAGTTAAATAAGAAAATGTCATATTAGGCAAAACAATTGTCTCCTGTATCTGATCATATTCTGACCATGATTTCCTCACCAGGTTTTACATGCTAAAAAAGCATGTTTTGATTTTAAACTAGCTTGTTATCTTCATGTATTACTATTATCATCTTATGAAGCATAGTGTGTAAAGGTTCAAGAGCTGGACTGCTAGATTGTGGGTTTGCTTCCTGTTTGGACTGTCCACACCTAAAGATTCCTGATCAAATCTTAACCTCAAGGAGGAGCCCTCTCCACCCAGGAGAGAATTGGTACTGGCCATAGGTCACTCTCTACAATTGACCTTTGACCTTACGGATGAAAACGTCTCTGACACCAGCAGGGGATGCAGACTACTTTATTGGTCTTGGTTAACTGACCACGAGTCTTGCCTATCATAAACAACATGGTTGCGCCAATATGAGTGGACTGTCAGCTTGAGAGGTTGTGCTGAAATCCTCTGTTGCTTTTGTCAAACATGCATTAAAATCCAAACTTGTCATTATATTCGCCTCCACAGCAGTTCACCGGAAAAGGGCATACATTATAAACCTTGAAATCAACAGCATCTTTGATTATCACTCATTCGTCACATGTGTTTTTGTTTGTATTTTGTTATATCAAGACATGTCACATACCACATAAACGGTTCATCACAGGATTTTATTTTATAATCATTTTCACATGTACAAATTAACAGTAGCTAAACTGTGAAGGAATTTGTAATAAACTTAGTAATACTTGAGCACTTATTTGCCGCCTAGTGTGTGATGTGGTACACATCCGGCGCATAACCCATGAGGCTGTTCTCTGAATAGCTGTGACATCATGTGAATGGCCATGGGTGGGAGGAAAATGTAGGACAAATAACCACCTAGTGCCCATTATGGCTGCTTTGATTGTATACTGCCTGAAGGTTGAGGAATAGTTCAAAATTGACCAAAAGACCAGGGAGGAAAAGCAAAGACATTGTTAGTGATATAAAGTATAAACCGTACCTTTGATCAACTGTAATTCACTATGTTTATAATTGCTTGTTATTTTCCCTGACTAGCATTTTCTCATATAGCTCCCAAGCTCCTCATAATCCCTCCTGATTTCCAAAAGGACTTGGCCATGTACATACCCTGATTTACATCATATCCTTTACTCCTCCAGGGTTACAATATTACTTGTAGTTTGCACTGACTTACAATATTACCTGTAATTCTCACAAGTTTTCAATATTACCTGTAACTCAAGCTAGTTTACAATATTACCTATAATTCTCTCTGGTTTGAACTGTTACTTGTAATTATCTATGATTTACATTGTTGTCTGCAATTGGTATTTAACAACCTGCTTCACCCCGGTTTAACCTTTAATCATCTCTGGTTTACAATAATTTTCTATAGTGCAATACCCCCAGTTTATATTGATACTAAAAATTGAGACTTGTTTATATTATTGCCTAAATTATGACTGATTTGAAGTAATGGACCCCTAGCCTAAGTAATAAGCCTCCCAGTAAGGCTTACAAGCACTCTATACAAAATACAGGTGTGCGAGCGAGGATACAGATTTTTAGATAAATCATAAACAGTAATACTTCATTGTGTCGAACTTGCTTAAGTCGAATACCTCGCTTATTTCGATGTTACAGTCTTGATATTCTGGACAACTAGTTAAATTATTACCAAATAAAACCCTCTTGTGTCGAACCTCCGATGTGTCGAAGTTTTCTGAGGGTCCCCTCAACTTTGACAAAACGAGGTTTCACTTTAATTAGCTTAAAATAAACAAACCTGGGTCTTTACCTGGGCGTGTGAACCATTTAAAACAAGTTAAAACAAAAAAAATGTAACTAGCAACAAGTCCCAATTGGAGCCATAATTTTTCTGTTTTAGTCATAGATGGTACTATTCTAGGGACCAGGCTTATGCCTGTAAATCTTATGCTTGGATTACCATAATGAATGAGCCTGAAACCTAACAACCAATCAGAAGGAGGACTTGGCTTCTCCCTGTGACCTTGACCCAAACCAACATGTCAAAACTTGCTACAGTTGCTAGCATAGCTTCCTAACTGATAATATGTTTCATTTTCTTATTTGGGCAGGACAACAAGAAAGGTGTCATAGTTAAGGGTTTGTTCGCCAGATCATGTCTTGTTATGTGGCCTAGGGGGGACATTTAGTAAAATCATACATGGCACCACTAGAATTGAATGCAGCGCTCTCCGTATCAGTATAGAGATGGATACTGCCTCTAATGGACCCTAGGCTGAGCACACACTCCTGACATTCTACCAGGTCATCCAGTCAGTCACATGACCATGATTGTCAGAGTACAAATACAGGGACATCTGGCAGTACCAATACAATGTCTGGCTTTGTATTGCAGTGTATCAGTGTACAACCCTTGTTATTACCTGTAATTCTCCCTGTGGGACATGTGACTGTGCATCTTCTACTGGTACGATCTGTGTAACCTGTCCTCCCTCCAGCAAGTCCACATTCTCCAGCTGAATATGATGACGTACCTGAAGAAGAATATCAAGTAAACATTATACTGCATTCCTTTCTGCTTGCATGAGATCATATCACGCTTGCTTCATTTTAAACAAATGTTTATAAATTCTGACTGGTTGCCATATATACTTACTCAAAATACTTAAAGCCAGCTATTCACCTGCCTTATCTTTCAAATTTATGTGATGTATTGTTTACTCTGTGAACCTGTACATATTAATGACCTGTACGTAACCTGCTAAAAAAGGTCCTTATAATGCCCGTCATGGATGTCTGACCCGTTTTATCTACAAGTTGTTGGTCACATGTGCCCATGTTGACAAACAGAAAAACCATGTAACTGAAAGTTCTTGGTTGCTTATGTGCAGAAGTTGAAAGGTAACAAACGCCATTTGCAAAACTCTGGTTTGACTAATTTGTCACTAGAGGTCCTTGTTGAATGTGTTTAGAATAATTTGGCAGCCCCCCTCCCCCCTCCAGATGTTATAAACACATTGATATGAACAATATGAACAGCCTGTGTACTGTGGGATGGGCATTTTCTGGCCTATTTTCATTAAAGGATCTAGAAATTATCTTTAGTTAATAGATGCCAGATATCAGAAGAGGCCGTTTTAAACATATTGCTTTTGAAGCAGTTCAGTATAGTGGAAATCTATGCAGTTTTTTTTACATTTTAGTAATAATTCAAATAATTTTAAACAAGGCCTACATGCCTAATGCGAACCTGTATATTGGGAAATAATGGACCATTACTTTTCATGTATATGAACAATGCAAGTACTAAACATTTTGAATAAGAAACAATTACACAAACATCACTGCTGAAATTCTGGCATGGGTGCACACAACACAAAAACAATTGTAGCTGGCACCACCAGTCTTGTATACTTCGAAGCTATCAGAGATATACACATATGCCAATTTTCAGACTGATATATCAAACCCCTCCTGAGAAATAAGCAGGGACACACATTGAGCAAAAATTATTGTAGGTGGCACCACCAGTCTTGTATACGACAAAGCTATTTGATATGTATAAATATGCCCAATTTCAGGCTGATATATCAAATTCCTCTGTAGAAATAAGCAGGCACATACACTGTGCAAAAGTCAATGTACCTGGCACCACCTGTCTTGTAAATGAGAATACCATCAAAGACGCATAGACAGGTCAATATATCAGTCCAATACATCAAACTTCCCCAGAGTTTGATGCACTGGGCTGACAAGGCTTAGGTGAGTAAGGCAGTTGCCCCGGAGTGACCTGTGACAAATTGCTGCCTCAAGCTACTGCACTGAGTGAACTCTTGACCTGCACCTGGCTAGACTGAGTGAACTTTTGACCTGTACCTGGCTGCACTGAGTGAACTCTTGACCTGTTGCATAATCTGACACAGTTGGCAGTCTGCCAAAGCTATAAATAGATTCAGGCTGAACTCTGGTGCCAAATATGATGCAGTGAGCAGTCTGCCAAAGCTATGAATAGAATGCAGCTACTGCACTGAGTGAACTCTTGACAAATACCTGGCTGCACTTCTTCCAATCCTGGCACTGTGCCAAAACTATTTATAGAGCTGACATCATCTTGGCTAATGGCCTACATCAAGGCACTGGCAATCTGCCAATGGTAAACCAAGTGCTGCCATCTGAACACAAAAGTGGTCCCTACTTGAAATAACTTTGAAATTTATTTTCCCAATACAAAATGCTTTTAAGCTGACTCTTTATAAAAAAGAAATCAGGAATATATGTAAATTTATTACGGATGCATACTGAATGCAAAATTAAAATACAGATATATCTCACTGATGGAAAATTCTTGAATTAAGTTGAGTAGGGATACCAATTATTTATAATCCATGTACATTTGTCTTTATATAGCCACAGAGAGCTGAATATCCATGATTGTAACATTCCTGGTATGATGAATAACTTAAATCATAAATCTAAATTTTTTTAAAAGCTTTTAAAAACTTTCTTGTCAAAATTAACCAAAGATAACCTGAAACCTAATGGCTAGTGGCATGATGTAATAGATGCTGATAAAGTGGTCCCAGACTTTATGTAACAGCATCACACAGCTAACATATATGGTAAAATGACTCAATTCAATCTCCAAAATTCAGCCAAAAATCATTCATGTGGAACCATTAATGACAATTATTATAAGAATTATTGTAGGAATTATTCTTGTAAAATATTTAACAAACTGGCTTCAGTGGCATCAGATGAAAAAATGTTTCGCATGTTTATAACTCATATAGGACGATACAGCAAACTGGCCAAGTTCAGTTTCCTGTAACTCAGCCAAAAAGCACTTAACCAAAACCATTTGAACAAATTTGAATTATCAACATCTGAGGATAATTAATGTGTGAGATTTAAGAATTTGGCCCAGTGGTTTTTGAGTAGAAGATCTTTGTAGCCACTGAGCTAAAATGGGCTGTTATGGCTTATGACAAAATTCAGCTTCCCATAACTTAGCCAAAAGTCACTGAAAAAAGACCATTTGAACAAACTTCAGAAAGCACTACCCTAGGATCATTTCTGTGCGATATTAAAAATTTTGGCCATATGGTTTCAGAGGAGAAGTTTTTTGTAGCCCTCAGTGTGATTCAGGCACTGATGACCCTGAACAAGAAAGGCCGATGCAGGTGGCGCCACCAATACCTCAATTTCAGATATGACTTATGTGACCAACATTGGCATAAAATTTGGTGATGATAGCTACAGCTGTTCCTGAGATTTAAATTTTAATATGCTTTTTTGCACAGTTAACAAAGTTCAACCTCCTGTATCTTGGCCAAACATCTCCGAACTGGAACCATTCGAACAAACTTGAGAAAGATTGTTCAAGGGATCATTTCTGTGAAATATTCGACAATTTGGCTGGACAGTTTCCAAGAGGTTTTTAAAGCTTTTTTTAGCTTTTTCCCTATAAAATCTAAGAAAATGCAGTTAGAAAAAAAAATAAACAAAATCCAATATAGTTTTTTGGATGACTGATTATTTGCAAAAAATTTGGTGATGCTAGCTCCTGCCGTTTTTGAGATAGCTATGGTTAATGTACAGACGACGCACGATGTACAACAGACGACATACGATGGACGCCGCCGCACCATCGCTTAAGCTCACAGGTTCGCTAAAAAGGCAAAAAACGGTTCAGTTGGAGACAAATGTAAAATTAACAGTCAACATATCTGAATGAGGCATTAAATTTTGAGATTAGCAAAATATTAAAGTTCTACCAAGATGTTTCTTGAGTTGATGCACATTTGACAGAGCCTTGTACACAGGTACTGAATTATCCTGTTTAATATATTTTGTCTTATTGCCCTGGTAATGGTTAGAATTATATCACTCTGCTTTATCACAAGATATAATAAATACAGGAGACATTATTTATAGACAGTCCATACAGGATTAATGTGTGTGAGCCCCTGTCACATACTGTCAGCCCCTGAATGGAATTCTGCAGATGTACTTAGAGGCAGTTAGCGCCACCCAAAAAAATCTTTAAAAAAACATGGCTGCATGCTTTACCGTCAACCAAAGCAATGAACACTCTTTCATCCCTGGAACACACAAAGGATATTCACCTTCAGATGGCGCTTCATGTCAGTCAGGTTTCCGAACATATAATCACAGCTCAGGCATCTGTACACCTTGGCATCTGGAGGCAAGGAACGTGATGAGTTCTGGCTGTTGTTGTACTGGAGACCCTTGTGTTTACGGGTATAATGAATCTTGATGTATCCTATAGTGTTTGCTGAATAGTCACAGTGAGCACAGACATATTTCTTAGTTATGTAATGAGTCTCCAGATGGCGCTTCAGATGACTCTTCTGTGTAGCTGCATAGCTGCATCTGAAATGATAAATATTGATGAAATCAAGGTTATTTTACCTCTTATAGAAATGAGCACATTATGTTTCCCCATGGTTCATTGGTTAGTCAGTCTGTCAGCAATTTTTTGGGAAAAAGTTATAAATGGATTTTGAAAAAAACATTTTGTGAAAGGTTAGAGTAACACAAAAAGAATAATCAATCATATTTTGGAGGTAATCTGGTCATCATTAAGTATTATTTTTAAGGATTAAATATAATTGTGACACAGAGTGTTTCCTTTGTCCACAGGAAGATCACTCCATCCATAGTCATTAGGGCCAGCATTTGTTAAAGGGGCCTAATCACCTATCTGACCTTTATAATACTAAACTTTATAAAACGTTTCATAACCAGAATTATCCTAAGTGGATTAATATATACACAGAGCAAGCCAAAACTCACATAAATTCTTTTTCAAAAGGTAGGTGAATGGGCACCTTTAAGCAACTGACTTAGTGAACCTGTGCTGCATAGAATAGGGGGAACTTGGCAGTGGTATCAGGTAGTCATTTGACTACACACTCATCTAGTTTAATTAAAGATAGAACCATGACCTATATGGGGCACTATCTATTGGATGAGTAGCATCAGAACCATATGAAAAAAGTATGACTCATAACTAATTAAGTAATTAGTACTCACTTTGGGCACTTAAACATTTTTCCATCTTTGTGAGTTCGGACATGCCAGCGGAGTGCCGTCTTGGATTTGTAGGCTTTCCCACATTCATTACAGAGGAATGGTTTATCCTTGGAGTGTCGTAACATATGGGCTGCCAGGTTGTTCTTGCTGCGACAGGCATGGGGACAAATGTGACATTTAAATGGCTTGACACCCTGGTGGATCCAGATGTGCTTCTGAAGATCTGAGCTTGCTCGCAGGAAAAGCCGTGGACAGTATGGACACTTGTATGACCTCTTACCTGAGAGAGAAACAATGTTACATTATTTGTAGTATCAAAATCACATAAGGCAAATACCCTTCTGTGTTAAAGTGGCTGTTAATTTCCACACTTTCCCACAAATCCTGAAGAATTTGAAATTATTTCACAAAAGGTGTATCACAGCACCATCTAACAGTAACGTTTACAAAAAGACACCTTGTCAAAGTCACTCAGACCTATAGCTATCCTAACATAAAAATGGGTAATTTGCTAGTTTAAACAAATATTCATCAAGGAGTATGTTGTAATGATCTAAGTTATAAAGTAAATTGTCACCAATCCAATGTCTGAACAACAAACCATAAATATGCTGATTGTACACTGGAACCATGATATTATACAACAAACTGTAAGCTTAAATTTGCCATGCAACATCTTTAAATTTAAGCAGAAGCCTCTAGAGAAGCAAATTATATTTTTTTTTAATTTAAGAAGAAGTCTCTAGGGTAGCATATTATAAAATTAACATGTCAGAAATAAATTTTACATTTTCAGTTACTCAGCAAGGTGTCTCTGATCTTAAGTCATTGTCCAATATTGACATACTGTAGATTCAGATAATATCATAGGATTAAAATTTTGAAGTTTTTGTACAAAACACATTTTGCAGGGAATTTGAATTTGTGGATAGACAATGAAAATTTTATAAAATCATGGTTATTTATAACTCTATGTGCGCGAGAAAGATGAGAACATATGTTTACAGGTATTTAACCAGGCGGCTTGACTTAGACGCATATCACACAGTGCACCTGTACTGTGGCCAATCAGATCATGGTTGAGCAATCAAGTTAGACTCAAGCCTGACAAAGGAATTAATCAGCTGTGTCTGTCACATGCCGGACGATATATTGGCTGTTAGATGAAACACCTTATACATCAGCTATTAGTTATAACAACCAATCACTCCATGTTCACAGAAAATGTAAACCCTAAATTGTTCTGAGGAAAAATGAAATGGGACTGTTCACATGAAGGTTTTTAAGTTTTTTTTAATCATGGCGGTAGTCACATTAGGCTTCTGTAAATCCTAGATGGGGCAACGAGACAAAAGCAAGGTTTTTTGGCATTCTATGTGTCAACTATTTGGAGATTTTAAAAATAATTAGAAATTGGCTTAATGGGTAGACTAGACAGGAATTTAACTCATCTGAAAATTGGCAGGGCATGCTTTGCATACTAGTATTTTGTGACGCTTACTTTCACTAACATTTATGTACATTACTACTATATCGGAAATATTCAGAAGAAGTACCGTCTCAGTGTCTTATTAATGGCTCACTTTTATACATGCAACTGTAGTTTGCAATATTCAGAAGAAACGCTCCTCACATTTGTGTCCCAAGGAAATGCAAATGAGTTTACATGGCCCTTGTCTTTAAGCCAATGTGGAGCGTAAGTCTTGTTTTATCTCTATTGAAAGAAGGTGGAAAAGGCCAGTTAAAAAAAAAGCTGTGCCTGGGTAAATGTGGGTTACGAACATTGTAACGTGTACCTTTCTTGTTGTTAACAACTACAGCTTTGTACTATAGAAATGTGTTTTTTTTCATGAATATTTCACCCGAAATGTTGAAAAGAGGAAATGTGAGGATATGTTTTCAGTTTAAAGTCAAGTTTGATA
This sequence comes from Sipunculus nudus, assembly GCA_026874595.1. Lineage (NCBI taxonomy): Eukaryota > Metazoa > Annelida > Sipuncula > Golfingiida > Sipunculidae > Sipunculus > Sipunculus nudus. The sequence continues at coordinate 44,852,015 of CM049316.1, forward strand.
TTGTTTTATTGTAAACATATCAGGGGGCCGTGTCTGTCTGATATTAGAGGAAATAATGGAATTGAAAACAAAATATTTATAAATCACAGATTTTTAAAGCAATTTACAGGAAAAGTAATACAGTACATTTATTATATGTATCAATGGCAATCATCAAATAGTGATAAAAATTTTTTTGTTCTTTTATTGAAAATTAAGACAGCTATAATAACTATAAATAGATGAAGTCGACTACCAGCTGCCGTTAAGGTATTCTCTGACCATGTGATGTTTTTATTGTTTGAATCATGAATTTGTGGATTACCTTGATCCATGAAAACCCCAAAAATAAAATTACAACTATATTTCTAAATCTACAGTATGTGAGTACTTCATAACTTTCCCAAGTACTGCTGGCACACCACAGTAGAACAGACTAAAGGGGGTTGTTTTGTCTCACCTATCTTGCCGTGAGGTTTGACAGGTTGCATAACTGTAGCCTGGAGAATTTCTTCTTTATCCATTTCTGGATGCATGAACGTCAGATGCATCTTCAGCTTCTTCATGCTTCAAACATTAAATTTTAACAATTAAAAAAATCATATAAATTCAAATAAAATCTAAATCTTAATATACATCTCAGACAATAGATAGGGGTTTTTCTTGTTCAATAATAGGGGATTTCTTGTTACATATGTTAACTTCAATTCTGGGTGAAAATATGTTTACAACACATTTGATTTGTAGATATCTTTTTTTTATCTTTTTTTCATATCTTTGCTACTTCCAAAGTTAGATTATTGCAAAAAAATTTATGTTTCTAGCCTAAATTTTTGTTCTATTTATTAACACATAAGCTATATTTACAATGCACATGTATTCAGAGAAAATGTCAATATGGTGAATATTCAGGATCACAAAATATAAATAAAGTCCCTGTTATATTGCATACATGTAACAATAGCTAAATGCCTACTAGTTCAACAAGACAGAGCTGTGTATCTTTGTTGAGCACAACAGCAGTTTATGATGTGAAAGACAAAAATTACCAATGAGCTGAAATTTTGCAATTCATATGGATAAAATATCCCTCAACTAGAGGCAGCACCTTCAACCTCCATCAATTTTGTTGGCAGTGGTAAAGATTGGCTTCTGTATATGGAATTTCAATATAATTTCACGAGGAAAGTTTCAAACAGCTGAATGTGCACAGGTATAAATCACTGAAGCCACCTTTGATCTGGTAGGCAGAGTTGACTTATGGTGCAATCATCAAGTTGGTGAAACATGACCCTTTTTCTTTAGCTTGGATTAATATATTAACCATGCTTACATATCACATATCAAAGTCTGAGCCTGGTAAAATTCTTGATCTGGTGATCTCTGCAGGGACAGCTTACCTCTCCATTTTCACGTCACATTTAGGACAGGCTACTTCTGTAGGAATTCGATGTTTTTGTTCATGTCGCCACAGCTGCTGTCTGGTCTCTGCCACATGGTCACATTTCGGACACGGGAATGTCAGTCGAATATGCTGTCTCTCTATGTGTCTTTTCAAATTATCCTTTGTTAGGGCACGGAAGTCACACTGATCACATGCATATGGACGATCTCCTATAATAAGCAAATCACACAATGAAAGATAAAACAACTAGAGGCTCATTCACTAAATTGATTAAATTCAAAATATTTACTTAACAATGTTGGTGTATTTTTTACCTTTTTTAATGAGCAGGTAGATTAAGAGCTCACTATTTCAATGTGTCTTTTTTTGTATTGTACTGATCACTAATAAATACAGTGCCAACAGATAATACAGTGATGTCAATCTATCCTCTTTTCAAAGTATCATACTTTTTAAGGAAAAAAGTCTTTCATACTTTTTTCAGGTGTTTATACTTTTTGCTCAAATATCATCTTCTAAAAGGAAATGTTAGACTGATTACACATATATTTCATAACCTGGTAAGAGCAATATATTAACTATGTGACTGTCTCAATAATGCCATTTTACGGTGTTGTAAAGGTTAAGGCTCCTAGCTAATGATCAAGAGGTCTTGAGTTTTAATCCCAGTCAGACCCCCAACATGCCAAGACCTTAGGCAAGGTCCAAACCACAAGTGTGCCTCCGTTCATCCAGCAGTAGAAATGGGTACCTGTAATTACTTGGTAACTAGCGCCAGGTACTAGTGTCCCATCCAGGAGGTAAGACCCTTCACGCTACAGTAACTTGGATAAGCTCTGGCCTGATGAGCCAGTAGGCTTGGGTGTAAAAGCCCAACAGACTTTACCTTTTTCTTATCTCAATAATGGCATTTTACTGAACAAAGAATTGATGTGATCTCACTACTTTCGACAGAATGCCTGTAAATATGAAATACTTAAGTCTTGTGCTATAACTCACCATATTGCTGTAAATATCAACCCAGAACCTTTTTTTTTAATAAGCGAAACAATTACTACTGTGACTTTTTTCGAACTTTTAAAATTTATTTTGATACTTTGTCTTGTAAGATTTATTATTAAAATCTTGAATGGCAGCACAGACAATATGTAACCTGTAAAAAAAAAGACTACCTCAGTGTTCAGTAATTAACAATTGGGAGTAAGAGGGTGGATCAGTGGTGTACCTGGTAGATCCTGTCACCGTCATTTTAACTTTTGTCAAGTTTTACCAGCAAGTGTCAGGGAATACTGTACCTGGAATTTGGAATAAATCTGTAGTCTCCATGAAGCTTATTCAAAGAAGCTGAACGTAGTGCCTAACCTCGGAGTATCAGAGCAGCCTTATAGTAAGAGAGAGTAGCAAATCTTCAGATCGAAATATCCATGTCCATAAGTACTAAAGCAGAACTCTCCCTAGTGCTGATGCAGATTAGGCTAAATGGAAATGCCTCCACAGACTAAGAACTAGGATAGGTCAATGTAAAGTCGTTCACAAAAAGTGGGGATACCTGGGACAGAAAATGTTAGCTGCATATGCGGTAGTTAACCCCAAACCATGGAGCACCCACAGAGATGTCCTCTAACAGAACCAGAATGCAAGGCTGAGAGCCTCACAAAGTTAAATGATTATGCTTAAACCTAGGTTAAACACAATATCTAGTGTGTGGATATGATGAACATAATATAATATCAAGTGCTTAGATATGATAAGAAAAAGTTTTGTGTGGAATATAAGGTGTATTATACTTCCATAAGGAAGGTAATATGTTTTCCTATTGGTTCCTTGGTTGGTTAATTGGGTGGTTTGTATGTCAGCAACTTATGCAAAAAGTTAAAACAAGATTTTAAAGAAAATTTGTGAAGGGTACGGGTAATGCCAAAGGAACAACCATTTAAATTTTGGAGGTTATCAGGATCAGCAAAATATATTTTTAAGTCAAATGATTATACACCATTTGGACACGGGGTGAATTCTGATCCAATGCAAGACAGCTCCATTCATAGATATTGAGGTCAGCATTTGCAAAGGAACTGACCATGCAGGTGAATCTGTTTCTGAAGTGTAACATCGTGTATAATATAAGAATGCTTGGGGGAATATTGCAGGGTCGGGGTATCCAGGTACTTGTACAACCACACACAGATCTAGTTGTAACATACAAACATCATTTTTACCTGTATGTATGCGGTAGTGGGATTCATGATCACTTTTAGAGTAGAAGAGTCGTCCACAAACTTCACATTCTTCCTCCCCGAACATCAAACGAATCTTCTGAAAGATGTCCACCGTCATTGGTCGATACCTCAGGCGCTTGAACAGGTGCTCATTAACAAACTCCTCCTCTGTTCCAGTATCTACCGGCTCCGGTTCAAAGGTACCTTCAGAGCCCTCTGGTGGCATAGTGGTGTCACTAAGGTTAATCTGCCCTTCTTGTGTAATGGTGTTCTCAAGCTCAATACCAAGGTTAGTTAAATTTGTGGTTGTTGTTGGCATGGAAACTGAAGGCTGGGAGTCTTCTTTGACATCTTTATTATGATAAGAATGTAAAAGTTTACCAACAATACATTGTTTAAGATCTACCAGAATGACTAACGAATAGGCAAGCAATACCCATAAAGTTTACCAAATCTCTGGTTTTTCATTTTAAAGTGACCACCTTATCTCCTTACATCTGCAGTTTTGCTTTGGTTGCTTTTGCAAATTATCAAATATTTGATGTCATTACATCTGTGTCTGGGTGTCCCACATGATATAAAAAAAACAGTTAAAGTTTGAACACCTAAAGAAAACAGTCTACAATCCATTCTAATGAATATTATCATGATATAAGAAAGCAATTAACTTGATGATAATTATTGTGAGAAATTAAAAGTACTTATTATTAATAAACAATATCATTTCATGACTGCTCTTCTCTTTAATTTATGTTAGACAAAATTGTATCGTATACATTTTAATTCACAAATATGTAGAAATGAAGCACATATAAGTATCTCACTTATTCCAAGTATTATATGGCTGTGTCAACGACAAAAAAATAAACTTGGGGTAAAACATAACCTTGCCTAGTGACAGAAATAGCAAAATTCAATATTTGCAAAAACAATTAGCTCAATGGTTAATCAAAATATCTTCACTGAAATAGTTATTGGAGTCCAGATGCATTTTCTGTCTCATGCATTCTGAACAATTGTTTTACTGAAATATCATAATTTTCTTTTAATTTCTGACCTAGGTACAAAGAATCAGATTTCCAACCTGAAGGCTGACTTGTTGTTTCAGCCTCTGGTTCTGCGCTCCTCTCACTGGGTGTACTCTTTTCAGCGATCTCATTCTGTGTCTCGTTGACGAGAGATGGTAGCGTGCCTACAGCGGCCTCTGGCTCAGGCAGGTAGAGACTGTTATCAATACATTTACTGAACAACTCATCTAGAGTTAATGGCAGCATGTCTTTCTCATGTTTGGATGTTAAATGCTGGTTCAACCTTATGGTGCTAGGAAATTTACTGTTACAAAGCACACATCTGTATATAGTCCGATGTTTCTGCATGTGTCGTTCCATGTATATTCTACGACTGACAGTGTAACCACAGAGCTCACAAGATTGTATACTTGGATCAGTTCGGATTTTGTGTACAAAAAGATGTCTATCACGGTCATTTTTCTTTTTGAATTTTCTGTTACACACAGGGCACTGGTGGAGAACAGCAACACCACGTTCCTGGGTGGTTCCACTGAGTTTACTCAACAGGTCTCGGCCCGTTTTAGTCTTGTGGTACTGCCGTATGTGGTTAATGAGAGACTTGGGGGTGCTGTAGGACTTTTTACAGATTCCGCATTTCGGACGTTCGCCTGTGTGAGTTGCCTGGTGCTCCACAAGGTGGCCTCTATTCACCGACGTAAAGCTGCAGATGTGACATCGATAAACCTGGCCAGTATGCTTCCTAACATGGGTGTACAGATTACCTGCAATCGAGAGTAAAATCTTAGAGTCATAGTTCAATGATGATGGTTCACTAGGAAAAATCAACACAATCTGCCGAAGTAAATTCTTTGGCTATCCTGGATGTGAGACTTTGTGTAGAATCAAGAATATATACCCCTTTGTGTGTCATATAATTTTGGTAGGCACATCAGTTTGGTCTTTTAAACAGACAGGAGGTTGCACTACCCTGGCAGCTAGCAAATTTTATTCATTAGCATGAACTAAATACGGCACATTGTGAAAGAATACCTTTTATTCAATATTCATTAGGCCCCAGGGATGTCTTCTAGTTTGGCACACATACAGTTCAGATATATCTGACAGGGGTCACAAATTGTTATACAGGTAAAACACCAGAAGATATATATGTTCACACATGTATTTCTTTCACAGCTTAAAAAAATACTGCTGGGCATGCACTAACGTTTTTCAGTCATGTGCTGGGCAGCAGGAAAGGCTGCAGGGAGTGCTTGCCCACTGCTGCCTGGCATGAGCTCATTCCTGGCACATTGTAATTTTGTATCATTCATCAGTGTGCTGAATGTTATGTTAAACAAATAAATAAATACAAGCATTTACTGTTTGTTGTATGTGATTACATGGCAATCTGAGAATTTTGGATGACTTCTGACATATAAGGTAAGAGTTGGGGGTGGGTTTGAGCTAAATTTGGGTGTGTATTTTGGTAGAGACTTTAGTGGAAGTAGTATGTGGGAATCAATTGCTTAAACATTCTGAACAAAAATGGGGTGTGTATTCTTATGAGGCAGCATATTCTGTTCAGAACTATATGGTAAATATATATATATATATATATTTACACACACCTCTTGTCTGTGCTACTCATTTCAAAATTGTTACAACTATAAGGTTTTAAAAAAATCAGGTATGTTCCCAGGCTGTATATGTTCATTGTAATTCAAGGTGAGATACAAAATATTTCAAAGTAAACACAGAAAAGTCTGTAATTTTAATTATTAATATATTTTATTTCCAATATATAGATTTATTCTCTGATTATTTGGTGGATGATTACATTGACCCCCCCCCCTTTCTAAAAGGGGATATATACCCCATCCTCCCTTTATCAACACCCCTGTTTTCTACTTCAAGTGCAAGAATGTGAAATATTTGAAGAAGCAAATTTGGAACCTCAAGATACAGCTTATAATTATCCTTCTCACCCTGAAAAGGGATTTTTTCTCACTTTTCAAACATTAAATGGACTGTAAGAAACTCAGTCTTTTAAATAAGCAAATTTCTTGTATTAAGGGCCTGAAATAATAAGTCAGTTCAGCAATTGGAATTATTTATATGGTGATTACATTGAATAAAATCATGGCTGATAATATAACTGTAATAAAGTGAACAAACTGCAGTATTATTATTTGACAGAATAATCTATATAATATTGCTCTTAACTGTTGTCTTGCCAGATATTTTAGAATCTTACATACTTATTATTTCAATTTTTCAATTAATTAAACCCTCCAGAAGCTGATAAAATGCAAAAAAACAACTATACCTTTAGTACTGGTGCTGTAGTTACATTTGAAACACCTAAATGGTCTCAAATCTGTATGGATGATGCAATGAGCCCGTGCATGGGACAGAGACTTGAAAATCTTGGCGCACACTGTGCACGAGTATAAACTCAGCTGATCACTTGTCCTTGACGATGGCGGAGGTGCAAACTCATTTGTATTTTGCTGCACTATGTGAACTTTAAACAGATGGTCTACACAGCTTAGATCCACATTCAACTTCGACTCAAATGCTTCTTTATCTTTCAATGACTGGAAAATTGGTAAACTTTTGTGTTGTTCAGGAAAATCGGCATCTGCCATCATGACTGTCTTGCCGGCAGGATCAGCTATCTTTGGATCCTCCTGAGATGACAGATTAGGGGGATCAGACAACTTGGGGTCATCTTTTGTGGATAATTTTTCAATCTCCTCATTTTCTTTGTTTATAATAGTTTCAGGTTCTTCTTGTATGACTGGAATTTCACTTGCACTAATCTTCACAGCATCTTCCTCTGGTTTTAGCCGAGGTTTCTTCAATGGTGGCCTGAAGATAAAAGGATTACAGGAGACACTAAAGGTTATTATAGTGAAGGGGCAATCATAGTTTTATCTCAAATCAGATGTTTTTCTGTCAATGAAAAGCACTTGTTCAGCATAAACAACAACAAAAATACAACATAATAAAGCATGAAAAAAAGAACATCCTAAAAAGGTGACCTGACCAACTAAAATATAACCCTGATCCAAGTTTTTTTGTCATTATCTTGAAAACCCTGATCAATTAAATTGAGAGTGAGCTCAATTATAAGCAGGGACATTAAGGTGAGATTTAATTTGGAAAATATGGACAAGACAACATTAAAACACTCTGACAATTTTCAGTTTAACAGTAAATGGAATATACCGCATGACCGATTAAAAATTGATCATTGATCAATTTTCTTAACTCAATGATTGATTATGAAATATATACACTCCCAACACTAGTGTATATGAAGCAAATAATCTGCAGAAGAATAGTTTTACAAATTTTTTATTACACTAGACCCATAACTGTATTATATGAATATCTATGACAATTTTTTTTTTGTTCAACCTGTCAAAAAATCATCCTGGGGTGACTTTCTAATGTTTTGGAAGGTTTTACACATTTCAAACAAATGACAGGATGCCAGTGACAACATTATGATACCCTTTGCTAGTGGTGGGATTCGGTTCCTTTTTCATAATCGATCATCGGTTTGGGTAAACCGATCGATGATCGATTATTAATCGGTTAAGACAAATAAAAAGAAATATGCAATTATTTGTGAAACTTTACTCTCTTAACCCAGTCCTATGTCTTAGTAATTCTACCATATGAAAAGAAATTTTTGCATTTCTTTATATTTTCCTATTATTACTAAGATATGCAATTCAAAGTTTCATTTTAATTAATTATAATAATCAAGAAATAAACCACAGTCCAGGACATCTACTTGCTGGCCCTCATGAATACTCCCACCTATCATTTTAACTTCACCACCAGCAAGGACTTTCATTTTATAATAATTATGACAACTTCCGACATGCATACTGGTTTCGCAGGCCCATATAATTTTTTGGTAAAAATTTTAAAAAAGTAATTGAAAGCTAAAAACATAATTACTCATGCGGCAGCGGCACCTGGCATCAGTTGAAGAGATTATTTCTAAGAGAATCTTGCAAAATTGGCATAGACCTGGAGAATTATGTAGCATTTTAACGCCATATCGCCCATATTTTGCAATGAACATCTCGTTAGAAAACTCTCCGCTAATTCTGCAGCTCTCTGCCAGTTCATAGTTTTAATAAGTCCCTAGTTCTCTCATCTACCATGTCATACTCAGTTAGATACGGAACACAGACTCATCATATGAAGTGAGGAATGTTGTAAAAAATGGAAGAATAATTTTTGCCTATAACATAAAGACATTCTGGAAAAAAAAAACAATCATGAGTATGATGTAATCGATAGTTGCCTTTGGTAATCGAGCGCTTGAAAGTGGCAGCAAACCGACTGACTTTCGAAAAAACTCGATGATCGGCCCACCACTACCCTTTGCTATATATGAAACATAATGCATCTTACAGAAATACTGATCCACCTACACTCCTCATGCAGTGGTTATACACTGCAGTCATTCCAGATCTCCTTCATTTTAACCTCTGCTTTGTTTAGCAAGTTTTCCAGGATCTATACACCAGGGCTGGCACAGAGCCAAGAATCAACTGAATGAAAGCAGGTTGTCATGGATTCAGAACCTGGGAGTTGGATGCACAACACAATACCATGCTCTCATTGGTCTGATTACAATTCTACCCCCTGTTTGAGCCCTGGTTGAGAAACCAGGAGAATCTTGCTATGCAAAGCTGCGAGTAAAATAAAGTAAATCTGGAATGACTTCAGTGTATAACTGCTACAAGATTAAAATATGATGTCTCATGCAAACTGAAAGCCATACAGCGCCATGATGGGTATTAGTTCTGTACATTAAAATGTGTGTGACTTCAGTCCAAAGACATATTCTATTAAATCTGAATACATCACTTATATATCACTAATACTGTGATTACTTACTCAAAATCTAAGCTGGGATCAAGGTCTGTTATCTCTGGCAGGATGCTGGCCACAGCCAGCTGTTTTCTTTTTTCTTCATCATCACTCAGTTCATCTCCTGAGTCAATCTTCACCAGCTCCTTCTTTGTGATGTCAACATAGTCTGACGTGGCCAGGCACTTGTGGGTGCGGAAGTGTCGCTCCTTTGTGAATGTCTTTTTACATCTTGTGCATGACAATTTCCCATCTTCACCTATTTATAAATGTATCAGTTAAACATTTACTGCTCACAGGGCCACTCCACTCAGGTCCACTAAACCCCTAACATACACCAGATTTTTTTTCTTGTTAAACATTGCATATTTATTTCCAGGTCCAAAAACTACATGTATCCTGAAGCTAATCCCTGCATCAGTAACTGCTGAAATTTGGTGAGATATTGCAGATAGTGTCAACAAAAAGTGCAAATTTCTCTGAAAGCCAAAATTAATCTGAAAAGTAAAAAAAATGTAAAACTAATTGAAAATGATATGCAAATCATTGGTCAAACCTGTTAAGCCATTCATAATCTTTCTTGCCAAAAAAATGTATTAAATGGAACACATATGGAGGTGCCACAGTTTGGTAAAATCAGAAAATCATATACCATAAACATAATATAATCACTGATATTTAGGATGATTTACCTCGCTCAGGAGGGGGTGGGCTCTCCTTTGGTTTGGATTCTATTTTGGGTGTTTTCTCCTTTCCCTTGCGAGGTCTTCCACGTTTCTTCCCTGAAATGATTAACAACAACATCCATACATGTTCAAATTATAAAACAGCACAATAATTATAACACGAATTTATCATTATTGCTGTAATTACTATTAATATTACTTGCGGTATATACTAGGAAAGTCATGTACCTGCACCTGGACCTGTACCTGGCCATCTGACAAGTACCTGTACCTGTACCTTTGAAGGTGGCAGAGTTATGTGATTGGTCACACATTGGTGTGTGCATGTATAATCCATATATTTGAAAGTTACAAAAGAATTTGGATGAATTTCAGTGATGGGATTGGCCATGGGCAAATGAAGATACAAGGCCTGAAGGCCTAATGAGAACCTGTGGAATGGAATGTACATCATATGTAATCCTTCCCTGATAATATACCTGACTATTCTTTGGAAAGTACTTGAATGTTTTCCAAATAAATGTGTGACAATTTTGAACCTGAGTACAAGTACCAAGTAAACAAACATGTACTTGACCCAAGCCTGATGTAGCCTTATCAGACGACTAAAAAAGTTTAGTTTAACTGAATGGTCCGATTGGTCTAACACCTCTTCTCCATACACAGAGGTGTTGCCACAGTTGGTTCAACAAGTGCAATCTGCAGATACACCAGTATATTGTTTGCAGAAAGATTCAGAGAAATCTCAGATCTTAACTTTACTCATGAAATCCCTAATTTCTACAGAGTTAATTCATTTCTGTTGATAAGCCAACATTTTATATTTGCATTGACTAATTTTCAATGACTGGTTTAAAGGGACATAATCAGGAGCAAAATTATGCATATTCTTTTACACTATCAGTTCTCTTTTGCTTTATACAAAAGTTTGCCAGCAAAACCATCCCAACACATGGTCTCAGTACCTCCCCTCCAGTTTGTTATGGTTCTGTGTTTGAGTAAACATGGTCCACAAGTGTTTGTTTACTATAACAAAGTCACATGACTTTTTTTTCACCATGCGCGAAAGATCTCACACAAGCAGTAGCCCAAACTAGTTCATACATTGACCTTCATGTCCTCTGATAAACCTCTAATGAAGGAACCTTACAGTCCATGGGCCAGATGTAAATTTAGTGTAGAACCAATTTCAACAGATTTGTGCGATAGGTCCAGGGCCCTCCCCTGAAATGACAGTGTAAACCCCGTGTTTTGGGTCTCTGAGCTCTGTTGTGGCCCAAACAAGAAGCTATTTTTTTGTGTTAATGCAACATACTATATATGTGATTAGGTCCCTATAGAACTGAATATGGCCAGTCAACAAGTGACTTTGTGTATCTGACAAATCAAAGAGGCATGGACTAAGTGAATAAAGTAAATAAAAAAATTTCTTGTACCAGAGATGCCAAAGTATTTTTGGCAATACAGCCTTTTAAATAGAACTTGCCTTGTCACCTATTGACATGCTACATAGAAGGTGCCACAAGCCATGATAAGTGAATACTGGTTTCTAAAATAAATGAGAATGACATGTGTGATTTTCTCTCAAAATAGAAGCACAGACTGATGGCAAGCAGAATGACCATAGGTGTCACAAGGTGTACAAAATAGCTTTCCATGATGTATGAACATGCAAAATTACAGGTGGATATCATATCATCCCCCGAATATGTGCACCCATGTACAAAGTTCACTACCCAAATAAAATTACAGGTGATGCCACGTGTTGTTGTACCAGCAGGCTATCCGAAATGTATGAACATACAAGATTTCAGGCCAATACATTCAGGCCATTCTTGAGATATGGGCATTGATGCATGGTACACTGAATTCACTATAAGCAGCACCACCCAGTTTGGTGCACAAGAAAATCTCAGGCCAATATGTCATATCAGTCCTGAGATACATGCACAGATGTACACAATGCAAAACCAACTGAAGGTAGCGCCATATATCTGGTATATGCAATAGCCATCCATGTTGTATAGACATGCAAAATTACAGGCCAATTGTCAAAGAACTTCTGAGAAATATGCATGGATGAACACCACATAAGATTAAATGTAGGTGGCACCACCAGTTTGGTGTCCCTCCAAGATGTATGGATATGCAAAATTTGAGGCAGTTCTATACATCAAATCACTTTTGAGTTATGTGCATGGATGTACACTACATAATAAACTGATGTCAGGAATGCCACCAGTTAGTTGTACAACAAAGCTTTCAAAGATATATGGCCATGCAAAATTTCAGTCAGATATGTCAAATCACTCTTGAGTTATGTGTGCAGGTGCATTGCATTGCAAAAACAATTGTAGGGGGCACCACCAGTGCTGTGTGCAAGAAAGCTATCTGAGTTGTATGGACAAGTACACTTTCAGGCCAATACATCAAACCACTCATGAGTTATGTGTACAGATGCTCACGATGCATAGTTAATTGTAGCTGGTGCCACCACGTAGTACCAGTCTTGTAAACAAGTGAGCTATCCAAAATGTAGGGAAATATATGGACATAAAATTTCAGGCCAATACAATAAACCACTCCAAAAGAAAAAGGGCATGTGTGTACAAAATACAACTGATTGCAGGTGGTGCATCAACTTGTACAAGAAAGCTAGCCACGATTTATGGACATGCTTAATGTCTGACCAATATATCAGAGCACTCCTGAGATATTTGCAAGGAGGCACAAACTACAAAAATTATTTCAGGTGCCGCCACCAGTCTTGTGTAGGAGAAAGCTATTCAAGATGTATGGATATGTAAAATTTCAGGCCTGGACAGCTGAGCAGTAAAACACTCAGCCTTCTTCGCTGGCGACCTGGGTTCAATCCAAGGTGCTACCATGAGAGTGGGTTGTAGTGGCCTGTCCAAGGTCGGTGGTTTTTCTCTGGGTTCTCCAGCAACCTCCACCTCTCTCACTACAATCTTCAACTCTATCTGATCAGTATCTTCTATTTTCACCTTAAATATCAAACTGTACACTGACTCAATCTGTCAAGCTTTGTTGTTGCTGAGGGAGCCAGTATGGGCCAAAATTTCTGGAGACCTGTGACTGGATCAAGCGCCGACTTCACTTTCAATCATCATCAGGCGTGCAGGTCAAATCACTCCTGAGATATGTGCATACATGCTACACATATATACCACTACATGTGGCTCAACCAGTCTTGTATATGAATATGCTATCCAAGATGTATGGACGTTCAAGCACTCCCCAAGATACGTGTACAGATGAAAGCAATATAAAAGGCCGAGGGTGGCATTACCAGCCTTGTGCACAAAAAAAGTTATCTGAAATATATGGGCATGCAAAATTTCAGGCCAATACATCACATCACCCCTGAACTATATGGACATGGATGTACTCAATGCTAAAATGAATGTAGGTGGCATCACCAGTTTTGTGTTTGGGAAAGGTATGGACATGCAAAATTTCACACTCATATGTCAAGTCATACTTCAGAAATGTTTAGGGACATACACTGCATTTAAATGATTGTAGGTTGCCCTAAAAAACATGCAACATTTAGATATTACATCACTATACTGAACCATTAATGAAAGCAGTTCTACAGAAGCAGCTATATTGCAGCAAAAGTCCTTCTTTTAATCCTGGCATTGTGCTAAGGCTATTAATCTACCCTGTCAATAGGTAGTAGGGAGGAGGGGGAAGCCTTGAATAGCTGACCAAGGGAGTTTCCCAGAAGGACTGGGCTGATTAAATTTTTCAGGCAGACCTGGATGTAGATACAGGGGTTAGTGGATGTATGTGCTTGGTGAGTGCTTTCTAGTGTTAATTTTGTGATCCTGTGGTCAATGTTTGGTCAAAAGTGTTAACCACTCATGACTGTCTTTCAAGGTGTTAGCATGTTTTCACTGTGCAGCTACAAGCAGAATATTAGGTCACTGACAGTCACTGTGACCTAATTTTGGGCTACAACCAGATTCCACCAGGATTTATTTGGATTATACTTAGCGAAAACCTCCTTGGTCTGCATATTATAATTTTGACCTTGGTAATAGACAGTAGGCTAAAAACAGTTGGAAGAAAGAGAGGCAAAGACCCATCACTTTAGTCAAAAAAAAAACTACACCTACCTGTATATGGAGCTGGTACAGCCATTCCTGGTGGGGGTTCTATTGTTATTCCTTCTGGCAGATCATCATTCACCAACATGGCTGTTAAATTCAAATAAATTTCTGTTATAAACCAAGAGAAAACCAAAATATCATTACAATAAAATTAACTGAAATATAATCGATATCCCAAAGGATCATTGTAAAAATGGAGATGAAGACTATTATGCCTTGGTCTTTCATATATGTTAACCTGATAGCACTTCGTACACTAGCTGTAATATCAGAGCTTTCAAACCACTAGATGAAGGATCATTGTGTAGTATCAGGTAGGCAGTATAATATATACTATAAACATATAACCCATTCATTCTTTTGCACTTAAGACCAGTTTAGTTTCAATGCTAGTTCACATACTGATAACTCTGGCATTAAGAAAGTCCCTTGTCCCTACATCCTTCCTCCTTAAATCCACTCCTGGTTGTGCAAGGGTTACAAATCTGATTTTTTGCAGCTAGCTAAATTTTGCTGGTGGAAATTTTTTTAAATAGCAATTTCAATGGCAATTTTCTTCAAATATTTTATTAAAAACAGTGTCAGTCTGACTTCCAATATCCAATATCTTGACCTTGTAAGGCATTGCAATACATCTGTGCAAAATCACTCTCAGTTGCTCATTCCCTGGCCTAAAATCGACATTCTTTGTGTCCAAACTATACAGATAAAGATGACTGGTTGTGTAGTAACTGGCAAAACTTTGTTAGTGCCAGAGTTTTCTACAAGGAAAACATGAAAAATTACTAGAAAATTTTTACTTTCTGAGTGGAAAATTCAAACCCTGCAGTGTCTAGTTGTGTAGTAACTGGCAAAACTTTGTTAGTGCCTGAGTTTTCTACAAAGAAAACATGAAAAATAACTAGAAAATTGTTACTTTGCTAGCGGGAAATCCAAACCCTGCAGTGTCAGTTTGGAGCAGTTTTTACCTGCAGGGGGAAGCTGTTCTGTGGTGATCAGTGATATGTGAGCCCCGTCTTCAGCAATCAGCACGGCCTGCTCCTGTGGAGGCTGCATGACCTCAGGTGTCACTTCAGCCTCGACCGTGCAGCCATCTTGTTTGTGTGTCACAAAATCGGTCAAATCTGTGTACACTTTTTGGCAGATACCACAGATGAGAGTGTCTGTTGGCATCTCGGCAACCTACCTGAAATGTTAAAGGTACCTACAAGTTTATTTGAAAAAAATGTATATTATCTCATGCTATCAGTTCAGTTTTGGCTGAATACAAAAGTTTCCCAAGCGTAACCCCCCCAGCACACAAATGTACTATGCGCAGTTCATGTTTTATACATTATTATGGTTTCTCAGTGTGATTAAACAAAGTCCACACACACGTGTCTGTTTATCATATCAAGACTGCTTGACCTATGGTTCAATCCTTCACATTGCATGACAGCTCTAAAACATGGAGAAATACTGATACACAGGGCCAAGTAACACTGGAACCCCTTTATGGCAAAAGGTGGTGTGTACCATGAATGTAGGATGTTTCAGACACCGACGTTCTGGACTAGGAAATTCCGTACTAGGACATTCCGGACTAGGACATTATGGAGAGGACCTTTTTGCAAGAAAGGACGTTTCAGACAGATCAATATTATTACCAAAAGATGACCTTAAGGCTTTGTTATAATTTTAAGTGTATCAATGTAACCATAGGTACCCATTTGTTCCATGAAATTGATAAACACCCTGACAGAACTTATTAACCTTTAATGGTGATTTTCAGGGAATGAATTATAATATTTGTGCAAAATTATTACTTATTTTATACAATATATTCATATACAGTTTTAAGTTGTTGAAAAATTGGAATGTGCTTATGTGATATTATTAAGGTGTGGACAATGGATGTGCATCATTCTATTGTTTTATAAGTTATGTTAATATATAATTTTAGGAAGTGGATAATGGATACTGTATATGTGAAATTGCTATAAGTATCCATGAATATCATAATCACAGAATTTATAATTTCATAAAATGTGCATTTATATTAGTGCATGATTAATATATTTTTGTAGTTTTCATAGATTTATTAAACACAATGTTCTCTGGTCACTGGTTCACTCTATTCTGTTTTCACAATTTGCTTCCTTACATACACTGCCTGGAAAAATACTGTATCTTTTTGCTAACAAATACCACAAAATAAACCTTAAATTAATCCCAAAATTTTGGAGGCAAATGAATATTATATCATTAAACATATGGGTACATTGATACACTAACAATTAAAATAACAATTTACAAAAGGTCATTTTATGGTAATAATATTGATCTGTCCGAAACGTCCTCCCTTGAAAAAAGGCCTGTCCGTAACATCCTAGTCCGGAATGTCCTTGTCCAGAAACTGCAGAAAGACCTAGTCCCAAACATCCCAGTCCAAAACTTCCGTCCACTGTGTACCACCACTGTCCATGTTTTGCGCCACTGATCTTGTCCTGTAAAAGTTTGTATCCTCCTGTACAGGCCAGAGTGAGCAAATGTTTCAATTTGAAATACTGGCAGATACCATAATATTTAGAAAAAAAAGAAAATATTAATACATACATAAATTATCTTTGGTAGTTAAACAAAATATTGATTTGGGGCTCCATTTAGAATATATATTATAAATTTATATATATATATATATATATATATATATATATATATATTTATATATATATATATATATATATATATATATATATATATATATATATAACAGACATGGGGTAATTACTTGATATATGTAATTGTTTATGATTACAATTACTTTTGGAGTAAATGATAACAATTACAATTATGATTACCACAATAAGTTCATGAAATCAATTAAAACTGAGATTACTTTGTTATTATTTAAAAAAGGTAATCATGGTTACAACCACATTTACTTGCAAATTTAATATTGTCAAAAGGCAAAAAAATAACTGCACACTCTGTCCTTTATTCAAATGCATCAAAGAAAAGAAATTTGTGCAAAACATTGACAGAGTAGTTAGTCTCATCAAGAAATGAAATTGATGAAATAGTCTAAAGGAAATTATTTAGTAATTTACATCAGTTCAAACTCTTGTTGCACTTTATAAACATATTAAGTCTCTCCAATTGGGCATTTGTGAGACAAAAGTGCTCAAGGCAGAAAACTGCTGGCTAGTCATGAACAATCTTTCCATAAGAGCTGATGTAACTGGAATAGTGACAAATATTTATAGTGAATGGTCACTCATCTCAGCTGGGCTTCTCAGACTTTGGCTTAGCTTTTCTCAGGGCCTGTGGAGGTTTTTTTCCTACCTGTATTGATTTGCTCATATACCAATGAGGGGGATGCTTAGTGGTGTTGGTTTGTTCTAGAGCCCTGCATGGGCCAGAACCCGCCCCACAGGCTGTGGGGTCTGCAGCCTGCCCCTTTTGGTGCCTTGCTGGTTGACTTTTTCATGATTTTTCAAGGCAAGGCAGGTATGCCGGGTCTGACTAAATACCCCAGCAGACCCAAACAGACCCCACAGACCCAAACCGACCTATGAATTACCCCAACAGAACTAAGAATGACCGCTACTGAAATTTGTTTCAAAGTAGTCCTTGATAAGATGCATCAAATCTGTAGGTTTGGTGACTGTACCTCCAATTCTTTTCGAGTTATAGCATTATGCTTGATCAAGTCATATGTTAGAGTATACTGATCAAAAGCCTGTTGGGGTAATTTTCTACTTTTTTTATATCATTAGACAATTTGTATACACTCAATAATAAGTTAATTAACCAACTGGTGCGTTGGGGTAATTAACAGGTCTGTTGGGAGTCATTTTTAATGGCTTGGGGTCATTCCTAGTCCCATCGGGATTATTTTCCATTTTTTGTGATTAGACAATTTATATTTACACTCAATAATAAGTTAATATAACCAATAGATCCGGTGGAGTAATAAACAGGTCAGTTAGGGTCCTTGTTCAGGTCTGTTGGGGTATTTAGTCAGACCCCAGGTATGCCTATACTTGTGGCCAGTCTCACATATTACATAACATGGCCCAGAGTAGAGCACCAGCATGATTACCTGTGACCTAATAAAAGCCACTGCATGGGCTGCATCTGATTTTGTCACCAGCTGGATATAGCTTCACATAACCCACAAGGCCTGAGGTGTTCTCATGGAAGTGCTAAAGGTCAATGGCTGGTTTAGAGGACTGCATGGGCAAATGGTATGCTACAGAGAAGCCATGCTCTTTTGATATCTATCTCTGGGCGCACCTCCTGGATCAAGAGCTGGACTCGCTCTGTAGTTCCATACTCTTCCAACTTTTCAGCTAATTAGCTGATCATTACTAAACAGGATTAACCTGACCACCGACTGTCTTTGCAAAATAGGTGTAAATTTTTCAAAACTGTCCTCCAGCTAGTGGCTCTGGACATATATGTACTTCAGAGACATTGATCAACTGATCCCTTTATTCATGAGTTTTGTTAAAATTATATTTCAGTACAGATGTATGTTAATGGAAGAAAAAGGGCTACACCTGTTTATTTTCTCCAATAAAATGTAAAAATGGATTGTTTAAGGTAAGATATGTAGTTATATGCAGTTAAGCCATGTAAGCATAGCTGTTTATGTTTATGTATGGACATTTTATTATAACTTGGTTTAAAATCTTTGCTCATACACTAGTCTTATCATTTTATTCACTCAGGAGGTAACTGGCAGGTGAAAAATACCTGGCTCACTATAACTGCTCATTTTTGCAAAACCAAAAGCACCAGTATAGCTAAGAGCTTTTATACTTTTACTTAAACTTATAGTGAGCACTTCACTGGTCTTTAATAAAGTTATGATGACCATACTAAACATGATAGAAATTAAATTTAGAACACTTAATCAACAAGTCTAGATAATAAGAAAGAATGTAATGTTCAAATGTAGCTGTGCACTTCTAATACAGTTATATTAACTTATAAGATTTTATTTCAGTATCACCATTAGTATAGTATTACACTAAAAAAAGTCAGTGCTGAAGACTTGAGTGAAGACACGCAGGCCAGATCATGTATAGGCCTAAGCCTAAGGACAATGCGAGGGTCGAAATCAATGCCAATGGTGAATAATATGGATGACCAGAATGTGAATTCAGTGTGCGCTACAGAAACACCATGTCTGGGTTTTTGTCTTGAACACGATCAGTATTCCGTCGTCATGATATGCCAAACAGTGACACGTGCGTTTTCAGATGTCTGTTTACAATTTTCTTCACCATGAAAAGTCAGACACGGTTTCCGCAATGCGTCGTCTGACGGTGTCCATGAAACAAACATCAAAGGAGTGTATACACGTATATAGGGCATACATATGCATGAAAAATACAACAGACTCATTTTTACATTTATCATTTAAAATTCAGACTCGTTTTCTGAACTTACGTTTGTAACTGGAAAATAATACGTTGAATGACAGAACTCTCCGAACTACGAAACTGCAAATATGGCGGCCGAAGTCTTCAATATAGTATTGTAGTCGCCACACGGGGGCGCTGAATGCTCAAAGCGTCAATGACACTGCGGGGTGCCACCGCGTCAAGTCCTTGTGCACCGATTGTATCTTATAAACTTGAATACCGTATATATGTATAGGTCCCAAAATCTGATTGTGTTATTTATTATTTATTGAGAATAACGATGACTAGACATTAAGAGTGATATAATATCATTAAGTATTATGTTGCATAGCTATTGTTAAGGACAGTGCAGCAGACAATTTTGGTTCCAGCCGAGACCCAAGTCCAATGCCTTAATAGTACAGGCATTTTACACGAAATAAGTGGTAAACCTCACACAAATTGCAACAAAAGCAAAATCACCTGATTTTGATTCCTTAATATGGCCTTAATGTCAGAAAAAAAGGTCCTAAGCATTTGTGTGGGGGGAAGTTTGAAAATCGTCAAATTTGACAAAGCAGAAATACCTTTTAGTAGGCATATTTTTCCATACATCAGCGTTCAAACGGTGTTGTATAACCACTACAAGCTCCGTACCAAACCAGGAGCACTTTATGTCTGATACAGATACATGTTGTAGGCCTAAGCCATTTTCATCTCAGTTAATTTCGAGGATATGGGAGATTTTTGTTTTAACCCAGTCTAGTCCTCGTGAAATACTAGTATTGGTGCCTTCTTTATATAGAATGTTTTATATGCAGGATCATAAGATAAGGGGGTTAGAGTATCGGATTCCCAAATTTGTAAAATAATACCCACCCCTACTTATTGTCATTTCCTACAATTTTCAGAGTGATCATTAGTTATACAAAGGGCGTTCGAACATATCGTATTAATTGCAATGCCTATTTTGAGTTCAGCCGGTAAGTTGTTTTGAAATATAATGAACGGGGATTTTCAAAACATGGGCATGAGGAACAAATCGGGGTCTTTCAAGGTTTGGTCACGCTAAATAACACATTCACGCTGTTTTTAAATTTGTACCTACCCGTATAGACCACGGACAAAATTGCCATTGATCAAAACTTGAACCGTCACCGAGGTTATTTTTATTATTTAACTTCATTCATTTGCATTTCTCAAGAATCATCCAAAGGATTGTTCTTTATTTCGTAAGCTTATCTATCTTGGTATAGTTTTACCCATTGTGAAAGATTCCTTGCGCCACATACAATTTCTTTCTTAATGGAATTTTACTTGTTCAAGATTCGTATGTATGGCTTCGGATTGTTGTGAAATTTGCAGTGCATAATGATAATTGATAATTTTATCGCTCCAATTAGACAGCTAGGTGGCACCAACAGCATATTACTTTGATTATTCTCTCTCTCTCTCTCTCTCTCTCTCTCTCTCTCTCTCTCTCTCTCTCTCTCTCCTGTACACGTAAACGATGTCATTTGACAGAGACCAGGCAGACCTTTAGATCTGTTTGTGTATACATTCTTACTACACCCAACACATGGGAAAAAGATTCTGCTATAACCCAACCTGCTGGCTAATCTCCCGTCATTACTCTCGAATTTGTGATCCAATTCAAGCAGGTCTCTAGAGGGTTATATATGACTGACAGATAAGTCGCGCGAGACGAAGAAAATGACGGAGGTTATCTCAGAGATTGGATTTTTACTTAGGTTTGAATATTCTCATGTATTTTATAATGTTAATTCATCACTCTTAATATTTTGTTACGAATTTCTGCAATGTACACCGATATCGTTGCAATGTGATGGGTGGTCTTCGCAGTATATACCGTATCACTGGCTTTATGACTCGAAGTAGGCCCTGACATTCCAATTTATCTGTCCATTGCTGCTGATGAGACAGATGTGAATCTGTGTAAGAAAAAGGAACTTGCAATGCACAACTAATACTTAGGCCTAATTAAATGGACAGATATCAAACACTTATCAAACAAAACATTTTATTTATACAGTAAATTCAAAATATTATATTATACGTTTTATATAATATGTCTCTTGTAATGGTTACTTAGTCACTTGCATTAACATTGCGGACAGTGCCAGATTAAATCAAGTGGATGTCCTGAGCTAGGAAACCTTAGGACATCATATTATGGCAAACTAAACCTAATTCTCCCCAATGCCAAATAAATGAAAGAAGTATATTGCTAAAATCTTATAACTGATAAAAATTTAATAAAAATAATTCATTTTACAAATACTTTCTCCAAACATGGATGGCGGATTAAAATGGCATATTGACCACAATGTATATGGAATTTACTAAAACGTTTCCTTCTTTAAAGTTTTCGTTAAATCATGGTTTTATTTAACCACGTATGAAAATTTAAATGTGACCTATTCTTCTGGTATGACCAGAAAGATGCAGAGACAGTTTCAACCAATTTTGAATATAAAAGGGTTACAAATTTCACTGATTAGGCGTCTCCCGACAGTTTCAAAATTTCATCGATGCAGGTAGAGAAATATTCATTTTTGTATTTCGTATTGAGTGTAAATATTGGTTTTGCTTCAGGGTAGCTTAAAAACTATGCTAGGCGCATTTAAATGCAAATGTGTTAAATAAATAAAAGATAAATGCGATAAAATATGAACAAACTTTAATCAAATTTTCTTCCACAAACGCGATTACGAACGCATGCACTTAAACTCCTGATCTTGCCACCGGATATCACGCGATATGTATTTTTTTTTATGATGATTAACTTTAACCTTGGAGCTGCTGAAACGAATCATGCTAGAATATAGAATAAAAATATTAATGTAATTATTATTATGAGAAAGCACTTAAGAACTGCAAGTGCATATATATAGGTACAGGTACGGACCTAAAAGTAAATGGCTTGTAGTAGACAAAGGGCATATAATCAACTTGAATGAATCTAAATCCATACCTTAATGTTAACTATTTTTTAAATTTCAATAAAATCAACATAACAGAAAGTTCCAATTATGAAGATAAAGATCACTGGTCACCACAAGCACGAAGACTTATTTTTATAAGCTGCCCATTGTTTTTTTTTGTGTCTTAAATGTTCTGAACAAATGTAACGTATCATCTTAAAATATATGAACAAGTATGAGTATTCACTTGATAAAGTATATGTTTTATTATAATTTAAGATATTAGCCAGTCCAATGAAGCCTTTTTGAGGTGTATATAGGTCTGTCCAACAGTGTCTTTTCTACTGTAAAAAAAAACTTTTTTGTAGCAGATGAAGAGTAAACTTCCGGTCACGGGCTAAACAAAGGGCGATCTCTGTTGGCCAGGTCTCTCATGGTGATCCCTTGGGAGTATACCAATGCATCTCTGCGGCGGTGAATTGATGGAGTTCACGTGCCATACATTTGCATAGTGCAGAGTATACAGATTCTGCAAACAATGCTTATACATGGCATCTCCAATAGATAGCCAAGGCGTATCGATACAAATATTGCCGTAAGCATGATGATCGGGCGTTTGTTGGTAAGGCACATTTGAACTTACGTTAACCGTGGGTCCAGTTGAGATTTTACCCGCACAGACATTGTAAGAATCAGTTTTCTTCTTCTCTGGTTTCAGTATATTGGCAATACTGAACGGTAAATGTTCCAGTGAATTGCGGGGGTTTGGGTCTGCTTGTTTTGATCCCTTTGCTTCCGAATCTCTGAAACTGCTCTCACCTTGAGACTGCGCACGACCGGAACAGATGTCAATTTTTATTCTGTCGATACGTTTGCGGCGGCGTCTGAAAACCCCATCAGCAAAAGTGTACTCACTGTTTGGATTGACAGTCCAGTAATTGTCCTTGCCCCACGGGCGCTTAGGATCACGAAGAATTTTTATGAAACATTCGTTTAGTGACAAATTGTGACGTATTGAATTCCTCCAGCCGTTGTAATTTCCACGGAAAAACTCAAAATTTTCCATCAAGTAGTCGTTGATCTCCGACAACGTGCGGCGCTGAGTGGGCGAGTCCCGGATTGCCATGGCTATCAAAGCAATGTAAGAAAATGGTGGTTTCTTGTGCCGCTGGTACGTTCGAGGTCGCTTCAGTTTGACGAAACCCCGACGTTTCTTTGAATCCTCTTTTTCCTCAGTTAAGTCCATGATATCTACATCTGAATTATGATCATCTGCTTCTGAGCAAATTTCAACATCAATGTGTTCTCCGTCACTTTCTGTTTTCACATGTTTCACATGTTCCATTTTAGCAGAGGACTGTAGTAAAAAAAAAGTAAATCTTTACTTTTTCTAGCTTAAATTCTTTTTAATATTCGAAGATTATTTTTTAGTTCAACAAATAGTCCTGCTTAGTTTCTGTGAAGAGAACTTCGATTGAATCGCCACTGACAGGCAGGTTCGTTTTAGAAACAGATAAGCCAGTTGACACTTTCAGTGACGCGTCATTTAGTCGTGTGATCGCTTCTTCAGTAAGTTACATGTTTATATGAACGATTATCAGTCTGCAGAAGAGTTTACATACAGAACGCATTATGGAGATATCAAGGGGCCTTCTGTATTTGCTGACCACTTGTGGCGTGTAGCTGTGGACGTGATCCTATTGCCAAAGAATAACCTCTTGCGTGAAGATAATGTGAGTTAGGTACTAAAAACGTGAACGCGCAATCTGTGTTCTATTGCAGGTGAGGAGGGGCGGCCCCGGAGTAGTGTCCCTGAACACCGACACTCGACCAAGCGCATCCCTGGTGTGAGTTCGAGAGGGGAGTTTCGCTTAAAACAACTCAAGAGGCCGCTTTCCGACCGTTAAAAAGTATTTGAAACTATATAAATAGATCAAGTTGCCATTCCAAGCAGAACCACGCAGTTATGATCAATGACACACGAAGATTTCAAATGTCGATACAGTGCGAACTCGTTGAAGCATTTACTCTTCCCTTTGTACTGACACGCAAATCAGCAGGGGTTCGTCCGTATATAAATCGTTTCAGATGTTTATATAACTTTAGAGATACTTGGGCTATATATAGTCCTGACACCTTAAAGGTCATTTTTTTTAAGTTAAATGCGGTTGGGAAATCATTACAAGTGATTGGTGTATACTGTTGTCGTGTTATTCGGACCAATGATTTCAGACAAAGGTAAAGAGGTTATAAATATTTATTGCAAAATTTATGATATTAGGATATAATATAATAATTAAATACTAACTATGACAATATTACATAATATGATAAAATAAAATAAATCTTATGTTATATTATGTGTAAGGTTACTGATAAAATGATAATATAATATATATTTGTTAAGACAGACCAACCCGTACAATCAAGACCAATTTTCTTGGTCCAGAATATATGATTCTGGTAACGTTGAATTTCACAAATACGAAAACCCCTAAATTACGACACTTTGGTCAGTCCCCAAGCTGGATCCTAATTGACGGGTTCCACTTCATATATATATATCTTGTAATTCGATCTTATTGGATCTTATTGGATCAAGTTAGAGCTATCGAACACTGACGGATCCCCAAGACGGATAACGTCGGGGCATGGAGGTCAAGAGCCGCTACAAGAGCTCCATGTCTCACCCTGATGATCTGTGTCCCTAAAAGAGGGCAAAAATGTGAGTCCCAATTGCATAAACTGTGGCTGAACTTTTGTTCGCGAGGATAAAAATTCGCGAAAAATAAAATTTGCGTGTTTAAAAACGCCGCATCTAAACAGGGGAACAGTTATTTATACTTTATAGCCTCATTTTAATATTATGTTTATTACTGAAAGGGACAGACTGATAAAAACTAATAATGGACTTTCATGTTAACCAGTAACCAAAGATTTACATTTTAAATAATATATTTTATATTATTTGCCAATAATGAATTAGCATTTCCACTAGATCGATATCTTCCTAGGTCAAATTGTTAAGGTTTTCTAAGCATATTAATAATAATGGATATAATCTTTCTATATATACCGAATGGTGAAATTCCCGAAAATCTAACCCCTCGAATATGAAGTCAGTACGGTACATTTCAATGATGAAGTCGAGTCCATAACGTCCGCGTCCGAATGCAATACAAGCCCAAGTCCCAGTGGCGGATCCATAAAATCGAGAACAGGGGGGCGCTAATATTGGGTTAGTAACCTATAAATTTTAGGTTCTTAAAATTTTGTTGTGTCAATTATATATATATATATATATATATATATATATATATATATATATATATATTATAATAATAATAATAAGAAGAAATATTTTCATATTTCATCTTTTTGTTACCATGTTTTCCTTAAAGGTAATTATAGGTATATGGGTGAGGTTATAGGAGAGGGTGTCCTCCTCCCATATTGGGAATTTTTTTTTAAATATGCAATGTAAAGAGGACAGTTTGAGACACGTGTCGCATAAAATATGAAGATTTTCATATGGAGATTGGGGTATAATATGTGGCCGACTTTATATCTTTCAAAATAAGGATATTAATTGGAAAGTAAAATGTTGCTTTCAATGGTAAAAATGTGCATGTTTATAACTTGCCAAATATCATCATCTTTTAAAAGTGGTAAAATGATTGTAAAATGTTCAAGTAGTATGTCAAACTTTTCACAGGTCGTGATCACTCACAGGCGAATACAAATTTTTAGGGGGGGGGGGGGGTCCTCGGTGTTATGACCCAGGAGAGTGTAACAACAGAAAGACCAAGAAATATTCGGATGTTGTCTTGTTATGGACTCAATCACAATAAAAGCTTTCATTAATATTCCCAACTTATGAACTGGAAATTAATAAACTGTAGATAATTTAATAATCTAATTGCTTTACTAATCTCATTGATAAAATATAATCAATACTATATATATACTATATACATGTATATATATATATATATACATATATATATATATATATATATATATATATATATATATTATGGACTCAATCACAATTAAAGCTTTTCATTAATATCCTCAACTTATGAACTGGAAAGTAATAAACTGTAGAAATTTAAAAAAATAATTGCTTTAATAATCTCATTGATAAAATATAATAAATACTATATATATATATATATATATATATATATATATATATATATATATATGTACATGCTAAAAATACATCAGTGACTAATGTCTGAAATATTACAATTATGTGTAGTTATTACAGAAAAATAAAAAAAAAATAACAACTCATACCACCTGAAATATATGGTGGGCACTCTAGTAATGAGTGATTGACAAAAATTCATTTAATAGTATTTTCTCGTTAGCATTAAAGTATAGGGTTTCATGCAGTCACTGACGATAAACTTTAAAACTTTAAAATAGCAAAAATCCTTTATATTTTCCATTCACAACTGCACAAATATAATTTAAACCCTGATATATTTATATATATATATATATATATATATATATATATATATATATATATATCAGAGAAAATAGTTTGTATTATATTAATTATTCAATCATTATTATAACTCATATAACACATTTCGATAAGTTTATATAAATAGTTATAATATTCATAATAATGAGACTCTGTGCATGAACAAAACGATTTCAACAGTCTACAATGTCACATGCCTTCAAATATTCAATGAATCTTCATCTTAAGGGGATGAATGTATGGGGTGTGGGTAATTACATTATTGTCACAAATAGTTTTATCTGGTGCTTGCCAATGTGTTTAAATCTCCAAGCACGCCTCATATTAAGTACATTATCAACATATGTCTCCTGGACGGCTGTGTTTAAACAAATGGATGATAGCATTCTGCGTGTACAGAATAAACCTCTCCTGTTTTCCTTTATTGAAAGTTCAACTCAAGTGGCATAAGTGAGAGTGTAAAAAGTATGCAAACATTCACCCCAGGTGCACTCTGTGTGGATCGCACTTAAGTGATTACTGATCTCATCAGTACGAAGATAGATGCATCATGCATGTGGGATCGAATCTATAAATAGATAAAACCCGTGATGGAAAATCTATGTAAAGACATTTCGCTCTCTCTCTCTCTTTCTCTCTCTCTCTCTCTCTCTCTCTCAATAATGCCATTTCATTTTTTATCGTAGCATAACAGTTTATTCCAAATAGTTGGTCTTTTAATTCAAAATTTATAAAACATATGTAAACAGAGGTCGTAATAACGCCTTTCGACCTGTCTCATATAGGCAAACACGAGTACGGAAAAGCATTTTTTATGCTTTACCCATCCATTGGAAAGGTGGACACCACGATGTTTTCCACATTGTTATCTGACAAGTAGTAACGAACATGACAAAAAAAACGAAATATATTACAGGTGGTGTTCCACTGACTCCCTGTTTCTGCTATATATTTTCTATAAAATCAAGTGACCCATGGGTCTTGACGCTCAACCGACTGACATGTTGACAAAATGTCCTTGCACTCAACTAGTTAAGATAATGTAGGTGGCAACATCTTTCATGCATATTAGCTTAAGTTCACCAGGACCCATATGCACACCAAATTTGATGACAATCCAACCACCCTTTCCTGATGAATCCTACAATTTGAGTGTATTTTGCATTATTTCTCGGGTGCTCGAACATACCCCAAAACTCTGGGAATATAGGTCACAGTGACCAAATTTCAGGTTTACGGGGAGAACTTTTCAGGAACTCTCAGGATGTCAAGTTAGAAGATTCTGGGTCCAATGGTTATTATTTGTGACCTCCCTCGGTATCAAATTTTCAATTGTTCTTGGGGGTGTTTATAAGCTCCATAGCTCAGAGAATATGGGTAACAGAGACCTAATTTCAGGTTTCCAAGAATGTTTCTCACGGACCTCCTTTGTTAAGTTAGAATATTCTAGGACCAACGGTTAGGATTTGTGCCCTGTAAACAGGTGATCGCATCCTTAAAGGTAAAAAAATGGAGAAAAAAATGTGTTCAAATTCGAAAAAGTCAAGGTTGCTGACACACACTGATGAAACACTCCATGATGAATATGCATCCAAAGAATCACAGTGATTAATGCATTGGTTGTTAAGATACTTGTACTTTTGTATCAGATTTTTAGTTTTTCTGGGGGGTACTTCTGAGCCCCATTGCTCGGACAATATAGGTGACAGAGACCCTATTTCAAGGAGACTTTTTATGGGCCTCCATGCATGTCAAGATACAAGATTCTAGGTCCAATATTAATGATTTATGCTCTGTTAACAGATGATCGCATCTTTAAAGGTCTAAATAATAGAGAAAAAATAGAGAAAAAAATTGTAAAAAACAGGTTGCGCCACCAGTCTGCAGAAAATGATGAATCACTCCATGATCAATATCCATGCAAAGAATAATGGTGATCAATGCATTAGTTGTTCAGATACTTGAGCTTTTGTATCAAATTTTCCATTATTCTGGGGGGGGGGGGGACTTCGGCGCCCAATAGTTCGAACAGAGACCTAATTTTAGGTTTCCAAGGAGATCTTTCATGGACCTCTCTGGTTGTCAAGTCAGAAGATTGCAGGTTCAGGACACGCACTAAAATAACCTCAGTCAATTATTTCGGATTAGTTTTGCTAAAGCCTTGAATGATGATAAGAATAAAAAACAATTAAGGGACCCATGGGTCACGTCGCTCAACTGAATTTTGGAAAATATTAGTAACTGCAAAATATTTTTATTTCTTGTTGTTTTTCATGTATATTACCATTTTATTTACCAAAGCTAAGAGAAAATGGCTCAGCTAAAATGAAACTCTGTAAATTATAGAATAATGGACATGAGCTAAAGCATATGGACTGTGTAATAAATGAAACCTTTGGCCTGAAACTATTTAGGGGGAAAATTGGCCTACGGTAAGTGTCATATCAAAGTACCATTTCATAAACAAATAATGTGTAAAGGTAATTAAGTTTTCAAAAGTTAAATATATGGCCATATGAGTTGAAAATTAATCCCACAAAGTTTGACCAATATTCCTAATTTTAAAACTAAGTTTAACAGTGTTATTCACACCTAGGCACCGCCATCTTTAAGAGATATGAATGAAATGCTACCAAGTATTTATTGACTTGACTTGACGAAATTTACGCTCGTCGAGCAGCTACAGGTTGCTGAGGTCAAGACCTCACCCCTGTGCGCTCCTAAAGCATGTTCTCTGAGTCAACAGACGCAATGCCACACCAAGCCAAGCAAAGAGCCGCGAGAGATCGCTGCCGAACATCCCGAACCGGTGACCTTCCAGGAAAGCTACAGCATCCACAGCCCCAAAGGCAGAAGCAAACTACATTCCCTCCACCGATCCCAGCAGCGGAGACCCAGCCATGCTATTCGAGGGCCGACCCGATCTTGTGAACGACGGTGTTTCGATACGGATCGCCTTTATACTTGCAGTTTCGGCCATTTGGACCGTATTAACCATTTTGCCAAGTTTTAGCAAGTTGTTTCGTCATCAGCAAGCCGACTGCCCATTGTGCTGTGATGTTTTCAGATTTAACATTGCTTGACTTATTAATTAAAAATTGCAAAGGTATGTGCTTGAATTTTGATGATATGAGGCTTTTACATAATAATATTTTTTTTCAATATAATAGTCGTATTTGTTGTATGTTTGTTGCCTCGTGCAAGGTGTTTTTGCATTCTGTTGTATGTCTTGAGCGGTGATGAGAATACAACTTTGTGCTTGTAGGGATAGTCTGTCATCGAAATATGTAACTACGCTTCGCATATCCTTGTGAGGACCCCCGTCTGTGCACGTTGTTATTCACTGCATATTTTAGTGTGGGGGCAAAAAGAAAATATGGTATGATGCGTGTGTGTATTGTATGCAGTGGGTATGTAGAGAAATCCAGACCTCTTGACTTGGTTGATGTAGTACCTGGAATACACTAGACTGAGAATTATGTGCAAGTATAGTACTATATAGTGCTGTGCTTGTGTTGTGATTCTAGGCGGGGCGGTGGTGGTCTGGTATTACCACTCAGCCTCTATTGTGCAGCTTGAATTAATTTCTTGGTTTTATTTTTATATATTTTTTTATTTTATTTTTTTCTTTCTATTTCCACTCTATTCGCTAAAATCTATTGAGTATTTATATACGTGGTGGGGGGGGGGGAATTTTCTTTTCTTTCCTCTCTGGCCCGGTTGTATTACTGGTACCAAGTATTTATATCTTCTTAAATCTTGTCAGTTAGCACTTACATTAGGTCCTAATATTTAATCACATTTGAATATTAGGATTAAATTCCTGAACATTTTTTACTTAAAAAAATCAAAATTGTCCAAGTCTCAACAAAAAGAATTTATTTAACATTAAAATTATAAGATTCGTCTTGTTTATTAGTCCTGTGTATTGAAGGGGTAGGTGGGGAGGGGTCTCTGTTGTTACTGTTCGTCGCTGAAAAAATGTGAAATTATAAGATTCATCTTGTTAAGAGTACAGGTCTGTCAACAGAATGGAGGAGAGAGAGAGCGAGAAAAAATACAGGTAGTGCCACCAGTCTGCAGGAACTGATGAAACACTCCATGATCAATATGCATATAAGGAATCATGGAAATCAATGCATAAGTTATTCATATACTGGAGCTTTTGTATCACATTTTTATTTATTCGGGGGGGGGGGGGGTTAGAGACCCTTTTCATGGACCTCCCTAGATGTCAAGATACCAGATTCTAGGTCAAGGGGTTACTATTTGTGCCCTCTTACAATATGAGGCTTTATTGGAAGGTCTCAAAAATAGAGAAAAAAAATGTGTAAAAATTCGAAAAAATACAGGTCGTGCCACCAGTCTGCAGACTGATGATTTTATCCATTATCAATATGCATGCAAAAAGTCATGGCCATCAGTGCATTAGTTATTCAGATACTGGAGCATTTGTATTAACTTTTTAATTAATCTGAAGGGTACTTACGAGCCCCATAGCTCGGAGGATATGGGTAACAGAGACCTAATTTCAGGTTTCCAAGGAGACTTTTCATGGGTCTCCCTTGATGTCAAGTTAGAAGATTCCAGATCCATGTTACGATTTGTGCCCTGTCAACAGATGACAGCTTCTTCGAAAGTCTCAAAAATCGAGAAAAAAAAATTCGTAAAAATTGGAAAAAAATACAGGTGGCGCCACAAGTTTGCAGGAACTGATGGAACACTCCATGCTCAATGTTCATGCAGAGAATCATGGTGATCAATGCAGTAGTTAATCAGCTACTTGACCTTTTGTATCAATGTTTTATTATTCTGGGGGTACTTTTTAGACCCATAGCTCAAAGAATAATTTCAGAGAGACCTAATTTCAGGTTTCCTAGGAGATTTTTTATGGATCTCTCAGGATGTCAAGTTGGTCCAGCGGTTACGATTTGTGTCCTGTTAACGGCCGGACGGACAGACGGACGGACGACGGACGAAGAGTGATCGCTATAGCTCAGATGACTTTCAGTCAGCTGAGCTAAAAAAACGTGCAATGGTAAAAGTTGGTCAAAATTTAAGGTTCCAATTTTTTTAATTTTGCTAATATTTTAAATATTAAAAAGATATTGATCTAATTTTGGGTATACAATTTAATTTTGATTAATTAAAGTTATATTACCGGAAAAAAGTCCTTTGTGTTAAAAGAGTTGAAAAATGTTTTGTGTTAAGTGATCAAATATCTTTCCTGATTTTTTACAAAATGCATTATGTTTGAGCCCATAACTTTTTTTAAATTATAGAATACAGACGTAATTTCTGGCATGTACATAGGAACTATATAGAGGAATATTTATAGTAAATATGAGGAAAAACAGATGAGTGGTTTTGATATTAGGCAGTCCTGAAGTGTGAATAGGTTTTTTAATTTAAAAAATTGAGGTTTTCCTTAATTTCTCAAAGGAACAATGTCGCAAAGACCCTGTTTTCGGCTTGGTAGGAGATCCTGAAGACATCAAACATTATGCCGAATTTTGGATTCCTAGGTCTTACGGTTTCGAAACGTCCCACATCTACGGACGGACGGATGGACAGACGGACGGACGACGGACAGTGGACCTAGACTATAGCTCAGATGACTTATAGTCAGCTGAGCTAAAAATTATGACACGTGTGTCTAATCTAATATTGTCATTATAAAAATACTACATAACTATAACGGGAGCTATGGTACCAATCTAAATAAGAAAGTATTACGATTAATACCTAAACGGACTTGTGAACACGCGCTTCTGTTAAACCGCTAAGGTTAGTTAGCATTTATTATAATGCGTTGGTTCTCTGGATGTGGGTTGTTATTCTTGGTAGACTGAGAGTTTATTCTTTCTGTTTTATGTGACGTTCCGATTACCCGATATGCTTTCAGAGTTTAAAAGAAGCCCATTCCTTTACTGGACATATAAGGTATACATAAAATAAAGTGTTCTCTGCTGGAAATATATAAGTATCTGCTTAGATTTCGTTCTGTAACCTTGCGAATATGCAGAGTAGAAATGAACTTGTAGCGGGCGCGATCAGGGTAGCGAATTAAAGAAAACATTAATATAGAGTACCGCACTGCCATCATACATCTTCCTGGGAGCCAGGTATCTTTTATCGTTTGAGCCTCCTGGCCTTTTATACCATGAATTTAGAACAGGTGCGCATGTGATGAGGCCGAAATCATAACGGCCAAAACAGTCCACTGTTACAAAAGTAAACAGTTCACAACAAAAAAACATCTTACATGGCTTATCAACAAGAACGTCAAAAATCGCAATTGATTTAAAATGAGCAATAGGTTTCCCCTATTTGATTGCAAGTTTTTCACACGCACAATATCATACCTTCGGCCACGCGAACATAATTCATCTTACTTATAAGGAATGTGCGTGTAAGGAAAATAATTAAACATTCCAAGTGTTTTAATATGGATGTAGTTAATATTTTGGTCCGTTTGTTCACCCGTCGTCCAGCATTTTAATAGAACACTACAAACGGGTTCCTATATCTGGCTGAGAAAATCAGAACTATTAAGACCGCTGAGAACATATTGCCAGGAGGAATATATAAACGTTGGCGGAGACAGCCTCCCTGTGAAACTGATATTGATTTGTCTAAAAGACTCTGGTTATTAATATGATTTATTTATTAATACAAATTATTCCCTGCACATTCCCACAAACGACCAACTCCGCCCGGAAGGTATCATGCTTTACCCTTATAGTTGGTTGGGTTATCTCTTAGCAATTTTTTATGAAATTTTATGGAGGATAAGGGTTACACCCAAAGAAAAATCTCATATTTTGGAGGTAATCTGGGGTACCGTAATATATTATAAATTTCAAGGATTTATGTACCATTGTCACCCGGGGCGATTCCTTTGTCCACGGAGAGACCGTTCCATTCACAGCTCTTCTCAAGCAACTGGTCAAATGAACCCGTGTGACTGAAGCGTGACACTATAGTTCAGTACATGAAAGGTTGATCAGGGGGTCTTGGTGGAGCTATTCAGGAAGTCTTACGATTACAACTCATATTTTTTTTTATTGCCTAGGCGCCAACTGCCGAGTCTTCATTAAAATCGTATACACGCGAGAGGCCTGGTAATTTGAACACCTTGAAAACTGAATTGAAGTAAAGAGAACCGATATAACACGCATTCTGATGAGAAAACCGGACACTCCGCCCTTGGTGCTGAGACCATCTAATACTTATAAAAGGAATTTGTTCGCAATGTTCTCTAAAACCGCGTTGTGTACAATATTCTACCATACATCATTTTAAAGGTTATTATCCCCGCAGTGACATAGGCGATATGAAAATAAATAAATTTTAATATACATATAATTTTTACATATACATATATATTTTTATGTGATTTTACCGTTTTTTTACCGAGCACAGCCGAACTGCCTTCGGCAATCACCGGAATGCGTGCATCGAGGTCACTTAACCTCTAACATTAAGGACTACTGTTCATATGAATAACGCTTGCTTTCAGTGAGGGATTTGACCCACGTGCGTGGTCAGTAAAAGAGAAAAACACATGTTTCTCGCTTTATAAAATGGAGAGTTCAACCCAGGAGGATTAATGACAAAATCTAACTCAAGGTCCAAATTTTAGGAACAGGGCTGGGGTGGTTTCGGCGGTTTCAGGCCTGAAAATTTGTCTGATACGATGAAAAAATGTTGCGGTGGCTGAAAATGGGATACGGACCCACTGCATGGAGTCCCGCTGGGTCCGCTTCTGCTACTTACAATGTATGCATATTTCTCTTTCTTTCTTCAGGAACAGTTTCCTTGCAACGTACATTTAATTAATCTTTCAAGTGTTCTTCACATTAACCTATTTTTTATACGTCCGACGATAGAAACCAGTCAAATATCAACAAAACACTGTATGCCTTCGCGTCTCATTCCGGTTCGCAATGTAAACCATTACTGACCAGGTATTCAAGGTAAACATACCGGGATATGATTTTTGCCACGAGCACAGCGCCACAAAATAACAGTAAAACATTATTTGTACATATCGTATTCCGAGAGTATCCCACTAAAAATCTATATTTTCTTTTAACTTTTATAATGAAAAAATGAGCCAACATTCCATATCTCAGTAAATATACCTCCCAAACCGCGGTAAAAACCCGGTATACCGGGTTTATCAGCTAGTAGTTCACTGTTCCGACAGCAAGTTCATTCGCTCTCTCTCCGATACCGTAACCGAAGTTAAACCGTGGCATTTTGGATCACATTTAGGTGTAAAACTTGACTAAACTTGCCTGACATTCAGCATAAACGTTAATTCTCAAGTAGGTAAAATTTTCCAAATGGAAATAAATTATATACTTTATATTTCATATATCCAGTTATGTAATTATTGCTTAAATTAATTTCATGTTATGTTCCAACTTACATGTGTCTTCTATATATACATATACGGTATGCGTAAAGGCGATAAACGTGGTAAAGCTTGTGAAGTGAGTCTTGCCGCTGAGCACTTTATTCATGTTAGTAAACATATTTGTGTATACCTATCCCTTCTATTTACGGTTTATTTTGCTTTAAGGCAATTTGCATGATACGTTTATGCATTATGTATTTTGATTAAAGTTAAGTCTGGTGACTGCTGCGAAAAGAGTTACTACAGGCCGACAGCGCTAGTTACTGCCGGCTCAAAACTTTTGAAATAACTTTGCTTGAATGTATTGACCTCAATCTGGTAATGTATGATTATCAATTTGGCTTAAAAATGCCCACTCTACTGATATGTATAAGAACCCTGAAAAGTGTCATTCAGTACTAAAGAGATCACAAAGTGTTCAGTCTTCACTTGTTTTACAGATGCTTCTAGAGCCTTTAATAGATCACTAGATACTATTTTACAGGCTAATCACTCGTGGTGTGCCTCTTGTTGTGGTTCGTATTTTATTATATTGGTATCGGAACCGTGAATGTATAAAATGGGGTTACACTTCTTCCAAATTCTTTAATATTTCGGATAGGGTAAGACAATCGGGAATATTGTCTACTAAGTATTTGCGTTATATATAGACTCCCCGTTTGCGAAAGTTTGCTTTGTAATGTGGCTGTTATGACAATGAGGTAAGTATGAAGCGTTTACTTTACCCTGATTATATTTGTGTCATTTGTCTTTAATATTTACAGTTTATAGGTGTGTTGTAAAAATTAGGGCCTGTCGAAATTTCTCCTCAAGAATGATCTGAGTATGAATATTAACTTAAAATAAAAGGATGTATATTATTGAAAGCAAATGTCCGAGTCACTAGAATGAAATATGGTCCATTCATAAATGACTTACTTGCGTAAATATAAGGGATTTCCTGGCGTGATGAAGTTGCGATATATCTGATTTATATTTTGAAATTTATTATAACTTTTTTTCAGGTAAGAAAGTTTTCCATTTTTTTCCCTGCTATTTATAAATATATTCAGCTCTTTTTTTTCCCTTTTTTTGTGGAGGTAACCGCCTCCATTTTTTTTATGTTTACTTAACTACATATATGTACATCTGCAAAATTCCATTCCGGTTTCGGACTACGTGACAGGGCAGTATCACAGGCTTCCTCTCAATTTATATCCTGGCGTTAACCAGGCCCGGTGACTACTGCACCTACGGTCCTTGGGTGTGTAATCGTCCCCATTGCCCTGAAAGGCGCACGCGTTTGTGAGTGAAACACGGCCGTTAGGCACGGCTATCCCATTAAGCCTGCAGAGCGCTCAACCTGGGTGCGGACCGACCGTGAAAAATCTCCCCGCCTCGGCTGAGATTCGAACTCACGATCTCCCGGCCTTGAATCCTGCGCTCTACCCCTGAGCCACAGAAGCCGGAGGATCTCTATGTTAAAGATGTTTTCCAGAGCCGACTTCTTGGATTATCTGACTTGACAACTGCACCTTCAACTCGTACAAGTTCAATGTTTCCCGTACAGTGATCATTAATAATGATCATTGTCTTATTCTAGTCTCCAGGGTTTCTCCTCTTATATGTAAGTTATCAATGTGATGTTAAAATCTGTCTAGAAGCTTTTTCCATACAGCTTCAAGCGTTACCTTGGTCATAAATTGTCATTTTCATGTTGCTAGGCGACGTGATGGCCACGTGATAGTTGATTAGCTGAATGCCGCTCCGCTCGGTCTTCTCCCTGTGTTTACTGACTTTAACTAACTTTCTCGCTTGTTTTCTTGTCACAGTTAAAGACCCCTTAAGTACTTGACTTAACTCTGCAAGTTTATATTTGGAAGTTCAGCACCTAGATAGTGTGTAGCGAGTTAATTTGTCCCCTCCCCACATTCGCTCTTTTGTTACATAATTCACGTGACCGGAACTATCTATATTTATCTCAATGCGCCTAGTCCATCAGGCTTACATTCTTAGATGTTTGTGTGTCTTATAGTCAACGCATTAATATCTCGCTTAATCCTGCAAATACGATGCATATGGTATTCAAACCCCAAAAAGTGTAAATTTAACTCGTCCTAGTGTTAGTTTTGTTGACATACCAATTGAAAATGGCAATGCTTTTGACTGACCTATAATAATCAGATGACGTGGGCATATACATTTTATTTTCTTAAGGGAATATTTAATTGGAATTTCTAGATGAGTTGAGTTAGCCTGGCTAAACCTTCAAAGAACTCCTTGCCGCTTCTGCGTATGTTGGGAACAGGATTGATGACGAAGCCACCCTCTTGTGCTGATGCAGGACGCAGCTCTGCGCCATAAGCGTAGGGAATACCCTGCAGTTTTGCCCAGTCCATCGCAGAGCCTGACCCATAACCTGTTTAGATATATTTAATCGTTTAATGAGTTTAAAACAACATTATTATCGTAGTTCAAAGACTGGCCAAGTTTTTTTTAAATGAATTATGTATGGTTATGTGTTTCTGTATATATGTGTATGTACAAGCGATGAATTAAATGACAGGAAAAAAAGACCAAAGACCGGAAAAAATTTTGCTGGTACATATATATACATGCATTACTAAGTGGTACTGAGCTGCAATAATTTGGTATCATGTATCATGCATGGCGTTTTAAACTTGGATTATATGCACAATCAACAAAACCCCTCTCTCCTTTCCCAAGGCGCGGATCCAGGATTTTTGCAGGGGGGGGGGGGGGGGGGGGTCAACGGGAGTAACTGAAAGGGTCTGAATAAAGTCCGCGGGGACATGATAGGGGTTCTGAGATTCCAATAAAGTAGAAAAAATATGGGTTTCTATTAAATATAGACAAAAGAGTAAAGTGCAAGAATGTGCCTTTTTTGTACTATTTCTTCTACAATAAAATGATAAGAAATCAACTTACCTGTCATGGTTTAAACTGGTCTAAAAAATATTGGTGGTTGAGAGCAGATCCCCCCCCCCCCCCCCCATGGATCCGCGCCAGATTTTCCTGTGCATTCTCTGTCCTGTGACAGCCGCCTGTCTGCGAAATCCAGCAAACCATGCTATTGCACGCTGTGTTTTAATTATATGATTTAGAGGACGATTGCAGAGTAAGGAGAGTAGAAGATGTAGAAATAGGTAGGTGTCGAAAAGTATAATTATTCATATAACAGGTCAAACGTCGTCAGAGAGGTACGTGTTTTATGAATATCTAGTATGAAAACCTTTTTTGTATGCATAACTATAATATTTGATCGAACACCATTTACTAAGTCTTAAAAGAAGATATCCCTACAAATACTAGTATATAGTAACCTATATGATAAAATATCATACCTAGGAACGTTTTTTCCACGCTCTGTAGCAGACAGTGCCAACAACACACGACCTATAACCTCTACAGAAACCCAGAAGTAGATCAAATAGGAAAGGAGTCCCATAATCCCAACCTTAAAAACTAACTTTTCTTTACAGCTGTAAAGTTAGCTGATAAATGCTCAATGTCGGCTATAAGGAGGGAGAAGGAAAGATCAGAAAATAAAATAGGTAATTTCACAGGGATTCTGGTTTATAATCTGTTAACCTACCAAGCAGTTCAGACGAGGAGCCGACAATGAAATCCCGACGATGCACCGAGAACATGGACAAAACAGTTTCCTCTGCCACCTGGCGCTGAAACAATAAATTATCACATACAATTTGTCTTTCTTTTTCTACGCCTGTATATAAACATATATTAGATGTGTAAAATGAATTTTAATGTTAAATAGATAAAACCTTTGCAATGAGATACAGAGGTAAAAAGGGGCTGTATTTTTACGTCTGTAAAATGTGTTAGAAAAGATAGGAGATCCTGCCACCTATTGGAATATTTATGTACTATTGAAAGTATACAGCACTGTTGAGAATGCATTTAGAACTTTTTTAAGGTGATCCAGCAAAATCATAATGTTTTTGTTTCATATCACCGGGTATAGTCTCTGTGTGCTGTATGGTATACACACATTCATCTCTGACAGTACCGACCCACCGCTTTGGCATCATCTGGAGGTGTTTCTCTGGTGTAACTCCACGGCACCAGCAACATTTGACTGTATGAACGTACGGACAGGATCAAGACCATATTGTCCAGTTTATCTTACACCAGATCCCGGACCGCCCGGACACACGGCTCTGACCATACCGAGTGACCGGGATATATGCCGCTACACTCGTCAAAGCTGATCCCCGTCACTGCAGGTATAAATACATTTTCACTTGTTAACGCTGTTATATGAACTTCATGGCCAGCACAGGGTTCTTGAGTTGTTTATTAAAAGAGAAAACAATCAGGTGTCATAATCTGCGGCTAATTCTGATTTAAAGCAAATCTCTTATGTTCCATTGGTCCACTGACGTTGAAAATGCTCAACTATGTTTACTTTGACAAACTAAAGCTAACAAATGGAGAAAGAAACTTGAAATAACTAGGTAATGTTCTGTCATATTTTCTGTCTCGTTGATGTTACAAATGAACATGTATGATAGGAAGATTACATAGAGTCATTGGATCCCATGCTGAAACCTTAACTGGTACCCTCCTCATTTTTAGGTAAAATATATTAATGATAAATAAAAACTAATAAATTGCTCATAAAGTTTCTATACCTCATATATCTAAACAAATCATCCTACGATGATGGTGAACAGAGGTATACTTGTCTGATCCTATAACAAGCACACATATCAGTTTATTCACCTGCTTAATTATAATGAGGGGGAGCAGAATTTTTAAGTCTCCTTCGATGTTCATGCCGGAAATATGACTGGTTAGCGTAGGACAAAAATGGTCGTCATTATTTAAGAATGACGGTTGGTTGGGGTTAATTAATCAAACTCAGAAGATGTTGTGTATTTAATTAACCATGTTTAATTGTCATGTCAAAATTTCAACCTTTATATTAAGCATGCAGGACCATATTGAATTAGTATGTTTTACCCCCCCCCTCCTGTTATCGACATTAATGTTTTAGTTGTTTGTTTCCAACAGTGATGATGGACCGGGGCCCGGACTGGAATCCACTTTTTCAGGGACTCGGACTTGAGGGTCATGGACTCGGACTTAGACTCGGAAATCCGTCTCGAGCCTAGTAAAAAAATCGGTCACGCAAGGACTGACATTCAGATTGGAAATCTGTATGAAATATGTACAAACTAATGACAGATTATTACTAAAGAAGTTCATATCATATAGTATCATCATTGGGAGTTAATTATACCAAACTTAGTATGTTCATCGGGAGTTAATTGCAATACAATATTAAAGTAAAAAGCTGGTGTAAACTGACAATGAAAATACACGGTCATCTCATTTCCAATTTAACAGTGCTTTATAAAGTTAAGAAATTTAGAACCCGGACTCGGACTTGAAGGAGTCGGATTTGACTTAAGTGGCTTGGACTCGGAATTGCACCCGGACTCGGAGAGTGTGGACTCGACAAATTCGGTAAGGTCCAAGATGTTTCTAAGATTCGGATCTGTTTAATGCCGTGGGCCCATTGCCCCACATATTTTGGCAGGTCAGACCCCAGAATTTCGGGCAATGGGAACACAAGATTCGAATAATTAGTTCCAACGAAATTCGAACCAGCAAAACTCCGAAGAGTCTGACATTGCAAGACTTTGCCCGAATTTCTGAACTCCCGATTCAACACACTTTGCTTGTAGGTTGCAAGGTGCATCTAGTCACAGTTGTGGCTCTGTGAGCTGCATCATTGGTCGGTTATAAAAACAGTGCGGAGTTACAATCAAATCATAACTGCATGACGTTATTCAAATCCCGACAAATTCCTGAGACGTACACTAAACAATATAACATTTTCAACCTCTGTCTGAAAATGTATAACAGCTACCGAAAAATAAGGCTACTCTCTTCCGTACTTCCCCAATAAACATCCCAGTTCCTGTTGGGGTCGGCACCGAAACAGGCGGAACCTCTTCCGGGAGTTCGTGTTTTTCGCCACATCCGGTCCTGCGCAAAGCATAAAAGGACAGAAAACCTAAGTGACAATTAACAGATCTTAATTTAACAACAGAAGTGGCAACATGAAAAGATTATAGTTATATTAAAAAATATCGTTACCCAGCAGGCTGCAAATTCTTGTTGTTAATCGTACAAAAAATTACTTAAATTTTTTACACAAATACTTAAGTATTGCATGGTATGTTTCTGTTTTTTTATCTTGTTTTCTTATACCTATGGCCGAATCTTTGTTGCATTTTTAGCAAGAAATCACCAGTTTGTATAACTGTTGTAAAACTATACCAAATCATAATGAGCATCCCTTAATCTTTCAGACTATGGATATGCAGAAAATTGTTATCGATTAATTGCAAATCCGCAAAATTAGAATTAGCATCACTTCGTATTATTCGTGCACCGAGTGTTCAGAACATTTTTGAATTACAACGAATTTGCACTTCAGTTTAAAGGACGGTTTTTGTGTATTAAATGATTTCAAAATAATCTGCAACAGCTCGAAACATACCGAAACGTGCGTGTACTCGTAGCCATCTGCATTCAGGACAGGAACAATATACCATTCAAAGTTATCCACCATTCGTCTCGAGTCCGCATTAGTGTCGTATTCGTTAAGCAACTGTTTCAACAAAA
This sequence comes from Sipunculus nudus, assembly GCA_026874595.1. NCBI lineage: Eukaryota > Metazoa > Annelida > Sipuncula > Golfingiida > Sipunculidae > Sipunculus > Sipunculus nudus. The sequence continues at coordinate 44,894,267 of CM049316.1, forward strand.
CACAATATGAAGAGTAACAATGAAGTTTCTTATAGTATACATGTGTTACATTAAAATGTAAATTTTAAAAATGTCGCCAATTAAAATAAAAACGGCAAGTGCTTCACGATATCTGTATAGTTCTTCGGCAAAGCATCTTAGTTTCGGATAGGCTTTTTTTCTAATTAAATTGGCGCTTAAGAAATATTGTCCTGATGGCAGAAAAAGTATTTAGTCAGGAGGCATATCCGAAAAATGTACCATATGCTAAACTTTTTGATTATAATTTGGAAACAGGTATAATTTACGGTACCTCTTTAAGACATGGGGCGGAAAAGAAAAGAGTTGTTTCCTCCCAGGCATTTGATTTGTTTGGCAGCCATCTTGTATTTTAAAATGGCCGCCAAATGAAACCCACACTGCGCAGCTGACCCCCACATTGCACCGGGGCTTCTAAATACACCAACGGCGTAGGTATAAATGTAGAGAAGAGGACAATGTAGTCCGTTCAAGTGTGTTGGATAAGAATTTTTTCAAAACAAATTATACATAAACATTGGTGTTTTGAGGTAAGGACTCTACGGAATAAGTAATATTTGTTATCATGCGCATGTGAAATGTAAACGGTGTTTCTTTGAAATGTAACAAATTTTGATTTTGAAGTTTTACAGTTGAGACCAGTAGTCGCTGCCGTCACAGAGTGCCCAAACAGAGGTGGTTTGTTTCGAGTAGAAACGACCTCTGGCGGTGGGGTGTACGAAAACAAATACCGGTATGCCAATATCTCAACTCATAAACATGTTAGAATCATGAGTTTCAAAATAGTCTCAAAATTACGAGTTTTGGGGTCAAGGGGTTTATATTTATGGTACCGAAATGCATGATCCCATGGCAGCCATCTTGGATTTCAAATTGGCCACCACACAAAGGCCATTTTGTTGCCAGTGTGTTAGCTCTAAGACGTGCTATAATCGTAGACTACATGTCACAAAGCTCATATTGGCCATTTTGAAATCCAAGATGACTGCCATGGGAACATTTTGGTACCATCAAATTTAAAATCCTTGACCCCAAAAGTTTAGACCAAATGTCAGGATAGAAACTGCTTTTTTTTTCTTTTTCTTCATAACTTAAAGTGGTAAATTATACCTGTTTTCAAAATCTACTCAAAAAGTTTAGCAACTTCACTAAATATCAATGTTACGGCATACTGCCATCTAAATATTTTGATGTTTCATTTGTAACTATCTCCCTCGGATTTAAACACATGTAAGGTTTGTCACGAAATGACACTATTAATCTATCTAATTAAGCAACGATTGGATGTCAAAGGACTTAATTAAAACAAGCTATTTGCAAACAACTGAATTATCTACTTGTTAATCTATGTGATCAGATATTTGCTTGTATGTGTTGCTTGAAAGCTCATGTGTACATACATGTGTTTATGTGTGAATTGCTAACACATTCCAGTTGACACAACGATCTGGTGAACCTTTGTGCAAAAGAACACTGGCCTACGCCGTTAGTTCTCGCTTAAATGTTGACGGACAAATAATTTTATTCAGTTACAAAGGTGTATGAATGATGTTACACGCGCACATTTAAAATGTTACCTTATCAATAAACCAGATGCAAGTTGCAGGGGCGATCCAGTCCCGAGCGTTCATCCCACAATCCATCAAGATGCGACGGTTTCCCTCGCCGCTTGTTATCTGAAATATAACACTTATCACACCGTCATGCTGTTGGTTTTTGTTGTTACATATAAGTTTAGCTCCATCATGCATGTGTTCGGGTCAAGGTCATCACTGCCACTCAAATCCAATGGACCAAATTAGAACAAGGCACCAGAGTCAAAATATTCGCATGCCGTGTGAAAAAAAACATGCCAGAAATGTGATGAATAGCAATACTCAACTTTTGACTTAAAATTAGCAACAGGCGTGCATGTGTCGGGTGCTGCGTACAGGAAGTGTACGCGAGTCATTTTGATTGCTCCAGTTGCCTTATTCAATAACCATGAAATATTTGTTGGAGCAACTCGATAGATCATGATCTCTGAAGGCTTAGCTTCGATGGGTTGCCGGATTGCTTTATCTCTAGATAATAGACGATGCGGCTGATAAAAAGATAAAAAAAATCCTGTATGAGGTTTGAAATGGTAAAATTCGACAGATATTTCTTTACCTTGATTCCGGTGATGTTACGTCCTTCATAAGAAAGTCCAAGGTAAATCAGTTCAGACCTAGTCGGATGATAACCATTGATGGTCTTCAACCAGTCCAAAATCTAAAGTGAAATCAGTCTCATAAGAGTGACATCATACATAAAATGTCACATTCATATTTGTCACTTTGGGCCAGCAAACGACATCAATGAAAGGAGTTCGAGTGCATTTTATTGTCTTCTGAATTACAACCGTACAACTCCAGGCGTTAGATTTTTCTTTTCTTTATACCTTATATAACTCTGAAGCATGCGGTCTATATATAATAATTACACACACAAACTTATGTTTATATATATATATATATATATATATATATATATATATATATATATATATATAAATTCCTTGAGCAAATATATTCAAAACAAATGATGATATCACCATTTCCTCCCTTGCTTCCTCAGAAATGTTCATTTTTTTCACTGTAATATAAATTATGATTTATATAAACTGGAACATATATATATTTATATATCCTTTAACATGTTAATATCAGACAGTGCAGTTGGCCTACCTCGTCGTAACGCATGTAGAACTCCGGGGCTTTGCCTTCCTGAAGAGTGTTCTGGCTCACGCGTTTATTTCGAGTAATTTCGTTCTTTTCATCTTCTTTGTCTATCCACCTGGTTGGATTTAAATTATTTTTTATCTTTACTCCATTCTTACGTTGGATCGCGAGTTCACGTAGTTTATGACAGATGAAGCTGCGATCGCCATTCACGAAATAACGTAAAATTTCTTTTTGCGGCAATTGTGGAAAATAACCCCCTAAGACACTTTGCAATGACCCAGCTCTTCCAAGACATCAAAACGGGCATTTCCGAGGCGTGGTCACAGAGATGATGCCTTAACATGGTTGACTGCAACCTCCATCAGGTATAATATAGATAATTAATAGTATTTATACACAATGACTCTGGCAGCTTGATCCAATCAGAACAAAAGGTACATATCCCGGCAAATATAGACTGGTACCCAACGCTACTAGATTAGTCTACGCTATTCGCATGACTGAGATGCAGAGAAGGTGCTTTTACGAGCATGTTTCAGATTTAGAGTGTGACATTTGTGACAATGTTCTTATGATAACCGTTATACACAAGTCTACACGTCATATAGCCAAAGAATTGATTCTCAATTACAAATATAAGAAAGACTTGTAATCCTACATAACATTTGCTTATGTTCCTATGCTTGGGCGCTATAGCAAACTGGTAAAAAGCAGATTTTCGGCACCTCATATTTTCTTTAACTCTGCCTATTTGGTTATCGGTATGTAAAGAATACAAAGCCTATCTTGGGAAATTGTTTGTGTTTAGGTTCAAGAAGATACTTCGACACCTGAAAAATGATGTAAAGATATCAACTCTCAAGCTATAAGGTGTCCTGGTATATGTAATAGTGAAATACTCAAGAGACGTTAATCCATTGTCGATGTGTATGTATAAAGATGAAGAATGACGCCTTTTAGGTAGACGGACTTATTTATTTTCAAAAAAATTTTGAAGCGCACAGGCTTCTTTGTAAAAAGTCAAGTGGGAATGAATAGAAACTTTGGTGTTTTTATACAGTAAAATGTATTTTAGCTCAAAATGCGAGAAACACGAATTTACATTCATATTGAAGATCAGACGTTATAAGTAATATCATCATGTATATTAAAAATGGATAATGCAATGTTTGGGCGTGGTGATGAGTAGTGACAATAGCATCTGCCCAGGAGATTAATCCGTATGTATGTGTCCTCTCACATAACAGCAACGACAAAAATAACACTCTGTAATCATATACCTCCATCTATATCCAGTGAGCAAAAATGAACCAGATACAATTCTTTATTTGTTAATTTTAAGCAAAATTATAACGAAACATTCTTTGAGAATGTTAAATATTCTACGTTTACAAAAAATAAGATATCCAAGTCAATCACTTTGGAATAATTTCACTGCAGACGGAGATTTGATGAACTCTTTATTTCTTCACAGACTGCATCCCTATAGCATATCTTCTATAACACCATCCATGACATAAATTATTCTACCGACATAAGGGCGTTTATGAATTCTTTATACATGGCTTCCTTTATAAGAAAAAAACTTACTCTTGGATATTTTTGGTCGCCACCGTGTGAGGCAGGTCAGACACTGCCGACAGATATTCATCAGAGATAGGTGGCGCCACCATCACATCAAATGGACCGAGCCCAGTGGGTTCTGTCCAGGTAAATACCTGGAAAAAAAAGACGTCGATATACAAGCGTTGTAAACACTCTAATTTCCCCCACATAAATGTGCAAAAAGATGGTAGTCCTGGGGTTCCACGTTTAACATAAAATTAAGTACCCTAATTTTTTCTTGATTTTTACTTGACGAAATTTGCTGAATTTGTTGTTTGGACACGAGACAAATATAAAAAACTGAGGACTTTGTCCTTCGGTATAAACAAATTCCCTGATTTTTTAACTTAAATGGAGCAATTAAAAAAATATAGTTCCCTAAATTATTGCTCGGACTGAAAAAAGGAAAGACTTGAAAACACTTTTTCAAGGTTTTCACTGATTCCTTTGATGGCTGGTAACCTTGCATTTTTTTTAGACAGCTGTTCATCAACCTTTTCTCTAAAATTTGTGCGATTTCTGATAATTCCTCTAAAGAAACGTATATTCCACCATATCTGCTTTTTATGATGACTAATTAGAAAAGTGAAGAAATATGATATTTTGAAGCAGGTTATTTGAGATTCCTGCTACTTCCTACTACTCCTACTACTGAAAGTAAACATGTTCACCTTGCTAAATAAGGCAAGACTTTTTTTCCATTAACTAGTTAAAGAGGAAACTTCAAAAGCTAATTTCCAAGCCGGTTGGATGTCCACAAATGATTTTCAAATGGACGCCGCGTGGTTCTGGCAGACAGCGCTGACCTGATATGTATCGCTCAGGCTGGTCAACACTGACACACTTTTCAACTTGATTTCATATATCTTGAGCTCATACGTTGTATACATACCAGTAAACATATGATCAGGGTCATGCAGGATGCATTCCGGATCTAGTTATAAAAATGTACGCGGAGGTATAAATCTGGTCCGTGAGTGCTTTCTACTTATTTTGTCTATAATCATATTACCTTATTACTGTCATTATAAAACATGTGTGTGTGTGTGTGTAGAGGGGGGGGGGGCTGTTGCGTTGTGTGCGTTTAATACAGTACCTCATAATTCTCCCGGAAGAAGGCGTGTATATCAAGGAGCGCATCCCTCTCTTCTATGGTGTTGAAAGGTCCTAAAGTTATCACATGATAACTGAAAATATACAGATTAATATTGTTCAGATGTTACGTTTAACCTCCATTTCTTGTATGAAGTTTTGTATGTATTGTACGAAGTAAACTGCTTTTGATATGGGGGTTAATTACGACAAACATGCTTCATTCTCACAATGCTACGAGTTGTTGTGACCTGCTTGTGCAAGTTGTAACCTATTTTGCATAAACGCTTCAATTTAATTTGAATATTGATCAGAGAGACCTGTAAATAATGATTGAAGAAGGACGCCGTGTTAACTGGCTACAGTCCGATATGTAGGCCATCGGGCAACTGGAGAGAACATGCATGACTAGAGCTGTCAGTCCTGAACAAATGACTTCAAGAAAGTCACACTGGGGCAGTTGCGTCAATTATCTTTCAGGGGGGGGGGGGGGGGGGGTTACTCGCAGACACCTACTCACACCATCAGCCCCCCCCCCCCCACACACACACATACACATACACACATATATATATACCTTTATAGCGTCTGTATGACACCTTTCAAGTATATACACAATCATATTTCAAATATATTAAAATCAAGTTTAAGGTTTAAAAAAAATTTTTTTTCAAGTGTATTAAGTTTATTCAGGTTGAAATATAATAATTCATAGTAAGCTTACGAATGAAAATTAAAGTCTTTAAACATAATTATAAATATATTTCATTTGCTATATATATATATATATATATATATATATATATATATATATATATATATATATATATTATTCTCTGAACTTGCCAAAAAATGGGGGGAGATAACCCCCCCCCCACACACACACACACACACACACCTATATTGACACCCTTTGATGAGGAGTCGCTTTTAGCAATTATTTATAAGTTATTTTTTATGGTTGAATATAAAACCCAGATATAATTGTTGGTAGAAATCTCTCCCCCCCCCCCCCCCCCCCATCCCCCACCCCACACACACACCCTTCCCAGTACATCCCGCTTGAAATCCTTAATTTAAAATAAAATAAATATCTGCCATACTTATCATATCGTCTGCTGGACGCCGTTGTCAGGGCTACTCCCGCGAGCAGTGACAACAACCAAGCCATCGTACTTGCCGACTTGTTGACTGATCGGCCATGACTGTGTGGGAAAAATAGCAGCCGGAATATGGCGTTGATAACGCCATTTTGTGCTCCACCTGTTCATGTTGCGGGACTAAAAAACAACATGTGCTCAGTGTCACAGATAGTTTGGAATATATATCAATATTAGTAGAAACTTACTATACTCAGGCTAACTAAACCGTCGGTATTTTACTTTAAACTTCAACAACCTTTTAATTAATAATACATATATTACTCTTCAGGTGTCAGCTCCAGATGCATATGGCCGGGAGAAAGATGTACTGACCACAACATCCCGAGTCACATCAGTAAAACTAAAACATTTGACCATTACATGCATGTAATTTATATGTGCCTCTCCAAATCTATTTTTGATTTGTTATAGACATACAAACAAAAATATATTGACTTGCGGGCAAGGGTAACGATATAACCCTCTTCTTTTTTATTTGCAATAGTAATAGTTTTTCATTAACCTTCTAACACAGGGTAAGTTAGGGTTCGTTGTTGGCTGATTTATCTGTATATATAGTATCATAAATGTGTCCTGAGGAGTAAATTGCACGCGTAATGATATCATGTTACGCTGGCTCATATATGTACAACAGTTAACGCTTATCAATTTTGTTGTATGTGAACAATGTTAAACATGTAGTTTCATCATGCACCAGTTTTATCGTTGTAGTTTTTGAAGTCACATAGTCTTCTTCGTGCCTCTCACACTGTGACTCCGTGTCAGACTGACACGGTGCTAATAGCATGCCGCCCTCTGGTGAAGAAAGAAGTAACAACACCTCAAAATTGACACCTTATTGAATCACTAATCCAAATAAAGGCAAGCTCAATCCATGGGATTGTTGATATATAACCTTAAAATATATCCTGTGTGGAGAGAGAGAGAGGGGGGGGGGGGGGGGGAGGTAGAGAGAGGGAGAATTAATTTTAAAAAAGGATTTTTCAAGTTGATAGCTATAGAGAGAATTCTCCTGAGCATGCCCTGTTTGTATAAAATTCCTTTTCAAAATATGAAAATAAACGTAAAATATAAAAATTTGGATTTTATCTTGAATTTGCTTCCACTCGTACGTGAAAGCGAAAAAAAGTTTTCATTATTATTAATATTCGTTGTCAGAAACAGTTTAATTACGACATATGACCTCCGATGTACCAATCCTCTTCTGACAGAACGTTTTAATATATGCGGCACACTGTGTAGACTCGGATTCACAAGAGTACGACTCTGCTGTGAAGGGTTTATGGGTGTCACTTTCTAACCCCCACAATGCATCGCGGCTTCTACATCCGCGGCGTAGTTAAAAATGTAGTGAAGAGGGTAATAAATTCCGTTCAAATATGTTGGATTAGTATTGTTTCAAAGCAAATAACATAAACATGGGTGTTTCTATGTTAAGGACGTCATGGAATAAGTAATATTTTTTAAGCATACGCATGTGAAATATAAATAGATTTTTCCTTGAGATGTAAAAACAAGTGACCCATGGGTCATGACGCTCAGCTGACTGGGAAGAGATTCACAAAAGGAAATTTTATCATCAGAATGGTAGATACCCATTCAACTGAAGCATCAAACAGATTAACCAACAGGCCAAGATTTAGTCTGTATTTATATATCTGAAAAATAGAGAAAAAATGTGTAAACTTTAAAAACAAGAATACGGGTAGCCGACAAGTGACTACGTGTATCTGCCAAAATCAGAGTGAAGTGAGGCATGGATTGAGTGGCAAGGGGAAACAGAGTGAGGTATGTTGCATATTAGCAAGGATGTCTGCAGCCTAAATGTGTATGTAGGTTGTGCAACCTACCACAAATCCAGAAAGCTGTCCAAGCTGTATACATATGCAAAATTTTAGGCAGAAAAGTCAAACCACTACATGGATATGAGTGATTTTAGCCCACGGCAGACAAACAGACAGACGCTGTGCAAAAATGGTTGCAGTTTTGTGTATGATAAAGACCTATGTGTGATCTAAACACAAGCACAATTTTGGCCCAATCGGTCAAATGGTTCCTGAGATATTAGCTTGGATGTGTGCAGCGTTAACTAGAATGTAGATGGCGCCACCTGTCATAAAATCAAGAAAGCTATCCAGGATGTATAAACCTGCAAAATTTTAGGCAGTTATGTCAAACCACTGCCAAGATGTGAGTGACTTTATTGCACGGCAGACAAACAGACAGACGCTGTGCAAAAATGGTTGCAGGTGGTGCCACCAGTTTTGTGTATGATAAAGAGCTATGTTAGATCTATACACATCCAAAATTTTGGCCCGATCGGTCAAACGGTTCCCGAGATATGAGCTTGGATGTCATCAGCGTGAACGTGAATGTAGGTGGTGCCACCTGTCATAAAATCAAGAAAGCTATCCAGGATGTATAAAACTGCAAAATTTTAGGCAGATATGTCAAACCACTGCCGAGATATGAGTGACATTATTGCACAGCAGACAAACAGACAGATGCTGTGCAAAAATGGTTGCAGGTGGCGCCACCAGTTTAGCGTATGATAAAGAGCTATGTTAGATCTATATACATACAAAATTTTCTTGTCAAACGGTTCCCGAAATATGAGCTTGGATGTCATCAGCGTGAATGAGAATGTAGGTGGCGCCACCTGTCATAAAATCAAGAAAGCTATCCAGGATGTATACGCATGCCGAATTTCAGGTGAATTAGTCAATTCACTGCAGAGATATGAGTGATTTTAACCAAAGGCAGATGAACAGATGGACACTGTGCAAACATGGTTACAGGTGGCGCCACCATTTTTTGTGTATGTTATAGAGCTATCCAAGGGCTACATTAGTATAAATTTTATTTCCTGATCAGTCAAACGGTTCTCGAGATATGAGCTTGGAAAGCTGATAAAATCAAGTCCCAGAGGAGCTCTCTGGAAACGAACGCGGCAACAGCGGAGGAACCCAGTCAAAAACATAGTATCCACAAAACTTCGCTTTGGCGGGTACAAAAATACAGGTGGCTCCACCAGTCTGCAGAAACTAATAAAAACACTTACAAACATCAATATCCATGCAAAGAATCATGGTGATCTCCCCATTAGTTGTTCAGATACTTCAGCTTTTGTATCAAATTGTCCATTATTCTGAGGGATACTTCGGAGTCCTATAGCTTGAAGGATATGGGTAACAGAGACCTAATTTTAAGTTTCCACAGGCACTTTTCATGGGCCTTCTTGCATGACAAGAATGAAGATTCTAGGTCCAGTTGTTGCGATTTGTACCCTGTTGACAGATAACCACATCTTTAAAGGTATCAAAAAAAGAAATAAAATCGTAAAAATTTGAAAAAAATAGAGGTGGCGCACCCAGTCTGCAGAAACTGATGGAACAGGTCATGATCAATATGTATGCCGAAAATCATGACCATCAGTGTTGTAGTTTTTGAGATACTACAGTTTTTGTATCAAATTTTCCATTATTCTGGAGGGTAATTTGGAGCCATACAGCTTAAAGAATATGGGTAACAGAGACCTAATTTCAGGTTTCCATGGAGACTTTTCATGGGTCTCCCTGTGTGTCAAGAATGAAGATTCTAGGTCCAGTTTTAATGATTTGTGCCCTGTTAACAGATGTTCATAACTTTAAAGGTCTCAAAAATAGAGAAAAAATTCATTAAAAAAACCCGAACAAATACAGGTGGCGCCACCAGTCTGCAGGAAGTGATGGAACATCTCATGATCAATATGTATGCCAAAAATCATGACCATCAGTCAAGTAGTTAATGAGATATTGAAGTTTTTGTATGAAATTTTTGACTTTTCTGCGGGGTACTTTGGGGCCCCATAGCTCGAAGGATATGGGTAACAGAGACCTAATTTCTGGTTTCCAAGGAGATTTTTCATGGACCTCTCAGAATCCTAAGTTACAAGGTTCTAGGTTCAGCGGTTACGATTTGTGCCTGGTTAACGGACGGACAGACGGACAGACGGACGACGGACAAAGAGTGATCGCTATAGCTCAGATGACTTTCAGTCAGCTGAGCTAAAAAACTGGTTTTAAAGTTTGACAGTTGAGACAAGTAGTCTCGGCCGTACGTCCATCAGTGCCTGTCAGGAAGATATTCGAGCAATAACGACCTCTTGCGGAAGTGTGACTGTGGGGTTGTTGTAAAGTGGCATGGTTCTCAGTGGGTGGGTTCGATTTGAACGTAAACACCTGTTCCCTAACCAAACAGCAATGCAAGGACTAGACAACAGATAACACGAACCGAATCCCCATTATCCGAGAAACGGAACAGTGTTCCTAGGGGAAGATCCAGGATTTAGGAAAAGGACGGGTCCAACCGAGGAGGACTTATTAATGACAAAACCTGAAAAAAGTCCACAGGTCCAGAAAAGAGGACTCCAGGACGTAAATATTTCTCTGAAACCCTTAAAAAAAGGTTGCGGCGGCTAATCCAGGCTAGATGTAACTGCTTCACATAGCTAATATATATGGTAAAATGACTGGATTCAAATTCAGCCCAAAAATGATTCACGTGGAACCATTAAAAACAATTATTATAGGAATTATTGTGGGGATTATTCTTGTAAAATGTTAAACAAATCGGCTTCAGTGGAGTCAGTGGAAAAACGTTTTGCAGGTAAATAACTCATATAGGAAGATACAGTAAACTGGCCAAGTTCAGCTTCCCGTCACTCAGCCAAAAACCACTGAACCAAAACCATTTGAACAAACTTGAATTATCATCATCTCGGGATAATTAATGTGTGAGATTTAAGAATTGGGCCCAGTGGTTTTTGAGAAGAAGACTTTTGTAGCCATTGAGCTAAAATGGGTTTAAAATGGGTTGTTATGCCATATGACTAAATTCAGCTTCCCATAACTCAGCAAAAGCCACTAAACAGAGACCATTTGAACAAACTTAAGAAAGCACCACCATAGGATCATTTCTGTGCGATGTTTATCAATTTGGCCATATGGTTTCAGAGAAGAAGTAAGTTTTTTATGGAGATTTAAGAAGTTTTTTTTTTGTAGACCTCAATATAATACAGTCACTGATGATCGGTTTCAAAGAAGAAGATTTTTAAAGGTTTTAAGCTTTTAAGTAAATGCAGATAGCCAAAAAATAAACAAAATAGAGTTTTTAAGATGACTGGGGGTTCTTTTTGGCATAAAATTTGGTGATTCTAGCTCCTTCCATTTTCGAGATAGTATCGGCTAACATACAGACGACGGACGCCGGCACACCATCGCATAAGCTCACAGGTTCGCTAAACAAGTGACCCATAGGTCATGACGCTCAGCCGACGGACATGTTGACAATATGTCCTTGCAAGGGGAACTAATTAAGATAATGCAGGTGGCATCATTCTTCATGCATATTGGCTTACGTTCATCAAGACCCATAAGCACACCAAATTTGATGGAAATCCAACCAGCCTTTCCTGAGGAATCTGGCAATTTGTGTGTATTTTGCATTATTTCTGGGGTGCTCAAACATACCCAAAATAATATAGGTCACAGTGACCCAGTTTCAAGTCTCGGCCTGATTCACAGAAAATTTGATAAAACCTCCTGGAAAAAAAATTATGATTTAATCACAGAGACCCAGTTTCAGTTCTCGGCTTGATTCACAGAAAATTTGATAAAACCTCATGACAAAAAAATGATTTATACCTTTGTTACAGGTGCTCTTTTTATTATGTGACACGGGCATAACTCCTGTTGTGGCACTCGTGTCTGGCCGCGTATTACATCCTATGTTTTATCCGTACTGGTTGAACTCTCGTTGTCATGTTAGCCTTGAGTTTTCACGCCTGGTCGTGGGTCACATGATGACCCTGGTGTGTGGGGATACACACTCCTATGTTCTGCTAGATAATTCCTGAAATGCGTGTTTACTGTGTAGGATCTTATAGACTGTTCGAGAAGTGGAAAATTCTCGGCTTGGGGTGTGAAGGTAAATAAACGGGCTGTGTTTTAGAACGGAAGGGCAGAGAGCAGAGAAGATTCCAGCGGACGCAGAAGCGTGTGTAAGATTCTAGGACCTTATCCGACTAATGTGGCAGTTATAGTTTTTCAAAGACTTTCTCCTGGACTTTATGCATTTAGACTTCAGTTTATTTCTGGGTTGTTGCAAGAACTTTCCACTGGACTGTCATTCTCCGAGAGTATACATTTAGGGAACTTATCGTGGTGACGGTGATGGTATCCAGGTACTGTGCACATTATTTTCTATGTGATTGTATTGACTTGTTGCTGTACCGCTGTTTTACTATATAATTGTATCGATTTAGTGTATTGTAATGTTAGGGTTGTTTTAAGAATAAATTAAAGTTATTTGTTAACAAAAAAACAGTGACTTCTTTATTTATTCCCCTAGACATTTCAGGCTGCCTAGTGTTACAGAATCAATTTTTTTTTATCTCCATTACAAAATTTGTGTTCATTACGCATACGTGATCTGTTTATATTAGGTTCCGTAAGACCTGTTTCTTCTGGATCTTGTCTCCATGTGACATGGCGTCTGGCATGAGTGACCTGCCTAAATATTTCATGCGCTGAGCATATACCTAGAGGCCACACAACCCAACACTTGTGTTCTCAAATTGAACTCGCCCAGTTATAAGTGTGGTACAGTGAAGAGCCCGCACGGCATGCCGGGAAGAAAGTTATCGTCTGCTCTGGCGTTAAAAACGGCGGGAAACACGGTTGTTACGCTGCCATCCGTGAAAGATCCATTGTCAGCCATTTATTTAAAGGTATGTTCTTATATTGTTAAAACCTTGTACTTCAAAAGGTGTTAATTTTAATAATTTCACAGGTCCACCTCAGGAAGACTAAGGCCTAATGAAAACCTTAAAAAAGGATCCTCTGGTCCGGAAAGGAGGGGAAACAGGCTGCAAAAACTGGTTTAAACCCCTAAAATAAAGGTTGCAGTCGGGTGCCCCCGAACCGGATCCGCCATTGAACTTTTGTCCTAAAACTTTTATTTTTATTTTATCGGAAGGTCAACGTAGTTAAACCCGGTTATTTCCTCAACTCTTTCACAATAAATTCTGTCCACTACTTCGGGTACAGGAAATTTGCCCTATTGAAAATGTGATACATATGTACACCTTTGTATCAAATGTAGACCCAGTTGTGGCTCTGTTAAATGAACAGATTTAACAGAGCCACAACTGGGTCTATATCAAATGCAATGTGGCCTATGACTAGCCCGATGAAATCGGACTCAATATTATGAGGCCCTGCCATATATTGAGTCCGATAGCCATACAATGAGATTTTCTACAATATAAGCCACGGATGATGCAACGGATCCGTTGCATCTTCTTTGACTGCCTGTTTATTGCCTAACAACAAACAGGATTACACCATTTTAACACCAATAAGTATGTGTTTCATGGTTCCGATAGCAACAAAAATTAAACTTGGATCATAATTTTTTAACATTAACTGACCTTTTTGCCAGAGGCATGTCAGAGACAGAGAAGAACAAACGAATAGGCGCACCTGTAGACCCAGTTGTGGCTCTGTTAAATGAACATTTAACAGAGCCACAACTGGGTCTAGGCGCACCTGATGACCTCACTGATAGCCTCACTGACTCCAGTGATTGACAGCTAAAATTTTGTAACATTTGGTGTGTCCATCCATCCGGTCTAACATAGGACACAAGGGTCCAGAGATGGACTAGCAAGTTTGCAGGTCTATAAATACATATATGTATTCATTCATGTATATATATATATATATATATATATATATATATATGTAAGTCCTTAAATACGGGGTATTTAGTCTATTGGAAACCTAAGCTAAATCCATATATACCAAATGAATAGAAAATCAAACTAAATTAATTGAGCAAATAGCACATTTAATATTCAACCACATTTATTCACAAATGATATATGAATCATCATGCTTAATCAAATTGATATATAAAAATATTTGTCTACTATAAGCATGCACCATGTGATACAAGGCAGATTGTTGTGAGCTTGTGACATGATAATTATTCAAAAATGTTTGGTAAATGCCAAAAGAAAATCATATTTTATAGGTATTCCTAAACTCTCACTTCCATACCAACATACTTTATAGGTTGGTATTGTGTATAAACACAAATAAGAATATATAGGAGTCATTTTTCTCACTGAAGACATGAAAATTTTGATGCAAAGAAAGTTCTAAATTATTTTTCTGATGTACATTGTACTTCCCTCACAGTGATCAATTCAGCAAATTCTTGTGCCATTAGGCCCAAAAAAAATAAAGGTATGGTTCTCAGGCACCGCCCGCATCAATTTTAAACCCCCGCATCAAAACTTTTTATTTTGATTTTCAATATAAATTTTCCAATTATGAGCTGCTGCCACTCCGAAATTTCTTTCAAGAAGATAAAACCATACAATTTCCTTTGTTTTGTAGTACTTTTACTTATTTAGCAAAATAAAACTGTTATTTTCTTGCTTTACCCTTATCATTTGACATTTTTATCGAAACATACCAAAATATTTAAAATAAAAAAAGCGCCCGCCCGCATTGATTTCTGAAAAAAAGTGACTGAGAACCATACCTTTTTTTTATGTTGGCCTTAAATATGATTTTTAGAAAAATATAGCCATTTCCCGGGTCCTCTATTCAGGGTTATTTCGTTCCTATATTTTTAATCAATAGCAATGGAACTAAACCGGTCAAAGTCATTTTGGCTAACAAAAAATTGCACATAACACATATATATATAAATATATATATATATATATATATATATATATTGACATACTTCTAATTCTAATATCATTATAAAATCATGTATAATATTATGTACTTCTCTGGACATGTAGTACTTAAACTGATGTTTGTAAAACAGCCAGATAATAGTATCAATATCTATAACATATACTACAATATCATAAAATATCATTATATCTTGGCAAATGCCAATGATACAAAGTGAGTTTTTGACACTAGATCACATATTCAAGTTCAACATTTAACAAATACAATAGAGAATATCAAACATAATTATTCTGCAGAAATAGTTCAAATTTTGTGAATCTATTTGATTTATTTCTATTTGACATATTTGGTCACCTATTACTACTTCTACATAGTTTCTATCAACAAGCTGCCCCAACAGGAACCTATTGTAAGAAGCTGTTGTTACTTTATACTTGTATCTATATATCTATCCACCATTTGTGCAAAGAGTAAAGGTAGGTTTGGGGTCAAATTGATAACAATATATTGTAAAACAATTCTACAGACAAACATTCAACACTTCATCACAGTTCAATATATAGGCTTGTTAAAACACATATAATATCAATGGAAAGTTTTCCCCACAAAACAGATTTGTAGGTTTTCTTGTAATCCCTTCAGTATAGTTAACACTTATAACTTGATACAGTTTTAATACCATCTAATGTTTCACAAATATCCCTTTATCAATATTATTCACATGAACAGATATTACAAGAATGAAGCTTATAGAATAAATACAAATCTCTTGAATGTTACTGAGTATTTTCATTTGTCTCTCCAAAAGGTTAACTTCTTAACTAACTCTTAGTATTCATGGTAGACCCTGAAGCTGCATTAAATTAGGTCACAATGACCTGATTTCAAGTCTTTGATACCTATCAATGACGCCTTTTAAACAAACAAAATGAAAGGATAATCATGGCTTTGGATAGTTAAGTGGTAGAATGGTTATAAAATGGATATGAATATTTAACCATATAATACAACTTTAAATTATTGCCACAATGCTGTGGAATTTTAATGATTTGTGCATGATAATTTCATGGTACAAAATATTTTTTTGTAAAAAAGTGTTTCATTGCAGTGGAATTTCAATCAATTGCACATGATCATTTCATTAGAAACACATTTATTTTAAAGTGTCTCAATTAGTGTGGAATTTCAATCAATTGCACAAGAGCATTTCATTTAAAAAGCATTCATTATCATAAGTACTAAAATGCATCTTATTCATATATACATCCAGCTTCATATCTATAGTCAACAAATGATAGAATTTTTTTTCAATATCAACAAAATTATTGTATGCACATGAACACTGACACATGGCTTAAAATAATATACATGTCCAAGAATTTTAATATTTTCTTCGAATGCTGCAGTTTTTTAATAAACTTACCAAATGCATTTATTTGGTTTTAGCAATTAAATAGTTCACTGAGTAACTTTCATTACAAAAATTGTGATAAATTCAGCAAAGTTATGGTACATTTTTGGAATTCGCAACATTAAAAATTTCAACAACAAAAAATTGAAATATCATCTATCTCTGGTAAGATCTCAATGGCTAAACTATACACATTTAAGGCAAGAAATGTAAGCAATAACAACTATGGACATAGGTAAAATTTTCTTAGAACTAACTTTCTCTTTACAAATGAATTGATTGGCAAACAATCAATTTTACTTTTTTGACCCAATATTCTCTGAAAAATAAAGCTGTCATTATTATGATAATGTAAAATCTATAAAAATCTAAAATGCCTCTATTTGTCACTGGTATTAAGTCAGGCAATTCTTTGTCGGGCAAGGTAAACCTTGTACTTGAAAAATTGTATTGGATTGCAGATTAAAAACAATGATGTATGAAAACATACACCATTAAAACTTTGACAGATCCTTAATATAAAAAATAGGCAGTACTATTTAATTTTTAAGATAAAATGCATGACTAACAGTATTTCAGTTAAGACAATTTAAAAATCTTTGATAAAATAACTCCAATAAAACTTTTTTTATGATTCTACTGGACATAAAATATTAAGGCAGGGTTTTCAAGTAATCTGGGTGAGGGCTGAGATGAAACACCCGAGTGGTTAAAAAAACATTCCTGTCGACAGTGTAAAGAAGAAATATTAAACAAACTTAAAATGAGCCTTATGATTTTCAATGATTCAGGCCAAAAAGTGTCACAAATGCAAAAAAATGTTAAGGACCTTAAATGCCAGGAGTGTGGTCATCCTGAAAATTATGGGATGGATGCTTCACACTGCTCAGCACTGGTGGGATCAAAGGTGAAGAATGTCTGCACATGAATCTGCATTTTAAACATACTGGCTCCACCTGCCAATGTGAATAAAATATATCTGTTTCTGTTTTTATTACAGAGTAATATTTACTTAATCTGCAGACTGTTTTGAGACTCCTGTGTAAAAGGTACATCATTGACAGATTTTGCCATTTGGATTGATGGATCTGGGTATCAGATTTTGGCCCTTACATGATGTCCTTCCTATTTCTAGATCACTGACAGATCTTGTGGTGGGGTATCAGATTTAGGCTCCCCTCACATCCTGCTCTCAGGATCTGATTTTGGCTTTGGTTCTTCATTTTTCTTACTCAGGATCTTCTTGAGTTCTTTGCTCATGAAGTATGGTTTCTCTTCTGACCCGTCGTTTATTTCCTCATCTTGTACTACAAAGATGTCATTGAGCACACGTAAACCTACATGATTTTTCTCAAAAAGAGGCTCTTTATTCTATTTTAAGAATCTGATTGCAACCTATAATAGGCACTAGTAAGAAAAGAAGCCAACCTATCATTTTACAAGTTTTAAAGGAGGATTTGGTGATATGCAGAGTACTTTATATATACAAGTTATTTTGGTGTCTATGGTCTTCCTAATTCCATCTGTGTAGCTACTGTAAGTATAATGTATACACGCATGTTTTAGACTAAAATACCACACTTTTGCAGACTGAACATGCTTCTCATAGTTAATGCATAGGGCAATCTTTGAAGAACAAAAACACACTGATTATACATATGATATAAAACACTTACAGAAGCAGAGGAACAGTGTGTCTACTGCCATGTTGTACACCCCAAGGAAACTTGTGGCAATCATGTAGCTCCCAATGGCAACAATCTGACAAAGAAACATATGCAGTTGAGTTCCGACTCAGCTGAAAATTACACAACGGTGGATCTAACATTTGGTAAATTTTATTGAATTCATATCGTATTTTGTGCTCTATCTAACTTTTTGAAGATCCATAAATTCTTATGAATTTGACCTATTTTTCTGAATACCCATAAACCCTTATGAAACTTTCATGAGATAGCTATATTTTACACAAGACTCACATGTGAAAAAAAACTTGTGGCACTTTAACATATTTATGAAGTCTTACTTAGCCTTTTGACACTTATACACTCTTCCACTTGCAATTTCATCCATACTTCTTCATACTGGTATTTTCCATAACTATACTAGGCTTTAGTCCATTCTACTTTTTTACATTTATAATCTGCTGTGATATATTGAATTCTGTGCTCTACGTAACTTTGCAGCTGATAATACTTACAATCACCGGGACCATGTAATAGTTCACTTGAGGAACAAAGCGTTGAAAGGCTTCTCTGAGTATGGCTGTAGGTATACGATTACTAAAGAAAAAGAAACTGGGAACACCTGAAAAAGACAGATTAACCATATTTTGACTTCAGACTCTCAGAGACTGTTCTTTTATACTGCGCCCAATTCTAACAAGAATCAAGAATCATTAGAGATATTCATGCTGTTAAATGTATTTGCATAGTATAAATAATAACATTTTCATCTGAAGGGATGATGCGACTGAAACACATAACAGATAACATATTTGGTCTAATGAAATTAGCAATTACATCATGGCCTGTACTAAATTAATAATTTAGCATTAAAACAATGAATCTACATCATTTATGAAATATTAATCAGTTATTTTTCAACACAATGCTTTAGTTCTGTCTCTTGTTTAGATAAGATACACTCCTGTAAGGGAGCAACACTGCTGCTATGTTAACAACTGTAAGTATGAATCTGTATGTGTTTTTCTACAAATCTAAGCTTCCCATAAGATTTTAACTTATGATCAAGTATATCATCATCTTATTGCCACTAATAATAAAGAAGGTATCTCACCAATTGCTCCAACCACCATCAGTTTTCCAATGAAGAGCAGAAAATCTGTCACTTTGTCAAGAACGAAGGCCCTGATAAGTAGTAGAAGGAAACAGAATATTTACTTGTTGCTTTATACCTAGTCATTCTTTGGCTTTTGCTTCCATGTAAAGTCAACATATATTGCTATATTATTACAATTTATCATTTACAGTAGAATTACAAAGAAATGAACAATTTATCATTTACAGTAGAAGTACAAAGAACTGAAAACATTTTTACTATTTAACTTATTCATGTTATTTTTGGGGGCTTAATAATAAAACATCCATTTAAGTATATAACAGCTCTGCATTTTACCTGAGAGACAGTCACAGTGTCTTTTTGATATGCTTAGACCTGTCATCTACAGGAATAAATAAATTTTAATACTGTTCTGATCTCATACAATATCTAAAAAAAAATTCTATTCCTTATTTTTTATGGAACTTAAAAAACTGTTTCATGTACTTTCATACATTTAAACTACAATATTCTTTAATGGTTTATCCCTGATATTCCAGAAGGTAAATATACAAATTATACAAGAAGAACTTCTTTAAATGGCATTGAAAAATAACATTTCTGCAGGGATCTCTTTGCCAAAACACCATACAATTTCTTATCTGGACAAGAATTTTAACTCAAACTTGGTCATTTTTCATTCTATTGATCATATAATTTTTTATGAAGTACTGAGTGAAACTTACCTGACAACATTTCGGAGAATTAATTGAAATGCCAATTTTGCAGAAGCACAGAAGTTCTTGCCATACACAGCCATCTACAACCCAGAAGCAGCAGAATTAACCATGAAAAACATCTGGCTAATTTACCAAATAAAGCTAACATTTAACTATTAAATGTCTGTATAAGGCCTAAAGCCACATCTGCAGGAAAGAAAGAAATCCGTATGCTTTTCCCCTGGTGCATTTTTAAAGCACTTTTTTTAATCCTTTATTTTGTAAATATACATTCCCTTTTACAAGGAATCATTTGCATAGATTTAACTGAAAAATAAAGTTCAGCTTTATAAATGCCTACACTGGAGCTACAGCTAGTAAAATTTACTTTACAAATTGACAAGGTCACGCATCATATTTGCAGTGCACTAAATGAAAACCAAACTATTCAGAAGGTATGTCCAGTGTATCATCATATATGCATCTTTTAAAATTAAAAATTTTATATTCTAATGTGCGTCTTTCTGAAGACATTTATTTATGAAGAAGAGTATGTAGCAGTGAAGGACATACCATGATATACGCATTCCTTGTCAACATTTTCAGGAGTTTTTCAAGGCACCAGAAACAGCATTTTAGACACCTGAAAAAAAACCAGTCATAACATGAGCATCTCTATGACTCTGTTTTTAAAGACCTCTTACACTCTGTGCCTTAAATCCAGCTCTATGACTCTGTTTTTAAAGCCCTCTTACACTCTCTGTGCCTTACATCCAGCTTTCATTTTTCATGCTGTTTAAGTGAAATAATGTTCTTTGCAGATTCTAAAACAGCTCATAATTATAATACTCATGACAGCTCTCTTTTGTGATGCCTGTGTAATTTATATTAGTTTTACATGATGCAGCAAGTGATTATCACCTCAAATTTCCAAATGTCATGATAATTTGGTTTCACCATGAGGATGTAAACTTTACAAAATAAGGGCTATCTAACAAGGTTTCTGCATTCTCATCACTTAACCTAACATATGATAACGTGTTTAAATATTCATTGTAAAGTATATATGTTACATGACGGGAAAAGGATTTTGTTTTTCTACTTTCCTCTAAGTCTTATTCAAAATTCAAAGCACATAATTATTAACCCTGAGGAATCCTTTTCATGATAAAATACAGAAATTTCCGCCAATAGACCTTTCTTATGCCATATTATCTGATGAACAACACAAAAGCCACCTTGGCCATAAGATTGTGACTAGCTTGAAGTCAACAAACTCCGGTAATAATTCAACTTCTGTGGTTTTCATCTACCATACTTTGGTAACTTAAAGAGACTTGATGAAGTTTAATGCATTTGCAAAAATTATAGAGTACTAACTTTAGTACTTTAGTAACTAATGGAGGTTAAGTACTAATAATGAGTCACTGAGCCATCTATTTTCATGTTATTTTACAAGGGCACAATCTTTTTCTTTAGGATTGTCAGCTTGCTGCTGTCCTAGACTAAGTTTCTGAATGCTGATACTGCACATGTAAAATTAGGGAGGATAGCGATGCAGTTTAAAAAATTTCAATGATGAGTTCATTCATATCAGTTTCCTTTGTGACAAGCTTTGTTTGAAATAGCTACTGGACAATATCTGATGAAACAACATCAGGATAACTCCGGTTTTCTTCACATGAACCAGCTCTGCTGCTACAGAACAAAAAGTAACAGGTGCAAGGCCCTGTTAGTGAAGACATAGAATATAAATGTCTGAGATGCACCTACTTGACAAAGAACTTGGCGACCTGATTCTCTGCTCCTTTCAGCTTGGACTCCAGGTACTCCAGGAACACCCTGATCATGTGGATGATGGCGAGGATCAGGGAGCCAAATGCTATGGAGCCAAGATGATACCTGTATGTACAGTAAACACAATGTCCATACGAATGGTACCTAGCAGTAAGATCAATAAACACAATGTCCACAAACCATACAAATAGTTTCTACATAACTCTTTTTCAAAGTTTTATCATAAGGACATATCACCTTAACTGAACTGTACATTGATGAACTAATTAGATACATGAACCCAATGACAGATCCATCTGATCACAAGATGATGGCAAATGTCAGGGAGCTGAATGCTGTGGAGCAAACTTAGTTATAAGACGGTAACATAATAATATGCCAGTTTGGTTGCTTCCTGCCAAGGAGAACATAAATGGCCTGCTAATCCTGGCTTATCCACTCAGGTACACCACTTTCACAGGCGCGGATTTGGGGCGAGAGGGGGGGCAGAGGGTTTGGGGGTCCAGACCCTCCCCTGCTTTCAACCAACAACCTGTATTTTAGACAAATCTTAAGCATGACATTGGTTTTGGGGGTCCTGACCCCCCCCCCCCCCTCCCCCGCTCTTACCCAACAACCTTTTTTTAAGACAATTTTTATGCATGAAACCTGTTGACACCTCCCTGCAAAAAAATCCTGGATCCGCGCCTGTTCTACATTAAATATCTAGTGCAATCTATGAAGTCATTTAAATATTGACCCAGAATTTTTTCAGCCCAACCAGTAGCAATACACTTCTATTTGGTCCTTGAAAACCTTACCTGATGCAACGCCAAAAGGACGAGGCCACCGGGAAAGTAGGTATGTCCTGGCTCTTGTCAAATGCCCAGTAGTAGGAGGCGAAGGCCCCAGCTAGTGTGGTCTGTCCAAGTCCAATGATGAAATGCATCATCCAGAACAGCATGAACAGCATGTAGATTTGTAGGTACAGGGTATACCTGTAGGAAACAAGAGTCTCTTAAAGTAATCTTACTTTTCATTGTGAAATCTGCTGCAATGTTGAAACTTCATATGGTATACCCTGAAACTGGGTACTATCAAACAGGAGATATCTTTGGCAAGCAATTTTTAAAAATAAATTAATGTGCAATTTTAATGCAATTTTAACAAATTCTTAGGACCTCCAGAAAAGGAATGAAAGGATACTTGAACTGCCTTTGTGTTAGGCTGTATGCTATTATTGCCAGTAAAATCATTCTTAAAAAAATAAAATATTTCTGAAAAATGTCTTTGATTTGCATCTTTCAAAAAAACACATAAATTTATATACATACAAGAATATTTCCTGTTTAACATTAATTTTTTTACTTCAATTTCAATCCACCACTTTGGCCCTCAGAATTACAGCTGCCACTAATATTATTAAAACTTGATGATAATACCAAAATACTAGTACCAACTACTACACTTTGTGTTCCCAGCAAGTTAATGTAAATAACTAGTAACCATGAAATGTGAACCACTTCCAGACAATCTTTATACAAATTACGTTTCAAGGATGAGTGCCTTTATTTTATATCATGAGTGATTTTAATTCAAATTCCATAAATATGTTGCCACCATTATTTGTGTTACAATATTACACTACCATTAAAATTCTATTCTATATATTACTTTAAAAGCAGGAAGCACATTGAGATGGTCTGTGACAATTTAAATTTGTATTTCAGAAATCTGTTTGTCTGAGAATACTTAATTTGTTAGTGGTTAGATTATACGGTCATACAGACAGCTTAACATAAAACCACCTTCCCATTGTTCAGTAGTTGTTATAATCAAGGAAAATTTTGCTTCAAGCTGCAATTAAAGTTAATGACTCAGACAAACTCTTAAATTTTAAGACATATCTTAAACATATAAAACTTTTCTGTTATGCAACAAATTAAATGGTAAATCTGAAGCTATTTTGAGACAACACAGAGAAGTACATGAAGTGATATTATTGGGACTCTGGCTACAATATCTGGAGTGCAAACACTGCAAGTTTTGCAATAGCATGCAAAAAAAAAAAAAAAAATTAACACATTTTGTCTGCAGTGCTCACAGGAAAGGTTTTCACTTCAGGTAATATTTAAACCTTGAAGGATTTTGGGCCATATGTGAACTCTAAAATTAAAAGTGCACATTTAACCCCACATGCATTACAAAGCTGAAGCTCATTTATTTCAAGACTATACCGGGTACTTATCCTCATCTGCTATCACCAGTCTTATACATATACATTAGTACACCCTTACTTTCCCATTAGTTTGTTGGCCATGCTGGGAGTAAAATCTTATGCTTAAAGGATCACATGCAAGGTAACACACAAATTTATATGCAAGTCTACAAAGCATTCTTTAAAAATCAAGAGACCATCAAATAATAAACCTGAAGGCCCCCCCCCCCCCCAAAAAAATAAAGGTATGGTTCTCAGGCATCACCCGCATCAGTTTTAATCCCCTGCATCAAAAATTTTGATTTTGATTTTCATCTTTGAAGAAGATAAAATAATACAATTTTGATAAGATTTCCTTTGTTATGTAGTGCTTTTACCTTAAGGCTTTTCCCTGATCATATGATATTTTTATCGAAACATACAAAAAAACATAAAAACAAAAAATTGCCAGCCCACACTTATTTTTTTTTTTTAAATTGTCTGAGACCATACCTTTTTTTTGGCCTAACATAACTCATAAGTTTAACTTTATGCATTGCATTATGGTTTCAGAACTGTCTCCAGAATCTGTTTTAAAACTGTTTTTCATAATATTACCTAAAGTGCTGCTCTGGAACCACTCTGGAACATATCTACAATCTAGTATATGAACACTGGTTGCATTTTTAAAGATTTAAAATAGTCTAACACGTTTATATATTTTAACTTCAACTGGATATTCTCAGCCATTTATGGTTGAAAAATTCCATTTGCACTATTTGGAGTTGTAAACATATGTTCTAAAATGCATATTTTTATTATTTTTATTATTTCTGTCTATCTTAAATAAGGAGCCCTTCATAGGTTTTTTAATTAGATTTTTTAAATTTATTTTTGGACATTTTAAACCTAAATACCCTGTAAAATAAAATTTTGAGAGTTAACACCACAAATAAGAAAAGTTTGCATGAATTTACCTATATATTAACATTAAACCCAATGATATTCTGTAAATGTTAAAGAAATGCAGGAATAAATAATGTTTTAGTCTAATATCTGAAATTCAATATATTATTCAAAATTTAGATAAAATCAATCAGTTTAAAAAATCCCAAACTTTTTGAATACTTAAATGTAGATCACATTCTCAGCTTTAGAATACATACCTGTACATGTAAAGGGGCCCAAAACCAGCCGTTTATCAATTATTAAGGGAAAACCAAAACATTGCTTATACACACTCACGAGACCTGACTGAGATATCTTGGCTTAAAGGAACCTCATGATGAGAATGTGATAGCCTGATTAAAAGTACCTGGTCTACTTTGTTCAATGAGCAATAGAAAATCTGGTTTGCTTAATTAGAAAACCTCCATGAGATTATCTAGAGACAATCTAGTTTTCTTAACATGCAGTCACGTATATAACTGGTTGTATGTGTTTTATATTACAGTATAGCTTAATTGCTTCATGCTGAATGTGTGATATAACTGGGTCTGGTTTGTTTCTTTTGCAGATAGAAAGACTTGGTCTGGTTTACTCAAGTAAAAATGTGAGATAAATTCACAGGTTTAAATGCTTCATGCTGAGTGTGTGATATTTAACTGTGTCTGGTTTGTTTTGTGTGCCAGTGTGTGAGACAATCTTGTCCAGTCAGTGAGGTGGAAACAGTGTTGGTAAATATAATATGACCTGATAATTATTAAGAAACACATATGGAAACAAATGAAAATCTAAGGATAAGGTAGTGAGACCATATAATCTATGGCTGATGGAAGAATGGCCAAAGTGACAAATTTGTGACAAGCTATGTGACATTGATCTGTGAACTGACTGTGATGGGTGGCTGGTCGCATAATCCTTCAACAAGACTGAGGATTAATAAATGCAGTCACATCTGTTAAAACTTGTTAATTAGAACACCATAGCTAGGAGATTCCAATTTGAATTTTGCTCTTTGTATTAGAAGGTATTGTTCTCTAGTTGCTGTGTTTATAATTCAGGTACTGTGATTTCACATCCATACTTTATCACAGTCTCATATATTTTGTCTGATGGTTACCATAGACTTGAGTCTCATGCTCAGCTGTTACCATGGTTGTGACTGTCATGTCTGATGGCTGCCTTGGTAGTGACTATCATGTCTGCTGGTTGCTATGGTTTGTGTATCACCACCACATATGCCCAAGGTTTTGAATATCTCTGCTGTTGGTTTTAATGGGATTGAATATAATAAGTAATGGTTACTGTGGTTTTGAGTATTTGAGTCATTTTGGTTGCCATTGATTGAGTACTATGACAGCTGGTTGCCATGACTTTGAAAAACATGCCTAAGACCATTTTACTATATATGGAATCTTTATGCTACATGTATAACACAGGACTTACACCTGCCACCCATGACAAAAATAAGCTAGCATAGCACAGATTGGCACAGTAGGGTTCTGGTCTGTGCATTATATACTTAACCTGGCAGCAGTCTTTCTATATATGAAGAACAATTATTATTACAGTCAATGCTATGCCTCAGGCATGAAATAAATGAGCAAATATATATATAATGGTCATATCTGTTCTTTAAGTGTACTACAGGTGCTTGAAATCATCATCAGTAAGACATGTTCAAGAGGTCCACAATCATATCTGTTAAACATTGATTCCCATGTGGAATTTAAAAGCATGGCTATGTTTACCAATATGCCAACCAATGACAGCTCTGCTAAACTTTTGGCAATCATCTAAGGTTAACTTCTTCAGTCCAGCTGCTGAACACATACAGTAAATAACAAAAGCATGAGCACTTCAGTATCAGTCAGGCTCACTGGGATAAATTTCATCTTTATGCAAGAGATATTTCTAGTCACTCAGTTGATATGCCAGAAAACAATGGCAGCTGATAGCATATGATCCTACAACTAACATTTCTAATCTCATCATATGTTTTAAACACCTGTAACTATGGGGCTTTCAAACAAGTGTAACTGATGATTTTGAATTCCTGTAAATGTAACTATAAGGTCTAGCGGAACTCAGTATAAAAGCGAGTATGTAAGATCAAGTAAGAGGCAGTCCTTCGAGCAGTGTGTTTTGTTCAGGTGAAGTCTGAGAACTGCAGTCCTCAGTCAGAAATACTAATCAGTATTTAGCAAAAAGTATTAATGCAATAAATGGCAATTGACAAAGATAGACAAAGGAATATGTAAAATAGTACTAATTCTTCCAGTAAATAATTCTGCTGTCTACTATAGGATGAACAAAGTAAAATGACCAGTGCTTACGACTGAGTCACAGACACATTACTTTCCTGATAGCAGTAAAAGTCATGGTACTTATGATGGCATAGCTGTTATAGGTTTAATAAAACAAATGTATCATTAAACTGATTTAAAATTTTGAGGGTGGCTTATTTATCAATTTAACATGCAAAGGATCTTTCAAAGGATCATGTGATCTTTCTGTCACTTTAGGCATTTTCTTTAACATGTTTACATCATTACAATACAAAAGCCTAAGGGTATATGTATATGAATAGAGAAAGAAAGGAGAGAGAGAGAGAGAGAGAAACAGGAAGGAGAAAAAGATGAAGAGTAATGGATTCTTGCAATCCTGAATGAACATGTCTGTACAATAAATAGTTTGAACCAGAGGGAGAAGTGTCCATGAAACACACTTTCCATCCCTTAACATAATTTTATTTTTACATTCTCTATGATAACCTTAGAATTCTACCTGATAATTCAATGGTTATATGCTTTAATTATTAATAAAAAATACATCACAGTGTCAAGAAAGATATCAATGTAAGACTTAAACCTAACTTTGACACGAAGAATATTGTTTCAATTAGTTTGACATTATGGATCTATACCCATTTACATATACTGATGATGTAGCTGATGTGCTGAAATAAACTTATGCTTAAAAAAAAAATAAGAAAGGAGTAGAAACCTAATTCAAACTGATAACAGACTAAGAAATATGCAACGAAATATTTAATAGTTCATAATAAAATACTCACTCATCACTTCCATATGTAATGTAGTCACAAATCTTGCCCACTGTTGAGTCATCCTACAAGTATTATCATGTAAAAACTGTTAATGATTACACAATGGTTTACTAGTCAATTGTTATTATGCCCCCGCCACAAAGTGGCTGGGGCATATAGTTTTACCCATGTCCGTCATTCCGTCCTTCCCTCCTTCCGTCATTCCGAAATCAAACAGTTGTACAGACTTTTTTTTGCAATGCCTGCAGATATTGGCCTGATTTTTGGTGTGTGGGCAGATATAGACTAGTTACAGATCGAGTTCGCGTTTCGTCCTGGTTGACCTACTTTTGACCTTTTTACAGCTCCTAAACTTAGAAAATTTCATGAAAAATAGAAATTTTCATGACAAATACACATGTACGGACTTTTTTCACAATGCCTGCAGATATTGGCCTGATTTTTGGAGTGTGGGCAGATATAGACCAGTTACAGATCAAGTTCGCGTTTCGTCCCGGTTGACCTACTTTTGACCGTTTTACAGCTCCTAAACTTAGAAAATTTCATGAAAAATAAAAATTTTCATGACAAATACACATGTACAGACTTTTTTTCGCAATGCCTGCAGATATTGGCCTGATTTTTGGTGTTTGGGCAGATATAGACCAGTTACAGATCGAGTTCGCGTTTCGTCCTGGTTGACCTATTTTGACCGTTTAACGGCTCCTGAACATAGAAAATGTCATGTAAAATATAAATTTTCATGACAAATACACTTGTACAGACTTTTCTTCGCAATACCTGCAGATATTGGCCTGATTTTTGGTGTGAAGGCAGATATTGACCAGTTACAGATAGAGTTCACGTTTCGTCCCAGTCGACCTACTTTTGACTGTTTAACGGCTCCTGAACATAGAAAATGTCATGTAAAATATAAATTTTCATGACAAATACACTTGTACAGACTTTTCTTCGCAATACCTGCAGATATTGGCCTGATTTTAGGTGTGTGGGCAGATAATGACCAGTTACAGATCGAGTTCACGTTTTGTCCCAGTTGACCTACTTTTGACCGTTTGACGGTGCTCTA
The DNA here is from genome assembly GCA_026874595.1 of Sipunculus nudus. Taxonomy (NCBI): domain Eukaryota; kingdom Metazoa; phylum Annelida; class Sipuncula; order Golfingiida; family Sipunculidae; genus Sipunculus; species Sipunculus nudus. The sequence goes on from CM049316.1 coordinate 44,923,568, forward strand.
TCATAGAAAATTTCATAAAAAAGTGCACATGTATGGACTTTTTTCGCAGTGCCTGCAGATACGGGCCTGATTTTTGGTGTGTAGGCAGATAATGACCAGTTACAGATCGAGTTCTTGTTTTGTCCCAGTTGACCTACTTTTGACCATTTGACTGCTCCTGAACATAGAAAGTTTCATGAAAAATAGACATTTTCATAACAAATGCATATGTACTGACTTTTTTTCCTCATTGCCTGGAGATACCACCCTGATTTTTTTTATGTGTGGGCAGATAATGACAGTTACAGATCGAGTTCGCGTTTCGTCCCGGTTGACCTACTTTTGATTGTTTTACGGCTCCTAAACATAGAAAATTTCATGAAAGACAGAAATTTTTATGGAAAATGCACATGTATGGACTTTTTTTCACAATGCCTGCATATACTGGCATGATTTTTGGTATGTTGCTTGATAATGACCCGTTACAGGTGGAGTTTGCATTTTGCCCTTGTTGACCTACTTTTGACCAAACGACACCTCCTGAACTTAAAAAATTTTTCAAAATTTTACAAATGTTTCTAATTTGCCCCAGGCATTGGGCATTGGTGTCGTTCCGACACATCTAGTTTTAATTATCAAAATATGACTCATTATTTTAAAATAACCAAATATCTGCAATATGTTCTTTCCTTATAAACCTCATATGCTTCAGTTATCAATTAACAATCTAACAATTTGAATTGACAGATCTATATATCTACAAAATGCTCTTATTATTAACTGGCCAAATTATGCAATTTTGATGATATTATCAAATGCCTTATTGCTGAGATAAGGCTGTCTTAGGGGTAGTACATACATTTGGATCACAGATGGTATCAGTGACATTTCTGTCTGTATCGTTGGTCACAAGGCGACCTTGCTGTTTCCCAATGGAATGTAAATATCTGAGAAAATGTGAAGGAATGCATACAAATACTAACCCATGTAAATTACCAGACTAAAAGTCTAGATTCACATAACCCATACATCATCTTTATCTATCAATGAACAAATTTTAAAAAAAATCATCAATATATCAATCAGACAATTATAAACTATTAAAGAAATGGAATCTTAAATGAATTGTCAGCCTAATTTAAATAAACATTAATGTAGCGACTAGATAGAGCTTACTTAATAATTGAAACCTAAGCTTCAGGTGAGAATCAAATAGCACAAATCTACTAGATATCAGCATACAACAGAAGGCAGCAGACCACCTGCAACCTTTTTCAAGTGTGTAATTTTTTGCAGCCTAAAGCCCCATTTAGGCCAGAGGACCTTTTAAAGATTTTCTACTAAGTCTTCCTAGTTGGACCCCACTTTTGTTGAAAATCCTGGATCAGCCCTTTAACAAAAACACAGGCAAACCAGTTTTACTTATGTTAGATCTATTTTACAAAGGAAGTAAAATAACAAGCTTTATTTAACTAACTGTATATGTTAAGGATTATAAAACTTCTAAACCAGTTGTTACAACATAATTCCTGAAGGAATGACTCTATCACTACAGTTCAGGAATGACTCTATCACTACAGTTCAGGAATGACTCTATCACTACAGTTCATGATGACTCTATCACTACAGTTCAGGGATGACTCTATCACTACAGTTCAGGAATGACTCTAACACTACAGTTCAGGAACGACTCTATCACTTCAGTTCAGGAATGACTCTATCACTACAGTTCAGGAATGACTCTATCACTACAGTTCAGAAATGACTCTATCACTACAGTTCAGGAATGACTCTCAATACAGTTCAGGAATGACTCTAACACTACAGTTCAGGAATGACTCTATCACTTCAGTTCAGGAATGACTCTCAATACAGTTCAGGAATGACTCTAACACTACAGTTCAGGAACGACTCTATCACTTCAGTTCAGGAATGACTCTCAATACAGTTCAGGAATGACTCTATCACTACAGTTCAGGAACGACTCTATAACTTCAGTTCAGGAATGACTCTCAATACAGTTCAGGAATGACTCTAACACTACAGTTCAGGAACGACTCTATCACTTCAGTTCAGGAATGACTCTCAATACAGTTCAGGGATGACTCTATCACTACAGTTCTGGAATGACTCTAACACTACAGTTCAGGAACGACTCTATCACTTCAGTTCAGGAATGACTCTCAATACAGTTCAGGAATGACTCTAACACTACAGTTCAGGAACAACTCTATCACTTCAGTTCAGGAATGACTCTCAATACAGTTCAGGAATGACTCTAACACTACAGTTCAGGAACGACTCTATCACTTCAGTTCAGGAATGACTCTCAATACAGTTCAGGAATGACTCTATCACTACAGTTCAGGAATGACTCTATCACTACAGTTCAGGAATGACTCTATCACTACAGTTCATGATGACTCTATCACTACAGTTCAGGGATGACTCTATCACTACAGTTCAGGAATGACTCTAACACTACAGTTCAGGAACGACTCTATCACTTCAGTTCAGGAATGACTCTCAATACAGTTCAGGAATGACTCTAACACTACAGTTCAGAAATGACTCTATCACTACAGTTCAGGAATGACTCTCACTACAGTTCAGGAATGACTCTATCACTACAGTTCAGGAATGACTCTATCACTACAGTTCAGAAATGACTCTCACTCCAGTTCAGGAATGACTCTAACACTACAGTTCAGGAATGACTCTATCACTTCAGTTCAGGGATGACTCACTACAGTTCAGGAATGACTCTATTACTACAGTTCAGGAATGACTCTCACTACATTTCAGGAATGACTCTATCGCTTCAGTTCAGGAATGACTCTATTACAACAGATGTCCCTGTGGTAATGCCAGTTTCAAGGATACACTGCAGATACTCCCCAGAATGCAAACAGACCCAGGTGGAGAAAGAAGGGAATCAGAGGCCACAGCAGAGTGGACATCATGTGACCAACAGCTCTGAAAAAAAGGTGATTAAAAAATTAATAGTATTGTCATTCATTTTGCAAAAGGAATTCTACTTCTTAAACTGGAAATTTAAGACATTATCTTTAAAACAAATGTCATGATGAACTCTTGAAACCAATTATTAACAAATGTCAATTACATCCTGATATAATAAACAACAGTTGCCATGATAAAGGTCATTGTGAAACAAGGGACCTATGGGTCACTGTGCTCAGCTGACGTTAACCTTGAAGGTAAAAATCTAAAATAATATCAAATGGAGATAAAGTGTAAGAGGAAGAGGTAATAAAGACCATGGTTGGTTTATATGATTGGTTTGTATTGATGAGCAAGAAATTGTTGCAAAAAATATTTTGTGACCTGACCATGTGTTTCCTACTGTTGAAACTAAAGCATGTGAGCAGTTTGTGAACAAATGATCTGTACTATTACCATGATCATTCGTTGGTTTTTCGATTAACTGTTGACATTTCAGTAGTTTACACATTTGTTCAATTGAATCTATTTTTTTGTATAATATATATTATTAAATATATATGTATTTTTTTTATGAAATGTATACAGTTGAAATATAGCTAATTAACAACATAAAACAGGGCAAACAAAGCCTGATCTCAAATTCTGCTGAGGCAGGAAAATAATGAACAAATGTTTGTATTAAATCCTCATTTTTTATCACATCAATTATTTTCTAATTTAAGTTTATATTTCTATACATTTCCAATTTAACATATATATCCGGATATAAAAGTTGATTCATAATTCTCAATTGCATCATCATAAATCTCAATCTTGTCAGATAACACCACATCATGCATACAAATGTTTATTTATTTTTTACCACAAAAATATATCTTTTAAATCTGCAAAACAATAAATATCTAATAATAATACTTGATTTAGATTTCACAATTTTTAATTGTGTCTTTATTCATCCATAATGTGCTTCATATTTTATAAAAATTTAAGCATACTGATGGGTTCAATTATATTTGTTAAAATCATTTAAAAGAAAATTGATTTCTTTAAAAATGCTACATTACACAACATTGCATCTTCTGGATTACACCTTGAATTATTTTTTCAAGGAAAGTTTTTGCATATTGGAGTGGAAACAGCATTACAATTAAGGAGATACAGTGAAAACATAACAATTACTGCATAACACTTGGTGGGTTGGGTTTGCGGGGGGGGGGGGGGGGGGAATAAGAATAACTGTACACCTGTCACAGCAGGGGATCTCCCCCAGTGACTGTAACAAATCAGAAACCCTGGCATAGCTGACTTCCAGTGACCTGGAGTGGGACCCTGCATCTGTAATCAAAGCAAGTGACTACAGAAAAAAAAATCAATAACTAGCTTAATTTTCAAGCTTTTATTTTCAAATTTCAGATTTAGACAAACTAAATATTTATGTTTACATGCTGTGAAAATTAAATCAATGGTGCTTACAGGAAAAAAACGTGCCATGGTCAAAGTTGGGCAAAATTTAAGGTACTGATTTTTTTTTTAAGCTAATAACTTAAACAATTTACAAAATTCAGATCTAATTTTGGGTAAACAATTGAATCTGAATTAAACATAGTTATATACTTGAGAAAATAGACTCTAGTTTCAAAATTTTTCATGTTAAGTGAGTTATTATTTTTCCTGATTTTTTACAAAGTCCATTATGTTTGGGCCCATAACTTAAAGAATTTATACTTTACAGACTTAATTTCCGGCATGTACATAGGAACTATATAGATGAATATTTATGGTAAATATGAGGAAAAACAGATGAGTGGTTTTGATATTAGGCAGTCCTGAAGTGTGAAAATAGGATTTTAATAAAAAATTGAGGTTTTTCCTTAATTTCTCAAAGGAACGAAGTCACAGTCGGCTTGGTAGGAGATCTTGGGGACATCTAACATTATGCTGAATTATGGATTCCTAGGTCTTACGGTTTCAAAACGTGCCACATCTACGGACGAACAGACGGATGGACGACGGACAATGGACCACGACTATAGCTCAGATGACTTATAGTCAGCTGAGCTAAAAAGACAACTTTGATATGCATGAGAAATAAAACCAGCAAGATTAAAATGAATCATTACAATGTTTAGGTGATGGTTTCAAAGTACTGAAAAATATATCCTATTACAATATTTCCCGGGATGTAAAAGAGAAACAAAACGAATCTGGCTTTGAAACATGACACTGTGAACAGGAAGTGACTGTCAACCATCCACAGCTCTACATCATTATCTCAGCAAAAGAGGGAGATCAATCAGCATGATGGCAAATACTTCCCTGTATCAAGGCAGGAATTGTTTTTAAACCTCTCATGTTTATCATGTGGGAGTGGTGGTGTAATGGTTAAGGTGCCAGGCTCATGATGGAGAGGTTGTGAGTTTGAATCCCGGTCAGACCCCCTCCAATGCCAAGACCCTTGGGCAAGGTCCCTACTGCAATGAGCCTCTGTCCACCCAGCAGTAGAAATGGGTACCAGTAAACACTTGGAGGTAACCTTCAACGGACTAGCGTTCAATCCAGGAGGAGTTTAACTCATAAGTCACTTCATGCGGGACAAGCTCCAGCCTGATGAGCCACTATAAATATAGCTCCGTTGTAATACAGGCTTAGGGGTGTAAACGCCCAACAGACTTTACCTGCCATGGTTTTGACAAAATCAGAATTGTATCTCTTCAGTTAAGTGCAGACTGTGCTTGAATATTTAACAGTGCAGAGCAGCCCCAGACACCACCACCATCAGACCAAGGCTGTACCCTATACCCAAGGCAATGCTAGGTTAAATTATTCCTCCCAGTTCCTTTTCAAGCTGGTGGCTACAATAAATAGAGCAAATTTGGACCACACTTTTTGTCTACTCAGCAAGAAATGTAAAGATCAATATCTTATTTGTTTTTTTGAGAAAATTGGATCATTCCAAAAGTATTTTAAACTGAATTAGCTTCAAAGAAATTCTATAAATTTGTTTATAAACACCCTTTGGTATTTATGACAACAATATCAGTTTATTACTTGCTGGACTCCCTGATGAGAGCGATGGAGATGAGGATTCTGGTCCGGAGGAAGATCAGGATGAGGAGGATGATGAGCAGGAACACTCCACAGATGATGCCTGAACACAAACAAATATATAAAAGCTAAAAAGAAACAACCCTACAAATACATAGCAAAACTCTGTCACAGAGAAATAAATAGTTACATGTATCTACAGTAACAGATCTGTTAGTGATCTCTGCATTAACATACATCTGCCTGCATTGCAAACACTGGCAGCAGGATACGACCACTGCATAGAAATAAAATACTGTGGTTGGCTTTATATTCACAAGACTGAAATTTCATGATTTCTTCATTTTGAGTATTCCGCAGGGGTTTCATTTACGCAATTGTACCAGAACATATACCATCTAAGTACAGCAGTATACATATATATTGTATTTGTAATGAATTTAAATTTAGAACAAATCCCACAATATCTCACTCATTTCTGGTTCAGTCATTCACTTATGACCTGTGTAACAGTAGATATATTTCATGTGATAAACGCATGTTTCAACACCGATTAGTTTTCTGATTATGTTGTTTCTAGAGGTGGAATAACTAATCCCCTCTTGCTCATTTTAGTTGATGTTGCATTTTATTCCAAAGGGTTTAATATTCGTGATTATTTCATATTCACAAAATAAAATTAAAACCCTCCCAAATAAAAAGGCAACCACAGTATACACCAGTTGCTGTGATGCAATTAACAATTGGTGGTATGTGTTCAGCTCTTTAGCTCTATTCTTTATCTCTGTATAGGAACAACATCATGTCAGTTGCCATGACAACAAAAAATGCCAGTTACCCAAAACAAATAATACTTTAAATATGCCAACCATAAGGCAATATTCAATACCAAATAGTTTTCTATGGATATTTGGGGGGGGGGAGGGGGGAGGTTATACCTGTAACCTTAATTATCACTTTGGCTGATAATATTTAACAATCTTGGTGATAAAATATAACCTTTTGATTAGCCAAAACAACATAATATGAGGTGGAATAACTTCCAAATTCTGAGAACTGATTGATTTGTAATGAATATTAAAAAAGTTTACACAATTTCCAGCTTATTAGTAAAATAAGACATTCTGAACCAGCAAAACTGTTGTGGTTTCCAAAACATCCTGGATGACAATGGTCCTAACAAATACATGAAAAAGAAACATACTGGCTAACTTGGAAACTGGCATTGATGATAAGTATCAGATTAGGTAATATCTGATTTGGAAATGTAATACAGTTTAAATGTGAAAGTAAAACCCCATGTTAAAGACTGCCCAACAGATGTGACCAGTCTGGAAGACTGAGGAAGAAATGTGTGAGACTGAATGAGGAAAGTGTGAGACTAAGTGTGAGATAGTATGGGAGAAAAGTTATTGTGACATACTGAGTGTGACAGAAAAAGAATGTGACATTCACGTCAATCTGTATGTATGACATCAATTTTTATTTTACGTTTAATCAAAACCCACATTTGGGCATTTGTGAACACAATTGTCACTCACCAAGAGCCAGCCATGTTTTGGCAAGCTGCCAGTAGTAATCGAGGTTGAGTGTGAAGATGAAATCTCCCTCATGCTCAGTCTTGCCTCTCATTTCAACGTAAGTACTTATACACCAGTAGGTGGCTGAAATCCAAAATAAAACAGCTTATGTACATAAACACCACTCTGCTGCTAAAATTGTCAGAAATGAAAACTGATATTGTACAAGTCTAAATCTAGATTGTTGGGATCACTGTATATATATGAAGAGAACTTAGCCCAAATATTCATATAATACCAGTTACTTAGAGCAAGCAGCACTTTATTTTTTTTAATAACAGCTTCCTTTATTAATTCCTGCACCCAAATCTATTAAAGAAGCAAATGTGCTGAAACTTTAAAATTCAGGTTGTAACAGAGAAGTCTACTTACCAAATGTAAACAGTGCTAAAAATAGAATGATTGACAGCCAGACCAGAGGTGCTGCCATGCATCGCATTAAGACAATCCATAACAAGGACAGTAACATGGCTGCAGCCAGGCATCTGAAAAAAGACCCAAGAGCTCAATACAAATCAGACAGTAAATGGCTCCTGAAAGTACCGGTAATAGCGGTGACATTAGCAGGCATTAATGGTTGAATTAATTACTCTGATTATCATAACATAAACAATATAAAATATTTAATTTAAATGCTTGGTAAAGGTATTTACTTTAATGTACTTTATTCTAGTTCTTAATCGGTGGTACTCACATGAGTATGAGTACCCAAGACACTCTCACGTCTTGGTAAATGCGCATGAACACATCAGCAATGCTGGTGAAGACCTGGAGAGATCTGCAAAATAAACACAACACATATTAACAAACATTGCTGTATGAAAATTAACATAATTTATACATCAGAAGTGTTCCACTTGTGGTCCTAAAAACTGAAATCACCCCTCACACATTTTTTTATATTTTATACCGTTATATACAGCGGGGTGACATTCATATAATCACTGTTTACCTGAAACATCAGTTCTAGGATTCTGTTACTGGATTCTAGGATTCTAGGATTGTGTTACACTTTATTTAAAATTTATCAAATGAACTTTACTGAAAGACCAAGTCGATAAATGAGCATCTATAAATGACCAGAATCAACTAACTTGGTTCCCTTTGACAATTCCTCCCTGTCAACTGTCTGGTTCTTGCTGTCAACAAGGTCACCAGGAATTTTTAGAATATCCCCAATGGCTGATGGGATACATCTTCCAAGGACTGAAATGGAGAAGAAAAACATTACAGCCAGACTGATAATGTTTAATTAATTATCATATAAATGTACAAAAAGAATGGTTCAAATGTGACATGATCTTATAACCTCATTATCCCAGGCACAGCAGCTAACCCTTACCTGCATCATAAAAAGCCAATCAAATGTATTGGCACAGCCTTACATATATGACCAACGGCCAATCTGCTGAGATTCATGACATTACAAATCACATTACCAACAGCCAGTTAGCTTCCAAAACACAGCCAGATTTCTAGTCTGGCATTTATATAGTAATTGAGTAAATAACCTGTACAGCTACATTTCCATATTTAAATCATCATACATGTTCAGGTCAGGCTATATTCATTCTATTATACCTTCCACTCATCCATGGCTTTCCATCAGAAAGTTGGCAAAGAGCATAGAATATTAAAAATATGCAAGACCCATAAGTATCCTGGGTCTGAGCATGTTGGAATGAAAGCCACAGTGATCGAGACAAATTACCACATGATGTGATATTTATTGGTATTTTTCTTACCATCAGTGCTTTCCAGCAAGTAGGGAGCACAATGGTCCTGGGACACCAGCTCTTTTATACTGAGAGGCTGAAGAAAAATAAAAAAAAAAAGATTTAAGGGTGTAGAAACACCAGATACAAGGTAAATGATAACAATTAATATTGTTATTACAATATCACAGGTACAACAATACAGCTTACAGATGCATTTATACAACATATAATAATTTTTCCTAAAAATGTTTATATAAATATTTATGTATATACCATATTTAAAACTGAGAAATTATCAAAAGTTTCTATTGCACTGGCAAAAAGTCATATATGTCTGCAAATAGTTCATTTAAACTGTTGACTTGATGCCCATGAAATGCTAGTCTTTGAATTGTTTCTCTCAACAGCACCAATAATAATTAGGTTTGGGACTGTTCTTTGTATCCTGAATATCACAATATGCATTTTTGTCCACAGTTCTGGTTCAAACGCATATTCTTGAAAATTAATATTTGAAAAAAGTGGCATTGCCAGGGTCTGCTATGTTCACAATGTGCCCAATTTTCATGAAAAATATTTAAATTAACCACATGCCTTTGAGTACCTATGTGTATATAGCCATGTGGATCATGACCTCAGGATAAATCAGAAATGTCAAGAAGTCTCAAATAATCAGATGAATCAGAGAGGAATGTTTGGCTAGTTTATATATACAGTACATGCAAAACAAAGAGAATTTCTCTTTGTTTAGCATGAAGAAGAAAATAAAATTGTGAAAATAGGGCAATGAGTACGGCCAAAAAAAATATAAGCTATGGTTCCCTGGCACTGCCCATGTAAATTTTGATCCCCCCCCCCCCTATCAAAATTGTTTATTTTGATTTTCATCTTTTAAGAAGATAAAATAACTCAATTTTGATCAGATTTCCTTTATTATGTAGTGCTTTTAAATGTTAAGCAAAAATATTCTGTTGTTTACATGCTTTTCTGATCATTTGACATTTTTATCAAAACATACAAAAAAGGTAAAAAATAAGATATCGCCCGCACTGGTTTCTGAAAAAAAGTACCTGAGAATCATACCCTTTTTTTTGGCCTAAGCTTAATATTTATATTTCACATGGGACCATTATGTCATTGTTAAAGGGTCACCAGGTCAAATATTTCAGATGGGTTGTATCACCATAAAGTATGTTTATATTAATGCTTGACAAATTGAAACATTCACACCCTCACCAATGGGCCATAATGCTCAGCTGAATTCAAGGACCCTAGAACAATGGGTAACATGACTCCCAGAGTGCTTAAAAATAGGTTATGGTGACCTAATTCTACATCCAGCCGCTACCATTTAAGCCCATCTGACCAATAGAGTGATCAAATCATGTTCTTTCACACAGCTTGCAGAATATAGGTCACAGTGACATTATTTCAGATTTCCAAGAAATTTTTACAAGAACCTCTCTGGATCTTAATCAAATTAGAAGTTTTTAGGTCAAGCATTATTAATTCATGCAAATCTTTCCCAAAGGGTGCTCAAATCATGTTATTTTACATATCTTGCAGAATACAGGTCACTACGACCAAATTTTAGGTTTAAAAGGAGATTTGCCTAAGACCTCCCTGGATGTACAGATAGAAAATTGTAGGTTAAAGGTTACAGTTTGTGCCCTATTACCAGCCAGAATGCTTCACTTGAAGGTCTCAAAAATAGAGAAAGACAAGGGAGCCATGGGTCACTGTTCCAAGCTGAAGTTGGCCTTGTAGGTATAAATCTAAAATAATATCAAATGGTGATAAAATGTGAGAGGAAGAGGTAATATAGACCATGGCTGGTTGATATGATATGTTTGTATTGATAAGTAAAAAATTGTCGCAAATAATTTTTTGTGACCTGACCATGTGTTTTCATATGTTGAAATTGAAACATGTGAGCAGTTTGTGAACAAATGATCTGTACTATTACCATGATCATTGGTTAGCTTTTTGAAAAACTGTTGACAGTTCAGCAGTTTACACATTTGTTTTATTAGATCTATTTTTTTATTATATATAATTGAATAATATAACAAATGTCCTTAGTCCACAGGTGCAAGGACTTGATGGTGTGTGGGTGTGTGTGTGTGTGGGGGGGGGGGGGAGGGGGTGTTTGTGTTGGGGGGGGGAGGGGCGTGCGGAATGTCATGTATATACATACACTAAATTCAACAGCGCATGTAGGATAAAAAAAGTTCATTCCCAATTACTATTCAAAATTGGATAGAAAGACTAGTAGATAAAACACAGCTGATCACAATATCTCCCATTCTGCCGAGGCAGAAAAATATTAAGTAAATGTTTGTATTAGATCCCCTTTTTTATAACAATTTTTTGTTCAAGTTTGTAATTTTTTCACATTCCCAATATAACTTATATATCTGAATATATAAAAGTTGATTTAAAATTATAATTGTATCATCATATATCTCAGTTTTTTTTTGTTAGTTAAAAAAACATGGATATAAATGTATTTATTTTTACCACAAAAATTAATCTTTCAATTTGCAAAACAATAAATATCTGGAAATAACATCTGATTCAGAATTCAAAATTTTAAATTGTGCTTTTATTTATATATTATTTGGCTCATATTTTATCAATTTAGGCATACTGATGGATGTAATTATATTTTAATTTACTAAAATTATTTTATAAACTAGACATTTCTCGGCACCGCAGGTGACAGAGTATCCCCAGATATAGTACGCCCCCCCCCCCCCCTTTAAGAATTGGCCCCCATTTTTAGCAGCATATACTTACACTTGGCAAGCTATATTGTTTCTTCCATCCATCAATCTACAATCTTTTTGAAGATGCTGGTCCTGTGACCTTGTCCTTTTGGCACATCACAGATGGCTCCTGTGGCCTTGACATTTGACCTTGTGACCCCAAAATTGATATTGATCATCCACTTTTATATATAAGTCAATAGAGGTCTAGATTTGTTGATGGGCCATATATAAGTCAGGTTTGAAATCCATATATTAATTCAAGCTTGAATTATCATCTCAGGAATTAATTTTGGACAGATGGCTCCTGTGACCTTCACCTTTGACCTTGTGACCTCACAATTGACAGGCGTCTTCCGCTATTGGCAAGGGAACTGTATGTGCACGATGAAATGTCTGAGATGAAATGTTTGGCTGAAAATGCATCCACAATCTTTTTAAAGATGTGTCCTGTGACCTTGACCTTTGACCTCATGACCCCAAAATCAATTCAGGTCTTGCTTTTCCAATGGGACATACACAAGTCAAGTTTGAATTCCATACATCAATAAAAGCAGGAATTATCATCCAGAAACTAATTTTTGGACAGATGGCTCCTGTGACCTTCACCTTTGATCTTGTGACCTCAAAATTGATAGGGGTCTTCCTCTCTTGGCAGGTGAACTGTATGTGCACGATGAAAGATCTGAGATGAAGCGTTTGGCTGAAAATGCATCCACAATCTTTTTTAAAGATGTGTCCTGTGATCTGGACCTTTGACCTCATGACCCCAAAATCAATTGAAGTCTTGCTTTTTCAATGGGACATATATAAGTCAAGTTTGAAATCAATACATCAATAAAAGCAGGAATTATCATCCAGAAACTAATTTTTTGACAGATGGCTCCTGTGACCTTCACCTTTGACCTTGTGACCTAAAAATTGATAGGTGTCTTCCTCTATTAGCAGATGAACTATATGTGCAAGATGAAAGGTCTGAGTTAAATGTTTGGCTCAAAATGCATCCACAATCTTTTTAAAGATGTGTCCTGTGACCTTGACCTTTGACCTCATGACCCCAAAATCAATTGAAGTCTTGCTTTTTCAATGGGACATATATAAGTCAAGTTTGAAATCAATACATCAATAAAAGCAGGAATTATCATCCAGAAACTAATTTTTTGACAGATAGTTCCTGTGGCCTTGACCTTTGACCTTGTGACCCCAAAATTGATATGGATCATCCACTATTGGCAAGTGAGCTAAATATTCAAGATGGAAGACCTGGGATGAAAGTTTGGCTTAAATGCATCCACAGTATCTTTTAAGATGCGAGTCCGGTGACCTTGACCTTTGACCTCATGACCCCAGAGCCTATAGGGTTCTTACTTTAGTGGTGGGCCATACATAAGTCACGTTTGAAAACCATATGGCTATCATCACTGGAGATATCATAAGAGGTGTGAGATTTTCACCAAATATGGACACATTAAAGGTCAAGCCCACTCTCATGGTAAAGGTCATGACCCAAATGTAAATAGACCTCATCCCATAACCCATCTCTCTACATGTGCATAATATGAAAGAAATCTGTCCATTAGTTTTTGACTTATAATGCTTACAGTACTGTCAAGTGGCAAATATGGGGGTATTAAAAGGCGTAAAAACAAGAAAAGGATAATAGGTGGCGCCACCAGTTTCCGGTATATCAAAAGGCTATCCAAGATCTTCGGTCACCTTGATTTTTGGACCAGTCCATGCAAGCTTACTTGAGATATTTAAGAATTTGTGTTATTTTCAGCAAAAATGGACCTATTCAAGGTCAAGGTCACTCTCCTAGCATACGTCATGACCCCATTTTAAATAGGCTTCGTCCCCTTTTTATATATTTGTTTATAATATGTGGTGTTTCAGCCATGGGAACATGTATTAGATATTAGCCCCACATGCTGAGTTTATGTTGACACCTGTGATTGCGACTGGTCCACTGTTTTCAACACTTGTTTACAGGGGTAAGAAAATGGTTTCAAGGCAATATTTTTGCAGGAACTGATTTATTTTAAAAGGAAGCAGCTATTTTTTATGTTAATGCAACATGCTTTATAGGTGATTGGGCCCCTTTAATATCTGGAAGCAATGTAGTCCTAGTGACCTTACTTTCAGTATGGCAGGAGATTTTGGGGACATCTAACTGTACGCAAAATTTTGGATTTGTAGGTCCAACCGTTACAAAACATGCCCTGTAAATGGATGGACAGCAAGCTGGACTTACGGCAGACAAAGGACCATGACTATAGCTCAGATTACTTATAGTCAGCTGAGCTAAAAATGCAGAATGTTGCAGGGGCCAGACCATGCTGAAACCATAGTATTCTCCACAATAATTTTTTTCATCTGGCAACCAATAAATGCTGGTCTGATTGTATGCATGATAAAAGGTACTATACAGAGATTGATATGTCAAGTAATTGAATAACAAAAAGGTAATTGTACAAGTCTACGTACAGAGTTCACAGGGTCAACGTTTTCCTCTTTAGAGTAATTCTTGCAGACCATTTTCCCTCTTTCTGTAGTATCTATTCCTGTTATTTCTTCCTTTGCAGCCAGCTGGATCCAGGTCCAGTAGTTCTTGGGACATTCCTTCACACAGACCTGAAGGTGTATTTTAAAATACATGAAATCTGTACATTATCAATATCATTAATTGTTGGTTAGTGTCTATCTTACATAAAAAAGACACAGATCTCCAAGTCCAAAATCTAAAGATGATGTAAACTCTATGATTATTCTCTTCATGATTTTCTCTTTAACACAGAAAACAGTATCAAAACATTATGAGGCAATGCTGATTGCAAATCTATTTAAAAAAGTAAAATGTTTTCAGGCTTTCAGATGGTTATAAGACTCAACCTTTTCACAGTTATCACCTGGCAGCCTCTCATGCAGCATAAAAACATGGATGCATTCCATATTTGTAACAACATTCACACACCTCCTGGCCAGGTTTCATAACAGGTTTTTGTAATGAGTTATTTCCATAGCAGCGTGAATGTACAAACCTTTTATATAAAATATATCAAATTAACTATCAGCTTCAAAAGTAATACTAAAAGTAATAACATGTGCATTGTGTATTGCAAGTATAAGGTTTGAACTGCCGTGCTAGTCTGTATATATGAGTAAGTGAAGTAGATATATAATACCTTTATGTAGACTAGCTGGTGTTGTCACTCTTGACACAAGCTTTCGGGGTGCAGCCCCCTTCTTATATTGCAAGTAATGAGACTTCACCAATCTAAATGGACATGTGCTCCAAGGTTCTGACTAAGTGCTCTGGGAGATGCTTGTTTTGCACTTTACTCTCACTTAGGCACACAGGATATAATGAGACGTCATCTTAACAAGATGTCTTTATTTACATCTGTCGTTTCCTCCTTTTGTCGAAAATTCTTAACAAGTTTCTTATTTTTTGAGTTACCAAAGGTAACAGCAATGTTTTCAGTATTGCTAAGTAGGTGGGGTCTGCAGCATTTGGTCTGCAGCATCTTTGATGAGATTAGGCAGCATGGAGCACCCAGCTCCATGGACAATGAACAGCCAAACAGGAAGAGGCATCATGGCAAGGGGCTGCACAGCTCTCAACCAGGGTCTGGTAATGACCAGCCTGTGCAAAAACGGATGCTTCTAATACAGTTATCCCTAGGTGACCTTTGTGAGAGTTAAATTCCAATCAAACTTACTTACAGATAAATCTCATTTAATTTACAAATGTTATACTGTGGTTGCCTTTTTGTTTGCAAGGGTTTTAATTTCCCAATATTCGATATTCGCAAATGTGAAATAATATAAATAAGAAACCCTCGGGAATAAGACGTTCCATCAACTAAGATGACCTCTGGAAACAACCTAATCTGTGCCTGGTATCGAAACTGGCCCATACATCCAAGCTTAATTTTTGTAAAACGCCATACTCACACAGGCTTTATCAACTGATACAAGTTATAATTTACTGACTGAACCATGCAGTTATTAGTGAGGTACTGTAGGATTATTTCTAATTGTATCTGCCAAAACTGAGTTTTGCGGATACTATGTTTTCAGTCGGACACCGCCGCCGCTGCCGCCGCTGGGCGGAATTTTACGAAACCCAGAGTTATGTTCGGGTTATGTTCATGTGAACTGCTGTGCCCCGATTTTGTTTTGACCTCTGACCTTTCCTCTGCGCTCTCCATCTATTTGTGCGTCTGTTTCCACACATAAACCCACATATCTCGGGAACCATTTGACCGATCAGGCTAAAAATTTTACACAAATGTAGCCCTTGGATAGCTTTATAACATACACTAAAAATGGTGGCGCCACCTGCAACCAGTTTTGAACTGCGTCAATCTGTTCATCTGCTTTGGGATAAAATCACTCATATCTCTGCATTGGTTGGACTTATCCACCTGAAATTCGGCATGTGTATACATCCTGGATAGCTTTCTCGATTTTGTGACAGGTGATGTCACCTACATTCTAATTTATGCTGCAGACATCCAAGCTCATATCTCGGGAACTGTGTGCCCAATTGGGCCAAAATTTTGCATATGTATAGTCCTCACATAGCTCTTTATCATACGCAAAGCTGGAGGGGCCACCTGCAACCATTTTTGCACAGTGTCCATCTGTTTGTCTGCCATGGGCTAAAATCACTCATATGTCTGTAGTGGTTTGACATAACCACCTAAAATCTTGCAGGTTTATACATCCTGGACAGCTTTCTGGATTTTATGACAGGTGGCGCCAACTACATTCTAGTTTACGCTGCAGACATCCAAGCTCATATCTCGGGAACCGTTTGACCAATTGGGCCAAAATTTTGCATGTGTATAGATCTCACATAGCTCTTTATCATATGCAAAACTGGTGGCACCTCCTGCAACTATTCTTGCACAGCATCTGTCTGTTTGTCTGCCGTGGGCTAAAATCACTCATATGTCTGTAGTGTTTTGACATAACTACCTAAAATCTTGCAGGTTTATACATCCTGGACAGCTTTCTGGATTTTATGACAGGTGGCGCCACCTACATTCTAGTTTATGCTGCAGACATCTCAGCTCATCTCTCGGGAACTGTGTAACCGATTGGGCCAATATTTTGCATATGTATAGTCCTCACATAGCTCTTTATCATACGCAAAACTGGAGGGGCCACCTGCAACCATTTTTGCACAGTGTCCGTCTGTTTGTCTGCCATGGGCTAAAATCACTCATATGTCTGTAGTGGTTTGACATAACTACCTAAAATCTTGCAGGTTTATACATCCTGGACAGCTTTCTGGATTTTATGACAGGTGGCGCCACCTACATTCTAGTTTACGCTGCAGACATCCAAGCTCATATCTCAGGAATTGTGTGACTGATTGGGCCAAAATGTTGCATGTTTATAGATATCTTATAGCTCTTTATCATATGCAAAACTGGAGGGGCCACCTGCAACCATTTTTGCACAGCATCTGTCTGTTTGTCTGCCATGGGCTAAAATCACTCATATCTCTGTAGTGGTTTGACTTATCTGCCTAAAGATTTTGCGTGTTAATACATCTTGGATTGCTTTCTCGATTCTTTTGGCAGGTGGTGCCACTTACATTTATGTGACAGCTTTCTGCATTTGTGGTAGGTAGTGCTACCAACATATACATTTTGGCTGCAGACATCCATGCTAATATGCAACACACCTCACTCTATTTTCCCTTGCCACTCAATCCATGCCACACTTCATCCGTTCCAGTCTGATTTCGGTGGATACACGTAGTCGCTTGTCAACTACCAGTATTCTAGTTTTAAAATATATTGTACTAGATTTTATTGTTTCTGGTGCAATCGCGAAAATTAACCCCTCGCGAAATGTTCAAAATGAAGGATTCGCAAAATTTCCGCCTCGTGAATGTGAAGCTTACCACAGTATTACATTTGTTTGATAACAAATAATATTAGGTATGATGAGGCACTTTTTCAGAGATTTCACCATTTTAATTGCAGGAAGTTATTGGTTAATTACCTGAGGTGTAGGACATCCCAAACCAAGAGAGCTGAGAGGGTTCCGAGCACATTTTACCAGGTCAAAGAAGACTAAGTTTGGCTTGTCCCTGAAAATACATATATACATTAACTAGATGGCCATGAGATCCAGCTATCTGAAGTTCATTTATCCTTGAAGGTTCATCACATCATGATCACTCATTATGCCATTTTCCTGAATATCATAGTCAAAACAAACCTTATAATGTTTCAGGTGAATGTGTTATCATATTTATCACCATCACTTAAAGTTTTCTGCTTGTTTCGCCAACTGGACCCTAAACAAAAGTTAACACAATCGATGGTAACTTGGAAATCTGTAATATGACCTCCAAACTTTCATTATTTGTTCTAATAAGAAATATTATCTTTCAGTGAATGAATAATAAATTTGGCAATTATTTAGAAGAAACCAACACCTTACCTTGCATTTAAACAATTTTTACAATATCTAAGATGACAGTGTTCATTCACTGAAAACAATCACTGGTGAGAAACAGGCATGGGATGTTGGTACAATGAATATACTCAAATATCATGTTAGCCAAAAGAGTAAGAACAATCATTCAGCACAGTCATTTCACAAAGAATTTTGAATAAATTAATTAATTTATAGATTTCAGTTATGTTTCTATATTCTTTTGTCACTCTATTAAAACACTACACCAGACAAAGGACATTTCGTTAAAAAATTATGAGATGTCCTTGAGTGGTTGGGTGTCCAAAATAAGAGGTTCTACTGTATAACTTACGCCTGTTCCCCTTGTCCACATACATTTCCATGGGAATCTGTCGGATAAATAATCTTCACTGGGTCACCTCGGATGAAGGCTTAAATTATAAATCACACTATATAATGACATTATTAGCACTTCAATTTTAAAATATTTCATTTACCACATCCACATATTTGAAAGCAATTTGTGATAATAATGACATTCAGTTTTGCAGTATGACAATGACTTGTTTATTTTTCAGATATACTGAATAAGAATGACAACAATACAATAAAGTGCATAGGATTTTGTGGTGGTCAGGAGAAGTCATTATTCGTGAAGACACTGCCCTGCAGTAAATGGTTTGGCAGGCTCTAACTGGCTGTGGTGCCTAAACTTATGGTTACATGAAAAGATAGCTCCTGAGTTTGGTGTGGACACATCTGAAATATGCCATTAGGTAATGTTGGTTTGTCTGTTAGCAACTTTTTTACTCAAAATGTTTTGAAAAGTTTTTGATGAACACCAACACCAAAGGAACAACCCTTTAATCTTTAGAAGTTATTTGGATTAGCATAATGTTTTTTTAAGAGGTACTTTACTTAAAGCAATTTGTTTGGTTTGGCTGAGGTGTAATTCACTAATTGTCATCACCCATTAGTATTAGGGGAATATATAAGAGCAAATTTCCAAAAGGGGTGAAAAGTTCCCCAAACCTGCATACAAAGGGATGACATCAGTGGAGTTGCCTTTGTTCTGAGAGACACAGCTGACCTGTTATACAACCACTGTGTTGGTGAACCATGACACATTTTTTTATGAACAAATTTCCTTCACTTACATTACCATACACAAAAGTGTGATTAGGCAGATCCTGCTAATGTTATTTATTGGGCAATCAAGACTTCTTGTAGAAGGCAGACTCTCGAGTGTTTTCCCCGCTTTATTTTTATCCAAGGATATTACATAAAAAATTTAACCGATATCTCCCTAAATGTTCTAAGAAACAAAATCACAAGTATTGATATGATATAATAAAGAGTCTTGCTCCATCCCACCAATGTCTGAATCCACACTTTAATATGCTCTCCTGTATGATCATTGTACTGCAAGAACATTTATCAAGCTTCATGATGTCTCTGCTGGTGACTCATGCTGTTAATGGATAAAAACCTGCCTCAGCTGGCTACTGCCTATATCATGTACAGCATGAATCATCCTTAAATATAGTTTTGTTCACTTAGTAATGTTTTGGAACACAAATTGATTAAAAAAATAAAAAGAAATTACAAATTTGCTTTGTCTTGTATTTTTTTATAACAGACAAGCCTTTGCATTAAGTGACACTGATTTAGGACATACATACGTCTTGTTTCAATATATCCTTTTAGTGATGAAACTTTGGCCAAAGTGGCCCAAGGATACCTATTACCGGTAACCAACTCCCAATATTCTTTTGCAAAACAGGTTTTCTTTTTTAATTTTGATTTAAAATGTAAATCTTTAATTTCAATCCACAAGCAGATTATATCATTCTAGGTAGTAGCCTTATCTTTCAACACACACAGTTTCAAAATGACTGTGAAAATTGCCATTACAATAAATTTACAACATATTCTTGTGTGCAAATGCCACGACTAGAGGGGGCTTCACAAAACTTCAGTAAAAGCAGATCCATTTTATGATAAATTACCTCTGGTGAACACATAATCTTCATTACATTATCATCAGTTTACATTGTCATTAACCAAGTGCTTTTTATTTATATCAGTGATATGTGGTCTCTCCATTTAACCATCCAGACTTTACATACAATCACATGGTGATGGCCTTCACACTGATAACAAATGAAATATGTAAACAAAGCAGGCACAGAAGTAGTGATAAAACAATGATAATGATAATATCAGCTGGTGGTAAAAACCAGATCAGACCGGTTAAGTTTCAGTTGAATCTGAAATGTTGTTGTGCCTGAAGGGTGGTAAGTCGCATCTCAAATGTATAAATATGAATCAACCTATTGTAAATGTCAACCAATTATCTTGGTTTCCTCAGCATCTTTTGTTAATAATAGAACAGAAACAGAAATGCATTATGACTATCTATCACTATCCTGCTAGCTGTTTGTCATGGTTAGCTTATATATTTTGTTTTATCCAGCTACACTTGTTAGGGTTCTGGAGGTGTATAAACCCCCATTTGCTTGCTTTCTAGATACAGTAAACCTCATTTATCTGCTACCCAGCCATTCACCATAATTCATCTACCACCACCTTTAATGGATTTTTCTGCATAACTATTCTGTCTGCTTAAGTTTAACCCAGGTCATTTACAAACTCTCCATCTTCCAACTACCACATATAATGTGGTCCAGATCTGTCTCTCCATTTTAACAGGAACTTAACACAAAATAATGTTTTAATTTCCTTGCAGTTAGTTAAGCCTATATGCTTCTTATATAAAGGTAGTATAAAGTACTGCCAAAAAAGCGATATCATTACAGGTTAGGTTTGGTGTGAAATATCCCCAACCAACTCCCATTAAGGCATGATATAAAATCCTCTTCAGGTAACAAGGGGGTTAGATAGGCCCAGGCACTGACTATGACGGACCAATGTAGGACATATGAAGATGCTTGTCAACAATTTATTGGTATATATGTTTTATATATAAAGAGATCAATGACATACACAAATGTCTTTATATATTCCATATTATTAAAAGAAAATTTAGATACACCTTACATATGGTATATACACTATATATAATAGAAAAAGACACATACATAAATTAATTATATATATATATATATATATACAATATTTACAATGTATATAAACATATATATTAACTTAAGAATACAAACACACTGACAGGTAAACAGCAGGAAATTTATAAGAAATAAGATTTTACTTACAGAAAACACCAACTCCAATCATGGCGATGAAGAACAGAGTAAACAGGAGGCAGCATATGATGTCCGTGCATCCCCTGTCAATCACAGACAGTTGATAAACCAATCAGGAGGAAAAACATGAAAAACTATGATTTAGTATAGGATTATTATAGGTTTATTATAGTTTTCAAAGCAAATTCAAAAGGGGATCCCCCCCCCTATCAGCCAACGCAACCTAATTTTAAAAGTTTCAGACCAAATTTTGTGGTCTGGACCCCCCCTTTCAGTGGATCTGGGGACTTTCTTTTAGTTATCTTCATAAGTGCTGGGATGGCCCCCTCCTTTTCCTAAATCCTGGATCAGCCCTTGACTTTTAACATGATCAGGGGAAAACATGCAAAAAACAGAAATGTTTAATGAGGTACAAGCACAACAAAAACAAATGTTCTTATTTATTTTTTTATAAAATTGAAGCGTGGAGTGCCTGAGAGACCAACCTATTTTTAGCAATATAAAAATCAGGAATCCAAGACTGGTATTCCAATATACCTTCTGTGTTATCCTGGGTGATCTTGGCATAAATGCTGTCTCGGGTCATGAACAGTCAACCCCCACCCAAGCTCCTCATTTTCTAGCATTTTGCAGATGACCCCCTGCCCCTCTCAATATTTTGGAGCCTATGATTTATCTCATTCTGAATTTAATATCTCCCAAAAAGTATTCTGTTGTTATTTATTTGGTTATTTTAATAAGTGTGAAATACATATGTTAAAAAATAAAATGTCATTATTTACAATACTGTATATCACTGGTAGTTATAAAAACTAAACATTTTACAAAGATATTTACTTAATTCACTTCAAAGGATGGTTGCTTAATTCAACACACAAAATATATAAAGCTATCAATTTTAATTAAAACAAGAATAAGAAAATATAACATCATAATAATGTGCTCTGAACCTACCTCTTTTGTATGGGCCCCTTCTTAGACGGGTTGTATTCACCTGGAAGTAATTTACTTGTTTCCATTTACAGGTACAAACACAAAATACTAGTATTAGTAGGGAGTGGACAATCCTTCATGCAGATATGTTCCAAAATTTCAGATGCATATGACTATCTGGTTGTTGTTTCAATATATATATATATATATATATTGTAGGCTATGTATGTCAGTGTTTTGGGCTTGGTTCTGAGTGACCCATGTGTATGCATGCAGTTCTCTTTCCTGCTGGAAAGAAGAACCCATTGCACTGTTATCGTTCACATTTATCATTAAGACTGGAACACAACCACGCAGATAATAATCTTTAACTACTTCCACAACAGATTCACATCTATTTAACTATCACTGCAAAACAATACTACACACCCATCATTCCGAAACATTCGGCATTTCCCAAAATAATTTCACTGATACGCGGCTTTTCATAATTAACCGAACCATAGTGAATATTGTCGTTGTGTGATCAATCCACATGTAAACACACTCGCCTCGGTGGCGTTAAATTCAAAACTACGTATCAGTTACCTTCAAACAGACTAGATCTGCGCGGGCGTGCGTCAGTTACATCGTTTTTTTCCGTTGCTGATACCTCTACGTTATCTAGTTCCACCGATTCCATCAGTAACTTAGATTTATACCCGATATATGATGATGTGACTCCGAGCCCAGCCGAAAGATGCGGTAATTAGGCCCTCACTGTGACAACAGGCGTCTCCTTCCAAATACTCGGCCACTTTGCTGATAGAATAACGATAAAAATATCCCGAAATAAGTGAATGTACCTGCCGTCTGGCTGACAGCGTATCTGCGCTTTACATACGCTAGCTGACTGTCAGCATATTGTCACACATGTAAACACTTTCTGTGCTGTCATAAAAAATAACACATCACGGTATCGTAGCGCAGATTATTGCGTAACTAAGCCGTAACAGAAAAAATCAAAATCTATATATCGTGACTGTGATGTATCTGTTTGGGACATCGAGACTGACTTCAGATATATATTGGTATTTTATGAATGCGATGCATATACACAGAGCGCGGGCCTTTTGACTGGCGAGTGTTTCTTGGTCTATTTTTATAATCCAGGCGTTTAGGTCTATCCGAATAGCCACATGTAGAAAAACATGACACAGAGAGCAGGCATATAGTCTCTTTGAACTCAGATTTATAAATGAATGCAAGACTGATTACAGGAGGACTGTGTTTAACTATATATGTGCAATTCTTCAAATAGGGGTCAAAATAGGGTCCGACTGCTTCATAGGGTATTATTAACACACAATCATGGTTATAATTATATCAGAATGAGTTTGACGATTTACTTCGATTCCCCATGTAAGGGTAATATTGCAAGAGTAAGTCCAGATACAATTTTAGGGCCAATTTTTAAGATCCAAAATGAAACCGTAATAAAAAAATATATGTCCTAAATAAGAGGTTCCAATGAAAATATAAATAAATTTAGTACCCATCACTAATAATTCGGGTATTTTTGTGTTTGTTTACTATTAACAAGATCTAATGTGCTTCCTACAAAATTTCTATGAGCTGCTCTTCAGTATTTTTCACTCGCTGGACTAACGAAGCCATGTCCTAAATTTTCGTCAACTCCGTTACAACTGCACCAATATGCCATCTACAGCCATCCAGTGGAACAAATCGAGTGGCTGATCATATCATTCGTTACAGTGTAGGGCATTCAAAGTGAAGAATCATGGCTTCAATCCGGAGTTTTGATTTTTATCAGTGAAAAAGTGTATAAAAAGTAAAGTAGCTTAATTCACCCATCAACTCTGTTACGCCATTTGTGAAAAAAGTAATTGTTGAAACCTATAAACATCCATGAACAGAGAGAGGCATCGTAAATCTATCAGAATTGAAATATTTGTTTGAAGGATTTCATGTCTATCATGTCCGCTGATTAGGTAAAATTTAAAAAATAATCAGCTCCGTTACGATCAACTCCGTTGCCATTCTATTGTAACGGAGTTGACGAATCACCAAACATTTTTTCTATGAAAAGTCCAACCAGTAATAAATTATTCTCTGGTGAGAGGATTTATAAATAAGCACACTGAAGATAAGAAGCAGCTTCATTGACCACTTGATATATAGTATAATCCCTTTTAATGCGTTTATCTTGGTCTGGAAAATACTGTTGCTCTTTGAAAACAAATAACTAATTTTGGTAATTAAAAAATGCTTTAGTCTTGAAATTTGACAGCAATAGAAACATTAAAACTTATATATTAGACATATTTTATAAGTTTGTTTTAGAAGTGCGGACCGGACCGGACCGTTCGATGCACCAAGTAAGCGCCCTGTTTTTGTCAGGTCCAGCTGTAAGCGTTCCGGTCCATAAGGTGGACCGGTCCAAGGGGTTCGGCACATTTGTTAAAATATCATCAAAATTAAAATATATTGTAATTCCTTTTATTCAACGTTTGTTCTACATATTTTTTATTACATATATTTGTTCAAATATTTAACAAAACCAAATATCATACACAACAAAACGTGCTATAAATGTAATATAATAATCTATACTTTAATCGCAGGATCTGGGTTTGATTTTTTATGACAAATTTAAAATTACAGTCTTTTTTTAATAAATTTTTCAGTGGTAAATATTTTGTGTTACTGTGTGGGGCATAGTGATTAGAATATAAG
Source organism: Sipunculus nudus (assembly GCA_026874595.1). Classification (NCBI taxonomy): domain Eukaryota; kingdom Metazoa; phylum Annelida; class Sipuncula; order Golfingiida; family Sipunculidae; genus Sipunculus; species Sipunculus nudus. Next base: position 44,948,956 of record CM049316.1, read on the forward strand.
CCAAATGTGCAGGGTGGAGCGAGCTGATTTAAAGAATTTGCTTGGCGGGGATAGATGCGGGCTGACATACGCTGATGAAGTTTTGTAGCGGTTTAAGTGCGATTTGATATTGAAAACTTATTAATCTAATGTGCAGGGTTGGGCGAGCTGATTCAAAGATTATACTGGGCAGGGATGCAGATTGACATCAGCTGATAAGTTATGTAATGCTTTATGTGCGATCTGATACAGAAAACTTATTAATCCTTTGTTAATAATTTAATATAAAGAATATATTTAATGTATTCATCGTATAGAAATTGGTCTTATTATACTAAGCAAAAGTATCAGCATTGTGCAACACAGCAGGGACAATGATCTAATGCTGAACATGTCACTTCAATCATAAGTTAATAACAAAAAATGAACTTTAACTGTTACTCACGATGGAAAAAAAAAATAAAATAATACATGTGCACGTATATAATTGTACTATTGCAGCTGTCATTGCTTTAAATATATTTTATGTAGCCAATGAGTCTTTCTGAGATGGTTTATTACCCCTTGTTCATAACACGATTGTTGGTGAAAGTAAATCCTGAAACACATTTGTTTAACTTAATCCTTTTAACATTAAGTTCGGCGGTCCAACCGGTCCGGTCCAGGAATAAGCGGTCCGGTATTTTGTGTTATCGGTCCAAGCGGTCCGGTCCGCACCTCTAGTTTGTTTATGAGCTTATAACTTAAATTCATTGGGTTTACAGGCTAATCACCATGGCTAAGACTGGAAAAGAACGAATGAGGGTATATAGACATTATTATTTTCTGTTGGATTCATCTAATGAAGTGTTAGGCATTTATATAAGAAAGAATATCCCCTTAGCCCACAAACGAAAGGAGAACATTCCAAATATGAACACTGTGTGTTGTGTATTCCGTTCTCTGTTCTACACCTGACAGCTTTTATTGTAACACGAATTCAGGTTGATTACAAGGCCGCTGAAAGTGTTCAGCTCCATCACGTTTTAGCATTGCATTGACCATCCAAGGAAATTATGACTTCTTAATAAAACATGCAAGTCTTTTGCATTAAATTAGGAGAAAGTTTTGGAACATATTACTGTGTACACCTTTTAAGTTGTCGAGCAGGCCCTTTTTACTTAGGATTCACTGTAAATCCAAAAATTGGTATCAGTTTACTATAATATTTGCGTTATTGTTTTAAATATTTGTGAAATTAATGGTAATATTTTATTAGTTTAGATGACACTAGCCTTTAATGCCAGTTGCATATATAGCACAGCTCTATAAGGTAACAAGACTATCATTTTTGTTGAAAATTGATCAACTCCGTTACAGCTCTTAATTGTAACAATATTTTCCTGGATTAAGATAATGTTGGCATTTCTTTACTTTCTCAAGTATTTTATTGTCATTTAAGGAGAAATATGTTTTTATTGAATTCATATTGAAATGGTTAAATACCTAGTAGGTAGGCATTTAGCAAGTTCTTTCTCGCAACAATCCCGAGCTGAGTTGTTCAATTTAGCAGTAATTTACATTAATTGACTTTATGTGTTTAAAATAAACTTTATATGGTAAACTTTTGTTTACCGGTCAGGGTAACTTGTGTCGATATATTTTAGCATGATACAACTTGATAGTTATCTGTTTACTTTTTGTTCAAATGTGTTAAAAGTTTAGGTAAGAATATCTTAATAATTTAGTGCGTTATCAACTCCGTTACATTCCAGTCAGCGCAACATTTTAGCCAAAAACTATATTCGACCGTTTTCCTCCAGACTTTGCAGAAGATAACGTTACAAACTATTGTCAAATGATGGACAATTTGTAGGAGATCAGTAATATTGAGCGTATACCTGTCTCTTTTAGCAAGTTCTCTTCAATGCACTTTATGGGTCAAACATTTGTGTGCACTATCACCTTATTATTTAGCATTAATAAAAATGTCAGGAATAATTTTCATATCAAACTCTAGTGTTTATGATGATTGTGTACCATACTTTTGTAAAATCTACATACGTGACACATTCATTCTTCTTTTTTTACCGCATTATTTTGTGATTTAAAAAAAATAAACTGCTGTAACGGAGTTGACTTGCTGACTAAAGACTGCTATTCTTCTATTGAGGTAAAAAAGCAAGTATGGATAAAAGTGCGCTGCTGATGGGAGTTTTTGACCTTTCATATATCCCGCTTGAAAAGGAAAGAAGAAAAAATGAATTTTGCAACAACTTTTTTCCCTCTGTTTGGGAACTCGAAATTGACCCCTATTCTGAGAATTACACATATACTAGTATATATAGGCTACCGTGTACATGATATAACCTAGCTAGGGCTCATCTTTAGATATAATACCTTAATTTAGGCCTATCTTAAATTGCTGAATAATATATATATATATATATATATATATATATATATATATACACAAGCTTTGGGGCCGGGGGGGATGAGGTGGGCGCCCCCCCCCCCCGAATTAAGGGTTGAGGTCAGTGCATGTAACCTCTCTTTGTGAAATGACGAAAATTCCATCAATTTGAATGTAAAATTCATTGTATTTCTTCTTAGTCTTTATAGTACATGCCTCACTTGAAAACAAATGATTTCATTTCTTAATTGAGTGTGTTTCGTGATACAGGCCATAATTGTGTATTGTTAGAGGTATGGGAATTAAATTTAATGCTATTCATTTTAGTGAGAACGGTTAGAAGTTGCTTGTATGCGTAAATTGGTAGGCCTTTAGACATCCTTTGCCTCTCTGTATACAAGCTTATATTTGTTTCGTGCTTCATACAATGCTCGCCTATGGTTTGAGTACAATTTAAAAAATAAGGTTCTGAAGTTCATTAAGATCTGTAAAATACTATATAAGGGTATAAATATTATCGATTTGACACATGCACATGGTTCTGTAAATGTAAGTAACATTTAATATTTTGTAATTTGTTTTGTGTGGTGCAACGTATATGATTAAAAGTAGGAAATTGTAAAAAAAAATGCATTAAAAATTTATATATATATTTGTTTTTCAAAATTTTCCAAACCGGGTGAGGGGATAACCCCCTCCCACATTCACCCAGCCCTTTCGGGCACTTAGGCGTCCTCAAACTCTGGGTTTCGGGGAAGTAGTAATATACTTTTCTTAAAGTAGTTTTCTTCTTAGTATGACATTCTGCCGCCAGATGTCACCGTTCATATGGTAAAGTACATGTACGTTTCACATCAACTCCCCGGAAGGACCCAAGAAACATCATGTCGACTATATAACAGCAGGCCACTGTAAAGAAGTTAAGCAGCGGGCGCGCGGCGTTAAACAAATCTATTAAATGAAACGGAATCACCTAGGCCTACATGTTGTAAAAGAAATCACAAACCAAATTTTACATTGCATATTAGAATGATATTTATATTTCATAATTATATGACTTAATATAAATATTGCATAACGATCAATGGATTTTATTACATAGAATAGTGGAAAAGTGTAATATGACGATATTATTCTCGGAAAAGCCTGTCGCAAGTGCCTTGGCAGCTTGCCAAATCCATTGAACGAGTCGTGTCGATATCTGGTCGATCATGACATGCCTCCTAACATTAATAAGTATGTAGTTATACGCCACCCGCATGTTCATGAATGCTCTCAGTGTTAATATGTATTTTTATTCAACATGAACGGAATCTCATTATATTATATTACATTATATTTTATATAAACAAGTGTTTGTGTGTGTGTGTGTATATATATATATATATATATATATATATATCTTTATCTTGTGTTTATATATATATATATATATATATATATATATATATATTATGTGTAAGGAATCAAACGATTGTAAGCATCGTGTTAACTAATAAGTTTCGCACCGTTGTACGGCACTCTCCAGAACGGTATGGCTGGAGGGGCTGTACATTGAACATCTAGCTGGTTGTTCACTGAAGCGTGTTTGTGCTAAATACCTGTACAACGTGCCTAATCTGGATAAAAAAAGGGTCGTTTACCGATATATATCATTTGATGAATCGTTTACATGTATACTACATACAGGGGCGGATCCAGGATTTAGGAAATGGGGGGGTTCAACCCAGGAGGACAAAAGAAAACCCTAAAAAAATGTTCCCAGGTCTGGAAAAGGGGGAGTCCAAGCCGCAAAATTTTGTCTGAAGCCCTTAAAAAAACGTTTTTTCTGATGGAAAAGGGGGGGGGGGGGGGGGGGTCCGGACCCCCTGGACCCCTCCCCCGGATCCGATTCTGACATAAATTCATATGTAAAGCTATACGGTTTTGTGATTTTACCCACGTTTACATCAATGACAGATATAGTCAACATTTCAAGTGGGACTTGAATGAATCATATTATCCAAGGAAGGTTATATTTTTACCCTGTATGAAAAACCACGGTACGTAATTTAATATAAATTATTTTCGAGAAAACTTTGAGAACTGTAGCTTCCTGAGCTATGCAGGATAGGAAACCTCATTCAGGTGTAATGCGGGCCCGGATGAAGGATCGAGCGGATGAAGGAAGATATTTTATACTTGATGGAAGTATGATGCGCTCGACCTAGCTCCATTTTCGCTACAAAAGCAGCTGGGCAAGCTCTATACAGCTTCATTATCTAATCGTCTGAGCTGTGGACACACCGAGTAAGCAGCCCTGGCGACTGCATGAGCTGTCCAGCAATCGGCACATCAGCTGGTCAGGTCATGCCAGTACTGTTTGGCATCAATACAGCCCTGGCCGGCCTATCGCTGGGTCTGCTGGCATAGTAACCATGCATTCCTTAGTGTTATTAGCGGCTTTGGACATTCCATCGGTGAGGCTCTTAGCAAATACCCTCCCGGCGTAATAACAAATATTGACCCCAGTCCTGGTCTTGATACCACCCTTATTTACAGGTAATTAACGCGGTTATGTGTAGAGTACGTAGGGTTCAGGATTATACGAGGTTTTGTTAAACGCAGGAGGATCGGGGCCTCAGATTCGTTTATAATTCTCACACACACACACACACACACACACACACACACACACATATATATATATATATATATATACATATATATATATATATATATATACATATATATATATATATATATATATAAAATTAAAACCTCAGAATGTATAGCGATGTTATACATAAATACATGGACTGCATAATAAATACATAAAGTAAGAATTCATTTGTATTGTGGTGTTTTATATAAACTAGCGACACGTACATTTCCCCTCTGACACAAGTACAATGAGTCTAACATGCCAGCTCGAAAACTGCGCTGGAAATCTCTGTTATAGGAAACAAATACATACAATAAGTTTGACAACATATCAATAATGATAAGTATCCTATCATTTAGAAAAAAAAACATTTTCATAGCATATGGGCCATGGCGGTAGAGTGAAGTTGGTTTAAAGGAAATCGGAACATCAGTTATTGAGATATCAGTGTACGTATGGAATTTTAAATCTCAATTAAACGACCAAGTGGGGTTGTTTACGACCCCAGCTATGTTTTTATATGTGCCGTTTTGATTTTTTTAAATCAAAAAGATGTTTCCTACCATAACTTTGTCAATTAATGACCTCCCTGAATCCAAACTTTCTAAGTTTCAGTATGTCAGTAGACACAAGTTTTGTCATAATTAGTTCATCTAATTTTCAGAGTGCTAAGCATTTTTAGGATGCAGGTCACAGTGACATATATAGTTACAGTATCTAAAAGGACTCAGTCAGGACCCCCCCCCCCCCCCCCCCCACCACTTAGGATTTTTAAGTGAGAAGGTTCATGGTCACAGGTTCATTTCGTGTAAAGTGTTTCAAACAGGGTGCTAAAATTACTGTTTATTGCCCATAGTTCGAAAAATATGTGTCACAGTGACCTAACTGGGGTTAGGAAGATTTCACTTTTGAGGCCTCCCAGGGTCTAACATCAATTGGAAGATTTTAAGTTATAACAGTTGCAATTTGTTTCCATGCATGTGACTTTTGGGATTCCCAAAATATGTTTCTTGTCTGTATCTCGCAGCATGTAGGCTATTGCATGTGACCTAATTTATTTTAAATATATTTATTTAACCAAGAATACAAAAATAGTCAAATGTTTTCCTGGGAAACATATATACAAACAAAGATTCAATACAAATACAAGGTGATGACAAGTGGATACAGTCAAACTGACATTGTGAGAACAACCATATATACAATAAAAAGAAAACACATAATACACATACAAAAATGCCTATTACATATTTACATCAGACCCATCCCATCAGATTGTTGAAACGAGATTACAACAAAATCAAAATCGTTTTGTGTCCCTCATGTAACTGAAAACGAAACTAAAGAGTTTAAAATCATTTGTAGAAGTCAGGGAGCTGCTTCCCCACAGTAAAATATTATCTATTTCTAACTAAGTTTTCCTAGAGTAATTTTCATTTTTATGTGAAAATACAAAACAGCAAAATTCTAGCAAGAAGTGTGCGACTCTGTTCAATATAAAGTGGGCAGTCGAAAAAGTAATAAACAAACATTTCGTCGAGTAGATCACATTCACATGTTGGCTTTTCAAAGATATTGACCTTAAACAGAAGGCTGTTCAGAGGGCTGCAGTAAGTGCGTAACCTCGTGTGTAGGATATTATCACTTGCTTTACTACCAAAAAAGTAATTTGGGGCCTTTTTTAATAAAACATATCGCACAATGCAGTTTTAGAATAAAGTGATAGATGTAATTGTTCTTACATTTTCTAGTCAAGAGTTCAAAATTTCCACTGCCGTAGGAATGAATGAGTGTTGTGCGGCATGGAGTCTATATACTGCTACTATATATTCGCTAGCATTTCTAATGTCTCTGTCAGATAAGGAGGTCCCAAATCGATTATTATTTTATAGACAGTCGTGGCAATTCTTACGTTCCTACGAACAGACGATGTAGGCCAACAAAGCAAGTTTAACATTTGTGTGCTACTGCACCATCTTGTCGTACCAGTGCCCTGAAGCATGCCTTTACGCTGAACACTTTCTAGATTATTCGCCTGTGCTGCAGAACAATTGTTAAAAAATAGAGTCCAATATTCGAGGACAGAAATTACCATTGATTTATAGAGCGTATCTAGGATTTTTTTAAAGAAAAAATGAACGTGAAAGTTTTAAGCATGCCTATTCGTCTTAAAGCTTTGGTACAAAGATGCCGAATGTGGTCACGCCAGCTCAGGTCTTGAGAATGCAGTATTGCTAGATTAGCTAACTGTTCTACCTCAGATATAACAGTTTTACTTAATATTAACGCGGGGTGAGATTGTCCTTGATATATCCTAGAGAGGGTAATGGCTTTTGACTTAGTACTATTGAATGTAACGTGCCATTTTGAAGACCACTCCTCTAATTTTGATAGATCACTATCTTCAGAGATTGGGCCGAGGCCACAGGTAGTTAATCTTTGTGTACAAAGGAGTATCATCAGCGTACATGCGAAAAGTGTTTGCAATATCATTTGATATATCATTAACATAAGCTAAGTTTATATACTTATTATAATTATAATGACAGGTTTACAATAAGATTTTTCCAGGATCTTCCTAGGTGTCAAATAAGTTTTTAAGTCCGGACAACTGGACAGACGACGGACAAGACAAGTTCTATAGTTCAGATGACTATCATTCAGCCGAGAAAACAAAACTTCGTTAGAACTCTATATAATACTTTTTACATATTTGCATGGTTTCAAAATGTTTGCGTTCTATCCAATGTGATCTAATTAACAATATAATTTACATTTATTATCTGTTTTTCTCATTTATTATGGTCTCCGTCAGGGGCGTAGCCAGGATTAAGGCTGGGTAGGGACCGAAATATTTTGCAAAGGCAACTGAAGCATATATATATATATATATATATATATATATATATATATATATATATATGTATATGAAATATATATATATATAAATTTATATATAACACCTCACGTTTTAATTCCAATTAGAAATATCAGTTGTACAAGATGAATTAATTAAAGAATACATACATGTATATATATTTTAGGATCAAACCTATTGAAATGTATAATTCGTCCCAAAACCCTTGTCCAGATGTTTATTCGCTATAATTATTTTAAGAATATTCTTTAAAAATACCCTCTGGCATTAAGCTAAATTTGTGTAGGCTTATAGTAGTCATATATCATGTAAACAGTTTTTAATTTGTGATTCTTTTTGCGTTGTTTATGCTGATGGTCCTTGGATGGTGTCTTCCCGGTATAGCTGGACATGCTTGGCCTCTTGCGGCCCCCCTTGGCTACGCCCGTGGTCCACGACAGATGGGATGGCATACGCATGTCCCCACTTTAGCCAGAATTTTAGCATGCCTTAATTTCATAATTCGAAGAATATGTACTCAACAAGAGACCCATGAGTTAAATGTTCACTCTGTGCTATATAAACTATGCCTGATGGTAAAGTAAATATTCAATATCAGCAGAATAGTTCAACATAGGTGGCACATCTGCTTACCAGTCACATAAATGTTGCAGCTTTTTCCGAGATATTTGGTATTCGTCATTACATGTTAATGGAATCAAATGAAACCATGAAATTTAAATTTCCATCGAGACAGAATTCTGAAAATAATAATATTAAAGTCTTATTCTCTGCTTATAATTTTTCTTGCTCAACAAAATTGTTTATCATGACATGAAAGCAGGAGTGTTAATTTTTTCTGACTCATCAATGAAAAAGTGGACCCACTCCTTGCGCGGTGGTTGTACACTGCAGTGGTTCCAGATCTTCACTTAAACCTTTGCTTTATATATCTGCTTTAAAACTTGGAGGTGGATCTCATTGTTTGATTACAATTCTTGGAATTGCATCTCATTGGTTTGATTACAGTTCTTGGAGTTGGACCTCATTAGTTTGATTACAGTTCTTGGAATTGGATCTCATTGGTTTGATTACAATTCTTGGAGTTGGGTCTCATTGGTTTGATTACAATTCCTGGAGTGGGATCTCATTGGTCTGATTACAATTCTTGGAATGAAATCTCATTGGTCTGATTACAATATTTGGAGTTGGATCTCATTGGTTTGATTACAATTCTTGGAGTTGGGTCTCATTGGTCTGATTACAGTTCTTGGAGTTGGTTCTCATTGGTTTGATAACAGTTCCTGGAGTTGGATCTCATTGGTCTGATTACAGTTCTTGGAGTTGGTTCTCATTGGTTTGATAACAGTTCTTGGAGCTGGATCTCATTGGTTCGATTACAGTTCTTGGAGTTGGATCTCATTGGTTTGATTACATTTCTTGGAGTTGGACCTCATTAGTTTGATTACAGTTCTTGGAAATGGATCTCATTGGTTTGATTACAATTCTTGGAGTTGGGTCTCATTGGTTTGATTACAATTCCTGGAGTGGAATCTCATTGGTCTGATTACAATTCTTGGAATGAAATCTCATTGGTCTGATTACAATTCTTGGAGTTGGATCTCATTGGTTTGATTACAATTCTTGGAGTTGGGTCTCATTGGTCTGATTACAGTTCTTGGAGTTGGTTCTCATTGGTTTGATAACAGTTCCTGGAGTTGGATCTCATTGGTTTGATTACAGTTCTTGGAGTTGGATCTCATTGGTTTGATAACAGTTCTTGGAGTTGGATCTCATTGGTTTGATTACAATTCTTGGAGTTGGATCTCATTGGTTTGATTAAACTCTTGGAGCTGGATCTCATTGGTTTGATTAAACTCTTGGAGTTGAATCTCCTTGGTTTGATAACAGTTCTTGGAGTCGGATCTCATTGGTTTGATAACAGTTCTTGGAGTTGGATCTCATTGGTTTGATTACAGTTATTGGAGTTGGATCTCATTGGTTTGATTACAGTTCTTGGAGTTGGATCTCATTGGTTTGAATACAGTTCTTGGAGTTGGATCTCATTGGTTTGATTACAATTCTTGGAGTTGGATCTCATTGGTTTGATTACAATTCTTGGAGTTGGATCTCATTGGTTTGATTAAACTCTTGGAGTTCGATCTCATTGGTTTGATTAAACTCTTGGAGTTCGATCTCATTGGTTTGATTAAACTCTTCACTGTTAGAAAAAAAGGTATGTTATACAGGTATTCTGTAGCAACAGAGGTAGAGTGCGGAAACTCTACCTATTTTTCCCCCATGACATGGGTATCTTGACAAATGTTTAGTATAATACCTCAGGAAAGGGTATCCTGATAATATTTAAAAAAATACCCCATACCGCGCTTCATAAAATTAGTTTACGCTATTGCCGGTAGACGTCCACACTGGTGATTTCTTAAATCGTCAGTTCGTCACGTGCCATTGTCACATGATACAAGCCGCGCGCACCACAGTGCAGACGATGGAAAGAACACGTGTACAACTACAAGAGCTGCAGAAGCAAGTAACTAGTATTCTGGTAAGTATTGAATGAAATATGAATTTTTCTTGAAAAATACAAATGTTGGTGGCAGTTTTTCATTATTATGAACTGCGATTACTACCGTGCCTCATATTATATTATAAACGTGTGGTGCCGGCTTAACAATAACATATCTCCCACCGATCTTGATTCCTAGTATTGGTTTTGCTTATTATTTCACTATGAACGGGAAAAGATCATCAGAAACTTATTATTTCAAATTTCTCATTGGAATTTTTCATAGATGGCTCCAATAAATAAAGATTCAGATGGATTGGTTTCTTGGTTCAGTTCAGAGTGGGCCCAGGGAATTGAAGATGGCGGCACCTGCGTCATTTCCGGTTGGGAACACCCCGGCCTCCAGATGCACCTGAAAACAGTATTGTGCACCCACTGTATCACTGCAAGGTGCACAATGTGACTAGGACATAACTGCAGGACCATTAGGCACATGCACATCTGACAGTCCAGGTGATCAAACAAGGACATTTAAACAGTAAAACATGATGTCACACTAGACACTACATGTATATAGATCCATTGATCAGAGCTTTTATTTTTTAAGGATATTATTCAAGGTTCCATTCTGTCCGCTAATTTTTCACTGCACTGAAATATGTGTATAAATTATAATATAGCCATAATAAAAATAACTAATGACAATGTTTTTGTTCATCTTGAAATTACTTTTATGCTCCCAGTTGTACAAGCTGTGGTGCACAGGTGTGCCTTACCATAAAAAAGTATTTTGTACACTGTATTGATGCTTCTGAAGAAAAACATAGATAATTAAAACATAGTAATGATTTAAAACATGTGCATAGTATAAATAAGTTTATAACCTCTGTGTTTGGTACTCTCAAACCTATCAGAGTAAAAATCTCAGTATTAGCACAGGATTGACACATCATGCAGCAGTTGTCAATGGTTCTTTTAATTTAAGCAGGAACTGGCTGTAATATACAGAAACATGGACGACCTGATAGTTGGATGCAGATAAGGCATAGCCAGATCCTGGGAAAGGTTGCAGAACAAAATGATCAAGACAGAATCCTACAGCCTCAACAACAACATTGCATACAAAAAAGAATTGGATACAACCTGGGGAACTTCCCCAATATACCTAGAATATTATGTAAGTTTAAATTTCAGCTGATAATGATAATGTATTGTATTTTTTGGCTAATTTTATAAGTCATTTCAGCTATAGCAATGACCTTTTATCAGGCATTATCTTTCGCTTATTGATTTTTTGATAATGTGCCCCCACCCCCCTTCCAAAAAGAAATTCTTCTTGGAAAGAGGCAGTCCACCCACCTGTGAGACCATGTTGTCCAGGTCTGATCAGCTGTCCTGGCAATCACCCATATACCACCACCACCCCTCCCCACCTCCAAATTTTGTTCTTGTGTCTAATTTACTTGCAGCGGAACAAATTCAGGTATTTTTATGAGAAAAAACTGTTTTAATTGTTTACATAGCAATCATACACAGTTTACACAGGTTTTCAAAACTTATAGAGTGAAGTTTTTTATTGTTAAATTTATATATCTTTATGACTATTGTTACATTTATGTTTGTTTTTAGTCTGTTTTTAAATGTTTTATAATAATAAAAATTGCTTATGTATTTATTTTAACATATGTCAGATATGTAAAGTTATCCAGCTTTATCTGCAGTGCTGAATATATTCTTCTTAATGGATTCTCCACTTATTTCAATTACTACATGGTGTAATGTAAACATAAGGCCTTGATTCTAGATGCTTATCTGAAATAATGGATATTTCTTCAACCTGATCTGTAAGGTACACCTAAGTGAATTTTTAGCTCCACTTACTGTATGTCCATAGTATGATGATCTGTTTGTCTGTTAACAGGGCACAAACCATATCGGTTTGACCTGGACATTTATAACTTAACATCTAGGTAGGTCTTTGCAATATCACATACCAAATTAAGTCATTGTAACCTATGTTCTGTAAGTTATGTGCTTTTGTGTGTTTTGACGACTTATTTCAGGCTTTAAAAACACAAGTCTTGCATTCATCTCAAAATGGATAAAAGGTCATTCATTATCTGCACATATATCCATATCACAATTAAAATATTAGGAAAATCAGCCCAGCCAATTCTTAATGACTGTTGCTGATACAATTGCAAATTAATAATATTTTTTGCTGTAGATGTATGAAATTCATTGATATGCAGTTTGGATGGTATTGATTTGTCTGAAATTTTGTGAACATATCATGGATCATAGATAGCCCTTTCACTTATGCAAAATTGGTACCACCATGATCACCACCATATATATTTTCTTAATTTTTATGCATTGTTAATGATATGATTGCAAACCTAATAAATCAGGGTTGATATGTCTCAATATCAATTCAGCTAAGCAAACTTTTTATATTTGTGCAGCACTAGTTGAAAAAACATGCATCACTTAGGCATCATGTGCATCCTTCCACTTAACTGCTGCAGACACAATTGCAAAAAATTGCTAAAATGGCAGCAATCTAAGTCTAAGGATGTCTCTGTATCACAGAGCAGCTGAGTGTCATGACCTGTATGTCACTTGTTTAATTTCATTTAACAGATTAAGCATAAATCATGATACTTTAGTTTGTCTCCACATTTTTTAATACATTTTACAGAGTTCCATGTTTTCCATACATCAGGTATATTCATCTGCAAAGTACATGCTAGAATGTATACAAATATTCTTTTAAACTCCTTCAGCTGAGTGCCTTGGATCATGAGTCCCTTTTTTAAACACCAGAAGATAATTGTTGATAAATTTCAATATTTTGATATACTGGTAATTAGAATATGGAGATAATTAACATATTTAACCTGCCTTCAAGTATATTGTTATACTAGGGCATATTAATTTTTTTTAGATGGGCTCATTGAGTGCTCTATGTAAAAGCTCTATGTAAAATTGGGTATAACTTAAAACAGCAAGGATAATAAGTGGTGTGGTCTTTGTTCTATTCAGCAGATTTCTGAAGTTAGGATGCAAAAGCAGGTTGAAGTGAATTTAAAACTTCCGAAAAAATTGCAGCAACACATGATTGGTCAAGTACACCAAGCACACCAGATGCAGGAACTTCAAGATTACTACAAGTTATAAGTGTTTCCATCATTAAATCATTTAGGTTGGTATCCACACTCCAGGTAGAAAACATATTATCCTACCTATCTATGTGATGTTTTATGACTGTGATTTTCCCAAGGCACATATAAATTAGCACCAGAAAATTAGTAAATTAGTTCAGTGTTTGTCTAGAATTTAATTTAAGCAAGGCGATTTGGATCGGACTTTTATCCCCCCCCCCCCTCCAAAAAAAAAAAAAAATACACATATTTCAAGTGTGGGATAAGAATTTGGCAACTTCTTGGAAATGAAATGAATGTTTAGTGGGCATTAATAATGTACTAGCATGGCAGACATACTACAAAAATATAAATAAGGTAAATTATTTAATATATATAATGTAGAACTGAGAACTACTTTTGAATTAATTTAGTCTAAATATAAGACATTACCATTTTTAATCCACACACAACTGTATAAATCAATGATAATATGAAATTATATATTTTAATATTTCAGATGAAGTGTTTGAACCAGCATTTTAATGCCCTCTAAGCAGAAGAAGAGAAGTTTGTCATGATGACAGAAAAGAATGTAATGTACAACTTTGATTGTATTCATCTCAGTTGACATTTGGTCAACCGTGAAGTTATAGTATTATAACTTCATAGTTCAAACTATGACCCTTTGTCATCTGTCCCAGCACTGCCCAAAAGTAGGTCACTCAAACAAGCATCTCCAGTTCACACAGGGCTATTACATGCAGTCAGTGTTGGTAGAGGCAGACATATTATATTTCTTGTTTAGCAAAAAAAAATATGAAGAGTGCCATTTACATAGTACAATAACTTAGTAACTGTGGAAATATATTGTTCTTGGGTCACTTGAAATAGTGACAACGGGTATCCAGGCAGTAGTGATGGCATTTCAAAAGCCAAACTTTGATGAGACAAACACAACTGAAGGGTTGAAGAATTTTAATATTAAACAACTCTGCACAATATATATTAAGCACATATCTGGGGCTTTTGGAATCCTCATTTTCAGAAATTTGGTACTGTAAATTTCTGTATATACTGTATATTTCATAATATTACACATATAAACATAAAATCCCATCATTTCCACATGTTCCTGCTGTTTAGCCCATACAGCAGAGACTTGTGATGATCATTTGCACTTGATACAACTAATTGTTTCTCCTCAGATAAATGCCAGTTCTGCTAACTTCACAACGTTAACAATTAAGCTTTTTGACTGTCAGACAGTTACCAGGTAGTTTGAACCTCTACCTTCAGCACAAATTGCCACTTAATCTCCAACAAGCTCTAATTACTTGTTGCTGCTGCACATACTAATGTATCAGGGCTACAGCCAGACTCTGATACTGTGCAGTGTTTGGTCGCGTGACCCAGATATGGCACATGACATCACTGTCTGTGATGTACATCATGGCCCTGCCTTTTTTTTACCTTGGTCAGGCCTTACAGCAGTGGTCAATGGTGATACTTACACAGTCACTACCCTTGCTGGGCTGATTCACTTGCTCAGCAACATTTTGCACCAGTACAGCTTATGTGGTATATTCAATTGTTCATTGGCAGCATTTGCTAATAATTCTTTTATTTGAACTCTACAAAAAAGCCACAAGTTCTCCTTGACATTATCTCTATATGTAAAACTTCAGAGATTAAGGATGTTTCAGACCTTTTGGCATACTTTGACAACAGCAACCAACAGTGAAACTTTGAAAAGTCACTGAATTTTAGGTACCAGGTGAAAGTCGGCATTTAAAAATAGCTATGTATTTTATTATTTCTAACATTAGGCCTTCACATATCAGTTATTATCAGGTAAATGTTGTAATTTTTAGCTCAACTGACTATAAGTCAACAGAGCTAAAGTTTATAATTTACTAGTAAAAGCCTAAAAGACACATTAACAATAATTTGTAACAAGTATAAAACAAGCAAAACAAGAACAGATCATGTCCCTATCATATAGTGAGTGGAGGAAGTTGCACATATACTTTGGGCGTGTGAGGCCCTGCACATTCACTGTTTGATGGAGCATGGTGCTACACTGATCTCCCCATAATATTAATAACTAAAAAACACACTAAACAATAATTTGAAACAAGTATAAAATAAGCAAAACAAGAACAGATCATGTCCCTATCATATAGTGAGTGGAGGAAGTGGTACATATACTTCGGGTGTGTGAGGCCCACCACATTCACTGTTTGATGGAGCATGGTGATACACTGATCCCTCCTTAATATTTATAACTAAAAAAACACACTAAACAATAATTTGAAACAAGTATAAAACAAGCAAAACAAGAACAGATCATGTCTCTATCATATAGTGAGTGGAGGAAGTGGTACATATACTTCGGGTGTGTGAGGCCCACCTCATTCACTGTTTGATGGAGCATGGTGCTACACTGATCCCTTCTTAATATTAATAACTAAAAAACACACTAAACAATAATTTGAAACAAGTATAAAACAAGCAAAACAAGAACAGATCATGTCCCTATCATATAGTGAGTGGAGGAAGTGGTACATATACTTCGGGTGTGTGAGGCCTACCACATTCACTGTTTGATGGAGCATGGTGCTACACTGATCCCTCCTTAATATTTATAACTAAAAAACACACTAAACAATAATTTGAAACAAGTATAAAACAAGCAAAACAAGAACAGATCATGTCCCTATCATATAGTGAGTGGAGGAAGTGGTACATATACTTCGGGTGTGTGAGGCCCACCACATTCACTGTTTGATGGAGCATGGTGATACACTGATCCCTCCTTAATATTTATAACTAAAAAACACACTAAACAATAATTTGAAACAAGTATAAAACAAGCAAAACAAGAACAGATCATGTCCCTATCATATAGTGAGTGGAGGAAGTGGTACATATACTTCGAGTGTGTGAGGCCCACCACATTCACTGTTTGATGGAGCATGGTGCTACACTGATCCCTCTTTAATATTTATAACTAAAAAACACACTAAACAATAATTTGAAACAAGTATAAAACAAGCAAAACAAGAACAGATCATGTCACTATCATATAGTGAGTGGAGGAAGTGGTACATATACTTCGGGTGTGTGAGGCCCACCACATTCACTGTTTGATGGAGCATGGTGCTACACTGATCCCTCCTTAATATTTATAACTAAAAAACACACTAAACAATAATTTGAAACAAGTATAAAACAAGCAAAACAAGAACAGATCATGTCCCTATCATATAGTGAGTGGAGGAAGTGGTACATATACTTCGGGTGTGTGAGGCCCACCACATTCACTGTTTGATGGAGCATGGTGCAACACTGATCCCTTATTAATATTTATAACTAAAAAACACACTAAACAATAATTTGAAACAAGTATAAAACAAGCAAAACAAGAACAGATCATGTCCCTATCATATAGTGAGTGGAGGAAGTGGTACATATACTTCGGGTGTGTGAGGCCCACCACATTCACTGTTTAATGGAGCATGGTGCTACACTGATCCCTCCTTAATATTTATAACTAAAAAACACACTAAACAATAATTTGAAACAAGTATAAAACAAGCAAAACAAGAACAGATCATGTCCCTATCATATAGTGAGTGGAGGAAGTGGTACATATACTTCGGGTGTGTGAGGCCCACCACATTCACTGTTTGATGGAGCATGGTGATACACTGATCCCTCCTTAATATTTATAACTAAAAAACACACTAAACAATAATTTGAAACAAGTATAAAACAAGCAAAACAAGAACAGATCATGTCCCTATCATATAGTGAGTGGAGGAAGTGGTACATATACTTCGGGTGTGTGAGGCCCACCACATTCACTGTTTGATGGAGCATGGTGATACACTGATCCCTCATTAATATTTATAACTAAAAAACACACTAAACAATAATTTGAAACAAGTATAAAACAAGCAAAACAAGAACAGATCATGTCCCTATCATATAGTGAGTGGAGGAAGTGGTACATATACTTCGGATGTGTGAAGCCCACCACATTCACTGTTTGATGGAGCATGGTGATACACTGATCCTTCATTAATATTTATAACAAAAAATCACACTAAACAATAATTTGAAACAAGTATAAAACAGGCAAAACAAGATCAGATCATGTCCCTATCATATAGGGAGTGAAGGCAGAGGCACATATACTTTGTACAGTTGTGTATTTCAACATCACTTTATATATTTCATTCATTTGTAATTAATTTTTATTTCTGGCATTTTTGAGGAACATGTTTAGTTTAAGTGCCATAGATATTATTCAGCACATATAAACTATATACTTTATACAGTACATTATGAAAATATTATCCTATAGACAGATTGTCTTGAAAAGCAGTGGCAGGTAGTATTCATTTGAACCGAATGTAACTGTATGGTTAAGTTAAGGAAGTGTAAGTGTCATTCAGATCTATTGTGTATTGCTGTTTTAATTATTTTTTTACCGAGGAGGGGCTGGAATTAGCTTACCAACTGCTACCTGTCCTTTTGGGAGGATGTAAAGGTTTTTGTTGTAAAGAAACGTGAGATAAGTTCAAGTAATGAAAGCTCAGTTGATAAACCTGTAATTTCAACTTGTGTAACAATTACTTCACTCCAAGAAATAAATCATATAAAATGTATGAAGTTCTTAAATGAACCCAACAATTCATGCTCAAAGGAATGTTATAATAGTAGGATTATAGAAAATAATAAATCATCCTCATTAACATATTTTAAAAAAAAGGATACAATGAATATTTTCAGCAAGATTATAAGACCAGGAATTATTACTATTTCCATGGAAATATATAGATATGCCCAACAATGAAGAGTCATTAAATGAATAGGTGATCTTTGATCTTGTTTTCAGGCTGCCACTCCAAATCCGTCTATAATCAGGACGGGTAGCACGTTCCAGGTCAGACTGGATGGGATGAACATCCTGAGTGAACTCGACTAAATTTAGATATGCGGTGGAGGCCAGGTTCTCTAAGACATGTCTACTATAACTGAAAAATTAGTCATGGGACATAATGTCCAGGTGCCAAAGGGTGCCATGTCCTGGGCTACAGAATTCAAGTTAGTGTGAAAAGAACTATCTAACAAATAAAATTTAGAAGTACTGCTTGTGTAACTGAGCAGTTCTGTTGTGCCATGCAACAAAGATTAATAATATGAGATATGAGGAACCTTCCACAATTGTAATCATCAATTTAAGATGTAGCAATACACGTGACATTCTTTGTATATAATGCGTTGTACAGATGGATGGATATGAGCACTATATTTTTAATGACTGATGAGTTTTCTCATTCTTGTTTTTTTCAGTGATTTGTCCATATCCCTATATCACTGTGTAATGTATATATTAACATCTTAATGGATAAATCAGTGTATGAAATTTTTCATATACAAACAGTATCATTTGCTTGATTAATAATTTAAGGTATTTAAAAATACCTTATTAAATGTAAGGGTATTTTAAGTGTCCAAATACGAATACCCTTTTAAAGGTATTTTGAAATATCCTTTTATAAAATACTTTGTTAAAGGTATTTCTGAAATAAACTTTCAGTATTCGGGCCGGCGTATGAATATGCTTTATAAATATGAATATTGAGAATACTTCAAATGTTCGGTTGGTTCTTACACGCACAACACGTCCAGTTTTTTAAGTTTCGAGACAAATACGGATATAAGCTGAGCAGCATTTTAAGCCAACACGCATTAAAACTAGATGAAGCAATGATTTTTACATTTATTCACAATTTTTCCAAACAGAATCATGTGAGATATGGCAATAGCTTTCCAGAGGTAAAAAACAGATATATCTGAAAAGAAGAGTCAAAATATTTCGGCACATTCACATTTTGTCATTCGCAAATTAGGTTGCCGTATAGACTGCCACAAGGTGAGAAGTACAAACCTTGGGTTACACACGAGAATGATCAGCTCGCATGGGTCGAAACATTTTGCCTATAGTGCTTGCATGCCAAGCACCGAGACAAAAGATTTGCGCACTTAGGGTGAAGCATAATTCCTGGGTGTTAACATGCAACTTATCGAACTTTCAGTCATGTTTGGCACGGCGCCAACATATATACATGGCTCCCTTACATGGTGGTGGTTAAATTTACAGCTCTCGTGAAAGCAGTGGTAAAATTAAATGAACTTGTACGATTGGAATGAGGCAACTGTGTAAGAAGTGTGATTTACATATTTATCCTGACACCCAAAAAGAGAAGATCCCGAACATATGTTAATAAACACTGGACAGATGTATTTATAAATCTACTAAATGCATAAATCTACCAAAGAGCATAATTCTATATCAAGAGCAAGCGCAATATTAAACAAGCCAGATTAGAAAAAAACTACACTAAATTATTGAGTTATATGCTGATTGCACTGTATTGGAATTTAAAGTGGTGAAAACTGACGGAAACAAGAGAAACCTTAAAAACATACGAGTTCATACGAAAACTTTGTACACACATGTATATTGTAAGTACAAGTGGTACGTATACATACTGATTGTGTATTCATATTTACGTTCAAGGGTTTAAAATAACATACACTGCGGATATATCCTGTTTGAACATTCAAATGAGATCTTCTGCTTGAACATAATTTGTTGCCTGTCAATGAATCAGCAGGACGTCTTTACGACGCATGCAGTTTATAAATGATAAACTCGTGGTTGTTTAAGGAATGTTTACTTTCTTCTGCGTTCTTGCTTAAAGAAAGCTGAACTTGGTCATGATTGCATATCACTCAAAAACAGTTAGGTTGAAACGACCAAAAGTTGGTCGAATCCAACCAATTTAATTGGTCAAAATATGTCCAAACAATTTATTGTTGAGAACAACCTATTTATTTTGGTTAAAATCAAATAACAGGTATTGGTCAAATCAACCAACATATTCGTCAGAGAAACCAACACAGCTCATCACATGATCACATGAACCAATTCCAGTTGGTCTGACTAGTGGATACATTTATGTGTGCACTGCTACTTTCAGACCCTTTTCACTTGTTTTATTCTCCAGATTGATTGGAAGTCTTCTTATAATAAGTCACTC
This sequence comes from Sipunculus nudus, assembly GCA_026874595.1. NCBI lineage: Eukaryota > Metazoa > Annelida > Sipuncula > Golfingiida > Sipunculidae > Sipunculus > Sipunculus nudus. Next base: position 44,969,613 of record CM049316.1, read on the forward strand.
TTGAGTTCCGGGTTGCTTTGGTGTGGGTTTCAAGGGGGAATCACAAATTCCACCCGATCTTGGAATCGAACATGTGAACGCTCGCGTACAAGTCAGATGTTTTGCCCCTCGGCCAGTAAAGCTTGCATTTTTTGTAAATGATTTGGAGCACTTTTGTATCTGATGATAAAACTGACCAACCGGTTTGGTCAGTGCTTAATTAATCAGTTGGTAAAAATAACTAAAATGTTGGTAAAATAAACCAATTTTTAACTCAACCAAGAAAACTGTTTTATATATGCAAATAAAAATTGGCCAAAATGCCCAATGAGTTTGGTTACTACATAACCAACAAGTTGGTTGAAATAACCAACGTGTTGGTTAAATCTACCATTATCATCTCAGCCAACAAAACTGGTCATATATGTGTACTAAGGTAACCAATATTTTGGTTATCTATTGACCAATATATTGATTAAACTTACGCACAGTACTTATATTCTGTTAACCAATACAAATTGGTCAGAACCACTAACTGGTTTGGTTAGTACTTTAACAATGGGTTGGTTAAAATAAAAATATCTTGATTAACAACCAAACTGGCTTAACCAATTAAATTGGTTACATATTTAACCAATCTGTTTTTTAAGCGTAAGCTTAAATATAATACCATACATCACCCTTACTCCATTATAGTATACAGAAAATCGTCAAAAAGAGGAATACATAAAGAAAGATGCTATTAACACAAAAACTGCTCATTCGAGTACCTAAAGAATAGGAAATTTTGATTGAGAAACAGCACACAGGGAACAGGCTACCCTTGTTCAGTCAGGAACCCCAAATGTTTTCTGTTGTTTACATTTAATGTGTATATCATTACATATATCATTTGAATATACATGCATTTAATCACCCTTTAAAAAATGTATTCTGCCCTGTGCAACCATATATACTTGGCGCGACAATATTACATCATTTAAATTTAAGAGGTGATGTTTCCACTGGCATTTGTGTTTTTGTTCGTATATTGGTTTATAGGCCTATAAGCCATTTACTCAAAGCATATTTAAACAAGTTTCTCCAGATTATACCCTATAGAGACTAGGGAGATCTTTAATTGAAAGAAAACGCTAAATATTTTTCAATTTTCGTGCCCGTGTGCAGAAGTAGAGTCATGATTAAAACTTCTGGGCATCGATCTATCATTTCCCTTTTGATAATGCTCATTAAATCTATTCTCAATTTTAAAAAATCAGCCCAACACTGGATATGCTTTGGTCCACTGTAATGGAAATGTGAGTATATGATCCTACAAGCTCGAGGGATTAGGGCTAAATAAATTCATTCTTTTACGATGACTTACCTTTCGGTCTCATTGAAGGGATTTGCGTTATGTTTAAAATGGTTTGTACTTCAAAAAAAGCTACACGAGCACTGCTCATGCTCACAAACGGTCAGGGGCGTCAATATAGGGGGGGGGGTGATGGGGTATATATACCCCCCACTTTTTGGCAAGGGGGGATGGCCAATGTAATCATCCCCCGACTTTTTGGAGAATAATATTATAATATTGCAAATAAAATATATAAATAAATAGAATTAAAGACTTTGGATCCATTTACTAAAAAATGTTATATCTGAGCCTTGCTTTGAATTACAAATCCTTATTTTCCACTACAATATTATGATTTTTTTAAAAATGATTAACATTGGTATGTTTATATATATATATATATATATATATATATATATATATATATATATATATATATATATATATATATGTCAGAGACGAGATTGAAATCCAGGCGGATTTTAAATTCGCCTAGACGAGATTGCGATTGTGATCTCGCCTAGGCGAGATTGCAATTGTGATCTCGGCTAGACAGATTTTAAACTCGCCTAGACGAGATCACAATCGCAATCTCGCCTAGGCGAGATTAAAATCCATCATGGAGCAGGCCAGGATTTTAATCTCGCCTAGGCGAGTTTAAAATCTGTCTGGTGTCATCCAGGCGAGTTTAAAATCTGCCTGATATCACTTGGGCGAGTTTAAAATCTGCCTAGGCGAGATTAAAATAGTAATCTGATCTAATTTCCCAATAAATTATGCATTGTAATTGACTTATGAAAGATGTTTTCAGTCAGATTTTCAATATTTTAACACTGAATGGTTACGTATAGTTCACAAGTAATATATTTATTAATATTTACAGATTATATTATTAATTAAATAATTAACATTAATTTAGGAAATGGAATATTTTATATTATATATTTTTTATTAATATGGTTATGTATAGTTCACAAGTAATATATATTTAATATTATTTACAGAATATTATAATATTTATGTAATAATTAACATTAATTTTTTTATTTCATATTTTTATTTATAAACAATGTAATAAGAAACTTACATTGGTATTGTATATATATATATATATATGGCATATTCAAATATGAATATGATGTGGGCTGCTGCTGATTATTTACATAATAATTTTGTTGTCAATATTAATTTGAAGGGAAACTGGTATTAGTAATATTAGTAATGTAGTATTTTAAAAAGACAAAAGGAACATAGCTCATTTATTTTTTATCAATATAATTCAATGCATGTTCACATGCATAAATGATCTATTACTCTATGAATCTAGAAATCATATTTTTTCTGATATGATATAATACTGTCCAAAAAAAGGCAGTTATCTTGTAACACAGTCTACATAAACATTGAAGCTTCACAAAATGCCTCACAAAACATTTAAAAAAAGGATCAGAAGAATATTATATACATTATAAAAAAAGATTAAATAAGACAAAGAAATATTCACTTGCATACATCTGTGTATCAACCATTACCTTTTCTCATATGATGTTTAATTACCTAAAAAAGGATGGTGTATCAAAGTCCATCATAAATACTGATACCCTGCATATTTTGTACCATAAGTGTACATGTTTTGACTGTTGGGTGTTGAATACCTGGGTGAAAAGAAACATTTGAACCAGATCAACCAACTAATTTGTTCTGTTTGTCCTGTAAGAATTATCAAATATGATGATTGTTTATGTTAATGTGTAATATACTCATTAAATAGTGAAGTAATAGCTATCTAGACTAATCTATCTATCTGTCTATCTATCTATCTATGATTGATTCAATATGCAAGCGGATGACTTTTCCCCCCAGATTTGCTCTTCATAATATCTCATAGGTGTGCTTCAATATACCTCTTGTTACTCTCTAATTGCCATATATTTAAATACCTTTACAAATTATTTTTTCGTAAAAATTATTAGTGATATTTACAATCCCAAGAATGTTAAGAAAACTGGAGAAAAAAAAATAAAGATTAATTAATGTTTAGCAAATAATTGGTATAATAAGGATGCTTTAGACCACATGAAACACATCAAAGGTGCAAATAATAATCAAATATCTATTTCATAATTGTTTCCAAAATTAATGTTAATTATCACATGAATAATTATTACATAACTGTAAAAAAGTTAATTATTACATTAATACTATAATATTCTGTAAATATTAATAAATATATTACCTTTTAACTATATATAACCATTCAGTGTTAAAATATTGAAAATCCGACTGAAAACATCTTTCATATGTCAATTACAATGCTTAATATATTAGGAAATTAGATCAGATCACTATTTTAATCTCGCCTAGCAGATTTTAAACTCGCCTAAGTAATATCAGGCAGATTTTAAACTCGCCTGGATGACACCAGACGGATTTTAAACTCGCCTAGGCGAGATTAAAATCCTGGCCTGCTCCATGATGGATTTTAATCTAGGCGAGTTTAAAATCTGTCTAGCCGAGATCATAATTGCAATCTCGCCTAGGCGAGATCACAATCGCAATCTCGTCTAGGCGAATTTAAAATCCGCCTGGATTTCAATCTCGTCTCTGACATATATATATATATATATATATATATATATATATATATATATATATAGTTGAATATGTCACTCAGAGACGCTGAAAAATGTATATGTGTGTGTGTGTGTGTATAAATATACAAAGTCATCCCCCCCCCACCCTGGAAGAAAAATTGACGCCACTGCAAACGGTTTTGAAACTAGATAACCGAATCGTTCACTATGTACAGAGAGATGCATGTGGCCACGACCTCTCCCGTGTGCTTGGGCAATAATGTAATTTTATCAGGAATCGTGTAATTATGTGACGGAATAACGTACGCAGGGCTGCTGTAAATCACAAGAATGAACACAGATTCCCCGGTAACAGGTAATAAAACAAGGTTCTTTAATTTTCCTTGGCTTTATATGAATGATGCCTCTGTTAATCAAACCGGGACTTGACTGTACAATATATAGAAAATTCCCGGTACAGTCGTATATACACCCTGGCATAAAAGAAAAACAAGAATTACTTAACCTTTATCACGACTATACACATGTTTAAATGTTTTTCTCGTGTTTAACAGTTGCCACGTTGAAATGACATAAATGAATGGCATGACATGTTTAACATATAAGCCAAGAGTTCTCTTCTTTCCATGGCTTTCTGGGGGAAATGTTTTATCGTATAAATGTGTATCTATCTGTATTTTAACTGCATGCTAACGTAAATTTGTAAATGTGAAATCATACGAACAGCGCCTGCTACAATTTGATTTAATTTGCATGTGACATTGACCTTCACAAGTGTGATATGGCATAAAATATTCTTTAACCAAACATTTAATAAATTATAATTCTTAAATATTAATATCTTGAAGAAGTGACATTTGCTCTTATCCTTTGCAACAAATCGATTTTTTAAGCTCTGTTGATTTCCCATCAAAGATGCATGGAATTCTACTGGTATTGGTATTTCAGAATAAGTGTACTTTAACATTTTATTTTTCTCAATTTTTCCACACATCTCCGTTTTTTTATTTTAATTGTATTTGGCTGTATCCTGAATGAGATGATTTTAAAGTAAATGATCGTTATAAAGTAATTAACCTTGCCATGCATGAGAACAGAGATAATCAAAAAGTCAATATTTATAGACTGCCCTAAATGAGTGCCACACAAAAGGATAATTGGTATTTTGTTAATTGAATCGTATAGCTGTTACATTGCTCATCAATGTTGAATTTAATCAATTTATCTTATTTTCACAGAAACTGGACTGTTTTGAAAACTCTAAAACTGATTCATTATTTATACATTTAAAGAATATCTAAATCGTTAATGGTAAATATCTTTGAAGTGAACAGCTGCACATGGTTGTTTAAGGAGGCACATTTCAGTGACTGGCAATCAATCAAGTTGTGCTTATAGCAATCTTCTTACATCTGGGAGCTTTACAGGTCGCTGATGTCACCTTTTTGTTACGTCTGTTTCTCTGTACGCCCACGTGTAAATACACAATGATAACGATGAAGTCACAAGGCGCCGTTTAGACAACACCCGTATCCACTAATGCCTCGTTATTTGAAGCGATTCCATCACCAAAATAGAGAGCAGTCACAGGAGTGCAAAACTCCGCAATTTAGATCCGTTATATATATTTCACCACAACTTTCTCATTCCACAAAATGTTACTGTTATATTTTGATAAATTTTGGAGACGCCGTGTGGACAAATAAACAGAAAACACGGGTGAACACTCAACCTCTAGGTGACTGCTTGGTGAAGATAAACATTTCCGCAAAGAGTGAACACCGTGAGTGAAGCACCAGATGGGTCGTAATCCACAGTCCGGACTCAACGTGTTATGTTTGATTTCATTTGAATCATGCAACACATTACATACACGTTTCAAATGACGTCATCGTAAACCATTAATAAATTTGTTTGTTAGTATCAGACGTGATTAAGCATTTATAAAAGTATCTTATAACATCAAGTGTTCTAAAAAATATTTGATAAGTATGTCATCAGGACTAGAAGAACTTTTGCCCACGATTTTTTTCTTTGTCTTCGACTTACTAGTCATTTACATTTAACCTTACTTATACCTAGGAAAGTCCATAATTTTCATAGATTTCAAATAGTGCAGATATATATAACAATAATTTTCCTTTCTTCGGATGTGCAAACGTCTTACTTTCACAGTAATATGGTTATCGTTGTCACCCTGATAACCAAGGACTCATCTTATTTTTTTTTTGGGGGGGGGGGGGGGATGGGGATAAACCATGTAATATATACAGGGGGTCTATGTTTTAATAGTAAAACAAAAACCACCAAATTACACCAACACAGTGATTGTATATGCCTGTGTACAGCCGTGATAGAACATAGGGTTTAGATTTGAAACAATAAAATCATATTTCATTAGTAATGTTATCAAAGTCAACAGAATCAGTAGGATATAGATTGACACTTGGAAAATTATTACACATGGACATCATGTGATATACTTACCCCGCCAGAAGTCTCGTTTTTGCGTCTGTCCTTTAGACAGAAGAGTGTAATCCTCGTCTGAAAGCACGCATACGCAAATGAGAATTTTTTTACACGTGGTGACATGAGAGCCTCAATCTTTGCTTTACCATTCTTAATTAACATGGCATAAACCATATACCACTGGTAAACTAGGGACCCAGGGGTCTCGACGCTCAACTGTATTTGTCTATAAGAATATTTTGAAGAAATTTTTCAGAATGACGGTCCTGTGACCTTCGCCTTTGACCTCTGGACACTGAAAATCAAAATGTTTCTTACTTAAGTTGTGGGTCATTAATAGATCAAGTTTGAAGCCAATCTGTTTAGCCAACGCAGAATTATCATCCATAATCTAATTTGTGAATGAATGGGTCCTGTGACCTTGACTCTGACCTTACGACCCCAAATCACAAAAGAATCTCCCCCTATCGGCAGGTGAGTAATATCTTGAAGATGGAAGGTTTGTGGTGAAAAGTTTGACTTGGATTGCATACACATTCCTTTCAAGAAATGGGTCCTGTGACCTTGACCTTTGAATACCAAAATCGACAGGTTTTTTACTTTAGTTGTGGGCCATATATAAGTTAGGTTTGAAACCAATATGTCAAACTAATCGCGAGTTATCATCTGGAAACTAATTTGTGAACAGATGGCCCTGTGACCTTGACCTTTGACCTTGTGATCCCAAATTCATTTATGCTCTCCCCATACTGGCAAGTCAGCTAAATGTGCAAGATTGAACGTTTGAAAAGCTAGGCTTAAAATTCAGCCATAATTTTTTTTAAATAAGTGAGTCTTATGACCTTGACCTTTGATCTCATGACCCAAAAAGCATACAGGTTCTTTCTTTAGTGGTGGGCCATTTGTAAGTCGTGTTTGAATACATATGTCAATCCAACCTGGAGTTATCATCTGGAAACATATTTGTGTGGATAAACGGATGGACAGACAGACAGACGAACAGACAGACAGACAGGGTGATTACTAAAGGGTATCCACTTGTGATCAATAAACACACCAGGTTTTGGTACACAAGATGGAATCAGAGCTAAGAAACTTACATGATTATTCTGGGGGGTAATTACAAGCTCCATAGCCCGGAGGATATAGGTCGCAGTGACCTAATTCCAAGTTTCCAAGGAGATTTTTATTGACCTCCTTGAATGTTCACTAAGAAGTTTCTAGGATCAGCAGTTACGATTTGTGCCCTGCTAACTGACGGCCGGACGGACGACGGACAAACCGTCATTCCAATATCTTAGTTGACTTACAGTCAGCTGAGCTAAAAAGTATATGTCCATGATAATTTTTATGTGACTTTGTTTTATTTAAAATGTGTCTAACCTCAGACGTGTATCAGGAAACATCGAACTGTATCTCGTAAGTATTGTATCCCTGAGTTGCATTCTTAATGAATATAAAAAGAGTACATAAATAAATAACAGTTAATATAAGTCTTTGCAATTCAAATAAAAAAAAAGAGTAGTTTGGAGCAATTAACAGGGGTACGAGGTCAAGCGGCGTATACATATCGTGTACAGACGACAGCGAACCTAGGGGGATTGACCTTAGTGACGCAGATAGCTGGACGAAGCGTGCCTGGGATTCTGTCAGCCACCATCGGCAAATGTTGGAAACACACAGGATTTATACCCAGGGGTGAACAGCCAAATGAAACAGATCGGCATGGCGGTCCAGAAGCAAGTAGTATCCTTCCTCTTCAACAACGAGTGACAGATTGCCTCGGGATTGACAACAGTGCACCCAAGTCTCATCAGGAATGCGTCAATGTAGCCATGACAACATGACACTCAGGCTTTCGGAAAAAAAACTGATAGGGCCTGGAGTCATGATGGCAGTCACAACAGAACGCCCATTCTAAGGGTCGGATCAAAATATTTGCTGTCTGGTATTATTTGGCATTACAGGCTTATATAGTCGTATTATATGTGCTAAATATCAAAGAAAAAATGTTGTTACACAAAAATAATTACAATTATTACCTCCTTTCATCGCTATTGCACCGATTAACGTGAAGCGGTACTTCTCATTCAAAACTAAATGTGTCATGGCGCGGTCGTGTATGTAAACTTGGAAGTCGGAAGCCGGAAGCCGGAAACCAACGAAAGCAGTTTAAAGCATATACAAAATGCTAACGTTTCAATACCGTTTTGTTTTTCCCCGATAGAATAAGATCTTTTTTTATCATTTTGTGAAGAATAATAGTTATCCATAGTTTAATCTGAACGTTATGGAAGATTTTGTGCTCGGAAGCCATCTCGGAAGTCAGTCAGAAGTGCTTGGATGTTATCCAATGTGTATAACTCGGAAGTCACAGAGACGCACTGTGCCCAAAATGCAGTTTCATTATAATTATAGTTACATGCATATATTAAAATTGCTTATGCATGATTCTGCTTTTAATGTGTGTATAATGCAATACATGATACATAATCGGAAAACTATAAGTTCTTATTTTTTTTTTTTAATTTAATATATATTTATATATATATATATATATATATATATATATATATATATATATATATATATATATATATCGTCGGTGTTATTATCGAGTAAAGTGTGATAACGGAAATACTTCCTCTCTCATTATACTAGTATATATTTGGATGCTCTCTCAGTGGAGTAAATCACCAATTTATGAATTGGAAAGTAATAAATATAATAATGAAATTGCTAGGGAATAAAAAAAAAGTAATCTGGAAAAGAAATGAAAATTAAGAGATATTACGTCTGAACGGGCTTGCGCCCCCTATGGATGCACCACTGAATAATAAATATGGTATGATTAACCCATGTACGGCATTAAAAATACAGTTATAAATTACGATGTCATTCAAAATAAAATATATTGTAATATATTTTCCATACGTTGAACAAATATGAAAATTAAATATATCCCAGAAGATCATCGCTGGAACAAACATGCATGTATCATATGCAAAACGAAATGTCTTTCAATATGTTAGAGTTCAACGATATTTAAAAAAAAAAATGTTACATTTATATCTTAGAAAAGGAATACAACATTCCAGATAATATATATCATGTATTATTATAAAATTTGATCGATTTACGAATTTAAGCAAATATTTTTTAAAAACTAAAATTAATTCTTTTTCAAGTTTTTGACTCTTTCTTTCAAACTTTATCAATCTCGATATTTATATTATATTAATTTCACTCCTGATGTTTCAACATCACATTTCAACTTCAAATATATGGATATTTATTAATATATTAAAGTATGTTTGCAACTGATTGCATGATAAGGGCATATAACCAGAATGTGCTCCCTTCAACTTCATATAACTGTACGATTACAAGGATCTCGATAAGAAATTACAATTTTGTTTATATAATATATATATATAAATGCAACCGGACCATGAAATGTAAAATAATATTTGGCATAAAAAGTATTACATAATAGATAAGAGTCTAAGAGATTCATAATCCTGATGAATTTTTTTTGGTCAATGGAAGAGGAAAATGTTTTCAATTTATACATAAAAAAAAATAAAATATTTTGTTCGAAACAACTTGTAAAAACATTAACTGGACGGTTTTTTGGTTCTGTCAAATTTTCTGTTTAAGTCTCTATGATATTATCAGGGTGATTTTTAAAGGGGCACATGTATAAAATATTATCAAAACCTTTATTTTTTTTATGTTTCCATCAACATAAAATGCGGTAACAGCGTAAAATATTGATGAGTTAAAATAATCTTGTTTTACAAAATGGAATAAAATATCAATATAATATATTATTAAAAAAACAGCATCATGAATGTTACAAAACAGATTGAATTTATTAAAAATACATGATACTGAAGAAACTGAAAATGCTTGACACGTTTGCTGACGATATGATGACCAGTGCATATGCCATTACTGGCTTCCGAGTTTTACACATTTGGACCATATCTTGGCATTTCCGAGCAAAAAATAGTCATTAACTTCGGATGAATCACTTTGATTATTTAACATGATGATAGAAAAGACCTTATTCTATCCATAAAAATAAAAAGATTCTTTCCATTGATAAAGTAGCATTTTAATTATGCTTCGATCATTGCTTTAAAAAAAGTCCTTGCTTCCGACTTCGGACTTCCGAGTTTTACACATAGCCGTTTGGAAATCCCCTACCGGAAGTTATGATTCTCCCGCTGACAGACGTGGAGACGAGTTTTTCGAGTAAAACCAGCCTCGGAATTAAAAACTGCTGCACGTTTACACGTAAGTCAACCGTGGATGTAATAATTATTATTTTCCCCAACAGGATAACGTCAATTTTTGTCTTAACTCAGGAAAATGACAGTTCGAGAAGTGGATGAAAATGTAAAAGTAGTGTCAGAAATGGCGTGCACATCTGCACATACTAGAATTGATGCGAACCCAATAGCTTGTACTGTCACCCCATCGTCTTCAGTTCATCTTAAATCGACGTTTGGGGTGACAAGCTGTCGCTAGCGTCAATGCCGATCAGAATATTAGAACAGCACGACATTTGAGCGATCAAGATATCGCGAGAATAGTAACAGACTACGATGATACAGCCCGTCTGACCTCTGAACCTTAGGAAATAGTTCCCCACTTCAGCACACATCCGCCAAAGTCCGTCAAGCCATGAAGACCGTCTTATATTTCGAGAGGTCCAACTACAGCGAACAGTCGGATATTGACGCATTTTACAGAATGGATCGAAGAATAACAGCTCTTCAGTCACAAGCTGGCAAAAAATGCTCCATTACGGCATTCTTTGGGGCACACTAGGACGAAAGTGAAACGGCACCAGAATTTTATATTTAAACCGGATATATTATACATGTATATCTTTGTAAATAATTTATACAAAGTGTATTTTTCTGTATTTATTTGTAATTTTTTCTTTTTTTCTTTCTTTGTGAATAAAGTTATATAAATGTATAAAATATTGTTTTTTTATTTTAATATGACTAGTTAAAGACGAGCCTAAGAAATGCATGGCCCGATTTTAACTACCCATCACATCTCATTTGGACCCCTCGATCAATCGCCACCCTTGCTTACCGCCAAAAATTCCTCCAGTCCCAAAGTTGGCGAATGAAAGAGGTTAGACTGTATAATGATACGTACAAATATCAGAAATATTTTAAAGTTAAGGGATCTAAACAATGTACATATAATATAAACCTAGAATTATGACATCCAGAAATTATTAAGTGGGACAAATTGGTAATATTTCAGGCAAAGCACTTATAAATCTGTATATTACGAAAAACGTGATCTGAAGACACTTTCTGCTAAAATTGCAATGCGTGTGTAAATATTTTGTTCATGAACATAATCTTTCTCCCATGGCTAGTGTAGCCGATTATTTAACAGTCGGCCAGGACTAGAGAGAACAAAGAACTAAGCTCAATTTACCATATGACCCCCTGCAATCTGACAGATGTGCTGTAGTTAGATGTCAAACATGTCTGTTTAAACTTCAATATAATGGTCGGATAAAGTTTATTTATTTTTTTTTAATATCCCCTTGTATCCATATGTGTGCCTCATATGAATATAAAATGAAAAAGGCCTACAGAAAAAAATGTGCCTTCATCATACGCTCTTTACACAGTGCTTTAACTATAGGCCTAGTACCTATATCGTAAGCGCTGTTTGTTATGACCTCGTATCCTGAATTGCTACACCAGAGGGGAGCACTATACTTTTGTCCAATCAGGTGAGACCTTGTGCTGGAAGACACTGCCAAGCGAGGAATACACGGAGCCAATCATGTTCATTTCGTTTTGATTGACAGCTCATCACCCCGGTAACTGTCTAAACAGGTCACAGGCTCAGAGAGAATTGCCCCAGACGTGGTTTGCTTAGGGCCTTGGGCACATAGGATGCCCGGCCGGTGAGCTGTAATTCAAACGAAAATTAACAACAAAGGCTGCATGCACACCTCGCTGGCTAGTTTCAGTTCTGCAGACAACAGATACATGGCGACGCTAACACAGTCATAATGGAGTCGGTCGATGATGCGAGAATGCAGAGGGAGCAATTAAAATTCGACCGTAAACTCATCAAGCGGCGCTTGAAGCGCAGCTATAGGCGGAGCCAGGATGCCTGTCGAGTGTTTGTTTATTGGCATCTGGTTGTCACATCATACGCACGTTCAGCGGACAACGAACCGCCATCTGGTGTCTAAATATATCATAAACGGTCAAAGCTGGCAGCGTGAAAATCAGTTGCTTCTTTAGAAGCGCAAGATTTCCGCTGCCTCGGGAGCGTACCTTGATCAAAGTAGGGAGATATTTTTGGTAAAGACTTTACATTTAAGCTTATAACATTGTTACTTTTAAAAAATGTCAGTTGTAATGTCTGGTGTACACTTATATATAATTTAAATCAACTTTTATTTTGGTAAAACTATAGCTTCAACAGTTTAAAAAGTAAATACCTTTCCAGTTGTTCAGACTATAATATAAATATGTGCAAGCCTGTAACTTCTACAAATCTAGCCATACTGACTAACTGTAAACACATAACATATTGATAAACCTTTATGCCGACGATATAGGATATACAATCAATGGTTTTGATATAAGGCCATCTTGATGTCCAGCAATAACATTTTATTTCTCTAAGAAGTGAAGCCACACTAACATGTTTCTGGCATGGGGTTTATTTGCACTGACTAACTTTATATGCAAATTCCAGGTCTGAATCTATAATGTTTTGATATGTGCTCTGGATTACGGACGAAGACGGACAAAGACGATCAACTCAGATTACTTCCTCTTTAGTATATAGAGTACATTATGTCCTCAAATTTTAATTCAACCAATATCTCTGGAGAATTCGAAAAATGATGACCTTGACCTTCATTTTCTTAGTCAAATCTTCAGAAATCTCGGATTTTTTAACCACATAACTTTTGGATGTACAACATACTTTTCTGTATTTGTATGTACCACTTGTCTTATTCAAGTGCTCGGGGAATTTGAATATTAGGCCTAATGTCAAATCTATGGAAACGTACGATTTCTGTAAACATCATAACTTCTTAGGCAGTGTATAGATTTTCCTTTAAAACTTCGGGACCAGGACTAATCTAGAGTGAGGACTTATTTATGGTAGGGAGATATTTTTGGTAAAGACTTTACATTTAAGCTTATAACATTGTTACTTTTAAAAAATGTCAGTTGTAATGTCTGGTGTACACTTATATATAATTTAAATCAACTTTTATTTTGGTAAAACTATAGCTTCAACAGTTTAAAAAGTAAATACCTTTCCAGTTGTTCAGACTATAATATAAATATGTGCAAGCCTGTAACTTCTACAAATCTAGCCATACTGACTAACTGTAAACACATAACATATTGATAAACCTTTATGCCGACGATATAGGATATACAATCAATGGTTTTGATATAAGGCCATCTTGATGTCCAGCAATAACATTTTATTTCTCTAAGAAATGAAGCCACACTAACATGTTTCTGGCATGGGGTTTATTTGCACTGACTAACTTTATATGCAAATTCCAGGTCTGAATCTATAATGTTTTGATATGTGCTCTGGATTACGGACGAAGACGGACAAAGACGATCAACTCAGATTACTTCCTCTTTAGTATATAGAGTACATTATGTCCTCAAATTTTAATTCAACCAATATCTCTGGAGAATTCGAAAAATGATGACCTTGACCTTCATTTTCTTAGTCAAATCTTCAGAAATCTCGGATTTTTTTAACCACATAACTTTTGGATGTACAACATACTTTTCTGTATTTGTATGTACCACTTGTCTTAATTAAGTGCTCGGAGAATTTGAATATTAGGCCTAAGGTCAAATCTATGGAAACGTACGATTTCTGTAAACATCATAACTTCTTAGGCAGTGCATAGATTTTCCTTTAAAACTTTGGGACCAGGACTTATCTAGAGAGAAGACTTATTTATGGTTTAACTCCATCTACAGTTACAAAATAAATGTAACGACAATTAAGCAGTGATGTGTTTTTATTATATAATTTCTTAAACTTGGGAAGTTGTAGTAAAGTTCTGCTATATTCCAAAGCATTGCAATCAAACAAATTGTAAAACACTGCCATAAATATGAGCCAAATTTAATGGTATACGATGAAATATAATCGCTTGGTTCTTCTGTTTTGTATAAAATTACCACAAATCATGGAGATTTAAGATATATGTACGGCCTGTCATGCATATTTTGTTCCCCAAAAAGAGAAAAATGAGATCATAAGTCTGTGAGTCCTCGCTCTATACTCGTATAACGCCTTAATAAAGCGGGGTCGACTATTATATACCGGGTAAATCAAACTATCAGGTTGCATGTACGCATGAAGTGGGTATTTCGCTTTTTATTTTTGGCAATTAACACGAACAGTTTAGACACAACATGATATTGCACTTAAAACCACGTGTTGTCATGTGACGTCATGACAACATTGTTAAGTTACACTTCTTGGGTCGCAAGGTCAGACGCAAGTGAGATTCAAACAATTAAATGTTCAAAGATACAAGTGTATTGCTTTAAAAGATACATTTATACTGGTATGTATGAATAGTGGCAGCCTGCCAAACGAACGTTGATATTATATTATAAACGTCGATTTAATATTCTGGACGTCGATTTTACATTCTGGAGCCGTTTGGCCGAGCCCGTCCATTTAAACAAGTGACCCGTGGGTCATGACGCTCAGCTGATTGACCAGTTGGTATTGGAAACAGTGTGATACTAGTGGGATTTTAATCGACCTCCCAGGATGTCATGTTAGAAGCTTCTAGGTCCAGCGATTATGATTTGTGCCCTCTTAGCGGATGACCGCTTTTTTAAAGGTCTCAAAAATAGGGGGGAATGCGTAATAATTCGAAAAAAATAATATAGGTGGCGCCACCAATCTTCGGGAACTGATGAAACATCCATGAATCAAATTTTTAATTACTCTGGGAGGTACTTCTGAGCTCCAGGGCTCGGAGGAAATGGGTAACAGAGACCTAATTTCAGGTGTCCAAGCAGGCTTTTCATGGACCTCCCAGCATGTCAAGTTAGAAGATCCCAGGTCAAATGGTTAAGATTTGTGCTGATGAAACATCTATGAATCAAATTTTTAATTACTCTGGGAGGTAATTCTGAGCCCCATGGCTTGGAGGATACGGGTAACAGAGACCTAATTTCAGGTGTCCAAGCAGGCTTTTCATGGACCTCCCAGCATGTCAAGTTAGAAGATCCTAGGTCAAGAGGTTAAGATTTGTGCCCTCTTAACAGACGACCGCATCTTTCAAAAACTCAAAATAGAGAAAAAAACGCAGGTGGCGCCACCAGTCAGCAAAAAACTGATGAAATACTCCATGATCAATATGCATGCATAGAATCATTGTGATTAGTGCATAAGTTGTTCAGATACTTGAGCTTTTGTATCAAATTTTCCCTTATTCCGGGGGGGGGGGGGGGGGTTCTTCTGAGCCAAAAAGCTCAAAGGATATGGGTAACAGAGACCTAATTTCAGATTTACAAGGAGACTTCCCTGCATGTCAAATTAGAAGATTCTAGGTTCAGTGGTTACGAACTGTGCCGTGTTAACAGACGACCGCGTCTTCAAAAGTCTCAAAAAGATGCGTAAAAAAATTCAATGGGCACCACAAGTCTGTAGGAACTGATGAAACACTCCATGATCAATATGCATGTAAAGAATCATGGTGATCAATGCATTAGTTGTTCAGATACTGGAACTTCTGTATCAAATATTTCATTATCCTGGGGGGGGGGGGGGTACATCAGAGCCCCATAGCTGGGAAGATATAGGTAACAGAGACCTAATTTCAGGTTTCTAAGGGGATTCTCCATAGACCTTCCTGGATGTTAGAAGTTAGAAGATTCTAGGTCCAGCAGTTACAGTTTGTGACCTGTTAACCGACAGACGCCCGGACGGACGACGGACAAAGAGTGACCGCTATAGCTCAGATTACTTACAGTCAGCTGAGCTAAAAAAAATGCCTGCCAGTATTTTTTATCAGGCTAATGTAACAGTGGCGGGCACAAGATCTGAGAAAAAGAAGATCGAGGGGTTAAACACCTTGGCACGGCTAAACAAGTGTACCGAAAGTGCTAACTATATAGATTTAATACATAAATCTCGTGCATGCAGAAGTATAGGGAAAAACACGAAACCAGACGCAAAATACGATGATACCTATAAGTATTAAGCGTATAATATTACATTCCCCATTTTTGGTCGAAATAGGGGGGGGGGGGGGCTGCACACCCTCTAATTATATTGGCCAGTGTAAAACTCGAAGCATAAGATATAAATAAAAAGATGGCAGTATCCATGATATCATTAGAATTATATACAACAGTGTGGGTAAAGTAAACCATAGAATTTAAGGCCTGACACTTTACCCCTTAAAATTAAGATTAAAAACAATAATACTGTTTCACGTAGAAACAGGCGGGTCAGACAACAATTAATTATCTTATGTCCGTTATTCCCAGTATCGTGGAGAAAACGTTTTATGGCAGAACGGTCAGTTGCAGACTAGTTTATACCGTATGGTGTTAATTGCAAATTTAGTCATGTTCTTTGTGCACTTCAGCTATCAAAACATTCTGGACTTGTTTATTCATAAACAGGTAAACACCTTAACATAATCATAATAAAATTTTATATAGGTGGGCTGAGTGCAGTATCTATTTGGATTAAGATAACATATTCTATTTGTATCGGTTACAGGAAAACAGCTACAAGTACATGCATACACTCTGCCTGAATCAACATATTACATGGCCCACTTGTACACGTTTGAAGCCAGGCATTGAAAGCCGTGTCATCACACATACAGGGTCTTTCTGACCCTTTCATCATACAAGGGAGCTATGTAACTGCCCTTAGTTGCAGATCATTACCAGTCAGATGGAGTACACTTGATTAACTAATGAGTCGCTGCTCCAGAATTCCTTTTGTTTGGTATGTCATGTAGTCAAGAGCCTAAAGGTATATATTGTGTCTCATTACAGTAGATCCGGTGTGTGTGTGGGGGGGGGGGGGGGTCCAGCCCACTAACCCTTGTTTCAGCCGTCGCTACCCTTTTTGGAGGGTTCCAAACCCCTCCTTGTGGTCTAAACTCCCACTTTACAAACCTGAGGACCTATTTGAGGTTTTCTTATAAGTCGTTCTAGTTTGAAGAGCGTATCTCAATGTGTTGCCGTCGCCTGTTTTGAATACATTGTTCATCACAGTCCACATATACATGTAAGTACTATAAATTTGTAAATGCTGCTGTATTTGTCTTTCGTTAAAATGTCTGGAATTTGAAAAAAAAAACCAAATGACCCAAGGACGATATCGCTCAGCTGATGTAAGCTCATAAATTTTGGTTGGCATGCTGAAAAAGGCGTTCGTGGTCAAGGGGGATCTAATAAATCGCCAGTCAGCTGTGGAGGCTGTAATTAGGGAGGAGGTCACGATGACAAAAGTATATAAAAGTTCAATCCGAAAAATCTTTAGCCGTGACAACCCGACTAAGTAGGCAATGATGATTGGGCTGGTAAGCCTACTTGAATTGTGATACAAGCAGTATCGAGGAATGCATCGCAGTGGTCTTCCAACATGTTGCATTCATATTGTTGTAAACAGTCCATAATCTTAACATTATGCTACGAATGATGCATTTTGGCAAGAGAATACATGTGAACTCACAACCAAAACTGAAACCCCGTCTTTATGGTAACGAGTCATTTCCTGTACCGCGTACAAATTGGCTGCACCCAGTAACCCGTGCGAGCCAACGGAGAGAGCCAAGCGATTTACCCTTCGACTCTCAAGTAATGTATATATAAAGAACAAAACGAGAAGCAAAATCCGATGTTATATTGCGGTATAACGTGTATATCATTCTACTTCCGAAAGTTTTGGTTGAAAAAAGAAGGGCGCCCTCTGGGCTCATTGAGTCATCGACCCGCTTCCCTGAACACTTCCGATACTTCCGGGAGTGAGTAGCAAGTCATTCTGTATACATTCGAAACTGTGCTAAATGTGAGACATAGTTTAAATATATCTGACTTACTGAAGAGACTTTATTGAGTGGTTGAAAGTAAATCAACCTGAATGTTTATATATGTATAGAGCGAGTCCTTGTGTCCTGATTTAATCAGCGGAATTCATTGTGTAAAGAAATCCAACACCCATGTTGCATTAATGCGGTCAGCCAGAACCTCCAGTGGTACACACGAGCAGATAAAATCCAGATAGTATTCATAGATCAAATACTTCTCCCTTAGTTCAACTTTTCATTGTCTAAAATCATAAATTCTAAATTCAGTAACAGTAAAAGTATAGACTTGATACCGACAGCACAGGTGGTATTTCTTTCTCAAATGCCGGGAGATAGATGGACAATACATGTAATGGATAATATTAATCGTCATCCACATTTGTATAGCAGGTCAAACCCTGAATTGAATAAACAATCCATAGGCGTAATTGAAGTCCGTCAGTCTTTCACTCAGTAATAGTAACCTATACCGACACCAGATGCCAGCACAAGTGACTTTTATTTCAGAAAGACAGATGTACATCAGACAGAAGGTCATTCGGTATCCATGCCTAGATGTAAATCAAAACTACAGCCGAGGAACCTTTTTCCCTAGCCTAATGAACTTCCAGTTAAAGTAGCAATAAGATTTCAGCACAAATGGCAGTTCCTTCTCAATTTCTGAAAATCCCACGCTATATTTCACGCTGAAACGTCACGCTTTATCAATATCTAATACCACATTATGTGAAACCCTCCCTGCCGAAACCTACATTTCAACAAAGTACTACTGCGGTTCCTCAATAGTCTTTTGATAAATCCAGTGCACGTTAAACTAACAAACATGAGACACAAACAGGGATGGAACATAACCTCGTTCGGCATCTTTCGCGCATACAAATGAAGAAATTCCGACAATAACAATCATGATCAAGTATGACAGTCTACGGGTGGGTGCCCGTCACCGCTGAACGATCCTATTTTGGAAAGGCTCACTCAGAAAAGCAAACATCTCAACTAATACCTATAAATAATGCTGTTCATGGTTTGGACAAATCGTGTGTACAGCTATGATACTACTACGTTGAATGTAATTCGTGTTTATTTATAGCTGTCTGCGCAGACTAAGTTCAACTGTCTGAATGTATGGGCGAATCACGTTTACCATGATATTAAACGTCTTATCATTAATTAAACACACGAGGGTGCGGGGACATTTAAGTTGAAACTAGAAATCTCTATTCTAATGAATGCAAGCCTCCGTCATGTGGGAAGCCCATTCCACATTTGTATATAAGTGATTGTACATTTGTGAATATTCCTTGATGACATTCTTGAATCGGGATCATATGCCGTACCCAAACTAATATCTAATCTCTTCTTCACTGGTCTATTCCTGATTCAGCTGAAAATGCCATGAGATTCCGTCCATGATTACGTGAATAAGTTGTGAACAAATACACAAACACACGAACAGGGATGAACGCATACCCTCCTGGCGGAGGCAATGATGCTTTATGCTGACTTCAGAGAGTCGCACGTTTCTAAATGACGTCTCTATCATTTATCTGACCTTTATTTACTAAAGGTTATCACTTGCAGCTTTATAAAAATAGGCCAAAAACCGTGGATATTAGCACACACAAGCTGCTTGCTTTGTTTATATCAACGTGTTTATAATATGTAGGGGCCCGCCAAAATTTTCAAAAACACCTTAGGTGACATGTTTTTCCCCGTTTGTCAATATTGCTGTGTTTACAAACACTGCTGTTGTTGATAAACAAGTTCACACATCTCTTACATATGCCTTATAAGAACTTTCAACAACCAAATTTACCCTTAGATCATTAAATAGACAGAGGAAGCCAGAAATCACATAAATCCTTTTTCAAGAGGTGGGTGATTGGGCACCTTTAACAGCTTTGTTCACATGAATATAGTATACACAAGCAAACATTCACACCACTCTTATTGGCCGTTATAACCGATGTTGACTTACTAAACAAGGAAAAGATCGCCGTATTTACTGAAGTCCGGGACCCCCCCCCCCCCGGCAGGCGCTCCTTCTGCAATGATAATGGTCATATTGCTAAGTGAATGTTCAACCATTAGACCCAAAGATAAGGAGAAATTCTAGAGGTGATACAGAGGAAAAACTAAGATCTATATTTTTTTATTGACTTGGGTGTGATGCAAGTCTCGTTCTGTATAGGATTTGGTATGATTATGTCCAGAGTAGAAACGACTTTATTCGCTTCTGTCAATGCTTGTGTTCATTTGTAAAGATTTGTACAGAGTTAATGAGTCTTTCTCTGTTGTAAGTGTTGACGGATTGTCTGTCGGTGTTGACGTGCATGTAGAGTCAAGATTCGAGCCTGTGTTTCATCTACATTTTAGATGTAATTCAGTAAGTCAATCAGTCAAATCGGACCTGCATGCTAGGGGCTACGATTGTGACGTATGTACATGCAGAAAAATATATAAGTTGGATCACACTGACGAGATAAAGATGTCCTTACAAGAAATCCCCACCAGAACGACTCGCGGATACAAGTTAGGGTAACAACATTTACGACCACTTGTGCAATAAATGTGAAATCATATACCAAGAACAAACCATGAACACTGTTAACACCTAAGTATTTTACAGGTAAGTCGAAGTCTATAGCTTTAACTACCAGCCAAGCATCTGCATGAAATCAGTCGGAGATTTTATATATATATATATATATATATATATATATATATATATATATATATATATATTTATATATATATATATATATCACAAGGTAATATTCTGATGAGAACTAAACTTAACATTGTATTTATAAGTGGTGTATGGTATTTTACTTTGTGTATATAGTATACCACCAAGTTAACAGCTTTCCTTTTGTAAATTTCGGCACAATATGTATACTTCTTTCATGGAACGATAGAAGTCAACCTTATTATAGCCTACGTTTATTGAAGTACTCACCTTTTCCGTTTTGTTTCGCCATTGGTTGGTATTAAGGCTATCCCAAATACCTGGACCCTGACGACTACTTCCCGTGTATAAATATATTCCCTTGAATTATTGGTATATCCCTCGCGTACCATGTGATGTGCGAAATAACGCCCAGATCACAACACAGGTGAAATGGACTGTTAATGTAATGTCACTGTGGCCTGTAGCACGGACTGTGTGACACTGAGTATGGGACAAGGTCCGTATTGCCCCTGTCGCTTGCAAGTTTTTGTACTAACGGTATGTTAACATACGCGATTAGCGAAACGAAAGTACGGGCTGCGGTGTATACGCGTAAATATCAACGATCGTAAATATTCCCTTGCGTTTTCCAGCAGACTCGACACGACTGAAAAGCACTCAGACACTATGGCCTGTAGTTTACCTGATAACTTATTCGGTATAAGGATCACTTGTACTTCACTTATACGCCCATTTTGGCTCTAACAAGTGTTTGCAAGTTGGGATGTCGGATATTTCAGGTACAGTTATGTGTATAGTCCAATATATATAGGTTATCAGTGATGTCGTAGATTTACTAGACTCACGTCGGTCGCTTTCTCGTAACCCGGATCCGCTGGCGTGATCCACTTCACCAACTTTGTAATACCCCCTTCTCTCAAACTTGACCGCACGGACGAGCACCCTGCACGGTCGGGTCGCTTGTAGCGATTATGCTTCTGGGGGTGGTTGCCCGACCTTGGACCTGGGTTTCCCCAATCGCAAATAGAATAAACAGAGACGTTGTGGCCCTGTGTTTCTATTTATCAGTACTTAGTTTTGCATCTGTGACATATGACGCATGCCATGGATGACAGAACATACACAATGCTGTATTTAGCACGGACAACACGTAAAACCTCCGGGGACATTGGGCCTCTTGTGCTGTCGGAAACCAAATTGGTTATTCACAAAGAGGGACGGCCTCAGTTGAAAGGATCGCACGTGGGAATTAGGGTTCGAATATATATATATATATATATATATATATATATATATATATATATATATATATATATATCTGCATTAGTAGTTGCAGTTGTATAAAGGGTAGTTAGGAGGGAGATGACCCGGTGGAAAAGGGAAGCCAGAGTAGAGGTTTGTACTGACATATGGCAAAAAAATATTAAGGCTTCAAGTTCTTTTCGAAGTTGGCATAATTTATTTATAACACATGCCAGTAACACACGTCATAAGCGTGTATTGTTTATTTGAATGGTATGAGGTTTCTGGATTCAACAAAGCATGTCCGCTATGTGCAAAGAGAGAGACACACACAGAGAAAGTGAGAGAGACAGAGAGGGGAAGAGAGAGAGACAAAGAGAGAGGCAGAGGGAAGAAGATGAAGACGACTTTTGAATAATAATAAGAAAAAAAACATGAGCCAGAATGTCGTTGAAGTTAGACGGAGGCTGGAGGTTGGATACTGGATATTCAGGATTTTTTTTAAAATACGTAGCTATTTATAAATTGCCTAAGACACCTATACGGCCATTGATTCAAGATGACAGTTTTTTATATATTCATTTTAATTTAGTTAATTGGTACATATAATACTTTATCCCGCTTCAGTCGATCACCCCTGTCAGTATAAAAAAAATAGTGGTTACATTGGAAAACCAATTACGTGGGAATGTGTATTTTTCGTGAGAATTTTATGAATGTAGCCTTGTGATGTCAGTGAAAGGCCGTATTAATGTTTCATTACATGAACCAGCTGTATGTTATCGTGCACAGCTTTATCAATATTTGTCCAGATGAACGCATGAAACTGATGGAATATGTGCATGTACTTCGTGGTCTTTGTTCTGAGATACCTTTCAAAGAAATATTGGTTGTAATGCATGTGAATAATTTCATTTTGCCTTCAGCGTTAAGATTGATTTATTAAACCTTCACCAAACAGTGAACAACTCTTGCCCTTTCGACACTTTTCTGAGCCGCCCCGCTTTGTAAATTAGGGGAGGATCCAGGATTTAGAAGAAGGAGTGGTCCAACCAAAGAGAAAACTTTGAATAGGTCCTCACATCCCGAAGAAGGGGAGTGGGAGGGGCAGCCCGGAAAAATTGGTCTGAATTCCTTGAAAAAAAAGGTTGTGGCGGCTGAGAAAGGGGGGGGGGGGGTCCGGACCCCCTGGATCCGCTTATGTAAACTGATTAGATACGAGACGTGTACTTTGCTTGGAATCCGTTGTGTTTGTAATGTGATCTTACTATGACATCATCTGTACAGACTAACAGCCGAGTACGGGTCAGTCGGTACTGTTATATACGCCATCTAGTGACTGCTAATAAAACTACTGGAGAAAACAAGATAACGCCATCTGTCACCAATAATCACCCGGTTGGGTGCAAGCCTCACAGACAGATGGAGCCACGGGATGGAACAATGGGGCCTTGGATTAAGACAAGACAAAGACAAGACAAGACTTTTCATCGTGGTTTTAAACTCCCTCAGTTCCTTTTTACAACACTTTGTAATTTACTTAGTCTGTACCAAGAATACGTTCAGCAGATTTCCTCGATCTATCTTATCATACTTTAATAACCACACTCAAATTGTTCTACCGGTAAATACTACTAAGCGGAAGGGACAAAAACACATCAAGATACCAATTTTGTATCTGCGTACAGAATAAATAAAAAGTAGGTAACAAAACAGAATAAATAATACTTGTGACAAAACACACCCCTATGTATCTTGATGATTAATGTTTGGATTTTTATGAATCTTGCCTTGAATATTGACCATGATTGGATTTGTCAGTTCCCAATTTCTGGTGGCACCGCCTGTATTTTTTTTCAAATTTTTACGTTTTTTCGGTTTTGAGACCGTCAAATGACAGCTGTCGGTTTCTCAGCTGGGGTTTCGTCCAGTGTCCTGGAACCCGGTGTTGTCCTGAAAACTGGTGGCGCCACCTGATTTTTTATAATCATTTATGCATTTTCCTCCTTTTTGAGAATGAGAATGCAACATTATATTGAAACTATCACATTCGCAAATGTGTGTTGTTTAGTTGGGCCCGCTTGTATAAGCGGATGCCCTATATTGAACACCCTGTCCATCCATCTGTCCGTCTGTTCGTCTTTCTGTATGTCCATCAAATGTGTTTCCTGATCATAAACTTAAGTTTGGATTGACGTATCGCAGTGGCGGATCCAGAGGGGTAGCTTTGGGGGCTGAAGCCCCCCCCCCCCCCCCCGACTGAAACATTGTTATCATTTTTTATCAGAGAAGATTTTCTTTACATTATTTCCAATTGCCGTCATACAAATATCACCCTTTCATCTGAAAAATAAAAAATGAAAACCCAAGGAATCGTTAGGAGAAACGCATGTCGACCCCAGTATCAGGCATCTTTTTTATTCCCTCGCCGTTAGGAGAGAGGACCACTGAAATGGTCCGCGTCTGTCAGTCCTTCAATCCGTTCGTCCGTCCCGCATCATCACTGATGCCACACTTTCATAGTTAAACATATGGCCGGGGACCATTGTGGCCCAAGGTCCTTGTTGTATTTTTAAATTATTCGTTGGGCATTTCCCAACATTGGTTATAGACGTTAAAAATTTCGATCTACATGATCTATCAACCGTGACTCCCAGAAGCATTTTTCATGGGATATGCCAGCTGTCCTTGTGCTTGGACACCTTGCTTGTGAACATGATTTAGCGTTAAAATAAAAAGCAAGCCTTATTAACCTGTCTTTATTCTAAGAATAAAGTAATGCATTTTAAAATTCAGACGTATACTGTAGATTCAGAAATATTAGTTGGGATTTTATTTTCGTGGTTTTCGTGGATCAAGGTTATCCACGAATTCATGATCCAAACGATAAAAAAATCACACGGTCAGAGAACATCTAAACGGCAGCTGGTAGCAAATTTCATCTACATTTATTATCGCTGGCTGAGTTTTCAATAAAGGTAAAACAAAAATGATTATTACTATTTTATGATTGTCATTGATGCATATAATAAATTTGTTGAATCATTTTTTTCTGCAAACTACTATAAACAATACGTGTTTTATAAATATTCAGTTGTCAATTCCCTAATTTCCCCTAATATCGCACGAACACGTCTTCCTGAAATGTTTACATTAAAACAATATCAAACTTTACTTTGAACTGAAAACATATCCCCACATTTCCTTTTTGTCAACATTTCGGGTGAAATATTCCAGAACAATAGGACATTTCTATCACGGAAAGCGGTACAGTACTGACACGACAAGAACGATACACATGTGCTAATGTTCGTTACCACGGTTACCGAGGCTCGTCCATGTAATCTCATTTGCATTACCGCGGGATGCGAATGTAAAGTGTTAAAAAACACATATTCCTAATATTGCCGACTACAGCTTGGTGCATAAATGTGAGCCATTAATAAGACAAGAGGTACTTCTTCCGAATATTGCCGATAGCTGTGCATAAATGTTCGCGTAAGTAGGCCTAAGCGTCGCAGAATATAAGTGAGCAAATTATGTCCCGCTAATTTTCAGATAAGTCGATCTCTGTCTAGTCGACACGTTAAACCGATTTCTATTTGTTTTATAATATCCAAATAGTTGATACGTCGAATAACGAACGAACCTCTTGTCCTAGGGCCGCCTTCGGGATTTACAGGCGCCACATGTGACAACCGCCATGATGAACATAAAGTTAAAAACGGACGGGCCCCGTTTCATTTTCCTCCGATCAAGTGAGGGATTACGTTTTCTGTGTACGTGATGTGATCGTTTGTTATAACTTAAAGGCGATGTATCGTGTGCCGCGGGTAAATCACGGCTGATTAATTCCTTTGTTAAGCTCTGGCCGGGCGAAGCTTGTTTGCGCAACATTGACCAGACTGACCGCGGTACAGGCACAACCGAGTGATAAACATCTCAGTCGAACAACCGTCTGTATTACCTGCTCTCGTCTTCCTTGCGTTACTTCTATGGAGATGTTTATAAACCATGATTTCCTAAAATTTTCATTGTCTTTCCACGAATTCAAATACCCCACGATATGCGTTTTGCGCAAAATCGACGAAATTTTAAGCCCAAGATAATATCTGAATCTACAGTATATAAAAGAGATCTGACGTTTGAACGCATTTAAGCAAAAATTATAGACTAATGAAGCAACTGCTCACGTGGAAAAGTAGTTCAAGCTATACCATGCAGTTATTCAAAATAAACGCTGGTGAGTAATGCCTTAAATAAATCGTTAGAAAATAATATTCAATCATGAGTTATTCGTTTGCCTTTTTCAATGAAGTTTAATGCAACTTAAAAATGTTTATATGTATAGTTGTGTCTTTATTTTATGACTGATCAGTTATTTGAAATTAAATAATGAACAAAATGTTTACATCGTTGGGCACTTGTGCTCACACCTCATGTTCATCTCTATACGATACCTAAAAAAGAGATTATTAATACATGTATACCCAAGTCTTATTTTTATTTGTAAATTGGTTGATAGAAAAAAATAATGTCCAGATCATTTATTCTTTTACTGTGAATTCCCCATTCATACTGCTTGCTCCAGTGAAGTTTTTATTTGCTTTTTTTTTATTTGAGTTAATTATTCCTCTACGAAGCAAGGTTTTCATGTAATTATCGACGTTGGTTGATTCGTCTGTTAGCAGCTGTACTCAACAGTTATAGACGGACTTATTAGGAGAGCAAGAAAAAAATCAATGTTTATACCTGGATCACAATAATATCTCACAAATATATTAATAAAAAGACCGTCTTTATTTTTGGTTTTAGGGGAACCTTTAATTGGCTATAAATTTCTGAAAGTGGCGAGCAGACCGGTTATGCAAAATCGAGTTGGTTAACTTGCCCCACATTTCTCTTGAATTAATATATTTCTCGCTATAAACTGTAAATTCACAAAATATAAAATACACATAATATGAATTGTCTGATTTTAAAGTCTGCATTTACGTTTAGTCTCAACTTCGTTAATGAGTTAACAGTTGTAAACGGAAAATATTATGTTGCACATCTGTTCCCATTTACAACAATTTCACAATTTACAAATTGTCAGATCGTATATGAAGTGGGAAAGTGCCAAAGGTATATTTTGATATCTATAGCCTAGGAGTTATGTTTTGATATTTTCCAGTCTGCAACTTATTTAATGTTAAACTACGACTACATGTTTACAAGAGATTGAATGTGGCACTGCCCAATCGGTACCTCTTTCTCTCATCCATCAATAACAGTAATTCTTTTTAAATAATTATTCTGAAGTTTATGAACAGAAAAAGGGCAGTTTTTCGTTTTTAAAACGGCATTTTAAAACGTATCCAACGATTGACCGATTATAACCTTTTGAAATATATATATATATATATATATATATATATATATATATATATATATATATATATATATATATATATATATATATAAGAAGAAGAAGAAGAAGAAAAATAAAAAAATGGCAAGCACCTGCGCCAATATACTAGTATATATTATGCAGAGTATCTACTAGCCCCCAACTTGCAAACTCCTGGATCCGCCCCTGTATCGATTTCAAACTTGACTTATATATGGCCCACCTCTAATGCAAGAACTTTATAGATTTTAGAGTCGTGTGGTTAAAGATCAAGGTCACATGATCCATTTATTTAGAAAGATTGTTGATGCGCATTGTAAGTGAAGCTTGTCATCCCAAACCTTCCATCTTGCACATTTAGCTGACCTACCAAAAGGGGAAGAACCTGATTGATTTTGGGGTCACAAGGTCATAGTTCAAGTGCAAAGGGGCAATCTGTCGGCATATTTGTTTCCGATTGATAACTACAGTTTGGATTGAAATATTGATTTCAAACTTGACTGAAATATGACCCACCAATAATGTAAAAAAAACTTTTGATTTTGGGGTCATAAGGTCAAAGGTTAAGGTCACAGGACCAACATCTTAAAAAAGATTGTGGATGTATTTTAAGCCAAACTTTTCATTCAAAAACTTCCATCTTCCAGATATTGCTCACCTGCCAATAGGAGAAGAAACTTATTGATTATGGGGTCACAAAGTCAAAGGTCAAGGTCACAGGACTATCAATTCAAAAAAATAGTTTATTGATGATAACTTCAGTTGCGTTGACAGGTTGGCTTCAAACTGATCACAGGATTGATATTTTAAAGAAAACAAGGGACCTATGGGTCACGTCGCTCAGCTGAATTTTGGAAAATATTAGTAACTGCAAAATATTTTTGTTTCTTATGGTTTTTCCATGTATATTACCATTTAATAATGTGTAATAAATGAAACCTTTGGCCTGAAACCATTTAGTGATGCACCAAGGGAAAAAATGGGCTTACGGTAAGTGTCATATAAACGTTCCATTTCATAAACAAATAATGTGTGAAGGTAATTAATTTTTCAAAAGTTAAATATATGGCCATATGAGTTAAAAATTAATCCCACAAAGTTTGACCAATATTTCTAATTTTAAAAACTAGATAACTAGGCCCCTCCAACTTTAAGAGATATGAACGAAATGCTACAAAGTATTTATATCTTCTTAAATCTTGTCAGTTAGCACTTTCATTAGGTCCTAATATTTTACCATATATGAATATTAGGATTAAATTCCTGAACATTTCTTTCTTTAAAAAAATCAAAATTGGCTCCCTGTGGTATTTATGCTGGCAGCCTGATCAAGCTCAACAAGAGAGAGGGCTTTCCGGAGTGATGGGATTACATAACAGCCTGGGGAGCATAGAGAGTTGCATTGAATGACCTAGAGTGACCTCAGTGGACTGCTTGACAATGTAAGGGAATACAACAAGAGCCTCCAAACAAATTCAGTAACTAGCCTAATTTTGCAGTTTTTATTTTTCATATTTAAGATTTTAATAGATTTAATCCTTATGTGTACATGCTGTGAAAATAACATCCACAGTACCTACAGGAAAAAAACGTGCCAAAGTTGGGCAAAATTTAAGGTACTGATTTTATATTTATGCTAATAACTTAAAAAAAATTGCAAATTTCAGATCTAATTTTCCGTAAACAATTGAATCTTGATTAAATGATGTTATATTCCTGATAAAAAGTCTCAGCCATTCTTATGTTAAGTGAGTAAATATATATCCTTATTTTTTACAAAGTGCATTATGTTTCGGCCTATAACTTCAACAAATTATGCAATACTGACCTAAATTTTGGTATGTACATAGGAAATGTATGGAAGAATATGAATATTCACAATTACATCTTACATTATGCCAATTTTTGGATTACCAGGTAAACAAAAGTAGGGTCATGATGGTAGAAAATACAAATACATTAAGTCTTCTAAAAAACTTCAATAGCTAGACTATTTTTTAAGCTTTTCAAAATTCATCAGATTAAATCTATATGTAAACTGGCTGTGAAAATTAAATCAAATATACTTATAAGAAAAAAAACTGCCATGGTCAAATTTAGGCAAAATTTAAGGTACCAATTTTTTATTTTTGCTAATATTTTTAAAAATTTTTTAAGCTCTTTTTCTCAGTAGTGGATTGATGTCTCGGCCTGAAATTTTGTATGGTGTATCCATCTGTAAATCGAATTTCGGTAAAAATTGCACATAAATCAAGAATTTAATTGGCATCACTGATGCCACAAATTTGGAGTCATTTCATGTCAGGAACATTCAACGCCTTACATTATCCGTGCCTTTCATTTGGCGGATACCCGTAGTCGCTTATCGACTGCCCGTATTCCAGTTATTATTATTATTTTCACTTATTCATGCTTCAACTAACTGTATGTGACAGTTATTTCCTGACGTGAGTAATTCATTCGTCGTTTAAAATATGGTTAAATATTATAACACTCATACGTCTGATTATCAGATCAAAGACCATGAGAATATAACAAGTATAATACTTATAATAGACAACATACACAGTTCCGTTTTTACTCAGTGCTTACAATGTCAGTGATTTGGCAATTTCTGTTGTATGGGTTTACTGCATGGATTTTACAGTATCAATCGCTGAAATATTTCATGTAACGTAAACTCTTTAATTGTTCGACGAGTTATGCAGTGCCTGAATTTCAATTTATAAACTTCAAATACTGTCAAACATATTTTCTTATCGACTGAGAACAAACAGAGAACATGTAAATTTTACTTTATGTTCCGGTAGCAATACACGGGCCAATGTGCATCAAGAAGACTTAAGATGAGATCCTGAATAATTGTGGAACCCCAAACTATTTCAGGACTAACCTCCCCATCATCACGTGCTATATAAACTAACTTAATTAGAATAAGAAAAAAGTATATATGAGATAACAGCACTGTTATGATGCGAGATATAATTTTTTCCTCGAATTTCCTCCTATATGTTAAAGCGTGAACTAACACTTTTTTTCTGCTACGGAATTTAAAGTTTTAATTAGTTCTATATGTTAGTCCACTTTAGGCAAAAAAAATAATAAAAGGTGTGGTTCTCAGGCACCGCCCGCGTCAATTTCATACCACAACATCAATAATTTTTATTTTGATTTTCAATAGAAACTTATCAATTTTGAGCTTCAGTCGCTCGGACATTTCTTTCAAGAAGATAAAAACATACAATTTTGATAAAATTTTCTTTGTTATGTTGCGCATTTACCTGTTTAGCAAGATAGATTTGTTATTATCATGCTTTTTCTTTATAATTTGACATTTTATCGAAACATACCCAAAAAAAATTAAAAATAAAAAAATGCCCGCCCGCATTGATTTCTGAAAAAAGTGTCTTAAAACCAAACCGTATTTTTTGGCCTTATGTTTTTAACTTTTATTTTATATCTAAAGTAATTATAATTCGTTACTTGATTTTCATGTGAGAAATTAGTTTAATAAGTGTGAAAAGCTAAAAGAAATCGGCCTTACTGACACAAATAAATTTCAGGCATGTTCCGAAATATAAGTATATGCATGTATTTTTAAAGGTGGTTCAGCTGATATGTTGCAACTCTACGTTCTCTGCTGCCTTAATTAGTTTTATGGGTATCCGAGAAGGGGTACCTGTTAGCTCTGGGTATCGAGACAGACGCGGGCACAGAATGAGGTCAAGGCTGTAGATGTTGATGTGTTGATGCAGTTTCTGCAACAAAATCACTAAAATTCACATTAGATATCGCATTGGCAAGAGAATATCCTACAATATTATCTCAAGGTAGCGTTTAATAAGTTGTTTATCTACCTTTCAGCATGGAATGCTCTACAGTTCCGTGGAAAAGGAGTATAAATTTGTTGAAATAGCTTGGCCTGAAGGCTGGCGTCAGTGGCTGCCAGTCTTCCACACAGACTGGTGTTAGCCCCGCCCAATATTTTTATATATTACATTACTGATCAAGGTTTTGAAACTGGGTTTACATATTTATTGTCATGTTTCATTTGTAACTATTTTTAAAAAGAAAACGTCATGCAATCACATTATTCACGTGAATTTGCTTAAATAATCACCAGCTTTACCAGGAACAAAAAGTAGTGCTTGGAGAATTATTGGACAGCTCACTGTAAATTAACATAACAATTGATACTATTGTTGATTTTTTAAAGTAGTAATTTGCAATGGTATTATTATTAACGCAATACATTGTTCAAGAAAATGATTTCTTGAAACAATATTATATACAAAAATATATTGTAAATTCATGTATCTACAAGCCTTATTATATTTTTGCTCCATGTTTATTTTTTGCTAAGACCTACATGTAAAATAAATCTACATTATTTAGACAGTTTTAATACACATATGAATTACTGAAACCACATTTTTTTTAGCAAACTTTGGTCTTATAGCAGTTTTATTCCTGTGTTTACATGAACACTTTTTGTGAAATGCACCTGAAAAGGGGAAAATATACTTTATGAAAGTTGTTGAGTAGGGGAAGTAATGGTTGGGCTGCTGACTTATGACTGCAACTTGTGGGTTTGTGTCCTGTTCTAAACACCTGTTTTGCTAAGACCCCTGGACAAGTCTTCACCAAAAGCATAAACCCTCTTCACCCAGGAGTAAATGGGTATTGGTTATGCATGTGAGACAGGCAAATATAGACAGAACCAATAGCATCTGTTATAGCTGAATTGGTTTTGTATTCCAAAGGGGTAAATAAAAGCTACAAAAGTTATGAAGGTCTCCAAAAGCATGAAGTTGGAGATGGATCAGATTGACTTTGTCAGTGATATCTAACTGTAAACAAACTCCAAGTACTGTAATAGAGACATGATTAATACCTTTCAATTAATGCTAGATATTTGAAAATGCATGAAGACTGTTTCACATCTGCCACAACAAGAACCTTGGTTTTTTTATAAACATCTAGATGTGTGTATTAGTCTGAAAGTCATGTGAAAATTAAATTTTTTTTTTTACTATTGTAAATGCCAATCAATGTTTGATTTAATGTGGTGTTAAATGCTGCAGATGCGTTTGTTATGATTTGTCCTACAACTCCCATTTGTGTGATATAATTTTGTCTTTAAGTTGGCTTGCAGGCATTCTAATTCACCTCTTGTCAGACAGGGGTCAGCACAGGTTGAATGGTATCCTCATATATGAATTTCAAATTAACTCTAACATAAATAGCTCTCATAACTGGAGTCATTTTTTCATTTACAGGGCAGGAGATTTCCAGTTTGACCTCCAGTTCAATACAGGAGGGTTATCTGTGTAAGATTTCAAGTGACAAATGCTGTAGTTGCACATTTGCCCTCATTTTGTTCTGTGCACCAGTTGGCAAGAAAAATTAGAGGGTTTATTGTAGGTTTATTGTCAATAAGTTTGGGATTGTGTAGTAAATATAACCATTTATATTTTTTTATAGGCTACAAACTTAAAATTCAGCTTTAGGCAGCTTTACATTTGTGAAACCTGATAGATTGGAGGCTCCAGGAGGAGCCAGGCATTTACTGTTTAAAATGTTATCTGTCATGTCAAACAACACAGTCATTGAATGAAATTTATCATTTATGAAATATTTTCTTAGTCTCATGGATCATATTGTTTATTTGCATATTTTATGATTTTATTTTCAAAACAGACTGAAGGATGAAGCCACTTAAGAAGCTGATGGTTGAGAGGAGTGCAGGAGACATGGCTAATGACGTCGCTGAACCACCAGCACCTGCTGGTAATTTAATTATTATTATTTTTATTAATGTGTTTCCATGTACACACACACACACATATATATATATATATATAAATATATATATATATATATATATATATATATATATATATATATATATATAGTGAAACCTATGTAATAAGAATACCCATGGGACTGGCCAGAAATGGTCTTAATTCAAAGATGATTTTAATAGACTGGTAAGTTATGACCAATGTGAATGCTATTGGTTCACTCAAGGGGGTTCCACTAATTCTTTTTATATACATGTATATATAATATGTATACACTGTCAGAAGTCCCACTCTAAGTTCTAGTTTCAAAGGTCAGTGCAAAATCCAGCTATGAATCATTATTCTGTTACATGTACAAAAATGTTTCAACAAAAAATTAGTATATGATAGTTTGAAGTGTTTATTTATTATCCTTGAACCAAAAATTGCAGACTTCATTGTCCCCATGAATGAAATTTGCAATGAAAATCCCGTAGTTACCATAAATCATAATCAGTTAACTCCATCAGATTAAATAAATTCACTATGCAATTACATAAATATCAAACTAGGACATTTTAAACAGGAGATAATTTATAGAATATTGGAAGTGAAGGTTGGAAGTTTGTATAATAATTATTGCTGTAATCTTGTTGACTACATGTCCATTGTATTATAATTTAAATTTACACAGTGTTGAGTAAATATATATATATATATATATATATATATATATATATATATATATATATATATATATATATATATATATATATATGTCGAGGCCCAGATTAGAATCTGGCCCAATTTAAAACTGGGCCAGCCCAGATCAAAATTTTGATTTGGACCGGCCCAGATCAAAATTCTAATCTGGGCCAGACCAGTTTTAAACTGGGCCAGCCCAGATTAAAATTTTGATCTGGGCCCGTCCAAATTAAAATCCTGTGGTGAAGACTTCAGGATTTAAATCTGGTCTGGACTGATTTTAAACTGGGCTGGCCCAGATTAAAATTTTGATCTGGGCTGGTTAAGTTTGCAATCCTGTGGTGGACAGATTTTAAACTGGGCCCGCCCAGATCAAAATTTTAATCTGGGCTAGTTTAGATTACAATCCTGTGGTGGACTGATTTTAAACTGGGCCTAACCAGATCAGAATCCTAATCTAATCTCAAGCTAGCTTGATTTTTATCATCTTAAATCAGATAATACAGTAACCATTTATTCAAGATACACCATTCTTAAGGTTACAAAACACATAATAAATAAGATCATTTAAAATATTTTAATGAGGAAAAAGCTAACAAACAAATGTAATGTTCTTCTTTGGTTTCATCTATTCTTCAAGCATGCAAGTTCACATTTGAACTTCACCTTAAGGAACTACCATGATTAATCACAGTTTAGAATATGTGTCAGTTCTGAGACATCTATTTGACTTAGTATCAAATTTTTCAACTTAACTGAGATAATTTTCTGTTCTGAATATCAAAATTACATGTGTAATATTAAATATATACATGCATAATTAAATACTAGCTTTACTCATTTATTAGTGAACAAAAGTAATCAGTCTAGATGCTCATTTGGGTGAGCAGCATGACATTGTGCCCTAACATGGGGCTAGGGAGAGGTTTGTGATACCAATTCTGTCATTTTCAATAGCAGAAAATCCACAGCTGAGAAAATGATATGATTGCTGTCACGTGGCAGTCTCAAAAACAGAGGTGAACATGCGTGAAAATTGGATTTAGAATTTTATTTCAGAGGGTGACAAACATGCCGGAGGTTTCACTTTGGAGTTAATAACTTTAAAAAAAGCTAATCTATTAATTGATAACTAATTTAAATTGAAGATAGTTAAATGCTGCAATACAAATATTTTCTACCTTCAATAGTTAAAATGCTGAGTTGGTGAATATTGTTCTCACTGTTCTATGTAAATACATTATGATTGTGTTAATAATTCACACAAATTAGCAAATATCAACCTAATTTATGTACACTAGATATATATTTTTCTGTTTGCTAAATTTCAGTCACTTAATTTCATGACTTAAGTTAAGGTATCTTAATAGATGTTTCAGGGCCTTCTTTCCTTAATATGTAGTATGTTATAAGATCTAGGTCCAATGTTACAACATGTGCAAATTTTTTAATCGGTGACTGGGGGGGGGGGGGGGGGGGGGAGATCACAGACCAAGTTTAAAACTGGTCTGGCCCAGATTAGAATTTTGATCTGGGCCGGTTCAAATCAAAATTTTGATCTGGGCTGGCCCAGTTTTAAATTGGGCCAGATTCTAATCTGGGCCTCGACATATATATATATATATATATATATATATATATATATATATATATATATGTGAAAGAAGTAAAATGACCAATGATCCATTATTTTATGTACTTATTAAATAACTGTAAAATCTGCTTAATAGAATTAGACCTAACTTATTGACCGTGTAAATTCAGTCTGACATTTACATCACACTGGGAGGTAA
This sequence comes from Sipunculus nudus, assembly GCA_026874595.1. Taxonomy (NCBI): domain Eukaryota; kingdom Metazoa; phylum Annelida; class Sipuncula; order Golfingiida; family Sipunculidae; genus Sipunculus; species Sipunculus nudus. The sequence goes on from CM049316.1 coordinate 45,005,722, forward strand.
AGGCAATCTGCCAATGGCTAGTTTATTGAAACTTACAAGTTCCAAGCACAAGGTTCAGTTTAAATGTTGTTCACTTCAATCTTTCTTATATCTCTGACACAATTAAAATATTTTTCTGGAAAATATGACTTCTCTGCAGGTTTACACATATACTTGTTTCTGAATGATTTAGAAAAGGTGCAACCAGTTTAATCAGTTATGAAAGAAAATGACCAATTGATCAATTGGCACACAATTAAAATATATGTATTAATTATAGCAACATGTGAGATGACATATTTAGCCTGCATAAAGTACATTTTTGTTCATGTTTTTCCAGAAGAAGGGAAGGAGGATAAGAATATCTTCCGTGTAGAGATCGTGGAGGGAAAACGAGAAAAGAAGACTTATACTATGGAGCAGAAGATGTTAGATTGGTAGGTGTCACTTTTTAGCCCTCAGCCCTTAGGCTGATGGGCTTTTGTCGTCACCCAAGCTGTCCGTCCGTCCATCCGTCTTGCTGTCCGTCCGGCGTCCGTTAACTTTTACCTTGTGAGCGGGATATCTTGAAAAGGATTCACCGTCAGAATTTTATTTCCTGGGTAAAGATGTATATCGACAAAATCTCGGTCAAGTTCGAAGATGGGTGACCTTGACCTATTTTTCTACATTTTAGAGCTGATTATAGAAAAACACTTAGATGCTTATTACTCAGGAACCATTTGGTGGATTTTCACAAAACTTACTATGATTATTGGGACTGATAGTCTGTACCTGCTATACAAGTTTGGTGGCGCCACCTACAATTTCTGATTTTTAGCTCAGCTGACTATAAGTCATCTGAGCTATAGTCGTGGTCCATTGTCCGTCGTCCGTCCGTCTGTCCGTCCGTCCGTCCGTCCGTCCGTCCGTAGATGTGGCACGTTTTGAAACCGTAAGACCTAGGAATCCAAAATTCGGCATAATGTTAGATGTCCCCAAGATCTCCTACCAAGCCGAAAACTGGGTCTTTGCAACTTCGTTCCTTTGAGAAATTAAGGAAAAACCTTAATTTTTTGTTAAAAACCTATTTTCACACTTTAGGACTGCCTAATATCAAAACCACTCATCTGTTTTTCCTCATATTTACCATAAATATTCCTCTATATAGTTCCTATGTACATGCCAGAAATTATGTCTGTATTATTTAATTTAAAAAAGTTCTGGGCCCAAACATAATGCATTTTGAAAAAAATAAGGAAAGATATTTGATCACTTAACACAAAAAATGTTAAAGCTGTGGACCTTTTTTCCAGTAATATAACTTCAATTAATCAAAATTTAATTGTATACCCAAAATTAGATGAAAATCTTTTAAATTTTTTAAAATATTAATAAAAATAAAAAATTGGTACCTTAAATTTTGCCCAACTTTGACCATGGCACGTTTTTTTCCTGTAAGTACTGTGGATTTAATTTTCACAGCATGTTTTTGTCAGCATTTCAACTGTTAACACCAAAAATTTCAAACCAGTTGATCAAAAACTGTAGATTTTAATCAAGTTTTCAAGCACCTTGTAACATATTGTTTACATCAAGCTAGTGTTATGCAGTTTGCAAAAGCTCAGCTCCCCAGCTTCAGCTCTAAGTTCCTTAAAATTCAGCATACAGTTAGATGTCTCCAAAATCCCCTACCATGCCAAGAATTTGGTCACTAGGACGTTATACCTTCGAGATATTAATGAAAAACTTCATTTTTCCATTAATAACCCATTGTTACACTTCAAGACTGCCTAATTTCAAAACCACTGATCTGACTTTAATCATAAACAATATACATATTTTTCATTCTCTATGCACATCCCAGAATGATGTCAGTATTGCGTAATTGTTTTAAGTTATGGGCCCAAACATAATGCACTTTGTAAAAAATCAAGAAATATATTTACTCCCTTAACAAGGGCATTGCTAGAGATTTTTTTGTCAGGGATGTAACATTATTTAATCAAGATTCAATTGAATACCCAAAATTAGTTCTGAATTTTTCAAATTTTATAAGTTATTAGTTTAAATATAAAATTAGTACCTTAAATTTTGCCCAACTGTGACCATGGCACCTTTGTTTCCCGTGAGCACTGTTGATATAATTTTCATATCATGCACACATAAGGATTTCAGCTTTTTAGTTTAGAAAGCTGAAAGAAATTGGCCAAAAATTGTAGCTTTTATTAATGTTTTTTATGAGACCCTGTCAGACTTCAGCTCTCTCCAGCCCCTCTTGAGTCACCTGTATGTTGACCTTGTTGACCTTTCATCAAATTATGCACGCTTGAGGCGAGGCATACAGGAATCCAGGCAGCTTATGGCCAGCCACAGTTGATCCAGGTGTCCAACCAAACTCATCTAGTAGTTTTAACCAACAACATAACAATAAACAACAAATAAATAAATTTTTATTGGTTTTTAATAACAAATTAAAGAAAAATAGAAAAGGAATTTGTTAGTTTATAATAACAGGAAATTAACTTGCAGTTACTGATATTATAAGAATCTTGTATCGATGGGTAGAATGTCACATATTCCAAATAACACCATGCAGTCACCTATGGCATTTTTCAGTTCAATTTTAATGATAAAGAAGTAAATCATATTATTCATTACTAATCATTAGGGATCATATGAAGGAAATTAATGATAGACAAAGATGCAGTTGATAATATTAATCTAGATTCCTACTGTGTCTAGTGTGTACATTGATGTGAAATTAGTCCAAAATGAATTTTTTACAGTTATTTTTTAATATAAATAAAAGCCATAAAACCAGGTACTTATGATCATTATTTAAATGTGTGAATTTTGTATATTCTGGATTCTCAACATCATTGTTTGGTGAAAATTGAATAAATACCAGACATGGTGCTAATACTTTGTAATTGTATTTAAATACGAATATGATTATGTACTCCATTATAAAATTTCTTGCATAAAGAATGGGAATTCAGGTAAAAATGAAAGTATATGAATACTCATGCAAATACTTTCAAAATGTATTCATGAATGCATTCATGAATATATTCTTTAATATTATTTTAATAATCATATCAGTTATATTTCATTTTAAACAATCATATGATTCTCTTATTATTTTTAATAAAAATTATATTTGGGACAATATTTGTAATTTTTTTTAATAAATAGTTAAACTCTTATATTATATGTTCTGCTTATAAGTTATATGGCCAAGTCAAAATCTGTGTGACAGTAGTACTCCAATTGTTAATAAAATAAATGAAATCAATCCTCTTCCCTGTCTCCAAAGGTACTATCAAAATCATACATAAGCTAAACAACAACAACTCATAATACAGCTTATATTTATTACCACACAAAACCAGCATGTGCCTCATTTCTAAATAATATTTTTTTATCATATATAACAGCTGAGCGTCGTGACCCATAGGTCCCTTGTTAATGAATTTTTATCGGATTTTTCAACTTTGGGCTTGTGAGCAGAATATCTCAAAAAGGATTCACCATAAGAATTTTATTTTTTCGGTGAAGATGTATATTGACAAAATCTCGGTCAAGTTCGAAGATGGGTGACCTTGACCTATTTTTCTACGTTTTAGAGCTGATTATAGAAAAAACATTTAGAAGCTTATTTCTCAGGAACCATGGGATGGATTTTCACAATACTTACTATGATCATAGGGAATGATGTTCTGTAACTGCTGCACAAGATTGGGGGCGCCACCTGCAATTTCTGATTTTTTATTGAATTTTTCTTGGATTTTTCAACTTTGGCCTTGTGAGCGGGATATCTCTAAAAGGATTCACAATAGGAATTTTATTTCTTTGGTGAAGATGTATATCGACAAAAATCTCGTTCATGTTCGAAGATGGGTGACCTTAACCTACTTTTCAAGGTCACAGAGCTTATAATAGAATAAAACTTAGAAGCTTATTTTTCAGGAAGCATTTGGTGGATTGTTATGAATCATGGTACATACCTCTCCATTTTAAATTTATAACTGAGACATGTACAGATATACATCCATGTGAGAACAGATATTTAGTACTTGTTACTGTTACCACCTCTAAACACTGTTCTTTTGGCTGAGGGCTTTTGTCAGCTTCTGCTGATATTCTAGTTTAACTCTTTGCATATCCCTCTGAACTTACTTTGCATATCCCTCTGAACCTACTTTGCATATCCCTCTGAACTTACTTTGCATATCCCTCTGAACTTACTTTACATATCCCACTGAATTTATTTAGCATATCCCTCTGAACTTATTTTGCATATCCCCCTGAAATTACTTTGCAAATCCCTCTGAAATTACTTCGCATATTCCTCTGAACTTACTTTGCATATCCCTCTGAACTTAAAGGGGCCCAATCACCTATAAAGCATGTTGAGTTAACATTAAAAAACAGTTTCTTCCCTTTAACATTAATCTGTACCTGCCAAAATATTGCCCTGAAACCGTTTGCTTACTCCTGTAAACGAGTGTTAAAAACAGTGAACCGGGGGTGATTGCAGGTGTACACATGAACACAGTGCGTTGGGCCGTGTGCTGCGCGGAGCAACAACACGTGCCAATCAGGAGATGCCTTGGCTGACTTTGCTAAAAAAAATGAAATACATGTTCCCCCGGTGGAAACACGGTGTGTTGCCCTTTTTAATCGGACTCCAGTCACGCGGCCTCTTTACCGTAAACATACCGTGTTTACCAACATGCAGGACTATAACAAGGTGTTAAACAGTCGAATGCGAAAAAATGAGACTGTGTGCTGGAATGGTTTTGCAGGCAAGCTTTTGTATTAAGCAAAACTGAATTGATAGTGTTAAAGAATAGGGATAATATTGCTCCTGATTATGTCCCTTTAATTTGCATATCCCTCTTGAAGTTTCTTTCTTGGCAGATGCAGGTTTGAATCTATGTTAAATTGTCAAGGTAAGTCTTAAAATAAATGGTGATACTTAAAGAGCCCGGGTCAAGCTGTCTGATTAGAGAATTGCCTGAACCTTACTTAGGGATGTGGTTTGTTATAAGAATTGTCCACGTGTCATGCACAAGTCCAGTATGTAATGAATATGCCATAGTCCATTGTAGTTTAATCTCTGTGTTGAGCCAAACAGGTCAAGTTTAAGACCATCAGTTTTTACCTCTAGAAGAACGCCACAATACAAATGGCAGTATCATATATGGTTTGATATTCATCATATGGATAGCATTGGATACCATACAACGGGAAGCATGACGTAGTCATTATTGGCCACACCTTTCTGCTGTGTTGCTAGAGCATGGTGATATAAGCTAAAACGCATTTTAAGCAAATTATCATGACATGAAGTGGTAGATCTTGATGGTGTGATTTCCTGACTGTTACACAATCATTTCAGGGTAACTGCCCACATCGAAGAACGGGATATGACCCGGGTGAAGCAGTCTCACCTCTACCAGCACTACCTGGATCACTGCATCTCTGCTGCCCGGCCAGCCGTCAGCATGTTCAACTTTATGAGGGTCAGTATGTGCCTCAGGGTTTGTGGGCAGATTGGTGTTTATAATAGAAAAGTTTATATATATATATATATATATATATATATATATATATATATATATGGAGAGAGAGAGAGAGAGAGAGAGAGAGAAGGTAGGGTTACCCTCTGTTGTAAAGTGCTCAATGGCCTACAGACTAGGCCAGAGCGGCTTAACTCTGAAGAAAAACAACACTGTGTATATATATATATATATATATATATATATATATATATATATATATGCATATTATATTAGAAAAGCAGAATTATCATGAACAATGGAAGTACATTGACCAAGATTATGAAATGGACAGTAAAGGATGATTATATCTAGAGGAGGATTATGAAATGGACAATAAAGGATGATTGTTTAGTGGAGAAATATGAAATGAACAATAAAGCATTCATGTATTTGAGCAGGAGCATAAAATACAGAATATAAGGTTGATATAAGTTTGACCCAGAGAATAAAGAAGGGTTATTGTGTGTAGAAAAGGAGAACAAAATATACACTTTTGGGAAGTAAACTTCACTGACAAATTCAATTAATGTTGATTTCAGAAACTAGGGGCAGCACAGACACCAATTATCAGGTAACATAATGAATTATTAAGTAAAAGTGTATCAGGAATAAATGAATTCTTGTTTTGTAGACTCTTAAGAGCATGTTTCCCAAGGGGTTTGGTGTGAAGGCTGACTCTCCATACCACAGCCTGGTCAAGGAGAGTAAGATCCGTAAGAAACCCCCAAAGGTGCAGGCGGAGTCCTTGAAACTGAAGATGAAGGATATCATCATACAGTCCCTGCAGGAGCTGGGGAACCCTGTATCCTTACACTACAACAGCCAGCACGGGGGGTAGGATGTAGTATAGTGGGTAATATGAGGCTTGCCTATTGCCAGGGGCATCCAGGCATCAGCTTAACATCGGGGCCACACAGGGGACATATTGGAACAAATATAGGTGACAATTAGGTGAAATCAGGAAGTTGAGAAGATTTGGCAGACATTTTGACATTTGAAAAGAATTTTAAAAAATTTAGAAATGGTGAAACTGGGAAACAACCAGGTAACATAGGGAGGTGTCGGATGACTTCAGGACAAATCATTTGGGTGACATGGTGATGTGTGGGCCACCATGGCATTGGATTATGAACCAAAAGATCCTCAGTTCAAAATTCCATCAGAGCCTCAGAGAACCTTAGATCCCTGTAATGATTTAACTAGATGTTATGAGTTTGTATTATTTCTGTCCAGATTTTTTTTTCACTCTAAGATTTACACAAGGTAAATTGCTACATTTCTAAGTCCTTGAAAATGATTTGGATAACAAAACGTAGATGCTAGAATTCACAGGGTAAAAAAATGTTGCAGTTCACTCTCCGCTCCTCATATGGCATTAGCATGAGTGTTTGCAGTCTTTAACTGTCTTTTTGTCGATTGCTTCTTTTTGCTTAATCCTTGACTCTGCTGAGTCCAAAGGGATCCGTTTCTTCACTTTGAAGCAGCACATTGCTGTGAAGTACCCGGCCCTGAGGATTGATGTCCGTCCTGGATTGCTGAAAAATGCTCTGTCCAGAGGTTGCATGTTTGGTCACTATGAATGTGTAAGTGAGACTAAACATTCAAGGAAAAATAAAATACAATTAAGTTCCAGCCTTAGTATTACTTTGATCAAGAAATAATTTTTGTGCACATTACAATGAATTATATACTTTTAACTCAAGTATTATCCTGATAATTGATTTCTTAGTTGAGATAAAATGGATAACTTTGAAATTCAGTAAGATGGAATCACCAAAAATACATATTCTGACTGTTTGAATATGTGTCACTTTCCTATATTCATTTTAAAAATTTGCTGAATTTATTACTTATCACATTATATTGAAACAACCCTGGTAATCTCCATTGACTGATGTATAATGGAGAACCTTTCATTCATATGATCACATAAAAAAGAATATTCAGTATGTTCAAATAAATGGTGTATTCATTGAACCAACAACATGAGCAACTTTTACTGAATTATTTGTAGGTGAAGGGTATTGGAGGTTGTGGATTTTACCGAGTTCCTGGGGACTCGAAGGATGAAGTGAAGAAAGAGGTTGCAGAGGAAGGAGAGCAGAATGGAGATGCGGAGGAAGGAAGCTCTGATGATAAAGAAAACCAGGTAAAGGTTAAGGTCATGGAAATGGTCTTTAAGCATATTAGTTGAAGATCACAGGGAAATACAGATGGGGCAGAGAAATTAAAATATACTAGATGAAATGCAGCTTGGAAATGACATAAACCAAACTCTGGAGGTTGAGAAATTACTGAGCTGTCTTTATTAAGGTCAGGATTTGGGATAATAGTTGTAATTAGGTGAAGAGTCAAGAAAAAAGTCAGCAGGTTATTGAGATTTAGCAGAGAATAAGGATGCCCATGTACAAGGTTGTTTCTATTAAGGTGAACATCCATAGAAATAAGTCAAATTAAACAAATTTTTTCAAGAGCTTATTATATTTAGCACAGAAGCTGGAATTTAAATTTAAGGATGACCAGTTACAGGTTTGTCTTTACTAAATTCATTGTTACTGGAGATATTTAATCTTATTCAGCAGATAACATAACGATATGGTCTACAAACTTTATTCAGCTTAATAGCAGATTAAAATTAGTACAGATGAAGTAAACTCAGAGAATAAGGATGACAAGATATTTTAGGTCAGGACTGTGAAAGTGATAAACATTGAGTGCACAGCAAAAGTAGCAAAAGAAGCTTGGAGAAAAAAAGAAAGCTGACGCTGATGTCTTTTATTCACATCAAGGTAATGAGAAAAGGGTAAAGTAGGTAAGAGTAACAAATACGGAATATATTTTAAGGTCAAGGTCAAATTACCATGACTAAGGGATATAATCAGGAGCAATATCATGCCTATTCTTTCACACTATCAGTTAACTTTTGCTTTATACAATAGCTTCCAGGTAAAACCATCCCCTGCCAGTGGTATCAGTACCCCTCACACCTTGACCTGTATAACACCTTGTTTTGGTTCTGCATGTTAGTAAACACAGTCCAGGTGTTTCTGTTTACAAAAACAAGGCTGTGTGACCTTTCTGATTTTGCATATGAACGATAGATCCCAAACAATAAGTAGTCCAAACTTGTCTGTACACGGACCTTCATTTCCTCTGATATATCTGTGCTGGATGGATATTATGGTCAATGAGCCAAATGTAAATTCATTGAAGAACCTGTCACAGCAGGTTCGTCGATAGGTGGGGGGGGCCTCAGCTGAAATGACACGGGTAGCATAGTGTGAGCCTGTGTATCAGGTCCCTGGCCTGAGTGAGTCAGGGCATCTACTGATTGACAGGTGTTGAGTTTCATGTGATACTGCCCAGTCCACTGTTTTTAACACACATGTACAGTAGTAAGTAAGTGGTTTCAGAGCAATCTTTTGGCAGGTGCAAATTAATTTGAAAGAAAAGACGCTATATTTTATGTTAATTCAACATGCTTAATAGCTGATTAGGCCCCTTTTAGAGTGGATTATTTTTAACTTGTTAGAAATATCCCATTTGCAGTCTACATATTTAGATGAATGCAAACTCATCAAATTAAATGGATATGGGAGGAAACATAATAAACATATTACCATATGTCACTGTAATATTTATAAAGGAGGAAGACGGAGCAGAGAAGGATACAGATGATGGCGAAAAGGAAGTCAAAGAGGATGGAGATGACAAGGAAGGAAAGCGAGGTCTGCGCAAGAGGAAGCAGTCACAGGCATCTGGTGGCTCACCAAAGAAGAAGAAGAAGTCCAACAAAAAGGGCAAAAGTGAGTCGATGTTTTAATCCTACTCTAACTAAAGGGTTTGGGCATGGTAAAAAAAAAAGAGTTATTTCACTCTAATCACTGTAGAAACCGTTCATTTCCCACCAAGCTCTCTCTGCCTATAGATTCTCACCTGGACGTTGTCTTCATAGCACTTTTGTGTTGCCTCCCTTATGGAATCCCAGGCATGCAGATATAGTCCGTCCAAAAACCCGTGTCCGCATGTTTTTTTGCGATAATTATTTTAAAAATATTCTTTAAAAATGCCCTTTGGTCTGAAGTAGATAAACGGATATTCCGCCGATTTTGTGTAAAGAAGTTATTTTTCATGTAAAATGTATTAACTTTGCAACTCTTTTGGGTTATTTATGCTGAAATACTGTGAATGGCATCTTCCCGGCACTGCTGGACAGCACATTCCTCCTGGTTACACTCTCCATGTCAATGGCTGTGTTTGGTGTTTGTTAGACAACAGTGAAGTCACAAAGACATCACAGTGATCGATTGTGCGTCACCCTCCATTGACTGACGTCATAAGTTTGACTGGCTTGTTTATTATCAGTTCTCAGGCAAGGAATAAGTTGTAAACGCTGTAACTTGTTTTGTCATTTTTTGGATTATTCGTCTCCTACAAAATTAAAGCAAGGTAAGGCATTACTTTTTTGCGCAGATAGTCGGCGGAATAGCTCCTGCAACCTTTGGACAAGAAAAGGTTTACACTGCTTTACTTCTATTAAAAGTTATCCTGGAAAAACATGCAGACATGGGTACTGGGACGGACTTTAGAAATTTTGCGTAACCCATAAAAGGGTTATGCAAAATCTTAACTCAGTAACCCACTTGTTTTTCCTAACCAATTTTAGAAAATGTTTTAAAAGATTAAGATAAAAGTGAAACCTTCATTTGTATATTCTAATGAACATTCACCAGTGAAAGGGATATTTTCAGAGGAGAATGGATGCTGTATTATGTTAAAGATTGTCTATAATTATCAAATCAACTGGCAAGTCTGGTAAATTAAAAAAAAAATAATACACTTTTTAGAATATCAGCTTATTCAGGCCACCTAGCGGTCCTACTTATCCTACTTTTTCAACACCTGTCCTACTATGTCCTATTTTTCCTACTTTTTGGACCTAATCCCTACTTTTAAAAAAAACTTTAAATAAAAATTGGATGAAAGCTTTTTATTCTTGAAGATCTCTCATATCAAATGATAATTGCAAGTGGAACTTCTCTGATGCATTAAACAGCAATGGTGTCATTGCATAGCCCCCCCCCCCCCCCCCCTGGTGCACTTCCTCAGATAACAGGAGAGCCTCTGTAATGGTTGTCTTTGTTGGTACATGAATGTTATCAGCAAGCCTAATTACTGCATGTCCAGCACTGCAGCCAGCTGCATTGGTCATTTTGATGCATGAAGAGGCAAGCCAATTTTGCAACACAGGGGTGTTCACTTAAACACACAGGGCTAGTTACTTGATAACTTGATGCAGGAGTGAGGACTACAATGATGCAATACACCTGTTGAGATCAAATGGATTTGACCAAACCTGAAAGACTGTCCTGTAACAATGTGTCAGTAGTTTTATGTTGCAGTAATTTTAAGGACAATTTGCAGTGTACTGATTTCCACCATGCCTGGATCAACACATTTTAATGAAAACTAGTTAAGTTCCAAAGATGAGAATGGACGCAGTCTAAAAGATTGGTGCACTGAGAATAAATGTGGCTATGCCTTTTGTGTTCTTTGCCATAAGACAGTTGACTACAAAAACAATGGCAAGGATTGGTTACTGGCTCTGTGGAGGGCCTAGTAAGGTGCCAGAACATCCTCAGACAGTCCATGCTTTAAGGAATGCCTATTAATTGTACAAGGAAGACCTTGAAAAGCAAAGGAAAGAGAAAGAAGCTGAAAAGAAGAGTTTGATGCTAGCAATGTCAGTGAGAGATTGACATAACCATGCAGCAGAAAGATGTACATGCATAGTATCCAAGCTGCTCAATCTTTGTTAGAATGTGGACAGAAAAAACTGACAAATGCCAGTGAAGACATGAAATTTTTGAACAAATCACTGGCAAATGGCTCAAAGAAGAAAAAGCACTAACTGTCTTGGATGACTTGTTACGAAATAATACTCAATTAGCAACATTTAGTTAGATGCTAGCATTTTGTACACTTTAAAAGACAATCATATTTTTTAAAACTCTTCAACATAGTATATTTGAACTCTACAACATGTAATCTACAGGATTTATGAGATACAGAAATTTTCTTTTAATTAAAAAAATTATTTTTGGTGCATCAAAATCATGATGAATAAAACTTTTAGACAAAATGTTAGAATAATAATCCTTATGAATTCATTCAAATAAGTATATAATAAGTAATTTATTTTTAGCTCAGCTGACTTTCAGTCATGCTGGACTATAACGATTGGTCTTTGTCCGTCGTCCTTCCGTCTGTCCGTCCGGCCGGCCGTTAGCAGGGCACAAATCATAACAGTAGGGGTTAGGGCCATGAACCCTATGCAGTCTTAGAGGTTCTAAAAAGATCTCCTTGCAAACCTGAAATTAGGTCACTGCGACCTATATTCTCGAAGTTATGGGGTGTGTTTGCACCCCCCAGAAATAATTCTTTTAGCCAAAATTTTCATCCCAAACCTTACATCTTTCACATACAGCTCACCTACCAACAGGGGAAGAACCATAATTATTTTGAGGTCACAAGGTCAAAGGTCAAGGTCACAAAACCAACTTCTTTGAAAAGCCTATGGATGCATTTTAAGCCAAACTTTTCATCCCAATTCTTTGATCTTTCACATATAGCACACCTACTAAGTGGGAGAAGAATCCTATAGATGTTGAGGTCACAAGGTCAAAGGTCAGGGTCACAGGATCCACTTCTTTGAAAAGGTTGTGGACACATTTCAAGCTAGACCTTTCATTCCAAACCTTTCAGCACTGATATCGCTTCTCTGCCAACAGGGGAAAAGACCTGTTGATTTTGAGGTCAAAGGTCAAGTTCACAGCACCCTCTTCTTGCATGGAGTCATTTTCAGGCAAACTTTTCAATCTATACTTTCCATCTGTAATCTATGGCTTACCTACCAATAGGGGAAGAAGCCTATTGATGTTGAGTTCAAAAGGTCAAAGGTCAAGGTCACAATATTGTTCTAAATGCTTGTGAACATATTTCAAGTGAAACTGTTCAACCCAAACCTTCAGTCTTTCACATATGCCACATCTATGCATCACTCAATGTGATTCAAACTTCATATTTATGGGTCTTTTTGCATGAAGAAATAACTTATTGATTTTGAGGTCAGCTGGTCAGGAGGTTAAAGGTTGCAGGTCTAAGTTATTCACTCATTGGTTGCCAAGTAATTACACCAAGCCAGATGTAATTGGTTAGTAGTTACCCATCATTTAGAAAGAATCCAGTTGATATGTGGGCAAAAGGCCAAGGTCATAGGTCAGGTCAACTTATTTTGTAGACCATCTCTATTTTTCTTGTATATATAAGCTTGCACTCCAGCTGGTACATCTCACCCTGTGGCTGTAATTGTGAGTGACACTGGTGACATATGACTCCCTTTTGTATCAGGCTATTAAGTGATAAGGCTTAGTGATAAGTACCTCGTTACTGCATAACAAAACACTGTTGTTGGAATACTTCAGCCAGGAATTAACACTATGAGAGTACAGTATTAAGGTTTAGCTACTGATTTATGAGATGATGGGAACATTTTGCAGTTTATTTTATGGAATCATAGCAATAAACTTAGTTTCCTAGATATCTGAATATTTTTATATAAATCACCACATATGAAAGCAAGTGTTTGTTCTCATAATATGTGGATGTGTACTTGATTTAGGATGGCTTTATTTTATTACAAGACTCTTAGTCATGCTTTTTTGCATTTCTTTTCTTTCAGGTTTTGCAGTTTACCAACCCTGCTGACCCCATTGAAAAGCAGAGTGATAATAAAAAATATTGGACCTACACTTTTACATTTGCATATCTATAAATCTGATATGAGCGCCTGAACATGCCTTTTGAATTGTTTTGGACATTCATTACTGTAACATCATTTGGAGAATTTGCCCCAAGTTTGGTCTTTTATTGAAGGATGTGTGATATTAAATGTCAGACTTGTCAGAAATCCATTATGTCTGCCAGTTAGCCACCTTAGAAATCCTTTCTTTAGTGCAGTTTCAGTAATTTTCCTTCAATTTTTGGTCCAATTTAGAGAATGGTTGTTGTCTGATTTCAGACCTGTCAGAAGTCCAAAATGGCCACCAGGCAACCATCTTTAAATTCCTTTTGATCATATTATCTCAAGAACTGTTAAAGTGAAGGCAGTCGGACGTATATTAATGTAATCTTGCAAAGGATTGGGTCAAATATTTCTTAATAAATATTATAATCATATATGAAAGTGCAGTACAGTTGGCTTGTATTGAATAAAAATTCATACAGAAGCACCTGTTTCTCAATAATTCTTGCATGGATTTCCTTGATTTTTGCTGTATATTTTGATCTTATTTTGCCCTTTGTGGTGTTCCTTTTGAGACTGACAGGTATCAAGTAAGCTATGGGAATAGTTCTAGATACCTTAACAATCATACATTTTCCTCAGACCATCAATTCACTGTGTTTTAACCAGACATAGGTGTTATATATTTCTGTTGTCGTAGAAAATTTCAACAAATTGGCAAATTGGTTCTTCAAAATTTGACTGGAAGTTGTGAATCTCAGCCCATGATGTTGCAGGTCATGCTTGGCAGCTGTGCGTCATGACCCATGGGTCTCTTGTTAAATTCTGGTATGTCCTAATATTTTTCCCAAAAATGTCCTACTTTTTTTCAACTGGCTGCTGGGTGGCCTGCTTATTTTATTGCTGTGTTCATGATTATCCAGTCAGTTATTTACTTATCATATTGCTAAGATGTTAAAGGAAAATAAACCAAATATAAAACAACCTACTGTTTTAACAAAGTGCAAATATAAAAATAAAAAAAACACCTGGTCAAAATGGTTTTTAAAGGACATAGGAATTAAAAATGAAAATTATTGTCTGTTAAACAGTTTGTATTTTATTCACCCTGACCATAAAACTCCTGTAAACCTTTTAGTTCCTTTTTCATTTGTCATAAAACTGCCTGGTTAAAAAATTTAAACATGTACAAATGGCCTCCTCTTGTAAAACTACACTGACAGATGTGAATGATGCTTTATAATTAATTTATTTGAATAGTCTGTGTGTGGATTAAAACAAGAATCTTAAAATCAGTGAAAACTTATTTTGTTTTATGTTTAATTATTTAATATTCAATTCTAAAATCTTTTAGAATCTTAAATCCTTTGCTGACGTGTTTAAAATTCACAGCTTATTTGGAAAAATGTGCATTGTGAAAAGATCCTAGTACACCTGTTTCAAGAACCAATGTTTCGATATGCCAGTGAAAACAGTGAATTGACGGTCATATGCATGAGTGGGTTGGTCAGCTGAGAATGCAGTTCTCCACAACAGCTTTTTATTAAGTGGAGTTTATAATTTAAAGAAAGCATTTGATCTGAGCGTTTTGAGTGTTTTGTGGTGCCACCTGAACTAATATGTAAACTGCTGAACTGTCAACAGTTTATCAAAAAGCCAACCAATGATCATGGTAATGATATACATCATTTGTTCACAAACTGCTCACATGCTTCAATTTTAACATTAGGAAATGCATGGTTTGGTCACAAAATATTAATTGCAACAATTTCTTACTCATTAATACAATCCAATCATGTCAGCCTGCCATGGCCTAAATTAATTTTTTCCTCTTATACTTTATCTCCATTTGATATTATTTTAGATTTTTACCTTTGAGGTCAACCTGAAGTAATGTCACTGTGACCTATTTCTGCAAGCTGTTTGAAAGAATATGATTATAACACTCCATTAGTCAGATGGGCACTAAAGTTTGTAGTTGCATGTAGAATAAGGTCACTGTAACCTATATATGAGGTCTATTGGCAAAATGCATGATTTTAAGCACTCTGGGAGTCATTTTCTCTTTCAAGGTTCCTTGATTTCAGCTGAGCATCATGGCCCATGGGCCACTTGTGTTATTCAGCCTGTGAGCTAGTGTGATTGTTCAGTGTCAGTTGTCATCTCTGTGATAATCTATACTATTTCAGGAACAGAAGGAGGTAGCATCGTTAAATTTTAAGCACATGATGTTATATCTTGCAGCTCAGACAAAAGTGTACAGGAATTTCATCATCCACTCAGACCCACAGAGAATAGAAGACAGTTTCCCATTGGCCATGTGCTTCAACAGCGAACCAAAAGAAGCATCACTCAACAAGATACGGAAATACATTACGAAGCATTATCCAGATACCAATGTGGACACAGTGTAAGACTATTTATTAACTTATATAGCACCCCCCCCCTTATTTAGACATCCCCCCCTTCACATTAAGACATCCCCTTTTCTTATCTAATTAAGACATCCCCCCTTCTTATAAAGACATCCCCCTTCTTATTAAAACACCCCCCTTCTTATTGAGACATTCCCTTTTCTTATTAAGACATCCCCCCCCCCCTTCTTATTAAGAAATCCCCCCCCCCCTTTTTTTCCTTTTTTTGTCCCCCCCCCCCCCCCCCAGGGGAGACGTTTTCAGTGCTATCATCTGTTGTCGACAGCCGTCAACTGTAAGATATCTTATGAACTGAAACTTTGAACAGTTGCATATTTTCTTCTGAAATTTGACACACTAAAGGTTCCCACCAAAACCTCATATTTGAAATCAGGTGTCCTTTACCTTCATCTTCAAGGTCAAATCTGCCAAAAGTAAAATTTTTTGGGTTATTTAATGAACAGGATAACTTTTGAAGGGCTTCATATTTTCCTGTAAAATCTGACACACTAATGGTTCCTACTCAAATCTTAAAGGAGTTTGAAACCCAGTGACCTTGTCTTTCATCTTCAAGGTCAAATCTGCCGAAATGTAAAATTTTTGTGAAGCCCGTAACTTTTGAAGTATTTCACATTTTGTCCACATATTTGTTACACCAATTGTCCCTCAACGTTCTCGAAGGATTTTGAAAACTAATGACCTTGACCTTCATCTTCAAAGTCAAATCTGCCAAAATGTTAATTTTTTTGGGTTATTCTGTTAACGATAACTTTTGAAGGGCTGCCTATTTGGCACACTAATGATTCCTACTGAAATCTCAGAAGAGTTTGAAACCCAGTGACCTTGACTTTCATCATCAAGGTCAAATCTGCCAAAATGGAAATTATTGTGAAGCCATCTGCTTTTGTAAGTGTGAAAACAAGCCATTCTAGTTTCTCCCTTTTGTGGGGGGGGGGACTATCTATTGTTCCTGTTAGTGTCGATCAAGACTAAAGTGCTAGGCTACTTCAGTCTTGGAAAAAGCATTCATTTTTCAAGGTGCAAAATATGCGTTCCAGTTGGTAAATTTTGGCCTAGTTTCAGGAAGCTGAACATAGTCAATTCTTCAAAAAAAAGGATAATCAAATTACAGTATCAGAAATGGCTGGAGATATCATCACCAAATTTTATGCAAATTTTGGTCACATGACTCATTTGAAAGAAAGGTATTTGTGGCGCCACATGCATTAACTTACATTTTAAGAGGGAAAAGCTAAAAACCCTTTGAAAATGTTCTTCTCTGAAATCATTAAGCCCAATTGTCCAATATTTCACTGAAATACCCATAGACAAGCTCTCTCAAGTTTGTTCAAATGGTGTGGGGTTTGATGAATTGTATTTGAGGAACAGGAATATGAACTTAGTCATTTGGCTAAGTAAGCATACTGACATAACAATCTCAGAAACGACAGGATATCACATCACCAAGTTTTGTGAAATTGTTGGGTCACATAACTAATTAAAATTGCAGTATTTGTGGTGCCACCTACATCAGCTTGTTTTTACAGAAAAAAAAACTCATAATTTTAGTAAGCCTATTTCAAACTGAGGACTGCAATTGTTTTCTTTTGCAAAACTGCTGTTTCAACTTTGGTAAAATTGCACAAAATTAATTCTTAGAAGGCTTTTGTTCAAGTTTAGTAAATCATTTTTGGCAGAATTATTGGACCATTAACAATGAAAGGACTGCATCTTTTATTATTCTAAACATTTTGATAATAAAATCTTATGTATATGTCTGAGCTTGGGAAAAAAAAGTCTTTCAGTATATGTAAAGAGATTTACCAACTGGCCAAGATTGAGTCAGTATCTATGAATAGCTTGGCAGACTGCCAACTATATCAGATTTGGCAACAGGCCAAAGGTCAGTCTGGATCTATTTATAGCTTTGGCAGACTGCTAACTGTGTCAGATTATGCAACAAGTCAAGAGTTTACTCAGTGCAGCCAGGTACAAGTCCAGAGTTCAGTCAGTGCAGTAGCGGCAGCTCTCATTTTGTTCTGGTTCACTCAGAGCAGCTGCCTTTCTCACCTGAACTTTGTCAGCCCAGTGCATATGACTGTCAGACTCAAGAGAAGTTTGATGTATTGGCCTGACATGTTGACTTGTCCATGCATCTTTGATGGCTTTCTCGTGCACAAGACTGGTGTCATCACCTGTAATGACCTTCGCACAGTGTAAGCTCCTGAAATTTTGCATGTCCATACATTTCAAATAGTTTTTCATACACAAGACTGAAGGCGGCTACCTGCAATCATTTTTGTATTGTGTGCACCCATGCCGGTATTTCAGCAGTGAAGCTTGTGTAATTGGTGCTTGTAATCAGGTTCAAACTGTTTAATACTTGCATTGTACATATACATGTCATTTGTCATATATGCTTGAAAAATAATGGTCCAGCATGTAGCATAATTCCCGGTGTGTATCCCATTGTACAGGTTAGGGCTAGTTCCAATTAAACCTGTATCTTTTTATCCACTGTTATGATGTTCAGGAAAACTTACACTGTACCCCTGTTATTGTCATTGTTGTATACAGCCCAGTTTTATTAGAGCCCCACTTGAAAAGTGGTGCCTTATAGTTATGGCCTGGACTCTCCGTCCTTCTTTCTATCACAGCATCTGCTTTCTTTTGCGTGCATTTTCTTAACAAGAATTCATTTGATCTTTCTCAATTTTTTAGGAATGATTGGTGCATATGAGGGCTCCAGATCTATTGATTACAGACCTGTCCAAGTTCTAAAATGGCTGCAAGAGCACAATCAGTGATTTTCTGTTGCATGCATTATATCAGTGAGAAAATGCTTGACCTTTCTCAAATTCACTAGGATGATTGGTGCCTATGAGGGCTTCAGATTTTTTTAATCATAGACCTGTCTGAATTCCAAAATGGCTGCCAGAGCACAATCTGTGATTTTCATTCAAATGCAATATCTCAACAAGAATATGCTTGATCTTCACAGGTGAAGGGCACAGGAGCCATCTATCCAAAAATTCATTTCCTGATGATAACTCCAGTTTGGGTCGATATATGGATTTCAAACTTGACTTATGTATGGCCCACCACTAAAGCAAGAACCCTATTGATTTCGGAGTCAAGAGGTCAAGGTTACAGGACCCACATCTATAAAAAGATTGTGGATGCATTTATAGCAAAACTTTTCACCCCAGACCTTCCCTCCTGCAAATATAGCTCACCTGCCAATAGGCAAAGATTCCTTTCAATTTTGGGGTCACAAGGTCAATGTCACAGGAGCCATCTGTCCTCAGATCTGTGGAAACAGGCTTTTGGTTGACCCCGTAACTTTTGAAGTATTGCATCTGTTTCCTTCAAATCTGACACAACAATCTCCGCAAAGATGTCCAACAAATTCAAACATTTGTGCCCTTACGAAATGACAAGCAAGATTTATGCCAGATTTATGCAAGAAATTATGAAGGAAATTATGCCAGATCTTGCTTAAATTTTATGCAAGATTTATGTCAGAAATAGAGGCGAATTATGTAAATGAGCTTAAGCAAGATCTTGCTTAATACAAAATCTTGCTTAAATATTTAAGCAAGAAAAGGTCATTAAGCAAGATTTATGTCAGAAATAGAGGCGAATTATTTAAATGAGCTAAGCAAGATCTTGCTTAATAAAATCTTGCTTAAATATTAAGCAAGAAAAGTTCATTAAGCAAGATTTATGTCAGAAATAGAGGCGAATTATTTAAATGAGCTAAGCAAGATCTTGCGTAATAAAATCTTGCTTAAATAAGCAAGAAAATTTCACTTTGCAAGATTTTTTTCTTGCTAAATGTGAATTCTTGCTTAATTTGCAAAATCTTGCTTAAACAAAATCTTGCTTAAAATTATCCAAGATTTGCATTATGCAAGATATGCAGCATGCGTTTCTTGCATCAGACCTTAGCCCTGGTGGCCTTTGCCTTGTCAGGTGCTAACATATGCTTTAGAAGAAGGGTGCCTATATTAGAAGGGGGTATGCTTTATATTGTTTGGGGATACTACAGCATCTTGGATGCCAGAAATTTTGAGAATACATATTATTAAATATATAGTATTATCATATTATTGTATCCCCAGGCAAAGTCGGGGGATACTATGTTTTCATACCGGTCCCGCCGCCGCTGCCGCCGCCGCCGCCGCATATAAATCTTGTTGGCGCGATAACCCAATAAAAATTTCACTGAACTTTACCAAACATGGTATATGTATAGATATGTATAGGAGAGTGTCCTTGACCTTGAATAGGTCCAATTTTGGGGAAAATCACACAAATTCTTTAATATCTCAAGAAATCTTGCATGGATTTATCCCAAAATCAAGTTGATGGAAGATCATGGATAGGGTTGTCATGTACCAGGAACTGGTGGCGCCACCTATTATTCTTTACTTGTTTTCGTGCCGTTTAATACCCCCAAAATTGCCACCATACAGTACTGTGAGCATTATTAGTCAAAAACTAATGGACAGATTTCTGTTATATTATGCATATACATAGGTATGGGTTATGGGATG
Organism: Sipunculus nudus; assembly: GCA_026874595.1. Taxonomy (NCBI): domain Eukaryota; kingdom Metazoa; phylum Annelida; class Sipuncula; order Golfingiida; family Sipunculidae; genus Sipunculus; species Sipunculus nudus. The sequence continues at coordinate 45,026,027 of CM049316.1, forward strand.
ATGTTTATTTAAATTGGGGTCATGACCTTTCCTGTGATAGTGGCCTTGACCTTGAATATTGCCATATATGGTGAAAATCACACACCTCTGATGATATCTCCAGTGTTGATAGCCATATGGATTTCAAACATGACCTTTGTATGGCCCACCACTAAAGTAAGAACCCTACAGGTTCTAGGGTCATGAGTTCAAAGGTCAAGGTCACTGGACTGGCATTTTAAAAGATACTGTGGATGCATTTTAAGCCAAACTTTCATCCTAGGTCTTCCATCTTGAATATATAGCTCACTTGCCAATAGTGGATGATCCATATAAATTTTGGGGTCACAAGGTCAAAGGTCAAGGCCACAGGAGCTATCTGTCCAAAAATTAGTTTCTGGATGATAATTCCTGCTTTTATTGATGTATTGATTTCAAACTTGACTTATATATGTCCCATTGAAAAAGCAAGACTCCAATTTATTTTAGGGGTCATGAGGTCAAAGGTCAAGGTCACAGGACAAATCTTTAAAAAGATTGTGGATGCATTTTCAGCCAAACATTTAATCTCAGACCTTTCATCTTGCACATGTAAGTCATCTGCCAATAAAGGAAGACCGCTATCAGTTTTGAGGTCACAAGGTCAAAGGTGAAGGCCACAGGAGCCATCTGTCCAAAAATTAGTTTCTGGATGATAAATCCTGCTTTTATTGATGTATGGATTTCAAACTTGACTTGTATATGTCCCATTGGAAAAGCAAGACCCAAATTGATTTTGGGGTCATGAGGTCAAAGGTCAAGGTCACAGGACATCTTTAAAAAGATTGTGGATGCATTTTCAGCCAAACATTTCATCTCAGATCTTTCATCTTGCACATATAGTTCACCTGCCAAGAGAGGAAGAACCCTATCAATTTTGAGGTCACAAGGTCAAAGGTGAAGGTCACAGGAGCCATCTGTCCAAAAATTAGTTTCTTGATGATAATTCCTTCTTTTACTGATGTATGGATTTCAAACTTGACTTGAATTTGACCCATTGGAAAAGCAAGACCTGAATTGATTTTGATGTCATGAGGTCAAAGGTCAAGGTCACAGGAAACCTCTTTAAAAAGATTGTGGATGCATTTTCAGCAAAACAATTCATCTCAGATCTTTCATCTTGCACATATAGTTCACCTGCCAAGAGTGGAAGACCCCTATCAATTTTGAGGTCACAAGGTCAAAGGTGAAGGTCACAGGAGCCATCTGTCCAAAAACTAGTTTCCGGATGATAATTCCTTCTTTTATTGATGTATGGATTTCAAACTTGACTTGTATATGTCCCATTGGAAAAGCAAAACCCAAATTGATTTTGAGGTTATGAGGTCAAAGGTCAAGGTCACAGGACACATCTTTAAAAAGATGCGGATGCATTTTCAGCCAAACATTTCATCTCAGATCTTTCATCTTGGACATATAGTTAACCTGCCAAGAGAGGAAGAACCGTATCAATTTTGAGGTCACAAGGTCAAAGGTGAAGGTCACAGGAGCCATCTGTCCAAAAACTAGTTTCCGGATGATAATTCCTTCTTTTATTGATGTATTTATTTCAAACTTGACTTGTATTTGACCCATTGGAAAAGCAAGACCTGAATTGATTTTGGGGTCAAAGGTCAAGGTCACAGGAAACCTCTTTAAAAAGATTGTGGATGCATTTTCAGCCAAACAATTCATCTCAGATCTTTCATCTTGCACATATAGTTCACCTGCCAAGAGTGGAAGAACCCTATCAATTTTGAGGTCACAAGGTCAAAAGTGAAGGTCACAGGAGCCATCTGTCCAAAAATTAGTTTCTGGATGATAATTCCTTCCTTATTGATGTATGGATTTCAAACTTGACTTGTATTTGACCCATTGGAAAAGCAAGACCTGAATTGATTTTGGGGTCATGAGGTCAAAGGTCAAGGTCACAGGAAACCTCTTTAAAAAGATTGTGGATGCATTTTCAGCTAAACAATTCATCTCAGATCTTTCATCTTGCACATATAGTTCACCTGCCAAAAGTGGAAGACCCCTATCAATTTTGAGGTCACAAGGTCAAAGGTGAAGGTCATAGGAGCCATATGTCCAAAAATTAGTTTCTGGATGATAATTTCCTGCTTTTACTGATGTATGGATTTCAAACTTGACTTATATATGTCCCATTGGAAAAGTAAGACCCAAATTGATTTTGGGGTCATGAGGACAAAGGTCAAGGTCACAGGACACATCTTTAAAAAGATGTGGATGCATTTTCAGCCAAACATTTCATCTCAGATCTTTCATCTTGGACATATAGTTCACCTGCCAAGAGAGGAAGAACCGTATCAATTTTGAGGTCACAAGGGCAAAGGTGAAGGTCACAGGAGCCATCTGTCCAAAAATTAGTTTCCGGATGATAATTCCTTCTTTTATTGATGTATTTATTTCAAACTTGACTTGTATTTGACCCATTGGAAAAGCAAGACCTGAATTGATTTTGGGGTCAAAGGTCAAGGTCACAGGAAACCTCTTTAAAAAGATTGTGGATGCATTTTCAGCCAAACAATTCATCTCAGATCTTTCATCTTGCACATATAGTTCACCTGCCAAGAGTGGAAGACCCCTATCAATTTTGAGGTCACAAGGTCAAAGATGAAGGTCACAGGAGCCATATGTCCAAAAATTAGTTTCTGGATGATAATTCCTGCTTTTATTGATGTATGGATTTCAAACTTGACTTGTATATGTCCCATTGGAAAAGTAAGACCAAAATTGATTTTGGGGTCATGAGGTCAAGGTCACAGGTCACATCTTTAAAAAGATCAAGGTCACAGGACCAACATCTTCAACAAGATTGTGGATTCTAAGATGGAAGAAACAATAAATATGTCAAGTGTCAGTATATGCTGCTAAAAATGGGGGTCTATTTATAAAGAGGGGGGGCCTACTATGTCTGGGGATACTCTGGCACCTGCGGTGCCAAGAAATGTCTAGTTAAATGTATATTATTTAAATTTACTGAACAGGCTGAAGAAGACTCTAGAAAATGGTCTGGAGAAAGGATACTGGGAGCTGACCCGAGGAACAATTCCATCTGGCACCTACCGGCTTGAGATCACAGAATTTGATCCAAAGGATGGTAAGTTAGATGTCCTTCTAGGTGACAGCCCAAGGAACCCACTTCATTTAGCTTCCCAAAGCTGTATACAAATCACAGAATGTATGCTTTCTAAAAAATTTATATTCAGATGTTTTAGTATTTGGAGTTTTAAGTATTGCATCCTACATGTAGTTTATGTATATGGAAAATAATCATCTATATTGTGAAGATGGATTATTAAGGTTAGTTATTGATATCATGCATGAAGACTTACTTTCTGTTGAACTTTTTACATACACATGAATATTGTATATCTTACAAATATTTATGTTGTCACCATGCCTGAGTATATATCCCAATTTATTTTAAAGATTTTTTTAATTATATGTGGCAACATGTTATATTTTTTTGTGGAACCACAAAATGAATTATTCATGCAGCAGTAATTCTATTTCTGCTCTGTAAGCATAATCCACCCTTTAGGGTTTGCTTTTATATCATTCAGTCTTGCTGAATGCCTGCATTAGGCATGCATTAATTTAGGGTCACTTATTTATTTATTCAAAATGGTTTTGCATAATTAATTAACTAATCTGATAATAACTCTCTACTCATTTATTTATCTATTTATTAATTTTTTCATGATGTAGATATTTAAAATAGTTTATTTATTCCAGATGGTTGCTTATTATTCTGTGAATTAATATATTGAGGATGGTGATCCACTCATTGATATTATAATTTATACAGGATAAGACTCAATAATTAAATTATAATTTATTCAAATTGGTGACTCATTAATAGGTTAAAATGTGACTCTTAATTTATTGAATCAAATATGTCTGAACAACACCTTCATTGTTAAAATGTTATTTAATTCAAGATGGTTACTCATTAATGATATGTTTATTTATTCAAGATAATGACTCATATGGGAAGGTGATTAATGCTATCACGGCATGCACAGAACCCAAACAGTCATCAGCAATTCTGCTGAAGCGCTACATCCAGCAGTACCACCCCCAATTTAAGTTAGATGAACGCCCTCATATGTTCATCAAAGCCTTGGAGAGAGCCCTCAAGAAGAACCAGATAAGGTCAGTATGTCTGTGTATACTCATAAATAGCTGAGTTTTCATGTAGGTGTATACGCATATATGCGTGAACGGGCAGACATATATATTGGTTCAATGGATCTAGCAGGTCTTTTTCAAAATGTTTGATGATTGAGTGACGTAATTTTACTCCGAATGCCTGAGTTCATGCAGATTGTATTGGCCAAAATTGCTCCTGTGGTGATTTACATGTATATGTACGCACATACACAGAGCAGCATATGTGCTGGTGAACATTTGGAAATGCCACGGTAACAAAAAACACACCAGTCACTGATTATGATCGTGTGATACAGTCCAAAGCTACAGCTACATACCACTGTAAGTCCCTGAGTAGAGAATTATACTAACCTACGTGAGCCATTTTTCATGCATATATGCGGCCAAGGAAACAAAAGCTTCACCTATCCTGTCATGACTACACTCCTCATACAGTGGTCACTGGTCACACTTCATTCATTGTATAACTTCTTTCACATAACCATAGCTTTCAAGTGTAGGTTTGTTGCATATTGCTATCAGGGAGTTGTCACAGGGCCAACAATGTAGTGACCAGTGTTAGCTTGGTATTGTGATTCTGGCTACATTTTTAATTTAACTTGCAGTGTTTCACTTTCATTAATTGGAGCATTCTTGGTCCAGTGCCAGCTCCCTTGTGGTGATACAAAGCAAACCTGGCCAATGTAAGTTGTCAAGTAGGAGGAGTCATAGAACAAATGCAACTAGACCATTGCAACAACAGTGTTCACCAAGGGGTGCCTTAGGAGATATTTTTAAAGTGCGTGAGATAATCATGAAGAGTAACTTGTCAGTGAATGAATAAGCTTATTTGGTAGAGTTTAATTAAGGATGAAAAGCAATACCAACCATTTATTATCTGAGCTAATATCTTAGAAATCAGTCTTTGTCTGCTTGTTTCACATAATTGAAGGGTGAAGGACACCATATGACAGATTTGGATTAGATAATTGCCCCATAAATGTAAATTAAAATTTTGTCAGATGAAAAACACTCCATCTTTGTTGTCTCCAGTGATTATTCAAGTGATTTAGTTCACATTTGTCCTTAAGGCTTGTGGAGTATAATGGTGTAATGGTCAGTGCGCTGGCACAAGACTGCAAGGTTGTGGGTTTGCGTCCTAATCCAAGGGCGCTGAAACTCTAGCCAAGGTCTTCACCACACAGTGTGCTCTTTCCACCCAGGAGTGCATTTGTAATGGTCATGGGTGGCAGGCAAATATAGGACGAATAAACTGTCAGTGCATATTATGGCTGCCCCCCTTGAGGCATGACTAAAACTACAATAAAATACAGGCCATAAAGACCTGGAAGGAAAAGTGCACTGATAGTGATATTAAACTATAAACCCTCACCTTTCTTTTTTAACTTACATTTTACATTACAGGCGCATTAGTGGTATTGGTGCTGGTGGCTCCTTCCAGTTGGTTGAGCAGTTTGAGCCATCTCCAGCTATACTGTCTGGAGAAGACACAGAGAGTGATTATGAATATGACGCGGAAGAGGAGGAATCAGTGACCAAGAAGTTGGACAAGCAGGACGAGGTGGACCTGTCCTTGTTCCAAGATGCCTATGTGCCCCGCCCAACCAAACGTCACGGCAAAGGTCGCGGAGATACCCGTACCATAAGGTACTCCTCAGTATATATCATAAATATGTCTATAAATCTATACTGGCTAAAAATGTCTTAATTAATTTCAGGTACCTGACTAAAAATAATGTTTCCTAGGTTACCTTTTACAGATACAAAATACCCCTGGGCAGCATGTTGAAATATTGATGAAAACCCCTCGTGTTTTTATTTTCCGGGAGTGGGAAGGGTGAGGGGATGCTTACTTTCAATACAATGATTTTGTGAGGTATTTATATTGAAATGTTCATGAACAAATTGCTTTTTTATAAACATTATCTTATGCAAGCTCCACATAAAAAAATCATTTTTGAAGCATATGTTCATGATTCTATATGTTTAAACTCAAATGTTTTGTACAAGTAGTAGATAAGAAATATACAGAACCATGAAAATATGTTTAAATTGTTTAAATGTTAAAAAAAACTTCAGGAAATCTCATGAATTACTTGATTATAAAAAGTTGTTTGCCACTTTACAAATTATAAACAAGAAAAATTAAAAAAACACTTTAATTTGTTAAATTGAAATGGACTACCTAGTTCCTGCTTCAAGCAATATTCCATATGTTCTACAGATTTGGATACCAGGAGGACAAAAGGGAACCAGAAAAGACAAAGAGGTCAGCACCAACTAAGAGGAAGCCTCCGAAGAAACAAAAGAAAGCAGTGAAAGAAGAAAAACCCAAATCCCAAACTTCTGATGCCAAAAAAGCTAAGAAGGAAAAGGCAAAGCCTAAAAAGGAAAAAAGCAAATCCAAGAAAGGCAAGGGTAAATCAAAGAAAAAATGAAATCATAATGTTTACCAGTGCACGGACTGTTACAGCAAAGGTGTTTCACACCTTCAGCCACCGGTGTTGATGAACAGAACCTCTATACACAGGTGGCACAAATTATGTTTAACTCCCCTGAACGGAGGAGACCTGTAGTTAGAGAAGGCTAGTATCGTCAGTGACTTCACATGGACATGTTCCATGTACCAATGTAAAAGTGTGAAATATTGTGTGAAATTAGTAGTTTTTATTTTCAAAATGATGTTTCAATGGGATAACTCATGCCAGACATTTTTAAAGGCAGCTCTTGATTCTTGGTCCTGTTATTGTACTAGTTCTGGTTTATTTTTGTTATTGGGTCAACTATATTGTATTTTCATGGTGTTTATGAAGGGAAAGTAATTTGTGTGACGTAGTGTCTGATTGTTGGTATGTCTTTTTGTATTTTTTCACATACACATGCACAATAGTGTGCATTTTTCTTAAAGACTTAGTCTTCCTTTGCATTAACAGGATAATCCAAAATTCATATCGGTTTAGTATTTCTATTCAATTTGTCAGTTCTGGCATTTCAATTGGCAAGCTTATTGCATAGAAAAATAACCTCATGATTTAAAAAGAAGCTATTATAGAAACATATTTGTGCATTTTCTTCCAAATTGGCACATGTGATTTGCTATGTAATCTATAACTTACTCATGTGTGACATCAGATATTCTTTTAGGCCACAGTAAAAAATAATTGTTGTATAGACACTTGGTGTGGAGCAGGCATAATTTAGTCCATTTTCATACTTTTTTTCAAATTATTTTTTTAGAAGCAAGATAGTAACAAACAAGCAACATTACCAAGGGCCTGGTCCAAATTTGCCAAAACAAACAATGAAATGATCCTCAAAAACGGTAGTGGCAAATTCGTAGAACAATTTGTGTGTGTGTAATTGTGTATGGCCTATTGTGCACAGAAAAACTCCCAGTGAATCACACAGGAAGGACCTTGATTATTGCCAGTCATAGAATGGTTACAGATAGTTTATATGAAGTATGCTTTTTGAATGACAATAGCAGGTGTCCATCAAATGTATTTATATATTTGTTTAAATTATATAACAATTGCATATATAAGTAAAACCAGCAAGCTTTTTCTTAAATAAGCAGTATTATTTTTATGCTTTGAGCACACAGTGTACTATTGAGACTATATACTCTATACAGGATGCAGTCTGGATGCATTGTTTATTTTACAGATGATCGTAAAACTACACTTAAGGCAGCAGTAAGGAGGATACACCCAAACTGTACAGAACTATGTACACATATATTGCAGATAAATTAAGCAAATAATGAAGGCCCTGGTTCAATTGTTAGGAAGCCCCCTTTCTGTTGCTTAGTGATTCCAGACAGCTAGTTTCAGTTGTTGTTTAAACAGAGCTGAAATCAGTATAAATGTAATTACAGCAAAACCTGTGTTATGAGGGCACCCACTGGGCTAGCCAAAGGTGGCATTATTTCACAGGTGGTCTTATTAGGCAGGTCAATGTGAATGCTTTCAGCTAACCCAGGGGTGGTCTTAATAGACAGGGGTTTGTGTAAGATAGGTGGTCTTTTAGACGGGTTCCACTGTACACATATTTATTAATATTTTGGCATGCACAAGTGCTCCAGTACTGATTGTGGACATTAGTAGGCCAGTGTTACTCATACTCCTCTCAGCATGATCCATGGAGTGCTGAGACTCTTAAGGCAACTATGTCTTACACCAAGTCACTCAGCCTTCTCAGGAAAGGCCACACCAAAACGGGGTTTGAATTTAACAAAATATGTTAATTTTGGCCAACTTTAGGATGGATAAAAAATTGACGACACTGAATTCTTGAAATGATATGAACAACATAAAGTTTATTTCATATCCAGTGATACCTTTTGTATGAATATTGCATTTTTAATTAAGGCTTGTAATGTTTTCTTCTAAGGTTGAAGGCAGCAGTTAGTAACAATATCACTGAGGACACATCAGTGAAAAATAGGATTGGCAATTTTTGGGTGTATGGCCTAATCAGTGTTGATCATGTTTATTGTGAAAAGCTATTCATGCTCTATTTGACATAATCTCGTGGATATTATAATCCTCAGTTACAACATATTATCTTTCAAATAACCGACCATGTGTTTTAACCAGGGCCTTTACACTTGCTCCATCTGTCATGCAAACGCACGTGTATCGTTTTCATTATGTCTGTTGTCAGCTTAGCGCAAATTAAGCATGCCTTGCTATGGCTTTTATGCACCGGTACTTGAGAAAATGCTCTGTGCTATAAAGTTGTATATTTATATTAACCACCATGAATATCTGACCACAGTGCAGTAGTTATAGTCATCACCGTCAGGGGTCGCCCCACGACTTTGACGTTCAGTCACAGATCAAGATTATTACAGAAAAAAAGGGTAATTAATTCGGTTACCTTTGTATTATTTACTTTGTTGGGTGAAACTTTTTGTTTGTTTTGCCTTTTGAAATGGAGAGAACTTAATTTTGGCAGAGATAAGACCAGACATTGTTCCTATGGAGGATCAATTAAAAAATGATCGTTTATATATGTTTTGTGAGAAGGGTTCAGTGTTTTCTTATTTCTGAAAAAATAGGAGAAAGCAATCTGACTTCAGCACAATAACAAGAAGTTATTTATAAATTTACTTTTTTCTAAACCTTCATTTTGTATTTTAAATTTGTTTCCCATTTGAAAAAAATACCATCTCATAAATGTAAAACTGTATTTGTATACGTTTTAATATACTTAAAATTATCAGTACAATTAACGGACTGTATTCTGTTTTGGTTGCTATGATAACCCAGAAAACGTTTCGACTGGGAGTAAAGATTATTGCACATATGTAAATGGCAGTAAAAAAATGGGTCAGAGGTAATCTGTTTACAGCAGGAATCACTGCCATATATTGTATAAACTGAGCTTGGTACTGTCAGTGTCTGTGGCTTCAATAATCATGATGAATGAAGAAATGATTTCATATAATTAGGGATATAATACAGTATTGTTTAATCGTGTTCCGTATGTATTTACTGGTAAACATGCAGTGTATGTTTTGTTTTCAGTCCTCCTGGTTAGATATATTTGTTAGTGAGACGAAAATGAATTTTATTATTATCAGTTTGTAGATCAATGTATTCATGTAAAGAATGAAAATATAAATGTTTGAGACATCAGTACGCTTAAGCTATTCCAGAACCCGTGGTCTCAAGCTGGTCCTGGCGCCATATGACTGTGTCATGTGTAACTAACTCACAAACCGCCACACTTTTGTCAGTGGAACCGGATTTGTTAAGCTTGAAGATCATGTTTTTACCCGTTCATTTGGGTGAGGGAATAATAAATCAACAAAACCAATGTCGTCCGTCTGTTTAAACTTTGCAGAGAATCTCCTTTGAACAGTCTCAACAAGAGGTCGCCACGGATCACTTTCACATTTGTGACAGCCACCCGACTTTTTTTGAGTTAGTTTAAAAACCACATGTATCTTTTCTGTTTCATTGATTAATTAGGAAAGAGCCTTCGGTAAGGAGAAATAAACCCAACAGAGGATAGAAAAGTAACCGTTTTCATAAAATTAATAAAATTATATTTAGTTTTGTAAATGGACTATAGAACGGGCGCGACTCTGCGGTGTGCACAACAACTTGGAGAGTTCTATTGCATTGAATCATTGAGAGAAGCCACATTCATTCTGAATACAGTAAAATTCTTGCCGATGATTTAAACAGAACAGAGCATTCACTGCCAAGAGTTTTACTAATCGGGTTTTGATGATGTTTGAGCTTTTTTGACCGTTTGGGATTTGGACGTTTCTCCCTGAGTAGACTTCGATTTGTCACTGGTTTGGGCGACCGGTTTTTCGTGGGGTTTTGCAATTTTCTGGCACCATGGTACAAGTTTGATGTCTTTTAATGTAGCACGTTTCTTGGAACTAACTAAAAGGTTTTGTCGAATGAAGTTCCTGCACTCCTCTGAGACTTCTTTCTCGTACTTTGGTGGGAAGACTACATCTTTGTGAACCTGTCGTAATAGTTGTTTGTGGTTGCTGTCGTCAAACGGCAAACGACCAAACAGCTGAAAAAGCGGAAAAGAATGATTTAGAGAGAGCAGTGCATGCAATCAATAACATGAATTATTTCATATACGACAAGTTAAAGAGAGAATTTCGATTAAGTTTTCTGTCGCTTCAAACAAGCCATCCTCTTTATACGGCAGATCGCCCTTTCCCCAGATGTCGTTTCTCCTGAAAACGAACCTCTTCCAGTTCGGCAGTGTCGGACGGCCGGAACTACTTGTCTCACCCCTCGAACTGTAAAATAAAACTTTTTTACATTTCAAGGAAACGCCTGTTTACATGTCATATGCGTATGTTTAGATATTGTAATTTGCCTTGAAACTACTTATCCAACATAATTAAACGGACTATATGTATACATTACACTCTTCATTACATTTATACTTGCGCCGGGTAACGCCGCTGGTGTATTTAGAAGCGCCGGTGCTTTGTGGGCGGCAGATTTTGAAGCCCACAAACCCTAACTAACAGGATCGAATACCTGTGGGTCCGAGTCTACGCAGAGTGGGTACTGATTTACTCGAATGATGGATGCTGACCGCATGTCAGTTTATGAATTCTGTTTATACAACCCTTAATTTGGACTTTCTGTGCATAGATCAACTGGATTATCAGGAAATCCTTTTGCATGAAAGTGGACTCCACCCACCCTCATATTTAATTCCACGGTAATTTGATAATTAGACAGCAGTGATTATAAGTAAAATAAGTAATCGCCAATAAACGACCTTGTTTCAAGCGCAGACGGAGAAAAGACGTGGGCCCAATCAGCCTCTGCTTGTCGTTTATTTTAATTTTAAAATACTGAAACCAGGGTATGCAAGCGTGCGTATAGTGTCTGCAGTTTTTTTTATGATAAAAAAATGTGATTATATGCCATCAATATGTAACTCTTAATTATCCCGAGACCTTGTTTACAGCCAGGTGGGTTTTGTAAAAAGGATCTACAAAAATACACAATCCTGCTTTATATTACTGCAGTGGGAGCTTTGTCTAAAGTAACTTTAGACGTTCTCTCGTGATTGCATTTTAACTAAGGATAAGTGTTTCTATGTCACTTCAAATCGATATTTTTGTTCTCACAGAACAGACAGTTGCAATATACAAATCGGCTTTTGTGACAGACGAAAATCATCCTGTCATTTCAATGTAGGCCTGTGAAAGAGGAGTGTATGAAGTTTCCCTGTTTCGGATTATAAGTAACAGCTGTATCATCGTTCATTTCGAAGTTAACGGGATCAAACACAACCTAAATTTGTCAGTGAAAATCTGTACACGAAAGTAAATCATATTATTACCATGGTGAAGAGGATGACGCCCATACTCCAGATGTCAGATTTTTGAGGTTCATATGGAGTCCCCGTAAGGATTTCCGGCGCGGCGTACGCGTAACTTCCACAAAATGTTTCGCTCAGGATAGCTTTCCCCTCTACAGGCAACATACCTGCCCGAGAAAAGCCGAAGTCTGTTACCTTGATATTATTACTCGAATCAAGCAGCACATTTTCACATTTCAGATCCCGATGAACTATGCCTTGATCGTGCATATGCTCAATACCAACAACCATTTGGTGAAACCATACGCCTGCCTGTCTTTCAGGAATCCTTCCATTTTTCTTAATTACATCTAACAAATCTCCGTTAGTTGAGAGTTCCATGATAAGATAAACTCTGTTGTTTGTTTCGATAGACTGGAAAAAGGTTACGAGATTAGGATGCTTTAAATGTTTGACGACTTCTATCTCCCTCGGCAGAAATTTATATATATAGTCCCTTGGCGCTCTTCTCTTTGATATGATTTTAATGGCAACCTTCATAGAATGCCTCTCTGAGGTGGCTTCTTTGACTACAGCATAGGAGCCGTACCCAACTGTTTTACAAACCTGGTACCCATGCGCTTCAAGTACGGTTAATTTCGGCTTATGAGACGACTGTTCGGGAGTTATAGCCTTGACGGTAAAGTCCTCACTTTTCGATTCCTGGGGTTGCACTTGCTGTTTACGATTTTGTTCTTCTTTTTGAGTTCCTGAAGGGTCTTCTTTTTTCTTATCTATTCCAGACATGCTTACAACAGATGTCTGGTTTTACCACCCAGGGTCGCTAGAAGTTCACACCATCCGTTTTACACTGCAGATTCTGTATACATCATCTGTCCAGTTTCATCTTGGTTTGCGTAACGTCGTCGATAAAACGGGAAGTCTTGTACGGTTGCCATGACGTGACGTCACTTCACAAAGACCGTGTCGCGCGCCATTGTAGGAATGGCACAACTAAGACTGATGACGTCATTTATGACTTGACGTAATTTGTAATTACCTGTCGATCGTTTTGTGATTTGGCTCATTTCATGTTCCTTGATTGTCCAGTTTTGTATACAAAGGTTAGCTCGAACCTCGATGAATAGTAGCGCTTGATCGCCCTAATATTTTCTTATTGCAATATATTGCAATATGTGCTCGCGTATTGGGATATTTTCATTACATCAATTTACAGGAAATAAAACCTTAAAGGTATATGGTACTATATACAGATCAGTTTTTTTTTACAGGAACTATTCCAAAGTTAATAGCACAGAATTCAGTTAAGTAATTACTCATTGTTTAAGGGCCTCAAAGGATCGCTACATACATCGAGCAGACTTACACATTCCATCTTCGGACATTTTATCGCATATGGTCTATCAAGCCTACAAGACTTTTCGTGTCAAACGACGTAAGGCGTGACTATAGACACGGGAGAGATTAAGTTAGGTTTTCAGCCCTAACTGGCCCCAACTCAAAATATGTCTTAATTGGTAACAAATTTAACCTCCTTGACGCAATATCGAAAAATAATCGGTAAAAGTGCAGTATAGGAGACCTAACCTCTAACGTGATTGGAGAGGGTGGCCGGCCTCTTTTTTTTTTTTTTTGCCCTGCGGACGGGAGCATGAAAACGATGTCGCGATACACAACAGGTCTATGCGGTTCGCTATATACCGATACTTTACCACGTACTCCAATTAGTAGGGTTTCAAACTTGTGATGACGCTTGTGGATTCGGTGCATCATGAACTGATTTAAGTTTTTAGCATAGGCCTAGCACTTATTTTTCAGATCTGAAAATTTCATGAGATTCGGTTAATGAATGAGTTATATTGTTAACAAACATACGAACGGTGATGAACGCATACCCTCCTGGCGGAAGCAGCCATGCAACATTTACTTAGGGATGAGCTCTCCCGCTAAAAAATATCCTTGTACGTATCTTTATCATTTATGGTGTTTACACATTTCAGGTAAACATGCATTCGCAGGCGCACGGAACAAACAGGACCGCAGATGGTTGGAAGGGGGGGGGGGGGGGTATCGGAACCCCATATTACACATCTTGAAATTATTCGTGTTCAGTTTTCTTTGCCTATAATCCAAATATCAGATTATGATTTATTGGGCTTTTCAGTCATGCTGAGCAATAGCGATCACCCTTTGTCCGTCGTCTGTCTGCCTGTCTGTCCGTCCGTTTGTCTTTCCGTCTGTCCATTAACAAGGCACAAATCGTAACCGCTGGACCTAGAATCTTTTTAATTGACATCCAGGAAGGTCCACGAAAAATTTCCTTGGACACCTGAAATGAGGTCTCAGAAATACCCCCGTATAATAATTAAATATTTTATACAAAAGCTCAAGTATCTGAACAACTATTGCATATTGATCATGGAGCGTTTCATCATTTTCTGGAGAATGGTGGCGCCACCTTGATTTTATTTTTTTCAAATTTTTACACATTATTTCTCTATTTTTTAGACCTTTAAAGAAGAGGTTGTCCTTTAACATGGCAAAAATCGGAATCTTTGGACCTAGAATCTTCTTACTTGACCTCCAGGGAGGTCACTGAAAAATCTCCTGAGAATCCTGAAAATAGATCTCTATTACCCATATCCTCCAAGCTATTGGGCTCATGAGTTCCATGGTACTTTGCATGCATATTGATCATGGAGTGTTTCATCAGTACCTGCAGACTGGTATTTTTTTTTTTGGAATTTTTATGCATTTTTTAGCTCATTGGTGTGCTTATGGATCTTAATAAAACTGAGCTACTAGGCATGAAAGGTGGCGCCACCTGCATTATCTTAATTTTTACCTTTATTTTGAGAACACTAGACCTGTTTGCAAGGCACAAATCGTACCCGTTAAGGCTATAATCATGAACCTCTGCATCCTGAGAGTTCCTCGAAAGTTCTTCTCAAGAAATCTGAAATTAGGTCACTGTGACCTATATTCTCCAAGTTACGGGAGGTGTTTGAGCACCCCAGAAATAATGTTAAATATACATAAATTGCCAGGTTCCTCAGGAACAGCTAGAATGGATTTCCATCAAATCTGGTGTGCTTATGGGTTATTACGAACCTTAGCTACTGGACATGAATGATGATGCCACCTGTATTATCTTAATTAGTTGCCTGTGCAAGGAAATATTGTCAACATGTCAGTCGGCTGAGCGTCATGACCCATATATCACTAGTTATAATGAGTTCCATGATAATCAATCAAATTTTTTTCTTACCAGTGACAACCACACCAAAGTTTGCTGACCTCTTGACCTCATTAAGTATTGCCAGGAATCGAAATTATGTGAGATATTGTATCGGTTAATATTTCTGTTGAGTTTGATCAATATACATTATGTTCCAGGAAAGTTGGAATCAAGTTTTATTTTAGGCATTTTTGGAGTAAACGCAAATACTAAAGCCCAAGCATGGCTAAGGTATGCGTAAAAAAAACGAAAAATAAACAAGTGGTGCCACCAGTCTGCAGGAACTGATAAAACACACCATGACAGCATGCATGCAAAGCATCATGGCGATCATGATTAGCTATTCAGCTCAGATGCTGGAGCTTTTTGTATCAAATTCAAATTTTAATTATTCTAGGGGTACCTAGGAACCTCATAACCCAAAGGATATAGGTAACTGAAACCTTATATCAGGTTTCCAATGAGATTTTTCATGGACCTCCCTGGATATCAAGTTAGAAGATTTTTAAGTCCAACGGTTACGATTTGTGCCCTGTTTACTGACGACCGCTTCCTTTAAAGGTCTCAAAAACAGAGAAACAATGCGTAAAAATTCAGAAAAAAATACAGTTGGTGCCAGCAGTCTGCAGGAACTGAGGAAACACTCCATGATCAATAAGCATGCAAAGAATCATTGCGATCAATGCATTAGTTATTCAGATACCGGAGCTTTTGTATAAATTTTTTAATTATTCTGGGGGTACTTACAAACCTCATAGCTTAAAGGATATCGGTAATAGAGACCCTTATTTCAGGTTTCCTAGGAGATATTTCATTGACCTTCCAGGATATCTAGTAAGAAGACTCTAGGTCCAATGATTACGATTTGTGCCCTGTTAACAGACAAACGCTTCAATCGAACGTCTCAAAAAAGAGAGAAAATACGTAACAATTAAAATAAGGGACCCATGGGTCACAGCGCTCAGCTGAAGTTTGAAATTTTTGCAAATGCAAAATATGCAAAATATTCAATTGTGATGTTTTTCATATATATTAGTCAACTAAAAAGCTAAGAGGAAAGAGGCCCTTCTGCTTGGTTATGGTAAAGTTCTAAATATATGATTGCAAAACTAATACTCTGACAAGACTGTCATGCCTGTATTTACCCGTTTCATAAATTTGTTATAAAAAAATCAGAAAATATAAGTAAAAATATCAGAATTCTAAGTTACAGTCATTATTTATCCAGAGTGTAGCTCATATCGGGTCATATTATGCATACACATATATTTTATTATCTTTAAATTACAAATGTTTAAACTGAATTTAAAAGAAAATAATGCCACAACATTCCTTGAATTACTATTAAAAAGTTTTGCCCACTGGGGTTTTCAGTTCATGCTTTATTTTATTCACCAAAATAAAAGATTCAGTAAATCTGATAAAATAAAAACATCTTTTCAAACTAGAATACGGGTAGTCGACAAGCCACTACGTGTATCCGCCAAAATCCGAGTAGGACGGGTGAAGTGAGGCATGGATTGAGTGGCAAGGGGAAATAGTTACATATGTTACATGTATATTAGAATGGATGTCTGCCACGTAAACATGAACGAGAATGGCTGCAGGTGGCGCCACCATTTTTGTGTATGTTATTAAGCTAGCCAAGGGCTACATTTGTACAAATTTGTTTTCCTGATCGGTCAAACGGTTCCCGAGATATGTGGGTTTATGTGTGGAAACAGACGCACAAACGGTGCTGGGCAGAGAGGAATGGTCAGAGGTCAAGGCCAATTGGTTAGGCACCAGTTCACATGTGATCCGATAATTGGTGTAAGTTTCGGAAAAATCCGCCCAGTAGTCTCAGAGTTCTCCGGAAACGAACGCGGCGGCGGCGGCGGAACCCGGTCAAAAACATAGTATCCGAAAAACTTTTTTTTGGCGGATACAATAAAGTATGCACACTGTTGGTTGAATGAGGGACAAACAATATCATTGTGCTAATTACTATCTCAGCTATACTTTATTACTGGAATTAATAGTCAATTTCACACCTGGTAAAGATTTTACTCTTCTGAAGTAAGGAATTACTTTTCTGATGAACATCCACACTTTTTATACACCACTTTGTGGACACAATTAAATGTGCACATTAATCATTGTAACCCTGGTGGTACAATACAAAATCTAAAACGTAGCATTGCCTAGTATAAGAATGAATCTAATACAGAAATTAATACAGCAAAGGCAAGCTGCCTTGAGGGGGTTACATAACACAAGTGAAGGTTGTACTACTAGGTTGGCTAGATCTAAACAACACGTGACATGGTGTATGAAAACTTGAATAAAAGCTTCTCTATTCAATCAATTCCTTTGAAAATTCAGATTTTAAAAGATTAAATCCTAATGTATATATGCTGTTAATATTAGATTAACAGTGCTTACAGGGAAAAACGTGCCGTTGCCAAAGTTGGACAAAATTTAAGGTATTGATTTTTTATTTATGCTAATAACTTGAAAAATTTGCAATATTCAGATCTAATATTGGGTAAACTATTGAATCTTAATTAAATTAAGTTATATCCATGAGGAAAATCTCCAGCTTCAGCAATTTTCATGTTAAGTGAGTAAATATATTTCCTGATTTTTTTTTTAAATTGCATTATATTAGAGCCCATAACTTCATAACAATATGCAATACTGACCTAAATTTTTATATGTGCATATAAAATGTATTGAAGAACATGTTTACTAAATATGAGCAAAAACAGATCAGTGGTTTTGATATTACACAGCTTTGAAGTGTAATGATGGCTTTTTTTTTAGAAAACGGAGGTTTTTCCTTAATATCTCAAAGGAACGAAGTCCTAGTGACCCAATTTTCGGTATGGAAGGAGATTTTGGGGACATCTAACGGCATGCAAAAATTTTGGATTCGTAGGTCCAACAGTTTCAAAACGTGCCCTGTTAACGGACGGACGGCCGGACAAAGGACCACGACTATAGCTCAGATGACTTATAGTCAGCTGAGCTAAAAAACAGGTGGTGTCCCTGATCGGCAGGAACTGATGAAACACTCCATGATCAATATGCATGCAAAGAATCATGGCATTCAATGCATTAGTTATTCTGAGACTTGGATTTTGTTTCAAATTTGTAATTATTCGGGGGGGGGGGGGGGGGGGAGGGGGACTTACGAGCCCCATTGCTCGGAGGATAAGGGTAACAGAGACCTCATTTCAGGTCTCCTATAGGAGATTTTCATGAACTTCCAAAGTTGTCAAGTTATATATAAATATTGAAATCCATATATCACTGTTTGAGAAATATAGGCCTACAAAATACACATCTCCGGAGTTACTGAGTTCTTTTATGGGCTACATGAAATATGTAGGGGCCTCTCATGATAACAAATTTGAATATTAGTATCGGTTTCTCAACTAAGTGACTGTGGATGTAAATTATAAAAAAAGAAGAAAGTGGAGATGGGTTTAAAAAAGAATAATAACGCACATAAAATTTATCAACTTGAAACAAGAGGGTGTTAAAAAAATAAAAGTTTTCCATTTTTAAATTAGAATAAACCAAATTTGATAAGTATGTAAGCCACCTTGTAAACATCGCATTCAATGTACTCGGCTGGCTTCACGTAAACAATACTTGATATGGTTGCTAAAAACCAGAATAATAAAAAATTAGCCCGCATTCACCGGCAAATAAAGATAAGGGACAACCAAAAAGGTAGCCAACTAAAAAATATGATTTATTTTATTTATTTCTATTTTATCTATTTCTATTGATTTATTTCTAGTCATGAATGACCCTCATTTGTGAGGAGTTGTAGCGTAACCATGTTTTGTTGATGGTATGACTTTTCCATTTATTTTACCAGTACGGACAGGGTGTCAAAGAATTGCCAATTTTATTTTAAAGAATTACCACTTAACAAAATATATCTATATACTGCCAAATAAGTGAAAATATGAGTAACTGGGACGTACAAACTAATCAAATATGGCCTTTGTGTCTCCTCAAAATATTTTAAATAATTAAAATAAATTTAACACATTCGGATATTTAGCTTATAACATAAAGTTTAAACATATTTTCCATGCACATGCTGCTATACGGAAACATAAAAAAAACTTAAGTAGTCAATAGATTTCATTTAAGTTTGTATGCCTAGAGTTACACAACAATTCACTAGCTGCAATAGTTGGAGGACAGTACTTGCTCACCACAGTTCACACCTTTTATTTGACAGAGTTTAATCCTGTTCAGTGATTGTCAGGTAATTCACTGAAAGGGGAAGGCTGAGGAACTGCCGAGGGAGTCAGCTCTATGTCATGGTTGTGTACACAAGAATATATATCAAATGAGCGCCATGCTCGTTATCTCATTTTGCTTTGCCAATGCAGTCCTCTAAACTAGCCAGTACTCTTTGCCTCTGCCTGAAGATGTTTAAGCTCGTGCTCATCCATGATTAGCACACCTCAGGAACTGCGAGTTATGTAAGCTATATCCAGCTGGTGACCGAGCCAGATGCACCCCATGCAGTGGCCATTAAATAGGCCCATGTTAGGTCATAGGTATAATCCTGGTGCTCTACCCTAAGCCATGTTATGTAATATTTTAGACTGGTATATAGACCTACAGTGCTGAACAGTCTATTAAAATAGGCAACACTATTCCAAAGTACATTTGTACAACATTCTGACCAGTGGTCCCTGCACAGATGAATCTGTCTAAAGTGCAATAAAGTAATTCAGGAAATGAAATACAGAAGGAACATAAAACATTAACAGACCTATACTGTGCTTTACATTTAAGTGGCCTAAAATATAATCATCTCCGCGCAATAATCATGTAAACTTCTTGTAAATCCAAGTGTAAATAACTCCGACAATGACGTCACGCCACGTGCTGTTTTACATGGGGGGGGGGGGGGGCATGTTTGTTGTTCGTTATTTTTATAGTCAAGTACAGCAATACCACGATGCCCAGGTCGTTTTTCAAAATATTCAGTTAAAAGTTCCCAGGAATAAAACAGGGTTAATTAAAACTCCGTATCACTATCTTCCGCCCAGGGTGTGCGTCCAAATGTTGGACGCTTTTTTTATTTTCACTCGATTCTGTGTGTGTGTATGAATTTCCAGACGACATCTGGGGACGGTATAACAGATGGTATGGAAATTTATCAGATGGGCTTGTTTTGTGAAAGAGATGACGCAGTTAAAGTTTGGTGTAAATCAAAGCGTAAATGATCCCGGAAGGAGTGTCCTATTGGGTTTTATAGCACTTTTAAAATTTAACCACAGGCGCTTGAATTGCTATTAGTATAGATTTCGGTTATTTATTTTTTTTTTTTTTACTTTCGGTGTCATTTCCTTATAACTATACTTATCTGATATTTTCCTAGCGTTTTTCACACTTTATGGTCCAGTTCTTTATTATTTACTTAATATTTGAGATAGGCTGGCAAGAAGCCTCCCGTTGTTAGGCTTTTGGTACCCTTTATTCATAGTCAAGGACAGCAATACCATGATGTCTAGGGTTTTTTGAAAATATTATCAGTTAAATACTAGTAAGTTCCAAGGAATAACAGAGTTTTAATTATTATTCAATGGCACCATCTTTCTTCCTATCGACTCTCAACACTATCTTCCGCGCAGGGTTGGCGTCCCCGTATCGGACGCGTGTAAAATTAATATTTACCTCCGCCAAGAGAGTATGCGTGTATCCCAATTCTTCTGTGTGCGTGTTTAATCACAAAATAACTCACGCAATCAAATACAGTATCTGGTGAACTTTGCAAGGCATTTCGGGAATGAGCCAATGAAGAACCGATTAGATTTTGGTGTAGATCCGGATTCAGCATCGTCATAGAGGAATATTTACAAATGTACAGTCACTTATGAACGAATTAAACTGGGAATATCGGTCGACTAAGTGAATGCAAACATGGTTTCGGGAGCATCATGGAGGCTTGCATTCCTTTGAATGCAGATTCCTAGTTCTTTTTTCTCCGCGTTAAAATTATTGATTGTCGTGGTCACGAGTTGACATTCCCTAGTTACACACGTTACAGACATACAACGAGACAGAAGCCCGTCTAAGTCATGGTACGGTGCATTTTGATTCTCATATAATTCAACACTCGTGTGGACCTCGGGGGGGGGGGGGGGGGGGGGAATAGTCACCTTCATTATGGATGATACACCTCACGTTTCGATAATTTCTTGATCAATAATCAGCTTCTGTCAATTGATTTTATTTCGTGTCATTTCAGCTGTTCATTTTTAAATCGTGCCATAAAGCAATGCCGTACGTCAGCGTATGTTTGATGGAGCTCTGTAAAAATGAATGCACAGTTTGTATACACGAAGCGCACAATTGTCCGTGTTGTCGACAGGTGTTCTGAGTCTCAAGTCGATGTTCTGAATATGTAAGACGTAATTCCATTATCAGGTCTTGAGTTAGAGCTATCATTTAGAACAAACTGCTGGAAATGTATCTTTTATAACCAAACAAATATGCAGTTATTTTGCTAAAACGGGGTATATATATATATTTATATATATATATATATATATATATATATATATATATATATATATATATATTCACGTATAAACACACGTCTACGAAACAGTCATTCTTATGGACACAGTTGCTACTCAATCATACGCACCTGGCAGTCCCTCACCACACTGTCAAGTGTACACGTTCAAATGGAGTCAACAGGCATTTTGTTTACTTCACTACAACTCATCATCCCTGTTTACCAATTGTGTATTGTACAAAATATTACAGGAAATGGCCAGAGTCCGACATGCTTTACAAAACCCTAAATCCCGGACCCTCAGTCCATGTTAACCTTAGGTTTATGTATAATGATGCAAGGAACATGCCAACATCGTTACCAATGCCAATGCTCCAAAGTTATTTTATCAAATGTATATAATGATACAGGTCTTAAGGTTTCTCCCATTATACCCATATATAAATTTATACAAAGTGACATTATACACGCTGATATGACAATTAGCAACATATTATTTTGCTGATGACTGGTGGATAATCCGGGTATTAACATAACTGAGATATATAGGGGCCCCATACGCAAACGTTAAGGTTTTACTTAACATAAGCAGCTTCATATCATAGTGCATGCAACGTGTTTGCGGAATAACTGTTTTCAATTATAAACAATCTGTAAACCACCCAGGTACCTATGAAAAAAAGAAGAGGAAACCTGGCTTCTTTTATACTAGTCTAAAAAAACCATCAGAAAAAAAATAAGGAAATAAAGGATTGTTCTTACACCAAAAGGTTAAACATACAACATAAAACAAAGCTAGTCATGTCCAAATAACCACAAGTAAACCTTCACAGAAACGGATCAAGTTAACACCAAGCTGACTGCCCAGGTCTTGTCCGACTACAGAAAGCCATGTCTATATCATCCAATCTAAACATGACGAACGATACTGTGCATATCACAGACTAGGTTTATATATATGTAAAACTGAACATGAAATGCTACCCACCTCTGTTACTACATTCATGCCAGCTCCTGTATTTTAACAATGATAAGATGTCGGTTACGCACTATACCATTTATGCCAGAGATTTAACCACTGCAATATACCATACATTGATTTGCAGTCAGATTAAAAATACATATCTTAAGCACCCACATAAAGTAATACTCTGCAAACGTTAGAACAAATGTATCTCTGCACACGTGCACATTTAGAAGCACATGTACAGCTGAATTTATTGCAAGTCTCAACACAAATAAATCCATATATCACAGCATTACAGAAAACAGAACTTTACCAATTTCTTTACAGACAACTGTAACCCTTCATTTAAACTGCATGTGATGTTAGTCCTGATAGCCTCGAAACACTTCATTCCTGGATAATTAAGCATAATTGATACAAGCCAAATAACATGGATTCAGCTTTCTTGCTGAGCCACACAGTATTGATTACCAACCGTTTTCAAGGCACCGATGTATAATAATAAAAATTTCAATGTCATATGAATTACGGTTTGTTAAGACATACTTGTTTGATTTAAAGCTTTTACATAATCGAAACCCTCGCTCCTCCGCCACCGGCAACAATTCTTGTGGCCCTAGAGTGGCAAGAAAACGAGGTTATACTGTTCATTGGAGTGTGCCTTATGACCATAAGAACAGAACAAAGGCAATTTCTGTGAATTTAACATGTCTTTAGCCGTTTGCCCCACAAGAGTGTTATGCTAAATAAATATGACACGTTGAAAGAGTTACAATTATGTGCGAGACTGTTCACTTATTATATGTGAGCAATTAAGGACTTTGTCTGTGAGATGCCGTTTTCCTGTAAGCCGAACTCTATAAACACCAATGCTGCTTTCAAATCGTCATGGCATTTTCTATTTAAATAAAAATTATACAATACCCACAGGTAACATACTATAGCTTTTATTAATTGCATAGCTGGCTGACTCGTCTTTATAAAATATCTAATTTTGACTCAGTATGTTTGGCAGAAGGAATCTGAATATGCTGGTGAAAAATTGCTTTACCACACCAGCCCTTTATTTTTAACACTATGTTAGCAAACAGGTTCACACAATGCAATTATTATCCTTCAGTTCATATTTAAGATTATTTTTGGCAGATTCAAGGAGTGTTATGCATTTGATCATTACATCAAATTTATCTCGTCTCTGAAAAAAAATTTATATATCTGCTCTTACATGTTACTGAACACAGCAATTTCAATCATACATAAATAATAAACATTAACAACAATATACAATCATAAAAGAAATGAACGCAACAGGTCTGCCCACAAATAATTAACCAAACAATGTAATTCCCCTAATACCAGCCCTTAATTAAACATTATTTTGGTTGATATTAAATAAACACTTGATATACTGCCCTATTTTTCAAAATGTTTGGATACTTAATGTTTTGCAAATTGAAAAACATGCACACTTTGCTTTTTTTTCACACAATTTGCATGATACAGAATTTAAAATCATTTCATTAAATGCAATATGCATCGAAAACTGAAGTACCAAGTCATTTCCTTTTCTTTTGGAACTCATGGTATGGTGAATTTATGTTTTTTTTGTACACATGATACATGGACCGTTACCATTTTTTAATTCTAGTAAATAAACAAATAAGGAGGGTTGAGCATGACAGATATAATTATGGCACTGAATAATTTAAGATTAGAATTTGTGTAGAAGAGAAATAAAGTTAATATTCACAGGTACAGATTACTAAAGTATTTGTCTCATGTATCCTGTTCATTATGCAGGGCTAAATTATTGCATTCATCGTCAAGCCTCATCCATTTACTGTGCACTTGTGAGTATATGTGCACTTTAAATGTACATGTTCCCATGTGCAAATGATGGCATCAATACATTATTTAATAGAATTCTTGGAGTGATACAGACATCACATAACCAGCAGAAACTACTAAGGATTATAACAGATTCACATAGCAATGTGGCCTGTGTGGTAATATGCCAGGATCATAAATATGAAACCTATATTCCAGATAAATTTGCAACTAATATTTAGGAAATAGGCAGTGCAAGTAAAGCTGTCACAAAACAGTTTCTGTATATACCAGTTGCACTCTAACAGCTTGAACTCCTAATTTTATGCTAAGTGCACATGAGGGTTTGCAGATACCTGATTTCCCAAGACTGTGTGACTGCAAAGAATGTAGCCTGCATCCAAGATGAAGTAGAACTGATATACAGCCTAGAACAGTGTCAATAGATAACTTGTATGGAGCAATCTGTATTGGCCACAGTTCACAGAATATGGTCTATAACAATCATTTGGTAACATATCACACCTCAGAGTATACCACCTGGTATAACCGTATCAGTCACACAAATTAACAAAGAATACCAAACAAGGCTACAAACTCTAACACTGCAAAGCATCTTGGTTATGCATTTTGTTTAGTTGCCTGTACAGAATGCTTTATAATTTTAACCTAGTCCAATGTGAGGCAGTGTAGCTTTGTTTATCAACTTAAACAACAGTGCAACATAATATGTAGCCTTGTCTAACCAAAAATACTCCACATATTGACTATCTTTCAGTCTCAAACAAGACCAAGTGTCAGATATTGCATGATGATATCCAGCTGGTCACAGCACTTCTTTCCAATGCGTTTTTTTACCCCTAAAATAATCAGTTAAATAATCAGTTTGCATTGACTGCTGGAGGCTGCTGTGGAATCAGAGAGGAGAAAAATGTGGTTACGAAGTTCCACGAGACCCGGAACACACCAAGTCTTGGTTCTTGTTGGGGAGCTACGTTCTGGTTTCCCGTTTCCTGTGCTGCTTGTCCTTCCTCATGTTCTTGTTCACCAGCTGCTGCCTCAGCACCTGCTGGTGCCACCTGGGGACAACAGACGATAAATGAGAATTTTTAAGTAACTACAAGCAAGCTCAGGTTATTGATTATCAATATTATTATATTACTATTGTGCTGATGAGCAAATGATCCCGACGGTCCATAGACACTTGACCTTCAGACCTTCCATGGGATAACCTTTAGTTTTTATATGTAAACTTATTTATTTTACATGGATTGTACAAATAGTTATTATAACTAATCGAGGCACTCTCCATGGCTCCGGTGATGGCGTTCGGTAGTCTGCAGAGGTGGAGGAAACCGGAGTACCCGGAGAAAACCACCGGCCTTGGACGGGCAACTACAACCCACTCTCATAGCCACGCCGGGGATCGAACCCGGGTCGCCAGCGGAGATAGCCAAGTGTTTTACCACTCAGCTGTCCAGGCTTATAGAGGTCAGATAAGGTGATTGGGCCTCTTTAAAAATTTCAATGACATTCACCAAGAACTTTTAATGATATTGAGTGGGAAAACACACAGGCAGAACATTATAACCTAAAGCAACTCTGTTATACATTCATAGCAGCAGTTATACAATGGAGGCATTCCTCATCTCTGTTTTAACTGCTGGTCTGTATAGCAAGTTTGTTTTCGTCTTAACACCAGGGCTGGCCTAGGGTCAAGAATCTGAGCAATGAGAGCGGGGTGTCAAGGATTTTAAACTTGGGAGCTGGATGCACAATGAGATACCATGCTGTCATTGGTCTGATAAAAATTGCCTGCCTTGTGCAAGCCCTTAAAGTGAGACCCAGAGAATCTTGCTGTACAAAGCAGTGGTTAAAATAAAGGCTACCTGGAACGACTGCAGTGTATAATGGCTGTATGAGGAGAATACTTGTGAGAGTGACATGTTTGAATTATGTTTCATGTGCTGTCACTGACCTGTGGCTGAGGCTGTTCCTGGGGCTGTTCTTCCTGTCTGGCTGGTAGTGGGACCCTCCGTCTTAACCTGAACCAGCCAGCTTGGTACCTGATATCACAGAAAATGTATATCCTGTTAGAATTAGTTTTGTCTGACAGTATCACTGAGAGCATCATCTGATATATCATAAAATATGTGTTCACACGCAATTATTATAATTCAGGGTAAAATTTAATTAAGTTTAAGTCAAATACAATGTGGTTACATCCTGGATGCACTGTTCTTACATGCTGACAAGTACTGCTTGCATTTTATCTTTCTCAATATGCTATACAGGTTATTTTGTTTTATCCTATAAAGAGTATAAACCAGTTAATAGAGAATCCAAAATATACTCACATGTAAATAAATACGAAAAACGTGAAGACCATGATAAATCGGCTGAGAGTGGAATAGAAATACACAATTGATAAAAGGATTCCAAAGCGACTCATGGTATACATCCAATCCAGCCAATCACGGTTCATTCCCTCCTCTTCCTCTTCATCATCAAACATGGCTCCGCCTCCAGCATTCATCCTTACTTGCTGATTGGCTGGCCTGTTCCCTGCCTGAGCACCTGCTGCATTATCATTGGCTGCTGCTGGTTGATTGACAGGCTGCGTAACCCCAGGAGCTGAAGGAGGGGTAGGGTAGCCTCCTTGTTGGTACCTGTACCATGAATAGCACAGTTAATTAGTCCATAATTTTATTTTTAACTATACACATTTGCAACCACAATGGCAAATTAGGTTTGCAACAGCAGACACTTAAAGAGTATTGGTCAATTATAAAAACATATTATGATCCTATTTGTTATGTCTTACTGGTCCTTGAAAGTTAAGGCGGTGTTACAGCTGGCATGTGCCTTGTTTCGTTTACCAAAACCTGCAGTATTCTGGCTCTTTGGGCCTAAACATACAGAGGGTAATAAGGTTTAGTGAGCAGGCTCATGTAAAAGGTCTATTCTCCAAATGTGTTCCAAATAAACTTACTCAAGTTTATAAATCTCTACTTGCGCCCTTTTAGACCTTTGATATTATGGGATTTCTGGCATATCTCTTGCATAACCCTGGGCTACCCATCCCTGGCTTGAACAAGACAAGAGACTGTAAACCCTCAGTCTTCTGCTATCTAGAGACTGAAGAGAGCATCAGTTTAAATATGTTTTACCTTATGAATTCTAGAATCCTAGTAATAAATCCAGGTCATCCTTTAGGAGGGCAGAGTTGCTGAAGAAATCTACTTTGTGTAAAATTTTTAAATGGAAATTTGCTGTAGGTTTTCTCATTACAGACCTAGACAGACAAACGTCAAGACAGGAAGACACACCCTTCCCCTTACCCCTATCCTCACCCATCCCTTTAAGGGCGAGGGTAAATGTGATATACCAGTACATATACTTACATTTGCATGAACTGTGCCATCTGTTGTGTGTACATCTGCTGCATCCAAAGCATCTGTTCTGGAGTGTACGCCATCCCCGGCATCCCATAGTACATCCCCATGTTCCCCCTGTGAAAAAGCAGACGCCATGTGAAATGAGACGGCAAACAAACTGCTGTAAATACATATTAAAACATGGATACGAAAGAGAGTCTGAAGATCTAGACTCACTGATAATGAGACAGAGACAATATAACATGGAACCTCTTCCAGAAACTGGTTTCTGTGGTCTAACTATATAGTCCATTCCACTACCCCAGTCCACCTGTTTTTTGTGATTATCTATACAAAAGACAAACCTCGCCCACATAATTTGCACCAATGGCATAAAGAGGCATATGCATAATTTTTGGTACCTTACCTGCTCACAATATAAATATTATTTACTTTACGGCCTGGTTGACATGTCTCATATATCTGTGGTTCATTGCGTCCCTAACAAGTGGCCATTGTTAACCTCCTTGGATATGGATATAAAGTAATGTGAGGTAACATTTAAGCATGTGCATGCAAAGAATTCAAGTCTTGCTGCAAACAGAGGTCGGCAGCTCTTGATTACACATTTTCGTCATTCTGCCCTAAAGACAAAGTTTTTTGTGGTTCTTTCGCAAAAAAAAAAAATTGCAAATAAACAGGTGGACAGTGGTGCTGGAGGGGACTATACAGTCTGTGGTCTAGGGGTAGAGCACAAGACTAAAAGATGGGGAGGCTGAGAGTCACAACCAAGGGTGAGTGCTCTACAGTCTTGATAAGGAGGCTGTACCCTTCAGGCATGTATCACTCACAACACAAGTGCATCTTTGGGAGGTTCTGCCATGTTGTGACCAAGTAATGCGAACGATTTCACACTCAGGATCTGTAGGTATGGTAGACAACCAGCCTGGGCAACCAACAGGAAACAAGGGCATAGTATCAAACCAAAACGCTATTTTGCAGATGTACATACTTAGATTAAGAATTAGACAAGTCAGCATTAAAAATGGAGCAAGTTACCTCCACTAAAAAGAATCATTCAAAAACCTCTTCCAGAAAATTATGCGATCATGAAAATGACAGACTTTAAATTCTTAGATGACTGCACATTCTTACCCATACTGCTGCTGAAAGAAATCTGCAGCCTGTTGCTGGGGCTGCTGTGGGGTCTGGGGACGATATCGGAGGCCATCAGGCTGAGAAGAGGCACTAGGGGTAGCAGGAGGTGTGACCGACGGGCTGTTGCTGCTGCGGTTACTGCTCGATGATGTGCTGGTACTTGACTGAAATATTATACAAACTGACAAACTATAGCCATGATAAACTGATATCCTATGTGGTGATAAAACCCTAATTTATGCAAATTATGATTCTTGCTTGTGATTTTACCTCTGCTTCATGAATCTCCATATATAATGTACTTTAAAAAAATTTAAATCAAACAACTGTGGGTGAGTGCTCTGTAGGCTAAAAAATAACACCCCAGCCCCCCCCCCCCCTTCAAAAACTTTGCTACACATGAGGTCTGTAGAAAATATTTATTCCAATCTGTTTACAGCAAAAAGCTCCTTTGATCAATATAAGGTCAACAAATTATGGTACTTTACAAGTTTACATTTAAAATTAAATCAGTATTCTTTGTGAAATTTTGGCATGGTCTTCAATCCTCAGAGCAGTCATTCAGAACTATATGCTATATGGTAACAAATAAAATTAAAACGCCCCATTCTCAAAGGTTTTGTATAACAGATGGATCAAAAGCGTCTCTCATTTATTAAGCACAGGTTTACTTTTAAGTTCTCTTTCAGTTTTTTTCCCCCAATCAAACCAGATCCATACTGTATTTCTTTTTTATGTTTCAAGAAATAAAATCTCTTACTTTTATGTTTTCTGCAGGATTTTGTTGATATTGACTAGATTCTGGTACTACAGGTGTTGAACAAACTAAGTGTACTGTGTGTGTAGTTTGGTTTTCATCTATCTGCAAAACACATGACATTTGTTAAAACATTTAACACACAAGTATAGAAAAATACACATACTGATAAAATTACAATCATAACCTCTGTAAAAGACTAAAAAGTTTTTTTGTTTTATTTTTATGGAGCAATATGTTTGTAACTCTATTACCTACATGCAGGATTACTATGAAAACTGTTTCAGGTCTGAAAAAAAAATTGAATATATTTCAGTGGGACAGATGTCCCTTTCATGAGGGTAAATGCTCTAGCAACAGAAAGAAAATTTAAGCATGATCAAGATATGAACTATGAAGAACTCTTCCACTTCAACCGTCTCCATTCTGAACGATTGCTTAATTTACATATAATTTATAATTACCTTGCTTTTACTGCAAATGACATTTTTGTGGTTATCTCCCAGGGCCAGTAAAAGAAGGGGCAAAAGTAAGTACAGTACAGGACTGAAACCTGCCTAAAATCTGGCCTGGTAACCGTGACCAGCCCTTATTTTTGGCACCATGGATGGAAGCTGTGACCTGTGCTGGTTATTGTAATAAATAAGCCAGCCCTTCAGGCGGCCGGGGAGCGTTGTTGATGGCCGCCATTAATCCCTGGTGCTGAAGGCCCCCATTGGCCAGTGGGCTCATTCAGAGCAGCCCTTTCACAGGGGAGGTCATGGGCCCCCAGCAACATGACCTGTGGCAATGGCCAAGCAGCCAGGCCCTCTGGCACCCCTGGGTGGGTTTTCGGCCCAAATAAAAAAAAAACGTCAGGTGTCTTACACTTAAGAAACCGCCTGAGGCAGGCAGATAAGGGACTTACACACCAGCAGGGAGTTTTTACACAATAGGGGTGCCCCCGCGGCCGAGGGAAGGCCGGTGGGGTACCAGGGGCAGGTCTCCTATACTGCACTTTTACCGGGGCATCCTTTCTTGGCAAAAGGCCTGATGTAACAATCCAGCCAGTGTCCCAAAATTTCCAGGATCCCTGATAAAACACATTTTTCATGGGTGTTTTGTGTTCTCTCAGGAAAACTACAACCACACCCTCAGGGAGAATACTTGTTTCCATATTTTTGAAACATATATCTGAACACCTGACTTCAGGGAAACCATTTTGCTCGTACTAACTGAGCACTTTCTGACTGAAATATAATTCATACCAACTATGAATACATACCCAAAATGTATGCCATAATCAATAGGCAAAACAGGGTTGGGGCCAGGTACTTGTACCTGTACCTGTACCTAGGTACACATTTCAGAGTACCTGTACCTGCCAGTCATGAGTAGGAAGTACCTTGTACCTGTACCTGTACCTGGAACTAAAGTACCTGTACCTGGTACAAGGTACTCCAGGTACATTTTCATATTTTCATTTTTTTAGTTTTTTTTTTCTCTTTAAGTATTAAATTTGGTTACCTGTAGTATAAAAATAATCAGCAAGCCATCAGTGTGATAAAAATTTAAATGCTCATGAATTGAATTGTTATCACACCTCCAGAATGGTCACATGTGTGAAATCAGCTGTAACCACATTTTAAGCAAATCATTTGATTTCACTATACTTGGTGCACTTTATGAACAGTTAGTACACAAATATCCTGTTTGTGAAGTATGGTTTCAGAATAATCCCTGTCTGACTTGGTGTACTTAAAGGGACTTTCAGTAGACTTGAATTTCATGTGTGTGAATGTATGGTGTCATACACTGCACTTAATGGACTTTTAATACACTTACATATCAATTTTAGTGACAAATGGTGCCATACAGTTAATAAGTTCTAAAATAAATATACTTTAGCAAATGACTTCAGTAGTGTTTGATAGAAAAAAGGCATGTTAACTTGCATTTACGTAAATATATGCCGTAAAAACGTCTTTGAAGTGATCCTCAAATAAATGTACCTGTACCTAGGTACTCTGTGAAAATCAAGTACCTGTAACTGTACCTGGCCAATACACAAGTACCTGTACCTGTACCTAGGTACTTTCACTTGTACCTGGCCCCAACCCTGCGGTAAAATGTCTTTGAACTGCACTAACATCTTCTGTCTGTACCCTGGTACTTTCTGAAGTATCTGTACCTACTGTATATCCTGCTCCTGTACATGACCATATGCCCAGTACATGCACATTGTATTGGTATTAAGCACTGTGACATGTACCAGGCCTCAACCCTGGCAACTTTACAGTTAAGCTTTTATGTACCAATTTAAAATGAATCAAAACAAAATAAATATATTAATAGATTCCAAGATAAAACAAAATTAAAAATAATAATTCAAGAAAAATATATGAACTTTAAAAAGAGCAAGCAGAGCAGCAGAATACTCATAACTCCATGTACAACACACCTGGTCTACATAAAAGACAAAACATACTGGTGTGGTAACCATACAGTACACAGGTACAGGTACTTGTTAAGCCTGAACCAAAAAAAGAAGTACATACCTGTCGCAAGACATCTTTTAGCACCAAGTGATCTTGCAATAGTTTTCCTGAATAAATTAGTTTCTGATGATGTTCTTTCTGCAATAAAACAAAACAAAGTCTGTAATTACTGCACATCCTAAAACAATTACAGAAACATTTATGATAAACTTAGAATCACTGACCATACCATTCCCTGCAGTGCACAACATGTGATCCAAAAGGGTCTGAGTAAATATACTTAATTTGTGAACCATCTATTTTTTTGTAATATTATTTCCCTAGAATGGCCACTATAATCGAAACAGAATTCTGAAATGGCTTATGTCAGTTATGAAACAACAGGATATGTGCTAAATACCTGATCTACAGGTGCAACCTGCATCAATAACAAAATATATATCTGCAGGGTTGGTTTTCTTCTGGAAGAAATGTATTTCTTCCGAGACATAGGAAGAAATTGGGTTTCCTCCACTTTCTTCCAGAAGTAATGGATGAAAGTGGAATTTAAAGGACAGTAAGAGTGATAGTTTAATACACAAAATTCAAAACAGATATTTGAACTATTTATTATTTCTTTTTAATTAAATAAAACAATACAACTTTATATCAGTGAACAGAAGCAAGGCTCTGCTTCTTCCAAGCCAGAAGTTTCCGGAAGTTTCCAAGGAAGAAACCGCCTCTTGGAAGAGATTGCCAACCGTGTATATCTGACATAGGACATGATCTGGTTATGAATGTCATTTTATTTTTATAAAAACTTAGTGAATGTATATTAATTATACTATAATTATTTATTATGAATATACCACTTTTTACCACTTGAGGCATCAATATATGTATACATATGTCATGGACAACATGAAGATATACATTCCAATTATCAATATACTAAAGTACAGACAATTTACATAGGCACATTGTCTGTAAAGCAGAGCATGAAATTTAAAGTTAAAATTATAATATAAAGATCATATAATATTATTAATACGATG
This sequence comes from Sipunculus nudus, assembly GCA_026874595.1. Taxonomy (NCBI): domain Eukaryota; kingdom Metazoa; phylum Annelida; class Sipuncula; order Golfingiida; family Sipunculidae; genus Sipunculus; species Sipunculus nudus. Next base: position 45,059,418 of record CM049316.1, read on the forward strand.
CAAGCTTAGTCCTAGGCCACAGTACATACACTGATTAGGTGCCAATACTAATAGGTGGGCACGGTCCCCCTAAACACCCAAAACACGGGTGTTTTGGGTATCTGTGACGAAACACCACGAAACACCCACTTCACTTCAAACCTGAACCAAAATGTAACACCAATCGATAAACAATCATCCGATGAATATATTTCTGCAATATTGTTTCATAAATTCATGTCATTAAGATAAAAACAAGTGTTTCATGCTGGGGTCGGTTCACTGGCGCCAACGGCAGCCGTTTATGCCAGCTATGACCCTGCCCCCTAGTAGCGCAAGTTGCAATCAAGCAGCGCACTTGTCAGTTGTACAAAACACTATTGCTTTCTTTAATTTTACAGAATAGTGGCACAATTTCTGCATTAACATATCCAACAGATGATGATTTTTAACTGATACAAGTGTTTAGCTTCAAATTCGAATTTAAAAGGGTGTTTTGTGGTGTTTCATAACACGTACCCAAAACACTGTTTTTTTGGGTGTTTAGGTGGACCCGGTGGGCATACACAAACTTTATGCATGTATTTACTCACTGGATTAGTTGGATAGACGCTTGACAGGTGCTGTTTCAGCTTCTTTATAGTCCAGGTAAGTCCACACTCCACAGTTAAATCTTCTACTTTTTGGTTTGGGGCTTTTACCACCAATGTCACTGGCATTCCTAATTCCATGATGAACTTAGTTTTCGCCTTTGGCTATGTATGTTATAAATTCTGGACAAACACTTTGACAATGGTAAATGCGTAACAATGGCTTTGATTAAATCCTAAATCAGATGATAAGTCTGACAACAAAAACACAAGAAAGATTCATTTATAATGCTACTCTGGCCCCATAACATCCGAGGGTCACTCGCTGAAGGCTGTGTTGACAAACAAACTTCGCGTGAAACCACAACTCAAGTTGACAGACACTAGTTCCTTGCTTAGTTAGGCAACTGGTATTCTTATCTAATGAAAATACGGATAGTTGACTCTCCTGATGTAGTGTGTATACTCAGCTGTTTTAGAACTGCTGGTTTCCTCCAAACTTTTGCACGCCCAGTCCAAATATTTCCTTCCTTGTCAAGTGTGATGGCTTCCCTACCCCTACAGATGACGTAGAGTGGTCACATGACGCACGAGAATATTGGGCGTATTCTGATTGGTTAAAACCGACAGTTCGCTCCCGTGTCAAAGAGATTTTTCAGATGAATGTTCATCTTTTTACCTAAATTGATGTTGCTCTCGTTGTGTAATATGGTAGTGTGAGTACTGTGATAAATGAACTTATGGAGCATATATAAAGTAAAATGAAGAAACAAACCTGAACTTGCCTGGCAAAAGATTAGACTTGTTCCTTTCATATAATTTCAATTCGAGCATGTGTCAGGTATCCGCTGCGCCAACATGTTGGGATGGTGCGGGACTGCCTAAAACGCGTGCACGCCTGCGTGCACGCCTACGTGCACGCAGTTTCGACTGCCTTAGCAAGTGCCTAAATCGTGTGCGGCCGGATTTTGCGGACAGCAACGTCTGACCAGAAAAAAGTTATTGTGGGATGTGTTTTGATAATTTGTCTGATGGAACTTATTATTTATTATATATATATGTTTTATGTTTATATTATATTCATATAATTTATGTAGGTATTAACATAAACAGTATTCATCATGAATATTTTTTCACTGTTCATATGTGAGAAATTATAAAAGAATTAACTATTATTAGTCATTTGATTTAAATTATTATAAAAGACCGAATTCGATTATTTAATTCATATTGAGAATTCAATTATCACTAATATTTCTTGGGTGTCTTTATTCTGAGGAAGTGAACTGAAGCCACATACTGGTTACAACAAAATTATTCACAACAAACACAACATATACAGAAATATGTGATACAATAAATATGTACAGAATATCATTACTGTTATAACAGGCAAAAAATAAGCACAAAGTGAAATATATTATGAAAAACAAGTTACTGAGACATATACCACGTATACCAATCCAACTAAAACACTAGCCATTCTAGAATAATTAATATGGCTTTAAAAATAAAAATGTAACAACCAAGAACTTGAATCTGAAATAAATATTCTTATAACATTTTACCCTATTTACATATGTGACAAATCTTTGTCATTTCTACTAAGTTCTAGATATCCAAGATTACATGAAAAAAGAAACCATTTATCACAACTGTCACATTGAACCATTTCAGATATACCATCAGTTAGTTGTACCCAAATGGACACAATAACTAAAACTTTTTATAAGTGTAAAATCTAAGATCACTATCCCAGATTAAGCTAATTTTATATATAATTTTTTACATTTTAATTAAGTAATATATTACAGTTCAGTTATTTTGCAGGTCACTTTAGCGATATGACTAATCCTTATATTTTAAATACATACAGCAAAAATGAATTAATAATTAGATCCTTTGATGTTTTGATTGCCTGTGACTGGTTGAGTAAATCATAGCTTCTGTATTACTATGGCTATTATTCCAGTGAATGTTTGGCAAAATTGGCATCCACATTTAACATTAATTAAAAATTTAAATGGCACCAAACTTCAAAATTTAGACAATTAAGAATTCATGTAAACTGGTACCTGTCCTATTTGCAATTCAATTAAAAAAATTGACTCCTCAACTGCTTTTTCCCCCAAGTAAACCTGTTGCACCATGCAGTGTTACGTCGCCGTTACTCCCCGCCTCGCGGCTATCCTTCATGCTTGTAATGTACAGCTGTAATCTTCATATTAAAAGTAAAAAAAAATATTCATGTTATTCCCCGCATAAATTATATAAAATTCCCTCAGACAAATTAACAACCCCCCCCCCCCCCCCCCCCCAAAAAAAAAATAACTATTTTTCTGGCCAGTTGTTGTCCGCAAATCGGGCCGCACGCGGTTTAGGCATTTGCTAAAGCAGTCGAAACTGCGTGCACGTAGGCGTGCACGCAGGCGTGCACGCGTTTTAGGCAGTCCCCAACATGTTCGTAAAGAAAGCATGAAACGAAGTGACCTCTGGTGGTGATTGGGGTAAGTAAATAAGAAATTATGAGCAGGGAACAAACCTAATATAAGGTTACTGTAACCGTGAGGGACTGCCTAAAACGCCTGCGTGCACGCGGTTTCTTGTGCCAAAGCAAGTGCCCAAAAAGCGTGCGGCTAGATTTTGCGGACGATGTTCGTCATGTAACCCAATTGCTTAAAGATTACTTAAAATATGCTAGGTCACATATTCAGCGTATTATAAAATAAAGAGCATAAGAACGTAATTCCAGTCCCATTAATTAGTAATATTTAATAAACGAAATAGAAGGCACTATGCGGGATGGAGAAGAAAGGAAATTATCAATCATTTAAATTAAATCATATGTAATACAAGCTGACCCGATTTTGATATTCATATAAAGAATACAGTTTATCACTAATCATATTTCTTGGGTGTTTTTATACAGAGGCAATGAACTGAAGGCACATATTGGTTAATGCAACGAAATAATTATGCAAAAAACAATGTATACAGCAATTTGTTATACAATACATATATAAAGAATACCATTTTTGTTATAACAAACATAAATAAGAACAAAAGATAAATACATAGTGACAAAACTAGTTATTAAGACCTGTACATATATAAATCCCACTAAAAACTAGCCAACCAAGAAAAATTAATATGGACTTGAATGTAAAATTTGACTTGTAAACAGCATAATCCAAAAGCGAATTGTGTACTTAATGTAACAACCAAGAATATTGATATAAAATATTTGCAGAACTTGAATTTGAAATACATTAAAAAAAAACTGTACCCTATTTACATAGGTGACAAATCCACTTGATTCTACCCGATATTGGATTACTAATTAATAGCACATGAAAAGTGGAATAATTTGTCACAATTGTCACATAGAACCATGTTAAGCTGTACAGTGTATTTCGGTATATCAAAGAATGTTGATTTAGTTAACGAGGAAGTATAATTTGAAATAATTTTATAAAGATTACTGGCAAAATTTCATATAATTAAGCTCCTGTTGCTTCAAGTTAGTAGATCAACAATCCAGGATTAATGGCATCCAAGTAAGAAAGTAATCATGTCAACTGATACCAGTCCTGTTGTACATGACGGGAGTAAAATTATTACAATATTTAAAAATATATATATAAATTCCTGTCTAAATTGGTAGGATAATAGTAGAAATATGAATCGATCAATTGCATTGGACTAAAAAATAACTTCTTTTCATAATGGTGTTGCTTGTCTTTTAGATTAATTTTTTCCCTCTCAACAAATATTGAAAACATGACGTTGAATATGACACATGGGGTCCAAATAAATTAGGTAAATAATATGTAGCTTGTTATAACAAAAAGCTATTTGCAACACGTATACTTACCGGATCATTGCCTCCAGATTCAGTCATTTTCATAATTTTAACATGTTTGCATTTTTCCCCGCCATGTTTGTGATGTACCTATATACTGTAGTTGGCTTCATATTCCCGAGGATGAAATTTCGCGACTTCTCCATATATAATGTTTTGCGATCGAGGGTTTCATTTTCGCGATCTCACCAGAACCTAGATCAAATATTTGGTAAATCCATTCCTGTGTGTATTATAAAATGAGAATAAGTCATTAGTTGGTGATATTCTTCTCATATAAAGATAGGCCCGTACACACAGCACAAGTAGTTTAGTTTAAATTCAAGGGAACGTTTCCCCTGTACCTGCATGGATGTAACTTATTATAAAATTTCTCACTGTTCTAACCAATAACCATACAAGTATGGGCTACACTAAATAAGAAGGACATACTCAATAGGCCAGTTATTCCCGGCCGAGGGATTCATTTTCGCGATTATTTCCCATTCGCGAATATCGCGAAATTAAAACAAAAAGGCAACCACAGTATATGAACAGTGAGAAAATATATTGTTGATGTTGTTTGCCGCATAATTTATATTAATTTCCAACAATCAAATTAAAAAACCCCCCACGAAACAATGTTTTCTGGAAAGACATTGTGGTCCGCAAAATCTGACCGCACGTCATTTAGGCACTTTCTTCCGAGTCGGTAGCTGAAACTGCTTGCACGCAGGCGTCCATGCGTGCGTGCACCCGTTTTAGGCAATCCATAAATGTTACGTGTCAACATATGACAAGTTCAAGGTCGCGTATACATAAACAAAAAGCACGTGCTTATGTAACATCCAAAACTGAAAGATGGAGTTGATGTGGGAAGCAGGCCCAGAGTGTGTGTTGGCGAAACATGTACAAGATCTTAATAAAGGTGTTTCCTCAGGTGCTATTGCAGAAGATGAGTATTTTTTGATGACATTGTCAGTTTTTGGTCATTATGATACCCGGGATTTCTTTCCAGATCAGATAAAACATTTCCGTCTCAACCAACCAGGATTACATAAGAAACTGTTGAATGTCTACCAAAGTTATTTTGCAGGTGAAGAAAACACCGGGCAGAATTTAGATCATAATGTGCCTGATACCACAACTGAAGATGCAGAGTTGGAAATTGCCATTGCATTATCACTTGCAGAATCACAGAAAAATGAAGCAGGTATTTTAATTAATAATGGAATTCAGAGTGAATGGACAGGACCTAAAGTACAGGATAGGGAAAACCAGAAGGTTAATGTCACAAAGTCTAAACCAGCAATGCTTGAGGAATTCAGAATGCCATCTGAAAAAGTCAGATCAACCTCCAGATGTACTCCATCTAAACCAATGAGTTTTGCATCCATGGTGCAAAACTGGGCAAATACAAGTCCTCAACAAGCATCCATCAATCTGGTTGCAAGCAAAAGTCCTGAATCTCACACCCAGTGTTTCAATACATATGATAAAGCCTTTGTTGAGCAGGAGTGTTTGAATAATACTCCAGTCTCTGCTTGGAACAGAATGGACGAAAACTCTCACAATCAACGGCTGCCAATCAATGGTGCACAAAATTCTGTTTTAGCTTCACAGCAAGATTTGTCATCCACAGCCAAGAAGAAGAGAAAGCATAAGAAAGGGAGTTCAAGGACACTTGGCCCAGGGAAAGAGATCCACAAACGACCTGTGATTTACTGGATGAGGAGAGACATTCGTAGCTATGACAACCCTGCCTTGATTGCAGCAGTGCAGTGTGATGCTCCTGTGATTCCGGTTTTCCTGTGGTCTGAAGTCGAGGAAGGGCCACTGGCTGCTGGAGGAGCCACCAAAGTGTGGCTGCACCAGGCCTTAAAAAGATTTGATCAAGATCTTAAAAATAAATATGGCAGCAGAATTGTGTTCATCAAAACAAATTCCTGTTGTAGAACATTGACACAACTGGTTCAGGACACAGGCTCCAGAACTGTGGTATGGACTCACATGTATGAACCGTACCTCAAACACAGAGATGATAATATCAGCAAAGAGCTGGAGAGGAGGCATGTGGAAGTGATAAAGTTTCATTCATATTTACTCAATGAACCAGGAAGTATCAGGACAGAGAGTATTGGGATGCGAGGCGTGGGATCTGTACAGCACTTCATGGCTCTTGTGAGACACTCCGACACTGACGCCATTGGTCAGCCAGTCGATGCACCACCTGTTATACCAGCACCGGGATTTTGGCCTGATGGTAACCTTGATGACCTTGGACTTGCAAGAATGCCAAGAAGAAAAGATGGTACCATTGTAAGTTATATTAGGGCTCACTTCAGTTGCAAATATTTGAAATAAGGCCAAAGCTTTATAAACAAAACATGATTCACAAAAGACAAAGACGAAATACTATCAAAATATCATACTGTGTCAGCCTACATCCATCTTATTTAAATGTTGTTGCATGTATTATATTTATAGGTTTGTTTATTTTGATTTTTTGCTGTCATTGGACATAGATGATTGAGGAATTTTAGAATCATTCTCCTATAATACTAAAATTGTGTAAGAGTGTTTTTTATGCACACAGCTCAGAACACTTGCAAGACTTAAAAAAAAACATTTCTTGAACAGCCTGGGAACTTTTAACTTTTAAGTACATCATTTCAGCGGGGGCCACCATAAAACATTCACAAAATAGGTATCTTGCATGTAGACCCTCTTAGTGGTCATTTGTGATACTGTAGGTGTTTAGACATTACAAAGTCTGGATGATGCTAATATGTTTGAGCTAAATATGAACTTTTTTATATCATGTTGTGATAAAAACTGATTATTCTACAATTGTTTCTTTTATTACAACATATGAGACACCAGGATAATATAAATATCACCTATGTAGTGTATGTGTATTTGTAAATTTAAGATTGACTGGGCAGCTCAGATGAGGGCAGACTGGGACTTCAGTGAAGACGCAGCACACGAGGCCATGGATTTATTTATCTCTGATGGTTAGTTACCCTTAAATCAATGTCAGATGTAATGAACGGTATCTTTGACAAAAACACAACATCAAAATGTTCACACTGCACAGAATTGGACATGTACAAGTACGACTCTGGTGGTTAGGATTTGTGGGCATCACTATCTAAACCCCTTGGTGCGTTGTGTTTTCTAAACACAAATGTTTGGTATAAATGTAGTGAAGAGCGTATAATGTAGTCTGTTCAAGTACATTGGATAAGAGTTGTTTCAAGGAAAATTACATAAACATCAGTGTTTTTGAGGTAAGAACTTCACATAAAAAGTAATATGTTGTAAGCATGCTTATGTGAAATATGAACAGAAGATTTTTCCTTGAAATGTAACAAATTTTGATTTTAAGTTTGACAGAGAAATCAAGTCCCAGCCATTCTATAGTGCCAAACAGGAAGAGGTTCATTTCGAGTTGATACAGCATTTGTGGAAGGGTGCAAAGTATGTTTACAACACTCTCATTCTAAAGGCAATGTGTCACAAGCCAAGGACAATATAAAAATGGTAAAAAGAGTATGATTTTCTTTTAAATATGGTCTTTCTTTTACAGGTATCAGGAGATATGAAAAAGAGTCAAGCAGAGGAGATCAGCTGAACACTGCAAAGATCTCTCCGTACCTCCATTTTGGACAGATCAGCCCAAGGGCAGTTCTTCAGGCAGCAATGAATCGTAAATCACCAAAGTTTCGCAGGAAGTTGGCCTGGAGGGACATGTCTTATTGGCTTCTGTCAGTGTTCCCTCATCTTAACTCCAAGTCCATCAGACCTCATTATGAGGTGATTATTGTTATCATATCATATTTGTTGGCAATATTATATGTGTTTTATTAGCTCAGCTCACTATAAGTCATCTGAGCTATAGTTGTGGTCCATTGTCCGCCGTCCGTCCGTCTGTCCGTAGATGTGGCACGTTTTGAAACCTTAAGACCTAGGAATCCAAAATTTGGCATAATGATAGATGTCCCCAAGATCTCTTACCAAGCCGAAAGCTGGGTCTTTGCGACTTCGTTCCTTTGAGAAATTAAGGAAAAACCTCAATTTTTTATTAAAAACCTATTTTCACACTTCAGGACTGCCTAATATCAAAACCACTCATCTGTTTTTCCTCATATTTACCATAAATAATCCTCTGTATAGTTCCTATGTACATACCAGAAATTAGGTCTGTATTATATAATTTTAAAAAGTTATGGGCCCAAACATAATGCATTTTGTAAAAAATCAGGAAAAAAATTTGATCACTTAACACAAAACATGTTAAAGCTAAGCACTTTTTTTTCCAGTAATATTACTTTTATTAATCAAAATTAAATTGTATACCCAAAATTAGATCAAAATCTTTGAAATTTTTTAAAATATTAGCAAAAATAAAAAATTGGTACCTTAAATTTTGCCCAACTTTGATCATGGCACATTTTTTTCCTGTAACTGCTGTGGATTTAATTTTCAAAGCATGCTTTTGTTACCATTTCAACTGTTAACACCAAAAATTTGAAACAAGTTTATCAGAAACTGTAGATTTTATTCAAGTTTTCAAGCACCAAGTCACATATTGTTGACATAAAGCTAGTGTTTTGCAGTTTGCTAGAGCTCAGCTCCCCAGCTTCAGCTCATAGTTCCTTAAATTTGGCATACAGTTAGAAGTCTCTAAAATCCCCTACCATTCCAAGAATTTGGTCACTAGGACTTAATTCCTTCAAGATATTAATGAAAAACTTCATTTTTCCATTAAAAACCCATTGTTACACTTTAAGACTGCCTAATATCAAAACCACTGATCTGACTTTGATCATATATAATATACATATTTTTCTATACATTCGCTATGCACATGCCAGAAATGATGTCAGTATTGTGTAATTTTTTTAAGTTATGGGCCCAAACATAATGCACTTTTTAAAAAATCAAGAAATATTATTTACTCACCTAAGATGAAAATTGCTGAAGCTGGAGACTTTTTTTTCAGGAATATAACTTTATTTAATCAAGATTCAATTGTTTACCCAAAATTAGATCTGAATTTTGCAAATTTTTCAAGTTATTAGCTTAAATAAAAAATCAATACCTTAAATTTTGTTCAATTTTGGCAATGGCACTTTTTTCCCTGCAAGCACTGTTGATTTAATTTTCACAGCATCTATACATAAGGATTTAATCTTTTAAAATCTGAAATTTCAAAGGAATTGAATGAAAAGAGTAGCTTTTATTCAAGTTTTCATACACCATGTCAAGTGCTGTTTACATCTAGCCCACCTAGTAGTACAGCCTTGCATTATGTAACCCACCCCAGGCAGCTTGCCTTGGCTCAGCTTGGCCACTACTAGCAGGCTTCCCCTCTGCCCTGCACACCCCCCCTAGATGGTGCATTAACTAGATGAATGTTATAATTTTCTGTATTTCATTCTATTTTTGGCTATGCAATGCTACATTTTAGATTTTGTATTTACCACCAGGGTTACCATGATTAAAGTCTACATTTAATTGTGTCCACAAAGTGGTGTATTGCTATGAAAGTGTGGATGTTCATCAGATAAGTAATTCCTTACTTGAGAAGAGTAAAAACTTCACCAGGTGTGAAATTGACTATTAATTCCAGTAATAAATTATAGCTTAGATTGTAATTAGCATAATGATATTGTTTGTCCCTCATTCAACCAACAGTGTGTATACTTTATTTGAAAAGATGTTTTTATTTTACCAAATTTAACTGAATCTTTTATTTTATTTCGGTGAATAAGATTAAGCATGTACTGAAACCTCCATGTGCAAAACTTTTTAATAGTGATTCAAGGAATAATCTTGTAGATGCCATGTTGTGGCATTATTTTCTTTTAAATTCAGTTTAAACATTTATGATTTAAAAATAATAAAAATGTGTATGCATAATATGACCCAATATGAGCTACACTCTGGTTATATAATGATTGCAACTTAGAATTCTAATATTTTAACTTATATTTTCAGTGTTTTTTAATACAAATTTATAAAACTTGTAAATAAAAAAAATTAATCAGATAAAAACTATTTTAATGGGAAAAGTGGATATGCTTAAATAATAGGCTTATATATAAACTTAAATGCATTATTCTCTTGACAGTGAAATAAAGGTATTAGTCCATTCTGTCCACTGGCCTGTCCATCTGTAAATGTTTTCATATGCATCACAGTATCTCAGAAATTTTACTGTTTTTCTTCATGACAGTCTTGTCAGAGTATTAGTTTGCAATCATATATTTAGAACTTTACTATAACCAAGTAGGAGGGCCTCTTTCCTCCTTGCATTTGCAAAAATTTCAAACTTCAGCTGAATGCTGTGACCCATGGGTCCCTTGTTACATTATTATCTTACCTGGCTTTAGCAGTGACCCTTTTGCACTCCTCATACAGGAGTTATACACTGCAGTTATTCAGATCTCCTTTGTTGTAACTGCTGTTATGTATAGCAAGGTTTAATGGGTTCAACCACCAGGGCTGGCACAGAGCAAAGCATTGTAATCGGAGAGCATGGTATCACATTGTGCAGCCAGCTCCAAGATTCAAACATGCATCACCTGCTCTGGTTGGTCGGATTCTTGACCCTGTGCCAGGACTGGTGCAATCAGGCCAATGAGAGCGAATGTGGCATGTTTAAAATTTGCAACTTGAAGCTTTCAACAAATAAGCAAAGAAGTGGGTCTGTATTGGTTATCAGGTCAGTATTTCCCAATTTGTGGGAGTACTGGGTTAGAATATAATTCTCTAATTAATAACAGTTTGAAATATATGTGAAAAATTATTTTAAAATTTAAAAACTGTTAAATTTAATAAAGTTATGCAAGTTCATTTTGAAGTAGAGATGACAGTGGTGGTCACTGGGTTTGCCCTAGTTGACAAGAAGTTTGTACCCTAAGTTCCCTTAAAACCCTTTAGTGTAGAAAACAGCTTATCTGTTACCCTGAAACAGGATGAATCAGTTAGTGATATAGGGGTGTAACAATAATTGGAGAGCCTAAACATTAACTTGACAGTCTGACTTTGCTTTCAGCATCAGCGCTGGAGCAGAAACAAGGCCCACCTGAAGGCATGGCAGCGTGGGAACACTGGGTACCCCCTGGTGGATGCTGCCATGAGGCAGCTGTGGGTGACGGGATGGAACAACAACTACATGAGGCATGTGGTGGCCTCCTTCCTCATATCCTACTTACATATACACTGGATAGAGGGTTACAAGTGGTTCCAGGTGAGAGGCAAACAAATGTAAAGTTAACGATTTTCTATGGTAAAATCAGGGGGTGGCCAAATAGAAGAGTAGTTATCATTGATTATCTTATATTCCTGTAGGCTCAATCGTCAAAAAGCAAGACACACTTTACAAATCATGATAGATTTTTAATGTTAGTCATAAATTAAAGTCTGATAAAAATTTATATGAATAATATCAGGTTGTTTAAATTATCTAATAAAGAACAAGAATATCCATTGGAGCTTTGTCCCAGTTGGTCAACTGTCATGCTATTAAATAGTCCATATTATAAGGAAAATACTCTAGGTAGGTCACTGTATGGGAAAATCATGAAAATAGAACATGGCTAAATACTGAAAAGGTGGAATCTGGAAAATTAATCCCTTGGTATGAAACCAACAATATTATTTAAAGGACAGCATACTTGATGATTACAGAAAAGTTCTATTCTGTAGAATTCTGTTCTTAATATGAAAGTCTGTGAATGTTCCTTTCAATTCCTAGCCATAATAGTCTGGAATATGCCTCCTACTACACTTGGAAAATCTCTAACTCTGACATAATTTAAAACCAATTTAAAAAGGCATCTCTTTCAAAAATCTTTTGGTCATTAATGTGTATCATTTGTTTTTTTCTGAAGTCAGAGGCATTCTCAGTAGGTTTTCTTGTGTGAATTGTGATGCGAGTTTGACTAATGGAGAATTATATCTATTATTATTAACTTTACAGTTTGCTTAATGATAACGGAACAGCTTAACTAACATTACCTATTTAAAGGACAGTGTGCTGAATTGTTCCTTTAAGGTCTTGTTTCTTAATGATAACATAATATTTTTGCATTGATAACTTATTACCTGTCATGTAACTTGATGGTATTTGTTTCACAGTAAGGACCTATTTTCAGGACACTCTCTTGGATGCTGATGTAGCCATTAATGCCATGATGTGGCAGAATGGAGGAATGAGTGGACTTGACCAGTGGAACTTTGTGATGCATCCTGTTGATGCAGCCATGACTTGTGACCCAAAAGGGGATTACGTCAGAGCTTGGGTGCCAGAGTTAGCCAAGCTGGCTGATGAGCACATCCACACTCCATGGAAATGTCCACCGTCCATTCTACGGCGAGCTGGAGTTCAACTAGGTGCGTCATAATCTCTAGCAATGCCCCTCCTGAAACAGTAGAACTTTTCCTGTGATTTCTCAGATACAGTGAAATCACACACTAACAAGACCACCTCTGGGACCAGTGGAAGTGGTCAACTGGTCGTGTAAGCTGGGTGGTGGTGGTGGGAGGTTTTTTATGAGGATTTACAGTAGTCTGGGACCAAAACAAATGGGCCTCACAGGGGATGGTTGTCAAGCGAGATTTCACTGAACGTTCAATTATCTAATCAATTTTTAACAACTTCCGTGCTAGGTAGGCCCATGGTGCATCAGCGCCCTGACGATACAAAAGCCGTTAGCTTCATTCTAACAACATTCACCTGATGATCAGTTCGCATCCCGTGAAACAGACTGTTGTGAATTTACAGTGTTGTTTTTCTTCAGTGTTATATATATAGATATATATATATATATATTATATGCATCTGTGAAAAAAGAGTCTCAGACAAGGTAGACTATTTCTCCTCCACTTGTACTAAGCTAAGGACCTTACTTAAATTGATAAAAAAAGAATAAATAGATTGTTTGTTAAATTATCCACAAGACCTAATTTTAGTTTACATGAAAACCATTTTTCATTTCAGGGGTAAATTATCCACACCGCATAATAACAGATCTAGAGGGCGCTAGAGAGCAGTCACTGAAAGACGTGGTGGACCTGAGAAGGAAGTACGGAAAAGAAGGGGTTGAGGGCTTCACAGGTAATGATCTCATACCACTTCCTAATGGACGCAAGGTGCCAACCATCACACGACGCGAGTTCAAGTACAAGACCAGCAACCCAGATGCCCGAGACAACCCTCATAGTGCAGTGCTTAAAGGTTATCGCAGTCGCAAAAGGGATGAGGCTATAGCATTTGCTATAAAGACTGACTTTTTGGCCAGTACAATGAATGAATGTGTATTACGACAGGAAAGATCTGATAAAGCTGCATATATAGATATGTTGTGATTATTTACTGATGGAAGGTCAAGGCTTCATGGCAGAGCAACATGAACAATACTTGGACTAAACTTTTTATTTTATCAATGTCATATGAGCCGACATCATTCTTTTTAACTTATCTTAGAATTCTCCTGCATCCCTATAACTTACTGTGCTGGATGTGTTTCATCATCTATGAAACTTTCGAGCCAGTTTAAAATATTGTTGATGGTCAATAGTGTTAGGAATCATTTATTAAATCAGTTTTATGATAGCCAGTCAAAAGCAACCAGTGATGGATCATAAATTATGTCTTTTACCTGTTGGATTAGTTATTACTTTTCAACACTGAAAGACCCTTTGCCAGTCTGACAGCACTAAAACTTTAGTAATTTGTAATTCCATTTAATTTCACCAATAAACATCAACAGAAGAGTTATTAGTGTCAGTTATCTGGTAAAGAACTTGTTATGGAGTATAAAAAATGACATATTATGAATACAATCAATTAAATGGCACTACACCAAATGGCCATGAAGAATTTTAATAAAGGACTACATCACAACTTTAATTGTAAACTTACTATAATGTCCATCCAATTTTTCATCATCTTATGTCATTTTTATGTGGATGCAAGTTTTGAAGGGCACACTTATCAACGATCAGAATGAATTGGGTCAACTTTTAAATGTTTTCTCTTATTTTTCTAAGGATTAATCTGAATGAGTTATCCCTGCATACCCTGTACTTCAAAATGTTAACATCTAGTTTGTCTGCCACTGCATACCAGAACAAACATGTTTTAGAATTAAGCATCTCTTAAACTGTATTGTTACTGTATGGAAAGCAGCATGTACTATTTGTATGCAAGAACTCACCATACACTGTACAAGAACATTACATGAATCAGCTGCTGAGGTAAACAGACTGCTTAATGTACTGTTTCTTAAAATACTGACATGTTTGAACATAAGCTTGCATAGATTGTCTTGTTATTTAATTTATGTACCATGAATGTTTTTAGTGTGGAAAAATCTACATAAATAAACATACAAATGAATGCTTTGTCTTTTATCTCACAGACTTTGATAGGAACAAGTGAACTAAGAGTTCACTTCAAAATGGCTGGAGATGCGAGGATGCAGAACTTGACTGCAAAGACCATCTGTAAAACCAATATTGGTCTTTTCTTTTTAACCCCCCCCCCCCCCTACCCACTAAAATAGAACAAGTGACCCATGGGTCATGACACTCAGCTGACTGGGAAGAGATTCACTAAAGGAAATTTTATCATCTGAATGGTAGTATATACCCATTCAACTGAAGCATCAAACAGATTAACCAACAGGCCAAGATTGCGTCTGTATTTATATATCTCAAAAATAGAGAAAAAATGCGTAAACTTTAAAAAAAATACAGGTGGCTCCACCAATCTGCAGAAACTAATAAAAACACTTAATGGTCAATATCCATGCAAAGAATCATGGTGATCTCTGCATTAGTTGTTCAGATACTTCAGCTTTTGTATCAAATTTTCCATTATTCTGAGGGATACTTTGGAGTCCTATAGCTTGAAGGATATGGGTAACAGAGACCTGATTTCAGGTTTCCACAGACACTTTTCATGGGCCTCCTTGCATGACAAGAATGAAGATTCTAGGTCCAGTTGTTACAGTTTGTGCCACGTTAACAGATGACACCATCCTTAAAGGTCTCAAAAATAGAGAAAAAAAATTTAAAAAATTGAATAAAATATAGGTGGCACCACCAGTCTGCAGAAACTGATAAAATACTCCATAATCAATATCCATGCAAATAATCATGGTGATCTCTGCATTAGTTGTTGAGATACTTCAGCTTTTGTACATCAAATTGTCAATATTCTGAGGGATACTTTGGAGTCCTATAGCTTGAGGGATATGGGAAACAGAGACCTAATTTCAGGTTTCCACAGACACTTTTCATGGGCCTCCTTGCATGACAAGAATGAAGATTCTAGGTCCAGTTGTTACGATTTATACCCTGTTGACAGATAACCACATCTTTAAAGGTCTCAAAAATAGAGATAAAAATTTGTAAAAGTAAAAAAAAAAAAAAAAATAGAGGTGGCGCACCCAGTCTGCAGAAACTGATGGAACACCTCATGATCAATATGTATGCCAAAAATCATGACCATCAGTGTTGAAGTTATTGAGATACTGCAGTTTTTGTATGAAATTTTTCATTATTCTGGGGGGGGGGGGTATTTTGGAGCCATACAGCTTAAAGGATATGGGTAACAGAGACCTAATTTCAGATTCCCATGGAGACTTTTCATGGGTCTCCCTGTTTGTCAAGAATGAAGATTCTAGGTCCAGTTGCTATGATTTGTGCCCTGTTAACAGATGTTCATATCTTTAAAGGTCTCAAAAATGGAGAAAAAAATTCATAAAAAAACCCGAACAAATACAGGTGGTGCCACAAGTCTGCAGAAACTGATTTGGGTCTCCCTGTATGTTAAGAATGAAGATTCTAGGTCCAGTCATTACGATTTTGTACCCTGTTGACAGATAACTACATCCTTAAAGGTCTCAAAAATAGAGAAAAAAGAATTGTAAAAATTTGAAAAAATACAGGTGGCGCCACCAGTCTGCAGGAACTGATGGAACACCTCTTGATCAATATGTATGCCAAAAATCATGACCATCACTGTTGTAGATATTGAGATGTTGTAGTTTTTTAGCTCAGCTGACTATAAGTCAACTGAGCTATAGTCGTGGTCCTTTGTCCGTCGTCCGTTAACAGGGCAAGTTTTAAAACCGTTCGACCTACGAATCCAAAATTCTGCATACCAATAGATGTCCCCAAAATCTCCTACCATACCAAAAATTGGGTCATTAGGACTTTGTTTTTTCGGGATATTAAGGAAAAACCTCTGTTTTCCATAAAAAAGCCATTGTTACACTTCAAAGCTGCCTAATATCAAAACCACTGATCTGTTTTTGATCATATTTAGTATTCGTATTTTTCCATACATTTTCTGTGCACATACCAAAAATTAGGTCAGTATTGGGTATTATTTTGAAGTTATGGGCCCAAATATAATGCAGTTTCTTAAAAATCAGGAAATATATTTGCTCACTTAACATGAGAATTGCTGAAGCTGGAGACTTTTTTTCAGGAATATAACTTTATTTAATCAAGATTCAATTGTTTACCCAAAGTTAGATCTGAATTTTGCAAATTTTTCAAGTTATTAGCTTAAATAAAAAATCAGAACCTTTAATTTTGTCCAACTTTGGCAATGGCACGTTTTTTCCCTGTAAGCACTGTTGATTTAATTTTCACAGCATATATACATAAGGATTTAATCTTTTTAAATCTGAAATTTTAAAAGAATTGTTTGAAAAGAGTAGCTTTTATTCAAGTTTTCATACACCATGTCAAGTGTTGTTAACATCTGGCCAACCTAGTAATACAGTCTTCACTTGCATTATGTAACCCACCCCATGCAGCTTGCCTTGGCTTAGCTTGGCCACTACTAGCAGGCTTCCCCTCTGCCCTGCACTTTCACCCCCCAGCTGGTGCATAAACTAGATGAATGTTATAATTTTCTGTATTTTATTTTATTTTTGGCTATGCTACATTTTAGATTTTGTATTGTACCACCAGGGTTACAATGATTAAAGTGCACATTTAATTGTGTCCACAAAGTGATGTATTGCTATGAAAGTGTGGATGTTCATCAGACTGCTCATTAAAGATTTTAATTTGTTTGACTTATAACTCATGGTTGTATCAGTTGTTACATGATACTGGCTAAATAATCAAAATTTATATTGCTGGTCCTTTATTTCAGTTCATAAAATTAAACATTCGCAACTCCAGTTTGCTCCTGGTATAATATATTGGGTGTTTTGATCCTTGGATTAATTTTAACACATGTATTAGTTTTATAGCTGAGAATACTTTTCTTTTTTTCCTGATAGCATTTAAAAAATATAAATATTCAAATTTTTCCTGTTAGTGCTGTGGATTTAATTTTTTCACAGCATGTACACATTAACATTTCATCTTTAAAATCTGAAATTTGAAACCAATTGATAAAAAACTGTAGATTTCATTCAAGTTTCCAGGTACCATGTCTTCATTGTTTACATCAGATCAGTATAAATGCAGTGTACTGGGCAAGGCTGGGTCAGGCAGTAATTACCAGAGAGCCTCTCTCTCTTTCTTTCTCTCTCTCTGGCAGTCTAGGTCTCTCTTTCTCTCCCTCTCTCTCTCTCTCTCTCTCTCCTCTGCTTTGTCTCTTTCTTTCTCCATCTTTCATTCTCTATCTCTCTCTCTCTCTCTCTCTCTCTCTCTTTCTCTCTCTCTCTCTCTCTCTCCCTATTTGCCTCCCTTCCCCCCTCCATCCCATTCTGTTGAGAGGTACTATAAACTATATAAACTTGATACATTAGCTATAAAAGTTGATGCAATTTAGAAATGTGAATCAACTGAAATATTCACAATCACATGTATGTTATACTGTAAATTTATAGTAACATTCAGAAACTTGGATTAAAATTATGTAATGAAAAAAAGGAATAAATGCAAATATTGTAAACTTTTTCTTGGCTCAGTAGAATGGGGAAAAAATGATTTGCTTTGTTTCTCCATCTTTCTGTTTTCAATGTTCATGAATAAACTTTTTTTTATAAGCACTGTTGAATTAAATTTCATATCCTGTATGTATATGCAAGGGTGTTGTAACTCTCACCATCCCCTTCTTCATCCCACTGAGGGTTTGCTCCTTGGCACTGTGAACAATAGTACTATGGCTATAGCATAAAATTTAATAATTAAAGAAAATATCTGCAGAGAGACAGAGGTGTTGTAACTCTGATCATAACACAACCCCCCCCCCCCCCCCCCTTCCATCTAGTCATTGCACCTGTGGAGAAGGGACGTTATGGCAACTGTATACATGTCATAAAATTGATAAAAAAGGTTTACCAAATAAATTGGATCTCATCAGACAAATGTGTAAAATGTTGAACTGTCAACAGCTTATCAAAAATGTAACCAATGGAAAGGCATGGTCAGATCTCAAATATTATTTGCAACATTTTCTTCAATCATATAAACCAACCATGGCCCAAATTACCTCTTCCTCTCAAACTTTATCTACATTTCATCATATTTTTAATATTTTAACCTTCTAGATGGTTCAGTAATGTTGACCATTTGTCCATAGGTACCTATGTACATGCCAGAAATTATGTCAATATTGTGTAATATGTAGATGTGAGGGTCATCAAAATAATGTACCTTGTCAAGACCGATCTAGTCAAGATATCATGTCATACAGTCACAAATTCATAAATCCCCTCATCAGCATAGTTAATCATAACCTTGTATCTGTCAAATTGAAAGCTTGCAGTTTTCCATACACTATAGATCCTTCAACAAATAGCCTTATCATCATTATACCACTGCTTAGTATACTGTCATTGCATTCATATTTGCCCAATAAATAAATAAATAAATTTTTTACCCTTCCCAAATAAATAAAAAATTACCCACTATATTTTACTCCATGTTTCCTAATGTCATGTATCATCTCTTTATTTCTTTTCCTCACTTCCAGACTCCACCTGTTTCAGTGGCACCTCCTCGCTTTCACGGACACTGTGTTTGGGGAAGCTCTCCCAGGGTGTGCTGTATTCAAATTTCCTAAACTCTTGTGCCAGTTCAATAGGTTCACAAACAACTCTCTTCACTTCATCATCATATCTGACCTGTAACAGATAATTGATGATGTAGGATGTTCAATCATAGGTGTCTGCTGTATGAGATTTTCAATCACCAACTTTGAAACCATTTCTTATCTATGTTACTTACTTAAAAGGTTACAAAATTCTGATCAAATGTTGTATGTGCACTTAAATGTAAATAAAATGTTACGTTCTCATGAAATTCTCTCTAGATTCAACAGTTCCCATGTTAAGTGAGCAAATATCTCTCCCATGTTTTTGACAAGGTAAATTATCATAATTTATGTTCTAGTAAATAACTTATAGATACTGGAATATAGATGAATATTTATGCCAAATATGAACAAAACAACACAAGTGCTTTTGATATTAGGCATCATTATACCACTGCTTAGTATACTGTCATTGCATTCATATTTGCCCAATAAATAAATAAATAAATTTTTTACCCTTCCCAAATAAATAAAAAATTACCCACTATATTTTACTCCATATTAATCCATCAGTCAGATTATTTCATATATCATTTACTCACATATTACATTATATTCCTTTATAAAAGCCCAACATGACCATGATATTCATAAGCTTTTTCTACTCAATATAGTATAACAATACATTTATAGTCCAATCATGATCAGCTGAGCGCCTTGACCCATGGGTCCCTTGTTTAATCAAAATTTCCATTATTCTGGGGGGTAACTGGGAGCCCCACAGCTCAAAGGATATGGGTAACAGAGACTGTATTTCAGGTTTCCATGGAGACTTTTCATAGGTCTGACTCACTGTGTTAAGAATGAAGATTCTAGGTCCAGTCTTTACGATTTGTGCCCTGTTAACAGATGTTAAAGGTCTCAAAAATAGAGAAAACAATTCGTAAAAAAAATAGAAAAATACAGGTGGCAACACCAGTCTGCAGAAACTGATGAAACATCTCATGATTCAATATGTATGCCAAAAATCATGACCATCAGTGATGAAGTTAATGAGATATTGAAGTTTTTGAATGAAATTTTTGACTATTCTGGGGGGTACTTTGGGGCCCCATAGCTCGAAGGATATGGGTAACAGACTGTATTTCAGGTTTCCATGGAGACTTTTCATTGGTCTCTCACTGTGTCAAGAATGAAGATTCTAGGTACAGTCTTTAAGATTTGTGCCCTGTTAACAGATGTTCACATTTTAAAGGTCTCAAAAATAGAGAAAACAATTCGTAAAAAATCGAAAAATACAGGTGGCACCACCAGTCTGCAGAAACTGATGAAACATCTCATGATCAATATGAATGCCAAAAATCATGACCATCAGTGATGTAGTTAATGAGATATTGAAGTTTTTGTATGAAATTTTCCATTATTCTTGGGGGTACTTTGGGGCCCCACAGCTCAAAGGATATGGGTAACAGAGACTGTATGTCAGGTTTCCATGGAGACTTTTCATAGGTCTGACTCACTGTGTTAAGAATGAAGATTCTAGGTCCAGTCTTTACGATTTGTGCCCTGTTAACAGATTTTCACATTTTTAAAGGTCTCAAAAATAGAGAAAAAAAATTTGTAAAAAATGGAAAAGACAGGTGGCACCACCAGTCTGCAGGAACTGATTGAACATCTCATGATCAATATGTATGCCAAAAATCATGACCATCAGTGATGTGGTTAATGAGATATTGAAGTTTTTGTATGAAATTTTTGACTATTCTTGGGGGTACTTTGGGGCCCCAGAGCTCGAAGGATATGGGTGACAGAGACCTAATTTTGGTTTCCAAGGAGATTTTTCATCGACCTCTCAGAATGTCAAGTTATAAGATTCTAGGTCCAGCGGTTACGATTTTGTGCCTGGTTAACAGATGGACAGACGGACAAAGAGTGATCGCTATAGCTTAGCATGACTGAAAGACAGCTGAGCTAAAAACAGTTGTACAAACCTCAACAGAATCAAAATTGAACTCTGTTTGCACAAATAAATGTGTGTAATGTGTCTACTTATGAACTCCAAATATTGAACACAGGCAAGCTCTGCCCCTAGAACAAAGGTTACACTTAAAACCAGTTAATGCTTCTGGCCCTTGATGGTTTAAACTATTTCTCATCATGAAAAAGAATCCTGAAAAAGCATTACTGAAATTTACATTACCAGTATGTCAAAATTAATGGGCTTATTCTTTGGGTATTACAGGTCTAAGGGAGGACTTCCCTAGTGAATGCTTGGTGACTGCAGACAATGGTTTAGGGGTTTTACAAAATGAACATCAAGTCTTTTAAATGTTATTCTTTCATTAACCATTACCAATCCCCCTTCAATCTACTTGAAAGTACAAGAATAAAACATTACAAATTTTGGTAAGGAAAGTCCAAATCTGTAAAGATATAATAATAGCTGCAACTATTGTTTATGTACGTCATGTTTTGAAATGTTATCCCAGTCACACATTACAAACCAATCAGAGGATGCTGCAGGGATTTACCAACAAAGCTTCATGACAAGATATAATGTGCAGAGGCCTTCATTCTTGTATGTACACTGCACTTCTGCGTAGAGCCATCTTCTCACATTCATGTACCTATACTACACTTCTCCATGGAGCCACTTTCTCACGTTCTTGTACCAACACCACATTTCTGCATAGAGGCATTTTCTCACATTCCTGTACATATATTACACTTCTGCATGGAGCCACTTTCTCTTTGATTAAACCACACAAAGCTGGTCACAGGCAATCTCATCGAGTGGAGTAAAACACTAACACACACTCCGGGAGTATATTATTTATTTACACAACTGCACAAGAAGAGATCAGTTTAATCCTTCAGTTCTCTCCTGCTAGACCTTGAATCTGCCACCAGTCCGCCCTTTGGCATCTACATTGATGAATAAAACATCAAATTATCAAAGGAAAAAGCAATCGATCTCACTGTGTCCTTTGTAACTGGTACATGTTTCCTAATGTCATGTATCATCTCTTTATTTCTTTTCCTCACTTCCAGACTCCACCTGTTTCAGTGGCACCTCCTCGCTTTCACGGACACTGTGTTTGGGGAAGCTCTCCCAGGGTGTGCTGTATTCAAATTTCCTAAACTCTTGTGCCAGTTCAATAGGTTCACAAACAACTCTCTTCACTTCATCATCATATCTGACCTGTAACAGATAATTGATGATGTAGGATGTTCAATCATAGGTGTCTGCTGTATGAGATTTTCAATCACCAACTTTGAAACCATTTCTTATCTATGTTACTTACTTAAAAGGTTACAAAATTCTGATCAAATGTTGTATGTGCACTTAAATGTAAATAAAATGTTACGTTCTCATGAAATTCTCTCTAGATTCAACAGTTCCCATGTTAAGTGAGCAAATATCTCTCCCATGTTTTTGACAAGGTAAATTATCATAATTTATGTTCTAGTAAATAACTTATAGATACTGGAATATAGATGAATATTTATGCCAAATATGAACAAAACAACACAAGTGCTTTTGATATTAGGCAATCTTGAAGTGTAATTATAGATTTTAATTGAAAGTGATGTTTTTCTTATTTTTTTAAAGGAACAAAGTCACAGTGACCCACTTTGGGGTTTGCTATCAGAACTAATGAACATCTAACTGTATGTTGAAATTCAGATTTGTAAATGCCTTGGTTTCAAAATGTGCCCCGTTAACAGACAGATGGTAGACAAAGGGCCATCCCTATAGCTCAGATGACTAACACCCTGCTGAGCTAAAAAAAATAAAGATAAAATAAAGAGACTATTTTCATATTAGAATGATTCTGCAGACCTGATATTCATATTACAATAACAGTTTTCAAAATTAATCAGCAAACTGCCATAATATTAAAATATAATGCTTTATTTTCTTTGAATATGAAAATAAACAATCATTTTCCCCAGTTAACAACAAGACCGTGCATTTCATGACTCATGATTTATGATTTCCATCTGAAAGTACTCACCTCAGTGTATCCAGTGAGAGGGAAATCCTTTCTAAATGGGTGGCCCTCGAAGCCATAATCTGTAAGGATCCTCCTAAGATCTGGGTGGTTTGCAAAGAAAACACCATACATGTCCCAAATCTAAGGAAAGAGAAAGAAATAAAATGAATGAAATAAACGGGAGAAAGATATGACTGAAATAGTTTACCATCTGTCAGTCATTATTTGTTGTAAACAAAATTCTTATTTATAACAGCAATATATACAGCAAAGTAAGGTGAAAGGCCACTGGTCAGATACATGGTTAGATGGCATCTGATTGGCTGATTACAATATTAAGCTGCATCCTTAATTATTCCTGAAGGCATTCAACAAAGGTCAACAAAGAATCTGATTTAGGCAAGAAATAGACTTTATGATTGGACAGTCAAGGAGAATCACTGATCTGAATTTAAAACATAATACACTGAATCATATTTTGAGTGAAGCATCGCTTTACATATCATTCTGGGAGATAATGTAACATTACACTGGTCTGTAAAATATTGTACTTATACTACTGGCCTTTTAGATTACATAATGTAACTACAGATAACTGAAAAAGTGATTTATAAAATTTTACTCTTTGAAATTAGGCAGTACACAGTTCAAAACAGAAACTTACATCTCTAGTCTTATTTTCTTAATTATGAGTGTGTTCACTCAGCTTCACTGACCTCTCTCTCATACCAGTCAGCTCCCTTCCAGATAGGGGTTACAGATTCTACAGGTGTCAGTTCATCAGTGTAGGTCTTTACTCGTATCCTAGCATTGTACATCAAGGACATGAGGTTGTACACAAGCTGTAAGTGTATAAAAGAAATATCAAAATATATGAACATAAACATAATGTCTTCAAGACATGTACAGTTTTGTAAACAAACATTACACTAATACAGTCATAATAATTTAAACAAAAGGTTTATAAATAAACATATATAAATGCCTAAAGCATACTTTACACATCTAGGCCTACCAATTAATGGATAGACTGTCAAGCACCATCTGCATAACAGATCAGTCTGTGCTGATGCAAGGGCTGTGTGGAGTAAAGTACCATTTATCCATTCGCCCCAAACATTCTGAAACTAATTAGTGTTTGAAAGGGGAAAAGGACTAGTGTAACATCATTAAGAGTTAATAGTTGCTGCTGAATAAATGTTTGGTCTGAATCCTACATGTTCTTTATTAACTGAAAACAATTAGCTGCAAAAGCAAAAGCTTACCTCAAATCTATTAGGGCGTGTTGGAACATCCAAAGCACAGATATCCACAACGTTTAAGAACTGTGCATTTGTATGGTCTTTAAGGAAGGTCATCACAGGAACGATGCCCTCTGGATGTATCAACAGCTCCAACTCGTCGCCATTGGTTACCTGGACCTTCTGGATAAACTTGGGCATACATTCTCCAACATAAGCTCCAAAGTCAAGGAGTGTGTTCCTCAATACAGGATTTGCAGGTCTAACTGTGGCTGTAAGGAAAATGTAAGAAAAGTTTACTTAACAAATGTGGAGCAAATAGGATTAGGACACAGACTTATGATTAAGGCATTGGACTTTGCAGCAGAGTGCTTCTGTTCAAACTCTGCCAGTGCCTCAAAGGATAGAATGGTGAAATATCAGCAGAGCCTCAGATATTTGCTCTTATATTTTAATGACAGGTTATGATTTCAGGATTACTGTAATACACCACAATGCATTCACTATTTTGAAAAAGAAAAAAATCATAATTATTTACAATTTCCCATCCTATGATTCTCATTAATTTTCCACCACAGATATTTGTCAAGGCTACTATTACACTGATATTTCTTATGATTCTGTATGATATAACATGAAAGTGCAGGAAATCCTCAGAAATTACACTTAGCAGGACATGCTTAAGATTCTAAAGAATGAAGATTAAAATCCAATCAACCAAGAAGCATAATGAGCAACCAATATATTTACGTTTGTTTGATGTGGCCTGCTCTGTGCTCTGGTGTCTGTAGACCTGGCAGGCAGCTACCGCTGGACGTGTCAGGCCTCCTGTAAGGAATTAAACCATAAATTTTTACTGACAACTACCACTACAACCAAAACTAAGTTGCAATTCTGTGGGCACAAGTGCACTTTATGTTACATAAGGCTGTAACCAATACATTAAGATTAAAATATTAAATATTTTGAAATATGTCCATCTCGATACACTCACAATGTATGTACAGTACATCCAACAGGAAGTCCAACTGGATACCTACACAGCATATTTATACAGTTACATTACACCATGTTTCAAATGCTTCAGACATTCTTTAATCAAGCCTAGTAAATTACCACTGAATGACAGGTGACAAGTGATATATTTATGTTATGACATCAGCTACAGGTATGTAACATCACTTACACTATGGTATATTGTATTAACCTACCATTTCACTACCCCTGTCCGTCTTGTTTTTTTTTTCAACAATTTTTGTAAAATTAAAAAAAACTTGGTGCACAGGTATGTGGTAAGTTGTGTGCAGAAGAAAATTATTTTTTCTCTAGTTATTTTATCATAAACCCAAGAATGCAAGCGGATTTTTCAAGCCCTGAACCCTAATTAGTATACATTGTTTATAGGGGTTACGAACCAGCAGAGTGATTATATGTGTAACACTTTATAATTCTTTGATAATAGTTTGTGATTCTGTCAGATAAGCACTTAACATGTACATATAATCATATACGCAACCCCAGTTACTTGTACAAATATTTTGTCATGAACTGTCATGATTATCTTTTTAGTTCTCACATGGTACAGGTCAGATGCACAGTAGCAGGCTAAATCTGGGTCACTAAGAAGTTGTCATGCAGGTTAAGAATGCTACCCTGGAGGTCAGACCCCTACAGATGAAGCAGATTAAATACCAGGTACCCTACACCGGATGTAAGACGTAAGTGGCATTTCCTCTAATTCATGTAAGTTTATATAAATTTTCATCAATCTCCATAAAACCCCTTGTGATATCAACTGCATTGTACTAGCTGTTGAAATAAATTTGACAAAAATATCACGGAAAATTAGATGGATGGGGGGGGGGGGGGGTAAAAGTGAAGTGTAGTGACAGTGCTACACTACAGTACAGACTTATACTTTGCAGTCAACTTTAGCCACCTGCAGCGATGAAACATCTTGCACTGTTAACAGATGACTGTTTCGTCACCTCTCCATATATATAGAGATGTGGTGTTTGACCACAATACAATTGTATTTTCTGGAAAAGGCAGTTTTATTATCAGGTAGGTTTACAGATGGGTTGACATTAAAACTTCGTCACTATGGCAAAACTATCTTATTTTCAATACAACTGCAACATTTTGGCAATTTTAAGTGCATTTTACTTTATTTATTGTGTATTGGCAACATAATGGAAACTTTAAGTGCATTTTACTTAAGTGTTCTCCAGTAGAAATTCTGATAGGCTGGTGGTAAGTGCGGTCGAACCAGGTCTGGTGCTTACCTGTTGCGCTTCAAGCATTTTTTATTGTCTGATTAAAAATTTAATCTGCATAGCTATTTTATGCATGTAAGAACATTGAGAGCAAGAGGAAGGGTATGTGTAATTTGTTTGTATGAGCTGTCATATGAACAACAAATACAATGCAAATATAGAAATTTATTGTATCAGCCACACTTAAAAGACCAGCTGTTATGACAGCAAACTGAGTGAATATACCTTCCTAGAAACCACAGTCAGAATATGTATCAATGTTAACCAATATCCATGCCAGAAGGCATTGTGTAACTAAAAAGCAATTAGGGAACCAGGTAGCTGTGGCTTCTCTACAGCAGTGGGCTGTCTTATACCCATCCAGTAAGCTGATGTCACTGCCTGTGATAATAAGATCCCAGCACTGACACCAGCTTAATTACTCCAGGATAACAATCACTCAGCATGACCCCTTGCAGGGTCAGTCTGTAAGGCCAGTCCTTGTTACCCCTGACCAGTGTATGTCTGGCAGGGACAGATAAAGAGTGGAGATAACATTAAAGGCTGGCCGGGAGAAATGAAAGGCTGGCGGTGAGCCAGGTTATATTGGCTAGTGGAGAACCCTGGTGCATTTTACTTTAGTTATTGTGTATTTTGGTCTAATAAGACTTCAGTAGCACTGCACATAACCGCCATGCCAGTAGCAGTTAGAACGTATATGTAGCAGCTTCAATGCTTTCTGTACTGGTCTCATTTTATAAGGATTATAATTATACAATTAGCTTATCATAAAAGAATTTAAAAGTCTTTAAAAATAAGTTACCCAAAATACAGCTATGCTACTTCAGTGGTGGAAAAAGCATTCATTTTTCGTGGTGCAAAATACACGTCCCTTGAAAAATTTTGTGCAACCTAAATATCTGATGAAAAAGTGACAACTGGGTATAAATGATTCATCATTTTCCTTCTATGGAAATTTCTAACAAGTTTGGGTAGAAAATAATACTGAAACGCTTTACAGTGTAATTTTACAACCCAGAATTGGCTTCCCAGATCTCAACCCTTCTGTTCGCCATTTTCCCAGCAAGCCATTTTGCTACTGGCCAGGGTCTCACAAACAGCTGCCTCATTTGATGGATATGTTGACAACAAACGCAAATGTTTAAAAAATTGCGGGAGTTTTACGGATTATAAACAAAGGTCAGATCATTGACATAAATCATGAATAAAACAATCTAACTGATGACAGCTTGTTATAGCCAAAAAAAAAAAACCTTCACTGAAAATTTGCCATGATAAAATTAAACATATTTAAGATAAACACAAAATTTTAGGTGGAAGCTGACTATGGGCTACGCACTCACTGCCAAGAGTGAAAAGGCCGAACCACTTGATTATATACATGCATGGTGAGAAGGCCACACGTTGGTTTGAAAGCCATCAGTTGACAAACGGATAATAATACAGTGAGTTAAGGAAGAATTACGTCAAGTAAACAACATTTTTGTCTGAAACCATCGAAAAAAACATCCATAAACCATTTGTGAACATAGTTAATGTACATCGTCAGTTATTTACACGTTTTGTATTCTATTACGTGCAACAATTTTTCATGACGTTAATGTAATTCAACGTCAGGTCCCGTGACAACCTGAGATACTGGTGTTTTTTTTTCCCTTTTGACAATTTATGTAGACACAGATCATACCGAGCTTAGAATCCCACCCAAATGCATACATGGGGTGTAGCAACCAAGGGTAACTATAAAATGTTAGTACATTTTATACAGTCATCCGTCAACGGTGCAAGACTTTTCATTGCTGCAGGCGGCTAACATGGGGTGGTGACTAAAATGTACTCTTAAATATATTTAATATTTTAGTCAACCTTGTTGGCCTAACACAGTATCACTATAGTATATAACAGAAAGTCAGTATTTAAGTGTCAGCAATGACAGTAATAGTATTGACTATTGTCAGTAATGTCAGTATCACACATAGCCTGATTAAATCCGACTCAATATTATTAGGCCCTGCCATATTGCAGGCCCTAATAATATTGAGTCAGATTAAATCTGGCTAAATAAATCACACAGTGACACTGAGCGCTAATTTTTGCATGCGTTTTTATGAATATATCAATGGAAGCGATAATTTATTTGCACAGATGCAAGTCAGACAGATTTAGTAATTAACTGTTGCAATTAAAAGTAACTGATCAGTGATTACCAGAAAGCCTTGCAGCCCCAACTATTGCCGGCCTGACAAATTTTGCCAGCATGGAAGCCATTTTGTCCTTTGCAAGTTCAAGGTCTTTCAAGGTACGAACTAAAAGCCGGATGTCGGAAGTCGCTAATCGGATGCCAAGTCGGACGTCAGAAAATCATAACCTATCAGTGTGTTTACAGTGTAATTTACGTATGAATGTGTATACACATAAACATGTGAATTAAATCTAATATATATAAAGATTTTCTGCTCTATATTTTCAATAAAATAAAAATGTGACGTCTTTATATTCGTAAGAATCATGATATATGTCTGTAAGATAATCAAGGCCTATAATAAACAAACTTTCCGATAATTAAATATTTTATTATTTATATCTAATCAGGATGAGAAAGTTTTCATGATTTCAGTGCATTTCATTTACATGTTCTTTCTTCGAAACTCGAAAGACAATGATTACTGGAATGACCATTATTTTTTTACCTCTTTTTATTCTATATGAAATCAAGCTACTTTTAATATTTATTAATCAAATTTCTCGAATGTACACTGCAAAGATTCAGAAATTTTTTCTCTGCAATTATGTCACATTACAGAGGGCCATTAAAAATGGTTTAAAATGAAACTGTATTAAAAAGCTAATTTCTTACATTTTAATTGCATCGAATACAATAAATTGTCTAAGCTGAAAATAAATTATTCTTACATAAAATATATCTCCAATATGAGCCATATAATTATATTTCTGCATATATTCATTTTTTTGGACGTCACACTTTTACTCTCATCGTAAATATATATATGTAGCTAACACAATATTAATTCTTATAATGCGTAAACACGTTCCTACACACTCATAAATAAATCACATTGAAAATGCACATGTTTTTTTTATTCAGTGATCCTGTTTACTAGTATTTAGAATGGCATTATGCTCTTTGCTCTGCGCTTTACCTATAGACCTTTTACCGATATCGTAAGCGCTGTTTGTTTTGACCTCGTATCATGAATCGCTACACCAGAGGGGAGCACTGTATTTTGGTCCAATTAGATGAGACCTTGTGCTGGAAGACAAAACGGTTAACCGGTCAAGCGAGGAATACACGGAGCCGATGTTGTTCATTTCGTTTTGAGTGAAAGCTCTTTGCCCCGGTAGCCGTTTGAACAGGCAACAGGCTCAGAGAAAATGGCCCCACAAGTGGTTTCTAGGCGGAGCCTGATGCCTGTCGAGTGTTTGTTCACTGGCATTTGGTTGGCTGCTAGTTACATCAGCAATTTTAG
The DNA here is from genome assembly GCA_026874595.1 of Sipunculus nudus. NCBI lineage: Eukaryota > Metazoa > Annelida > Sipuncula > Golfingiida > Sipunculidae > Sipunculus > Sipunculus nudus. The sequence continues at coordinate 45,089,856 of CM049316.1, forward strand.
CAGATAGCCTATATATAGCCCTGCCTGGGCTTTAGTGTATTTACGTTTACTACTAAAATGCTTAAAATAAACGTGCTTCCATAAACCGATAGACGTAACTCAGTACCATGCTGCTCTAATCACTAAAGCCCTGTTAAGTTCGTATGGTGAATCCCTGATATTTGCATATTAGGGCGTCACAAGGCTCCTGACGATTCCCTCGCATTTGCATATCAGGCCGTCACGCCTCCTGTGATTTGCATCGTTGCTACGAGAACGCTAGCAGCGGTCAACAACGGCAATACACAGCTCAACTCGCTTGGTAACATTCACACTGAAATCATTTTTTTCAGAATGTCCATACATGGACCTTCATGTCCTATGATATATATCTCTGCTGTCGAACACTACAGTCCATAAGCCAAATGTAAGTGCATTGTAGAATAGATCACGCTGAATGGCTGAGCTAGAGATACATTTTTAAACCGGCCTACTTTGAAAAGCGATGGTCTGATAAACTGTTACACGCTGACTCAATGAGGCTGAGAGTTTTAGTGTTGAAAGTCTTGCCGTTCTCAGAAAAGCCGAGAACCTAAACTTATTAAGACCAGTGGCGGATCCAGGGGGGGAGCTTTCGGGGCTGAAGCCCCCCCCCCCCGAAAAAAAAACAACAACAAATAAATCAAGTTACCATTTGCTACCATCCATATATCTGAGAGATATGTATTGCTTCAGGGTATTATTGTATTATTATTGTATTATTCTGATGATTGCTTTAATTGCTTCCTTTTCCCACGGTTGTTCCCCTGTTTTGATTGTTCCCTATTTCCCCAGTATGTTTGTATCTGTTTTGTAAGAAACTCAGTCGAGTGCAAACACCTGTTGAGGGGTAAAATTACATTTATGCGCATTCACTTGCCATTAATAACAATTAACGTTCTTTTTTTTAATTTAGTGTTCTTTTTATTTGGATACCGTTTCTTACTTTTTGTGCATACTTTCTTGTCTAGAAAACGTATGAATTAATGGAAATTACACAAGGGCTGAAAGGTTACTCACTGAAAGCTGTTTCATTGTATCGCGCATAGGATTTCAGACATCGGTAGGAGCGTAGTTATTTGCATAAATTTGTTACAAAGAAACGACAGGGCTGAACATTTTCTCAAGCCCGGCCCGTCACCAGCTACAGTGTGTATCGGCTGCTTTTGGTCATTTAGAACGTTCTCTTCATGCTGACACCATGTCTAAGCGCGTCCGGTCAACTATTGTTCAGTTTTCTCCAAATGCAACAAATCAGAAGACGCGGATGATGGTTAGTATTGTTCGCAGCATAAGTATAAAGGTGTAGTTTTGCTTGCCCGTACACGCATACATGCTGGTAAATACAAGATATTTCCCCCTGCGCCCTCCGGATGTGGAAACCCTCCAGTCCTATATTTAATATCATATTTTAGTTCATTTATTGTTTATTAATTTGGCCCTTATAACCTGGCAGTTATCATTGTAGATTAGTCATGATTCCCATGCTGGCTAGTTCAAGAAAAATTGCAAATCTATCCGCCGTACATGCCATCGTCTAGTGCATTGCACTGACTTTAGGTAGGCCCTAGCCATCGATCTTAAAGTCGTGTATTGTATACTGATAATAAATATACAGATCTCTTAATTATTCAGAGCAAATTAATAGGGCGGATAGATTTGTTTAACGATGATCTTGTTTATAATTTATATCACATCATTTTCCTTCATATATAAAAATATTTATAAACACTGATCCACTCTTATTAGGGCCCCGCTTGACAAGCGGTGTCCTATAGTGATCACTGTGTCAGTCCGTCCATCCGTACTTCCGTCCTACCGTCAGTGACACTTTTTCTTTCGCGTACGATAACTGAACAACAACACACTTCATCTTTCCCTAAATCACAGGAATGATTGGTATTTATTAGGGCTCCAGACCTATTGAATTACAGACCTGTCGGAATTCCAATATGGCCACCACAGCCCAAATCGCTGATTTTCTTTTGCGCGCGATATCTCAACAACAACATGCTTCAGCTTTCCCAAATTCACAGGGATGATTTGTATATATGAGGGCTCCAGACCTATTAAATTACAGACCTGTCGGAATTCCAATAAGGGACCACATAAATGGTCAGAATCTATATGTACGTCCCTCCGTATGTTCGAACAACCCCTTATTTTACAGAATATCTCCAAAACCCCTGCAGCTTTCTTCACATAATTTTACATACTTATGATTAAAATGGTTATAACCTGCAGGTGGGGCCATATTAAGGACTTTTGACATGATATATGTTAATTCGGCAGCATCAGGTCTCACCAGTTTTAGTGGTGAATGACAGAAGCTATAAAATAAACTCTCAGGTTCATTGTCCGACCACAACTAGTTTATAATTTTCAATGAATGTTGACGTTTTCAATTCATTTGAAAAGACCCACAGGTAAGCCCCTGTAGATGAAACCCCCATCCATTTTGAAACCAGTTCAGCAATACGCCCTACTAAACATCGACCTGTTTTCATTTAGGTTCCGATGTGCCAAGTTCCACCTGCCCTGAGTCTAGTAAATCTGTGTGCAAAGAAGAAAATCCAGCAACAGTTTCTCCTGCCTTGCCTTGCTCATCTTCCCATCCGACGCCTTTTGTAAAGAAATGGGATATTCATGTCATGCACGAACAGCCCAAAACTTATCTGCTAGTCAAAAGATGGAATTAATCGAGCATGTGTTTGTACCTGGTCCAGATTACAAATTTCCATCGCAGAAATTTGGGAAACAAATGAGGTCCTTTAACTTACGATGGCTTACTCAGTTCAAAGGTCTGGTCTATAGCCCATCTGAAGATGCTTCATATTGTCTGCCATGTATGTTGTTCAGTACTGCAGGCCCGCCAGGCTCTGTATCTTACCTAGTCTCACCTGGATTTCGTAACTGGAAGGATGCAATAGTTAAATACAGCGGTCACTTTCTTGGGATACGACAGGATAAAACCAAAGGTAGCACAGGGTATGAGAAACACAAAGACGCTTTGGCAAAATTTAACAGCTTCAGAGGACAGGTTGCAAGGAACATGGGTGTCCGTAGTCAAATAGACAGCAAAAGAGAAAGGCAAATACAGAAGAACACTGCAGTTATAAGATCTGTTATCAAAACTGTATTATTCCTTGGTGTGCAAGGCCTTCCCTTCAGGGGTCATCGAGATGACGCGAGGTACACGGACCAACCAGGTCATAATCCAGGGAACTTTCAGTCTCTGCTGAACTTCAGAATAGAATGTGGAGACAATGTCCTGGAAGAACATTTCAGGGAAGGTAAAAAAAATGCTACATACAAAAGTAAAACCATCCAGAATGAACTTATACAGCTGATCGGAGATGAAATTTTGTCCGAAATTATACAAGAAATAAAAGAAGGCTCAAAAGTCTTTAGCATAAGTGCAGATGAGCTGCAAGATATATCTAACCAGGAACAACTGACACTCGTTGTGCGCTACGTGGACAAGCACAGTTCGATTAAAGAATGTTTCGTGGGGTACATTGATACCACAGGTGATACCACTGGTGAGCATCTGTCAGATGTTATCCTTGAATTTGTTGAGAGAATCGGGCTTGATCCCATCAACATTCGGGGCCAATCTTATGAAGGCGCGGGAAACATGGCTGGCAAATGCAAAGGAACCGGTCCTCGAATAGAGAGGTTGTACCCAAGGGCTCTGCATTTCTGGTGTGCTAACCATCAGCTCAATCTAGTAATTGGTGCTGGATGCCATGAGGTCAGCAGCATCCGTAACATGATGGCAAAAGCCGATGAAGTTGTAAGATTCTTCGACTTCTCATCTAAACGTGAAAAATGCTTATCTGAGCAGGTAGATGATCTCCTGAAAGAGTTAGGTCCACAGGCACCTCAGCGGAGGAAACTCAAGCAGCTTTGCAAGACCCGGTGGGTGGAAAGGCATGTTGCTTTTGAAGTTTTTCTTGATTTGTTTGAAGCTATAGTGATGGCACTGGAGGAAATCAGTCTAAGTGGACAGTTCAACGGTAAATCTGCCGCAGATGCCAACAGTTTCTTGAATGGCATCACAAAGTTTGATTTTATCTTTGCACTGGTCACTGCAAATAAGGTGCTGGGGTACTTAAAATCTCTATCAACACAATTACAGGGACGAGACATGGACGTCGTAAGCGGCTTTAGCATGGTCAACACTGTACAGACGACCCTAAACGAGATACGGACAGAGATTGATGACTACCACAAGCAGTGGTTTGAGGAGGCCTGTGCAGTTGCCAGTAAGGTTAATGTCCAACCAACTATGCCAAGAATTGTACGGCGGCAAACACTGCGTTCAAACCTACCTGCGAGCTGCCCAGAGGAATATTTCAAACTTAATGTCACGGTGCCCTTCTTAGATCAGGTTCTGGCAGAATTCGACAGCCGATTCACGACAATGAAAACACAAGCATTGTTGGCCATGAAACTGATTCCAAAGATGATGGCGAAACAGTCCGCAACAACAAGTGACCTACAGTACTTTATGCCTGACCTCCAAGACGCAGGTTACTTGGACCAAGAACTCCACCTCTGGAACACGGAATGGAAATCAAACAGAGATCCTGCAGCTAAAGACGTGAGCACAGTACAAGGTGCCCTTGTTGCTTGTAAACAGTTTTGTTATCCAAACCTGCATAGGGTTTTGCAAATCCTCGCAGTTTTTCCAGTAACCAGTGCTGAATCCGAACGTAGTTTTAGCCAGCTCCGTCGCCTGAAAACCTACTTAAGGTCAACCATTGGTGAAGATATGCTTACTGGGTTGGCACTAATGCTGTGCCATCGCGAAAGAGCTCTACGTCTGAATGTTGATCAACTTATCAACAGATTTGCCCTGCGGAACAAAAGGAGAATGATGCTGGAAAACATTTTTCAGGATGCCTGAACTCTGTACCAATTAAGAAATATGCTCGTCTTAGACTTCCTCACAGAAATATGTTTATCTTAAAACTTTGCTTACAACTTCCTCATTACTGTATGAATAAAACAGTTCAAGGTACAACAAGCATTAAACATGGTTACGTTTTGTTAAGTCATACTCTACATTTAACAAGTGTGATTGTTGCCTTTAATGAATTCCTAAGTCGCAAGTTTCATCCCAAGGTCTGTTAGCCCCCCCCCCCCCCCCGTTACAGCATCCTGGATCCGCCCCTGAAGACTGATTAAATGGGAATACAAATAGCAAGCTAAAAGCCCACAATAGGCGGTTACTAGTTTAATCATGTTGGTTTTGAAAAAAAAAAAATCTGGGAAAGACCATTATAATTACTCCCTACGTCACTTGGAAAGACCTTATATGTGGCAATATGCAGGACTGATTGGTATTAATGCTGAAAGTGAACACCAGTTTGCGTTAGTGACTGTGGCACATGTTACATGCTTGGACTTTGCTCACACAAAGTATGTAAGTTTTATGAACAATTAAACTATTTAAAACATGGTGGCAGCGGTGTAACCAGAAGTCAAATGTGCCAGGAAACACCTAGAACAGGTGAATAGAGACTGTCAAGCTGTGAGTATGTGTTTTTCTTCCAGATGCGATAGCTTCCTTTATTATCGCCCACCTCTGCGGCCCGCCATGAAAGATGATATGAAGCCATTTGAGATACAGAACCTGCCTGTATTCTACTCAGTGCTCCTGTTAGCTAGAGACTGTTGACTTAACATCAGATTTGATCTTGAATACTTGGGGAAATACCAGTTCCTGCCGGATTTGCCCCATGATCCTGAGTGACTGATTCAACTGTGTGCTCCGCATGTAAACTGACACTGCAGATACATTAACATGATGGCTAGTCAAGCATGTTATGCACCCCTGTCTGTGCAAACACCACCTCCCTTGCAACTTGGTACCAATATGGTAGAGGACTGGAAAATGTTCAAACAGCTCTTCAAGAACTATCAGATCATATCTGAACTGGATAAAAGGGATAAAGAATACCAATGTGCAGTGTTTCTAAATTGTGCTGGGACCGTGGGAATTAAGATATACAACAGTCTTGTGTTTGCACCCGCGGGACCAGATGGCAACCCTCCTGCTGAGGACAAACAAGATATTGCTTCCATCATTAGAAAGTTTGATGAACACATAATAGGTGAAACAAATGAGACCTATGAAAGGTATAAATTTAATAAGAGGGAACAGAATGAAGATGAAAGTATAGAATACTATGTATCAACCCTCAGAGAACTGGCAAGTGTATGTAACTTTTGTGACTGTTTAAGGGATTCACTGATTAGAGACCGGTTAGTCACTGGGATCCAGGACAATTCAACCAGCAAAATGCTGTTACAAACAAGAAAGTTGACTTTGAAGAGTGCTATAGAAATATGTAAAGGGGCTGAGGCCACTATAAAGAGGTTAATTTCAATGAATGTTAGCCCAGCTACATCAGTTGCTAAAGTAGCAAAACAGCCCAAACAAGCTCAATACTCTCACAACAAAACCTTCCCATTACTGAGGTGTAAGTTTTGTAACAGGAGGAGTCAAAGAAAAAAGGAAATGTGCCCTGCATGGGGAAAGTCTTGTAACAAGTGCTGAGAAAAAAAAACACTTTGCAGTCTGCTGTCCAACTTATACTAACAGAAAGGTGCATAGAGTTGAAGATGAAGGTGATACTGACTCATCCGGTCCAGAATATACAATTGATGTAGTCACTGACATATCCAGAGTGGCTAAAGATAAAACCACAAGCTGTGATGGTCCCATATATGCAGACATGATCATTGTAAAGAACAATAAACATGTGAAATTTCAAGTTGACTGTGGTGCTGAAGTCAATAACATTCCCAGAAAGTATGTTTTAGATGAGGAACTGGAGGAAACAAATGTAACATTTCAGATGTGGAATAAGGGTACTTCAAAGCCCTTGGGCAAAAAGAGGCTCACAGTGAGAAATCCAAAAAAACAAGAAAAAGTACAATGTCGAATTCCAAGTAGTACTCGAAGATCTGACTCCCCTTTTAAGCAGAAAGGCAGCTGAAGCCATGAAGCTGATCACAGTGAACTATGATAACTTTCACTTGCTGCACAGTGTAACAGGACATGACATAACAGAATATGATGATGTAATATCAGGAGACCCAAAAACACTAGGAACCCTTCCTGGTAAAGTGCACTTTACTCTAAATTCAGAGGCAACTCCTAGCTCAGTTAAGCCAAAACGTGTACCAATTGGCTTAGAAGTCAAATTAAAACAGAAACTTGATGACATGGTTGCCTCAGGGGTCATTTCACCCATTGACGAATCCACAGACTGGGTTTCCCAGATGACTATACGTGTGAAAAGGAACAATGACCTCCGGATCTGCTTGGACCCGCAAGCATTGAACAAAGCTCTCAAAAGAGAAATTTACCCCTTTCCTGTAATAGATGATGTGTTGCCACAACTTGCCAAGGCAAAAGTGTTCACAAAAGTAGATTTACAGAATGGTTACTGGCACTGTCTGTTGGATGAGGAAAGTAGCCGGCTTACAACTGTTGTGACCCCCTTCGGTAGATTCAGGTGGCTCCGTCTACCCTTCGGACTGAACATTAGCTCCGAAATCTTTTAAAAAAAGGCTAAATATGGCCCTGGAGGGTCTGAATGTATTAATTTGTGTCGCAGATGACATCATCATCTTTGGAGCTGGAGATGATGTTGAACAAGCTAACAAGGATCATGACCAGAAACTGAGAGCGATGCAAGGAGAAGGGTATACGTTTGAACAAAAGTAAATGCCAGTTTCGTACAGGTGAAATCTCCCTTCTTGGACACTGTTTTTCAAGTGAAGGGCTTAAACCAGACAATGAGAAAATCAAAGTCATCCTAGAGATGCAAAACCCAACCAATGCACAAGAGGTGCAGATGCTACTAGGAACAGTCAATTACTTGGCGCGATTCTTAACAAAAATGTCTGATACAATGGAAGCCTTGAGAGCGCGATAGCAAGACAAGACAGCGTGTGGTGCTGGACAGAAATACAGGAACGGGCTATGCAAGAAATAAAAACACTTGTCACTCAGGCCCCAATACTGGCTTATTATGACCCATCTAAAGAACTGACTATTGAGTGTGATGCAAGCCAGAGTGGTATAGGCTCAGTACTTATGCAGTGTGGCCGTCCCATCGCATATGCAAGTCGTGCTATGACGCCAACAGAGACAAGATACGCGCAAATCGAGAAAGAGATGTTAGCCATTGTATACTCGCTAGAGAAATTCAATCAGTATGTATTTGTGCGTAAGACCATTGTGTACTCTGATCACAAACCATTAGAATCAATCATAAAGAAGCCCATGCATGCAGCACCAAGGAGATTGCAAGGAATGCTTCTACGGATACATGGCTACAATGTTGAAATAAAGTACAGAAAGGGACGGTATGTTTGTCTCTGATATGTTGTCACGTTCGTATTTGCCCCATGATTGTAAAAACAGACTATTTGAGCAGATCAACATGGTTCAGTACTTGCCTGAACGACTACAGAAAATTAAAGCACACACAGACAGTGATGATGATTTACAGATACTGAAGTCAGTGATTCAAACAGGATGGCCACAGGAGAAACATAACCTCCCACTGCAAGTGTTGCCATATCACAGTATGCGTGATGAACTGTCTGTCCATGACGGGATTATTCTTAGGGGTGAACGTGTGGTCATTCCCAGAAGTCTAAGAGATGAAATGAAAGATAGAGTACATCAGGCACACTTAGGTATAGAAAGTTGTCTGCGGAGAGCTAGAGAATGCCTATACTGGCCAGGTATGAACAGTGACATAAAGAACTACATACAGAAATGTGAGGCCTGTAGGACATGAGACAGGCAACCCTAGAGAACCATTAATGCCACATGAACTGCCAACAAGGAACTGGGAGAAAATAGGGACTGATCTTTTTTCACTTGAAGGCAGAGATTATTTGGTGATCGTGGATTATTTTTCCAATTTTTGGGAGATTGATCGTCTTTACGATGTTAAGTCAAATACAGTAATAACCAAAATGAAAGCTCACTTCGCAAGAAATGGAATTCCAAGCATTGTTGTCAGTGACGATGGTACACAATATATTTCTGATGAATTCCAGAAATTTGCTCGAGAATGGGACTTTGAGCATGTGGAAAGCTCACCCTATCACCAAAATGCCAACGGAAAAGCGGAGGCCGCAGTAAAGGCTGCCAAGCGCATAATGAGAAAATGAAAAGAAGGAAAGAGTGACGTATACATATCCCTTCTTGAGATTAGAAATACACCAACACAAGCTATAGGCAGTAGCCCTGCACAGCGGTTACTAGGCAGAAGGACAAGGTCTACTGTACCTGCAATAGCCAACCTGCTAAAGCCACGTGGTGCAGAGGTACTCACTAAAGAGAGGGAAAGGATGAAGCTTAGCCAAAGTAAGCAAGCACAGCTGTACAATAAAACGGCCAGAGATCTACCAGAGTTGAATGAAGGAGATGTGGTAATGCTGAAACCATTCCAACTTGGTGAGAAAAGATGGGATAAAGGTGTTATAAACAAAAGATTAGATGAGCGCTCTTATGAAACAGAGACAGATAGTGGGATACTGAGGAGAAATCGTGTGCATCTCAGGAAAACAAATGAATCGCCACCACAGCAGAATAGCGCAATTGATGATATTCCAGATACTAGTGATGTTCCATCCAGTCCAGAACAAGGTGTGACTGATGATACACCCCAACAACAAAATATGAGGGATCCAGAAATACAAGACGGCAAGAAAACACGGTCAGGACGCGAGGTCAAACCACCAAGTCGTTTTAGAGACTTTGTGTAAATTAAAAGTGATCATATTTCACAGTAAGTGACAAAATAGTGTATACAGTTCATTTAAGCAAAAGTAATTTTTTTTAATAATTATAAGTAATGCTGAAGAGTTTATTACAGCATAAGTAATTATTATTTAATCCCGATCATCTGAAAAGGGACAAAGGATGTGGCAATATGCAGGACTGATTGATATTAATGCTGAAAGTGAAAACCAGGTGGCGTTAGTGACTTTGTGGCACATGTTACATGCTTGGACTTTGCTTACACATAGTATGTAAGTTTTATGAACAATTAAACTATTGAAACATTATAGTTCAGCGAGGCGGTGATGTATGGCGCTGACTGTCCGGTACGGCCCAAGTTTACCAGACGATGAAATAAGAGGGTCAGTGAGTGGTAATTAGTTAAAGAACTAGCCAAGAGGTGGCAGTACCGACACTAAGTGCAGTACAGCGAGAGAACGTTTGATTTCTCTGTCAGAGGAATCAATTAAAAGCCATTTCATTGACTGGGTCAGTCAACCAATACCATGAAAAATAAAAATTCCATTATCAAAAGGCACTCATCAATAATGAAGCAAAGCGATACCGTTTATTTAAATGGCAATTATAATTGTGTCCTATTATCATCTCGCTCAGAAAAACCCCGGCCATCCACCGTCATTGGCCAAAATTTAGGATGTCCATAAAGGTACAGCAACGAATCCGCAAAGTTAAAAATCTCAATTTTAAAAATAGGCACTGGAACGAACTATGGGCTTTACACACGGACTGACAACAGATGCAGATAACAAAAGAAGACACACTATATAAACCATTATGACATAATTTGTCTAAATTTTTTATTAACATATGAATACCATACAAACATTAAGAATCTGAGGTGCAGATGGCGATCGATTTTAAAGGAACAATGGGCAGGCAATAAATAAAACTCGGAAGTCGGAAGTCGGAAGCCTTCGGAAGTCGGAAGAGGTTTTATTTTTTAGTATAATTTAAAAAATAACGAACAAATCGACAAGTTTTTGTGTTTAAACGGAAGATATAGACACCCTTTTTCATACCAGAAAGTTTCAAAGGTATATATTAACATATATGACAATTAAAACATAATTAATGCGTCGGAAGCCTCTCGGAAGTCATCCTGAAGTGACAGATGATGCTCAAAATGAATAAAACTCGGAAGTCAAACCACAGTATACCAACCGACAATGACACAAAAAGGGTCTTGCATCAACCCAAATATTAATTTAGGTAATATTTATATATGTATTTGAATAAAATCAAAATGTATACAAATAACAAAATAATATATAAATTGATATTGAAATGTAAAACATGAATATAAAATACTATAATAACAAATAAAAAAACCCCAGTATAATAGAAAACAGATTTGTTTTGTTATTATCTATTTTTTTTCATTGAACAAATACATACATGATGCAAAATATAAATACATAATAACAGATATATTAAAATGTATACACTATGTGTTAAATAACATATATAGATGACGATATAATTATATATTCATTCAACAGCGATATAATTTAATATTAAATTATATTATATGATAAAATATCATATATTATAAAAGTACAATATAATCAATATTCCTAGATTAAGTAAGACAAAGTTATATAAGTCAATATAAATTAATATATGAAATTATTAAATTGTATATAATATGAGTATTTATATATCCATTCATTTATGTGATAATTTATCCCCTCCACCTAGCGAGTTATACTAACAAATAAAATGGATAACAGATGACAGAAAAGATTTTAGGTGTCGATTCCTCCTATTAGTTTGTAACTGATTACAATCTATGTAATATTTTATTACGTTACCTTAAAGGCACACGCGTTTCCTTGTTCTTTTTGTCTGATCTCCAGTTAGCACAAACATTTTATGAAGCTGTTCTTAAAATGTTTCCAAAACAGAATTTGGCTTTAAAGTGTAAAATTAAAAAAATGTTCTATGGAATCATATAATAATGTAATATCCTTCCTACATAAATTATTTTGATTAAGCTAAAATTAAAATATAAAGATACTGTTATAATTTATATCCATGTTTTTGCAACATCACATGCCTTTTTTTAAATCTTTCACAGTTATATGTAGTTTTACATATTTTTAAATTTTCGAAATATTTTGGAAGTGTTTTTATAATGTTTTATGCAAATTGTCTGTGCAATGTTCTAAAGATGTTTCCTGATACGTTGGGTGATCAGTATTCAGCAAGCCTTTGCAGAGTTATATGCGTTCCATATAAAGCATCCTAATGCATGGATAAAATTTAGTTTCATTTATATTGTATATAACACCCTAATGGATAAAATAAATTAGTTTTATTATTACAAAACTGAATGGACTTTTCTTAAGGTTTTACCAGTTTCTGCAAGGATGCGACAGTTTGATACTTTTTTACATTAATATACAAATTTATGTATTTTATCAAATATTTGAATAGTATTATATATGTTAAATTATTATAATACAAATAAATGTTGTTTAAGTTATACTTAATTTTTTTGTATATTATAATATTATATTCTAAAAGAATTATTACACCATTTTGATAAAATTACGAAATTTAAAATGCTTTTATATTTTATTTATAAAAAATAACATTCCATATTAAAATATTACGTCGCGATATGATATATAATGTATCACATTTGAATGTATATTTCAACATTTATTTTTTTATATATATTTTATATATCATTATGTTTAATTAGTAATATACATTATGGTTTTATTTAAATACATAAATATGACTTAAATCAAAATCTGGAATTATGCAAGACTTTTTCTGTGTCATTGTCGGGTGGTGCTATGGTCTTGACTTCCGAGTTTTATGCATTTTGAGCATCATCTGTCACCTCAGGATGACTTCCGAGAGGCTTCCGACGCATTAAAAATGCTTTAATTTTCATATATGGGAATATACGTTTGTTCAAATTCCTGGTTTTGCTAAGGGGGTCTATATCTTCCATTTTAACACGAAAAAATGTCGGTATGATCGTTATTTTTAACATTATACTAAAAATTAAAACGCCTTCCGACTTCCGAAGGCTTCCGACTTCCGACTTCCGAGTTTTATTTATTTCCCAATGGGCACACCCCCTGTTTTCTACTCACCGACCCGGCTGGAAGCCTGTGTTTTTCTCGTTTGTCCGTAGTTTGTCTCGTTAGGCCAGATTCTTTCAAACATAGTCGCATCCAAAAGACATAACACTAACAATAAAATAGTTGCTTGAAACAATATTTTCTGATAACTGTAATATTGCCAATTTTAATTGAACCTATGAGAAAAATAATTACGCATGTATGCAGTTTGGCGAGTGCCTGCGCTTAGTCCGCCACGTACGGACTCCATTTATCTGTGATACGGAGTCCGACCGTCTGGCGGTGAGAGTTCACCCTGCCGTTCATTGAAGGACCTGTAACATGAATTACCACTGCTTGTTGTGCGATAGAGAAACAATCTTGTATTTATATATAGAAATAAACTTTTTATGTATCAAATTAAATCGATATATCACCTTTATGTGCGCCTGTAAATGTTTTTTATCCTTTGAACTGCCGGGGTTCAGATGTTGCATGCCAACTGGACACCGCCGGAAAAGGAATCCCATGCAAATCAGTGGGCAATCTATGCAAAAGATGAATTCAGGGGGGCTTTTCCCAGGAATGCCAGTGCCGTGCACTAGGATAGACCATATTTTCATAAGCATCCTTCCCATCATACATCGCTTGTTGTCAATGATGCTAAATTCCTATTGGTTGTTCCAACCGGAAAGCGCCATCGGCCAGACGGAGACGATGCAATATCTGACTTCATCTAGAGTAAGTGCCCATACTTTATTAATGCTGATCATCCAGCAAAAGTTTTGGTCCCAACGGAGTCTAAGCATCTGTAACAATTATAATATGTGGGGTTTGTTTGGTGTCCTCACGCTTCACAAGGCATATACGTGTCTGAGGGTCTGTACGGATCCGTACAAACTTAGATAGTATAGACTCTCCCCGCCAGAGGCTGCAGCGCTTGTATTGTTTACTATATATGTCAGCGCTGCAGGACTGTAGCAAGCCTGCGCTACGCCAGGGTCATGCGTCTCGGACAGAATGGCTACCGGTATATGAGCATTCGACCACTCGTTGTTAATGTGTCTCTTAATTATTGAATGCGCAGGATATGAAAATTGACTTCAGTTGATTATAATAATTCTTAAAATCACCCCCGTTATGTCAGATCCATCTAGGGTTTACCCTCCCGAGCGTACAGGCAATTAGCCAGGCGGGGCTAAAAGAGGTATAAAGATAAGCGGGGAAGCGGAGTACAATAGCAGGTTACGGTCAGGAATAAAGGCCATGGCAATAATGTCAGTGAGACAGCTTGGCCGGTGTTCTTTGATGTCCGGGTGCTCACTCCTTTTGAAAAATCCTTGTTCAGACAATTCATTATCTTCAGTCCAAGTCCAGTGGGTTTTAGACCAGTGACGTTCAAAGTTATTCATCACCCGACAACAGCAGTCAGGCGAGCCTTGGTGGAGCAAGCAAAATAAACCAAGTCAGTAAGATCCTATCTGAAATCCCAGCACAGCCACAAAAAGAATACGGAGATGACCCTGAAGATGAAGGTGTATATTGATGATGCAGTGATACTGGCTGTGGCCATTTCATCATTATGCAAAAGGATCGCCTGTCTGAAATATGTTAAATGATAATTATCAACCTTCACGCTGGGGCATGATCTGTTGGAACAAAGGCTTGACATTCATGGATCTTCTGTGGGTGTAATTAATGGATCATTATATTTTCCCGCCACATGAGGATCACATTTTAATTGTTCAAAATTGAGCCAATACATCGGCGGCAGAAAATGGAACACAAGACAGGCCAGACGCCTAAATCTGTCAACTTCTGCTTGCCCCTTTCATAAGACAACTCCTATCATACGAATGCATTCCCAATGTTTGTTGAAGAGAGTTTCCCCTTTGATTCGACACAACCCTGAACGCTAATCTTGTGCAAATTATCAGGGGGTCTACCCTAAAACACCCGATAAATGGTGGTTCCCGATATTACACCGCCAAACAAAGATCTACAGGTTTAGTCAATATAAACTATGCTTAATTATCAAATACTTCATTTTGGTTTTGTTTTGAACGAATATTGTCAATGAGGGATGAAATTTATCATTGATTTAGATGAACCCTATTTGTGGAGAATTGCCAATAACCTCTTATGTTAGGCACTGACAAAGTTTTTATCATATTTATAATTGTTATCGACACTATTGTCTGTGTGATTGTGACAGTATAACCCGAAAATTTTCCAGCGGTAGCGCCATCTATTGGTATTTGACAAAACCAGAATTATTCAGCAATTTATTATAAAATTATGAAATGTTCAATAAAAATAACATTTTTATCTTTGTTATATTTTATTTGTAAATTAATTAATAACAATGTGTTTACTTTTTTTATTAATAACGGAAGTAAAATATTAAATTAATAGGCTTATCGGACAAATAATGTAATAATTAAACTACCTGTGAATTAGTTCGAACATATTTATACCCTGAAACCCGACCAATTTTATTTTACGGACGAAGGGTCATTGCTATATGTTTTTTTAGGGCCTTCGTTGGGTGTCGGCGTACTTAACACGGGGGACCTCTTGTTCAACCGTGTTTGAAGTATGGCCACTGGTCCGTGGTCAGGGTCCGCACCACGCGGTCCTATGCGGATCAGTAACCTTCTCCATCCGAAAGAAAGTTTAGTCTGCGTCCATGAATTTAGTGTGGAAACTTTGTATGGAGCGATTCAAGAACTGTCAAGCAAGTACGGCGAGCGACTGGTAGCAGCCCACACGCTTAGTGCTAAGACGCTCCAGCTTGTGTTCCGTGACGAAGGGACGGTTGAGGATGTGCTGTACGAAGGTGTACAATGTTTAGGTCAGACTCTTGAGATCCACCAGGCCGAACTGAGTAGGCCGGTGTGGGTCTCCTTCAGAGGGTTGCCGCTAAACGTCCCTCATAATATTGTGTCCGAAGCGATTCGGCCTTTCGGGAAAATAGTAAAGGATGTGCGCCATAAACTTTGGCCGGGGACCAATTTACCCACCATGGAACGAGAAGTTCTCATGTTTGTCGAGCGCGAAATACCGGATAGATTTCAGTTTACTGATGAGGAGGGTAACAGGTGTGTCGGTTATACGCGCTACCGTGGTAAACGTGTTGTGTGTTGGGGTTGCCGTAAGGAAGGCCATGTACAACGGAATTGCCCAGATCGTGAGAGACCCGAGGTTGACGACCAAGTCGTAACGTCGCATGTGCCTCCACCGGAAGAAAACAGAATGAGCGACGACGATTTTCCGGCTCTGGTGATTGATGAGGACAGGAGGTCGGCTGAATTGGAATCACCATCGAAGCGACGTAAATTACCTTTGCCACCATCGACGAGGAGATCGGACATCGAACAGATTGGGCCCGCCGATAACCACCCTGATGGCCACCGACAGCGTACCTTCGCGTCTAGAGACCCTGATGCCGACCCTGATGATGTCCCTCGACTACGAACGCCAAACCCCGACGACGACCCCGGAAGTGCCCACCGACTTACGAGTTCAGGAGTTTGGACCAGAGAAGACCTACCGCCATGTCATACGGACTCACGAGAACGATCATCCTCCATGTGAGAATTGTGCTTGTTGCGAGGTTTAAAATTGATTTATATTTTATTTCATGTTTCATTTGATAACATGGAATGTGAGAGGACTTGGTGATGTTTTAAAACAGAACTCGATTTATCAGGTTATTAAAAAGAACAGAATTAACATTGCATGCTTGCAGGAAACCTTTTTACATATACATGAAACTAAAAATATGGTTAAAAATTGGGGAGGGTATATTTTTTGTAGTGAGGCCATGCAAAGGCGAAATGGTGTAGCCATTTGGTTTTCAGAGGAGCCAGATTTTAATATTCTACAGACCAAATCAGACAACGAAGGCAGAATTGTAAGTATATTATTTTCCTTACAAAACTCTACATACAATATTATAAATGTATACTGTCCGATTGATAAAAACGAAAGAACAATATTTCTTAAACGGTTGCAAGATTTTATTTTAGTTGATGATATGGTTAATCATCCGGTGATGATTGTCGGGGATTTTAATTTTATTGAAAACATTAATTTAGATAAGCATGGTGGTAGCACTATACGTAAAGATTGTTTGATTGGGAAAAATGAATTCAATGTCCTTATAGATAAGTATATGTTGCTGGATGTCTACAGACATCTAAATCCTGATGGGAAAATGTGTACTTTCCATAACTTTACTTTAAATATTCATTCTCGTCTGGACCGTATCTATGTTAGTCGTTTAATTCCAGTTAAGATGTGTAAAATCATCAGGTGTGTTCTGTCGGATCATGATTTTGTTTCATTGGTTCTTGAAGACAATAATATGCCTAAAGGACCAGGATACTGGCATTTCAACTGTTCAATTTTAAAAGATATCAAATATAATGAAACCATAAGAGCATTTTGGAGATATTGGCGGGAGCAAAAGTTTCGTTATTCAAATTTTTTAAAATGGTGGGATTTGGGTAAAATAAAAATAAAAGCTATAACAAGGGACTACTGTAAAGCAAAGGTCAAGGCTGAGAAACGTCAACGGTTATTTTTAGAACAGAGTTACAACCAAGCATTGTTAAATTACGAACAAGGGAAAGAATCCAGGGTCGAACAGGTACTAAATTTAGAAACACAATTAAAGGATTTTTACGACAAAGAGTCCAGGGCCGCGGCCATTCGGTGTAAAATTGATTATCGGGAGAAGGGGGAACGTTTAAGCAAGTTCTTGGTGGGTCTGGAAAGACAAAGGGGATTGAAACGGTCGGTGAGCGCTTTGAAAGACGAACGGGGACGGGTGCACTCGGGTATTGATTCAATTTTGAAGGTTGGGGTTTCCTTTTATAAAAATCTTTACCAGTACGAACAAACGGATACTGTTTCTGAAAATCTCTTTTTAAATAACGTTTCTGTTAAGTTGAGCCCGGTCTCCGTGGCTCAATGTGAAGGTCATTTAACTTTAGATGAATTAACAAAGGCACTTAAGGATTTTAAACCAAATAAAAGCCCAGGCATTGACGGCCTGACTGCCGAATTCTATAAGCATTTTTGGGACCTTATTGGTCCCGATTTGGTGAATGTTCTTAATACCGCTTTCCGTTTAGGTAATTTATCATCATCTCAGAAGAAAGGAGTTATTTCGTTAATTTTTAAAAAAGGTGATAAGCTATTATTAAAGAATTGGCGTCCTATAAGTCTCTTAAATATTGATTATAAAATTTTAACCAAGTGTCTTACTAACCGTTTGAGAACTGTTCTACCCGAGATAATTTCTGATGATCAGACATGTTCTGTGAAAGGTCGATCCATTTTCCAGACAGCTAGTTTAATTCGTGATACCATAGATTATATTAAGTTCTTAAATGTACCAGGGGCTATGATTTGCGTTGATCAAGAAAAGGCTTTCGATCGGCTGAGTTGGGAATTTATGTTTAAATGTTTAAGTATTTTTGGATTCGGATCAGATTTTATTTCATGGATTAAAATATGTTATAAAGATGTTCAAAGTTGCGTTAAACTTAATGGATATATGTCATCTTTTTTCAATTTGTATAGGGGCACAAGGCAAGGTTGCCCGTTAAGCCCACTTCTATACAATATTGTAGCTGAAACTTTTGCAAATTCCATTAGAAGAGACACTACCATTAAAGGTATAACTTTACCTGATAACACTGAACTCAAGATAACACAGTATGCAGACGATACTACTTTGTTCATGTCCGACATTGATTCTATATATAGATGTTTTAACGTTTTAAATATTTTTCAGGCTGCATCCGGATCGAAGGTAAATATGGAAAAAACTGAAGGTTTATGGCTTGGTACAAATGTAGGAAGGGGGGATACACCTTGTGATATTTCTTGGACATCTAAATATGTTAAAGTTTTAGGTTTTTATTTTGGTAATGAAGATACAACAAAACTGAATTGGGATCCGAAGATTAAAAAGTTTCAAAATACATTATATCTTTGGTCGCAACGAAATTTAACTTACACTGGTAAGGTTGTAGTAGCAAATTCATTAGTCACCAGTGGTATATGGTATTTTTCTAATATTATAATTATGCCTGCATGGGTAATAGAAAAACTAGAAGGATTAATATTGGATTTCTTTTGGAATTTCAAGAAACACTTGGTGAAGAAGGAGGTAATATTTCTTCCAAGAGATAAAGGCGGACATAACTTAGTTAAAATTTCATTAAAGGTTGAGTCACAAAGGGTGAATTGGTTGTTTAAGGTGTTAAAAATGAATCATAAATGTCAAACATTAGCAGATTTTTTCATTGGACTGTATAAGGGTATTAATTTTGGAAAAAACATTTTAGAAGGCGAGTATGAGGTAAATAGTAAAAATTGTAAAAACCAACCTATTATTTATAGAGAAATGTTAAGATTGTGTCAGAAATTAAATATTACAGCCAGAAAGCATCCGTTCAATAAGAAAGTTATATTGAATGAGTCTATATTTTTGAATCCGCAATTGTGTAATGACGAAGGAAAACCTTTTATGTTTAAGGAATTTATTTTAAATGGTTGTACTTTAGTTAAACATGTCTGGAATAGGCGCATTGGTTATTTTCACAGATTAGAGGAAGTTGCATCTCGCTTTAAGATTCCCAAAGTAGACTGGTTTAAGACCAGATATAATAACTTGATTGAGTGTTTTCCATCACAGTGGATTTCAGTTCTGAGAAAAGGTTTAGAGACTGATTATGTGAAAGATTATGTTATTAATTGTGAACGTGACAAAGTTTTAGAATCTGATAAATTTACCACGAAGAATATATATATATTATTGAGACAGGTGTATGAACCAATTTGCATGGCCTCTTGGAGGCGAATTTTCACGGGTGAGTTAGATATCAAACATGTCTTTAAGTATTGTTACCGTAATTTGAATGATCCATATCAGTTAGATATCAACTGGAAGTTTCTTCATTTATGTCTGCCGTCTAATGATATTTTAAAAAGATGTAAATTAAGTATGACAGATTTGTGTCATGTATGCAACCGAACTGAAAGTAATTTGCATATTTTTTCTGATTGCCCTGTGGCCTTTAAATTTTGGATCGATGTTAATAAATTGTTCGAAAAGATTACAAGTAAATCTATAAAGGTAAATTTATATACTATATGTTTTGGTTTTAGACATAGGTGGAAAGAATTCTCAGACGAGTGTGTTCAGTTACTAGATTTCATTTTATGCGCTGCTAAATATATATTATGGGTTAATAGAAATAGAAGTATATTGTCTCGTCCGTTTACTCCGTTTTCCGTCTTAAAGAACATCCTCATAAGCAGAATTAAACAGGAGCATCTTTCAGGTAAAGACAAAGGAGAATATGGTAAAGAAAATTTTAAGAAGTTGTGGTGTCACAATAGGGCGCTATGTACAGTAGATGATGGTTTTAATCTTTCAATTTTGATTTCATAATACTTTTTGAAAAATGTGCTTAGGCTTTAGAAAAAAATATCTGTATAAATAGGTGCATATCTAAACTTATTAACGAACTTATTCATATATATTTACAAAGGAACTTAGGTAGATGGTCCCTCCGTCCGAATAAATATCATATCCTTTTGGTAATAGAGGACATACAGTAGGTTTGAGCGATTTTTGTGTGTGTGTGTGCCCAAATAGGGTGGATTTTTTTTCCCCACTGATAACTATGGATGTAATTGTTTGTGTTTTCTGCCTTCGTCCGTGATTTGAATTTTGGGTTTATCTTGATTCTGTATTTTGTAAGAATAATTTGGGACTAGGGATTGATTTATTCGTGTCACTATTGTCACTGGTATGTTTTGAGGTTTTATCTGATTTAGTATTCCATTTGGTTATTTTAGTGCTTCTCTTCGTCCGCATACACATGTTTTGAGGTTAAATAGCTTAGGTTTGTTTTATCTGAATAAGTATTCGATTTGATTATTTTCGATGCTTTCCTTTGTCCGAATATGTACTTTAATTTATGTCCCGCTTACTTCGATTCAGTATTATGTATATATCTAGGGATGTAATCGTTTGTGTTTTCTACCTTCGTCCATAAATTTGGATTTTGGTAAGTTTTAGGTATTTTGTTTGGATATTCTGTGACTAGGGATGGATTTTTTTTGTTTCCTTTGATAACTAGGGATGAACTTGTCTGAGTTTACAACCTTTGTCCGTAAATTTGGTTTTTATGCGGTTTATTTCGATTATGTAATTTTGTAGGGAAAATTTCGACTAGGGATGGATTTATGTGTTGATGTTCACACAATAAGAATTTTGTTTAATAGTTACTTTACCAGGGGCTAGGTGTATCTTCGATCTATATACGTTCTATGTTGTCTTATACATTTGTTAATTTTCATTTAAGCAGGAGTATATGCATGTATATATGTAAGTATATGCTTATAAATGTATATGGGTGCATTCACTTAATGTATGTTACGGTTAATAGTATTAATATTAATTAATTAATTAATTTATTTATTTTTCCTTAGGTTAGAATATGTTAGATGTATATGTTATCGTGTTTGGTATGGGAAATGTTTGTTTTGAAACACATTGTTAGTTTGTTATGGATTTATTACATAGCGTTTGTATGCTTAGAAGATTGTACATATATTTGATTTTAAATAAACAATAAAAAAAAAAAAATGTTTTTTTATTGACCATGTGGTCATGACGCTCAGCTGAATTAAATATTCAGAATTTTTGAGGGAGTAGCACTGTACCCGTGCGCCTCCCAATAATCGAACAAAAATTAATTTCTCAGCACCAAACACCAAAGATTGTACCGGTTACACTCGATGAGGATCATCTCACACTTAAAGCCTATCTCCCCTTTTAACAAATCGGCCGGAAAAATGCCTGCCAAAGTCGTGCTTGACCTGACCAGAATATTTAGTGTATATTACGAAGGACACAAACAAATATATCTTTTACATATGTTAATATAAACAAGGCGTATGGACAACACATAATAATATTTTTCTGGATTTAAGCACTGTCACGGGTCCAATACCATCGGTCTAATTTAACCTGAAAACGGACTTAAGGGAAAAATCTCGCCACCTATCCGCAGTGTCTGAAATTATCGGTGGTCTGGTTTGCATTCAAAACTGTGTGGTTTCAATTTCGCAGTCACTGAGCAGCGACCGTGAATGTCGCGAATTTTTAAAAGACCGCAAATAAAAAGGCAACGATATTAGTTCTTTGACAATACATTGATTACACACGATATTAGCCCGAACAATGAGTCGGAGGTTTCTCAATAACGACAAATCATATAAATTTCGAATCTCATACCCACAAAGTTAGATATGGTTTCGGCGTGTTTGACCAAAATTTTTGTTATATTTGAATGGATATCGGCAATGCAAAGCCTGCATTGCGCATGATTGACCGAGATAAATCCTCTTTGTGGAGAACGTTCAATAACCTCTCATGCGCGGCATGTTATTTCTTTATTTATATAATTTGAAGTTAATATACTCGCGCCATCAATAACATAGCCATGTCTGGGATTTAGTGTATTTACGTTAACTACTAAAATGCTTAAAATAAACGTGCTTCCATAAAGCGATAGACGTAACTCAGTATCAGCTCTTATCACTAAAGCCCTGTTAAGTCCGTATGGTGAATCCCTGATATTTGCATATTAGGGCGTCACAAGGCTCCTGACGATTCCCTCGCATTTGCATATCAGGCCGTCACGCCTCCTGTGAATGGCATCGTTGCTACGAGGACGCGGTCAACAACGGCAATACACAGCTCAACCCGCTTGGTAACATTCACACTGGCAACATTTTTTTCAGAAAGTCCGTACATGGACCTTCATGTCCTATGATATATATCTCTGCTGTCGAACACTACGGTCCATGGGCCAAATGTAAGTGCATTGTAGACACTGTCACATCGATTTTGTTCTTTGTATTTGTTAGTGTTGAAGTTCCACTTGAAAGTCTTCCCACTGCAAAGTTGTCAACACGCTGATCGCCGTGATCATTTCAGCCAGCCGGTACATTAATTACAGTTTGACTGCGTTCGTCGCGGGTGGTCCTGGATAGATCACGCTGAATGGCTGAGCTAGAGAAACATTTTTTTAACCGGCCTGCTTTGAAAAGCTATGGTCTGATAAACTGTGACACACTGACTCATGCAATGAGGCCGAGGGTTTAAGTTTTGAAAGTCTTGCCGTACTCAGAAAAGCCGAGGACCTAATTAAACTTATTAAGACTGATTAAATGGGAATATAAATAGCAAACTAGAAGCCCACAATAGGCGGTACGTTACTGGATTAATCATGTTGGTTTTGAAAAAAAAAAAGATTCCGGGAAGGACCACTATAATTACTCCCTACGTCATTGGGAAAGGCCTTAGTTCAGCAAGGCGGTGATGTATATATGGCGCTGACTGTCCGGTACGGCCAAAGTTTACCAGTCGATGAAATAAGAGGGTCAGAGAGTGGTAATTAGTTAAAGAACTAGCCAAGAGGTGGCAGTACCGACACTAAGTGCAATACAGTGAGAGAACGTTTGATTTCTCTGTCCGAAGCATCAATTAAGAGACATTTCATTGACTGGGCCAGTCTACCGAGATTGACGTCCGGCTAGGCATCTGACTTTGAATCCAATATTCGACTTCCGACATCCAGGTTTTTATCCGTACCATCGTTCAAACCGATACGTCACGGTTTTCCCCTTCTTGGCCCAAAACAGATACGAGTGTCCTAAATTTATTTTATGAAAATAGATGCTATTAAGGGGACGCATTCAATATCTAATTATAAACAAATATAAAATTCATTGTTGAACATGATCTGCCTTCGTACCAGGACTGGTTGACAAGCCAAGCCAAAAGTGTAATCGTGGTCAGGATTAAAGGACACACTAATAGTACAATCACCACGTTTTGTTTTGTTTTGATGCCAGGCACATCCTGTGTCGAACCCAGCCTGAACAATTGTAAATTTGTTATCAGCGGTAATGTGATGAGACTTTGATGAAACGCTTCCAGTATTCCCTTGTAATACGTAAGTATTCTAGACGTTTCGTTCTGCGAGCTGATCTTTGGGTGTCCTTTTTTCTCCAATTATCGCCCGTCCTCTCTTTTTCTCTCTCTCTCTTGAACTGTTGAAAAAAAGGGGGGGGGGGGGGGGTTGAGGGGCAGTGTTTTTTGACAATTTTGTTGCATTGATTACAGTTAATATAAATGCTATACTTTAGACAGAATCTGATTAATGTACTCTGAATAGTTTTCATTAAACAAAAATAAAGTAATCTTTTCGAGAATTTATCATGCATTATTTTATTTATTTATTGTGGTTCAGCAGCAAACTAATTTGTGCGTAAACACATCTGATTTTTATGCTTATAGAACAAAACCCCTGCATCAGCACAATAAATACTCCATGAGAGGCTCTGCTGATTAGGAAACCAGAACCAGAAATTGGCAGAATCAACTCCCTGAGCCTATCAGCCAGCTCCCGTCCTCTGTCCCCAAACTACGCTGTGCAAGAGCCCTGGAAGATCCTTTGAGAAAGCTGGAGACATTCTGTTTGACAATAAAATTCTGACATATTGGTTAAAGTGTTGTATTCCGCATGAAACAAAGAAATTTTTTTATCAAATGTGTATGTTACATACCACTTTGATAGTGTTTTTCACTCTAAATGTTGATTAGAAGAACATTGGCCTTATAATGAACGGTTAAAAGCAGCTACCAATGTCTGCTCTGGGTTCCCCCCAGCCATGGTGGGCCTGAGCCACCTGGCTGAAGTTGTTACAAAGTATCAACTGACAAGTGTGTTGCTGTGTGAGCAAAGGTCACGCAGGTCCTTGCCATTTACTTGCCCCTCATGAATTTTTTTCTTGTTCTACTAATATTTGTTGGCGTGTTCACATACATGGTTGAACAGGTATTGCATGTTTCATAGCATTTTTTAACAATAAAGTTAAAAACATGTTGAAGGGTTTGTTCATTATATTTCTCTTCAGGCCTGACTTATTTAATTTTCGTTTCTCAACCCAGACAGGGTTGGCAAGTTTCTGCCATTTCTGCCGTGGTTTCCGCCCAGCAATTGCTGTGCACAAAATACCTTTCTGCCATTAGGGATTCTTTAGCTCAGCTGACTATAAAACATCTGAGCTATAGTCGTGGTCCGTCGTCCGTCCGTCCGTCCGCAGATGTGGCACATTTTGAAACCGTAAGACCTAGGAATCCAAAATTCGGCATAATGTTAGATGTCCCCAAGATCTCCTACCAAGCCGAAAACTGGGTCTTTTCGACTTCGTTCCTTTGAGAAATTAAGGAAAAACCTCAATTTTTTATTAAAAACCTATTTTTACACTGCAGGACTGCCTAATTTCAAAACCACTCATCTGTTTTTCCTCATATTTACCAGAAATATTTCTCTATTTAGTTCCTATGTACATGCCAGAAATTATGTCTGTATTATATAATTTAAAAAAGGACTGGGCCCAAACATAATCCATTTTGTAAAAAAATTAGGAAAGATATTTGATCACTTAACACAAAACATGTTAAAGCCATGGACTTTTTTCCAGTAATATAACTTTAATTAATCAAAATGAAATTGTATACCCAAAATTAGATCAAAATCTTTGAAATTTTTAAAATATTAACAAAAATAAAAAATTGGTACCTTAATGTTTGCCCAATTTTGACCATGGCACGTTTTTTTCCTGTAAGTACTGTGGATTTAATTTTCACAGCATGTTTTAGTTAGCATTTTGTCTGTTAACACCAAAAATTTGAAACCAGTTTATCAAAAACTGTAGATTTTATTCAAGTTTTCAAGCACCATGTAACATATTGTTTACATCAAGCTAGTGTCATGCAGTTTGCAAGAGCTCAGCTCCCCAGCTTCAGCTCTCAGTTCCTAAAATTTGGCTTACAATAAGATGTCTCCAAAATCCCATACCATGCCAAGGATTTGGTCACTAGGACTTAATACCTTCGAGATATTAATGAAAAACTTCATTTTTCCATTATAAACCCATTGTTACACTTCAAGACTGCCTAATATCAAAACCACTGATCTGACTTTAATCATATATAATATACATATTTTTCTATACATTCTCTATAAACATGCCAGAAATGATGTCAGTATTGCGTAATTGTTTTAAGTTATGGGCCCAAACATAATGCACTTTGTAAAAAATCAAGAAATATATTTACTCCCTCAACAAGAGGATTGCTGAAGCTAGAGATTTTTTGTCAGGGATGTAACATTATTTAATCAAGATTCAATTGAATACCCAAAATTAGTTCTGAATTTTTCAAATTTTATAAGTTATTAGTATAAATATAAAATTAGTACCTTAAATTTTGCCCAACTTTGACCATGGCACATTTGTTTCCTGTGAGCACTGTTGATATAATTTTCATATCATGCACACATAAGGATTTCAGCTTTTTAGTTTAGAAAGCTGAAAGAAATTCGCCAAAAATTGTAGCTTTTATTAATGTTTTTATGAGACCATGTCAGACCTTGGCTCTCTTTAGCCCCTCTTGAGCCACCTGTATGTTGACCTTGTTGAACTTTCAGCAGATTATGCATGCTTGAGGCGAGGCATAAACTGGGGCAGCGAGGCAGCTTATGGCCAGCCACAGTTGATCCAGGTGTCCAACCCAACTCATCTAGTAGTTTTAACCAACAACATGAAAATAAACAATAAATTAATAAATTTTTATTATTTTTTTAAAACAAAATAAAGAAAAATAGAAAAGGAATTTGTTAGTTGATAATAACAGGAAATTAACTTGCAGTTACTGATGATATAAGAATCTTGTATCAATGGATAGAATGTCACGTATTCCAAATAACACCATGCAGTCACCTATGGTATTTTTCAGCTCAATTTTAATGATAAGAAAGTAAATCATATTATTCATTACTAATCATTAGGGATCATATGAAGGAAATTAATGATAGACAAAGATGCAGTTGATAATATTAATCTAGATTCCTACTGTGTTTAGTGTGTACATTGTAGTGAAATTAGTCCAAAATGAATATATTACATTTTTTTTTTTTATATAAATAAAAGCCATAAAACCAGGTACTTATGATCATTATTTAAATGTGTGAATTTTGTATATTCTGGATTCTCAACATCATTGTTTGGTAAAAACTGAATAAATACCAGACATGGTGTGAATACTTTGCAATTGTATTTAAATACAAATATGAATATGTACTCCATTATAAAATTTCTTTCATAAGAATGGGAATTCAGGTAAAAATGAAAGTATATGAATACCAGTGCAAATACTTTCAAAATGTATTCATGAATGCATTCATGAATATATTCTTTAATATTATTTTAATAATCATTTCAGTTATATTTTATTTTAAAAAATCATATGATTCTCTTATTATTATTAATAAAAATTATATTTGGGACAATATTTGTAATTTTTTTTAAAAATAGTTAAACTCTTATATTATATGTTCTGCTTATAAGTTATATGGCCAAGTCAAAATCTGTGTGACAATAGCACTCCATTTTTTTAATAAAATAAATGAAATCAATCCTCTTCCCTGTCTCCAAAGGTACCATCAAAATCATACATAAGCTAAACAAAAAGAACTCATAATACAGCTTATTTTTATTACCACATAAAACCAGCATGTGCCTCATTTCTGAATCATATTTTTTTATCATATATAACAGCTGAGCGCCGTGACCCATAGGTCCCTTGTTTAATTTTAATGAAATGAATATATAACAGATGACTAATTTAAATATGGTACAGCAAATATAGCAGTAATGAAAATGACTAAGGGGTATCACATTGTTGCAGAATATATTAATAATTCCTGAAGGTCAGTTTGTTCCTGGAGAACCTGAGAAACCGAAACTATAGGAAAGGGGGTGGGGAGCTTGACTGATCACTCAGTCAGTAATAAAATAAACTTAAACAAGGTTCCTTCACAAAATTCAGAGGCTCTGTTAGCATCATCATAGTCAGCATATATATATATATGTCATGCATGCATGAAAGAGCACATGATCTTTCCACATCACTTTCATCAATAGTAACCACTTGAGAGTCTGGATCAGGCTTGCCCATCCCATCCCCTAAGATGCCCAGCCTTAGGAGAGTCCTACTGAAGCCAGGCTCTCTGTTACATTATTTCAGGTACCAGTGACACATGAATGACTATATTAACAAGCGAATGCACATCAGCAAACCTACAGGGCTGTGCTACTGACATTGCCTGAGCCTAGGAACCCATGTTCCACACATACACATGGTCTCCTGCTCAGGAACCTACAAGACGGTTGGAGCTCTAAGAGCTTGGACTGCATGATCCCAGTCAACTGGAAATCACGCATCACTAACACCTGACAATTTCTAAGAGTCCTACTGGTAGGCTTAAGTCAGGTACAATGTTATTACTTATATTTGCTATTATTTACAAACCATAATATATGTATTTTTACTTTTTAGGGACACAGATTTTATCATCACCATGGCAACACAGGAAGGAGACTCATCAGAGAGGTTGACTGTGTTGTGTTCAATCTCCAGCGATGAGTTCAAGGAAGTTCCTAATAAAGATATTGTAAGTATCTACACAGTCAGTCTGACCTCGTATAGCAGCCAAATATCACCATCTGCCAAAATATAAGAAATTCTCAGTATATGATTTCTGCCTGGGTCATTTTCCAAAATCCCTAGCTGCGAACCACTTTGGTTTTCCAATTCATTATACATGGCAAAAACCAGAGATTAAGTGTCCTGTATTTTGACTTCAACATCTGATCTGGGTGTTAGTTTGATAAGAGGAGGAAAATATGACACTAAAATACTCAGCTACAGCATCTGAGGAGAGTTTGGCCACAGTTGGGCAAAGGCAGAATCAGAAATAAGCCAAGATGAAAAATTGTTGTATTATTATTATTTCACTAAATATCATCATTTTTATTGTCATTACATAGATTTGCTTAATTTCAGTATGGGCGATGTCGGAGTGTCACAGAATTTGAAAAGTTAAACAGAATAGGAGAAGGAACTTATGGTATAGTATGTAAGTACCTTTTTTTCCTTGGAGCAACTGCAGGAAACAGTGTGAAATACTTTTATAAAGGGTTTGTTAATGAAATGCTGCATGCATGCCTTCACATCAGTTTTTCAAGTAACAACCTTTATAAAGGTACCAGATACTCAAAATATTGTTTCATATAATTCAGTTCAGGTTATCCAGTGTTTTATAATACCTGGATTACAGTCTGCCCAGTACAACACAACAAAATATTTATTCCAAAACAGTTCCACTTTTGTCTCTCTATCCTGTCTCAGCAGCTAAATTAAAGAATTTCTGACAAAAATTTATATAAAAATACTTAAACTAAGTTATATAATAGAGGATGATTGGTATCAATATATGCATTATCATATTTTTGCAAAACAAAGTGAACCTCTTTGCAGAACTTAGTTTGTGTTCAAGTCATTTTTTGAAGAATGTTTGCATTAAACTACCATACCAACTGCTTGTCCAGTCCTTTGGACCTTAAATCCCACACAAGCCTAATTTACTATCCACCTCAAATCTCTTAATTTTCATTCCATTTCACAAATTTTACTATCAATTTAAATTCCACCTCACACTGGGAAGACCAGAGATGTAGGAATAAGCAACACATATTTTACTTGATAGATATTATCCCACTCTGGTTTGTTACCATGGTAACACTACCAGGCAGTAAATAACATGGGAAAAAAAATACAAAATGGGAATATCATATCTTTTTCTTGTATAATCATTTTACATATACGTTGGTCAAGCATTTAAAAGAATGCTGTAGTTCTTTAATTAAGAAGAAAATGCTTTCTGTATTGGACAGAAACTTATCAGACTCTCTCACAAGCATTATTAATTTCTAGACTGATTAGATGTAAACAAATTAGCGAGTGAACATCAGAAGCCTCCCCCCTCCCCCCCCCCCCCCCCCCCCGACCATATACAGTAGAGCGCCGTTTTTCCCAAAGCGTCGGGGGACAAGCTTTTTGTTTGTAAAAACAAACATTCGAAAATGCCATTTTACCCGAGGAACATGGTGTTTCTTTTCAATATTCTTAATTGATGACCGGGGCATATAAAAGAAATTGGATTATTGCTGAGCATAATTGGCAAGGATCTGTCTAACCTCCTTTAAGAATACGTGCGTGCTCTTTTTTCATCAAATTCACGAGAAAGGTCAAATGACATCGCCAAGGAACATGGTGTTTCTTTTGATCTACATAATTAAAGACTCGGACATATTAAAGCTGCTTAAGCACAAGCGTTTAATGAATTATATCTCACCAATGCTGATGTGAGTAAACTGCACAGTTATTTTGCCTGGCATCCTGTCCCAAGCCGACGAACTATGCTTGCTAGGGGTACAGAGGGCCGAGCTTTGCGGGGCTAGCTGTAGTTATCACACATTTGCCCCGGGGACAACATCGGGCAAGAACTAATTGTATCCGCCAAAACGAAGTTTTGCGGATACTATGTTTTTGACCGGGTTCCGCCGCCGCCGCGTTCGTTTCCGGAGAACTCCTCTAAAACTACTGGACAGATTTTTCCGAAACTTACCCAAATTATCGGGTCACATGTGAACTGGTGCCTAACCAAGTGACCTTGACCTCTGACCTTTCGTCTCTGCCCAGCGTCCGTTTGTGCGTCTGTTTCCACACATAAACCCATATATCTCGGGAACCGTTTGACCGATCCGGAAAAAATGTTTACACAAATGTAGCCCTGGGAAAGCTTTATAACATACACAACAAAAGGTGGCGCCACCTGCAACCATGTTTGCACAGTGTCCATCTGTTCATCTGCCTGGGGTTAAAATCACTCATATCTCTGCAGTGATTTGACTAATTCACCTAAAATTCGGCATGCATATACATCCTAGATAGCTTTCTCGATTTTGTGACAGGTGGCGCCACCTACATTCACGTTAACGCTCCACACATAATCCCATATATCTCAGGAACCGTTTGACCGATCCGGAAAAAAATTTTACACAAATGTAGCCCTGGGATAGCTTTATAACATACACAACAAAAGGTGGCGCCACCTGCAACCATGTTTGCACAGTGTCCATCTGTTCATCTGCCTGGGGTTAAAATCACTCATATCTCTGCAGTGGTTTGACTAATTCACCTAAAATTCGGCATGCATATACATCCTAGATAGCTTTCTCGATTTTGTGACAGGTGGCGCCACCTACATTCACGTTAACGCTCCACACATAATCCCATATATCTCGGGAACCGTTTGACCGATCCGGAAAAAATTTTTACACAAATGTAGCCCTGGGATAGCTTTATTACATACACAACAAAAGGTGGCGCCACCTGCTACAATGTTTGCACAATGTCCATTTGTTCATCTGCCTGGGGTTAAAATCACTCATATCTCTGCAGTGGTTTGACTAATTCACCTAAAATTCGGCATGTGTATACATCCTAGATAGCTTTCTTGATTTTATGACAGGTGGCGCCACCTACATTCACGTTAACACTCCACACATAAATCCATATATCTCAGGAACCGTTTGACCGATCCGGAAAAATTTTTTACACAAATGTAGCCCTGGGATAGCTTTATAACATACACAACAAAAGGTGGCGCCACCTGCAACCATGTTTGCACAGTGTCCATTTGTTAATCTGCCTGGGGTTAAAATCACTCATATCTCTGCAGTGGTTTGACTAATTCACCTAAAATTCGGCATGTGTATACATCCTAGATAGCTTTCTTTATTTTATGACAGGTGGCGCCACCTACATTCACGTTTATGCTGCAGACATCCAAGCTCATATCTCGGAAACCGTTTGACCAATCAGGAAAAAAACTTTACACAAATGTAGCCCTTGGATAGCTTTATAACATGAACAAAAATGGTGGCGCCACCTGCAGCCATTTTTGCACAGCGTCCATCTGTTTGTCTGCTGTGGGATAAAATTACTCATATCTCTGCAGTGGTTTGACTTTTCCACATGAAATTTTGCATGTGTATATATCTTGGATAGTTTCTCGTTCAAATAACAGGTGGCGCCACCTACAATCATGTTTATGTGGCAGAGATCCATTCTAATATTTAACACATGTAACTCTATATCCCCTTGCCACTCAATCAATGCCTCACTTCACCCGTCCTTCTCTGATTTTGGCGGATACACGTAGTCGCTTGTCGACTACCCGTATTCTAGTTAATTAGGGTAACCACTGGGCTTAACACATAACTGCTGGCTCGTAATTACAAATATTCATTTTAGGTATTTACATACTTGAAATATATTTCAGAAATATGAAAACATTTTCGGTTCCCAATTTCAATTTTTTTTTAAAAACAAATTTTCGGAAATTCGGCATTTGGAAATACTGCACTCTGTTTCATTTCAGACAGAGCAAGGGACACCAGAACCAATAAGATTGTAGCATTAAAGAAAATGCGCATGGAGAGAGAGAAGGATGGTAGGTTGATTTTACCTACAGGTTGCTGCCACCTTATATGCAGAATAAAAAATTTCAGACTTATGTTCAAGGAAAGCTATATTTTTGAACATTTTCTTAATTTCCTTGACCAGTTCCCTTACTGATCTGTCACAAACTGAAAGGTAGAAATATTATAATATAATTGTCTCACCCCCAAAGGAATGTACTTGCAGGTTCTTTTAATGGGGAATTTAGATGGCTGAAGCTCACACATACACTTAAGAAATGAGCAAGGCATGTATAACATGAACAATAAAATATAATAAAATAAAGTGACTTACAGTTATCTTGAGAAGGTGTTCCACACAGTTGTGACAATATTTTTACTGAGTCATATTTATGTGCACAACACAGAGCCCTGTTTAATCCGGATTTGGTAACTTGTTAATTCAACACTACACAGAATGTTCTCTAAACACTGAAGCTGGTCCCCTGGTCACATGACTGCCGCGCATGTGACTGCCTAGGAATGTTGCTTTTTTCCCTGTCTCCAGCCACCATAAACACAGGTGTTTCTCTCATCCAGAAAAAAATCACTGGTTCACCACAGTCTCTCTCCTCTAGGAATTCACTTCACCAAAACACAGACTGATAGGCTAATAGCCTCCACTGTCATTTCATGATGACAGTAATCATAAGACACACAGCCGCATCCTGGATAATTCCAGTATCCAAACATGAACATGACACAACTTGAGTCAATGTTAGGTACCATGTAAAGATCAGCGATAGTGTATGGTCCTCTAGTCTGTTCCTGGGTTTTACCACAGCTGATGGTTATCAGCTATTTACAAGTCCATCTGTAATCATAACTCACAGGTCCTTTTGTGAGCCACACTAGCCACCCTCAGACTATGAATATCATTACACTGGGAAACTGTCCATGTGCTGATCGCCCCTCTGACAATCCCTGACAATCCACTGGACCATTCAACTTCTACACACTACTACGTAGATAGCTGACCTGGTAGATTGTGGATTTTCTCTGGAGCCCTGAGCATATATACCAGCGCCTACATTATACATCCTGACAATGCCTCTGGCCTATCGCCTTACAATATTATGGAGATCATTGCATGAATATTATATTGGCATGGCTCCTTAAACACAAGTATGAGAAAATCATGCTAGCATGTGATTGTCTCTGAAATCTACATCAAATAATGCTGTTACAGGAAACTGTCTAGACTAGCTTTGACGAGTTTGACAAGAAACCAGACCAGCTTCAATGATGAGTCTGCAAGATACAATTTTCACAGAGTCATGAATGAACTGAATCTGCCATCAAATAAAATGCCTGGGTTCCCTTAACCTATGTTCCCACGCTAGCATTGATACATGATATGGCATATTAATATACATCATGATAGAGAAACAATCATCTAGTTACACTATACTTACTTAAAAGTGCAACACAATGAATAATAAAAAGTTCACAGCTCTCTGGTGACAATAATATTCTTGCGTGCAATATATGTCAAGTGCAACACCTATAATACTCAGGTTGAATGGTTTTCATAAAGATTATCAAAATTTTTGAATATCTTTAAAAATTAGAATATAAATTATAAGCATGGCTGCGACAATAACCGTTCAAAATTGATTGTGAGAGTTTAGGCTCAGAGATAACTGTCATCAGTCAGCCTTAGTGTAAAGCCTCTTGCCAACACTACTGGTATACTGATTAATATGGCTGACCTTGCATATTCATCATCTTGATTGTAAGAACCAATTTTTTCACCAGAGTTGTTCAGATATTTGAGGTTTAATTGTATTTAGAAAATATGTAGTGAGCGATGCAATTTGAAAAATTGTTTATTTTACTGTCAATAGGTATTCCGATCAGTGGTCTAAGAGAGATTAACATTTTACTCAACCTGAGACATCCTAACATTGTTGAACTGAGTGAGGTGGTGGTTGGAAAAAGTCTTGAAAGGTAAGTTTGCCACTGACCAGTACAGTGTCACTTCAGTGTCAACAACTATTACAGTGTCACTACAGTGTCACTGACCATTACAGTGTCCTGCCATTACAGTGTCAGTATTAACCCTTGCCAAAGTGAAGTTGTTTGATTGATGCATATGTCTCCAAGATATCCAAAGAATGGATTTTAATGAAATATGACACAAAGTGTGAAAATACCAAGGTCATGAAATTAACTTTAGGATGGGTATTTAGAGGTTTGACAGGACTTTTCACCTCTAGGTTTTACATGTCAGGGTTTTGTTATCAGGAAAAAAGTTTAGGGAAACAGGAATTTCCAAATAGTTGCATATCACTTTGTTGTAATACAGTTAAAAGAGATGGTAATTCCTGTATATTTGCATATAATCATATCATGCATATTTGCCTATAATCACATCATGCATAAATTGAGGAAGATGGGGAAAATATCAGATGTTTGCATCACTACATCATTCATGTGACAGTTGAAGCAGATGATGATTTGCATGTGAAAAAGGTCATGTGATCTCTCAAGGAAGCATAATATCTCAATGGAGATAAGTCACTGATGACACAACATCACAATGCTTTAATCCATTTACATGGTTGGAAGTGCCCTTAGATCAGATAGATGCAGATGTAGTTACTTTTAAATTTGTCTGTATTATTTATAATTGAAATTGCAATTATTATGAATTTCATACGGTAATACTACTTAACCTCAGAATTTCAAGTTTCCTACCGTTCATTCTTCCAGTAATATAGAAGCACAAGGCCCTGAAAACACCAATAGAACTTGCTCAAAAGCCCATAAGTCACATATTTTTGATTTGAATGTCATTAAGTTTAGATTTAATGTAACCATGGTGATGAAGGTAATGCTGATGATGATGTTTATTGTTTCGATGATGATGATGTTCGTTTTTTTTCTGTTTCAGCATTTTCTTGGTGATGCAGTACTGTGAGCAGGACCTTGCCAGTCTGTTGGATAATATGCAGACACCATTTTCAGAGTCACAGGTACCATTCTGAATAATATCATACTGCAGCCTTATTATAATAATCATATTTATTTATAAAGCATATGTGTATGATTTTTTCTATGTGTTTTTGTGTTGTACAATAATGTTGTCAGCAAGAAAATATCAGTGAATTTTTATTGATTTTAAGCATTTCCAATGACAATGAAGCAGATTATTCAGATTACAAAAATGTTGATCCATAATCTTAGCACAGCTGCACTGAAACTATTCTTGCCTATTGCTTTATTTATACATTTGATATGAAGGTGCAACAAAACTTCTGGTATGAGTGTGTGAGCCCAAATACATGGATGGAGAAAGGATGTTGACATTATACCCCAAGATCAAGACAATGTATAAAATCCTGATATGAGCATTATAAATGATTTTTAGCTCAGCTGATTATTAATCATCTGAGATATAGTCATGGTCCTCTGTCCGTTGTCCGTCTGGCTCCCTGTCTGGCCAGCTGTCCGGCCGAACGTCCATTCACAGGGCAAGATTTGAAACTGTTAGACCTACCAATCCAAAATTGGACATAGACTTAGATGTCCCTAAGTTCGACCAAACCTGAAATTTGGTCACTGTGAATTTGTTCCTTCAAGTAATTAAACCTCCATTTTTCAGTAAAAACCCTATTGT
Organism: Sipunculus nudus; assembly: GCA_026874595.1. Lineage (NCBI taxonomy): Eukaryota > Metazoa > Annelida > Sipuncula > Golfingiida > Sipunculidae > Sipunculus > Sipunculus nudus. The sequence continues at coordinate 45,125,944 of CM049316.1, forward strand.
TACACTTCGAAACTGACCACTATAAAATCGCTGTTGTTAATCTTTTCATATTTAATATTATCATTCCTGCATATATTTCCTATATACATGCCAGAAATTAGGTTAATATTGCGTAAATCTTTGAAGCTATGGGCCCAAACATAATACACTTTGTCAAAAACAAAAAGAAATATATTTACTCACTTAACATGATAATTTGTTTAGCTTGAGAGCTTATTTCATGCAAATATCTATATTCAACCTAGTTTCAGTTGTAAAGCAGAAATTATATTAAAATTTTGTCATTTTTTAAGTTATTAGCATAAATGTGAATTTATTACCTTAAATTTTGCCCAACTTTGACCACTGCCTATTTTTTCCTGTATCCACATTCTTTTATTTTTCACATGGTGGACAGATAAGGTTTTAAGCTAATAAAATCTGAAATTTGAAAGGAATTGGAGAAAAAGGGTAGCTTTTATTCAAGTTTTCATACACCATGTCAAGTGTTGTTTACATCAAGACAATCCAGTCCAGTGGTCTGCTGGGATGTTATGTACCGGTAACTGCTTCACCCCTTGACTCAGTTTAAATAGGCTTTCCCTCTGCCCCCCCATGACAGGATGCATAAACTAGGTGAATGTCATTTAAATTTTCTATGTTTAATTCATTCTTATTCTAGAGTTTTGCTCAATTTTGTATTTTGTATTGTATCACAAGGGGTTACAATGATTAAAGTGCACATTTAATTATGTCCACAAAGTGATGTATTGCTATAAAAGTGTGGATGTTCATAATCAGAGGAATCTCTTCCTTCAGAAGAATAAAAATTTAGGGTTCTATTTAAACATGTGTGAAATTGAATATCAATTTCAGTATTAAATTAAAGTTGTTATAATAATTAGCATAGTGATATTGTTTCCCCCTCAAACAACAGTGTGTATAACTGATTTGATAAGGGTCTTTTATTTAGTCAATAAAATTTAGGATGTACTGAAAAATCTAATGCACAAAACTTTCTTTTAGAATAATGATTCAAAGAATAATCTTGATGATGCCATATTATGGCATTTTGTTTTTTATGTAATATTTTCTTTTTAAAAATCGTTTAAATTCAGTTTTAACATTTTCTGATTAAAAAATAATAAAATATATATGTATACATAAGTTGACTTGATGTGAGCCAAACTAAGGATGAACAGTGATGCAACTTACAATTCTGAATTTATATTTTCAGATTTTTTTTTAATGCAAATTTTTATAATTTGTAAATTAAAAAAAAGAATATTGTTAATATATTCATGCAAAAAAATGGATATGCTTAAAATATTTCTTTATGGTATCCTTAAATAATTTCAAGCAACAAGTTTTGTATAATGCACAGTGCAGATACAATACCTAATTGGCTTGTTTTAATTGACTTATCAAATTTAGTTAATGCTCATTTGAAAATGGAAAACTTTTATTTTTTACAGCATTTTATTTCAGTTAATAAATTAAATGGATATTATTATGCTTCAGCTCATATACACTATATATAACTGCAGGGTTTTGTATGTTCCCAGTGGATATATTTACATGCATATTACAGTCCCTCAGGTGAAAAACTGAAACTTTTACAAATACATGTATATGATCAAGAGAGGCTCCTACATCTTTTTTAGCCCATAAAAGTGCATGGTCAACACAGCCTCAAGGATTTATACAGATATTCTCAAAATCTATTTCAGCTGAGCATGGTGACCCACAGGTCCCTTGATTTTTATCTGAATTTACAAGGTGGTGATTATGATATGGTTATCATCTTTATGTAAAATCTTGATGTTCCATAGCCCCCCCCCCTACTGCCAATCGTTTGGAAATATAAAAAGAAAATTGTTACAGGTCTGTCAGATTGAAGCACTTTTTACCTGTAGGTTTAATCATACAAAGATACATATTGCATTAAGTGTTGAACTCAGTGTTAGGATACAATTCATCTTTACTGAAATAGCCTTATCTTAATAAAAGTGCATATTGGCTATCGTCTTTATATCTGCCCCCCCTAGTCCTTTCAAAGAACTTATTGTTTCTCCAGGTGAAGTGCATCATGCTTCAAGTGTTTAAGGGTTTGAAGTACATGCATCAGAGTTACATCATCCACAGGTAGATATGTTATGTCACTGTACTGGCCATTTTATCCTTACTAACCATTGGGAAGATCCTACACTTCTCACGCAGTGGTTATACATGGCACTCCTTCTGAATCTCCTTTGTTTTAACCGCTGCCTGTAACCACTGATGTATGGCCTTGTGCCAGAACTGGTGGAATCAGACCAACAGGAGTTGGGTGTTGAAGGCTAAACCTTTGAGCTGGGTGCACAATGTTATACCATGCTCTCATTGGTTTGATAACGATTGTTTGCCATGCCAGCCCTAGCTGGTATAGAAACGTGGGGAATCTTGCTATACAAGAAAGCAGTTAAAACGATGGAGATCTGGGACACTGCAGTGTATATCCAGTGCTGAAGGAGTCTAGGAAGATCCTGGATTTTGGGAAAAGATTTGCTTACAGTTTACACGGGGGGATTGATACCCTGAAAATATAGTATACAAATTTTTAAAAAATAATGTGAAAAATCTGTCATATTTCAAGCATTTTCTGTCGTAGGTTTAAATAACCAATTGCACATATTGCATAAAATGCTGAACTCGGTGTAAGAATATATTTCATCTGTACTGAAAGGGCCAAATATCTAAATAAAAGTCTATATTGACTTTATATCTGTTTTGTGCCCCTCCTCCCCCTTTGACTAATGCCTTCATTAAAATGTAAATGTTAAAAACTGTAAAGTTTAAAGTTGATCTTGAATTTACCTCTTGAACTTTAGACTCCTACCATAAGTGTCTGAATTGTTTGCAGAGATCTCAAAGTGTCCAATCTTCTGATGACTGACAAGGGCTGTGTGAAAATAGGTAAGCGAGGAATATGACAAAATTCAAACACCATGAAGGATCTTATTTCTCAATTATCAATAAAGCCATGTTTTTTATTATCATTAAAATACTTTCAAGTTTATAAGAGATAATAAAAGTTGTGCTCTCCTGCTGTTCACCAGCAAGTTCATGCAGTCACTTGACTTTCACTGAATTTTATCATTTAAAACCTTCTATTTAAATTTTTTAAACCAGAGTACTGAGTAATGAATTCCTTTCTTTTAAGTCACATATTTGTTCAAACAGTAGATAAATAAACATGTAAAGGTGTTACATATTTGTTTGTGTTGACATGTTTATTCAATTAAACTGGCTAAATTATTATTATTCAGCTGATTTTGGTTTGGCTAGAAAATATGGAGTGCCTATGAAACCCATGACACCCAAAGTTGTCACCTTATGGTAGGTACAGTACATTGAGACACTAAGACAATTACATTTTACTTCAAACATTAATTGAAGGTTGAGCATAACTTTGTTATAATTTTAACTTTTATTATATTGTATTAAATTACAAGGTAAGTTATTGTAGCATGTTTGTTTGCAACACTGCCTTATTGACAAGAATTAAGCAAGACCAGTTTATTTTTAATCATGTTTCATGGGCTTGAGTTCTGCAGAGAGAGTTTGGGTAGTAATTATACCTGTAACCACACAGAGAAGAGGCTTTAATAATGTGCTTGAGTGACCATGTCCACTATCAGGAATTCAAGTAGGATGATATTCCGCACAAAATGCCAAAGTTATTCTTAATAGGCTAAAGGTTACCTGAATTACCTAAGATATACTTAGGCAGTATAGTTATACTGTTCACTGTTCTGTTTGATCTTAATCTCTCTTCTTTGTCCTCGGTGCAGGTATAGAGCTCCAGAACTGCTATTTGAATCCAAAACCCAGACAACAGCCATTGACATGTGGTGAGTTTATTTCAGATATTGTGTTCTGTTCAGAATTTATTATTTTTATTATAGTTAGAATTAATATTTTAACTCTACTGCCATGGGATACACAAAGAAAACCTCATTTCTATGTAACAATATTTGCAGTAGATTGCTGGGATTTTATTGTCTGAACATTGTCAAGAGCAGTTAATGTTTTTGCTGGTCATAAACTCAGTCAACAAAATTACAGGTTTCCTACATTGAAGTTTTGCTATTTCATACAAAATTTCAGTATTTTTGGGTAAACAAATTGAGTCAGGTAGCAGTGATTTAATCCAGGAGTAGCTTTTTGTACAAATGACAAAATGATATGGGTAAATATCCTTTACAAATTTAGATAAAAAACCTAGTGCACAGTATGTATCATACTTTGTAGTTGTTTTAGATCGTGCTAGCCAAAGTGTATACAGTGAATCCTGTGTTATAAGACTACTCATGGGACTGGACAAAAGTGGACTTAATTTACAGATTGTCTCATGAGACTGGTCAGTTATTACCAATGTGAATGCGTTTGGTTCCCCCAAGGATGGTCTTAATAGACAGGTGGCCTTATGTGATCTTTCAGAAAGGTACCACTGTAGTTTTACTATATTTTGTGGTTATAAGTTAAGTAGGTGTATAGTTTGCTGTACTTTGTGATACTTTCAGGTCCAGTGGGTGTATATTAGGAGAACTGCTGGCCCACCATCCTCTGCTTCCTGGCCGTTCAGAGATTCACCAAATAGAACTCATCATTGAAATGTTGGGTACTCCCAGTGAAAACATCTGGCCTGTAAGCACATTTATTATTCTCGTCACTGAAGGGTTGGATGAGGGTATTGCAATTACATATTTATGCATGTATATATGTATGTATTTCTGTCTCTCTGTATTCCTGACTGAAAACTCAAAAGTTGCAGCATATTTCCTTTTAAAAATTTACACAGTTTAAATTTTGGGTGGTTTGCCTCTTATACACCAGAGGGCACAATAGGTTTGCTTATGTATTTCCTGGTTATTGCTAATATTCAGCAACAGCTAATCTTAATTTTCAGCTTATGAGTAAAAAGTCAGTAAAATATATAAATTGAGCCATGTTACCAAACAATTGCATAATTAAAGGATTTTTATCATTTTAGGGATTTTCCAGTTTACCAGCTTTAGAAAATGTTACCCTAAAGAAACAACCGTGAGTACCACTTGGCTCTATTACATTTATTCAATTATTTGGTGAATAGAAACATATGTATCTGAATTATTTTTAATGCTGTCTTTTCAGCTAGCTAAGCACACTCGAAATCATTTGAGTTATAGTGTATTTTGTTCTTAGTAAAATGTTACTATACTTTTATGAAGAACAATATTGTGAAACTTACAATTTTTGTGCACAAGAGTTCAGCATGTACTGCAACATGTCAAAAATTCTAATATCTGAATGTTCTGATATATTGGAGCATGTTCACCAAGCATCTTCCTGCCTTTGGAGTTATAGATAATACATACCAATATATCAAGTACATTTTTTATTCAGTCTTTTTATGAGAAATTAGGAGATGAACAGTTGTTACTTATTTTACTATTTTTTTAACTTTTTTTGTAATTTTTTTTCTGGGCTACTTACATTTTCATTGGTTATTTACCTTTGAAGTTCCAGCAACACAATGAGTATAACTTATTTAACTATTACAAATGTAAAAGATCCTCATATCAGAGCTTTTGATGACCTTTTATAAAGAACATTTAGCAACATCACATTGCTTTCATCACATTTTTGTAGACCTACGAGCCTATGTCACATGACACCTGTGGGAGGTTTTTTATTGTAAGCAGACAGACAGTTCAGTTCATGGGAAACAAGAGAATCTTTTACATTCATTTTAATATGACAGAGTCAAGAAACAACTTACTTTCTGTAATTGTAATGATCTTATATTACAGTTACAACAATCTGAAGCACACCTTCCCCTGGCTGTCAGATGCAGGAATCCGATTACTCAACTTTTTGTTCATGTATGACCCAAACAAAAGGTAAGTACAAACAAAGGTTCATGCTGTACTGCATAGCTGACCATCCGTCATACTGAGCTGCTGTGTTGAACCTGTCAGATGCCTGTCAGATATAAATAGTGCCTGAATGAAATGAAGTAAAATCCAGTATACTGTAAATGAATATTCAGCAATCTTGTATCTTTGTAATATATAACTAACATTCCATATTCCATCTAGCTTCCAAAAAAATTTGAATAACATTTTATATTTTGAAAAACATTTCATGTTATGTTATTCACCAAAAAAAATCATTTCATATCTTGTAAAAAAAAGGTTATCCTGGTGTACCTGAACTGATCACAAACTTTTCAGCATTCTGTTTTAATTTGCTCTGACATTCACAATATGCATAGAACACTGATATATATCTGACATTTCCTCTCTGGTATGATTAAATAGCCTTCACAAAATGATTGCTGTTATTGTGAGCGATATTATTCCCCTTTCAACGTCAGTGACATGAATAAAAGTGAATGATTTCCCTTTAACCTGGTGCAGCAACTATTGTAACACCACTAGTAAACTAGTCAGTCCTGATCTCACCAATAAAATCCACATGGCCCTGGTGTTTAAAATGCAAGACCTAACTGTTTCCATTCTTCTTATTATCGCCATAACTTTGGTGCCCTGATAAGAGTTCAGATGTCAGTGGTCAGAGTGTGGCAGATTCCTGCTTTGGGGCTCAGACATGATCTTTTGTTTAAATATTCATAAATGCCCTTTAAATAAATACCTTTTGTAAGAAAATTTTCTTTTTGAATCCTCAGTGTGCTTTTTTTGCTGACATAACAACAATGAGACAGTTTATTCTGTGTTTTTAGCTCAGCTGACTATAAGTCATCTGAGCTATAGTCGTGGTCCATTGTCCATCGTCCGTCCGTCTGTCCGTAGATGTGGCACGTTTTGAAACCGTAAGACCTAGGAATCCAAAATTTGGCATAATGTTAAATGTCCCCAAGATCTCCTACCAAGCCAAAAACTGGGTCTTTGCGACTTCGTTCCTATGAGAAATAAAGGAAAAACCTCAATTTTTTATTAAAAACCTATTTTCACACATCAGGACTGCCTAATATCAAAACCACTCATCTGTTTTTCCTCATATTTACCATAAATAATCCTCTGTATAGTTCCTATGTACATGCCAGAAATAAGGTCTGTATTATATAATTTAAAAAAGTTATGGGCCCAAACATAATGCATTTTGTAAATTATCAGGAAAGAAATTTGATCACTTAACACAAAACTTGTTTAAGCAAAGCACTTTTTTTCAGTAATATTACTTTCATTAATCAAAATTAAATGGTATACCCAAAATTAGATCAAAATCTTTTAAATTTTTTAAAATATTAGCAAAAATAAAAAATTGGTACCTTGAATTTTGCCCAAATTTGACCATGGCACGTTTTTTTCCTGTAACTGCTGTGGATTTAATTTTCAAAGCATGTTTTTGTTAGCATTTCATTTGTTAACACCGATAATTTGAAACCAGTTGATCAAAAACTGTAGGTGTCCGGAGAACTCCTCCGTAACCGCTGGGCGGAATTTTACGAAACCCGGGATTATGTTCGGGTCACATGTGAACTGCTGCGCCCCGATTTTGTTTTGACCTCTGACCTTTCCTCTGCGCTCTGCGTCTGTTTGTGCGTCTGTTTCCACACATAAACCCACATATCTCGGGAACCGTTTGACCGATCAGGAAAATTTTTTTACACAAATGTAGCCCTTGGAGAGCTTTATAACATACACAAAAAATGGTGGCGCCACCTGCAACCATGTTTGCACAGTGTCCATCTGTTTGTCTGCCTTGGGTTAAAATCACTCATATCTCTGCAGTGACTAGACTAATTCACCTGAAATTCGGCATGCGTACACATCCTGGATAGCTTTTCTGATTTTATTACAGGTGGCGCCACCTACATTCACGTTTAAGCTGCAGACATCCAAGCTCATATCTCGGGAACCGTTTTACCGATCAGGAAAATTTTTTTGCACAAATGTAGCCCTTGGAGAGCTTTATAACAAACATAAAAAATGGTGGTGCCACCTGCAACCATGTTTGCACAGTGTCCATCTGTTCGTCTGCCTTGGAGTAAAATCACTCATATCTCTGCAGTGACTTGACTAATTCACCTGAAATTCGGCATGGATACACATCCTGGATAGCTTTTCTGATTTTATGACAGGTGGCGCCACCTACATTCACGTTTATGCTGCAGACATCCAAGCTCATATCTCGGGAACCGTTTGACCGATCAGAAAAATTTTTTGCACAAATGTAGCCCTTGGAGAGCTTTATAACATACACAAAAAATGGTGGCACCACCTGCAACCATGTTTGCACAGTGTCCATCTGTTCGTCTGCCTTGGGTTAAAATCACTCATATCTCTGCAGTGACTTGACTAATTCACCTGAAATTCGGCATGCGTACACATCCTGGATAGCTTTTCTGATTTTATGACAGGTGGCGCCACCTACATTCATGTTTAGGCTGCAGACATCCAAGCTCATATCTCGGGAACCGTTTGACCGATCAGGAAAATTTTTTTGCACAAATGTAGCCCTTGGAGAGCTTTATAACATACACAAAAAATGGTGGCGCCACCTGCAACCATGTTTGCACAGTGTCCATCTGTTTGTCTGCCTTTGGTTTAAATCACTCATATCTTTGCAGTGACTAGACTAATTCACCTGAAATTCGGCATGCCTAAACATCCTGGATAGCTTTTCTGATTTTATGACAGGTGGCGCCACCTACATTCACGTTTACACTGCAGACATCCAAGCTCATATCTCGGGAACCGTTTGACCGATCAGGAAAATTTTTTTGCACAAATGTAGCCCTTGGAGAGCTTTATAACAAACATAAAAAATGGTGGTGCCACCTGCAACCATGTTTGCACAGTGTCCATCTGTTCGTCTGCCTTGGAGTAAAATCACTCATATCTCTGCAGTGACTTGACTAATTCACCTGAAATTCGGCATGGATACACATCCTGGATAGCTTTTCTGATTTTATGACAGGTGGCGCCACCTACATTCACGTTTATGCTGCAGACATCCAAGCTCATATCTCAGGAACCGTTTGACCGATCAGAAAAATTTTTTGCACAAATGTAGCCCTTGGAGAGCTTTATAACATACACAAAAAATGGTGGCACCACCTGCAACCATGTTTGCACAGTGTCCATCTGTTCGTCTGCCTTGGGTTAAAATCACTCATATCTCTGCAGTGACTTGACTAATTCACCTGAAATTCGGCATGCGTACACATCCTGGATAGCTTTTCTGATTTTATGACAGGTGGCGCCACCTACATTCATGTTTAGGCTGCAGACATCCAAGCTCATATCTCGGGAACCGTTTGACCGATCAGGAAAATTTTTTTGCACAAATGTAGCCCTTGGAGAGCTTTATAACATACACAAAAAATGGTGGCGCCACCTGCAACCATGTTTGCACAGTGTCCATCTGTTTGTCTGCCTTGGGTTAAAATCACTCATATCTTTGCAGTGACTAGACTAATTCACCTGAAATTCGGCATGCCTAAACATCCTGGATAGCTTTTCTGATTTTATGACAGGTGGCGCCACCTACATTCACGTTTACACTGCAGACATCCAAGCTCATATCTCGGGAACCGTTTGACCGATTGGGCCAAAATTTTGCATGTGTATAGATCTCACATAGCTCTTCATCATACGCAAAACTGGTGGCGCCACCTGCAGCCATTTTTGCACAGCTCCCGTCTGTTTGTCGGCCATTGGATAAAATCACTCATATCTCAGCAGTGGTTTGACATATCTGCCTAAAAATTTGCAGGTTTATACATCCCCGACAGCTCTCTTGATTTTATGACAGGTGGCGCCACCTGCATTCTAGTTTATGCAGCAGACATCCAAGCTCATATCTTGGGAACCGTTTGACCGATTGGGCCAAAGTTTTGCATGTGTATAGTTCTCACATAGCTCTTTATCATACGCAAAACTGGTGGCGTCACCTGCAACCATTTTTGCTCAGCGTCCATCTGTTTGTCTGCCATGGGCTAAAATCACTCATATACATGTAGTGGTTTGACTTATCTGCCTTAAATTTTTCATATGTATACAACTTGGACGGCTTTCTGGATTTTGTGGTATGGGGGGCAACCTACATACACAATTTGGCTGCAGACATCCATGCTAATATGCAACACTCAATTTTCCCTTGCCACTCAATCCATGCCTCACTTCACCCGTTCCACTCTGATTTAGGCGGATACACGTAGTCGCTTGTCGACTACCCGTATTCTAGTTGTTTTAAGTTATGGGCCCAAACAATGCACTTTTTAAAAAATCAAGAAATATATTTACTCCCTTAACAAGAGGATTGCTGAAGATTTTTGTCAGGGATGTAACATTATTTAATCAAGATTCAATTGAATACCCAAAATTAGTTCTGAATTTTTCAAATTTTGTAAGTTATTAGTATAAATATAAAATTAGTACCTTAAATTTTGCCCAACTTTGACCATGGCACATTTGTTTCCTGAGAGCACTGTTGATAAAATTTTCATATCATGCACACATAAGGATTTCAGCTTTGTAGTTTAGATAGCTGAAAGACATTGGCCAAAAATTGTAGCTTTTATTAATGTTTTTATGAGATCATCTCAGTAACCTGTATGTTGACCTTGTTGACCTTTCAGCAAATTATGCACGCTTGAGGCGAGGCATACACTGGGGCAGCCAGGCAGCTAATGCCCAGCCACAGTTGATCCAGGTGTCCAACCCAACTCATCTAGTAGTTGTTTGAAAAACAACATAACAATAAACAATAAATTAATATTTTTAATTGGTTTTTAATATCAAATTAAAGAAAAATTAATAGAAAAGGTATTTGTAAGTTGATGAGTAACAGGAAATTAACTTGCAGTTACTGTTGATGTAAGATTCTTGTATGGATGGATAGAATGTCAATGTCAATGTTATTCCAAATAACACCATGCAGTCACCTGTGGTATTTTTCAGTTCAATTTTAATGATAAAAAAATAAATCATATTATTCATTACTAATCATTAGGGATTATATGAAGGATATTAATGATAGACATAGATGCAGTTGATAATATTAATCTAGATTCCTACTGTGTCTAGTGTGTAGATAGATGTGAAAGTAGTCCAAAGTGAATATATTATATTTATTTTTTTTTAATATAAATAAAAGCAATAAAACCAGGTACTTATGATCATTATTTAAATTTGTGAATTTTATATATTCTGGATTCTCAGCATCATTGTTTGGCTAAAACTGAATAAATACTAGACATGGTGCGAATACTTTGCAAATGTATTTGAATACGGATATGAATATGTACTGCATTAAAAAATTTTATTGCATAAGAATGGGAATTCAGGTAAAAATGAAAGTATTTGAATACCAGTGCAGATACTTTCAAAATGTATTCATAAATGCATTCATGAATATATTCTATAACATTATTTTAATAATCATTTCAATTATATTTTATTTTTAAAAATCATATGGTTTTCTTATTATTTTTTTATTAAAAATTATATTGGCACAAAATTTGTTATTAAATTTTAATAAATAGTTAAACTCTTATATGTTATTATATGTGCTGCTTATAAGTTATATGGCCAAGTCAAATTCTGTGTGACAATAGCACTCCATTTGTTAATAAAAAAAAGAAATCAATCCTCTTCCCTGTCTTCAAAGATACTATCAAAATCATACATAAGCTAAACACCAACAACTCATAATAAAGCTAATATTTATTACCACACAAAACCAGCATGTGCCTCATTCCCAAATCATATTTTTTATCAAATATAACAGCTGAGCGCCATGACCCATGGGTCCCTTGTTCTGGATTTACTGTGACATTACTTTACATTAGTATTTCTGTTGGTCATTTCACAGAGCTACTGCTGCTGACTGTCTACAGAGTTCATATTTTAAAGAGCAGCCATACCGTAAGTAGTTACAAATACTTTTATTATTAAAGACTCCCATACGCAAGAAAGATTACATAATGTTTCTGTTATGAAGCTTATTGCTGAATACTTTTTTGTTAAATATCTTTTACCTACCAAGATAATATCATTTTAAGTAATAATTATAATCATAATTAATATATTTGCACATGCAGATATTTAAACCTTTGTGTATTCAGTCATTAACCATTTTTCTTATAAAAACAAAAGTACACTGTGGATGAATATATTTTATATAGAAAGCAATAGGAAGATATGTGATATTGATATACATAATATATACATATTAATAAGCTATAAGAACCTAGAAACGTCAAATAACAGAGAATCTAAAATGGCAGTAATAACCACAGTGAAACCTGTGTTATGAGACAACCCAAGGGACTGGCCAAAAGTGGTCTTAATTCACAGATCTTCTTATCAGACAGACCAGTTATAACCAATGTGAATGCTGTTTGTTCACCCAAGGGTAGTCTTAATGACAGATGGTCTTTCAGACAGGTTCCACTGTACACATATCCATTGGCAGATTGGAGCTACTCAACAAGTTTATCCCCTGTTTTCACAGTATGTTTTTATATTGGTAAACTGTATGGTAACATGTTAATATATGTTTATATATTAATTAGCTTGTGCCCATTTCATATAATTTGACCAGATCTATATATATATTTCTTAAAGCATTCACCTCCAAGAATTCACTTAAATGGATTCATTTTAAACATTTTACAGCCTGTGATCCAGACCTCATGCCGTCCTTTCCTCAGCACAGAAACAAAAGAAAAGATCAACAAGAGGAAAAGTAAGTGATACCTTGTTTCAAGTAATGGTAAAGATAACCAATGAAAAGTGAGTGGTAGCCTTTCCTTCAGTGAGAAGTTTGTCTAAACATAGTAGCATTTTGCCCCTGTGATGTATAAGAGGGATTTGAGGTGTCAGGGTAACATGACTTATTTTGTCAAAAACTGCACTGAAAATTTCTATGATTAAACAATTTTGTCTTTTTTGATAAGACCTCCCAGCTTACAAGTATGCTGTCACTATACCAAACCACAGGCACCTCACACAAATCACCGGTGAATTTAAGTCAGTAATAGCGTATTTCCTATAGAAGACCGGTACTGGGAACTGCCTCTGTATTCATATAATAAACAAGGTAACTAACTTTATCTGGTACAGACTTGGGCGCCCTGTTTCAAATGCTTTATTTTCACTGATATTCTGCAAAACAGAACAAAAATAAAACATTTTTGATGCAAAAAACAGTACCTTATTTTCCTAATGACACCACAAATGTGTTTATAGGCACATCGCAACCATGTCAATGTCTGATCAGCTTGCATTCTCACAAAAACAAATGAACTACACAGTTTCCTTCCAATCCTAAGACATAGCAGAAGGGACTTTCCATAAATGTGATAGTCCGCAGAGGGCTGATGAATGACTGGAGAGTTTTTTTTTTTTTTCAAGTTAATTAAGCTAGGAGGAGCTTAAATTCACCTATGATTTGTGACAGGTGCCTGTTCCCTAGACCAACTGTAAGATGTGATTGTGTTCTATATAACAACACCCACCAGATGCAAAAACTACATTATAACCCAGCATATTAGGACATCTCCCTGCATAATTGTTGAATTTCTGACTGCTAACAAGCATATTTAACACTACTTCTGCAATTATCAGCCAAGTGATGGGAATCACAGCAATTGGCAGTACACAAACACATCTGTAGAACTCTGGGAGGCTCTTTGGCTGCCGGCCAACTCCCCATGATCGGTACCCTCTTGTCTTTGGGTGTAGTGGGCAAAGGCATGTATTAAACACCTAATTTAGCAACAAGTCTAAATGATGAAACATTAGAAGGAAAACATTACTATTGCAAATCTTTTGGATTAAATAACATTTATGAGTCTCAAGATAATTCATTATGTGATACTGACTTTACTGCAATAGTTATAATTAGTCAAATCAAATCTTCAGGTATATTAATTGATGTACAGACCTTTAGATGATTCACACAATAAGGCTTAAACAAAATGCATGTATAATTCTTACAGGGCTAAGAGAAAAAAATCAGATGGCTATCAAGACTTTGGAAGTGCTTTTGGGACTCAATTACCAATTGTGAGTAAAACATCCATTTTTCTTTAGAAAAAGAGTCTATTCAGTATTTAGATATAGTTTGTGGTTTGTTATTTTCTTTTCTTTTAATCGTAAATATCTTATTTTACTTCAGGCAACATATATTCATTTATATTCATTATATTCATTTCTTCCTATGTATTATTTGTATTTATCTAATTCAATTAAAATTACAATATTCCATTGTAAAACACTTTGAACTGGAGCCTTTTGCTGTTCAGGATTCATATTTATGGGGAAAATTTTAAATCTGCTGTTTTAGTTAAACTGGATATAGGTCATACTGAGCTTAAAGGACAGGTCTTTGTTCCATCCAGCCATTTTTAGGGTACAAATAATGGCCATTACTATTATTATACCATATAACTCCTTAGCTGATGTCAAGTCAGGAATTGTTAAGATTTCCCTTAATATTTAAAATTATACATGGTGATGTGAATTCTCTTTCTTTTTTTTTATAATTATGCTCATGAAAATGCCTTGCAAAAGTCATGTAAGTTTTAGTGAAGCATACAGGTATTTAGCTTGTAAACATAAAATTTTTAAAACATGGTTAAATAGAATATATAACCCTGTCATATAACCCTGTCGCCATGAAATATTGGAATACAAAGGTGAGCCTACCATTTGAACCCGATGGCATATTTTTGTACCTCCACCAGGTGTTTAGGTGTTATGTTTCCATCTGGGTTTGTTATGTTGTTTGTCTGTCAGCAGCTTTACTGGAAAAAATCATTACAACAAATATAGATGAATTGTTTGGATGGTCAGAACAATCACTATAACATTTTTAATTTAAGGGAATCTATACCATTGTGAGATAGGGTAATTTCTTTGCTCCACTCAAAGGCCAGAGCCATTCTGTAGTAAGAGAGGCTGCCTTTGTTTTGAAACTCACCTGTGATCCAACCATGGAGCTGGTGAAATGTAGCACACATTTTATTCAGAGTAGTACACAACAAATTTTATTAGGGACTGTTGTGGAGCTAATCTTTGTACTTACGTTTCTTGTTATTTCTCATTCACAGCTTTTGCAGGCTTTTCACTTCAAAATCAATTGTAAACCTATATCCAAAAAAGGCTGAAATGCTACAGATATTTATTCTTTTAAGATTGAAAAAATATCTTTACATAAACAATAATTTTTGTTTCAGGGTAAAAAGAAGAAAAAATGAAAGGAAACAGCATCCGGACTGATGGTCTGTTTGTTAAATATGTTTTAAGAATGATCACTTGAAATCAGAGGTGAATCCAGAAGATTTAGTGCTGGCAGTACTACTGAATGATTCATGCACCTGTCCTTTGGAAAGTTTGGTTTGGCATTCAAGAGCTTGTTTATCAAATACCACCACAAAAGAGCTAACTGTTTGGGGCAAGCAATATTTTAAAGAAAAACCTCATGGTTCCTCTGTGGATCCATTACTGAAGGTGGATAAGGGCAAGTTTGTATTATCAAGGGAAGGTAAGAATCAAGACATGACTGGTTCTCTGTAATTAAATTTAACCATATTCTGGACAAGCTGCCCCAGATCTCCACTTCAGAGCAGGTCTGATGGAATGGCACTGGAACTTTAAAGATTGACCTCCAGCTGGGTTTATTTTTCTTACTTAAATGTATTGCAAGTTTACATCTAAAATGTGTATGTTCTGATGCTTGATGTCAGGCACTGAATCATGTCAAAACGTTTTACATACACTAAACAAACACACATATCTCTCAATTGGTAATAACATTATATGGTATGTATTTCTTCCATCTTTTTGGAGAGCCCAATAAAATGTTGGAGTGTCCAGATAGCCTGTATCAAATGTTTTAAAGTCTATAAAAAAAAGATTCCCCTAAAACGTATATAACTTATATAATTTCATTTTACTACATTTGCCATACATAATTTTAAGGATCAGCTTGTGGTTAATTAGTTGAAGAAATGTTCTCCTGATCAAACTTTGTGTGTAACACATTTAAAAATAATTCAGAACCATGCAACAAATCCACATATTTGTGTAGAAAAATATTTTAAAAATTATTTCATCATCCAAAAAAGGAATATTATATACATAATTGTATCTGCCGCCGCGGTCGTTTATGGAGAACTCCTCTGAGACTACTGGACGGATTTTTCCTAAACTTACACAAATTATCGGGTCACATATGAACTGGTGCCTAACCAAGTGACCTTGACCTCTGACCTTTCCTCTCTGCCCAGCGTCTGTTTGTGCGTCTGTTTTCACACATGAACCCACATATCTCGAGAACCGTTTGACCGATCAGGAAAAAAATTTTACACAAATGTAGCCCTGGGATAGCTTTATAACATACACAAAAAAAGGTGGCGCCACCTGCAACCATGTTTGCACAGTGTCCATCTGTTTATCTGCCTTGGGTTAAAATCACTCATATCTCTGCAGTGGTTTGACTAATTCACCTAAAATTTGGCATGCGTATACATCCTAGATAGCTTTCTGGATTTTATGACAGGTGGCGCCACCTAAATTCACGTTTACG
The DNA here is from genome assembly GCA_026874595.1 of Sipunculus nudus. NCBI lineage: Eukaryota > Metazoa > Annelida > Sipuncula > Golfingiida > Sipunculidae > Sipunculus > Sipunculus nudus. Next base: position 45,142,510 of record CM049316.1, read on the forward strand.
CTGCAGACATCCAAGCTCATTTCTCGGGAACCATTTGACTGATCAGGAAAAAATTTTTTACACAAATGTAGCCCTTGGATAGCTTTATAACATACACAAAAATGGTGGCACCACCTGCAACCATTTTTGCACAGCGTCCATCTGCTTGTCTGCTGTGGGATAAAATCACTCACATCTCTGCAGTGGTTTGACTTTTCCACATGAAATTTTGCATGTGTATACATCTTGGATAGTTTCTCGTTCAAATAACAGGTGGCACCACCTACAATCATGTTTATGTGGCAGAGATCCATTCTAATATGTAACACATGTAACTCTATTTCCCCTTGCCACTCAATCCATGCCTCACTTCACCCGTCCTTCTCTGATTTTGGCGGATACACGTAGTCGCTTGTCGACTACCCATATTCTAGTTTAATTTGAATGTCATCATTCCACAAGTCAGACAGCATTCAGTGCCAGGTCACATTTTGAGTGTCAAAGATGTACTGTCATGTTTTTGTATCCTTGTGTGTGTGTGTGTGTGCGTGTATATATATATGTATGTATATGAATGTACATGTTTTTCACCTGTGAAAATCACCCAGGATTTCCACCAAGTATTAATATGTATTGCAACCAAGTCTTTTCTTTTGTTTGCATAAAATATTACTACCTGTTCAGTGGAATCCTCAAAATACTTGATCAATAAGCAAGTAAAGTCTGGTTCTTATGGCTAGTTGTGAATATTATTCATAATTTCCATTATTTTTATCTTGGTTAACATGTATTGTGAAATATTTCCAAACTGTAAGCTAATGTTAAAGTCATTTTGGTTATTGACACCTGCACATATATATATATATATATATATATACACCATAAATCCTGTTACGGGCATTTATCTTTATAAGATAAAGTGTTATCAAATTTGAATCCAGCATTTGATGGTCAGGTCTGAGTCTTTCCCACCATCTTTTCCATTTTGTTGCATCATCCAAAAATGCTGTAGAGAACACTTGATTAAAGCTTTATATTTTCCATATTTAATGTTGTGTCATTTATTTTTCGTCAGCTACTGAGTGAACTTATCAGACTTTGGTTGTAACGATTCATCGGTGTATGGATACATTACAATTAAAAGTCAAATATTGTATCATATCGTCAGGACACCCTTTTCCTCAGAAGTCTTTACTATACAAATCTCTTCCAGTCTGCCAGTGTGGGAAGGCCAGATCTACTTCTCTCTCTTCAAATGAATATATTAATAAATAGAAATATAGACTTTGGATCCAATTATGAGTTCACTGTGAAATATTTATATCTAAATGGTTTAGAATTAACATATACCTTATTTTTAAAACCATAAGCTTAATTATTATATACTTGTATTTGGTATGTATCACACAGACATTAAAAAGTAAATACAGTGAACTCCCGCATGACGACCACCCCGTTAACACGACCACTCCGCTAACACGACCACTTTTCTTGGTCCCAGAATAGTCTAATATAAATTATCATATAAAAAATTTCGGTAACACGACCACCTCGATATCACGACCAATGACCACCTTTTTTGGTCCTGACCTTCAGATGAGCCCCCGTATCACGACCACTGGCCCGTGGCGACCGCGGCCCGTCGAGCAGATGACACGCTCATCGCCCAGCTTGGACATAGGTAATAGCCCGTGTTTAATAAGCCGGGCACGTGGGAAAGTCCGCTTTCATCTGCCCAGCCATAGTTAGGCTTGTTTGTAATGCCGCCTAAACTGTAAGCCAAACTATACGCATCAATAAATATTGGACTCAATGGTCCGTTACATTGTTTTTTGAGTACGGTTGTCAGATTAGCATTTTACATACTGATCAAAAGGTTTCACAAACATAACTGACACCACACGCATACATTCAGTGACTAAAGTAAAACTGTGACAAATCACATTTCCATGATCAAGCAGGAACCATATAAATAACACTTAGAATTTGATGTGTTCGTTCTGTTCTCACTACGTGTTCGACATCAGACCATCTGTTGAGACCATTGCTGTAAGAATGACTTCAACGCCAACTATTTGTTTCTTTTGTGTTTTCTATTTCTATGTAAATAATACTTTTGAATCATATTCATGTTTTTTTATTGAGTTTTCTTTATATTTTAAATTTTAAATGAAACAGGGACAACTTAACATTTACTTGAAATACCCATATTATCGCATGTGTTAATATTGGCAGACTAATGTACAAGCATCCCGCTAACACGACCACCCCGCTAACACGACCACTTTGCTTGGTCCCGCGGGTGGTCGCGTTAGCGGGGTTTTACTGTATATATAATACATATATATATAAATGTTTTTATAACCTAAGTTGGTTCCAGTGCTTGCAGTATAGTGCTCGATACAGCTAAGGTAGAGCAGATTAACTAAACGTTAAGCACGCTGGAGCATGCTCGGTGTAATAACGCGATGCTCCAGTGTGCTTAACGTTTAGTAAATGTTTATATATATATATATATATATATATATATATATATATATATATATATATATATATATAAACATGTCTTTTTTTCAACTTTGATTACCCTTCAATGCCTGCAAGTGTCACCCCCCCCCCCCCCTACCCCCCCCCCCCCTTGCGAGCCATCTTCCTTAGGCTACCCTGCGAGTCATCCCCCCACCCTTGAAGATAAATTGACGCCACTGTGTGTATATTAGGGCCCTGCGCAGGCTGAAAAATTGAAACCCGCATACCCCCCCCCCCCCCCCCCCCCCCCAGCATCATGCCCTGTCAGCCCGCAGCCCACCCCGCAATCAAAGAAATAAATTCAGCCCGCAGCTACTATGATTCTTTCAGCCCGCACCCGCCCCGCAAAATTTTTTTTCAGCCCGCACCCGCCCTGCCCCACAGTTTTCAAGTTTTCGGCCCTCAGTCCACCCCGCAAAATAATTAAAAATAGTTATTGGATCCAAAGGTTTAAATATCAAGATATTTTACAGCACATATATAAGAAACGCTTGTTATTAATATATATGAAATGTTTGATGATTAGAATGAAAAATTATTTTGAATACGTTTTTGCAATAATTCAAACCATAATTCATAAAATATTTTTTAAGACATGTTTGATTAATATATACATAATAATTTTACACACCTTAAATATGTTTTCATATTTTACAGGGGAAATACACAAACCTTTGGTTTATTGTGTCTGTTTCTACTTAAATATATAAAAAAAGGTAAAGAAAAAAATTAGACTTCTTCAAAGTATGTGTACCCAAAGTTACCCTTTAGAATAGTATTGGCTAATCATAAGCCATCAAACTACTGAGATGTGTTGCTGGTTACATTTTTTCAGTCATAATCTGCTAATTAGCTTAAACTGAGACTAATCAGGTCAAGTGAGTAAAGGGGTAATCTGACCGATGTGGCTATAGGTTCAGGATGTTCATTGAGATCTAGACATGGCCAGAGCCTTGTTTCTTATTGCGATCATCAACACATAAGGCAAAAAAAAAGTATGGTTCTCAGGCACTTATTTTCAGAAATCAATGCGGGCGGGCGTTTTTTTTTTTTTTTTTTTAATTTTTAATTTTTTGGTATGTTTCGATAAAAATGACAAATGATTAGGAAAAAGCATAATAATAACAGATTTATTTTGCTTAACAAGTAAAAGCCCTACATAAAAAAGGAAATTGTATGATTTCATCTCTTTGAAAGAAATGTCTGAGCGGTTGCAGCACAGATTTGGTAAGTTTCTATTGAAAATCAAAATAAAAATTGGGGGTTTAAAATTGATGCGTGTGGTGCCTGAGAACCATACCTTTTTATTTTTTTTGGCCCTATGCTGTGACCAAACAGGGATTTGACCAGCCAGTGGTCAGTAACAATTAGACAGCACATGGGGGTTACACCTTAGGCGATGTGCAGTTCCAGGTCAATTGAGTCACCTACAGAGCCAGCTGTAGCCACACACTGTCTACTACAAGATCAAAGGTAATCAAGCCCTTACTTCACTCCCAGCCATATTATATAATATGTGAGACATGACACAAGTACAGTGTTACAGTCCATATACAACATCAGGCCAGGTAACTTTATACAAAGTAAAGTCAAGCTCCCATTGCAAGGATAATTGTTTAAAGTCTAGATTTCAGATTAAGGATGCATCATCTATTTTGTATAACAGGAATAAATTATTTTTTTTCAAATATATCTTTTCATATTACTATTTTTACGACACCTGAAAATATTAATACAAAAATACCAATTTCTTCTAATGATAGTTTTTTTAAAGTATAATTTTATATTCATGTTTTACCGAACTGCCAGATCATCAACCCGCAGCCCGCCCCACCCCGCACAGACTTTATTTCGGCCCGCCCCGCCCCGCACTTTCTTGGATGTAGCCCGCCCCGCAAAGATTTCTCTGCGGGCCCCCGCGGGCTGCGGGTCAAAACCCGCCCCGCGCAGGGCCCTAGTGTGTGTATATATATATATATATATATATATATAAATTTATATATATATATATATATATATATATATCACATAAAATATACGGGGATCGGACTTAGATCTGTGGAGCGGATTTAGACATTTTTCTTCCTGAATAATCTCTGTTCATGTGATACATAAATATAGGCCCTACCCTTAATAACCGTACGACAAGCAGGGTCAGCCTTGGCGTCTCGTACCGATTTATTTCCCCTACTCTCTGCAGACGATTAAGGATAGTTCTGTATTAAGTCTACTCGCACTCCCAGCGCGCTTGTTCACCTGTGCCAGGTAGACTGGTACCCCCGCTCTATTATGGCTCCGCTGCTCTAGACCAATCATAGAGACGGGCGTACAACGCCATCTTTTCTACTCCCGGCAGACTGGTTCCAACTCCAGTATGTATTATATATGATAAAAATAAGGATTTCGTTAGCTCAGAGAAGTTACCAAAGATTGGCTGTACATAACGTGTGACATAATGATAAGATTAATAGGTATTAATAATAAATCACTGCTTCACACAGTGGAATATCAAAGATTCAGTGTATCGTATTATCTATACATCCATTATTCAATTTTTGTGCAACAACTCATTCTTCAATATTTGAAAACTAGAAATAACTAAAGAAAGTTATTTTATAAGAAATCCTTACGGATAATCAAACAGGTTCGCGGGAACGTCCATTGCAACCGGTATGAGCGTGCATTCTGGAGTTGCAACCAGTCTACAGGTTAGTCAGGAGTTGCAACTGAGAGTACTTAAAATGGCGTTGTACGCCTGTCTCTATGCTTGGCTGAGGGTCATAATAGAGCAGGGTACCAGTCTACTGTGCCAGGGTGATTGACGCTTCGTTTCCGCATCTGTTTGCCGTGGAGGTCGCCATTTTATTCTGATGGGCTGTTGGGATGCCGGTACGCTGACGGTATAAACAAAATGTTGATGTCAGTCGGATCGGCTGGTTATTATATTAATTTTGTGTCACTTTCCCTACAATTTCCATACCCTTTTTTTTTCACTCCAGTCCGCCACTGTAATATTCTTTTTTTTTTTTTACACAATAAAAGTAATTAAAGTATTAAGCAATTACTTTTCAGTTTAAACCCCTTTACGTGTGTAAACATATTCGCCGAATGTGTTAGAGTTACGAATAAATTCAAACCAATCCTTTTACACAAGAGATTAAGCCAAGAACTGGATGTATCGCTGCGTTGTGAATATATAAGGTGCTGGTAATTGAACCCGTGAAATCGACATCACCACAATGCATCGCGTTTTCCCGCTTGTGTAGCAGACGACACCAGACCCAGCCCACCTGGCATCCGGACAAGACTGTGTTCAACAACAATCACGTTAACAGATGAGTTCCTGCTTTGATAGATCAGTCTGAAAAAAAAAATAAGAATTTGGTAATGAGATGACACCTTTCCCTGAAAGAAGGCGACATATATATATTGTCAAGTATAAAATGTTGGTAAGGTAAGAAAAACATCTTCAAACCCTTTTAATCCATCTGTTAATCTTGAAGTATCAAAAGAAAGGCAGAAATCGAACCAGAGTATATCGATTAGTCTATAATTGTATCCCCAGACAAAGTCGGGATGCTATGGTTTCACGACGGTCCCGCCGCCGCCGCAGAAAAACCTTGTGAGCGGGATTACTAAAAAAATATTTCACTGATCTTTTTCAAACTTTACATTTGTATAGATATAGGTAAGGGGACGAAGCCTATTCAAAATGGGGTCATGACCCATGCTAGGAGAGTGACCTTGACCTTGAATAAGTCCTTTTTTGCTGAAAATAACACAAATTCTAAAATATCTCAAGTAAGCTTGCATGGACTGGTCCAAAAGTCAAGGTGACCGAAGATCTTGGATAGCCTTGTGATATACCGGAAACTGGTGGCGCCACCTATTATCGTTTTCTTGTTTTTACGCCTTTTAATACCCCCATAATTGCCACTTGACAGTACTGTAAGCATTATATGTCAAAAACTAATGGACAGATTTCTTTCACATTATGCACATGTAGAGAGATGGGTTATGGGATGAGGTCTATTTACATTTGGGTCATGACCTTTACCATGAGAGTGGCCTTGACCTTTAATGTGTCCATATTTGGTGAAAATCACACACCTCTTATGATTTCTCCAGTGTTGATAGCCATATGGATTTCAAACGTGACTTAAGTATGGCCCACCACTAAAGTAAGAACCCTATAGGTTCTAGGGTCATGAGGTCAAAGGTCAAGGTCACTGGACTCGGATCTTAAAAGATACTGTGGATGCATTTTAAGCCAAACTTTCATCCCAGGTCTTCCATCTTTAATATATAGCGCACTTGCCAATAGTGGATGATCCATATCAATTTTGGGGTCACAAGATCAAAGGTCAAGGCCACAGGAGCTATCTGTCAAAAATTAGTTTCTGGATGATAATTCCTGCTTTTATTGATGTATTGATTTCAAACTTGACATATATACCAATGAAAACGCAAGACTCCAATTGATTTTGGGGTCATGAGGTCAAAAGTCAAGGTCACAGGACACATCTTAAAAAAGATTGTGGATGCATTTTCAGCAAAACATTTCATCTCAGACCTTTCATCTTGCACATATAGTTCATCTGCCAATAGAGGAAGACCCCTATCAATTTTGAGGTCACAAGGTCATAGATGAAGGTCACAGGAGCCATCTGTCCAAAAATTAGTTTCTGGATGATAATTCCTGCTTTTATTGATATATGGATTCCAAACTTGACTTGTATATGACCCATTGGAAAAGCAAGACCTGTATTGATTTTGGGGTCATGAGGTCAAAGGTCAAGGTCACAGGACACATCTTTAAAAAGATTGTGGATGCATTTTCAGCCAAACAATTCATCTCAGATCTTTCATCTTGCACATATAATTCACCTGCCAAGAGTGGAAGACCCCTATCAATTTTGAGGTCACAAGGTCAAAAGTGAAGGTCACAGGGGCCATCTGTCCAAAAATTAGTTTCTGGATGATAATTCCTGCTTTAATTGATGTATGGATTTCAAACTTGACTTGTATATGTCCATTTGGAAAAGCAAGACCCGAATTGATTTTGGGGTCATGAAGTCAAAGGACAAGGTCACAGGACACATCTTTCAAAAGATGTGGATGCATTTTCAGCCAAACATTTCATCTCACATCTTTCATCTTGCACATATAGTTCACCTACCAAGAGAGGAAGAACCCTATCAATTTTGAGGTAACAAGGTCAAAGGTGAAGGTCAAAGGAGCCATCTGTCCAAAAATTAGTTTCTTGATGATAATTCCTGCTTTAATTGATGTATAGATTTCAAACTTGACTTGTATATGTCCCATTGGAAAAGCAAGACCCGAATTGATTTTGGGGTCAAAGGTCAAGGTCACAGGATACATCTTTAAAAAGATTGTGGATGCATTTTCAGCCAAACATTTCATCTCAGACATTTCATCTAGCACATACAGTTCCCCTGCCAATAGAGGAAGACGCCTGTCAATTTCTTGGATAGCCTTGTGATGTGCCAAAAGGTCAAGGTCACGGGACCAACATCTTCAAAAAGATTGTGGATTGATAGATGGAAGAAACAATAATTGCTTGCCAAGTGTCAGTATATGCTGCTAAAAATGGGGGCCTGTTCTTAAAGGGGGGGGGGGCGTACTATATCTTGGGATACTCTGGCACCTGCGGTGCCAAGAAATGTCTAGTTATTCATGTATTTTTTTTATTCAATATATAAATCATTTTGAACAGGAGGTTTTCGAATTTCTGGCTCCGCCACTGATCATGGCCCCTCCCTTGCCTCAATCCTGGCTACGCCCCATATGTGTGTGTGTGTGTGTGTGTGTTTGGCGATTAAGATTGGTATTATGAGAAACTGAGTAATCATGTATTCTAACATTTTGTGAGTTGTAATTATGTAGAGTAAAAAACACCCATATTGCGAAAAATACGCGTATATTATTAAGGTCCTATATCACTTGCCCTTGGGAGTAAAATGAAATGTTAAAATCCATTATATGGTGGTTGTTTTCCTTTTTATCGTCTCTATACATTTAATTTAGCTCAGGTGACAGTTAGTCATGCTGAGCAATAGTGATAGGTCTTCGTCCGTCGTCCGGCCCGTCTGTAAGCAGGGCGCAAATCGCAACATTCAGACCTGGAAAGTTCCTGTTAAAGTTTAAATCCAGACGGATCCTGTTCAAATCTGTGGTATTTTTTTTTTTGAATATAAAAACTAGGCCACAGATCCCTAAATTATGCAAGCTACGTGGCGAAAACATGATTTGCAACGTTTTAACACAGGGGCAGAGGGACTCGTCTGTATTGCAGTATTGAAGTATTGCACATTTCCCCTCAAATTCGATACAAAAATTTTCTCAACCATTTTCTCAGAGAAGATTGAAATGTGATGACCTTGAACTTGATGTTCAAGATCAAAGCTGCGGAAATATAGAATAACTGAAGCACTGCGCGATAATAAGAGCCCATTTTTTTTAGTTTACACATATAACCAGTCACCATGCAATTTGTGTGAACAAAATTGGCCCAACCATCTTTTTTACTGGTACAGTGTAGATGTCAGTCAGTGTAGCATTTGCAGAATTCAGACTATCTTTACGTGACCTGCAACTGTATACAGGAAGAACCCTGTCGACTTCGATGTCAGAAGATCAAAATTACAGGTCACGTGTGAAAGTTATCATCAATTTGTTTTTCAGTTTTTAATTGTATTTAAACTTCACCTTTATGTTACTAATAAAACTTTTATCGATTTTCAAAAGGTCGAGGTCACGGCTGGGGGGTGGGGTGGGGGAAAGTTATTTCCAGTTTTGTGTTCAGTGAGTAACTGTTAGAATTGATTGATTTATTCAGACATCAGGGAAAAAAACAAATTTGGGTCCAAAAGGTAAAGGCCACACTATGGGTCAGGGTTGTACTCACTGATTTGAACACTTGGTTTTTAACTTCACACACACACCCACATATATATGAAGGAAACATGAACCCCGTTTTGTATTATATCTGCTCATAAACTGAAAAGGGCCCCATCAGTGCACAAGAAAAACAGTTGCCCAATTAAGACTTTACCAGACATACACACAATATTTCTAAGCAGTTTATTGGTGCGTTACTCTAAAACTCTGTTTTCCCATGGATATCATGTTGAACATATCTAGATTAGCTTTATATATATATAAATATATATATACATATATATATATATATATATATATATATATATATAGATAGATAGATAGATAGATAGATAGATAGATATATAAGACTATTGGTGTCATCTATAATTTGTTATCATGTTTTTACAAGTTCAAGATTTAATATTGAGTCTGAGAACTAACATTCATGTAACTGTTGTAGCCGGGTAATGATGTATATCTGACTTTGGATCATGAAATTGATATTTAGTGCATCTGTCAGACCTATTTCTTATAGTTATCATTTAAAGTTTGAACAAAATCAGATGAAGCAGTCCCAAGAAAATATGAGTAACAAATGTGATTTTTTTTAAATAATTAGTTGACAACCTTCCCTGAAAGAAGGCGACATAGTGTCAAGTATAAATGTTGGCAAGGTAAGAAAAATTTCTTCAAACCTTTATAACCCATCTGTTAATCTTGACCATCAATCAAGGGAGAAATGGTGATAAGGTATATCATTCTAATTATTTATATATCCTATTTTCAATATATAAATCAATTTTGAACAGCTGAGAGGGAAGGGGATTTACCTTTGATCGTTCCCCCGCCTGCTTAAATTGTGTGTGTGTGGGGGGGGGGGGTTCCGTATATATATATATATATACAGGAGTGGTATTATGTGAAACTGAAAATTTAGTAATCATGTATGCTAACAATTTGTAAGTAATTTTGTAGAGCACAAAATCCCCCATATTGTGCGAAATACGCGTTTATTATACAGGCCCTGTATCTCTTAGGCCCCTTTTCCATGCGCGCGGAAACGCGCGCGTTTCCGCGCGCTGAAAAAATCGCGCTGAATTGAGCTTTTCCATTTGCGCGGAAACGCGCGCGTTTTCGCAGAATGCCCCCTTCGCGTGACCTGTTTTCACAAGGTATTAACCGTCCTACAGCCTTCCCGGCATCATGTCAAGCATGTGTCTGTTCAGTTTATGCATGTATATATATACGCTCTTTACACACCGCTTTACCTATAGGGCTACTTCCTATATCGTAAGGCGCTGTTTGTTATGACCTCGTATCCTGAATTGCAACACCAGAGGGGAGCACTGTATTTTTGTCCAATCAGATGAGACTTTGTGCTGGAAGAAAAAGCCAAGTGAGGAATACACAGAGCCAATCATATTAATTTCTTTTTGAGTGACAGCTCATCCCCCAGCGTAACCGTCTGAACAGGCCACAGGCTCAGAGAGAATTGCCCCTGACGTGGTTTGCTTAGGGCCTTGGGCACATAGGATGCTCGGCCGGTGAGCTGTAATTCAAACGAAACGTAACAACAAAGGCTGCGTGCACACCTCGCTTGCTGGTTTAGTTCTGCAGACAACAGATACATGGCTACGCTAACACAGTCATAATGTCATAATCGAATCGGTCGATGATGCGAGCGGAAACTCAATAAGCGGCGCTTGAAGCACAGCAATGGGCGGAGCCAGGATGCCTGTCGAGTGTTTGTTTATTGGCATCTGATTGGCTGCTTGTCACATCATACGCACGTTTATTTAAGTGGAAAACGAACCGCCATCTGGTGTCTGAATATATCATAAACAGTCAAAGCTGGCAGCGTGAAAATCGGTTGCTTCTTTAGAAGCGCAAGATTTCCGCTGCCTCGGGAGCGTAGTATACATATTAATTTTCATTATATTTGCAGGAACGTATAGTTTTTATTACGGTAGTGTGCTATTGACAGGAGGGCGGGGGTCGTAAATAGGCTATATATGAGAAGATTATTAACTACCGCAGTCGGTAATAAGATATTTAACACCCTCGCCGCACATATATATGTTTATATTATTAGACAAGCAGAACAGCAGTTAAGTAGGCCTATGACTTGTCGCCATGCATGATAGAGGCCTATATGCTGGGGCGTCCTCAATCAGACTGCATTCGCGTCCTTGACCTCCACAGGCAGGCTCACCCGCGCGCGTTTCCGCGTGCATGGAAAAGGGACACATGATTTACACTGGTGCGATTTTTCCGCGCGCGGAAACGCGCGCTGAAAAATCGCGCATCGCACGATGTTCATTTTACACGCGCGCGGAAACGCGCGCGTTTCCGCCTGCATGGAAAAGGTATACCTGATTTCCACTTGCGCGATTTTTTCAGCGCGCGGAAACGCGCGCGTTTCCGCGCGCATGGAAAAGGGGCCTAACTCTGGGGAATAAAGGGAAATGTTGAAATCCCTTTTAATTATATTTTGGTTGTTTTCATTATCGTTGTCCATTTACAAATATTTTAGCTCAGCTAACTGCTAGTCATGCTGGTGGAAACCATAAATTAGGCCACAGTGGCTTAGCCACATGACTAAAACGTGCTTTTGTCAGGCTTGTCTAAGTGCTTAAAGTATTGCATATTTTTCCCCCAAATTTGATACATAAATTATTTAAACCAATTTCTCGAAGCAGATTGAAAAATGGTGATCTTGACCTTGATATTCCAGATAAAATTTAGAATAACATTTGAATCGCTGCAAAAATAAACGTCATTCTTGTTTATACATATATCCCAGTCAGCATCCAAAATTTGCACAACCACTTCTTCATACATCTTATTTTCTCTTGCACAACATGTTGATGCCGGTCATAGCAGCCTTTGCAGTCACGGTGATTCATAGGATTCATACTCCACACATGTGACCTGCCACTACATGCAGGCAAAACCTTGTCGACTTTGGTGTCAGAAGGTCAAGATTTAAAGTCACATGTGAATGTTATCCTCTATAAAGTGTTTCGGTTTGGATTTTTTAATTGTATTCAAATTTAACTTTTTTGTTGCTATTCATTAAGGAAGAATTGTATCGGATTTCGGGATCTATATGCCAAGGTCACTTGTGGAGGTTGTTCTTATTTTGTGTTCATCTGAGTAACTCCTGTTAGGATTGATTGATTTATGGTAGGCCTACTTCTTTTTTGAGGAAACAACCTATTGACTTGGGGTCAGGTGCTTATTGGTTGCTGGACAAAGTTATATTCACGCATTGTTTTCAGTGGGACAACTCAAAATGAAAGTGATAAGTCTTTACCAATTAATCCAGGATAAAATACTAGTATTGTGGCCAAGGGTGAACGTCATAGGCAAGGGTTGTCCTCAATGATTTTATCTAGCTGGTTTTAAATTCCACAAACTGTAACCTATCCGTGAAGGTTAAGGTCAGAGGTCATACTGCAGTCAGAGTTCATGCTTATCTTTCACAATTTGCCCCCTAAAAGCGATTCATACCATACTAGCAATAAAAGATTAAGTAAACTTACATTTTTTATTAGAACAACAAATTACAATAGCAATTACATACAATGTATGATTATCCAATTTTAAATTATTTAAAGACACTGTTGTAACCAGAATGGAACCTTAAGATATAGTGACTGATCACTGTTAAAAATCTTTAAACCAGCCGATTCGAATTACAATGGAATTAACAAATATTAATGGGAGCTGATGCCAGTATTATCGTAGACCTTAACACAGAATAACCCGAATTACCTGAAGATTGTTTACACAAAAGCCACACGTTTTAGCTAAGCTGATCTTGTGATCTCGCTGTAACTTGTTGAGATGGTCTGACGGGGTTTGGTCTCAAGCTAATCGCTGTTGAGCTGTTCTCTCGCTGTGATATTAGTTGTTGAGTCGAGCAGTCTGAGCGTTCACTTGAGTCAGAAATTCAGACTAAAGCACCAGTTTCTCAATAACAGACGCTAGGATCACATGTTAACTTCCTATGTATGTTGCTGTTGGAGAGTGTATATATCTATTTCTTTGTGCATGGCACCCATATTTTTTACTTAAAACGTATAAGACGAAATGATTAACATTTTTGTGATACATTTTTGTTGTACCTGTAGCTATACATGCTGAACTAGATTAGCTTTATCAGATGTGCGAGAGCCTACATAAATCGTGATGCATTTTTGTGGGTAATATACCTGGCTGTTAATCTGTTAGTGAGAAACATATAAGTTATGACCTTGACGTGGACCATTAATTAATTGTTCTTTAACCAAACATGTATATATTTTTGTCTAATTATGAGGTTTGAACAAAATCGGCGCACAGTTTCTTCAAAAATTAGACTAGAATTAGTGAATGTCAGCCTATAGCGGTCAACAGTCATTACGCATGGGTCGTTTGTTTAAACAACTTGATAGTGTGGAATAAATAGGCTGTCCTTGTTCGGGAACAAATGCACACTCACAGATGTAAGGTATCTTGTAGACGTGTCATGCCGTTACTACATTAACCACAAGATGTGTAATGCCTACACTGAAACGTTATTCCATGCCACCACAGACGTTACTGTGCTCGCTTGTCAGGAATATTTGTTGGCTCGAACTGGTCCGCCGAGCTGTGTACCGAAACCATAAATTAGTTATACAGTTTGCCGCCAGGTAGCAGTCCCCGCACACAGCAAGGTATACTGGTACCCCCGCTCTATTATGGCACCGCTGCTCTAGGCCAATCATAGAGACGGGCGTACAACGCCATCTTAAGTACTCTTGGCAGACTGGTACCAACTACAGTATATATATTATATATGATAAAAATAAGCATTTCGTTTGCTCAAAGAAGTTACCAAAAGTTGGCTGTATATTTAATGTGACATCAATGATTAGATTAATAGATATTAATAATTAATCACTGCTATGTACAGTGGAAAATCAAAGATTTAGTATATCGTATTATCTATGCAACCATCATTCAATTTTGGTGCAACAACTCATTTTTCAATATTTGAAAACTAGAAATAACTAAAGAAAGTTATTTTATAAGAAATCTTCGCGGATAATCAACCAGGATCACGTGAACGTCCATGATAACCGGTATGAGCGTGCATACTGAAGTAGGAACCAGTCTATATGTAAGTCAGGAGTTGCAACTGGGAGTACTTAAGATGGCGTTGTACGCCTGTCTCTATGCTTGGCTGAGGCCCATAATAGAGCAGGGTACCAGTCTAACAGCAAGGTAGCCAGCTATAGGGTACCGGCTAGTGCCAACTGTACCACGTACAACTCGTTTTAAAACAATGCAGATTAATACTTTATAGGAGTCCTGTTTACGCTGGGAAAATCCGTAAATGATCTATGACTTTATAATGATGAGTTTCAAATGATTTATTATCGGTCCCTAGTGTCTCTTGATTTTCATGTAGAATCCAATAACCCGAAAGAGATATATTTATCTTTCAATAAGGTTGAATGTATAAATAATGGCAACTCATTTTTGTAAAAAATAATACCCCAAAATCCACTGTTCATCTTAACCTTTAAAACCTCTCATAACCGTTATAAAAAGGCAATGTCACATTGAGTTATTTAATGCATAATTTGCAAATTAATCTTGCATTTGTGGTAATTAAAATATTTGTAATATTTCCAAGAGTTTTGATACACCTGGAAAGCATCGGTTAAATTAGTTTTGACATAAAGGAAATAAGATATGCACATAATAAAGATGAAAAAGAAAAATAAATAGGTACGATACTATCGGTTTTGGGTAGAACATACTAAGTTTAAAAAATATTTTTATATACATTGTAAATACAAATTTGTTATTAATCATGCAATATTAAATACTGTCCTTGATCTAATAAGATTATCCGTAAAAGACTCGCATCATTATAAATCACTTTTAGGTTTTGTCCTCTTCTAAATACATCTCAGTTACGAAGTCATGCGTCTACCTCTGTGAGGATGGAAGTACAAAATGAAAAGTGTGGGATAAAGTTACATCAGTTTGCAATGAGTAAGTGGTAAATTTAGGCATTCACCCCCCCCCCCCCCCCCCCCACACACACACACACTTGGAAAATGACACCGAGAATCCCAGTGCGACAAATAACACTAAAGGAAGGGGGACCATGGGGGAATCTGGGACTGTACCGAAAGAATAGTTATAAAATTATTCAACAGATGGCGGCATTCTTTACCTCCAGCCACGCAACGAGCCTTGGAGCTCATTCAGAGCAGAGAACCATTTATTGAACCTGGCAGGGTAATGTGCGGTGAAAGTGGGGGTCGAGGTATTGCTGCTTGTATTAATGTCCTTTAAGAAAGAATTCCATAAACTGGTTTATTTTCCATTCAATAACTTTTAGTGGATCGTTCTCAGAAGTAAAAAGGTTTACTTCAGAAACAGAATTACAGTCAGTGGATCTCAGACCTCCGCCAACGCAAAGGAATTCTACAGTATCTGGCGCTTAATCTGGAGCCATACTAAAACTTAAGGCTGCCCATTCACCTTCCTTTAGAAAAAGAATTTGTGATTTCTGGCTTCCTCTCTGTATATATTAATTATTTAAGGGTAAATCTGGTTTTAAAAAGTTCTTAAAGTGCCTACATGAAGGATGTATGACCTTGTTTATCAACATGTTTGTAAACACAGCAATGTTGACAAACGGGAAAAACATGTAACCTAAGGTGGTAGGTTGCATATTGACGGAGGTTGAAAAGGTCACTTGTTGCAAAACGCCATTTGCAAAGCCCTGGCTTATCTGACTTGCTGCCAGATTCCTTTGTTAAATTTGTTTTGATTATTTTGACGCCCCACCCCCCACATATAATAAACCTGTTGATATAAACAAAACAAGCAGTCTGTGTGCGGTGATATTCACGTTTTCCGGCCTACTTTTATAAAAGCGCTAATGGATTACCTTTGGTTTATGAAGTTCAGATAGGTGAGTGGGCCCCTTTAATGCAGTCTTCCCTGGTTGGCTCCACCAGGTGCAGTATATATCACTTGATCCTCTTAACAGACAAACAAGCCCACGAACCAACAAAGTGACACAAGTGAAAATGTATCCCTCTTGCCTCAAGTAATAAGTAACTTGTGTATATCTGTTTAAGGGGGGGATATTTACATTTGTGTCATAGCCATGAAGTTCAAAGTATGACGTCAACATATGCAAGAGGAGCAGTATGATCCGTTGCATCAAAAGACTGATTCTGATGGGCAGATCCATCAAAGAACTGATTCTAAAGGGCAGAGCTATCAAAGAACTGTTTCTTATCGGCAGAGCAATCAAAGAACTGATCCTAAAGGGCAGAGCTATCAAGGAACTGCTTCTGATGGGCAGAGCCATCAACGAATTGATTCTGATGGACAAAGCTATTAAATCGTGCTTTCATCATGCATGGCTGAGCCAGATGTCATTACTTTTCATTTGTTAAATTCTTCTAGTCTTGTGTGTTTGATGTGACTTTCTAAGAATTCGGTAACCATGGGTCACGAAATTTAATTTTAAAAGTACTATATTCAATTATATTTCTTCAACTATCAGATGAGAAATGTATTGCACTATTATGTTTAATTATATAATTCTTCTAACAGCTGAAAAATATATTGAACTATGTATGTTTAATTATATTTAGCTCAGCTATAGTCATCTGAGCTATAGTCGTGGTCCATTGTCCGTCGTTCGTCCGTCTGTCCGTCCGTCCGTCCGTCCGTCCGTAGATGTGGCACGTTTTGAAACCGTAAGACCTAGGAATCCAAAATTCAGCATAATGTTAGATGTCCCCAAGATCTCCTACCAAGCCGAAAACCGGGTCTTTGTGACTTCGTTCCTTTGAAAAATTAAGGAAAAACCTCAATTTTTTATTAAAATCCTATTTTCACACTTCAGGACTGCCTAATATCAAAACCACTCATCTGTTCTTCCTCATATTTACCATAAATATTCCTCTATATAGTTCCTATGTACATGCCAGAAATTAAGTCTGTAAAGTATAAATTCTTTAAGTTATGGGCCCAAACATAATGGACTTTGTAAAAAATCAGGAAAAATAATAACTCACTTAACATGAAAAATTTTGAAACTAGAGTCTATTTTCTCAAGTATATAACTATGTTTAATTAAGATTCAATTGTTTACCCAAAATTAGATCTGAATTTTGTAAATTTTTTAAGTTATTAGCATAAAAAAAATCAGTACCTTAAATTTTGCCCAACTTTGACCATGGCACGTTTTTTTCCTGTAAGCACCATTGATTTAATTTTCAAGCAAGTAAACATAAATATTTAGTTTGTCTAAATCTGAAATTTGAAAATAAAACTTGAAAATTAAGCTAAATTTGATTTTTTTTCTGTAGTCACATGCTTTGATTACAGATGCAGGGTCCCACTCCAGGTCACTGGAGGTCAGCTATGCCAGGGTTTCTGATTTGTTATAGTCACTGGGGGAGATCCCCTGCTGTGACAGGTGTACATTTTTTCTCATATCACCACCCCAATCACCCCCCCCCCCCCCCGCAAACCCAACCCACCAAGTGTTATGCAGTAATTGTTATTGTTTTCACTGTATCTCCTTAATTGTAATGCTGTTTCCACTCCGATATGCAAAAACTTTCCTTGAAAAAAATAATTCAGGTTGTAATCCAGAAGATGCAATGTTGTGTAATGTAGCATTTTTAAAGAAATCAATTTTCTTTTAAATAATTTTAACAAATATAATTGAACCCACCAGTATGCTTAAATTATTATAAAATAGAAGCACATTATGGATAAATAAAGACACAATTAAAAATTGTGAAATCTAAATCAAGTATTTTTTTTAGATATTTATTGTTTAAAAGATATATTTTTGTGGTAAAAAATAAATAAACAATTGTATGCATGATGTGGTGTTATCTGACAAGATTGAGATTTATGATGATGCAATTGAGAATTATGAATCAACTTTTATATTCAGATATATATGTTAAATTGGAAATGTATAGAAATATAAACTTAAATTAGAAAATAATTGATGTGATAAAAAAATGAGGATTTAATACAAACATTTGTTCATTATTTTCCTGCCTCAGCAGAATTTGAGATCAGGCTTTGTTTGCCCTGTTTTATGTTGTTAATTAGCTATATTTCAACTGTATACATTTCATAAAAAATACATATATATTTAATAATATATATTATAAAAAAAATAGATTCAATTGAACAAATGTGTAAACTACTGAAATGTCAACAGTTAATCGAAAAACCAACTAATGATCATGGTAATAGTACAGATCATTTGTTCGCAAACTGCTCACATGCTTTAGTTTCAACATTATGAAACACATGGTCAGGTCACAAAATATTTTTTGCAACAATTTCTTGCTCATCAATACAAACCAATCATATAAACTAACCATGGCCTTTATTACATCTTCCTCTTACACTTTATCTCCATTTGATATTATTTTAGATTTTTACCTTCAAGGTTAACGTCAGCTGAGCACAGTGACCCATAGGTCCCTTGTTTTTTAATTAGCTGAAAAAAATTGATTGAACTCTGTTTAATAATATTTCTTCATCTATGAGCTGAAATACAGATTCCACTATTTCATTATATTTTCTTCTATCAGCTAAAGTACTTATCTCACAATTGTGTCCAAAATGTATCAACAGATTTGTTACCTTATTTAAGATTGCCATGGGTACCATGAGTTTATAAGCTAATGAAAGATCTATCACTTTTTGTGCTTCCCTTACTTCAACTTTTCATTGTAGTTTACAAAATTTGGATATTAATATGCACCATTTGCATGTTACAAATAGGCCATCCAAAGAACACACTCTAAGTTACGTCCGGCATAAATTAAATATTACTTCAATTTTAATATAATTTCCTATCTCTATTGCGAGGGTTTGTATCTAAAAATTCATTATGTAATTTTATGTTTTCTCGAAGCCTCTGTGGATCATGTGTGCTATTTTGCAATAACTTGTTGGGCAAATGTAAATATTCGAGTACTGAGTTAAAACTTCCTCTGCTGGCCTCATCCCCTATGGTTCGGTAAAAGCTGTCCAACTATTGCCTTATGTCGGGATATTATCCGATCTCAGATTGTCGTTGGTGTGTGATCGTTATTTAAAAGACTTGCTCATACACTATCATTTATACACCACTTCAGGAAACGAGGCAAACTTTCATAAAATCACCGTCCATAATCTCTCGTTTCCTTGTTTCCATTCACTTTACATTCAGTCTCGTTCTCAGTCATCCTTCATCTTGTACACCTTCGTTCAGTCAGCCATGCCTTCACTCGGTCGATGGTCCGAATGCACCAACCAAAAAGATGCGTGTGTTTGGAATTTGGGAATAAAAAACATTACATAACTTGTCAACTCAAAATTGGTACCCATGTAACAATCTTTATTTGTATACACAAGTTTTTATGTATTTGTGATGAAAGATGTACAATGTATGGGTAAAAAAGAACTTAGACATGAGACTATTGCAACAAGGTAAGACTACACTTTATGGCACTGATGAACCGAACACTGTATTAAAGTACTATTGCAACGCTTATGCGTCAGTAACTTAACTTCTAAACCAATTCAGTATCTGCAATGAAATCACAGGCTTTTTTTTCTTGTCTCGCACAACTCGTCCCATGTTGCAGATTTATATCCGTTGCCCGTGACTCCACAAACGCTGATATCATCACCATTAACAACAAAGTCCAACAAACAGTCTATAACAGTGCCGACCCTTAGTGTTACCATACACTCTTTACCCCGGGGTACGTTTATACGCCCCCTTTTATAAAATACGTGACGCGTCCTTTTTCTTTGGGAAGCTATACAGGCAGTATTATACTGATGATTAATATAAAAATGGATTAATCAAAAGTTGGCATGCGCTGCTTCTGCCGTTACCGAACGTCCTATAACCAGGCACAAATTGTGTTTTTTTTTTCTTTGTTATAAGCGGTTGTGGGATTAATAGTTCGTTGATCGAAATTGGTAACGGCGTGGTAGATGTAGTCCTCTCGCACACGTACACCAGATCCCCTGCGTGGTCTCGCGGTCACAAGGATATTAACATATATAATTAACTTCGTATATAAATGGTCTCTTTTGTTTGATTTTTTCTTTTCCTTTCATGGCACCAATATGAACAAAAGTCTCGTGTTGGCTGTGCCGTCCCCCTCCTTAATACCTCCTGTGAAGAGAGAGAAACAAAGGCAAAATGAGGATATGTTTATAAAATAGCGTTTGTGTGTATTTGTGTATCTTCGTGTGTGCAAGTCAGAGGCGACACAACTGGCATTTATGTATTGCTTTGTATATTTTGTACAACTTCTTCCAATGTATTTACGACAAAAAGTACCGCGGTTGCATATTAGCGCCACCTGGTGTCTATGTTCGATTTTTTTTATTGTTTACCTTGTTCTGCAGATTGCTTTTAATTACAGAATAATATATCTTTAATTTATGTATCCGTTTAAAAGGTTCAAATGAATGACAAGCATTCATAGAATGGCCGCTGGATAGTGTGGACAATAATTTCAGATACTTTTTTACCGTAAATACATGGCCGATTAATAATACCCCATGTGTTTGTTCAGGTTCGCATGTGATGAATGTGTGAATAAAAGAGAACAAAGAAGTATACTTCTAAAATACAATATTTTGAAAATAAGACGGATAAAAATATTTAAAAGTATATTTTTTATGATGGACAGGTGGTGATTGATCTTTTAGCTTACCCCGGCATACAGATGACCTCAATGGATGCAGGTTTTTTTTTTTCCAAATTATCAATTTGGAAGAAAAAAATGTGGACTTCACTCGGAAGGGGCACTTTGTAGCTTTCATTATTCTTTAGTTAGGGTCAGATGAAATTAGAAAGCTCTCCACACGAGACAAAATCAAATGAGGGCGGTTCCAGAAATTTGGTGAATCTGGATCTGTTACTTGTGTGTCAAGTGTTGGCAGCGACAGACAGAGGTATTACCAAGGTAGGCTCGCCATGCATTTTACGCAGGTTATAGGCAAGAGTTACGCAGCGCATTCCGGTAGGTGTAGTGTACAAGAGAGTGGGTGGACAGATAGTGAAGTCTGCAATATTTCCAACACCCGATGCGCATGCGCAGCGATGGCCAGCGTCTCTGACATACCTTCTTGAACACGTGGTACCTATTTATCACGCAATACACCTGGCCAGCATTCCTCAATCAAACGGGACGCACCATGCGTGCGATACGTCCGCGAGACAGTACAATATTGAGGCACCTGTTACTCTAACATACAAGGTTATATACTTGTTAATGCATGCATCACACGGTATTTATACTGTATACTCAATATATAATACACACTGGCATATATCCACATATATACGTCTTACAATCCAGGCTCCCTATAATATGCATCTAAAAGCAACAACAGATTTAGTGAAGAAATATTTCGAGATGGTTTTTATAAATTAATATTATTTCCAGATTCCCTGAGGCGACTGAGAGAAAATCACACTCCATTTATGAACATTTCACGTTCGAAAATGTGGGGACTTTTTGGCAGGTGCCTGGGTTGTACGTGCATTCAAAAAAAAATAGAGAGATGTGCAGCTGGAATCTTGAAGAGATATTTCAGAGAAAGAGGAGAGATATTTCAGAGATAGTGGAGAGATATTTCAGAGATAGAGATGTACAGAAAAATAGCAGAAGAGGTGCAGTAGGTTTTTCGAGCACGTCTTTATCTATAACATGACACCTCACACTTCGGCATGTAGTTCGTGTTAAACATTTTTTCTACTAGGAGTTTAGGTGTTTCTACAAAACGAGGTAATTTTGTTAAGACTCAGGAGCCTAATTAGCACTACATAGTATATTATTCACAGCAAACCAAACTTTCACACAAAGGATATTCATTGTTATAAGAGTCTCTTAGCAACGACTATTGAAAAACTGTCGGACTTTATAGGTAAATATTTCATTTGTAACCAGTCAAAACAAATCAATACGCCTGTTTACTGTGAAGCCTAAATGGGTTTGAAATTCTTAGGGGAAAACAGACGTTTTGACTGAACAAATAGGTGATAATAAATTGTCAACTATCGTACAGCTGATATTAAAATACATGTAATTGGAAAAAGGTGGGGTTAGTTGGAGGCTAAGTAAGAAAGGATGTCAAGGTCTAGAATAACAAAATGGCCACCATTTTCGCCTGCTGACGTAGATTAGACTTTTGTTAAAATAAGACAATGGAATTAAAATGAAATAATTTGGCATTCGCAAATGAATGCTTGTAACAGTTTAAAGGAAAGTTCTTTGTTTTTCGTTAAATAATGGATGACAATTTCATGTGGGTGAAGTTAAGTGGAGAGATCACTACACATTCCAGCCACACACCTGTAGTTGTAGCTGAGAGGATTGTACTTGGAGCCAAATTCGAGTCCCTCTACTCCAACCGGGATGTAGCGGTCATACAGACGCTTGGCGCTGTCGTTCAGGTCTGCGCATGACAGGAGGCGATTTCGAATGCTGTGCAGGGACATTGGTGGGGGCAGCTCCGATTCTTCTTCTTGGGATTCGATCCTTTTCTGTAAAACGACAATTTACATTCAAATACAAACCTCACTCTGAACCACTCAATGCCTTCTTAGCCTGGACTGTGATATTTTGTAAGCAATTATTATGTTGTCTTTTTACCATTGGTAAATGCATAACGTGTAACAACAAAAAGTATGTTTTCTATTAAAAAATACAAGTTACCCTGTAATACCCGTAGGTTATACCTATAACCATAAAATATATATTTATTGTCAAACGCCAATGACCATATTATATATTTAATGTACCTTTAGGGTTAAATTGATTATTTCTCAGTTTCTTTATTTCTGACTTTGTGCTAAGTACTTCATAAATAACCTCCGAATTAAAATGAAAGATTATTTAAATGTTATAAAATTGTTTTAATGTAGAGTTTTTCTAGAAATCTATCCATACTTGGTGTTAGAGAATTACTGTTTCGAACATTCGCAGTTTGGCCTGCTTGGAAACAGTTGGTGCGTATAGCGCAGAAAACTTAAAGAGCATGGTGAAGGACTGCATGGAAGGAAGCTATAAAGGAGTATCATCACTATAAGGTACGGTAAACAATTAAGGAAATGAATGTAAGAAAACATTAACATGGAATGGTGCCACGCTAATGCTTCAGGATAAAATAAATTAGCATTATTATGATTAAGTCTGCAACACAAAGGAGTAAAATTATATTAACTTACAAGTCATCAGTGTTCCAGATTCCTATAATTTTTTATTTTTTTTTTTTTTGCATTCTAATAAATCTATCTTAGAATACGGTATGCATAGCGGTAAAAGGTAAAGCAGAAAAGCAGAATCATAGTCACATGTATGTAAATGTTGCCCTTAAGGAGACATGACATTGAAGTTTAAAGTACAATAATACAATATTTCAAAATTTCTCTCCAATCTGGAAAGTAACACGTCCTTGACTACATCAACATTTGTTCAGTTTTTTTACTTACTAATTCTATGAAAGACACACCACACATAGTATTGGAATCTCTTCCATCAGTGCCAGAAAAAGGTACTATCAGAAAAGCGAGTGATATTGTTAAGGTATAAAAATAATGGATGGAAACACCCAGGGAAAAGTAAACCGATAGATAAAACAAAAAGCTGTATTTTGGTCTCATATACGAAGAAAGGCATAAGGCTTGCCCCTATAATTATATTTTTCTAGATATCTCATCTTCCTTGTAAAATGTTTACATGCATTTGATATTCTCTGCTCAAAGTTTTTAAGTTCAATGCCTTTTAAGTAGCATGTAAATCATTGCATAGCGTATCAATATAAAGAGACAATACACTTTTTTTCTGTGGGTTAAGGGTTGCTTTCTGCTTTATATGAGTCAAAATACAGCTGTGGGTAAGAGGCGTGTGGTGAGGAACATAGGGTTTACTTATTATACATACTGTGATGCTGCGGATGGAGTAGTACGAGCTGCTCGGATAATCCTACAAAAATATACGGGCAATATAGAGTCCACTGAGACCATCCAGCCCGGGCCCTGGTGTCATGATGTCGTGTCAGAGAGGTGGCCACAACGTGTGGTTTATATGGTGCTGAACCGACCATCCAATAATCAACGGCTGGTTATTTATTAAACAGGTATTCATGGTTTTGATTTTGCTTGCATTTAATTTATACGCAGAGACGCGGTATTTTGTCGCTTAAACGAAACCCGGGAATCTGGATACTCGCGCTAGTAAAATGCCTATAGAAACTAGAGTTTCTGTTTTCTCACTTGTTAGTTTTTTTTTCATAGAACTGATGAAAAGCGCTAGGCACATATCGCGTGTACACATGTACATTGCGGTGGTTCTTTTCCTTTTTCATAAACACATATGGATATCATGTTCTTCCGGTAAGGAAATGGATATTTGCACCTAAAATATCGATTTCATGCGTAATATCCAGGTAGTTGTACTGTCAGAT
Source organism: Sipunculus nudus (assembly GCA_026874595.1). NCBI lineage: Eukaryota > Metazoa > Annelida > Sipuncula > Golfingiida > Sipunculidae > Sipunculus > Sipunculus nudus. The sequence continues at coordinate 45,167,440 of CM049316.1, forward strand.
GATATTTGGTAAGTGAAATATTTGGCAGTCGCTTCCGCCTCGAACAGACTGCCGTGAATACACGATCGACTAAACAATTAGTAACCTAATTACCGTCTGTTTTTGCCCAGGGGCTGCGTTCACATCACTTTTGTATAAACAGAACTGTTGTTTCTCGCAGTCGCCTGCTAAACACAATTCTGCTTCGGACGTATCCCAAATATGTTTAAAAGAACAATGTTAACCTCTTGTCTACCGTTAATACACCATATTAATCCGTAATAAAGAAGGATTCTTTCGGTCAAATTTATGTTACATGAAAAAAAACAAGGATGTGGATCAATTATACTCATTTCAATCAGAATTAGATATGGTCGAACGAAATTTAATATAGACAATTCAGCCTCAGAATCAGCCTCAGAATCTGATCGTTAAATTTCTATTATCAGACATTGCAACGTTGGATTTTTAGAGAATAGGTCTGTAGCCTGTTACTGGCTCTATCTATCAAATAAATATGAACATGACCATACGACAAGAACTTTTTGTTATTTTTAAGCATTCTAGATAACGGGTTTTATATGCACGGTTCAGGAAAAATCCAGTTGCAATGTAGTGTCGATAAGAAATTAGAGCCTATCTATCAAATCTGAGTCAAATTCTATCCAAGTTTCACCAGTTTTCCTTCTACCGACAATTAGCGTAAGCATTGGGGTCCTACCGCTCGGTATTTTAAGGCCGCAACAACCAGGGTGCCTCCGACCCATCGCAGAATTTTACGGACAATAATCGACATAGTACAAACACGTGTATTTGGAGTTAAAATGATACAGATGGCTTATCCTTTCCCTTTTCGCTTGAAAAATCCTTTGGCCTATAAGGCTGCCCTGTAGATATCCGTAATAATATCTATTTAGCGGATAAACCGATATGAGGCTGAAAGGTTCCTTGCTTATGCGTTTCGTCCTTCATGGAGATTCCATAGACCGCGTGGTTACTTCCCATTCGCTACCAGCGTTCATATGTTAAACTTAACCGAATAATATCAACATCATGCATGATATATTGGACATTCCAAGGTAGCTACAAGCCAACGTGTAAGCCTCTACAAAGCGAAATATCATAGTGTGACATATGCAGGACTGCAATTTTATATTTACACATTACATTCAAAGCAACTCCATATTTTGCGTACCCATACTGAAAGAAATACAACAATGAACAAGCATATAACTACAAAGCATGATATTGTGCACTACAAGCCAGCCTGCAGGTTTATATACACGTTACAGTGTCTATTGCAAATTCAAAATTCTTAATATGAAGTACTCAACTAGTCACATGACCGTGTGAAGAGACTATTTTCAGCTTTTTTTTGCGCCGTTTAACGAAGAGCCGAAAAATGAGCAAGACAGAAACTGAAGGACCGTCTAATTCCATTCTCGTGTAAACATTTGTCATCCGTTATTATTTTAGATGCATATAACATTGTACAAATGCTAAGGAAAATATTAATGTTATGTTCGATATCAATATCCCAAGTGCGCTGTCTCTTTGTCGGATTCAATAGGCACCTATTTTACCTTGGATTTCGTCTAAACAAGCTAATGAGCTTACTTGAAATTATTTGCGAAACTGCATCTTCAGTCTACCAAGTCTGTGGCATGACCACGCAATCACACATGCGTGGTCAGGTCACAGATGTGGTAAAGTGAACTTGCGAAACGACTCATCAGTTCTCATTAAATGTCCATTTTAACTTATATTCAATAATCTTTTCAGGGATATTTCCATAATGGCACACTCTTTCCATTTTAGTCGTGATATGTAACGAAATGGACAACAGGTGGCGCTGACTATCAATTGATGAACATTTTACTATACATACTAGACGTATATGATATGAGAACTTTAGGTCATGTGATCAGTTGTGTACTAATACTCATAAGCGTTTCTACTGGTGCACAGTAAGTAGTATAGGATGAGTTTGGTACCTCAATAGCAGCGGTCCTCAGCCTTCCAGATGGGTAGCGGGTGTAGCTAGAGTAGAGGTCCGCCGCGGAGGAGGTTGGCCCGACGGAGGTGGCACGTTTTCTCTGCCTCCTGGACATGGTGCCAGCGGCCTGGGCGGCCGAGTGGTATCCCATCATGAACTGTTAAAGCCAGTTTTGTTAAATGTCATTTTGTACCACCAAACAAAATTTCTCCTTTATGTCTATAACTAAATATTTCTTACATTTAAAATGACGAGGCGGGGTCATTTCTGAGAGCTAACATGATTTTCACCCGGTTTACAAATCGCCAGTTGTTGCTATATATTATTTGAAGGTAACAAGGAATTGAAAATAATAAATCATTCTAAGAGAGCTTTTTACACACACAAAGATTTAATGTTATTGTAATAAGTATTGAGAAAAAAAAAACATTTTAGACGAAAATATTCATAATTCATATATTACGATAATATAACGCGAACGCTTCCACTCCACGCCAGTTATCATTTAAAAAACAACTTACATAATTCTTAAGTTATCATTATAAAATGTGCATCTTCCCTACATATTTTACTATTTACTATTCTACCAAGAGAATATACAAAACAAACATATAAATTGCCGGTATATCCCATGTAACCAAAAAAAAACACAACTGTTTGTCGTTTTACATAAAAGCATTCTTTTATCTGCTTAACAATGCAATATTGCATTGGAACTAATATGAAATAAAATAAAGGTCCTTAAAGTGGAGATAAATGATATATTTTGGATATGCTATTTTTTTTTTCTAATCAAATTAACTGCAGACGCTGAAATTTAAAAAATGTAAGATATACATACATCGTGACACAAAACATAAAATAAATAGAAGGGACACATGAAAGAAGCAACATACCTACAATTGATGCAGGTTCTAACAGAATTATGTAAGGTATATAGGATAATTATAAAGATATACGCCCAATTACACAATAAACCTCAAATATATCGACGTATGTGCAAATATTTGTAAAGCTTATGACCAGTATATCTTGAATTTCTTCAGTTTCTGCATCATGATCCATTGTAAATAACTTTATATAAATATCAGATAACAAATTTTTAAGGCACATTACGTATAAATTTATTCATTAGCTTATATATAATCTATATACTATAAAACTCATCCGGACTGAACCATACTCCATATAAAAAAATTCTTACATTATACTTCTTCAGGGATAAACATGAATAACAAATTGTTTAAATTGAATATACATTTCAGTTCTTGAGATAAAATGCAAGTAGCGTGGCCTTCACCTTGCCGAATGACTGAATCACGTGACCAGTGCCATATTAGCAAGCTGATGCACCCAGAAAGTGGTAGGGCGTGCCGGACCAGGCACACTTGCAGTATGTATTTAGAATTAGATGGGTGATTGATGTAGCAACCTGTAGCATCTGAGGCGCATTTATATTTACCCAGTCCGTGCTAAAGCAGGGCAATTGTAACTCATGTATGTGGGCTGGATATACGTCAGGCTCTGACGGAGAGCCAGTACTGCACTGCCTTGTAGTGTTACGTCCTCTCGTACAACAAAAATGTACACATGCAAATATAAACTCCCGTTTTTTTTCGTATTTAATTTAAAATGACAAAAAGAAAGAATGTAAACGGACCATGAAGCGACAATTCAGAAATTTTTATTTACAAAGTGCACGTTATTAACTTTTTTATATTTCTAATGTTTACATACGCATCACTATACATTATGGACTACAGAATGAGATGTAATGTAACACACGTTTCGTCTTCAGAATCTATATCATAGATCCAATTCAAAAATCTGGTTTTAATCAAGAAATATTTCCTTTTTTAATTCATCGTTTAAGGATAAGACGTGTGAAAGATTCCTAAACTGAAATTTTACAAAATGATACACTTCAAATGGTATAAGGTATATACACTTCAAGGAGTATTCTGTAAGTGCTGTAACAATGAAGGAAACACACCCTTTTGAAAATGGAACTACATTTGATGCAAATCTGTAACTGTCTAACGAAGGCATACATGTTAAACTATTCCGAACAAGAACAAAACAACAAATGAACACACACAACAACTTGAACAACAGGAACATAAAACGGTTAGGTCAAAAAGTTAACCTGTAATACGAGAACCAATGCATCGGACAAACTCCATATACTGTATCAAACGTAAAAAGAAAGAGTAATAACAACACAATATAACAGTAATAGAAAATAAACAGCGCTGCGCTTTGAAGTAAAGAACATTCAAGTTCTTGTCCCCCAGCCATATTTCCTGTTTGTTTCATCGCGCAGACGCTGCATAACTTAAGATGTCCTGTAACGTGACATTTTGCAAATGACAATATGAACAGTGAAATGATAATGAAGATGAGAATGAAAATCGTATAAAAGTTTTAGTATAATGGAGAAGACGGCACACAAAACGTCATGTTCACCAACGGTCCCGGTGGTGTCACCTCAAACCATGGGAACGACGGTGGCGTTAGGAGTATACCATTATAATTAGTTTAATTACAGCGAGGGTACAGCAAGTGGTGTATTGAAGAAGTCGCTCTTGTAAATGAAAATGAATGAGAAGAAAAAATAAAATCGGGCCTTATTTAGAATATTTAGTAATGCCTTGTAAATCCAATACTTGCTGTGACAATTAAAGGTATAATATCGTAAAGTATTTAGAAGCAGAGTGGCTGGGGAGGGTAGACTGAGATCAAAGCCATATAACCAGAGTCAAACAGTGATGGTATAGCCAGCTATACGTAATGGCAAGAGCAGGGGAGACGTTTGGCCCAGGTGCAGGCACCCGCTGCAATTCTAGGAATGGTGTGTTGGGATATGGGATCCTGGACGATTTCTCGGAGGCCTCTATATTTAGCACCGTAAGGAGAAACTCGATCTGAGGCTGCCTGTACCATTCTAGGAAGAGCAAGCATCACTGATGCTGCTTGGAGGCTCACGCAGGTTATCCTCGAACCGCTCAACCCAATATACCACAGGAACAACATGGCTGGTATCAATTAACTCCACCACCTTGTTCCGGCCTTGAATTAATGAAAAAAGAACAACAGTATATTTGCTGTGTCGTTCCAATTTAGCCGTCAGGTTACGGGCCGTGGAATTTACATTACAGCCCGCCCATCATGTTTACGCGGTAAGATTTGCCACAGATGCGCAATGTAAATAAAAATACGTTCACATAAAACACCCACGCGGTGCAATGATTAACATTTATACATATATATATATATATATATATATATATATATATATATATATAACATTTCAGGGGCCAAATTTTACGTGTTGTTGTGTGGTTGATGACTTGCGTATATTTGGGTGTCTGTGTATTCCTTCCTATTAGACTTGTTATCTTGCCATGCAGAAATGTTGGGGAGAGCCTCCTTCAGGCGCCCCAGCTGGCAACGAAAATAAGTTTACCAGCTGTGTATATATGAGAATACCTGACCAACCGTTAGAAGTATCCATGTCTTGTTTAGTTAGGCTAGAATATCATAACATGTTGTCCCTCATAAAGGTTGATAAACAAGAATGCTGGACTGGTCATAATGGTGAATTAAACAGCTCCAGAAACAAAAAAATACTAAGCACCATGGTTTGGTCTTTCTGTTCTTGAAATTAACCCACAGATATTCTGAATATTAGAACCATCGTCGAATACATGGTTAAGTATCTGTGTGTGGTGAAAAAGCATTTGGTAAAATATCGGGTAAATGTTCAAGAAAATCGACGATCTTTCCGGGAACATTTGACGCCATCTTGCGTGTTGTTTGCAGGGTATGAGGTTATGGGAAGAGGGTATTGGAACGGGATGACATGAATGTTAGGTCAACAAACTTACCGCTGGTGAGGTGTAGATGGGTGGTGGGAGTTGTCCATACAGACTCGGGATGTAATTAAGTGGAGTCTCGTAGTACCACGACATATCTGCTGTGTTTCTTTCCTGCAAAATCCAACAAATAAAGCGAAAGATTGAGCGCCTGAGGCTGCCTGCTACTACCCCGTGCCTCCTGATCCGACCGCAACACCAGCCAGGGAAGAGAGACCTAGTCCGTCCAGTCAGCAAAGCTCAGTTCAGCACAGCACTTCCCCAACAGCTATCTGTGACTTGTGACGTCACAGCACGGTGCGGAACAGTGGCAGCAGCCTCTCTTCACCTGGCCGACGCGGTAACTAAGCAACGTGTCAAAATGAACGAGGGAGGGATGTAATGGCCGAGAAACAGGCAGCATGCAAAATTCTTGCTTCGTGCACCTTACCTTAGGTTCGGGGTACAGGTTCAGGCTGGAGCGGAGCTGGCTGGCCTGGCTACGGTAGGAGTAGGAGGGTTCGTCTTCGGTCAGGTCTATCTCCTAGCAGGGCAAAAACAAAATGGCAGCGGTCACATTGCGGAACACGGTACTCCACCACAAAAACTGTATCCTAATTACAAGCTCCACTCCTTTCTAACACGTTTTGCTCTTTATATCCTACTGTGTGAAGAACTAGAGATATTTCAGGTTCAGCATCTGGTGCAAATATTTGCTCTTATTTTCCCAGGTGTTATAATACGACGTGTATTCGGGGAATATAATCTTACACGTTTTGAAATTTCTTTTTAAATTCTACTACCAAGTAATCTGATGTTTCAAAGATATATACAATAAGAAGGCAATTCTTGTATCCCTATCCTAAGCCGAATAAAGCAGCTTCTTTAACAATTAAAATCCTACCATTTTGAAGGTTCAGTGAGGAAGTAAGCCAGCCAGGAGAGCTCTCAGCCTATGTCTGTACGATTCCTTAGCAACATAGGCAATGGGGATCTTACCCCAAGGGTAGGGGTGGCATCTAAATACCACATTCTCCTCATTGGTCTGACTCATGTTTCCAAGGGTTACGGGAGCTACCTAAATCTTTTTGGTCTATTCATCTGGACTTGTGTATGGGGCTCTTGCATTTAGGGGCGTGCGAGGAAAACCCGACTCAATAGCTTGTCATCTCCAATTAATACAGCAGCTAGGAGGCCTTAAACACCCACAGAAAACCCAAAAATAACCAACTGCCAATACAACTGGTAAAATTAATTATGACAATACAGACAAATATAGATATAATTAATCAAGATGATATTAAACAAAGGCCTGAGGAACAGTTGCTGAGTAAACACCTCCTGTTTAAATCAAACCGGGGAGCAACTGTTAAGTATATTTAGGTTGGATAGGGTATACACCCCGTGACTGGAGCACCACTAGGCTTGCATGAGTCATTCATCTTACTGCAGACCTGCAAATGAAATGACTGGTAGCAGGGGGCTATCTATAGCAGATCAGAGGTGGGAGGTATGTATGTCTGAGCCATGTGCCAGAAGGCATAAAGAACATAAAATATGAACTCGAACATTTGAGGAGTTGAAAACTTAAGATGTTATCAGATTCAAACTGAGTAACCCTGAAAGTACTTTGGGATAGAGGATTACCTTTTTCTGCACATATACCTCATTTTACGTTGCCATGGTGATAACCTATACACACATGTTGTTCATTATTTGCACACCTGTTCTTACTTTTCATCTCATTTAACAAAGGTACGATCTGTCTAACTATATACACAGTTCTCAAAAAGTGATTTTTCTTAACTCACTCTTGAATCTAAAATTTTAGCTTAAGAATATTTCAAAGGCCTAATCAAATCTGACCACTTACACTTTAATATATATTTTTAAAGATAATAGTAAATTTGAATTCTTTTCTTTTTTAGCTATGCTTATAATTATGATAAGAATTTTTATAAGATTCATACCATTTCTTAAAATATGACATGTATAGTAATAAACTGAATTTGTACTTACAAACATATAGTCATGTAAAAAATATTCATTTATTTAAATCGATTTACTATACAATGCATTCTCAAATTATCAATGTAGCAATTGAACTAGCAATCATGCTACTTGAAGCATGCTGAAACAGGATTGGGGTTATATAACAATTGTTAGTAAAAATTGATTGTGCACATGTACAAACATGAAGTTCATTTTGAACAATAAAATGTAGCCAACTTGCTTTTCATGAACAAAACGACGTCTTTGAACCAAGGAGCGTGTCAGTCTGCCAGAAAGGCAGGCCATCAATGCATGTCATGTAAAACATATAACATATAAACCAGTCAAACGCACACAGATCTGTAGCAAGCTTTATGCAAGATTCTTTTTTTTTTTGTCCAGAGGATGAGCTTTCGCCGTCTGCTTTGATGACGAGCTTTTTATTTAGGCAAAAACATGAAACTTGATCATTTATTTACATGTTCACATAGTGTCGGTTATACATGCGGTTCGTGACCTATGTATATCTGACCTTTGTTTTTATTTCTCCCAGGTATGATGGGCCCTTGATACATGGAACAGGATTATATATTATTTCATGCTGGAATTACATAAAAACATATATACTAAAATGGCCGAATCCCAGTTCCAGTGTTAGACAAGTTGTTAAGGGTTTGGATTCAACAAGTACCCAGGCAACTTCGCATTGATTAGTGCGAAGACCACTGGAAATCAATGTAAAGTGATACTCTGTTTACACTTTGGCAGCAGTTGGTATCCTGCTAGGAGGCGTCTGATGTGTTACCTGAGGATTTATCTGAATATCTCGACCTTCAGACGCCAGCCTGTTTAGAGAAAGTTAATAATGTACCCCTCTTATCGTCACCTGCGTCAGCCCAAAACATCCCTGGTGGCCGCCCAAGGTTTACAGGCGCAACTCCCGTAAGTTTCTGTAGAACGCTCACGTCATTGACACATGGAAAGTGTTACAATGGAAACAGCCTTGACGAGAGGGGTTACAGAGTCTTTTAGATAAGGTACAGAATGATATATTTTCTTACGAGATTTTAATGGATATAATCTTTGTTAAGCAGAATAAAGCGCTTAGTGACATACTGCTTTACTGTGGTGTTTTGCAATATTATTAGCATTAGCATAAATTCTCTGTTCGAAAACAATAAATGAAACAGCATTCATATCACACGTTGTGCAAGAACAAAACATGCCGGCCTGTTTAAGTGCAGCCACGGAACAATAACAAAAAGCAGCCGGTCCAGATTTCTGCGCTGACTGGATAATAGCCATATATTCAGGATATATTTCCCTGGAAGATATTATGTACACAGAGAGAATACCCATTGTCAAAAACGTTGTGGATAGGGATCAAATTTACATGATATGAGATTATTTCTATACGAAAACCCTCTCACGATATGCAGAAAATGGGAGGGAAGGGTGCCTACTGCTCATTATTTCATTTGACCTTGCCAGCCAGAGCAGGTATCAATGATTAAGACTTTAGCCCCCAGTGGTGCACAGTAGTGTACCTTTTCGTCACCAGATGCGCCCTCCCCCTGATCCTGAACAGTGGGGGTTCCTTCAAAAGGGTCACCTTTGCTAGCATACAGATAGTCCCTGAATTCTTCTTCCTCTTGCCATCTTTTGACCCAACGGCAATGACCAGCACTGGGTTGGATCGCGGGAGCACGGGTCACGGCAGCACGGGTCACTGGAGCATGGGTTACGGGAGCATGGGTCACGGGTGCGAGAACAACGGGAGCTTCGACCGGACTTGTTTCCCGATCATCTGACGTAACGTCATCGGAGGGACCGTGAACACTTTTTATGTCGTAAAGATAATCAAGCACGCCCTCCTTGTCTAACCAGTTATCTGTCTTGACATTGGGGCCTTCAAGCTGCAAAGTCCTCTTCTTAACATGTGCTGGTGGAATTTTATGAGGATCTTTGTCCTTTTTAAGTAAAGGACTCATGGGACTTTTATGACGAACTGTCATTGGTTCTTCTGTCTTCGGGTCCGTCTGAACGATGCATATAATATATGTAAAGCCTTAATTATATGGCGAAAAGGGGTTGTTCTTCATGATTTAAAATATAAAGCTTATCGCTAAAATTTCAGGTCTGAATCTTTTTTTTTCTTTATAAGAATGGATTTTAAATGTGTAAATTTAACTCTGGACATGCTACAAGAATATGACTGAAAGTCATTCCTTTCACCCCCACGGCTGTTGTTATTTGTTTAATTGCGACGAAATATGTAGTTCATCATAAATACAAGAATTATTTCTTGGTTCCAATGTAAATTTTTTACAGTGTGAATTTTTACTATGCCCACACAATCGTAACGTTGCCAGCTTAGCAAAGTTTTTGACCTGAGAGTGACCTTTTAGAATGACCGGCTGCGCTTGGGAATAAGAAATTCTGAGCAATCAACAGCTTGAAAGCGTCATCTGAAGCCATTTGTTAATTCCCTAAAGTCAGCATAATATAAAAAATACAAGCTCAAAATTGAAAAAGTAACTATAGCAACCAAACCGAGCAAAGAATGAGGGATGCAAGAACGTGTACAAACCTTATGCCGTCACACTGTCTGGGTATTTAGATCATATTAGGATTACGCACGACTGTATTACGTACACGGAAAGGGTGGGCCTATTAACCTTTTGGTTTTCGAATCCTCAGTAACTATACGTTACATGAACTATTTCGTCGTTCTTATGTTGAGTGATAGCAAGACGGTTATTGTGTTTTAAAAAGTATGCGTGTTTGCTTATTGGGTTTTATATGTAAAGTCCGCTATCTGTCAAATATAATTATAAACACTGAATGGATGCAAGAGTGTATGTGTTGGCATGCATGAAGTGATCGAAATATACAAAGACGTAAAAATGATGCTAGATGTGGTGATATACATACAACATCTTTGTTTAAAAGTTGTCGTGCATTTATACATTATTATTCTGTCGTGACTGTGTTATTTCTATTTCTTCTATTTGAAGAATATCTATATTCATAATTTAATTGTTTCACGTGCTCTGCAGTGATAGTCACATTGTAGAGTTACTGATGGTCATTTTAAGAGACAGTGTCACTGTGCACCAAAATCGAAAAAAAAGATATCAAACAATGAATGAAAACCGAGCTCCACATTTGCTGTGCTGCACCTTTAAATCTGGTACCAAGACAGTGTAACGGCAGATATTGTCACCCTGACAAATTTGTCTACCTTATGAGAGGTTGAGTAGGGACTCCAGTAGGCGGAGTAGTAATAACGTGGCGTATAGGTAGAGCCGCTTAGATAGGTGTCCACGTCAGCCGAGTCACTACGAGTCCAGGTTGGGGTATAGCGGTACGAGTAGGGGCTGTAGTAGGTGTAAGGCTCGCTCACGTAGGTGTAAGGCCTGTAGGTGCTGTACGTGTACGGGGTGCTCACGTAGCTGCTCACGTAGCTGCTTACTGGCGTGTATGGCACGTAGGTTGTGCGGACTGGAGAGCTCGCACGGGAAACACGGGCGCTGTAGCTATACCGTGGACGGTAGGACTGGGGAAGCCAATGATATTTTCCTTTTAATTATAATTTTTTTGTTATCTCCAAAGTAAATCTTAATAATTTATATTTCCAACAAATGATAACCTGAGACCTGTACATGTAAAAAAAGAACTGAACTACAGGAAACAAAATTACATTAGTGCCATTTTTGGGTGCAAACCATTGCAATAATCCTTAAGAGCAATTAATACATTCGCTAATATGGAAAATATATTTTCTCTGAATGGTCATTTGATCATTAGATCCAATAGTTAAATGTACCTTGACTTTATTATCTGAATGAAATAACAGAAATATTTCAGACATCTGAATCAAGACAAACAAGGTTCATTAAGCAATATCCCAAAGACAAGATCTTGAACTGTCGTAATACATGACAGGGCCTTCTTACATCAGAATCACAATGGTGTTAGGGAAAGAGCTTACAGATATTGGCCCATGAGCTTAATGGTCTTACTGCAAGAGCTTTATAGTCTGAGTGCTTAACCAGCACTCAGCAATGCATTAATTATGAGCAAGAGATCAATGGTCTTATAGAAAACAATATTGGCGCTAGCTTTAATGGAACAAAATAGGGAGCAGCGCTATAGAGCAGTAGAAGCGCGCTACCTCGTAACTTGGCTCATACGTTCCCTTGTAAAGGTAGTCGAGGACCTCTGCATCGTCAGAGGGAGACCAGCTGGATCCGTAAAATCCACGGTAGGAAGTCCGACCGGGGGAAGCACCGCGAACAGGGCTCGCGGCGCGGCTTACGGTGTACGAAGCGCTGTAGCGGTAAGGGGTGGTGGCCCGGGATCTGACGGGGGTGGCAGCACGGGACACGTGAGCCGATCTGCTACGGTAAAGATCGTAGCCGGCGGTGCTCTCCGTCTGAAGAGGTCAAGGTCAAATTAGTCAGTATCTTCCCCCTCTTTCCTGTAGTCTCCAATGGAGGTCTCTCGGTTTTGTCCCAAATCAGGATTAGTTCCTGGGATCTGGTCATGACACCGATCCTTGATATTTGTTAATGATAATTGATTATTTACTGGATTTCTAAAATCTTCTCAAACCAGTAGAATAATAGATATTTTATGAGTTTAGAAAGAATAATGATACAAAGGGGCCGTATGTCGGGCGTCGGGCCAATGAATTGGTTCTGCGAATGCCCTGCAGAAAAGGAAAACGTAACTGATGTGTTATGGGACAGTCGGGAGAGACCTCTGGAGGAGATAAACGATATAAAAATATGAAAACACCACCAAATTGTATCTTGTACTCCGCTTGTATTCCGGTATGAGAAGATTTAAATCAACACGTGTACTGTTGAGAGAAACGCCTCTTGCTACACCAGATGTTTGTTATTAATATATTTTTTATAATCTTCAGATTATTACATGCCTCAAGAAGCCCAACTAGAAAACCGACCAATACAGAGAAGTACTGGCTTTCTTGGGCAATTCCTTCAAAATAGTTATTTTAATTTTTTTTTTTTTTTGTAGTTGGGTATCAATGTATAATTACAACTCTCTTGCCCTGGAATCAAACATAGCGTAGTAGCAGCCATAATGTACGGCTCAGTACATTCAGTTTGCTTTGTTTCCTGAAGAGAAATATATAAACAGAATAATGTAAATGTAAGATTAAGGCTCTTCCAAAGTAAATCGACGTCATTTATAAAAAAAAGTTAACTTTATGTCTGACATGAAGATTATATTTTTAATTTTTATTCAGATTTAGCCACTATGTTCAATCACACATGAAAATCAATGCATAAAACATACACATTTGTTAATCTATCAGATCATTTATTTGTACAAAACAACATATGGATATTATATTCCATTCATTTCTTAATGTTTTTTTATTTACCTAAATCTTTTATTATAATTTCTTGTTTAATCAATGTCATAAATGTTGACGTATAATATTATATAAATATTTAGAGTAATCATTCCATCCAATATAAGTAAAAGCGTCATGGAAACCTTTTTATGCCAAAGGAATCTTCATTAAAAAAATTGTGGATTTTACTTGAATAGATTCCGTATGGTGGCTATCAAACATTTCAGATTTTCACCCAACGGAATTCTTATGTGAATAAGTGTGCCCACATTAAGAATTAATAAGCTTATCTATGTTTATGCCCACTGAGATTTTTATATATCGACCCACAACAGAACAAATTGATGGTTCTTTTTTAAGAACCCTAACATTGTTAATTATTAAGAAAAAAGTTTAGTTATTTAATTTGTAAGCTGTACCAGCAGGCCCGTAGGCTAGTGTACACACGGAAAGGAGGAGGAGCTCAAGGGCTTTGGAAAAAATAGGTTCTCAGTATAGTTTGAAGTAATATTTCTGTCAGTGAAACTCAAATTACATTGCGTGGGGGAGGAGGGGTAGATAGACTGCTCGAACCCCAGCCTACGTCTCTGCTTGAGAAAAAAAGACTTAAAAAGCATGCCATAGGGCAGATAAAATGAAACGCGTCAGTATTGAAAATCTGCCATGACTTTATGCTCCGTATAAGGAGCATTACAAAAACTGCACCTATACACATGCGCGTAGTAAATCGTGGGCGGCGATTGAACAGAAACAAAGCAGGAGAAATGGTCACCTTATTCTAATACGGGTAGCGCAAATGCTTGTCAACGCCAGCTGAAGCACTATGGGCGTGATAGTAAATTTGATGATCTATACTTTCACAACACCGCATTTTCGTACCACCAAATACTGAAAGATTCGCGGAGCAGCGCTGAAAAATGCCCCAGGGCCCAATTTAGTGGGTCAGTCTCGGATGAAGAACCAAAACAGATGGCATGTAGCAACAAAGGAAGGAGACTTAAAATTCCAGAATTAGCGCAGGAAAGTAGCACGGTCTTCTCTTAAGGACTGAGATCAACGCCAGCATAAGCGCAGGGCCTAAATGAGACCAGTGCTTTCAGCTTTTACGCGTAACAGCGCCAGAGCTAGCGCGCCGCCAACCACCAAACGCGATTCAGCGCTGCCAAAAGCGCTACCTTGATTTCTGGCTCGGCCGATCCTTTGTTCAGGTACTCGAGGATCTCACTGTCATCCGAAGCAGACCAGGTAGGCCCGTAAACCCCTTGGGGTGCGGGGGAGGCAGCACGGGCCGGGGTGGAACTGCGGCTAGCGGTGTAGGAGGCACTGAAGCGGTACGGGGTGGCGGACCTCGACCTGACGGGAGTTGCAGCACGAGAAACTTGAGCCGATCTGCTACGATAGTTGCGACTGGAGCCTTGGATGATGGTACTTTCCTGAAGAGGGCAAGGAGATGTATGCCTTCTCACCTCCGCAATATAGTAAATGTTGGGGAAAAAGGCCCGTAGGCTGGTTTCAAACGAAAGATGTAACTTTTCGTTAAAAATATATATTTAACACATGCCTTTGGTCATCGGAGACCATTTGGTGGGATGCGACTCGGAGATGCAGGAATAAGGCAGGCGAGCTAAGGGGGCTATTATCACCAGAATTGTTTTCTCATATTAAAGGTGGACTTTATTGTGGGTTTCTGAAGAACCCCCTTTACGCCCAGCCTACTGGCCTGTATAGTAATTATTACAGCAGACACAACTCAAGGAGACGCTAAATGTAGCTTTATCTGTGCATTTTCAAAAGTCGTCTTGCATGATTTAACCTTGCATTTTACGCATGCGTTAACAAAGGAAAGGATTATTACAAAATGAAATCAGGGCCACGTCGAAAAAAAATGTTATTTCTGTAACAATATAACTTTTGGTTAATTTGGAAGCCAAAATAAAACAAAACTAGACGACCATAGGTCGAACGCTTGCCGGAAATCGGAAGTGAAACACAGACGGACAGACAGAACATTTTGTCGGTTTTCTATCAGTGGAATGACTCTCAGGGCCATTGCTGAGAATATGTGGCCAGTAGAATGACATATGAGACAAAAGAACAGGCAAGCAGACAAAGCCGACAACAAAAGACGAACAGACAGACATACTGACTTTGTGAGACAAGATTGACACCAGATGACTTAACCTAGTTATGGAGAAGATTCAAAGGAAGAAAAGGAGTTATAATTTATGTAATTTAGATTAATAGTTTTGGAGGTATGGCGAATTAATGATATACTTGGGAGGTTCGACTGTAGCGCCCTCTAGCGGACATATTCCAAAAACGACAAACGCGTTTCGTAGTATTAGAGTATGACATGAGATGTCCCAGTTTCAAAAGGATTCCGTCAAAGCTGTGGCCTGTAGAATGTAAGGCGTAAGAACCAGCAAGCAGGCGACTTTGAGGATAACGGACAAACAGATGGACACACTGAGAAAGTGACAGAAGATTGAAACCACATGCCTTAATCAGGTTATGGAGAAGACTCAAAGGAAGAAAATAAGCTATAGTTTATGTAACTGAGGCTTTGGGTGTAGAGATATGGCCAATACAATGGTATGTGTGTGAGGGTTGTGTGCAGCGCCCACTAGTGGCCATATCCGGAAAATGAAAAATTTATTTCGAGATATTAGTGTAAGACATAAGGTGTAATAGTTTCAAAAAGATTCCATCAAAACTGTGGCCTATAGAATGCTATATGTGAGACGCAAGAACCAGCAAGCAGGCGAATTTGAGAACAACTGACAAACAGATAGACACACTGACAAAGTGACTCGAGATTGAGTCCAGATGACTACTCCAGGTTATGGAGAAGACTCAAAGGAAGAAAAAAGCTACAGTTTATGTAACTGAGGTTTATAGTTTTGGAGATATTGCCAATGATATGTTGGGAGAGGTTCGAGTTCAGCGCCCCCTAGCGGCCATATCCAGAAAATGAAAAATTGGTTTCGAGATATTAGTGTAAGACTTAAGATGTAATAGTTTCAAAAGGATTCTTTCAAAACTGTGGGCTGTAGAATGCTATATGTGAGACGCAAGAGCAAGCAGGCGAATTTGAGGACAACGATCAAACAGACAGACACACTGACAAAGTGACACAAAATTGTGACCAGATGACTACACCAGGTTATGGAGAAGACTCAGAGGAAGAAAATAAGCTATAGTTTATGTAATTGAGGCTTATAATTTTGGAGATATGGCCAAAATATATGATGTTGGGGAGGTTCGCATCCAGCGCCCCCTAGCGGCCCTATCCAAAAAAATGAAAAAAACAAATTTGAAATACGAGGGTAAGACTTGAAATATATCAGTTTTAAAAAAATTCCTGCAAAACTGTGGCCTCCAGGGCAAGATTAATGAAATCTCGAAATATCTCGTTTGATGAGCTATCTTACGAGATATTGCCAGACTTTTAATAAAATCATGTAGTATTAAACGAATGCAACCTAATGGAAAAAACTAGACCTCTCTAGCATTAAAACTGACAAATTAGTCCATTGATTTTCAAATATGATAATTTTCCCCCGAAAATGTGTTACCATGGAAACGGCAAATTTGAGTCAAGTACCCACCAGAAGAAAGGCCATTAGATGACGATTAAAATGAGCTATAGTTCAAGTAGATACGACTAACAGTTACAAAGATATGAAGAAAAACCTGTTTTGTATACTTTTGATGACCTCGACCTTGACCTTTGACCTATTTGGGCCAAAAACAATAGGGCACCTAGAATTTTGGTTGCCCATCATATCTGAAAGTTTCAAGGTGATTGTGGCAAAATTGTGGGCAGGAGAGTGCTAAATGTCAGAAAGAACAACAAGGCCGTTGACAAAATTGACAACAACCCTGAAACAGACAGACATACTGACAAGGTGACACAAGGCCAACAAAGGTTGATCATACCAGGATATGGGCAATGGAAAGACGAACAAAATGGGGGTAAGAATGAGGTTGATACGACAATTTTTGACCAAGTTATGAGGAAAATAAGGTTTCGAGGATTTTCGATGACCTTGACCTTGACCTTTAACCTATTTTAACCAAAAACAATAGGGCACCTAGAAATTCTCCATCATCTCTGAAAGTTTAAAGGTGATTATGGCAAAATTGTGGCCAGGACAGTGCAGACAAACAAACCAACAAACAGACAGACAGACAGACAGACAAACAGACATACGCAACTGACCAACATGCTTGCCGAAATCTTTGAATTCGGCAAGCAACAAACTAGCTGCAAAAGTCGCCGTGTTATCAGCATTTACGTGAAATCATGTTTTTTTTCTCGCTTGACGAGATATAGTACGAGATTTGGCAAGACAAGCAGTTTTATTATGTCAAGACGGCCAAACGTTACGAAATGGCGAAAACTAGATCCGTCTAGCTGTAAAAGTCGCCGAGTTATAAGCATTTCCGTGTACTCTCGTGTTTTCTCGTTTGACGAGATATGGTGCAGGATTTGGCCAGTCTTGTAGATTTGCCATATCAAACTCTCTAAATGTTATGAAATGGCGAAAACTACATCTGTCTAGCTGTAAAAGTTGCCGAGTTATTAGCATTTCTGTGAAATCTCCTTTTTTATCGTTGGACGAGATATGGTGCGAGATTTGGCCAGTCTTGCAGGTTTGTCATGTCAAGCCGTCCAAATGTTAATGAATGCCAAAAACTAGACCTGTCTAGCCGTGAAAGTCGCCGACTTATATGCATTTCTGTGAAATCTCGTTTTTCCACATTTGACCAGATGTAGTGCGAGATTTCGCCAAGTATCGCAGTTTTACTATGTCAAGTTGGCCAAATGTTATCAAATGCCAAAAACTAGACCTGAGTAGCTGTAAAAGTCGCCTAGTTATAAACATTTCCATGATATCTCGTTTTTTTCTCGCTTGACGAGATATGTTGCGAGATTTGGCCTGATTTCTTTTCTGGCGTGTCAAGCTGGTCATATGTTATGAAATGCCGAAAACTAGACCTGTGTAGCTGTAAAAGTCGCCGAGTTATAAGCATTTCCGTGAAATCTCGTTTTTTCTCGTTTGACGATAAACCGTGCGAAATTTGACGAGACTTGCAATTGAATGACTTAGAACCAAGGGGAAGCAGCCTTATGCAAAAAACTAGACCCTTGAAACATAAATATTAACCGAGATAGAAGCCAAAAACTGCATATTTTCAGATCGTCAAGTTTAACCCACAAATTTGGTAACCATGGTAACGGCAGCACAAAGCTACATGTGCGGAGGAATAAGCCAATGTTCCTAGTTTAAGATACAACGATAAAAATTGTGCCATGTTTAAAATTATTTTAGATATTGCAGAAAAATGATATGTTACAGTGTTTCAGGTACCACGCCCCCTGGTGGCTATTTCCAAAAAATGAAAATCTGATTTCGAGATATTTATAAATAACACAAAATATATCAATTTCAAAGCCATTGTTAAAAAAATGCAACCTGTAGGTCATATTTAATGAAATCTCGAAGACTCTCGTTTGACGAGAAACGGTGAGAGATTTTGCAAGATTTTTGATTGGATCACCGAGAGCTCACCAAGGGCTACAAGATGCAAAAAAATTGAACTCTCCAGCATAAAAACTGACAGAGCTAGAACCTGAAAACTGCATATTTTCAAAATTCAAAAGTTTACCCCAAAAATAGAGAAATCTGGCAATAGCGCACTTTGGCACCTATGCGCAAAAATAAGCCCATGGACCCCAGTTGAAGGTGCTGTGATGGAAATGGCCCATTGTTTAATAGTTCTGGAGGTATAGCACCAAAACAAATTTTCATGTTTTTTCATCTGCAACGCCCCCTGGCGGCCATTTCCAAAATCTGAAAAAACAATTTCGAGATATTCTTGTGTTAGATAAAATATCTCAGAATCAGTACGATTGCTGCAAATTTGAAAAATATCAGGAAATTCCATGATTTCTCCCCAAAATTGCGTAACCATGGTAACAGCAAATTTAAGTAAGCTACATGTCAAAAGAAAGGCCAGGTGATGACAAAAAAAATGAGCTATTGCAGAAGTGGATAAAACTATTTATGGCGAAGTTATAGTGCAAAAACCGTTAACCATACCTGTCGTGACCTTGACCTTGACCTTTGACCTATTTTAACCAAAAACAATAGGGCACCTAGAAATTATGTTTTTCATCATCCCTGTAAGTTTCAAGGTGATTGTGGCAAAATTGTGGCCAGGAGAGTGCAGACAAACAAACAGACAAACAGACAAACAGACATACGCAACTGAGCAATATGCTTGCCGAAATCTTTGATTCCGGCAAGCAATAACCGAATAATTTGACATGAAGTATTTTACAGCCGTGTTGGTGAATGGAATAACTTTCATAATGACAACACTCTTAGATAATAATGTGGACTAACGAAAAGAGAATGATCAAGATACTTACTATCATGTTTCCATAACCCAGGTAACGGCAGAATAAAAAAAGTTCTTATTACTTTACTCGACCTGTGATTTAGTTTACTTTTATTTGTTAATGTAATTTGATTTTATTATAGCTTGAACATTATTTCGTTCAAAATGACCAAAATATGCTTTTCTTCGATTAAAACATTATAATATAATGGAATTCACTCTCCATATTATTTTATAATTATAACTATAACTGTTTTATGTTTCATATGTGTTTTGGCATTAAATTATTTTATTAGATGTACATGTGCACAATACACTCTACATAATGGGTATATACGACACTGAAACAAGCGTTTGGTTGTGACCACCCAGCCATGCTGGTTTTTGTAGGTTATGGGATTTTATGTACATATAATTCTGATTATATGTACAGCATAGCAGAGAAAGAGAATGAGCGAGAGAGAAAGAGATATAGAGATTGAGATAGAGAGAAAGACAAACTAGAAAGATCTTTGTAGCGGCCAGCATGTATTGCCTAATGTATTGTCGAATCTGCTGCAATAATACGGCATCCTTCGCCTCAGTCTTAATCTCTCCACGTTCACGTTCCTGACAACAATGTCATAAGATTCGACGCGTTTCATTTATATTACCAGCCCGTGAACTTTTTGGATGTCTCAAATTCAGAAACTAATCCTTTCTCATTAATATGGCTACAATTAAGAGTGGTGATTTTGGAAAATCTATGTTGTAATCGTGAAGGATTTCGTGTTTTTCCCATCCCACATAATATGTTTGTCCTTGCAAGACGACAAACATGTGGCATTTTAATCCTTTTTTATATATATATATTTTCAGTTAATGCAAAGTACACAAAGATGACGAAAGCGTAATCAGTGTGAAATGAATCAATGCATTTCATTATGTTACTTTGACAGTTTTCTTAACATTATAATCTTCTTGCAGCCAAATACATCCCTATATTATCTTTGTCGCATTGCTTTACTACGATGCAAAAGGTTTAATTTATCGTTAATTTGTCACTGATAACGTGATAAAATAAAACTTGAATAGCCAGAATCTAAAGTTAAGCCAATGTTATCCAGTTACATATACAAAATTTCCACTGAGCATTTTTCAGAAAAAAAAAATGTAAAAAACTCTAGATGTTTAGTCCACTCAAAGGACATGTTAGCCATGTTTTTATCACGTGTAGACAGATATTTATCAATATTTCTGTTTGTCAAATTCATTTTGCAGTAAAGTATAAAAAAATATAATTCATCCTAATTTTTGCTAAAGCCCGTCACTGAACTATGTAAAATGTAAGCTGCAAATGACTGTTCGAACGCACGATCGCTAAGACGAACATCGAAAAGCACTCGGTCTCCTGTGATATCATTGATACGAATAATCTGAAAAATCTTTGTTTGTAAAAAGTTCATAGAATATTATCAAATATTGTCCGGAAGCACTCGGGTCCAGAGAAGGAAAGGGGATAGATCACGTGACCTTGATAGCCACGTGATTAGGCTACGCTGGGTTGCCACTCTGAGAGGAAATGAGGTGCATGGTACCGGAAGTGCCTAGGTATAGACAATAGTGCACGCTCCAAATTCTAAGGTCATACATGCAAGATCCGTTTACCTTAATAACTCCAGGTAACCCAGTCAGTCTCATGTACGGTTGTTCCTCTTTCAACAACTCCTCCCTTTTTATATCCAAATAGGCGTTTGCCTTAACGGTATTCCTGAGCTGGTATTTTATCGTATATCATATGTACGATTAAACCACCCTTGCTGACAATTTTAAAGCAGTTTTCCAATAAATATAAAGTACCAAAAACACGCTGTTTGTAATCAGATCAATCAAATTTCTTCAAACGTGAACCGTCAGTATATCGGTTAATATAAATATAAATGATTCTACAGAAACACTGCACATCAATGCAACAAATCAAACAAAGCCGGACTGATGCGTGAGGGTTTGTTTTGTTCGACGCACCAATCTAGAGCTGCCCCTAGATTGGCCTATCCGAGTCTTTCAACCACAAAACTTCAGCAGACAAAGTACTTCTTCTCAAGATCAAATATATACTGTCACTATCAGTTTCTACTTTTATCGTACAAGGTCGGATTCACCGACCGCCGAACCTATCGTGCCCAATGTTACAAATTCTCTATCACTGTATACAGTTACCAAAGCGAACACAAAATATACTGTCACTATCAGTTTTGCATATTGGGCTTGCTATTTATTTGTAATGCGGTTTGGAAGTTCAAAATGGCGCACTGTTGCTATGGTAACACACACGCTTTGTGTCAATATATGCTTAACACAGGAGTTCAATAAAGTAAACTGTTACTGTCAGTCAATAACAGCTTGCGTGGTTGGCTTTAAATAGAAGGTTCCTGTTAGCTTTAGATCAGAGAAGTGGCGCTTCTGACATAGCTACGGATTTGCTTGCTGCTCGGGCCAGAGATATTCTCATATATACGTGGATTATGAAACATGTCGGCCAGCTTTGTGTAGCTGATGCCGTAACTGACGTCACTGAGTGGGCGTGGGCGTGCCTTAGAAGTGGTCATTCGACGGCTGATTGAGCCGTCTAGAACTCCAGACGAATCGTATTTCACGCCTTCTCTGCCTCTGGCTGTAGAATATTGAGATGATTCAGGTGCGAACTGCCGGAAGGCGTAATCGTACACCTGATTGTTCTGCCCACTATCATCTCCAGATTCCGTTATTTCGCGCGTTTTATACGTGATTTGTCTCCTACTAGTTGGTTCCTCCTTTTGATCATAACCAAATCCCCTGGCTTTCTGCCTGGCTTCACGAAATACTGAATTTAAAGCATAGTTCCACGGGTATCTGAGTTCATCCATACGCCTCTCAGATTTTTCACCGATCGCTTCCCGCTCTTTTCTTTCTCTCAGTGCCTCCTTCCCTTTCCTCGCTCTGATTTTACCGTAAATATTTTTTCTGAAGCCACATTTTGATGCCACGTCGAAGCTGGGTTTAATGCTTTCCATTTCTCGCTCATGCTTTTGACAAATCATTACAGATCGTTAGAAATGTAAAGAAACAAATAAATCATGACATTTGGTTGATTGTCAACGAGAATATTTAAGGCAGTTGGATAGTGGCAATATGTTTAAATCTGTCAGTCTTAATTTTATTTTTTTAAGGGAGGAAGGAATATTTGTTTGTATGAAGACATGCAGGTTAACAGTGTTTTTGCAGGTATAAACCTCATTTTTAAACAGCCGTCAAATATTTGCTGTGCTGTTATACTTCATAAAAGCATAAGGCGGGATATAAAATATACATTTGAAAATAATGATAAATAATTTCTTTACCTCCGGCAGCACTACAATGAGTTTCAAAATATCAAGTTATTGATACAAATATTTATAGTAAGGTAGTGATGAGAAAAACAAAGAGAAATAAAGGAAAAGATTACACGTGAAATAATGGCATATTTTATATATAAATTATGTGACATTATATTATTTCCTATTTGAAAAAAAAATTTACCACTATACAATACTATAATATCTATGAGTAATGACGATGGTGATGATCGATGATTAAGCTATAGTATACTGTGGTTTCAGCAATGTTTGCTGCGATTTTCCTGGTATGCATTTTGATCTATGCAAAACTATGAAAGTTTAGACGATATATAACATCAAATATCACCATAGGTTTATATGAAACATTCAAATTTAATTCTTCAATGAGAAGAGAACTATTGTTCTACAAAAAATATATATTTGCTAACATGACTGAAGCCACGACAGACAGCATCAGTGCATATTAAGTGAGTTGCATTAAATGGTGATAATTTCATAAAATTCTGTCTCTTTTATCACACAATTATACTTTATCATATATAAATATATATATATATATATATATATATATATATATATATTATTTGAATCCTCTGCTTACATCTTTATGTAAAAAAATGATTCCTCGTCTGTATTGACTTAAAATATTGAAATATGGATGCCTACATCTGCAAGCTTCATTTTTTTGTATCAGTTATTTACCCTACACAAAAGAGAAAAAACGTTTATCCTATTGTTCAATATCTAATTCAGTTAATCCTTGCGCTGAATGCACATGTGCAAACACTAAATTCAATTTAAAGATTATGCTAAACAAATTGTCTGATATCAATACTTCATAAAAAGCCAGGTCTTAAATCTTTGACAAATACCCTGTCAGGTAACAAGACTTAAGTGGTTAAGAGATAGGTTATATGCCAAATTAACCTCGTAAATTAATTAGGCAATTCCATAAATATTCAATTAGAATATTTTTCAAAAGAGACATTTACGAATTATTGAATTGGAAATTGCTTTATTTAATCGCTTTTATATATTATATATAATACAAACGAAAACAAAAACACCGAATACTGAATTTTCTGCTGACAAATACATGAAAAATCGATCAAGGATAATTGAATTTCATAGGAAACGTTAAACTGAAGGAATTAAATTGGGCGACAACCTAAATTTCCTGTATTACAGACTGAGGTCAAACTTTCCTGGAAAATAGACGAGAACATGTTTTTGCATATTTGTGCCAAAATGATAATATCTAGTGAATATCGACAAAAATTTCAGGTGAATTGTTATAAATTTGATTTGAATAGTGATACCTAAGATGGGAAAAAATGAAAGAGCGAGCTCACGATTCTGCGGGTGACGGCATCCAGGAATTCGCGGTCGGCCCGGCGGGAGCGAGAGGCGAGGTCGGCAGCGTCATCCTGGGTATAGCGGGAGATGGCCGCCGCGCGGTGAATGGCATACGCAGGCGACGGCATATCATCTGGAACATAACAGATGGTAACAATAATAATTATTTTAATAATAATAATTATAATAATAATAATATGTAAAAAGGAGGAGGAGAAGAACATCAACAGCAACAAGAACGATAACAACAAAGGTAATTGAAAAATGTAGAAAAGAACAAAAATATTAAGACGCAGAGGAGAAAAAAAGAAGTATGCCTAAAAGGAGAATACTTGTTCTATTTTTTTAGTTAATTTTATATAAAAAGAAATTTAAGTTACACTGTTCTGTAATAGAGAAGTACTAAATTTGTATTATACTGATTTACATCTGTACATTCTTCGCACGGTAAGACACTAAACCACGCGTACATTAACACCCACTATTGGGAACAAATACTGCCGCAGTGAGAGTGCCTGAGAAACAACAGCGGCAACTGGAACCCGGGGGGGGGGGGCTTGGCGAAGGGGATTTTACCCGCTTTAATGAGCACTGTTAATGAAAGAGGGACAGTTAGCCGATTTAAGTTCTGTTTTAAGGCATTAATCAAACCCGTAGAGATGAAATTAATAATTCAATATTAAATATATATATCATGGTTATTTAATATATTTTTATATATAGTCTGAGCATTTGATGACGCGTATTCTGAGAAACGGTTTATATATATATATATATATATATATATATATAGAGAGAGAGAGAGAGAGAGAGAGAGAGAGAGAGAGAGCGAGTTCTCGAGATGCTTCATGATTTCCAAGAACCATACGCAGGGTTCCTACAGCATTTCTACAGAACCAGACCCAGGGTTCCTACAGCAGTTCTGTTAAATGTTTTGGTATGCTCCTGAACCCTGCGACGTTGTAAAGTAAAATTAGTCTTAAAGACATATTACGTGGTAATTTTATATGATTCACTTAGTCATGGATCACATTTCATATACGAGAAGTACAGCGGTCACATTCAACATATTTATGGTAAAAGAGCATATTTTATTTCTCTACATTTCAAATCTAAAATATAAGAAATCAAGAAACTTTATTTACTTGTTTATACCTATGGATTCACTGAGATCTCATCAGAGACTCCCACTGACACACAAACTCTCCCCCAACATCACAGAAGTAAAATGATCTTGAACTTGACCTTTGGAAAAAAAGCGTCCGTGACGATTAAACCAAAGAATTAATAAAATTCATTGGAGAATATACCGCATGTGGTCCTTGCAAAAATGAGACATTATTATCAGTGAACATACCATTCAGAAACATTTAAGTTCTCTGAAGGGGGTGAACCCCGTTAATTCATAGCTTTGCCAGTAGATGGCGGTATAACAAGACAGAAAGAAAGCACAGAAGCATTGCACACAGAAAAGGCCCGGGTAATATGTTGCAACGGCTTGTACCATCAGATATATCGTGATGTGTGCAGTAAAAAGGAGAATGTCTCTCACTATATTTTGCTGAAATAGTACGTTGAAATGAAACTTTTTTTTATTCATAAAGACAGAAACAAACCAGGAAAAGACAGAGACGCGGCTCTGCTCACGACAGGGGATACCTTTTCTCTGACCTGCTGTTTAAACGTGACAGTTAGGAAAAACTTAGTAATGGAATATATCATAGAGATTCAGTCATAACTAAAATTGGACTTGTACAAGATAGAATTTTGGACCACTAATGTGAATGACTGATGTGAAGCTTCTTGGTGCCTCCGAGTCCATATAATTTTGCATAAAAAATGACATATCCATGGTGCGAGTGGTCAAGGAATGAAAGCTCAAAGCAGATCAATATATTAATCTGGAAAGTGTTAATTACCACATTGCTTTACAAAGGCTTAAATTGATTTAAGGTCGAGAAAGCTCTGAAAAGTCCGTATCCTAAGCTTGAAAGGGTAGCAAGTCATGACACTTGTCAGGATTATAGTACAGGCCGTCCAATATCATACCTATATATACATTGAGAAAGCGTCGAAAAAAAGTTCCACGGTACACGTGGGCCACCGTACATTTTCTAACAATTTCCTGTTTACATAACACGGGGTCCATACTAAACGTCCCCAGTAGATTTATAACCCTTTACTGGTAAGAGGGTCCCCCTGAAGTAAAAGTTAGACTTATTTATTTCTTAGTTCTTAAGGTTCTCATAAACCTACAGCAACCCTCCTGTGGTTTTGGTTGAGAATTATATAGAAACACAAAAACAGGGCTCAGAAATATAATAAATGTAATGTCAATGTGAAGAGTACCAATATTAAATCTTAACAGTAAATAACTACTACTTATTCAAAAAAAAATTTTTAAATGATTGAATGTAAACCCTGCGAATCTAAGGTTAAATAAAAATCCAGAATTAATTTTTTCGGAATTACTGGGAATCTTAGTGGCGGATCCAGGGGGCGCCTCCTCCCGTTCAGCTGAAACATATCTCATTTTCTCTATTTCTTTACCCAGTAGTTCGTAATTTATTTTAAGTTTTTAGATTCCTTTTTTATTTCCTAGCAATAAGGTTATTAAAATATCCACTTTCAAATTCATAAGTTGATGATTGTTGATAAATAGCTTGTGTTTTACTCCATATTAAGATAGTATCCAAATAGTTCTATAACGAGAGAAGAAGTTTGTCCCTATTTACACTATGCTAGATTAAAACACCAAGGAACCACCCATACGGCATTCGCCTGTGCATGAAGCACGGCCTCCCAGTAAGCCAGAAGAGCACAGCCTAGGTTAGGGTCGACCATGAAGAATTTCCTCGGCATATACTCGAACTTACTTTCAGTGCTCTGCTGGGTCCGGTGCGCTGTCTAGACCACAGAAGCCGGTAACAATTTTAACAAACGACTTGAACATTTTAACAATTATTTTACCACGAGATTTACTTTAAAAAGATGATATTTTTCATGTAATATACATAAATGCGCTTTTTTCACCATTGACATAAACATTTTATTTGCAGTTACAGGGGCGGATCCAGGATTAAGGAAAAGGGTCCTTCCAAACCAGGAAGACTTATGACAAAACCAAAAGAAGGTCCCGAGGTCCGGAAAAAAGGGGGGGGTTCGAGGTCGCAAAAAGTAGCCTGAAACCCTTAAAAAAGGTTGCGGGGGTTGAAAAGGGGGTGTCCTAGACCCTTTCCCTGGAGTCACTTCTGAGTTAATATCCTAATTTTGAAATAAATATAATTATTAGAGCCGGCCACATGTTGATATACCCTCCACCCCGATAAGTTTGCCAACGAAATGCAAAATCATTTAAGAGAATAGTAGTTAAGGAACAGAAAATCCTCCTATTTTATGTGACATGTACCTCAAACTGACCACTTTATACTGCCTATTTAAAAAATTTCTAAATATGGGAGGGGGACACTAACTCATACTCTCCAGCAGCATGTAATTTTCTTTAAGGAAAACATGGTGAAATAATTGAAATAAAAAAAAACATATTTTTATTTTTCATCGACATAATTATATAATAATAATATAAATAGGAATAAGCGCCCCTCTGTTCTCGAATTTCTGGATCCGCCACTGCATCTGACTGTCGAAAGATCTTGCTGGCAGACAGCTGAAATACAGCAGTCGGGCACATGGACCTCTTAGAGTTTCTATCCCAGGCTATACATGAGTATAAAATGATTGACATAATGACAGTGGCATGTGTGTATTTCCCTGC
Source organism: Sipunculus nudus (assembly GCA_026874595.1). Taxonomy (NCBI): domain Eukaryota; kingdom Metazoa; phylum Annelida; class Sipuncula; order Golfingiida; family Sipunculidae; genus Sipunculus; species Sipunculus nudus. Next base: position 45,195,545 of record CM049316.1, read on the forward strand.
CGGGCACCTGGGGCCGTGACCGCACCGGGAATTACGGTTTTGGGACAAGTAAGCGCGGGCAATTATCTATGGGTACGGGTAGGTAAAGCAGGGGCGGAACCAGGACTAAGGAAATGGAGGGATCCAACCCAGGAGGACTAATGACAAAACCTGAAAAAAAGGTCCCAAAGTCCGGAAAAGGTGTGTGTGTGGGGGGGGTCAAAAAGTTGATCTGAACCCCCTTAAAAGGTTGTGGTAGCTGAAAAAGGGAGATCTAGGGTGTCTCTACTGGATCCGCTTCATTTAAGCTAGGTGGTTGCAAAATATTAGTATGCATTTGTTTTAGCCGAATTTACTCCCCAATATGTATAAATATTACAAGGGTCTTTTACCCGTTCATAACTCTGAAGACCAGCCTTGTTTTATCCCAAATACGACCGATGGTGCTTTAAAAATAATAAAGCCTGGCTAAACTATAACATGCCTAAAGATAATTTGTAAATTAATAGGCAATAGATAGGACAATTGTTTATTTCAAACCCTACTTAACATATATTATAGTAACAGAATTAAATCGTTTGTTTGTGCTCTAGGAACAACTGAACATTTTTTTTATATCTGTCAGTTTGAGGCTCGGAAAATGTTAAGATACGGAGGGTCTTAGAAACAAACTGCTTTCTGCCGTGATAAATACTCTTAGTTACCGTCAGGTGGCGCTGCAATTGCCCTAGGGAGAAAATAAAGTGAAACATCCTGGGATTTATATCCCAGGTAAACATTTGGGAAATAACCTCTCTTAGGACACTTTGCACCATTCCCAACATATCCGAGGCGTGGCCACGGAGGGGATGCGTGAGGTAAGTCTGTTTGACCACCGTCGACTATGATATAGATTTACAAGGTCAGTATATGGTATAGTTAGATAAAGAGGAGAGAGGTAATGACGGTAACATGCTCTGATTGTTATTCTGGATATATGTTTGTAAAATATTAACGAAAACTACCTTGTTCATCCCCGTATACTGGGGGGAATCAGTAGGACTATCTTAAAACGTAAAGATTTGTGGATCAAAGAAACTAAAAAAGAGAGAAATACTACCTCACACCAAATCTATCATTGAAATCGGTTGGTGAAATCAGAAATATTCGCGGCAATGTTGAGAACTACCTGGTTTTTATGACGCTGTTTTCATATACGAAAGCCAATTACCTCAGAACCTTAGAACCTGTGCTAAAAAAATCATCTTTGGAGAAATATATATATTTATTAAGACAGTAGGCAAGTAGGTCTGGAGAGGTATTTTGATGAACTTGGTATAAAATATGTTTATAATTTGTACAACGAGTGGTCAGAAACTAAAACTAAATGAAATAATGTCAAATAACCTCACACATTATTTACACTTATATGTCAACAGATGGCCTTGTAGAAAGCGGTTCCAACCAATGGTAAGATTTTATTGTGGTCAAAGAATACCAACAAGGGATCTCTCTTTATCAGAGTCTGTAGTTAAAAACCTTTAAGGAAACCTTTAAGGAAGTTATTCTAAATTCAAAGAATACCTTATTTAATTGTATCTATACAAGAGTATGTTAATGCATATTGTTTCTGAACCTACATCAGGAGAACAACTGCAAAACAAATACGGAATTTTTAATTTGCAATAGGTTGTTAATCTGATTTATAAAACTACTTAAGATATGTGCCCCAGACAGTTTCAGTATAGAATTCTACATGAATATAAAGCTGAATGAATGTGAATATAACAGGAGTTGTGTATATTTACAGACAGACACATTTTTCATAGTTTGTGTCATTAGCTATTATAAATTAATTGGATGTAGACGTTTATGCTATGCAATTTGCCATTGTTTTAAATTATAAAAAAATGAAGGAGACGAAAAAGAGAAAAACTTCTGCATGCACAATTCACTCGTTTTTATTTTTACTTTATTTTTATGTTTGTTTCTTAAAACTAATAAATGTTGTTAAATCCGGCCACTTACCAATCATACCCGTTCATTCTCTTAATTTAAGAAATAATTTCATAATGAGATTTGTTTGTTGCTTTTATTTCTGTTTTTTAATCGTTTATTGAAAGTTTTTCATTGCAAGCAACGGATTTCATTCTTTTTTTTTCTGTTCCATGACCCAAACGTTTGTAAACATGTTTTTAAATCGGCGTCAATTTAAAGAATAACTAGGCCTGACATAAGGAAGAAATCATAAAATTTGGATTTTAAACAGATCCAGAAATATTTTATTTTACAATTTTTGTCTACTTTACTATTCCAAATATTTCTTTCTCAAATCCATTCTAGGTCACCTCCCTGCGACATCATGGGTTCCTCCGATTTAATGATGCCTGTCACAAGATATATATGGATGCAAGCAGTCTGCTAAAAAAATATATATTTTCATTCTTATTCATACTCTTCACTGGTCGGTCTACATAGAGGTATTTTCTTCGTTTCCAAATTTTTGTACACGATATTCTCATCCTTATATTGTTTTACGTCTGTTTTGCCGTAGAGAAAACTCTTGTACTCACCATATCCTTTTGTCATACCCGTCCTGACCACAGAGTACTCCGGGGAGTAACCAGACCCCTGCAAAGGTCAAAGATTAAAGTTAAATAGTCAATAAACTGATACACCGGTAATTTTGTTATATATCGCTTTTTACATTTTAAGTTGGGTACCTAATCTAATTGAAAAATGTAATCGACTTCAGAGGTGGTGCATATATTTACAAGTTAACAGTTTATCAAATACATGAACATCTAAGTTACAGAGTTGTTATGTTGATGTATATTTCTTAAATATTTTAAAATGTTCTTTTAATATAATTCATGCTTCTGTTAAAATGTATGTGAATTACACCATTGGGAGACATTTGAGAATAGGTTATTGTTTAAACATGATCTTCACAACATCAGTAACTTGCTCATCAGCAGGGAATACTAAAATGTAAAATGACCATTCATCATCCAGAGGGGAACGCTTAAATTTATAATAAAATTGAAAGTATGTGCATGCATGTTCAGCACCATCTAATAAAGTGCGCTTTCATGTTCCCTTTGTAAAATTTCTTAAAATAACCAATTTGTTTGTTGAATGACACAGACTTAACGTATGGGTGATAAGAATTGTATCCCATGAATGTGATCTATGCACCAAATTCAATTGAAAAATGAAATAAATTGGGAAATGTTTCCAACAAAGGCAAAAGACGAACCTAATAAGGAGTTTAAATACAACACTGATTATAAACTGATAGCTACAAGTCCCTAATCCGTTGAAATAACTCGGGTCAAGTGGAAAAGTTTTAATTTATTTTCTGTATTGGATTTCTGTAACATCCCTATGGTATTTCCGTTGTTCAGTTATACCATTTTGAATTTCCCAATGAATAATTGCAGTGTTGCAAGTCTGTTGTCATTAGGGACTCGCCGACCGGAACTATATAAATACCTTAACTTTACCTTAATTTACCGCCTTTGGTATATATTACTATAACTGTATGGCAGATAAACCATAATCAGGTAAAATGTAAGTCTGAGAAAGTGAAATTTAATCGAACAATGAAGGGTCCAAATACCAAGCTGTATTGATATTGATTTCCTTTGTATTTTTTAACAATCCCTTTTAAAATATTATTAATTTGATGCTTGGCACGACCTCCAAAGTTTTGTTTTGCACCCATTTACATACTGTCAGCGTGCATGATAACTAGCAGGTGCAATATCTTACCGCGGAGAAAGACGCGCTCCTGTATCTTCCCATTTTTTGTATCGACCTTTGTAACGAAGGGGCTGAAAGTAGACCAAAAAGGAAATATCTTAGTATAAGTCTCTAGTACATAAATATTCATATACATCAATTATTCAAAATACAAATGTTTACATCAATAAGTATTACACAAACACAGTTAAATATTACCCAATAACCATTGCACTTCAGCTTTAAGCTTTGAAAAATGAAGGGTGTGGGGTGACGGAACAAGGAGACGGAGAATAGATGAGTCAAAATACAGGAGGAAAAAAGCAGTCAAGGAAGGCCAGATAGGGTTTACGTGTTTGAGACAGGAAAGGGTGAATTAATGAGTTAGTCATATAATTAAAAGACTTAGAGCCTGGGGCCTTAGAGGCAGAAGAAAAAACAGATATCATTAGTTCTATATGTTATCAGAAAAAAAAAATAAAAAGTCCAACAGATTGTATAGGTAAAGTAAATATATTACAAGAGAATGAAAAAGCAAAAGACGGGAAGTTATGATAGCTGGAAAGAAAATGAGAGACTAAAGATATATCGATACTCATAATGTATATTGCACTAGATATATATACATCTGTAAGCGAATACAAAACTCATATATTTACAAGTAAAAAGTTAGAACAAAAAAATATTTACAGAAATATAAATTGAACGTGTAGTTTTATAAATAAAGGAAAAGCATTTTCAATGATACATCTGCACAGTTTATGTATTTAACATTTGAGAACATGTTATTTTCCAATTTAACAAATAAGCACACAGATACATTTTAAACTAACTTTGTCAACGTGGGATTTTTTTTATGTAAGAAGTAGTTTTCATTAAAATAAATATACCATTTAAGCATTTAGCATTCATTAGTATCAAATAAGTTTTCACTGCAAAATCGTTATCTCATAGAGAGCTTAATATCTACATAAACCTCAATTTCTTATCACAAACACGTCATCTCTGCTTAATGTTACAAGAGAAAATATTTTGACCAATTTTATATCTTCTTTTTTTATCAACGACTGAAATCCTCATTTTGAGATAATTAGTATATCAATGACCGGATCCAAATCTGTCTGATGTAAGTCAAATTCCTTCAGAGTTTTATTTTTCATCGCCAGATGTTTAAACTTCGTATTTTGTCACACTGAATGTTTAAGTGCATCCTATAAAAGGAACGTCTACGATTACTGGTTACATCGGAACGCTATTGATTTCTTTAACATGGGAATGTTAAGCATGATTATAAACATACGGGGATAAAAACATGCAGTTATCTCATAATTTAAGAGCGAACGTAAATGATGTTTGCATGTCAGGTGCCAAAAGTCATCCCCTTTCTGGGCTTGCGCAAGTTCTTATGGGATATGTGCATGTGACTCAGCGTGAAACCGCGAGAGCTCCCAGTTTTACAATCCTGCTATTTTAAGCCAAGCTCGCGCCCAGGTAATGCTGTTGCCCCCGTACGTTCCAACAGATCTGTGCATAATCCCTTGAAGAATGTCTTCACAGCATGTTTACAGGAACGCTGCCATCTGTGAGTCAGCGAGTAAGACTGCGGTTTGACCTGGCATCATAATGATGTGGCCAAAATATTATACCACAGCATATGTAGAATACTTTTTACACACAAGTACTGTATTTTGGAGGCTTTTCTGTCAAGGGGAATAATTATAACTCTCGTGGATTGCTGAGAAACCAGGTACCAGGTGGATACGTCCAATAACGGTTAATGTATACTATCTAAAAATACAAAGTATCCCATATGTTCCCTGATGCATACGCAAAAGACTTCCAACGTTAGGTTTATTAAACATCAGGGGATTTCAGTGTAGATGCATTTAGTATTATAATTTAGATGATTGCAGACTCAAGAAATCGTTTTCTTTAATAAGTATTTCAGTCTGCATTACTCTGCTGATGTAAAACCAATTACAAATAAGAAGGATTTTATTTAGACAATTTCACAACCGGTAAACGTGTTTTTGATTTTAAGAAAAATGTTACCAAAGCTTGCTTATTAATTTCTTTATATAAATCTGCCTAAGGAAGTGAGGGCCTAATATGCCAATAATGCATTTTAATATAAGTTCATGTAATAGTATTTTGGACTCTTTCTAATACCAGATCAGATGTTTCCTTGCATGTCAAGCCATCTTTTTTAGCTGGTCATATTGTCTCGAGTGTTCAGGGGATATCATCAAATAAGCAGAGTTAACTTAGGCTTCAATGACCTTAAAAGCAAAGGCCGTGAGACTGCTTTTTTGTGAAGTGTAGACTGATTTATTGATTTTAAAATCATTATATCGTTAAATATTGTGAAAGGTAGGTATTTATCTCCGAGGTTGCAAACTAGGCCCGTCCCTCAGATTTCCCGTGATCTAAACATTTTCCCTAAGATATTTAATCGGGAAATAAATAATCCCCAATAAAACACACGTTCATCGGTTATGAAACGAGTTATCGTTCAAACTTAATTTAGAGTTAGTAATCGTGAGAGATATCAGTCAGTTTCCAGATATGTGACTCTGATTAATCATATCTTTTAGCAAAGTTTGATATTTTAAATACTCTTCAATTTGAAACTACACGGTAGATAAAGAATAGACAATGAGACAGAGAATAACCTTGGCATAATATTGATAAGTTCGTTATTATTATTAAACTGTAAACACAAAAAAACAACTGATTTGATATTATGGTAGACCTATATTGCTGTTTCGGGCTTTCTTTTAAAAAGCTTAAAGTTCTAATTTATACCAACACTATACCCCTTATAACATTAAAATCACCATACATAAATGTACATCCCTCACATTAATCAATATATTGACAAAGAATGTTTGATGTAAACCTACCGTACATGAATACCACAATGCATGCAGCATATGAAGTATTCAGTAACAAACTACATGCACCGTAACATGTGTTAGTTGAAGCAAGTTATTATTAATAAAGTATCCATTGTAGTTATTCAATATTAAACCATGCTTCAGGAAATTAAATAGCAAAATTGTCCATGACAGTTATAACAACTGAGTTTGACAATTTCACCCTGAGAAACTAAGGAGATATCTCAGATAGATCTATCAATAGTGAAACAGATTTTGTACGTGTGTAATTACAGTCCGATCTCAAAATCATATGTATAATAAATTTACACTGCACATCCATTTGAAAAAAACTTATAAACGAATGAAGAAATTAAATTATTTTGCATGTAGCGGGATTATATGAAAATGTGAAAAATCATTAAGTTTACAATGGTAAACATTTGTTTGTACTTCAAGCTTGTGTGAAGTAACAGAGGTCAAGATAATCGGATTCTAAATTAACAGAACAGAGGGTTAGAATATAATGGTTTAAAGGACATTTTTTACCAACAGGCAATGCCTTCTGAGAGAAATATAATTTTCCCCCAAAAATACCTTCAGTTTATGACTAAAGATACCTTAATGTCACAAAATATTTTATGACAAGTGTATATTTTTAAATACAGACCATGTGACCGGAATAAAAATTTTTTCTGTCTGTAACATAGGTGTTTCTTTGAACGGTGATTGTAAATTTAACATAACCCATGCTGAAACGAACAGATTACGAGTGGGAAGTGAGCATGAACCTGCAGAAAAATAAACAGTGAATTAATAAGGTAGCGGGATGGCCGAACGATGTGAACATAATGCAGAATATAAAATATAATTAACATTCACTATCAGCGTGACAGACAAAAGAAGTGGAAGAGAACTTGGAGCTGCTTGGCTATGCGTGGCGAGGCTAGCAGCCTACTGTATATACGGTACCTCTTGGCACGGAAGCTCGCGGGCGTTCCTCTAAAACGGGCTTATAAGGAGTTGATTCGAAATCCTGAAAAGTAAGGTACGGGCTACATATCAGTAACTGGTAGCGTTAAAAAACGTGGGACTGACAGCGCGCGAGGTATTTGTGGGATTTGGGATCACAGAGGAAATGACGAAAGCACAAGGACGCCAGACAATACAGAAAGGAAGGTCATCTAAACATCCAAAAATGTTACGAAAATACCCGGATAACTATGAAAGCAATACCTCTACGCGCTTCTGTTTGCAGTTGACTCTGCAGCACACAAACATTAATCGAACACCATGGTATACCCACTCGATTTTTTAAGTAATGTATATTAAACGTCTTCATTTGATCGGGAAGTAGTCCGTAAAACCCTCTTGCTTACTTGGAAAGAGTAGGAATATCATTTTATTAAAAAGATCGTAATCTACATTTCCAGTCCCAACATACACAGCAGACGAAGGTTGGGATTGAACGTGAATGCTTTAGGCTAAGACATCGACAAAGCTGTAAGAGTTATAAAAATGAATGAACGTTGATGTATATTTTCACTTACACTTATGTACACTTATGCAATTATCGATGTAACATATTTACACAAAAAGAAAGGAAAATATCTTTCGATACAAGTCGTGTCTGCACCGGTTGTAATGCAATATAAATACCATTTATATAAAAAATAGAATATTTTTTCCCAAAACATATGCAGGAAGCAAATACATAAAACCATGAAGATCACTTGTATTACTTTATTACCTGTTTTGGAGTAAGCATGTAGTTGAAACTATATTCATTGGTAATCAATAGAAGAAATTTATTGCTTACTCATTGCTCGGCAGTAACTGTAACGAGGAGCTATTATACCATGTATCATAGGATTTACAAATCACACATAAAGTATGTTAGCAGATAGCATGTACCTGTACCAGTTGGGACCTCAGTTATTCCCGATCCTGTTAAAAATTCTTTAACATAAATTCAGTCCATCTGCCACCTATATATACCTGTGTTTCCCCTCATTTTTTGAAAGGAGAAAAAGCAGAAAGTCGTACATGGTCGTACATGATATTTGCAGAATAAGAAGGAACAGCTATATTTGTGATATTTATAAAATGGGCATATTGGATACAGTGACTTAATTCCTGAACACGAAATCTACTAATGCCATCTGGTGGCAGAGCTGTAATTAATCCCAGCTGATATCTTAACTCTATAGTGTGGTAATAAGAAACATTGTCTTGACCTTTTCATGTCTATGCCTAAATCAAAAGTCAAGGTTCCGAAACACTAGCACTAGGTGTGTAGCAAAGGCTAGAATACGATTCATACATCAAACTGGTGACGGCACGGCTGAGAGGTCTATACAGGGCACATCCCAAGGACAGGTTTATACTTCACGTATGATATTTTGATTTTCATGATGTAAAAGTATCATTTTTACGCAAAATTATCGTTTGTCATAATTTTCTATGTTATGATCATAAATTACTATATATTTAAAACAGTTATACGTTTTCATCATTCTATTTATACAGTTATTGCATTTTTCCTCATTAGAAATAATCAAATAATTTTACCATAAGACAATGCTTCAACTGAAAGAAGAAGGAATATGACTGCATGTTAATTTGAAATACATCTGCGCCTACTTTCGATTTAGAACTGCACTATTTATTGCAGAATTGCCCTAATTTATTATTTTCTGTGATATGAAGAAATTAGGATGTATTACTGAACCTGAAACGAAATATCTGATAAAAATGCCTTTTTTAATACATGTATGTTTGATTTAAAGCAAATAATCGTTGAAAAATTGAAAATAATTAGCCTTCGAATCGTAAAATAGTCCTAATTCCAGCTGTAAAATACAAAACAGATTCAAGATATTGTGGCAAATTGATGAGTTGGCCAGTGTTGTGATGTATTGAAAAACTAAAGCACTTATATGATAGGATAAAGCGTTGAGGTCGAATGTTTTTAAATACAAATCTTAAATTAACAACTTCATTTAATATGATAAAATGTATCGATTAAGCCAGGTGTCAAAAATAAACCCTGAAGGCGAGTCAACATGACTGTTCAGGGTAACGAATGAGTACAAACGTGACCTTTGGAAGAAAAAAAATTCTTGCGTGTGTTAAATGTCACGCATGTGTTTTCTTTGGGTTGTTCCTGATTACCGTGCCATGTCTCATGACCGCATCATTTTCATTACAATAACTTGTATCGTAAAAAGTATTGTGTGTATTTGCATGCGGAATACTCAGTATACATGGGAAAATTTGTTTCCTTCTCGGATGATGTTCTCATGGATTAAGTGCATATAATAGTTAATGTAAACAAGATAGGCGGAGCATTTTCCTCCGGGACGTTCGCGCCATTAACCAGCGAATATACAATTGTGCTGTAGTATACTGTGTTCAGGTCTAGCCATTAGTCAGCAGAATAAATAATTACAAAAAGACAGGATCAGAGACTGTACGGAGCTGTAGGAAAATGAGGTTTTCCTGGAATATTGAAGTATCTGCGTTTACTACCGGCGCTGAAAATAGCATCCATATGCTTAGGAGAGCTGCGGCTGCTCAGCTGCATCTCTGGCGGCTCAACTGTCATGTGATATGAACAGTGATAGGGGTTTGATGTGTTCACAACGCTTACCCAGGGCCAGCGATGTATAAACCGCCAAGAAATTATCTCCACTATCTGCGATCACCTCCTATGCCATTTTCAAGGGCATGACCCCTGACCCTAGCATCTAAAGTCAGCGGCATGCCAGCTGACCCTGAGTACAAGTATCAGCTGGGATGAAAACCAAACTCAAATACATTGACTAGCAGCTGGTCTAGCTGTTATCTACCTATATACAACCACAGATAATACGTGCACCCTACCTGTGGTCCCGAGTCCCTGGCTACGCTGCTCCTCGCACTATTTACTCTTGATGCAGGGGGTAGGGAGTCTGGTCGGGAGCAGGACGGGGTCACTGAACGGTAATCACGGCCCAAGGGGGCCGGGGATACGGCGCGGGACCTCGGCCTGCGAGCTAACACACCGTAATCAACGCTAAACCGGCGGGCGGGTCGGGGAGAGGAGGAGCGAGAGGGGGCTTCGCTATAACCGGCCTTAAAAGCTCGGACTTGGCTCAGAAGGTGTCTCCGTGGACCGTCTTCTTCTGCTTCAACTACTAATTGTTTAACGTTCCTAGGACAATGGGCTGTGTAGTAATCCTTTGGCAAATGGTGGAAGTCAATACCACTTTTGTTCTCGTACTTTACAATAGAACCAACGAAGCGATCTGTGTGGTGGTCACTTCCTAGATAACGCTCACACCAGTTTGCTTTTCTCGCCATACCGTGGAAGAGATATAAATCCAATAAATATCCCTAAGATCCTTTTTATTTCGTCCCGTGCTTGATAGACAAATAGGGGCTAGCTTGACAGAGGTCCACTACGCCGGTGTAAACCTGTGGGGCCGGGCCAGTGACAGCGCGTGCCACCTTCCTCTCTCCTGCTTGATTGTGCTCTCCTTCGCCTCCAGAAATTCCTGCCGAACAAGCTGCTGATGCAAAACCCAAGGTAAATCGTGACGAACAGTCTGTGTAGCTTACAGTGCTGGAGGGGCTGTTCCCAGATCGCAAGCTTAGGTACAGCTTGCCAGGTGTGCTGGAGCCCCGTGTGCTACGAAGCTGTACAAACAGCCAAACCGTCCAGCCGGCGGAGAGCTATAACTAGTCGTGGCTACTACTGCTCCAGCCAGGGCTGGTCCTCTCAACAGTAACAAATCACCTTCATTGTTACTGCCAACTGCCATTCCAGACAAACATAATCCCAATTTATGTGGCTTTTTCTGTCTGCTTGTAATTCAAAGAATGCTTGTGTTCATGTGTTATCACATGTTTCCTATTTTAAAAAAACCCAATATCCCACTATATTATTCACTATTAACTGTGGCGTTACAAGTATAACTAACAGCGTGACGTAATTCAATTATCTGTCTTTGACATCTATTACATCAGGTTCATTATTAGCTATACAATTGTTATGCGCACCCGCCCCTACAATGTACCCGCTAACGAGTGCCTGGGATGTCACAACAAACAAAAAGTTGACAACTGGTGCAACAAATCACATTCATAATTGATGTGTTGCCTGGGTAACATTTACGTCTAGAATATGTAAGTGTATATAACTTGACAGAAGGAAAACGTCCCTGTCATATCATTTTTATACATCTGTATACTAAATGGTAACTCCGTAATTAAACAGAGTTGTAGGAATATTCTTTTGTTCCAAGCACATATTGGGCAAAGCTAGATATATGTAAGCAACACTGAAATGTAAATACAAATTTTGATTTACAGATCTTCTTAAATACAATTTCTGAATGTTCATTACTTTTAACTCCTATATACAAATGTATTTACCCTTCCCTGGATTAGTTTTCCCATCAGAGTATTTCAGGGATTGGTATATATACGTATGCTAAATATAAAAAAATGTAAGTTACTATTGCATAAAAGTTCACTTAAATATAAAATTTACAAGATTTATTTGTATATATTATCTATCCCACGCTTGATGAAAAAGACGGACAACGTTCTGTCCTCGGATCGGGACAAAGGCGTGCAATTTAAGTGAAAACACCTGTAACCAGAAAGATCGGCTTGGGCAAGACATCCCTATTGGATCAGTCCTATATCCGGATTTGTACCAAAATGTAATGAGGTTCGATTATGTTTCATAGAAATCAATACACCAGAGAAACTTAGAGACAAACACCCAAGAAACATAAACGCGTGAGAACATAAGCTACTTGGCAGAGTTGACAGAATGAGGATGGGGTAATCCATATAAAAATAAACGATGTGTTTTTGAAAGCTCTTCTTAATTTAAACTTTTTTATGCATGTGTTTGGAATATATTTACATATCATAGCTATTACTTATGATAAAGAGCTATAATCCAATGTAAACATTTATCATAAATCTAAACGGGTTTACTGTGTTTGTATCTTTAGGCCTATTTGAACCCCGAAGGTACAACTCCAAAATCCGACGCCTCCAGACCTTGTCTCATAAAATTATGGCAAAAAAGTTTTTGGCCAAAATACAAGTAATTTTGTGTTTATGATTTGCGTCTCTAACTTTACAGATGTCGTTTGGCGACGGATGTAAACCATGCTGAACAAAACCAAGCTGAAGAGTGCCAAGAATGGCCAGGTGTTCTCTCTCCTGTTAACGAAACCCTTGTTTAAAGCCGTGGAAAACTTTTTTTAAATAAATTGCTCTCTCCCTGAAAAGGTTTTTTCTTTCCAAAGTCATTTGATCCATTATCTGTATAGGCGCTCATACAGCGCCCAAGAAAACAATTTTCTTGTCCATACATTTCACGTTTTGAAATTTCTCTTAGGCTTCAGTTCTCTTTATTTTGTTAGCCAGATGATTCAATAATAAAAGTCATTATTCCCTGAGCAGAGCCATCATTGGCGTGTAAGTCAGCCAGAACCGCAGGATTTTTACCTCCTGAAGTGCACTGATTGACCTTGGGTTGAATACTCTTACATATCACGTGGTGCTTGCGGTTTACTCGGCGTTCCCTGCCAGAGCACCGCCTAGACACCATTCCTCATGGTAAAGGAAAATATTTAGATTGGTCATCGTCACGTACCGGACCTGTGAGACACTTCATTATTTCAGGAAAATATTTTGCAACCTATTCATCATGGCTATACCAAGGTAGGAGGAAATGCCACGAATATCTATCTAAAGTCGCATTTCGGACCATATTGCCTCATCTTTGGCTCGCACATCTATTGTATTATGATCATCATGGCACGTTAATTCTCAATGGATGTTTTATTCGGGTTTCCTCATATTGCACAGAATCGTACTCTCAAGAGAGTTGAGATGGTTAGGGATTGTTGAAGAAATCTTTCCCCCACAATGCCTTGGAGCTTCTGATGAGCAGGTCTATAAATGTTTGGAAGAAGTGTAATACAGGCGGTTAAATTATGTTGGATAGGAATTGGTTCAAGCCAAATGCGCATGAAAATGCATATGTCCAATATATGGAAGTGAATAAGAAGAAATGGAAGTATGTTAAAGTTGATGATAAAAAAGCTTGGTCATCAATAACGAACTTTAACTTCGTTTAAAATGTGGATTTATCGTACACCGATAATTTGTATAAATTGCAAAAAAAACATCAGCAATGGACAATATATGTTTTATGATATGCATATCCTTAATCCAGAAATATATATGCGATGTACTCTTAAACTAGTTTTTATAGAAAGTGATAATTTCTCCCAAATACACATATAGGTATGCAGCTGAACGAGAAAGTATCAAAACCATCCTGATAAAATCCTGATAAAATACCATCTTGACTGATGATCAAGAACTCACATGTGCCTTTTGTGGCAACCAATGAAATCCTCCCATCAGTGGAGCTATGTTAGCGTGGGATACTAGTCCAAGCAACCTGCTGTTCCACTAATCAGCCACGGAATGCACTTTACGATGAATGTGCAGTTGCTTATCTCAAGCATTTAGTGATTCCGAGAATTCGTGAGATAAGGAACACCTCCATGAATCTTCCTTTGGTTCATGCTGGTGTGCTGGGAACATTAGCGATATATAGTCCCATTCTGTCCTGACCCAGAGCGTAAACACGTTCATAGAATGTTGCTTAGTACTACTTCAGTAGAACCTATAATTGACAGGAACGTTTTCCTCGAAAATTCTGGATGTTTAGCGCCATTTGGTTCTGTAAGCTGTATTTGTTTTCAATAAATTTCCACTGTTGTGCTTTTTTATATATTCGAAGGATAACATGGAACTCGTAGGAATGAAATTAGGACAAAGTCAGGTATGTAATAATTGAATCATTGGATTATGACCCATAGATCACTCAGTTTATAGAACGCTGATATCAGAAGAAAAAAAACTCATTCATAAAATAAGGGACATCTGAATTTATTTTTTTTTTAAATGTGGCTCTGCACGATCCAATGTGGACACGGAAATATCCTTGGAAATGACAAGTAAATCATAACGGAAGACCTCATATATAAAGAGGTATGCCTATATGCATTTGACTAAAAACCAATATTTCTTATGGTTGACTCTGATTCCTAATTTCCTGTAAACCTCATTAAAACCGTACCAAATATCGACGAAAACATTCACAAAATAAAAGTGTTAATCCTGTTGATCAGCATAAACTGCTACAATCTAATGACATTTGGTTTCCGTATTGCATTGATGGACTCGAGTCCACTTTTTCCAAGGGCTTGAACTTTTACTCGGACTCTCGGGATAAGACACAAGAAATCAGGTGTCTTCCATCTAGAATTCGGTTGAAAAAAATAAATGCATATAATGCTTATTGGACAAGAAACTTCACTGGACTCGGTATCTTAATATTTCAACTCGAAGATTGTGGACTTGTAATTTGGACAAAAAGAGTCTGACTTTGCAAGGACTCCGTCGGGCATGCATGGACTTGGACAAAGTAAACTCCAAAGTAAACTTCCCCTACAACCTTACGTATTGTATTTGAGAATATTGATTTACAAAATAAAGGTCATCTAAAACATATGTACAACCTTGGCTTTGTAAGAATACGGTACATTTCTTATTAAAACAGCAGGTTCTTGTGATCTTTCACGTTGTTTATAAACAAAATAGTGACACACGAAACAGGCAGAATCCATTGAAAGTCAAGCCACACAGGATGTTGGAAGTTTTACACAAACAGTTATGTAGTTTTACTTCCACGTCGCTGAACATTTGCAATTACCCCGGACATCAAAAACAGCTTGTTTGTACAGCAAAATAAACACTGGTAGGTGGTGCAAATATCAGGGGCGAAAAACCTGCGACTCTAATTGTAACAGGATACGTCTGGGGCACAGTAGTCAAGCTTTTTCTTTTAATATTCACACGTAAGGAGCCATCAAAGCATTCATGCCCCGGATTAGCTGTCAACCATTTATAATATATGGTTTCATTGTATTCGGTTTTGCGGAAGTTAAATAATCTCAATGAATTAATAGAATAACAATATATACACAATAATTTGAACGATTTTCGATGGTTCTGACCCATAAATGATAAACAGACAAAACATTTGTATTCAGGCCATTTATATTTTACATTATACTGAAATATATGGTCTGTCTAGATATTTCAAGGCAGTTGAGCTTAGTAGATGGAACATATAGTCTCTTCTTTGCTGCTTTCATCAAGGCAATGGCACTTCTGCTCTGACTGCTTGATCGTTGCTTTTATATTATTTTCCCTGCTCACGTTTTGCAGTGTTTTTCTTTTCAAAATAGCCTCCGACCCTCTTTTCATTGCGTTCTTGTATTATATTAGTCCCATGGTATTAAATATAAATATATCTGTCTTACATATATATACTTATTCTGTATATTATAAAATAAAGGTAGTATAAAATAAAAATAAATCTGTCCTACATATATAATATATATATATATATATAATATATATATATATATATATATATATATACTTACTCTGTATTGTTCACAATAGACATGTATTCCCATTAGAAATAAATGTCTTACATATATATATATATATATATATATATATATATATATATATATATATATATACTTATATATATATATATATATATATATATATATATATATATATATATATATACTTACTCTGTATTGTTTACAATAGACATGTATTCCCACCTAATGCAGTAAGACTAAATCAGGCACCCGGTAACCCCGAATATATCGCCATACCCACCAGCTAACCGACACCATAAAATTACATGGACAATTAAAATGCGATCACTTCAGCATACCGGGTATATACACTATTACCAGCCTACAGATCGAGCTTGTTGTCTGCTGTGTGTGCTGTACTGGCACTGTAGACAGCTATCTAATTCACTGTAAATACCCCGATACTGGGGATTTTGTATTTTTACCTGATGATTTTGATGATTATAGCTATATAATTATGTGATCATTATATTTTTTATGGCTAGTCTATTTATCTTTCTGTCTGTGTATTCGTCTAATATTTAAATACTGCGTCACAGTCACTCCGTTGTCCCGTCCGTTTATCTGCTGCTAACGTCTTTCCGGAGAGCGAATCGTGCCTGTGCACTGCCCTCGGAGTACCTTTGTGTCCTGGCTTTAATAACGACTTAGCGATTCATTCAACGTGTGCATTTCAAAGAATGTATCCTTTTGGCCGCCACTGTTATATAAAAAACGGATGTCACAAGTTGTCTGTTTGTAGGGGTAGGGAGGGGGTTCGTATGTTGGAGGGAGGGGTTACTGCTGGTGCCTAAAAATATAATGTATATGCATGTTGTGGATTCTTCTGCCAAAGAGTTAAAGAGATTCCGTAGTGGGCTTTGTCTTGAACTGTGTAGAATGTTCTTGAACTTGTTCTTGTAATAAACAAATAATATCCGGGTGGACAATGAGCGGAATAATAAAGCTGCTGACTTTATACAATATGACAGCATCTGTGAAGGAAAGTTTGGCATCTGGATTTAACTGCAGAACCTGTAGCAATAGGACTGTCACCATAGGACTGTGACTTAGTTATTGTATTGCATGTTCTAGTAGGTAGTATAACTAGATGATTGGTTTGATAATTTACTGTACATATATATGGAGTATCATGTTTAAGTATTCGCGTGAGAAATTTGGTTAGAGAGCACACGTGCCTGGTTTGATGTTAATAACAGTACAGTTAAATTCCGTCGGAGCCTTCCCTGTTTTGCGGTCTCTATAGTAACGAGTGTTTGTTGTAGATTTCCAAGGACAAACATCTGTTTAGTGAAGTTTTCTTAGGGTTTTATCTCTGGAGGCGTGTCCATATAATAATTCATGTTGTTATCGACAGTCGGTATAATAGGGAGTGGTTATTGGCCAGAGGACGGTCGGGACTTGTGACGTCAGCAAGCAAATATAAATCGTAATGAAGGGGATGTTCGATTCATTTGCCCGACCAGCGTGCCAGGATGGTAAAGCCTGACGACACCTGCAGTCCAGGGGCAGGTCTGCGTGAATCAAGAGTCTAGACAGCTGAGATATGATGTCTGTAATTGTAGAAAGCCGTTGCCTGAGGAAGGCTACGGTAAATTTCTCTGTAACGGACTTCAGAGCGAGTATCGCATTTTGCGACGGACTGGTATTCTAGCGATTATACCTGTTGTGAGCGCTTCCAGAGACAGACCGAGAACTTTATTTAAACGCGTAACTGTAGAGGTACTGGATATCGCTGTGTGGAAGCATATTCTGCTACCTAGAACTGGATAATTCCAAGAGACATTAGATGTGAAAGACATTGATTTTAAGTCCAGATAGAATAGTCCTTGGGTGTTCAGAAGCGGATCCGGGGGGGGGGGTTCTCCAGTGTGTCCGGACACCCCCCCCCCCCCCCCCATCCTCCAAAGCAATCCTTTTTAAGGGTTTCAGACAAAATTTTGCGGCTTCGGGGCTTCTTGTAACTGTGGGTGGAATGATAGTACTGTGAACACAGCGCGTAAAAACGGGGTGCCGGGCAGCGCAACCTCCCGATGTCACGTGTCTCATGTGATCAGGAGAAGTGTAAACGAAGGGATTGCGCCGTGTAGTGTGTCTAAAGGACTTGGTGCTTATTTCTGTGTTGATTATCTGACGTAGGTAATCATCAGTGCTTGTACATATGGAGCGCCTCTCCAGAGAATGTGTCTTCTTTCTTTAATATATTGATTTGTTTTGTTAACATACGTCTTATTCAGTTTTTGGAGTGTACGTATGTGAGTGTTTCAGCCAGTTGGTTTGACTTTAAAAAGAACCTGGTCGTTCACATCTTTAGTAGTATGACAGTGATACTGGCAGAGACAACATACAAAGGATAAACTTCCGACAAAGTAACTAAGCAATATGTCAAAGGCTTCTGTTCTGGTTACATGACAGCTGGCGGACCTGAAGTTAAAGATTCGTATATAGAATCATCTGCTCCCAGGTGCAGCGAGCATGGCACCAGGTGCAAGTTACAACCTATTTTATTAAGGTTTTATGTACGAAGAGAAGGTCGACATATGTTGTACGTATTTCAGTTATTTATATACTGTGGATCCTAGACAGACTGAACAGGACACCTTGATTACATTTTGCAATGAGACTCCCGAATTTTCTTACCGTCTAATTCATTTTGTAAATATATTTTAAAATATAAGTTTTATTTATTTTACATGGATTGTACATAATAATAATAACTAATGCAAGGAGCTCTGTAGCCGTGGAGGATACCAGAGAAGCACCGACCTTGGACGGGCTTACACTGCTCACTCTCAGCCACGCCGGGGCTCGAACCTGAATAGCTAGATGGACGGCCGAGCGTCTTCTCGATATAAAGTACACGTATGCTTTCTCGTGTTCAAAAAGCCTTTCCTGGTTCAAAACCTTCAAAATTAGGATCATTTAACAAATACCATGCGCCAATCTATAACATGAAACTAAAACTCTCACCACAGGCAACTTTTAGAAATTTAGCGGAGGTTAAATGAAGAAAAATATACTATTAGATAAGTCACTGGGCTTCTTGGAAAACGACCGATCTCCAACCCTAAATCTGAGCGGACGGGTCCCTCGTGATCATAATTAGGGCAGCTCTGATTTTTTACAGATTTACATCCAGCTTCTATTGACCTAGGATAAAGTTAAAGAATAATCAATTAATGCTCAGAGAGTACCACTTTATATACGGGGCCCTTGCAAACCGATGTGTAAAAATCCAAGCCACATTAAAAGTGAAGTTTCTTAGGGTCCACAGGCTACGGCAACCCACAGAGAAACACATCAATTACATCAGCAATAGGTTGAGATCTTATAAATGAAGCTGTTTTTACTATAGACTTGAAAATTATATGAGAAAAAAGGGGGAGTTAGCCAAATTAATGATCCTTCCATACTCCCCTCGGGCACCTGTTGCTCTGGGCAGCAGGTGAGATGGTACGCCCCTGTTACCTTCAGTCGCTGGCTGAATTCTGTTCCGTGCTAATAGATGAGGTTTATAAATAAACGCGACCTGCGTCATAGTCCGGATAAGAACTGGCAGGTGACTCGATCCTGTGCATTAACAGTAACAGTCTGTAAGTATTAGCAATATATAATAATCTGATTAAATTTCCAATTACTTCAGCTATTTTACGCTAACAATTAAAACTCTGTATCACAAGTTCGTGGATTAAAATATCATGAGTTTTTATCTGCACGATTTTATTTATTTATTTTTGTAAACAGCTTTAAATTATTTAGTGAAATGGCTAAAGTATTTTAATTGTAAAGATTCCTGTTCAAAAGAAAAATGTAGCACATGATAATTATAATCTTTTCTAACTGATTTTGAAGATATTGAAGCATCTGTAGCGAGAGATTATCATGGAAAGTTATGTTTTTACTGAGATAAACAACCGAGCCCATTCAAAAAATAAATTGTATCATTTAAAATTAAATGAACGTTCTCTCATTATTTCCAGTAAACTAAATGTTGCAGTAATTATTGTTAAAAATAAATGGTAACAATACATGTTCTGTTTGTGTGCATATGAGAATAATCTGGGAAACACTGAACCAGTTTACCAGGCATTCACTTCTAACGTAGCCAACCTTTAACCTTTTGTTGTACTGGGGAGGTCACGTGAGAGGTTTCTGTACGCCCCACGTGGGATGTTGATAACCTCCACGCATCATGTATCATCCCTTACACTGGGCTCAGGCGTTCTGTAGCAACTCGTGGAGGTAATATCTACCCAGGAATCACCTGTGGCAAGTTCTTCACTTTGCTCATTTAACGGAAATGGTGCCGGTGGTGAGGAAAAAAAAAACTCTTTAGTCATTATTCCATAGATATAGCGGGTATATGAAATTAGATTAATAGTCAAAATAGAGTAGCTCGAATAATAATATTGTATACTTGTATATAGACATTATATAACGAACTAATGTTACGACGAAACGATTCAGCATAGGACAAGGACGATCTAAACCCAGGAACAATTGTAAAGCTATAATGCCCTTGTATAGTAACTCACGATTATGCTGAAATTAAGATCACTGAAAAATACAGAAGGAAATTTTCATTAATTTATTAATATTAATTGAAAACACAAGGAACTCTTCTGTTTATGCAACTGCTAAATTCACGGTCCTGCAAATCTTTAATTTTTAAAGAATATATTTAATTTATTGATTCATGCAAGAACATATATTTCTATGTTGAATTCAAATTTCCCTTTTGATTTAAGCTGCGCACCACCGATGGAACTGAGTGATTCCTAAACTACGGTTCTTCATGGGTCTAACGTGATATAACTGCAAAGCTTAATATGTTCTATTTTGTAGGTACAATTTACAAAGTTATACTTTCTGTAATTACCGGATGACAAGGAGCATACAATAATCCTAATTACAAAAATATGTGCTTTAAATACTTGTCAAGTAAATATATATTAACACCATGTCCCCAGTGGTTGCTAAATATTAAACACCATGCGGGTATTTCTAACGAGACGAAAAGCACCTTTGAAAAGTAACAAAATACGTAAGTAGAGAAATGTTTTCAATCTGTCGCATTATGGGTTCCTTGGGTGACAAATTGATTGATACTTTCCCCAACAGATTTGCATTGCCCGGTCTGTTTTAAGATCAAATGTAAATAAGTTTAATTTTATCACGTGTTTGTACGAAGGTATGTCCAGATATCTTCTTCAATTTCAAGTATTTTAAATGTAGATCTAAACTCTACTTAATAATCATTAGTTCATTATAATGTTTATTCTTAGGTGTATTATTAACTTTTTTGAAGAAATTATTTTTGTATTTTTACGGACGTTTTATTCCCCATGCAAGCAAGAGTCCTCTGTGTTTGGCGATAACCATGGTAACGTGGACATTTTGTGTGGTGGCGTTCCTGTTCGAAAGCACAAGCAGATAAAAGTTTATAAAACTGTACGCGCCAGATGGTGCTATATGACAACGAAACCATGGTATCTTTTAATCATGTTTATCTAAATTTATTGATTTGTCCATACGGCGGTGACTTTCATTTTTACTTTTTCTGTGTATTGCATTCTGTGTCTTGCAAATTAAGTAAAATAGTATTATGTAAAGGAAACCCATTTGCCAAACGGCTTAGGATGTTAAACATTGTTCATGTTTCATCCGACAGATGTCGCAACCTCCTGTGCTCTGGGGAAATATCTGACGCCATTTTGTTTTATGAAGGCTGACAGGTGAAATATTGTAGTCATAATAACAAGGATCAAACTTAGAGGAATTCATTTGGATTTATCATTATTAGTTTTTATTTGGTGCACTAAAATGGAATTTTTAATTGAGTAAATATGAACATTTTTAAACACCAATTACAGAATGACCTAAACATACAGCACCCCAAGATGTTACATGTGGACAGCCTTGGCATGTAAATACACGTACATGTATGAAAAGGGTCTTGCCAAAGAGCTTGAAACCTACTGTTCGGATAACACCATTAGTTTTTTAAATAAATTTATGTTAGTATGTATTGGTGTATAGTTATGTTTAAAATGCATTCAAATTATTTTTGGGAACTATATGTCACCTTCATTTAACATTATCTTGTTAATACTAAACTCAAAAATGTTTTGCGTACCGTCACAAGAGAAAAAAAACACGATTTTATGGTGAACGAAATATTTACAGTAAAACAATATAATTAATTTTAACCACACTAACATCTCAGTACTCGTGTCTATACTGCAATTACACTGCATATTTGTGTGTGTGTTTTATTTTGGTTTGGTCATGATATGTTTAGTACACACTTGTCACTATAGCCCTGCAAGGACCCACTACGTCTTAGGTCTTAACCACAAGGCTGTGCTCTCGTATAAAATCTATGTTGGACAGGTTAATTACTATAATGGTCGAGGGTAAATAGTTATCAAAAGGCAATCCTTGAAGGATCGGACCACGGAGTATTACAGTTTTTAACCCAAAAGATCACATAAGTTTGTTCACAGTGAACCTGCTGATGGACGGGCGACTAGGGGGAAACAAACTGATAACGCCCCCTCCGCCCCGTCCCCCGCCCCCGCCCCGCCCCCGCCCCCCGCCACCCAGCTAAAATTTCCGGCACGTCAGCGTCCAGCACAAGAGTGGCAAATTCAGTTCTTCCAGGAGTCAAATTTGCCTGGAAGATTTGTCCTGGTTAATGATCATATTCCTGTCCCACCAACGTTAAATTTTACGTTAGAAACGTAACATGCTTTACCTTCTGGCAGCGAAATCATACCGTCAACAAAACATCCAATTTAATCCTCTGAATTGCACATGAACACTTTAAAAGATGAGCGGCGATGTAAGCATCTTTCCATGTACAATATTAGAGAGTATTTGATATTTTGTCGATGGGCAAGCATGATTTCGCTGCCAGAAGAATAGGTCTTTTACATTCTGACATAAATATTAATGACAAGCTTTCCAGTCTGATTTGGCGGCTGGAAGAACGGAATGTGTCACTTTTGTGCTGGACGCTGGCGGGCAGGGGAGTTGAGAGTGTGTGTGTGGGGGGGGGGGGGGGGACGTCTGTTTACGAGGCCCGTCAGGGTCCAGTTCTGGACTATTTAAAATGCTGATCTATGGAAGAAAACATTTCATGTGCACCGTATGACAGTGCCTTCAGTATGAAAATCGAATATAAGCTGTTCTTCCGCTTGTCCAGATACGAATACGGACTATAAGCGGAAACTCACTAGAAACGTATCAGTATTCTTCTCCGAACCACATAAGTGGAAACACCTTCAGTGTCTTTATACTAAAGATAAAGGTCAGTACCGAATTCTTTACAACGCTAGCTGTACACATGATAACCCCAATATGCTTGAACAACATCAGGTGTATACGTCTGCGTGTTGTGAACTTCGGCATGGAACGTAAAGATCCAAACTGCCGATTGATTTAGATAGGTGTAATAAATATACCAGTCAAATATGAGAACGTAGATGAAAACTTCCTTTGTCAATAATAATAAAGTTCATTTTTAGATATCTACGAGAAAGTAAAGTAAAACTGAAATAAGAAAATTCGATCGATGAATTAAATATCAATAAAATACAAGCAAAACGATACATGTCGTAAGGATAAAATTACTTTGATTGAAATTCAAGTTGCTGTTTTCTTTGTGAAAAAAAATGACAGCTAGACAGATTTATGTGCATGGTGCAGCTACTTCCCGCATGTGCTGGCAAGCATTAACAAGGTCACCAGGTACAAAGCCACTGAGGTAGTTTGACCGAACTTCACACGGTGGCGCTTTAACACCGACCAACTTTTATTTGCTAGACCCTTTTGTTATTCATAATCAGTTTCACAACAAATCAACATTAAAACTGCAGGATTTCTTCTTGAAAACATGCTTCCACTTATTTTGACTAAAAAAAACTCGCCCTCCTGTGACCTTATTTTTCTTTTTAATTATATGGCAGTGAATACTTGATAATTTTGTCATACAAACACGAAATAAGCCTGTTAAATATAGATCTATTACTTAATCCATAGCTTCTAACAAATAATATTCAGTAGATCGCATATCTCCGCCAAGGAAATAAAATCCTGCATACTGGATCCGTTTTCAGGATTCGCAACACAAAGGCAGCATTAACGCTTATTTTTACAAGACATTTGAAAGAATGTCCTTTTTAATTTATCTATATTTAATAGCCTTGTCACTTTTTTTCTTTTTTCTGATCGTTGCTAGATTTCAAACTTTACCTCTTTATGGTTAATTTTGGTTGACCTATCTGGCCGTGTCTTCCGCTTTTATATATCGAAGAAAAAATGTTTCTGTGAATTTTGTTAGTTCGATCTTTTCAATGCAACCATGATTATGTTAAATATATGTCCTTCCAGCAGGCTTGCAAGACGATGAAATAAAAATAAAATATCTTCTATCTCCACCAATATTTATTTGGTTTGTGTGTGTTCCCCCATTCCTTCTAGCTCAAGTTTCATATAAAATAGTTCTTCTTTTGACAAGGTCGAAATCATTTCTTATAATATCAGATTAATCATTTGAAACTGCATGAAGTTAAACTAACTTAATGTAACAGATTTTGATCTAGTGTGTTGTCTGTTACAGAAAATAACATTGTGAGCTTGTCAATCCAAAGGATTAAGTACATGTTACCACAACCAGAGGGCAGCAGTGAATGTTTGTTTAGGATGGAGACTTCCAGAGCACTCTGTAAAGAGCACACATATTTTTTCTTCGTGCATATCACTTTTAGTTACCAAGCGAATGATTGGTCTTTCACAGTGACGGATCAGCTCGTTTATTATAAGATATACTGAAAACGACCAGTCAGACGTCTTCCAAGTTCCCTGCAGATTATGCTTAATCTTTCTGAGAAATTGGGCAAAGTCATACTGGTGGATAATTTGGTTAGTTTTCAGTACGGTTGTCAAGCATTGTGGGTAGGAGAATAGTAGGATTAGGAGAATACGAGGCATTGACTCTGTTAAGAGATCCGGCGAAAGGATTGTGAAGGTTGTTCATGGAATAGTTCTTACATAAAATCTCATTTTGGTATCATATATTATCCACCTATGACACTTCAAGCAAGACTTTGTCCATGCTAGCAGTATCTTAAAGTATTTTGACAAGGTAAGATGGGTTACCTGTCGATAAAAAAGTTGTGAAGGTAAAAGCTAATCATTTTTTTCTTGTGAAATTATATATATATATATATAATATATAATATATAATATATATATATTAAGTCCTTGAATTTCCAGTACTGGCTCATTCGCCTTAGTCGTCAGTCGTCAGATATGTATGATCATCAGAAATACTAAAATTATATATATATATATATATATGCGTAGTTCCGAAAGCGATACAATGAGACTGACGTATTATACATAGGTTGCTACGTGGATTATTTTCATGTAAAAATATGAAAATCTGGTAAAACGCAAAGAAATATCGGGGTATTTCTCATTAACATATCGGTGTCGTTACCACACATATATCATTCCAGAGAAGAAGATATTTGAAGCAATCCTACAGTCACGGATTTAGATTTAGTTTGACCCTACTTGGTATACGTAACTGATAATATTCAGCTTATGACTATATCCCACAATTTCTTATGAATATTAACAACCCGTCATTACCATCCATGTAAGTTAGGCAAACGATGAATATTAATTCCTCTACATCATTGATCGGCCTTCATCTACAGATAAAATAAAGACAAGGTAAATGTTAACGAATCAGTTCTTAAACTAGTTGGTATATATAATCTATGAATAGGACATTCAATTTATACAATACACATTTAAAGATCTGATGTATTTATGCGTGAATAAAAATTGTGTAGACATGATATTTATTCATACTAATTAGATGGAATGAAAATTTGATATATTCAATCAGCATCACCCGTCTTCCCCGGAAGCTTCATCTCCGAAAGCATCCTACATCCGGTCAGCTCAACAGGGATTGTATTTCTAATTTTATATGCGTAAAGCCACATTTGGTCAACTCAGCGTTTTGCCACCAGAGGCCACCACTGTTCTTAACATCAACACGAATTCCACCAGTTTTTACTCCAGCGCTCATTCCGGGGAAACATGATCCACGAATGTTGTTTACCGGCATACTCTAACTCTTACCCAATTGTAAAGTCAAATATATCAACCACGTACTTTCCAACAAATATTCCCAGAATGCGCCGCGGTCTGGCCACCCTCCGTCATGCCCCAAAGCTCGACATCCACCGCCGGCTTTGGACTATTTGGACACGGACTTGTGTTACACGCTGTACACATGTACAAATTTCATCCTGAACACATATGACCGGGGACTAGTCTGTTTTTAAGCGGCTCTGCAGGTATTTCCTGTGGAAAATACGGCACGGTCTTGGCAGACATGTCATGGCGGCATCTGGTTTACAGGAGTCTGAGCATGTTTTTTTGGGAATACCGACCGAGTTGGTTTACAGAAAACAAATGACAAAAGCTTTCCGGTGCATTACTACCTGCCATACACATTCTTCATCCGCGCGCGCAAGAATTTCCCATGCCTCATTAAATTGATTCAATTGTCGATTTTGCCCCAGCATTGGCTGAGACGTTCCTAAGTTGAGAGAGTTACTTGTGCTGTGCTCGTACGTGTTTTCTCAGCCTAATACCAGCACGGTACCGACAATCCGCAGGGTCTTGAGATTTATGGCACTGTCTTAAAAGTAAGGATGCGAAAGAAAGATGATACCATGTGTGAAAGCATTGGTTTGCAACTGCAATCATCAATCGCAGCGAACGGAAGTACGGCTATGGTGTTGATAAAAATCTAAAGGTGTGCTCTTTTGCCGTGGTATTTAGTTTCTGGCGCGATTGTTGGAAACTTTAACGGTTATTTCTCCTGTGTTGTTGCTTCCATTTCATTTTTGTTGTTTCCATCCACCGTTCCCATCGTGCCGACGCAAAAATAACCTCGATTGGTTGCAAACAGTATTTGGGTAAATTTACCCCTGATATTATCCGGAAATAAAAAAGTACATTGTTTGCAGATTATATGGCATTTCTATCAGTTTGTCGGGGAGCAATTTGGAATATGGTAACCCCATTTGTATTTACATTGTCATAGAAATGAAAAAAATTTAGTTTTGATGTGAAGGCCTTATATATTTAGATCTATGTGTTCTTTTATAAATTCCTCGAGCTGTGGTTTTCATCAGAGTATTAATTTGCTACTGCCAGGAGGTCAGGCATTTATCCCCGTTCGTGTGAGTACTCAAGTGTGTTTGTTTGATAGTACACAACAAAACTTGCACTATCATGCACGGAATCTCATGAAATTTTCAGGGCATTTCGGGAAATGGCCACTGAAGAATCGATCAGGTTTTGTTTTGGACTCGGCTCATGATCCGGATTAAGGAACGTCATTAAGGAATGCACACAAATGTTCAGTCACTTATGCACGAATGAATCTGGGAATACGGGCCGAATAAGTTATGCAAAAATGCTTTTAGGAGCATCCCTAATAAGGACCCTCCACCTGGCGGAGACTGGTATTCCCTAGAATGCAGATTGATAGTTATTGTATGATATAAGGACAAGCATGCACATTGACAGCCCACTTGCTTATAACATCTTGGCAAAGGCCTATTTCAAAAGTTGAGCTGGACCTATAATTCACTTGACACATCACTTTTTTAACACTCAACATCATCTATGATCTAGTGTCCTCAAACTGGTTGTTTCCTCCAGACAAGCTTCTTCCCTTACTGGTTGAATCCGATTGTGACGGCAGCTTTATTTTATGTTGTACAAGCAAAATGGTGTTTAACAACGGTAACTTAATTACCATCTGAATCAGCAGTTCTGTATATATATGAAAAATATTGAAACTACAATTCAACCACACTGAAAATAATTTACCATTTATCTGTAAAACTTTTCATAGACAGTGGATTATTTTTAACTATGTCCCTTTCAATATAAAATCATTTTTTATTTTTCATCTGTAACCAGTAAGTTTTTCTTTCAGTGAAGCTAATATAATCAACAGGTTAATTGTAGCATTTCCATCTATCTTTCCCAGGAGGACATCCTACTTACTAAGCTGAATGTCCTTTCCAGTTTTCTCCTTAAACCATTAAAGAATGATTTCCTTACTGGAATTATGTGAGTGCAAGACCAGAACATATGTTCAATAGTCTCCATATCATTGTTACAAATTGTGTATTTGTTATCCGTTTTAATCTTCAACTTATGTAATAAATAGCTATTTACTAAAGGGTCATGCAGCATTCTATATTGAAAAAAGAACATATGCTAAACATTTAAACATACATTGAAAGGAATGCGAAATACAGTATTCTTATTAATGGCCACACTGTCAATATATTTTCTGATCTTTTGGGGTTGAATAGACCTAAGTTGCTTCTTTACATAAAGTGAACACAGAGAATTTGATTTTCCTTTTAAAACTAGAATATCAGCAGAAGCTGACAAAAGCCCTCAGCCAAAAGAACAGTGTTTAGAGGTGGTAACAGTGACAAGTACTAAATATCTGTTCTCACATGGATGTATATCTGTACATGTCTCAGTTATAAATTTAAAATGGAGAGGTATGTACCATGACTCGTAACAATCCATCAAATGCTTCCTGAAAATAAGCTTCTAAGTTTTATTCTATTATAAGCTCTGTGACCTTGAAAAGCAGGTCAAGGTCACCCATCTTTGAACTTGACTGAGATTTTGTTGATATGCATATTCACCAAAGAAATAAAATTCCTGTTGTGAATCCTTTTAGAGATATCCTGCTCACAAGGCCAAAATTGAAAAATCCAAGAAAAATTCATTAAAAATCAGAAATTGCAGGTGGCGCCCCCAAACTTGTGCAGCAGTTACAGACCATCAGTCCCTATGATCATAGTAAGTATTGTGAAAATCCATCCAATGGTTCCTGAGAAATAAGCTTCTAAATGTTTTTCTATAATCAGCTCTAAAACGTAGTAAAATAGGTCAAGGTCACCCATCTTCGAACTTGACCGAGATTTTGTCAATATACATCTTCACCGAAAAAATGAAATTCCTATGGTGAATCCCTTTAGAGATATCCCGCTCACAAGCCAAAAGTTGAAAAATCCGATAAAAATTCATTTAAAATCAGAAATTGTAGGTGGCGTCACCAAACTTGTGTAGCAGGTACAGATTATCAGTCCCAATAATCAAAGTAAGTTTTGTGAAAATCCACCCAATGGTTCCTGAGTAATAAGCATCTAAGTGTTTTCCTATAATCAGCTCTAAAATGTAGAAAAATAGGTCAAGGTCACCCATCTTCGAACTTGACCGAAATTTTGTCGATATACATCTTTACCGAGGAAATAAAATTCTGACGGTGAATCCTTTTCAAGATATCCCGCTCACAAGGTAAAAGTTTACGGACGCCGGACGGACGGACAGCTTGGGTGACGACAATAGCCCATCAGCCTAAGGGCTGAGGGCTAAAAAGGTATATCATCTTCAGTTAATATTTTAACTTGTGGAGCCTCTAATTGTATTGTTTAATAGAAGTTGAACCTTTTATGTTGATATTTTTGTTAAGCACTGTCCACTGCATTTTAAATCTTGGTAGGACCCCACGTTTCTGTTAGATACTAAATGGAATATTTTTCCCGTTTTCATCCAAAAAGTCAATCACGTACCACATGCCAGCATGGAGAAGTTTTTTATTCAGATAAAATATTTTTTGCGCATTATGCAATACCATTTGATTGTTTATATTGCTATCATGATTATATCTGATATTATACCTTGCCTTTAACACTTCCCTATATAAAAGATCTAATGTTTCCTCGCCTGTTTCAAAACCATTATTTCATAGGAACAATAAAATACCATATGTGGTAGTGAGCAAATTCCCCCATATTAAGATTCCTCATATTTTTCTCCTTTCTTCTATCCCCAATATACCGATATATCAAATTGTTTTAAATTTTAATGACCTGTTTTGGGATTGAGAGGCATGAAAAATGATACTGGAAATGGGATATTATGAATGATTTGACAGTTTGTATTCTACCTATCATTGCAACATGTCTTCTCTGCCAACTAATAATCATTTGTATGTCTTTTTTAATTTATCATAAAAGTTGCATTTTCTTTCGTTCTCCTGGTCATATGATAGGTAAATACAGAGCACTTTAATTCTGTTACCCAGCCAAATTTTACCAAGTGGTTTGGCAGTATTATATTTTCTTGAATTAAATCACAGACAGTTTTATTTTTGATTATAGGAAGACCAGATATGTCCGAGATATCACTAATAATCTTACATAAACATTTGCCAAGAGGTTTATCTGCCACTATTGCAGTAACATCATCGGTATAACTCAGTATTTTAATTTCTTTTTCAATAACCTTTATACCTTTTATTTCTTTATTATTTTACAGGCTAAAGCTTCCAGTGACAATATAAATAAGTAAGGGGACAATGGGTTACCTTGTCGAACTCCTCTTTCAATATTGATAGAGCAGACATGTGTCCATTACGCAATACCTTACTGTATATATTTGAGTAGATTGTATTATTCTACATACAGAAAAATTCTCAAAAGTAACACTTTCTTAGCACTTTAAACATATATGACCAGTCTAAGGAATCAAAATCTTTTCTAAAATCTATTGCAATTAGCATACCTATATAATAATTTCTTTCATAAATGGCGATAAATAAAAGATTCTCCAAAGTAACACTTTCTTAGAACTTCAAACATATATGACCAGTCTAAGTAATCAAAAGCTTTTCTAAAATTTATTGCAAGCAGCATACCTGTAAATTAATTTCTTTCATATATGGCGATAAACCTCTAAAAAAACTTGTTACATTAGTAATATATCGGCCTTTGATTAACCAAGCCTGATCTGTACTGATTAAATTTGGCAAGAAAGTAATGATTCTATTTGCTAGTCCTTTAGGTACAATTTTATTATCTGTATTGAGTAATCAAATAGGACACCAGTTTTCCATCTGTGATCGGGCATTACCCTTGTCTAGTAATGTGATAATTGCCTGTCTTTGTGTAACAGAAAGTTGACCAATATTTTTCATAGTTAAAAAATCCACGATAGTTTGTCGGAAAATGAGCCATAGAACTTTACAAAATTCAACTCTTATTCCATCACTACCTAGGCTTTTATTTCATATTATTGATGCATTCAGCTTTTAACCATATCATGTATTGTTAAGTGCCCTGGCTATGACTTACTCTTGTTATTTTACTATAAGCGGATATCTTAGCTAATCGCTATTGCTCAGCGTTCTGCCATGACATTGGTTATTTTCTTCAAAGTCATTGTTACTGAATATCTGAACGTCCTGAAATGGTGATCTAAACTCAAGCTGGTTACATATATGATTTAATTGATCATTTTATCTAAACATATTATAATAGAATAAAGCATTTTTATCCTTAGTGACTTATAAGAATAATTTTTTATATAAAATATATAGGGAAATATGTGTATAATGGAGTAACTATATCAAAATCGAAGACTTAGGAGGCACACATACGTTTCTTAGGCAGAAAGAACATACGTAACGTTTTCGTGATATAGGACAACAATAATAATATTATGACAAGAAATGTCTTCTTTTTTAATTAGCACCAGATTTCTTATATATTGTATCAGCTCTCTGTGAAAAGAATATAAAAGTTCTATTTTTGTAATATTTTAGATACTTCATTTCCAGTTCAGTTCCATTTAATTAATTTCATGTAACTATAATTTCAATTCGGTTTCATGTATTAGGGAAAATATTAGTTCCAATTAAATCTTATATATATATATATATATATATATATATATATATATATATATATATATATTCAGCCTAATTTCGATTCGCAAATATAACAAATTTCAATGTTTTAATTATAAGACATTTTGGTACGGGTGATTGACCATGGTCCTTGG
The DNA here is from genome assembly GCA_026874595.1 of Sipunculus nudus. Classification (NCBI taxonomy): domain Eukaryota; kingdom Metazoa; phylum Annelida; class Sipuncula; order Golfingiida; family Sipunculidae; genus Sipunculus; species Sipunculus nudus. The sequence continues at coordinate 45,227,640 of CM049316.1, forward strand.
AAGCACCTGGGCTTGAATTCTAGTTCTAATTATTTTAATTTTGTTTCTGTTCATTTTTGCAATTTCATCTTCAATTCATTTAAGAATTTATCCCTGATGCATTATTCCTGCACTTGTAGGCATTGTACTTTTTACTGTTGGTTGGTTTGTCTTTTTGATAACTCTATATTCCATGCCTTTCCGTTATACGCACCGAGGACTGGTCAGGATCCTTGTTATTTTCCGGATTAGTTATTTGTTCGTGGAGGCATGTATGCAGTCTGTGACTGTTTTCTAGTTTGTAATGCGTGTTAAAGTTGCAACTTTTGGTCCTTTCCTTCAAACTATTTGGTATATCTCTTTTGATTTATAACGGTCCTTTCAAATGGATGCATTATAATGGCTTATCAAGATTTGAAGGAATATAACCTTATATAAAAAAACATTCTCTAGAGGTAAGGCGGATATAAACTAAGTGACAGTTCTGAATTGCAATACAGCAATCTACAATCAGCTGTAAATAAATCTGTCAGAATTCGGGAGTTATTACACCCTGCATTGTCACTCATTCATCCCCTTATGAAAAAAAGACTGCTTTTCCATATATCAAGATCTTTTCCCCTCTCAGTTTGTTATGGTAATTTTTGTTTCCTTTTTATATTTGTCTGAATAGGTGATTAAATCACTTGAAGTAATTTTTATCATGAAAAACTGACGAAAGAAATCGTTTTAAAATGGCACACATGAATGGGACGGTCAGTTATCTGTTGTTATACTCCGTGTCCTATTTGAGGATGTAAGTTTTACCTAATTCCTTGCAGGCCCATGATGGCCATTGTCAGTCTAGTTAGAAAGATTTGTGTGACAATGTTCAGATGCACTTTCAATACCTCGTACCGATGTACTCATTTGTTTAACAATCAGGTCACATGCAATTTTGAAAGAAAAAGTCTTAATATAAGTACGTTTGTTCAAACATTCGAATCTTATGTGTTCCATTTTATAACAGACTGACATATAATACCATTTATCTGCTATAATATGCAAATGAAATTGATGTGAAACTCTATATCAAAGCTACCTTTATTGTATAACAACTCTACTGGCAGTAGCTAATGATGTTTCTTGCAAGTATAATAATAATAACGATAATAATAGTAATAATGAATTATTATTATTGTAAAACTACTACTGCTAATGATAATAATATATAATAATTATAACACTTATAATAATACCCTTAGAAAAACTTATTCAGCGGAAGAACCGTACATACCAAATCTAATTATAAAAACAATCTAACGACATACCTAAATGCACCATTTCTATTCATAGGTAGTATGTTCAAAATTCCAGGGTTCAAAAGTTTCAAACATTTTCCGTTCAATGGCAAGGCCCCTTAATGTACCTATCCTTTTATTCCTATGGCAACATATCACGTTTTACCATTACAACATCGGAATTTCAAGTGAGCGACGCTTTTGTAGAGGAGGATCGCGAAACACAGGGCTCCATGTCTTTACCATTTCCTGCATTTTAATTTTCTTCTTTTTAAAAAAATACTGAAACTTGAACCAGAAGTTTTATTCATTTTGTTTCTATTGCAATCCTTATCATTTACCAATACTATAATTGTCGTATTTCCCCAGTAGAGAGTAGACCAATACTCAAAATATTCTAACCAACTGGAAATACATTTAATAGAGCAATGAATACTCTGTGCCAAGCAAGTATCCTCCTAAATCTGTATTCGAACAATATGGTGTATTTCCTTGTATTATTCAATTTGCCAATACCAAAATTATCTCCTAAAAAATCTGTCTCTGATGAGAGTAACTCTGTTTTGTTTTGTTTTTTTTTGTTTTTTTTTTTTTTGCTTCAACCAAATCTTCCTTAGAGTGGCTCTGTGATAGTCGTCAAATTCTATATCCATGTTTATCCAATTCAAAGATATATATTTGTATTTTTTTATTTTATAATAACGGTATTTCCGCGATGCCTGATCTTTACTTTGGCAAAGAAGCTCTGGGTAGGAACGTTTGTCGTGTTGCAGATTTATCCGTATAAACATTTCCTGATTCTAAACTCTTTATAACATACCTGGCATTTTTACGGGATTTGATTAAAAGAAGCAGATGGTGGCATGAATACAGAGCAAAATGCCTCGGTGTACCTCCCCGTAGTTAACCCGGGGTCTGGTTTTCATTACAGTTTTGCTCCGGTTGAATGAGTTGGCTTTGTAGCAGGGCGATATCTGACAGATCATAGACGATAAACACACATGCTTACGAAACATATGAATACAAAATATCATAAATAAGCGTGAACAGCCTGCATGGGGTACGGGTATATCGTCGTGCATCATAAAAATAGCAAGACTATGCCTTGCCTTGACCGATCAAATGTGAGGTACACCTGACATCAGCCTTCTAGTTCAACAATGTGTAAATGTCACGCGCACCTGTCGATGAGCAGCTGATTTTAAAGCCGGTTCGATGCTGCAACAGTTCATGATAAAGCGGCCGAGGTTTGCATGCAGCATGCAATGTTTAAGGTGTTAATCCAACCGTGTGGACTTACCGAAGCTTGCAGGAGTGACCTGTACGAAAGGAGTCCCCGTGGCGTAGACGAGACCGCGAGAGGAGAGCTGTTACACTGAAACCAGCTCACATCCAGGAAAATGCTACCGAACAGCTAGCCCCGACGCCGCGCAGCGAAGAAATACTGGCGGGAATGATCTAATAATAAGGCCGACTATATATAGGGGCTTATCGCGCTGACACGTGTCACTGCCGGGACATCCTAGGCATGCATGCATCAGACCGTAAACAACCTAAATAGAACTCGACAAATCGCCACCTGGTCAGCAGGACAAACCTTAATGCGGACTTTATAGCGACCTTACGGTATTTTTTCCCGCAGGGGTCCTGCCATCTGGGCGGCCTCACTGGTAAGTCTGGTTGCCAGTCTATAAATGGACAGTCTGCAGCAACAGAGGGACTGATTTGTGAGCCAGTTTATTTACTCACACACAAACCAGGCACTGAGCTGCATGGCGCAGCATCAGCGCCCCATCCCCAGCATCAACATCCCAGGTGAGCTAACTTCATCCGATAACTGAACGAGAAGCTAAAAAAACCGAAGGTACAGCAACATCACAGCAAGATTAACTGATGAACCGACTCGCGACCGAGTGATTCTTTACAAGGACTCACTGTGTGACTCGAACACAGGCTCTATATCTAGCTGCAAATTATGATAAAACTGTGTTTAAATGATCCAGTAACCCTGCCTGCCTCTGTACCCGCCCATCAGCGTCATGCTCCATTGAGATGCAGAGCTGTGATCGGTATCCATGCAGAGTACGTCATTTAGACGAATCCTTGCAGACTTAGATTAAAGGCCTACGGATGCGCCTGTCATCTTTAATTATACGAATAAGTTATCATGTAAAGACGGGTCAATCCCCTCTCCAGTATGCTATTAAATGATATCCCTTACCATTACAAAGCCTTAAATATGAAAGAAAAAATAATTTAACAATTTAGATGCTCATGTGTATAACTGGGAACGAGCATAGCTAGGTTTTGATGTAGATATATATGGAATTCAAAACAGCGACAGCAATTTATATTGTCCAAGATAAGGAAATGATAAAGATGAACGAACGGGGCTATCAAAGAATGTGTGTGTGTGTGTGTGTGTGTGTGTGTGAGGGTGTGTGTGTGTATGTATGGGGTATCTGTAATACAATACGCTGATTGAAGACTGAAAGAGCGCAGATGATGTCATTACATGTAGAAAGTGTGAGTTGGCGGTGATGGGCGTGCTTTTACTCCTACTCACCACGACTGAACTCCCTCGCCCTCCCCCTTACAACCCTAATGCAAAGGAATCGGTAATACAAGAGTCAAATTGACTACCTATGAATCATATTAAACTAATGTATGGGAGCTCCTTTTGGCGTTCATATTCACAGACTGATTACTTGTGTCGTGTTTTATAATATCTTCCCCGGTTGACCCAGACGTAGCTTTAGTGGATATTTTATAAACATTCCACCTAGAACACAGGAATGCCGACAGTTCCACACCTGTGTATTGGTGTAAAAACTATGTCGTCTTGTTTACTCCGCGCATCCGTGGATAAAACGCAACTGTGTTACAAAAACAACGATTAGACCTGAACATATTTCACCAGACATCCAACTAGCATGTTGCATTTATGTCAGCTATGTCGTTTATTATGTGTATAACTCGTGTTAATGATAACCTGTACTTGTGATGAAAAGGATCTAAGTTTAAACACCACACCTGGGATGTAGGGTCGGCTTTGCTGGGTTTTCTATAATCGATCAAGTCAATATAATAAATTCCCTCACATACGCGCACACACACACAAACGCTCATAGACTGCCCCTTTACTTGAGTTGTTTTGGTAAGACAGTCTGAAAAAATGTTTTCCTTACCATTTGTTTGGTTGAGCAGTGAAATACAAAGGAAAGATATATTTTATTAACGGGGATTCTTGTTGCATGTAAAAGTAATGAAACTACGTTTAGGATCAACTCGAAAATTACATCCTGGATTTCAAAATACTAAATGATATCTTGAGAAAATTTTAAAAAATGAAGGTTATGCATGATTCTGAAACATTTTTCAGAAAGTTTCAGCGATTCAATGTCTTAAACAGAATAATTGAAGAGAACAGTAATCGGTCCTCTCAGAAAACAACAACACAAAAGGGGGTAATTAACTAAAACATAAACATGAGTACAGCCATACTCAGAACACGTGCTCGCATCACTCGGCACCAAGAGCCTTGCTCATCGTGGTGCTCTACTCTATTTTGCCATGCCGCTTCCTTGTGATGAGAAAACATGGCCACATTGGCTTTCTAATCATTTGTCTGACAACATACAAAGAGCTGTTATTAATGGGAATTCATGCACCTACATGCTCATACCGACGGGGCCGCCACGTGGCTCTCTGGATCCTCTGTATCTGAATCATATGTTAATAACCTTGCGGAAAATGTTCGCATAAATGCCATACTGTTTGCAGATGAAACTTCACTAGAAGCTGTGGGAAGAATGTGCTATCACTCAAGAGTTTGAATAATGATTTAACCTCCAGCTCTGTTGATTTAGAAAGCTGGCTTTGGTTTGTTACCTTCAGCCCTCGTAAATCAGAAATAATGACTTCCATCACAACTGGTACATCTGCAACTGCTATATAGCAATGTATGCTGGCGCAAATGTTTTCTTTTCTATAGAGATGCTATTTACTTTGAACAATTTACAAATAGCAACACGACAAGATCAATCAAAATCTTGAAAAATAAAATAAATCAACACTGTATTTATACTAGAAAATGCCTTGCACATGACATCTAAAACACTCCAAATTTCAGGATTATCACCGTTGCTCTTACAAAATGAACATACTCAGGCACTATAAGCCTAACATTTATAATAATTATATAATTCATAGGCTCTGTTTGCTGAGACCTTGTGCGTTGGACCATTTAAAGTAATATAGACAACAGCACCCTTCCCCCATCCCTTCCCGCTTACCCCCCCCACCCCCCTTCTGAAATATGGATCCTAGCTCAAAAGCTATTCCAAACAACCTAACTACTCAAAATAAAAAACAAAAGCCCAGAACACAGTAATGTTCTCTACCCCCCGCCACCTGTGATAAAATTATATTCTGGGTTTTATAAAAAAGAATCTCAGTTTGTAAAATATATTTTTCATAAATTTTATTTGATTCAAGTCATTCCATTTAATCAACAACATCCTTATGTGATTAAGTGTATACAGTGGGTATACAACAGTTATACAACTACATGCTAACATATATGACAATTATATATATGATGCATACACCACTTCCTAGATTTTCTAAATATATGATGCCTCATAAAAATAAAGATTATGGAGAAAACTAAGAAGAAAGTTTTTACTGATTAAAGCATTTATCTCAAAATCACTGTATTAATAAATATAGCTTTTGTTTTCCTTGAAAAGTGAAGGGGTCAAAAAGGTACCTTTTCTCCTACTCTTAAAATGGTCAGTAAAGATGTCCCCTTGACACAAGGCCTATGACGTCACTCAGCACCAGACTATTCAGAGGAAGCGGGTGTCGTATTTCCTCAACATGTAAATATGTGTAAGGTTGAACAGTGTTCATGTTGCATTTATCAAAGCACAATACTGTTGGTTATTGTAGTATAAATGTTGGAAACCTTTCAAAATGTGCATGAATGTGAAAATGCAGAAGGAAGGAACCATCCCAAAATATATATGACTGTGTAAGCTTTCAACCTTTAAATATAGCTGCAAACAGGCAGGGGCGTAGCCACAGGGGGGCCGCAGGGGGCCATGCCCCCCCCCCTTCCCCCGGTCGCATCCAGTACCCGCCGACCTTTCAGAATTTCACTTAATCTAATACTAATATATATATATATATATATATATATATATATATATACATTAAATTGCCTATGCTTTCAGCAGCGGATCCAGAGAGGGCACCTTCGGCGCGCGACAATCCGTTGGGCTGCAATATCCCTAATTTATCTAATTTCCCAATTTTCATGGTTAATTTTCGTTTTTCATATTTCTTTTTTTTAATTAGCAATTAGATTCTATTTATCTGCAGTTCATTACTCTGCAAATTCATAAGTTGAGGATGAGGATATTTATGAACAGTTGCAGAACAACTGCAGAGCACCAGGCCCTATAGTTGTGGTTGACAGTGCAGAATCTCATGGCTCGATCCTCTGTTGATAAGAAACTCGCGATCTGCACTCTTAGGAGTCCTGTGTGCTGCTGAGATCACGGATCCCGGTAAGACTTAGTTTAACAAAGTTTAAAAATTGAAATTTTATATCCTTATTTTGAAGAATTATAATTATTAAATATTGAACCTCTTTCAGTTTGACTAAACAGTTTAACAAAGTTTAACATAAGACATCAACATATCAGTTATTACACTCCGAGCATTACATTAAAAGATAATATTTTGCAAGTTATAAACGTAAATGCGCCTTTGCGTCATTGACTTTAACATGTTGAAAACGATTGAAATTTTTCATCCTTATTTTGAAGAACATAAATATTAAATATTGAACCTCTCTACAGTTAGACTACTTACGCAAAGACATGAGGGAACAGTTTTTTTTCGGGAACAGGAAATCTTTATTTTTTTTTAACAATTGCCTCAAAATTTCCTCTTTACATTGCATATTCAAAAGATTTCCGGGTATGGGAGTGGGATACTCCCTCCCATACCCTCCCAATTTACCTGAAACTAACCTTAATAAACCATGGTTCATAATTGATATACATATATATATATATACATATATATATATACACTAAAATATTTTACGTATAGTAATAATAATAATATGTATACATATATATATATATATATATATATATATATATACGTATATACTACAGATTTCTTTAGTGTCCCCCCCCCCCCCCGGTTTTCGAAATTCTGGATCCGCCACTGATCATGGCCCCCTCCCCTCCTTCAATCCTGGCGACGCCCCTGAACAGAAACAGAAAAAGGCAAATATCATCGCAAATGAAAATGAAAACTACTTACACTACCTTCAGATACAAATTCTAATACACTACTTGGGTGCCGACATCTGTGCTTACCTTTCTATCAGGTAAGTTGAAGTGGTACAATTTCCGCTTCCCAAACCATCAATCATTAGCGCGAAAGAGTAAAAGCCGACGCCAAACAAACTACTCTCGGGAAAATGGCACGCAACGGTAAGTGCAAGATTTACAGTATTCGGCTTCAAGGATTATCTGGGCCATGCTGACACTTACTCTTATCACAAGACTGTATAGCTTCAAAGGTATAATAAGGTATGAGGTATAGCGCCAAGGGTGTATGATCTTAGACATCTTTAATCCTGGTACTGTTTTGTTTCTAGAGAGTTTATAGTCGTATATTTGAAACTTAAACTCCTCTCTTCTTAAGATTTACTTCCTCTGTCAATGTAGTTGTGCATTATATACACAAACATTTGTTAAACCTTTATTAATGCCCAGTGGGCCACTAAACTTTACTCCTTCATTTACAACAACAAAAAAACTACCTCATATGGCTCGATCCACGAGGTCAAACATATTGCACTGTTGTTTTCAGTTCTAAGAGTTTTATTAACCGAAAGCAAACCTTATATATTGACATATGTTGTTTAAAAACAACAAACGCTCGGCAAGATATTACCAATAGTGTAAATGTAAAAAGGGTCAAATTCAAAATTAAATCTACAGAGTTATACAACAGGTATACTTGGGCAGTGATGGCATTAAAGCGCATACAGATGTTCTTCAATCCAGATATACGGTTAAGCACAAGTTAATTACCCCAATATCACACAATAGTAACCCAGGACACTTACCAAAACAGCAACCGTTGAAAAATAACCCCTTGGCGGGCAACCTTTAACAATACTCCTGGCTGGTTTATCCGTTTACCTAGGCAACCAGTGAACAACAACACCTGGACAATTCTCCCCTGTCAACAAATAGCCTTCCCCCGCATTGAAATTTCTACGATAATCCCTCCATTTTACACGCTGTGCCACGGAACGAATGGCGGGGGGGGGGGGGGGGTAGGGGGGAACCAGAATTTTTGGGGTTCCTATGCCCCTCCCGTTAAAATCTCGAAAATATTCAAAGTTTGTTCCAATCATAGAAGATACTACTAAATGATTATAAAATAGTCTGTTCCAGTATCATTTTACTATTACAACGGCAACACCATCCCCATAATCCTGGATAAGGCCCTGTTCCTGTGTGAATAAATTAAATCAAAATGGAACATTATTAATGTAATTAAAAGTAAATACAAATTGTAATCCAAGGATGGGAATATTTTGGGCATCTCGTGACGTCATCACAAGATGTGCTGCATTACTTTGCAAAATGCACACACCTCATATTGTTATACGGACACCGTATGCCATTTGCACTATTTGTTATCCTCTGCCAATATTTATTCAGACACACTGGGAGAGTTCCCCTTGGAGAGAATTCATTGTATATGCACTCCATAGTCTGTCATCCTTATATCTAATCTTTTAACAATAGGTTTGGTATGGGTCCAGACAAACCGCTCTCAGATTCTATCATTACATACCATGTAATAAATGAGACCAGCTATCCACTTAATCAGTGTGACTAATATCTGATAAAAAGATAAATATCGGGAAATATTTTACATGCACAGCCTTGTTTCTGTCAGGAACAGGAAATAAGGAAGAGGAGGAAATCGAAATACATGCACAAATGCTAGAAAAGCTGATAAGAGCAGAGAAATAATCTTGAAACATCGAAATAAGAAAGAATACAGTGAAAAAGATGCATATTTATATATCTGAAGCAACTCGGGGTCATTCATCAGAAGGAGCAAAACAAATAATATATTCTAGATTTATCCTTACAATTTATCTAATCTTTTGATATAAACAGGAAATATACAGATTAAGGTGTCATTCTGGGCAGTACCGTTCTTCGGCCGGAAGTAACAAAACTATATGCACCGGAAGTCAACGAAACAACCCCATAACGTTAACGAAACCCGGAAGAAAACAGGGACTATTTATACAGTACTGGTGTTACCTGTGATGAGACGGTCTGGCAGCTGTTTCCCCGTATGTTAAGTTTCACCGCGGGTACCATACACAAACCTCTCAGGTAGACGCCCCGCGGAGATGAAGAGGAACAGGGGCCCGTCATGGGATGCTGGAAGCAGCTGAGGGGTCAGGTGATACAGCACTGATTTGTTCAGGCTATAGCCCTCATACTATAGCACGTGATCCTGTCATTTTGACACGGATAGGTTAAGAGTTAACATTTCTGGGCGTTATGAATAAGAAACATGGGTTTGGCTCTGATGTAGTTAACATACATCCATACAGACAGATAGCATATCATGAAAAATGTTACCGACAGGTGCCTTAACCTGGAGCGTGGCGGGGTGTATATGTCGGGAAAACATAGCCATTGTATACGGTAAACACACATATCAACACATCTAGTACTCTAACCCCTGATTATAAAAGACAACAGTAAGGCAAGGGTGGTATAGATTATGGTGTCTTTAGTATAAAGGATATTTTACCTTGTAATTGGTTGTTCAGTTTTTGTAACAACTACCTACAATTAAGAATTCAAAAAGACACACGTATATTTTGGGAGATAACGGGCTAATCGATGTAATTGTATATACAAATTTTACAGATACGAATAATTTAGGGCTTTTATATGTTTATCCACTGACAGCTACCACTACACATGTTAACTATTTTACAAAGCCACTTGAATTGATGGCCAATATTATTTCCTTATCTAACGCGCTCTTTGTAGATATAAGTCTGATACGCTTAATGAGTTCATTTAACGAAAATAACCAAGTATTATCGATTGGTTTCTGGGAAATACGCTCAGTAAGTCAAAGAATAAAAATCAGAGAGACTTTTTTCCATTTTTTCACAGAGGACATGTCTGGACCAGTTAGCATGTGCAGTTCCAACTTCCTGGGTCTAGTGGTTACGATTTGTTCACGGATGGACAACGGCTTAGTTTTTAATCCATACCTCGGAGAGTACACCCACATTGTCCTATTTTTTTAAATTCCCTAATAGGACATGTCAGGAACAGTTAGCGGGCGAAGTTTAAACTATTTCGGCCTTGTGATTTGTGCCCTGTTAACGGACGGACAGGTGCTTCTGAGGGTTCCATAACACAGATAATATAAATAACAGTGACATACTTTCCAGTTTTCACAAATGAAACTTGACCAGTTAGCATGTGCAATTTGAACTTCCTGTGTTTTGTAGGCGCACGGACAACGGCTCTCACAACTCAGAGAATAATAATCCACAGGGACCTACTTTCTTGTTTCAACAGAGCAGAGGGAACATATCAGGTCCTATCATCATTTAAAGTTTGTACCTACTGGGCCTAACGGTTCCGCTAATAAAATAAATGTTTAAAAGGTCATGAGGTACATTATATTCCTGACTCATCATGTGTGCCGATTACGCCAATGATCAAGCATTATTAAGCCAACGAACCATCAGGGTTTGATGTTCGCACTCTGACAGTTGAACAAAAATCTCTTTGTGGATCTTTTTTTTTTCACGCCTGGAAAATAAGAAAATCACAGTTTCAACAAATATAATTAAAACATCAGCATGTATCATCAGGTCAAGTAGCTGTAAAAGATACTACGATGTGTGAAGTTGTGTGAAGTATTGAGAAAACGTCAAGAGGCCCCCCACCCCCCCCCCCCCCCCACTAGGACCTGAAGGTTTAGTGTTTCGAAAAACTGTCTGCACTAAATATCTTTACAAATTAAAATTCAACAGCCAAATGGCTAAGCCAGCTTACAAAAGTCCAGGTAATTCAGGTCAATTTATCTGATGTGAAACATATTAAATAAGAAAAATATGCCTTTCATAAATTGTCATATATATATATATATATATATATATATATATATATATATATATATATATATATACACATGCGACGAGGGTATCAATAATGAACCAACTTGTCCTGAAACATTAAACGGTTTGTCTTCTTCTGAGTAGGGAAGACTTCAGTAACTTATGCAGATAAAATCAGACATCACATATCAACACATGCTTCGTGAACTGTTGTGCATGTAACACAACAGTGTGTGGCGGGCTCCGGGTAACAACAGGTGGCAGAAAACGTAACCTTTATTTGTGATAAATAAATAAAAAACCTTACAGCTTGCATAATAACCTATCCGAACTACATATCACAAGAGATCCAGATTATGTGACAGCTAGATGTTAATAAAACAACGTAACCTTGAAATTACGAGAATAAATTAAAGGGAACCAAAATGCGTTTATAATATCCTGATCATAATTATGCAGGGGCAGATCCAGGATTTAGGAAAGGAGGGGTCCAACCAAGGAAGTTTATAAACAAAACCTGAACAAAGGTCCGAAGGTCTGGAAAAGGGGGTCTAGTTCGAAAAAAAAATTGGTCTTAAACCCTTAAAAAAGGTGCGACGGCTGAAAGGAGGGGGAGGGGATGTATATACATGTAATAGTCAGTAAGAAATGACAATTTGATTTGACCAATTTAGCCATTTTGGTTTGATTTGTATGAAGTTAATGCATATCTATATGGTTCATGTGAATATAATGATTTATGGTACGGACTGAATAGCCGTGTTTGATTACAAATTGACTTTTATTGAAATTAATTTTTAGAGAAGTTTATCCATAAATACTAAAAATAGGTACATTGTTAATACCTAGTGTTTCTGGAAAACATTCAGTTAGTGTTCGTTTTAATGCTGGCACACCTAGAAGCTTCCGATATCAGAGCTTTTACATGTACATTAACGTCCAGAAGAATCCCGAAAGTCGCCATAATAATAGTACTATTAGAAAGTTAATGTGTTATTCTTAGTATTTTAGTTACGGTAAGTGATAGAATCATCGGCGTCAGGAGTTGACGTATAAATATTTCTGATCAAGACTAGATTTACTTCTCCATAACACCACGTTGAACCGTGAATTGGGAATGGTTAACCCATTGTTACGTGTTTTTTTATGTACCAGGTTAAGGCTTATTGGACAATGTTCGAAGAACAAACTTTGTTCACGTTACTCCTGGACTTCTTCGTTTAGACGGAGTGTACAGAATCCAGAATATAGGTAAATTTAAGAATATTGTGACAAATAACAAGTATGACACACAAGTAAAACCATAATCAAACCTTATTCCCAGAAGAAAGTTCCCATCTTTTTCGTCTGTAAGGTACTTAATGAGTTGATTAAGATTAAAGAATATATCAACAATATATTACTCACCCATCGTCCTTGTTGAAATGAAACAAAACGACTACTTTAGTTCCGTTACTAATTTACAAAGTAAACATTAGCTCAGTTTCTATCACCTATGATGTTGTAAATGTAACAGTATATGGATAATTTTTGAAGGCAGTCTGCCAAGGACGTAACTGGGAACAATATTTGCATTCCGGAAGGTCACTGCAGTGCCCACTGACTTCTTCTTCTGTACTTCCGACTATACTTCTTTGACGTAAACCCAAAATATGAGTGCATGCATCGTTGCACTCCGCAATCGCATAAAAACATCAACCCGTATAGTTCTAATTAGCGGTTATTTGCTTTTCTATTCTGTACACCTCTTATTTACAATACAATAGGTAAAACCACACACAACTCATGCTTGTCAAGGGGCAGCTGGGAAAGAAGTAATTTAAAATTTCTAGATCATCTGCATAGAAATGAAACCCTGTAGAAAATAAATACATGTGTTGGGCTCTTTTGAAACCGTGCCATTTGTTAGAAGACATTATTCATGCCTTAATGACACTTTTGCATCCATGACCTAAACATAAACATCACCAACTAAGCTTTGCAGAGGCTGTATTTTTGTGTTCGTAATTTGGTCTGTCTGATTTTCTATGCAAGTCAAAAGGATACATTGTCCGTTCGGCAACATGTGAACGTATGTAAAGTAGAATAAGGCTTTTTTTGTAAGAAAAAAAACTGAATGAGAACGGCTTAGTTGGCAGAAAGGAGAATTACCATTCACTTGTCTTGAATATGAAGAAATGTTTTTCATAAAAGTATGAATAAACTGTAAATATTTCCGCGATTATATGCAAGTTCGAAAAAAACCCCAACAAAATCCTGGCAATTTATCCTGAGGACGTCATGAATGGATATCTATTTACCGTGTAGGGGTGGAGGTTTTCATTCACTGTAAAATGTTATCATACAAGGAAGTGAAGTACAGATAATCTGACCCTCCGTATTTAAGAAACAAATTGTTGTTGCTTATATTACAGAAACTGTTGTCATTAAACATACATTCATGGCCTGTGTTTTATTTTAAAATTTGTGGGAAATCGAAACTACAAAAAATAACAGCCCGGTTGGTCTGTAGGAGAAAGATCTCTTCCCACCGAAGGAGAGCCCTGCTTATATGAAGATGTAGATTGGGATCTTTTGGAGAAAGGGATGGCAGAGAAAATCCTTTCAATAAGCACTCATACATACTGCCAAATTCCAATCTCCCTTTGTCGCTCATCGAGCATGTGCCTGTGCGCTGTGCTGGGTTTATCCTTATTATAGCTGTACTTCTCTGTTCGACTTCTAAATAACTTGTTCAAATAAAAGGAGTACTTTTGTTACATCGTCAAATGAAATGGCTTGCAGGTCATTTTAAGCCAGTTTGCAAGACAAGTCGAGCTACAAAACTCGGCTTACTACTAAAGTCAGCCGTCCTTTTTGTCCAAGCCAGCCGCATTTGTGTGGCTAGCTGACTCCGGACTCTTACTCTAAAAGATTTGTGACGAGCATTTTACAATCACAAACAATTTTTTAAGGGTTTAAGATGACCTTGTCCTATTAGATTAAACCGTTTTCATCTGAGTGCATATGCTTTTTCGTGATGTACGCCGAGACAGGCCATTGTCAGATGTGGTGATGGCACAAATGCCAGTAATAGAAGAATGAAAAAGATAATAATAATAATAATAATAGTAGTAGTAGTAGTAGTAGTAGTAGTAATGAAAAAAAAAAGAGTAAAAAAAAATTTAAAAAAATGAACGATGACGTGTTATTCTAATGATTATTTTAAATTCATATTGATAAAGAATTATTTATTGCAAAGCGCGATATGCAGAAATTGACAGTTCCATGAACTTTATTCATGAGTTAATATGGTCAGTATCAGATAAGTAGCTACAACCGATATGTCTGTATAATTATCAATTTGTAAACTATATTTTAGCTGCATTACACTATAGGTGCTTGAGAACTCTTGTAACTGTGAAACACGGCTCAACAGGCATTTTAATTGTATCAATAGGGCCTGTGAGTGGACTCTTATAATGGGTCAGCGGGCCAAAACGCCACAACATACATACGGCACGGGATGTTAGGTAAGGGACTAGCAGTCCTGGTCCGATCCGCTCTGTGTTCGCAATTCACGGACCGGATCCCTTCATATTTATACATATAATTATATCTGACCTATTTCTGTTCATATTAAGATAAACTGGAAAGTTATCCAGAAAACCGTTTCTAACACACAATTTGGAAACATTTAATATGCAATGAATATTTTGTCTAGATCAACAACATGGCTTTTGGAATCTTCCTCGTATAACCAAACAAATTGATTCCAAACGCTTGTTTCTCAGTTATACGGTTGGAACTTGATACTTCATATGAAACAATCAGCAATATAAAACAGATAACACAAGTATCATTTTTATAATGTCCAAATCACAGTGTATTATAATGATATTGTTAGGAATTAACTTTGCTTGGATATGTTATTCCTGGCCATGTAAGAATCTTTAATACTGTAAACCTTGAACATTATACTGTGACCTTCGTGGAGTCTATTAGGCCTATTTGAAAACCATATTGCATAATATAGGACAGTGTAGTGCCCGAAATATCTTTTAGATTTATGATTTACAAGGTTTCCAAATACCATTGACTTTTACCTTGACCTTGAATATCCTCTGTGACGTACAGGCAACTCCAGGTCAGTTGCAATTGAAAGAACACGTTCTAAATCCTATAAATGGTCCAACATCAATCAATTTGATGCATAGTTATAGAATAGTATTGTGTCATGATCATATTCCAATATCATTCAATTTGATGCGATAGTTATCGAATAATAGCATTATCGCTATGATAAGATGTTAGTGGTGGCCATTTTGGATTTCTGAGAGTAACAGGGCTCATTAAATTTATTACCTGCTTTAATTCATCAGCTGAAATACAAATAAAATATAAGCAAGAACTTTCTCATATGATCACTGAGCATAAGGAACATGGTTCCAATTCACGAGCAACTACACTGTATCCACTATACTCATTAATTCCCATGGGCGAAGTCGGTCAGCGCGGGGTTTTAATGTTGGTGTAAGAGTGGTCCAAAAATATGTTACTATTTTTTTTCTTTATTCATATTCTATTCAGGCTAAAGCAGTAATTTTCGCAATTTAGGCATCAAATTCCTACGAAAATACAACCCCGTCTATACAACTAAGCCTTCCTGGTCAATTTTAAACTTACATACAAAATTTCTGGAGTATCTGTCCAAGCATTGCTGAAGAAATGCTGTTAGTGTTAACAGACAGATGACGGGCGACAGACGGACGCCGCATCATGGCGTTAGCTTACAAGTTAGCTAATTAAGGTACCCTGAACAAACCGATCCTTGCTGAGAGACAGACTGAACTGGGAGAGGACAAAAAAGATGATGAACTCTAGCGGATACTGTCAGACATGGCAGGGCCCTATGGATGCATGGAGGTGATTCAGACACTTGGTTGGTTAACATGACAGACGTTGTCGCATGAGAGCAAGGTATGTCAGCGTGTAACCACGACAACAGCTATCCTTGTAGTTGGTACCGCTCAAGAGACATAAATAAGCTAGGGTCGGCTTCGCTGATCCTTTAAGCGCCTGGAAGGCTACAACAAAAGCGTGACACACGCGATGTTGGCACGAGGAAATGGTCACTGAACCTGTGGGTACTTAACTTATATTGACATACCTATTAATACACAAGTGATAGCCTTCTTATAATGTCAATAAGGAACATTATTAAGTAAAGTATTAAAATGTTCAAACATTTCTTAAAAATGAGTTCTTTAAATTTTGATAGCTTCAATGTCATATGTTCACGCAGTGCAAAAGCGAAGGATCTGTGTCCTTTCTTCCGCCCTTTAACTTTCTACTAGTATACAACATGTTACCATTCGACCCAAAACGTTCTGACGACATCAAGACAAGTATGATAAAATATCCTTGGAAACCTATAATTAAGTCGTGGAGTTCCATGTTTCCGGGAAGAAATGGATGTCACAATAGATATCCCATATATCACTCTCATGTTACCTAGAAAAAAGTTCAACCTCTTCTGAACAAAATGTCACCAACAATATGGGCTCAACAGTTCTTTTAAATTATGGCTGCAACAGTTTCTTGATAACTTACTGCTATTTGGAAGACCGATAGTTAACTGGCTGACTTCTGAGGATTTGTATTTTCTTTTATTGCATAAGCTACTTTGATGAAGGATAAGAAAATGATTTTGACATCATTTGTCGGTATCACTGGGCGAAAAAAAAATCAAATATTCACAACCTCATCATAGCAGCACTCAATCTTTTACTAATTTCAACTGATTTATTTTGCAGAAGAACTTGCCTACCTGGTCTGGTACTTGTTGCCGAATTCGTTGGCGCCGAAAGAGCCACCATTCCAGCAGCAAGAGGCAAATGATAGAAAATTTCATAGACTTAAGCATCCCTCAGCGATTCACTATTAAACTATGTAATAAAAATACATAGGATGTAGCTTAGTGTTTAAGGCGTTGCACATCGGAGC
The DNA here is from genome assembly GCA_026874595.1 of Sipunculus nudus. Lineage (NCBI taxonomy): Eukaryota > Metazoa > Annelida > Sipuncula > Golfingiida > Sipunculidae > Sipunculus > Sipunculus nudus. Next base: position 45,245,097 of record CM049316.1, read on the forward strand.
CGAAGGTCCTTGGTTCGAACCCCGCAGGTGCCTCGATGGCATTATGGTGTAATTTCGTTAGAACCTCAGAGATTCGCTCTTATGTCTTAACGACAGGTTATAACATGAAATACAGAAGGCTTAATAATAACATATCATTCTTATCACATGGATACCTTCATCTTCAATCAATAGTAAATGTCACCAACAGGCCATGGACCAATCCTTTATAAAAGAAAAGTTATAAGGCAAAAAAAGGTAGGGTTCTTAGGCACCGGGCGCATAAATTTTAACCCAACGCATAAAACAATTTTATTTTGATTTTTAGTATAAACTTACAAATTTTTAGCTCCGGCCGTTCGGACATTTCGGTCAAGAAGTTTAAAAAAACTAAAACTTTTGATACCATTTCCCTTGTTATGTAGTGCTTTAACCTGTGTAGCAAAACCATTTTGTTATTATCATGCTTTTCCTGGTCATATGACATTTTAATCGAAACATACAAAAAAGGTAAAAAACTACCCTCGCGCACTGATTTCTGAAAAAAAAATGCCTGAGATCCCAACCTTTTTTTCCTAAAATACTCTTTTTATTTTTTTTTTCAGTTATCACATTAGTTTTGTATCACATTTTTGTATCAGATTCCAGCATATTCCATGATATTAGATGAACCAATCAAATTCCCGGACAGTCCATGCTTTGCAAGAGGCATGGGAACCTTGTAGGAACAATGGTTCAATTTTCAGCGACTGCATATACTGAATAAAAGGAGTATTTTTTTTCTGGTTATTTGTTATTTTCTTGTTTAAGTAGCATATGCATTAGGTTGCGTTCTCTTTTCTTCATAGATCCTACCATTCCTATTGGTCGTTTAACATATTTTTTAAAGCCTAAGGCAGTGTAAGCCAAAGAACTGTGGCTGGCCTGGACAAAACTTCCGTAGTAACTTTCGTGGCTTGGCTTGGCAACACTTCGCCTGGCTTCAAATGGCTTATAATATTTAAAATTGACTACTAAAATGGTCTGCGTCTGTCCGTCTGTCCTTCCATCCGTCCCTCCCACTCCATTCTTTTACCAAATATCTCTAAAACCCCTGCTGCTTTGTTCACCAAATTTTACAGACAAACTCAGCATGATTGATATGTGATTATAATCTGCAGGTGGAGCCAACATTATTTAGCGACTTCCTGTGACCCAAAATGGTCTGTTTCAGTTTCCCTCAGATAATTCAGTTAATAAGAACACTTTAGCCTTCCAATCATATGCAAGGATTTCTTAGAGGTAGGGAAATTCATTGAATAGAACCATTTTCAGACTGGAAACAGGACTTAGAATTTTGATGATCGTGAATTTTTTTCTAATTTCACGGTTCCATAAATGGTGCAAAATCTATTACCTTTTATTTCATGTACCACTACACCAATCATTGCCCATTTTTATTCATATTGATCACATGACTTGCATGTGATTAAAACCTGCAGGTTGCCCCATCATTCTCTGTTTAGCGACTTTCTGTAATCCGAAATGGCCATTTCCACTTTCCTTCAGATAAGTCGGTTTATATGAACACTACAGCCTTCACATCGTATGCAAGGATTTCTCGGTTTCAGGTTGATTCAGTGAATACTACATTGAATAGAATTATTTCAGACTGATTTTTCCACTTGACTTAGAATTTGATGATTGCGAAATGTTATGATTTGACATGTTTTCATATATAAGAAAAAAATATTTTACCTTTTATTTTATGAAACACTTGTTCAATCAATACCAGATTTTAATGTGTATTCATTTTTGTGATTTTTGCCTGCAGTTGATATAACCTCTAGTAATTGTTCTCTGTGAGGTGAAATGATATTTTTTTGCTTATCACCTCGATAAGTGAAAAAAATGTTTAAATTTAAGTTTTCCGATCATGGTCAACTGTATCTAAGACCAATGAAAATTTAATGTGGTTGATTTATAAAGTTTATTTTCAAAATATTCCAGCAAATGCAGGAGTTGTTAACATAAAATGTTGAAGGTTTATTTCTTGATCTTGATCATAACAACGACAGCTATATATTTTTTAATAACATGTCTTTCAGGGTCTCTTGTTAAAATTTGTTTAGTTAAAAGTTAAAACATGGGAAACAGGATAACTAAAAACTTAATCATAAGTCTCTTTTTTTAACCGGAAAAATATCTTTCACCAATGCAAAACCTGATCATTGTTGAAAATAATTATATTCATATACCACTATTTTTATTATATTACACGTGTGCCAGCTATACAGCATATCGGGAATGGTGAGATTTTGTGCGACGATTGATCTTCACTGTAATCTTAGAACAGATCATGTGTTGGGAATGTTAAACTGATCTTTAATAAATAAGGTGTAGTGTTATACGCATTTTCTGACACAAAAGGTTTGACCAATTGAGTAATTGTTTTCATAATTGTCATATGAAATGATCAACGAGGCTTGCACTACAAATTTGCAATAAAAATTCTTATAAGTAAAAAATCCTTTAGCTGGTACAGTCTTAAGAAATTGTTTAGAGAAATCTTAAATATTTGCTATCCACGTGTGGAAAATTCAATAATAGCGCTGTCAAATCAAAAATAAAGAATATTATTATCGAGTCCCATCTATTGTGTTGCATTTAATTGAAATACATTTCCAATTTAATTAAGATAAGTGTACCTAGGAAATTTGTAAACATGGAGCGAATCTTTTCTTTTTTGGGTCTTGTACATTGTGTACATTTGGGAATACTTCTTTTACTCTAAATCAACGGTCAAAAACGATTATAAATTCATAAATCAGTAATGGGTGAATCAATGTATTGTAACAGATCATGAGTAATTAATTACGGTTACTATTCGATAAAACATGCATATCAATGAAACCTGTTCGCTGTTACCGGAATGGCGTTTAATTTGAACCAATTTTATTTCATTTATGTTAATTAAACTTATCTTCTTTTAAAATTTGCACATTATGAATCGGTGCAAACTTGAGGATATGCAATGCATGGTAGTGATTTACTGAAGTTATCAAAAACCTGGCCTGAACTTGTTTGCAATTTAACCCTCTTATACTAGACAAGAACAAGTGTAAGGGACCAATGATGTTACACAAACGCCACCATGTATATAAATAAGTGTGTGGATTATTGTGTGCACGGAAAGTTCATTGCATAATATATAGTGATAAAAAATCAAAAGTGTACATTGTAGAATGATTACATCGTGCTTTTTAATAACTCTCAGTCTATCACTCTACTTTCAGCAATAAACTAACTGTCCTGCACATTATTTCATGACAGAATTATTTTGTATTTTGTTCCTGATTAAATTATAAACATGAGAATCGATGATCGTAAGAACAGGAAGAAAATATAAAAAACGATAATAAATGATAAACGGGGTAAAATTAAAATTATCAAAATAATATTTCTTATCAACCTGCAGCTATGCAGAAAATGAAATGCTGAGCAAACTCTGTTTACAAAGCTTGATTAAAAGGGTTTTATCAGACCACCTCTGATTTACCTAATACTTCATGTTGATACTTTCAGTTTTCCCAATAGCAAATATGCAAAATTTTAAGCCATGTATCTGCAATAGTTTGTAAATTTGGAGTTTTTAACCTCACAAATGGGCTTGACCCTAATTTTCTGAAAAAAAATTATGCTAAAATGTTACAAGTTTTCGTAAGTTATAACTTTTCTAACTATTCATTCTAAATGCATGAAGCCTGTATAGGTTGTTCTATACTATTATGTGTCTTCGATTTCTAAGAGAGATTGAAAATTGAAAATTTACAAAGTTATACCCTGGTTAATATTATGTAAAAAAAATTAATTCCAACCTCTCTGACCCACTGTTTCTGATCAAAACTAGTTATTTCAAATTGATAAATACATGTTACTAATGTTTAGGAGTTTTCTTAGCAACAAATTAAAGCAATCAAATTGTTTGATTTATAAGACATTACAACTGAGATTTACATAATTGATATATATATATATATATATATATATATATACATGTGTGTGTGTATATGTATACATAAACTTTTCTAATTTTTAAGTTGAGTCTTCACGACTGAACATTGTTGAAAGATCTGCAATCAATCTTTTTCCTCTCAGACTTCCTTACATTTCTCATGAAAACGTCTGAAGAGCTTTTCTATATGTTTAGTGATTAAATATTTAAAGAAGACCATTGAACCTGTCCATTTAATTTGATGACATGAATTCTTGTTTGCAATGATTCTGTTGTGATGATTCTATATTAGATATAGTTATAAATGTGATAAAAAGAATTTTTAACTATTCTCCAGAGGGATTTTTCTGGATTTATCTGTCCTTTTTAAAAAATTTCTTTTCCTTTATACATATTGTCTTAATATATAACTATGCCTGTTAGTTCAAGAATTCTTTGGTATCCTATGTAAGCAATACATAATTTATAGACTGTCTAAACTGACATTTTATATTTCAACGCTTTTGAAGACATGATATTTCTTCAATGAAATTTTAAAATCTTGACATTGACTTATTTAATTTATTTTCCCTATTCAATCAACATACCAGAGAACCAAAGGAAAAGAATGATGTATAGATTATGAGGATACCGTAAATTTTTTTTTTCATATAAAATTTTTTACTTTAAGCTGGTATCCATGCTTTTGGCCGAATGCAAAATAAATTATGAGAATGTGTTATTTGTAGAATAATTAAACATAATAATTCATATGATTAATAGATTATCATATAGCTATGGGGCTATGGAGATCCTAGTGTGCTCTGAAGCTCTGATTAACGATCCTTGAATGAACGACGCTAGAACTCCCCCCCCCCCCCCCCCCCCCGCCGCTATGTACGCCCCTGCCACCTCGTGTCTTAATCTTGCATCTCTCTTCCCATGCTGAACTTCTGCATCAGTGGTGCAGCACCCCTTCGTAAGGAAATACGCTGGAAAAAAACACAGACTCTGTCACATGATCTAGAAAGTAAAGTCTTTATCAAAACTTGAGGCTTTTTTAAGGTACCTTCATTCATTTGGTCATTTAAATTTCTTTATGTTAATATATTTTTATTATATTTATGTATGTATTAAAATTATTCGCCAATCTTACCAGCCAATGAATAGCGCACTAGTATTCTTTAATTTGTCACACCTGATGTCGGCAGCTCAAAGAATGTGCTATGAGCAATACAATATGTATACACGCAACGTCTGAAGGGACAGGTTTTATATTAGGCATTGCTTATAGTACTGGAGACATTTTATTCTAAGTTTAGCTGTGATCAACACCACCAGAGGTCTCTCTACTCAAGATCAAGCATTGTCAGGAGTATAAACTTAATATTAATGTGTATATAAATAATATTAAACTAATTATCTGTGTGACTGTGTGACTTCAGTCAAACGATATTTAGTGTTTTGGAAGTATACACGGAATAGAATATATACTAAAGTTATCCGAACATAGGCTTTTTTCCAAAAAAAAAATCATTTATTTGAAATTTAAAAAAAGAGAAATGAAATTTCGATCGTTTACCCGAAAGCTGAACAGTGAAAAAATCCGAAAATTTAGTTCGAAAGATCATCTTTTTCCAAGCATATGAACATAGATCAGCAGGAATACTTAATGCTGAAAAATTAGAGTGAAAACACCCGATGATCCCTTGAGTTCTTATGCTCGCCTTTAATCAGGCTAATGAGGCCGGACTTAATAATCGGAATTAACAAAAAAAAACGTAGTTACACAGTAAATTAAAGGTTGAAATAATAGTAATAATTAATTTATTAAGCTCAGATAAGATCAGATTAGATAAGATCAGATAAGAACAGATCAGATCAGACTTATTGTGCCCATAAAATATACAGAAATGTGTGTACTGTTGACAAGCCATTATCTGATTAAAATGTACATACATGATACAAAATATCAAAATAGGCCAGTAAATGTCAGACGATTATTTTAATATATATATATATATATATATATATATATATATATAATTATTTATGTTATGTACTGAACCTTATGAAAATTCCAGTTAAGGTCATTACATGAAAAATCAAGTTAAGATCAGTACATGTAATATTAAGACTACTACATCGGAAAGATAACAACATGCCACTAAAAACAAATATGAGCTGTAATAATAAAGATTTAGAGCTAGCTGCTTAGCTAAGATTTAAACTGCATCAATTTATGACATTTACTAAACTAATACTTCATAAGTGGCATGGCATAAATTGCAAGATACTTTACACATAAGAACATGTATAAAACTCCATATAATTTAAGAAATATAGATCACATTATGAGCGGACTAGAACATATATAAACAATTAGATAGAAAGAACGGGAAATGTAAAAAATATAAGTAATACCATATATACGTTACCAATTAATTTTACTTTAACAAGGGTCGTATAGCATTTATGCTAATGTATTTTACATGCTATCTTTATTCAATGTGCTGTAAAATGTAAGACCAATATTGATGATAACGTTTAGTATGGGCCAGCTGCTTTGATTTATGTCTGCAAGTATCTGATAAAATCCGGTACTTAGCAGCAGATAAGCATCAAAATAAAAAATCTGTCGTCTTATGCAAAATCTTAATCCGAACGATCGTTCTCCCAAACGAAAGTTTATTCCTAAGTTGTTCGGATAAAAGACACTCTAATATATATTTATATATATATAAACAATAATTTCTGTTGTACTATTAGAAATGTACCTATTGTACATCGCAAGTAGCTGAATAAATTGTAGTTATATTAGCAAGACAATTCGAATAAATACTTAAGGATATATATACATGTATTTAGTCGGACAATCGAAGGCTGTCTCCGTTGGCGACCCAGGTTCGATCCCCGGTGAGGCCATGAGAGAGGGTTGAAGTTGCCATTAAGGCAGGTGGTTTTCTCCGGGTTCTCCGGTTTCCTCCACCCCTACAGACTACCGAACGCCATCATCTGAGCCTAGGAGAGTGCCTTGATTAGTTTAAAGGGACATAATCAGGCCCAATATTACGCCTAGTCTTTCACACTATCAGTTCACTTTTCCTTTATAGAAAAGTTTCCCTAGCAAAACTATCCCATAACACAGTCTCAGTACCTCACATACAGCTGTTTAACACCTTGTTATGGCTCTGCGTGTTGGTAAATACAGTCCACGTGTGTCTGTTTACGATAACAAGGCCGAGTTACCGGAGATCCGATTTTGAGCCGCAACTACCCATGCTTCAGCCAGCGGGAACATGTATTACATTTTTTTGGGACAATTCGGTCAGGGCATCGCCTGATTGACACATGTTGTAGCTCCACGATGCACACGGCCCTACGCGCTGTGTTTATTTTGACACCTGTGATCGCGCCCGATTCACTCTAAACAAACGGCTTCAAGATTTTATTTTGGCAGGTACCGATTTATTTTAAAAGAAAAGATGTATTTTTCGTTTTAATTCAACATGCTTTATTGGTGATGGGGGCCCTTTAATAACATTTTGTACAATCCATGTAAAAAAATAAATAAGTTTATGCTCTAATATAAGTTCTGACGAAGTCGCTGAAAAGCGGAGTTCAAAATAAAGATTACCAAGTACCCAAGTGTTAATCATATTAATCCTTTTTTATCAGCTTAAAGGCCTTTTATTATGATCTGAAACGCGTAACACCATGAGAGAACTTGTTTCATCAAACAGATGCAAAGAGGTCAACTCTTGTGTCGCGGTGGCGTAAATCACTAATGAATTAATCACATTGCCGGTTTATTAATTATAAAATATATTTTGATTCATATAATAATAAACATGTAATTTTATAACACACACATCCAATTTAATTCAATCATTGCCTTTACAGGCAGTTTCATATCTTAACTTTCTAATCGACATGCAGCGAGTACTTCAGGACAGGTAAAAATATACATTGTGTAGTGAGCACTGTTTTAATAAAGAAAGTCACATAAATGAGACGTTATCGCAGTTATGTATAAGAAAAAATAAAATATTATTCTAGTTTTCTTAAATATATTTAAGTACATTGAAAAGTTAATCTTTTATCATCGTCTGAGAAGGATACTTTTAGTTTATACAGGTCTCTGAGAGAATGTTATAATTGTTTATGATAAGCGAATAAAAATTGAACCGAAAGGCAGAATTCGATAATTGAATTGATTCGATAACCCATAGCAATCCACGGGCTTAATATGTATAATAATATTATTATTATTATTATTATCAAAACATACTGCATTAAAATGTTGTTTTTAAAGGTGTATAAAAGTTGGCTCGTATTCATTTACAGACAAAATAAACTACCTTCAGCCACAAGGCTTGCTTATCGTATTCGGATTTTTATACCTTAATAGTTTATTATACTTTTATTGTTTTATTATAACATATTTCCATTATTTTTATTAATAATAATAAAAATACTACTACTACTAGTACTACTTATTATAATAATAATTATTATAATAATTATAATTATAATAAAATAATTCTTTCATTGCTGCATGAATGTGTATAAAACACGAAAAAAATCACGGATGAAGAGGATTTAAAGAGAGCACCTCATGTTGTGCAGTCATCGAGATTGGTAAGAATAATTCGGGAAACACATATAAGATATGAGTATTAATACCACTTGTGACATATAGATATTACATATAAATGTGTTCAAGCTATTCTTGCTTAATCATATCAATCATAAATGATTATCATTTAGCCAGGTATGCGAACCCTTTGATCTTTAGCTGAGACAGATTACACTGTTTGCGAACTTGTCTCTCCAAACAGATCCTGAGAAGTTAATTGAACCGTAAAATCAGGTGAGTTGAGGTCACCTGCAGGGGTGAGTGTTTGTCAAACCCTCGAGTAATTACTTTTGGCGTGATTAATTAATCACCTAGCTGGTTTGGAAGAAGTGAAAAAATAACGATAATATTGATATAATTATATTATATGCTATCATATATATATAATTAAATGATTGTATTATAAATTCTAATAAATATTCAAAAATGCGAATAATAGTAGAATAATAATAATAATAATAATAATAATATATATATATATATATATATATATATATATATATATATATATATATATATATAAATTACACAAGTAATGTTTCATAAATTTCGGGACTCGGAAAGTAACAGAATCAGTCGCATAGTTCAGTAATTTTAGCTCCAGCTTTGCATCAGAACAATATATAACAAGAATGTATATATGTTACCAATATATACCAAAACAATCGTTGTGCAGCCAACTATTTCAACACCACACTTAACGTCACGCGTGTCACACTTACCGTTATTGCAATACGCAGTGGAGTCCACCATTCTTAGCAGATTAAAATATTTCATTTATCATAAAAGGTTCATATTTGGTCGCGAACAAATCATGTCACCATACAGAACCGCTGGACCATTCCCTGTTGCCCGTGCCTCGACTTCAGGCAGGCTCGGGTAGGGAGGGATTTGTGATATTAATGTTCAGTAATCCATATTAAGTCATGTTAATTATGTAATCAATAGATCCGATTAACTTTATACGGCAAGAGCCAAATTAAGTCGGCCCAGCCGGAGTTGGGACGAATTCTAACGCATTTGGGCGAACGAGAGCGCGCGCGAACAGGCAATCACATTGCAGTGTCTGCGCCAGGTGACCAAAGCTCCCTCATTTGCATAAGCGGTGATCTGGAACACCAGTAGAGAACGCGCCTATTGCGACTGACTGTCAGCTGGCTTCTTTTTCTAATTAGCCAAACCCGCTCAGGCAAGTCACACTGCAGTTTGTTTTAAATACCATACTCAACTTTGAGAAAGTCAGTCCTTCGCGGTTTGTCTGAACTGTCCAAAGCGGGTAGTAGGATTACAAGAGAGGATAGGATTTTTGGATTTTGGATTAATTTAAGATCTGACTAGAGTGAAAAATGCTTGGAGAGGAATCACAGCCTTTATCCCAGGGTGACAGTTGTCTTTCTGTACAAGACACTAACAACAATAAAAGCTCCGGCGACACTACAACACACACGCAACTTCGAGTGTTCCAACCAAACAGGGTAAGTTGTTTTTTTTATGTTTATATAATGATCTCCAAAACTCATTACTTCATTTTCTATTTATCTTCAACTTCTTTTCATTTGGATTATATCTACAGAAACATGTAAGGAAAAACTAAAGAAACTGTTCGAGATCGTTGGCCTGTCATAAAATCTGATATGGAAAGTTATTATATAATTTGATTCCAAATTTTAGTTGATTTTCAATTTATTTATATTTGTTTGAAATAGTATATATGTATTATACCAAAATCTCATCAGCATCTAATGTAAAAGTTTGACCAATTGTTAAAAAATACCCTTAATCTTATCGGTTAAATGTATGGAGGGTCAACATAGAGCCAATGGCTGATTCCTTTGTTTTATATAACGAGCAATAATCCAGTATTGATGTAATCACTTCTTCCTGAAACTACGTTTGGCACATATTTCTCATAACAATTTGATGTTTCAGATCAGTATTAAGTACAGTCAGTTTTTACACATTTTAGCATGACGTACACACCCGTATCTTACCATGGCTTGTTTCTATGGGGTTTTCAGACTGCATAACCAATTGAATTTATGCGTTAACCTTACATTTCAAATGTGTTGTAGAAAGTAAATTTGTAATATTTTGGAAAAGTGTAAATGTGATTCTCTTTACATCCTGAAATCAAATTTATATCTGTGAAAAATGTTGCAGGAACGCTAACTAAGATATTTCATGTGTATGTTTCTTGTAATATGTATATTTTGACTTTCAATCATTGACAGGGTGCACGTTAAAAGGTTGATCATGGACATCATAGCACCATACTTAAAATAAAGGGATCAGAAATCCCCGGCTGATGCAAAAACGATCATAAAGTTTTAGGGATAAAAATATATACACCGCGTTCAAATAAATGCATATTCTTCATTTTATTCGCAAATATTAATTTAACAAAGTAACCGCTCTTTGCGCGCACCGATCTTAAACATCCCTCACTCCAAAACTGTACTCGAATACTGGTAGCGGAGTAAATGCTACCGGTTAACTCGAGTCGGAAATCTGGAGTCGCGCACTCATATATAAATGTATCTTTTGGACATTTATATAATTATTTATGTAGCTACTAATTACGCCTGTGCAATTTGAGTCTGACTTATATTAGTCGGGCAAATACATGTCGAATACTCAGTCAAAAATGTTACCCGTTTAATCACTAATACTTAGAATTATAATACACCTGCAGATTTGCCTCTAATAGGGAAATTTTATGCTGCGACTTGGCTAAAGAAAAATTTCCCACCAGTTTACATATCAATCAATTAGTAATTAAGTCTCTGTCAAATGGTAGGTCCCCTTTGTACTTTTATTTTCATGCATGATCTCTGACCTCTTCGGAGAAACCTGAAATATGGTAATCTAAAGTTCAGGGCCTGCAGCTATGGAGGATACTTTTAGTTTAGAAGCACAGACAGAGAGACGAGTGTCATCCGTTAAGAGGCTTAATTCCTAAGACCCTTAGATGCAGACAAACGAGGACATGAGCTGTGAAGGCAGTCTGACGGATACTTTCAACACCAATTCAGACTGTGCAGCATTTTTTTTCTTTAACTGATACTTAAAATAAAATAATACATTCCTTAATTGTAAATGTTATGACATGTTATTTTCTTAATTATTTACATTTACCAAATTCAATTTCATCTAGCCATTTCTGCTGCCAATTTATCAAAATTTTCTTAATGTAGATAAACGTTGGTTTCATGGAGTTTAAATGTTTTTATGATGGTGATATCTGTAATCGGAGGACAACACCTTTTCCAGTAATAACACTACAGTTTGATTTTCTAAGTCGTAGAAAATGTTTCACTTTATGTTATAAATAGAAACATAAATGTTTACAACTTTATCGTGTTGGAAATTAATTGAAAGTTTAAGCCCACTGCACCTATAATATCAATTGGACAGAATAATGACAGCTGAAGAGAAATGTCTCTGTTACTTAAGACAATGCATTATAAAGTCTATAACAACCTACAGTAATATTCTATTTAGATATATTTCTCCTATCAAAAAGCTTACAATAAATGACAAAGCGAAAACTGGTGACTAAATCTTCATCAGCAGTACAGACAGACCGGGAAGGAAAAAGCGGGGGGGGGGGGGGCGGGCGGGGGTGACATTCACGTACAAGTTCCATCAGACCAGAACTGCCAATAGGATCATTTCTAGGCGTAGTCTCGACATGGTTCTGCAGAAGTAACTCAGTGCTTCACCTGTGGTTTGTCAATCCTTTTGTCTGGATCTTGGACAACCGATTGTATGAGAACGCGTGCCTGGCCATGCACATGTCTGACGTAACACAACCACCGACAGACCTTGAGTCGTTATTATGTACCACCCAAAGTTACCATTTGTCTGTGAACATTACTTACAAATGGAATATTCGTTGTAAAAAAAATCGTGGTTAATGAAAGCATAGAAACTTTAAATACAACTATACCTGTAAAATTTTATGTGATTATAATATACATATTGGACAGAGCTTTTCGTTTGTTTTTATTTTTACAATTGTTTGTTGACTCGTTAAAAAAGTACCTGGGCTGTTTATAAAACGCAAAGACACTCACTTGTATGACAGATACAATTTTTTCAATGGTGTTTGAGATTTTTAGTTTAATATGGTTTCACCTTTAAAGTTTTCATAAGGTCATGCAAATGACTCTAAAATCCTTATGTGTTTTGGCGTTAATATACTAAATACCATTTGTTCTAACCAAAATACTTAATTGTACACCTGATCCGTGGCTAACTGTGAGATCAAACAATTTTCACAACCTAAATCTAAAATCACGAAAGATAAACTGACAGAAGTGATCATCTGACCGGAAAGCAAACTTGTGGCAGAAAAAAGATGTTTTTGTTTTTTTCTGTCTCAATCTTCTATCAAGTCCCTTCCCCCCCCCCCCCCCGGATAACATTGTAAACACATAAGAATGCAATAGCATAATTATCAAATTCATCATTTCAGGACTATGGCGGTAAAGATGACGAGGATTCGACTTCCGGTTCCGCTTACGAACCAGGACAAGTGGAAGTGAACAAATCGGACTCAAGTCCAGGACACGCTATGCCTCATGACGTCATCAGCACAGTGGCTACGACCGGTTATCATGAAAACATGTTCGTCTCCGATTCCCGTTTCCCGGCAACTTATTACAGGACGGACAGCTACCAGAATTGTTATCCAAGACATGTTTATCCTTCACAGAGACTTGAAACGTCCTCAGCATCAGTTCTTTATCCAGAAAACTCCGTTCAAAATTACCCCACCAGTCTTGATTGCGTCTCACAGAATCACCCGACATTTGCTAACTCAGCCCCTGCATACATTAAAACTGAAGCAAACGGTAATGAAATGCGTGATGGGTGTCAGTTTTATACCCACTATGTTGGACAGAGGCCTGATTTTGGCCGAAGTGTTGTGTCGCCGACGTTGTACAACAGTGCTCTATATTGCCCGGACGGGTACAGACAGTACAGTAGCATGCCGTCACCATGGGGCTTATCTAGTCACCAACAGACGTACTCACGTGACCCTGGCACTATGTTCCACACAGGTAAGTTTCCTTTATAACAGAATATGAAAATATTAATACGTGATAGTATTTTTTTATTGTTTAAATGCACTTTGTAATTTTTTGGCGAATTAAGACGCAACTGTTTTGTTAAATTTACTTCTTAAAATTGTAACAGTTTCACATCAAGTGCTTTCAAACTTTATATTATATTCATATTCATAACGCTCAGTTTAAGTCACGATTACATTTATTAAACCCTTCAGTGTGTATAATATTACCTTATAATATTGTTATATATGGAATGCTTTTATACAACGCTTTCATATTCTCAACATAAATTGTCCGAAAAGGTTTTTTGAATTTCCAAAATGGGACATATATATAAAAGGATATATACAGCAATCTGTGAGTGAACGGTAAATGCCCCGGGTATGATAACGCTACATTTACTCCGGCCAATGTGCCTTGGGTCATTTTCAGTTCAGGAGAGTTCAGTCATGTCACGTCGTGAATCCCACGTTGATTCTGAAACCAAGCCGTGCTGTATATGCTTTTTCTCTCTCATTGATTCTACGATACTTATGGTTTTAAACAATAAACAGTTTCAGCCAGTGTAATTTATCGAATATTAAGCCCGTTTATTCAAAAGCTGCATCATCGGATTGCAGCATGATCATAGTTAAAAAGTACTCTTGAATGCAGCTATATAAAATTATTTAGTAAGCAAGTAATATTAATACCGATCATATAGGAAGCATTTATAATAAAATCCTGACATGCTCATAAACTATTCGATTGAATTTGTTTGTTATTCTTCGCTAGGTGGCAGCAGTTACCTGAACCAGTTCCCGTCTCCACCAGTACAAGAGAAGTCCAACGAATCAACCTCCAGCAACAGCCCTTCTCCATCAGGAATTCCCGCGTCCTCTGACGTCATCAGTTATTCCATGGAGGCCGAACGTCACATGAAGCGGGCGCGAAGACAAAGGACATCTTTCTCGGTTACTCAGGTAGGTCCCTTGTCTCTGTCTTTGAGAAACAATAGAAAATAAATAGAACCCAAGATTATCTAAGGAATATTTCTTAGAATTTTGCATAAACCATGTCCAACATTTTTGTAGAATAGAAGTAATTTTCTACAGACGCAGTAGCTGTATTTGTAAAAGTTAAGGTGACAGAGTTGGCCATAATGTGGGTGGCCGTAGTGGTTGCAAAAACAGATGGAGCAGCTGCTACAAGTGACATTATACTTGTTGTAAAGGACAGTCGTCACCCCTTATATTTGAATTAAAACAATAATGGTATCATCATGGCAATAGGGGTATAATTATTTTAAATCACAATATAAAAGTACCAAAAGATAAATAATATAAATGAAATACATTATCATGTTTACTATATATTATTTTGCAGCTACAAGAACTGGAGGCCATATTTGTGAATGAGAAGTATCCAGATGTGTACCGACGGGAGGAAATCTCTTCCAAACTCTCGCTCAAAGAAGAAGTTGTCAGGGTAAGCGAGATTTAATGTGCAGCATATTTACATCTGTTTCTAACCTGGATCATACAACTGATGTTTTAACATACATATCATGAATAAGAATAAAACAGTAACTGAAATGTGACGATATTTAAATTGACAAGTATAAAACGATAAATAGCAATAACGTAATATAAACATACAAAAGGAAAAGCAATGTTTTCTTAATTTTGATCTTAACTTGAGTTTGACAAATTTGCATGGACATGTGCTATCATAAATGTTTTCTCCTTGTAATAAATTCTCACTCGACAATCACCCTCGATAACACAAATATATACCTTATAATATTCGACTTCTATTTTCCTGTCTCGCATATGATGATTACGCGCCTGCTTTATGGTTTCGTAAGCGGGTTTGTTTTTACTGTATATATGGTTCTTCTCACAGGCTGATAAGATCTTATAAATGAAGAATTGTCATTTAACGTAATTAATTTTGAAAATGTCCACTCCTTTTGTTTTAGGTCTGGTTTAAAAACCGGCGTGCAAAGGCCAAGCGGGAAGCGAAGGAGAGGGCAAGTGCAAGTCAGATGATAGCTCAAGCAACCGGCCACAGCAACTACCCAGTGGCGTTCTACAGGTCGTCCGCTCCAATGGTGGAAAATGGCGGGAAACGTGAATGGTCAGATACTCGCAGTACACCCCAAACAGAAGTGCACACATCCTTGAGACAGCCACAGGATCATCCATTGTTAAAGGCTGGAATTGAACAGTCACATCAGTGAAACCCTTTCAGCTAAGGGTTAGACTTGTTCTAAGCTCAAATTAAAATTTCATGCAGTAGTGGGTTACACAGAACAAATCTGCAAGTAAAGAAGTTTCCACATCCAAAGACAACCGGCAGAGTACTTTTCATAGTATCTATTAAATGAGGCTGTCTCTGCAGTTTGTAAATTGCTTAACCTCCCATTGTCGTAAATCTTCGAAACGTTTTACCATAAAACTAAGTCATACCAGAAGACGTGATGTCATCAAACTTGGAAACTTGTTAGGTGGTTGAAAGTGCACATGGCATTAATTATCATGTATGTTGAACTGAGAGCACTTTGTATTTAAAAAATATTTTTCATAGCTATTGTTTGTTAAAAGGCCAACAGTGTTGGTATGGTGCCAAAACGTATTGTGCTCATTTTCATTGTTTCATTAGAGATGCTATGACGTCTGCATTTATACCATTCCCATGTCTTTCAGTGTTGATGTACAAATTGTTAAGATTGTGTATAAGGTGCGTGTTGTGTTTGATATTACAACGAATTATTTATTTTATTAAGTGTGTCAAATATTTTCGTGACATTCCACAGAATAAGATATCTATGTTACAAAATAAAATTGTGAAAAAAAATTGTTTGATTTGTTATATTTGAAACAGCGGTTGCAACTATGTGTGTGTGTGTGTGTGTGTGTAATTCCTGATCACCCCGGAAAAGTAGGTGGTTATAATAAATGTGGCTAATGAAGAACAAAATGGCTCTGTCTTCCTTCTAAATAAAGGTACTGATAAGACTGGCATGCTGCAGCACTAAGCACGGATTGACCGCGCGTCTTTGTTGGTGCCCTGCTTCGTCCGACTTTCTGTCTTAACTTCGGCACTCGGAAAGCGTCTTGGATACCTGTGCACATTGCATCTACAAACATTTCAAATAATTCACTTCTATTTCTTCTTAAATATTTAGAGGCCAAATACTTGGAAACGAACTATTTCTGAACATCAGCTTCCAGGAGTCTACGTGAGCCCCGCCTCCACTTTATTTCGTTCTTCGTAAAATATATGTTCGTCGATGTAAAATCTCTCAAAGATGGCACTTCGTTCTGGTGAGGTGTACCTGGCGGTAAGAAACTTGACGACAAATCTGTACACATTAGATAACATTTAATTCCATGTAGCAGCCAAATACACTCAGTTTTATTAATTTTTTGTCTCATAGAATTTGTTGTAGTTGCGTGTGTCCGTCGGTCCGCCAAACCGTTTGGCCAGAACCTTTCAACTTGCACATATGGCTCACCCACCCATAGATGAAGGATCCTGTCAATTTTGAGATCACGGGGTCAAAATCACGGACGCAGGACCCATTACTTGGGATTGCTTATTGCGGACCTATTTTAAGCCAAACCGTTTGACTAAAACCTTTCATCTTGCACATATGGCTCACCTAACTATAGACAAAGAATTCTATTAATTTTGAGGTCACGGGGTCAAAGGTCACGGCCACTTGGACCACTTCTTGAAAGAGCTTGTGGACCCATTTTAGGCCAAACCGTTTGACCAACACCTGTCAGTGTCATCTTGCTCATATGGCTCACCTACCCATGGATGAAGAACCCTATTTAGTTTGAGGTCACAGGAGCAAAGGTCAAGGCCAGAGAGCTGCCCTCCTCATTTTCACAGTGTGTAATAAATACACCCATTCTAATTATGCCCCATGCGAGGGACGCTCCGCTTTGCGGTGCCCTTGTTTAATTCTTAGAACTTATCATCAAATTTTAGTGTATGTGCCATATATATATTTGGGGTTAATACATAATCATTTTTAAATGCGCGCAGAAATAAACGCTGAATTGAGCTTTTCCAACAACATTATGTAAAATATCACGGTACAAGTAAAAGTACTCAAAGTATGCTAAGGTATAATATGTTTAGATAAATGTTGAAATTCTATGTAAATTCACAATCTTCACCAAAATGTAACAAGACACGAGCATAACGATTAGAAAGAAATCAATGAATAATGTAACACTTTAATGATTTAACGTGCTCTCTTGATACAATAAGTGCAAAGAACAAAATACAAACGATAAAAATTATATTTACATATATTTACACTGGATGGAAATATTAATTATTTAATCATGAAAAACGTTTTGTATCTATTATAAACTTTAGAACCAAGCTGCTCATAGTTTTTTGACAGATCAGTGGGTATACCTATCATGTAGATAGGAAAATCTATTATTTTTTTATGTTTCCTGTTTCCTGTTGGAATCCATGGTAATATAAGGTTATAATTCTTACTTCTCACAATCAAAATAAGTTCATGATACCGCTAAACATGGTTGGATAAACAGTTTAAACATATTATCGAGGACCTGCATGGCTTACACACACATATACTTTTCTGACCATCTTGCAAAGCTCTAAATAGGTGGCCCTGTCACACACACAAAACAAATTTCAAGCAAAACGTTCTTTCTGAGGACTTGCAAGAAACTACTCAAGCATAGTTTTCCCAACTTTTTTAATGTTTTAATAATGCTTTAACAGCTTTTCGTTTGCGAGGACCCGTGCGTAAGTCCTTACAGGAAAAAAAAACACTCGGGCGTTTGGTGTGCAGTCAATATCGTGTCGTCTTAAGTTCGGTTATGCAACCACACACACATAGATTATAATTAAATTTGACCAGAAGAGCAGCAAATAAGTATGATTTGTAGCAATGCATGATATAGGCCTATGCTGGGGCGGCCACAAGCAGACTGCATTCGCGTCCTTGACATCCACAAGACTCATCCGCGCGCCTTTCCGCCTGCATGGGAAAAGGACATGATTTGCACTGGTGCGATTTTGTCAGCGCGCGGGTTTCCGTGCACATCGAAAAGGGGCCTTACTTATAGATTTATAGATACATATCAAATCCCCAGTTACATTTTCGTGGCTCATTGCTTCTACTGGAGGCTCAAACTAGCCGGGCCGGCCCACGTGTAGGGTCTGACCTGTAGAAACACAGCGCTCATGCTGATCTGGAACTTTCTGGGCTGGTCGCGCTCTATGAGCGCGTGTCTTGTTATGTTCTTTGGGCGTGTGTATTATGTATTGTTGGTTTCTTTCGATTATTCGTGAAATAGAAGTTTCGGATAAAAAATTATAAATAGAGGCTGTGTTTAGAGCCGGGGGAGAGAGAAATATTCCAGCGCAAGAGCGTGAGTCAATTTTGGACCTATCCGATAACTGCTGTAGTGTCAGGGATTTTACGAACTCTATGCAGATTTAGTGCGGCCTGTCTCAAGTTTGCTTACGGGATTATTACAAGAACTTCACTTTTGGACTGCAACAGATTGATTTTGTGATTGAATTGGACTATTATTCTCTGAGAAGATTTATGTGAATTGTTCATCTTGATTATACATTTTAAAGGACTTGTTGATGCTGTGACAGGTACTGTACACTTTATTTATTATACTATGTAATTGCATTGATTTGCTGTTGTACTGTTGTTATATTGTGAATGTGTATTGATTAAGTGTATTGTAATGTTAGGGCTGTTTTAAGAATAAATTATAATTATTTGTTAATAAAAAAATACTGACTTCTTTGTTCATTCCCCTAGACATATCACGCTGCCTAATGTTATAGAATCTGATTTTTTTATCTCCATAACCAAATTTATAATGCTCGTCACGACTACGTGATCTGTTGATATTAGGTTCTGTAACAGGGTAGGCCCTATATGCCCCAACATTGTTTACATTAAATATATTATTATTCAGTGGTAACAGGGAACAGGAAAGATTGTGCAGTAAACAGAAAATTTACATGAAAAGCTGGACATTGTGAGATATTAAATTAATAATTTATATCTTGTGACATTAAATACTTGTTAACCTGTCCGTTAAACACGTTGATCGAAGCAGTAGTATATCGAACACTGAACTGTAATTATTCCATGCATTAACACCATCGAAACGAATAGTTCTACACATTGAGCACTTTTACTGACTGATGCATATTTTCATGCATTATAATGTTTGTATGAATAAAAATAAATCTCTGCTAGAGGTGGTATAGGGAACTTTTGTTAAACTTGAAAATGTAAAATATAACACAATAGGCATAAATCTTTTGTAATTCAAGATTATTCATTTGCATTCCATGAAATCCATGTACATGTAATATCAAGGAAATTTAATTTTCATTTTCAAATGTGAATGTAATAAATCTATATAGATATTTATGTTGAATGTATACGCTGTATATAATTGTAAAATATAGGGGGGGGGCGTAATTGTCAGTTTGCTTGTCAAACCAGTAATACATTTACAATCAAAGTTAGTTTATCCATGCATTTGTACAACAAATGTGCCATGCAATTGTAAAGATATGGAAAGCGTTCTTCTTCTATAGGGTTTTGGTTATTTCTTTTCCTTCCCTATTCTAGAAGAGTTTTTTTCAAATACCTTTGATGATATCTATGAAATTTCGTGAATGTGTATCACGAGATTCTATCTGAAATTTCAGAGACCGGCTCCCAGAGGATGTAAAAAACTGGTGAATTTTTCTCTTGTCCGTTCCGGTATGGAATACGCCTCTACAATCTGGACACCTAACAACAAAGTAAATTCGGATAAACTAGAGCGTCAGGATTACATCCACCTACTTGCATAGGGCTAGTGTTACCTCCATGTTAAATGACTTAAAGTTGGGTGCATTACAAGATAGGGAGGCGGAATCAAAGACTGTTATTGATGTATATGGAACTGAATTAAACGGTAGCGGTGCCGGCAGCTTCTATTGATATTATAATTTTAAATAGACCTTCACATGGTATATATACGAATCAGACGAATTTAAATATTCGTTTAGTCCTCAGACAATCTTAGAGTGGAATGTTCTGTCACAGACTGTTCTCAAGCACAATTTAAGAACCGGTTGGCACAAGTGCAAAAACCGTAAGCGCAAACCCTGTTGGTGTTATGCCCAAAGATTGGGGCCCTACCGACTATCAGCCAGAGACCAGAGCAGTGCTGCTATCACTAATTCATTTGGTAATATAATTTGCCGCCAGGGGGCAGTACATGTACTAGGCGTTGGTAACAGAGAGAGCTAGTCTGCATGATATCGACTGGACCCGTCTGTATTGCATGATGTATGTTGTCAACTTTTTCATGAAAATCCCAAGTCAGATCATAACCTGACAACTGATCCTTAGCTATATAGTAAGATGTAATCAAGAAGTCGAAAGGCTTACGCTGATTTCACATGGAATAACCCGCTGGAATTAAATTTTAGGTCGTGCATGAAGCGATTACAGAAACCTCTCCTCTCACACTTCTTCTCCAACGACTACACGACCATTAAAGCACGTTTGTAGGCAATAAAACCCGGACCTTTGAATCTGAATTGAATGGTGCGATATAATAAATAAAACAGCCATCTCATATCGAATACTGGCAAAGGGTACACGGAGCCCCCGTCGCAAATTCCTGACAAATGCTGACAACTGGATGGGATAACGCATAAGATGGTATCATATTTTTGATGAAATTTCTTGAATAACCTGCAAACTAGGCAGTTGCTGAACTTAAACTGGTCTATTTTAGATGTCGTGGTGACTGTGGCAGTAATAGCTTTTGTCACGGGAATTATTTGCCATATACAACGCCTCGTAACTGTATAGTGACTGTGGTAGTACAAATGAATTCAATGTGACAGACCAAAAGGGAAACCTTGACTCTTTACTGGCTAGGTCAAGGCAAGCGGTCTCATATAAAACTGTGAAAGCGCTCATTTGACCAAATCTTGATACTTTCAAATTTAATCCAAAAACTCTGTATGGCATTTTATGAAAATAGTCATTTGATCAAGCTGTCTGTTAACTTCAGAATAAATAATAAAGTTCCAGTTAGTTAAAATATTGGCAATTTCACTCAGAGATTTTTTTTACATATTTAAAGTTACGAAATTTTGAAGAAATTTTAATATATTTGATCAGACATGTTGAAATGGTAACCAACATTAATAGGTTATTTTGAAACCAAGCATGGCAGTTGAATCTACTTGGCAAATGTAAAAAAATGCAATGAACTGGAACCTCTTCATCAGCGATTTCGGCATCATACACAGACTTCTGGACCACCTTCCTGATAAGCAGTATATGAGACTCCCATGCAGAGATACCAGCAAGGAATACCAAATTTGGCGACAATTCTTAAATTCACCATGACCGTAAAATCAAACCCGGCACTAGGTTTAATTGAATTCCTGATATCACAAACATCGGTATTGCCACTATATTTATTCTTCTACTTTGCTCACAAGTACAAATATCAACACAAATATATTAAATATGACCATTTTGAAATTTAGTATGGCAGACGAACATAGCTGTAACAAGTGTGACAATGGCTTTATTGGAATCCCTGGTTACAGAAACATAGGTGTTGCTATTAAACATTTTGAATCTTCTATGTTACTCACAAGTCCAGATTTGAAGAACAGTGAATTAAAATTGACGGCCATTTTTTTTTAATTATTTCATTTTAAAGGTAACCATGAAAAGTACGCCAATGTCTTTAATGGAATCCCTGGTTTCACAAACGTGGGTGATTTAACTGTGTTTAATCTTCCACAATGCATTTAAGTCCCAATATAGGACAAATGTATTGAAAACTGATGGCCATTTTGATATTGGGGTTCAACATCCACAAATCGACAAATTTGAGCAATAAAATCCATTTGGCATGAAAATCCAGCTGGATCTCCGCAGAAGTAAATCAAGTCAAAAAAGGTTAGAAGGTAATGAACTCAGAAATAAAATATGCAATATATGCGGATGACAACACATTGAAAAATAAATGTCAGATCCAAGACTGTCACCTGCGACTATTGTCGAATCTGACCACAGGAAAATGTTTTAAAATCAGCCGTATTGGAGGTTTCGTATAAATTCGGGCAAAAGAACAAGAAAATGACCGAAAATTATTGTCGATGGTTTTTGCACTAGTATTCCAAGAATTCTCCCATCCCCTCCGCATAAAATATATCGATACAGAGATAAACTCATCAACTCTATCTCTTACAATTGTCAATAAATGTTTATTGAGAGTTCATTAAATTTAGGAATAAACTAAACTAAGTTTTTTTAGAATATTTATTAACAACCGCATATGTTAATCATAAAATAATTTTATCTTCTTTTACAATTCACTTCTTTTATTCCTCGTGGTTCATCCTTATTCATTTCATATTTTTTTTAATATAAGAAAACCTTTAGGATCATCTTAAACTAAAAGCCCATATGCGTGTAAATGAGCATATATGAAAAAATATCTCATAAGAAATTGCAACTGTATGAAACCCATTGCCGGTCAGATTGCATGTGTGACCATGTCCATGTATCAACTGGTAATAAAGGAATAGTTGATAAATTCGTCAAAGGCAATGCCGCCGATCGGGTACACCGAGGGGTGCTGTCCTCTAGTGACGGCTTGGCAGATTAATTTAAGCAGTGCATATGCAGTTAGGTTCTTATTGAGTTTGTTTTCCCGCCAAAACTTCGCAGTTAGGGGCAGCTGGGTCGGACTCTCTCAAAGATCAACAATTTTGGGCCATACTTGTTGTCTCTGGCATTTGTTGAAGGGACCAAAGTGAAGCTGGCTTCAGGCACCAACCACCTTGTTTTTGTCGGGCTTACGACCACCTGGTTTTGTCAGGCTTACGATTATGCCAGCCTGAATGGGAAGTGTTCGACGTTGTCTACAATAGGCCTAATTGAAAATAAAGGATATATATATATATATATATATATATATATATATATATATATATATATATATATATATTCCAGGTAAATGACGTAATGCCAGTCCCTTTTCTGGTAGAAGTTCTTCAAAAACCATGTATTCGCTGTACAACCAAATACTTTTAAATATCACGCGCATCGGCTTATATATATATATATATATATATATATATATATATATATATATATATATATATATGCCCACTTTTAATCCGATATCGAAGGAAATCTAACTATCGTGTCACGGAAAGCATATAGATAATGTACACTACACGAAACATTAAACAAATGAAAACATAGGCCTAAGTAGGATTAGATGCTCATCTTGCCACTGTCTATATAATTTTATTATCATTTTCATTTTATTTCATTAAAAAAAAGGTACTGGTGAAATCAGTATATAATTAGAGTATTGTCAAATATTAAATAAATTATTTGTAACAATGGAGGAAAACAGAAATATTCTATAAACATGTACATTAAAACCAAGTTTGAAACTTATCAGTTTCCCATATATTCTCAATAATGTACACGAATTCTCAGTTTATATCTCTTATCTTAAAAGATTTTAACCTGGCGAAATTAAAAATATATATTTTCTAGATTTATCCTGAATAAGTATATATACTACTAGTAGTTACACATATATATATATATATATATATATATATATATATATATATAGTATCAAATTCTAACAATTAAGTCTGATAATTCTGATTGTGCATCTTACCATTCATATCCTGGGGAGTCGCAACCTTAAACTTGATAGAAAATGAAGATATTCATATGTTTCATATGATTTCTGATATTTAGATAAATATATACGTTAAATTAAGTTAGGTTTCTTGTTTGTTAGAATATTAATCATATTTCATTATTATTTTGATTTTTTATTTGCATTTTTCTATTATTGTTACCCTCATCATGTTATTAACTAGTTATATACTAGTAACCCACGCGTCAGTCATACCGCGTTCTTAATCGGCGGCACATCAGGCCTGGAGTTGTTTTGACAAGCCACCGTGAGTGGTCCCTAATATTTCGGGCAGGTGGCGCTGGGATGGTATTGACAGGCGACAACAAAGTGTTCGATGTGAAATGCCCCCAGAGCAACAAATTGTAAGGTACTGGCTTCCTTTGCTGTCATCGTAGTTTCATGCACCAAACCAACAGATTTTTCTCCTGTTCAATCCCTAACTATACATTTATTTTTTAACGTATAAAATAATGTTGATAATGTTTCTCGGTACATGAGCAAAGAAACAAGATGATAATATATATATATATATATATATATATATATATATATATATAATTTATACAAAATTTACAAATTTCAAAGTCATTTTATTATGTTTATATTGGAACTAGAAATAGATAAATGGGCAGAGGGTTCTCCCCCCCCCCCCCCTTGATGCCCTAGGGTCATCTGACACCGTGCCAGTATGCCAGCTGTAATTTTTAAAGGGAACTCCCGATGACGTCACGAAGTCAGGTGAGGACAAGGGAGTACCACAAATATGGCTGCCAAGTAAACACGACAAACAGGTGAGGCGAAACTTTGCAAGTTTCCCGTCCTCCAAGCTGTCTGACATTCTTGTTTAAAGTATATTTATGCTAAAACTAACTTACTTTCATTCAGTTTTCGCTAGACTTGTCATCAAATTAGTTTAAAGGCTACTAATGACGTTTAACGTGAAAAGAAAACGTGAACTTTGCCAAGATATGAGCCATAATGAGGCCTCAATTCAGGAAGTCTGTCGTCATTCTTACTCAAGCATTCTGTCATCAGGCCGTCTGTCACCAGTCACTCGTGTTGAATAAAATGAAATGGTATGTATAGCAGAGATAACAAAATGGCAAACAGATCTTATTGTGTCTCTCAAAAAATAACATGAATGCACTTCATCGTTGGTATAAACAATCACCAAAAATGATTTCGGAAAAAAAAAATTAATGTCCCCCCCCCCCCCGCCTTATACTGTTATACAAAACATCTTTGCCTTGGTGCAAGGCAGAGAATTACACAATGGGGACCCGGGCTCCATAATCCTACTTGAATATGGTCTTATGATTTTGCATAGCATTCCTTCTGGTATACCATAAGGATAAAAAAAATACTATCTTCACTCTGCCTATCTTAGTATCTATCCTTTATTTCTTGACTGCCATACTTATGCTCTGAGAGAGCCCTAGTTGATCCATTTGGAAAACTAGAGACATTCCAGTCAACAATAAAATTAGGATACCTGCAACACATGTATGCCCTTACGCTCTTTACACAGCGCTTTACCTATAGGGCTGTTGCATATCAGAATAATGTCACAATAGTTAATGATGTCGCCACCAGATGGCAGCAACAACCGGTGACTTGTACATGTATGAGTGATATAACCGCGCAGTAATATAATAAAATATAGTTCCAGAATGGCGTGGTTTGCTTGACACGTGACGCGCAACATGGTGTCAGAAAAGGGATGAAAAACTGTATTTAAACAAGGTACAGGCAATGGTCAAGTGACACAAAGGACAATTAAAGAACTGTGAACCTAAAGGGCCACACAATATAGGATTACCGTCGCTGTCAGAAAAAGGTCAGCCGATCGAAAAAAAAAGCAGACGTCGTGTCAGGTAGGCCGCCATATTGTTAAAAAAAAAGGAAAGACAAAATGGCCGAATGTCCGAAACCTAAACAATTAGATCTGTCCTCCAATAAAACGGAAAACTGGAAACGGTTTAAGAGATCTTATGAACTATACTCCATGAGTATTGAACTTGACAAAAAAACTGAAAAGCAACAAAGTGCTATCTTACTGAGTCTTGCGGGACCAGAAGCAACGGAAATATACGATAGTTTCGACATACCGGTAGATGAGAGATACAAAATTGAGACAGTGCTACGAAAATTTGAAGAATTTTGTGTTAATCAGGAGAACATTACAGTGGAAAGGTACAAATTTGGCACTAGAGTGCAGCGTGAAGGTGAGACGTTTGACTCGTTTCTTACTGATCTTAGGACTTTGATTAAAACCTGTGATTATGGTGAACTGAAGGATGACATTTTGAAAGATCATATTGTTATTGGCATAAAATCAGATACAGTAAGAGAAAGACTGTTTAGAGAAAGGAAGTTAACCCTGAGCAAAGCAATTGACATAGCAAAATCGGCAGAACTGTCACAGTCTCACATCAAAACAATATCAGGTGCTGAAGCCTTGCCATGTAATATAAACACTGTGAAAAGGTCAGAAAAATATGTCAGTCAAAGACATGTAGCAAACAAAAAAGAAACTGTGTTTCAATGTCCAAAATGTGGAACAAAACACACAAGCAAAAAGTGTCCAGCATTCGGAAAGCTGTGTAAAAAATGTAATAAACCCAATCACTTTGCTGTATGCTGTAGAACACGCATGCATGACCAAAGCAGACCGAAAAGAGGAAGGAGAAAAGTGCACTTTGTAGAAAACATATCTGAAGATGACCGTACAACAGATAGTGAGGACAATGCATTTTTAATAGAGTCAGTCTTCTGCACAGAAAAAGTGGTCAAATTTGATGTTGTATCTACTAATGAACAAGAATGGTATCAGACATTACAAATAAAAGACTGTAACAAGAAAATACAGTTCAAACTTGATTCGGGAGCACAAGCTTACATCATTCCAGTGAAATTGTACAAGAAAATAGGGGAACCAAGAAAAGGTACCATGACAAAAAGCAGTGTCCAGCTACACACGTACAATAAACAAAATCTGAAAACAATTGGCGTTGTTGTGCTACCAGTCCAGTACAAAGATACAACACATGAGTTAGACTTTCACATTGTTGATGTTAAGTCAACGCCCATCTTGGGTTTAAAAGCACTGCTAAACATGAACTTGGTGAAAAGAGTAGAGTCTGTTGACACGGACACAAATCAGATACTGAAAAAATATGCGGAGGTATTTGACGGAATAGGAGAGCTGTCGGGCAACTATAATATACAGCTACAAACTGACGCTAAACCGATAGTACATCCAGCAAGGAGAATTGCAGAAACAATGAGACCTCGTGTAAAAAAATGTCTGGACAATATGGAAAAAGCAAAAATAATCCAGAAAGTAGAACATCCGACCGACTGGGTCAACTCTATTGTAATCGTAGAAAAGAAAAATGGCTCGCTACGAATATGTCTCGACCCCCGAGATTTAAACAACTACATCAAAAGAGAGCACTTTCAAATACCAACCATTGAGGATATACAAGCCAAACTGGCAGGTGCCAAGTACTTCTCAACTCTTGACTGCTCAGCTGGCTATTGGCATGTTAAACTCACAGAGGACAGTGCAAACCTTACAACTTTCAACACACCGTTTGGACGGTATAAGTTCCTGCGTTTGCCATTCGGCATAACGTCAGCGCAAGAAGTGTTCCAGAGAAAAATCAGTCAGATCTTCGAAAACACAGATGGAGTTCTGAATTACGTTGATGATATTTTAGTTTATGGAAAAACAGAACAAGAACATGACAAGCGACTCGAACAAGTTCTACAAAAATGCCAAAAAGAAAACATCAAGCTGAAAAGAGAGAAATGCAAGATCAAAACAACAGAAACTACATATTTAGGGCACACAGTATCAGAGAAAGGGCTACTTCCAGACCCAGAGAAAATACATGCTATACAACACATGCCAGTGCCAGAAGACAAAGCAGCAGTACAGCGCCTGCTAGGCATGATAAATTGGCTTGGTAAATTCATACCAAATGTATCTGAACTGACTGAACCCTTTAGACAACTGATCAAGAAAGACAGTATTTCAGTGGCAGAAAGCACAGCAAGATTCATTTGAGAAAATCAAAGCGTTGTTGGCAGACAAACCATTACTGAGATATTTTGATGTAAACAAAGATGTAACAATCTCAACTGATGCAAGCCAAAGTGGACTTGGTGCTGTATTACTCCAGGAGGGACAACCAGTGGCATTTGCAAGTCGTGCACTGAATGAATGTGAACAGAGATATGCACAGATAGAAAAGGAGTGTTTGGCAGTACTATATGCATGTGAAAGATTCCATCAATATGTGTATGGGAAAATTGTCCATGTAGAAAATGATCACAAACCACTTGAGATAATATTCAAAAAGAAACTAGCAAATGCACCACCGCGCCTTCAGAGAATGTTAATCAGACAACAAAAGTACACTATAGATCTGAAATACAAGCCAGGAAAGGAACTTTATGTGGCTGATACGCTAAGCAGAGCATATCCCCCACAGAATGAACAGAATGCAAATAAACTTGATGAAGATATAGAATGTCACATCCACATGATAACCAGAAACATTGCAATGACACAGAACAAACAAAGTGAAGTGAGTAAAGAAACTGAGAAAGACACAAAACTACAGATGCTGAGAAATGTCATAGAAAATGGATGGCCAGATGAGAAATCTAAGGTACCTCAAGACATAAAAGACTATTTCAACTTCAGAGAAGAGCTTACAGTTTACAAAGGAATGATACTGAAAGGAGACAGAATTATCATACCAGATAACATGAGAAAACAAATACTGAACAAACTCCATTCAGGACACTGGGGCATAGAGAGAACAAAGAGAAGAGCTAAGGAAACTGTATACTGGCCGGGCATAACAAAACACATCGAAAACATGGTGAAAAACTGTCAAGCTTGCCAGAAATTCTCAGATGCAAATCAAAAAGAAACCATGAAACCACATGATGTACCAAACAGAGCATGGGAGAAAATTGGGACAGATTTGTTTCACTTCAAGGACAGTGAGTACATAATTCTATGTGATTATTACTCCAAATTCTTTGAAATATACAAATTAAAAGACACACGTGCCACCACAATAATAGAGGCAACAAAGTCAATTTTTGCTAGATTTGGAATACCAAAGACTGTTATTAGTGATAATGGTCCACAATACACCTCTATGGCTTACAAGCAGTTTGCCACAAATTGGAATTTTGAGCACATCACCACAAGTCCTGAGTACCCTCAGAGCAATGGACAAACGGAAAGGGCCGTGAAAACAGCCAAAAGAATGTTGTTAAAATCAGAGGAGACTGGATCAGATCCATTTTTGGGTTTATTAGAATATAGAAACACCCCACTAAGTGCAAACATAGGATCACCTGCCCAGCTACTAATGAATAAGCGACTTCGTACAACTATACCTACACATGAAAAATTACTTGATCCAGAAGTTCAGATTACTGCTAGAAAAGAGCTAAAGAACCGACAAGTCAAATCACAAGTGCGCTACAACAGAACTGCTAAAGACTTGACAGACCTGCAAGGGGGAGATACAGTTATATTTAGAAAATCTCTTGATCCGAAGGAACCATTCAAAAGCGGCACAATATGGAAGAAACTCAACAAATCCAGAGCATACACCATTAGAGACAATAGGGGCCGCATGTATAACAGAAACAGACGTTTCATTAAAAAATCAGATGTGATGATTAGTGAACCATCATTTGATAATATTAGTGAATACTCGGAGGACACACAGTCAACAGGAAACAGAGACACTGTGACACCACAAGCAGAAAGAATGCAAAATGAAACTGTAGCACCACAAACAAATAAGGACTCTGATAAACAACAAAACAATGTGCTAAAGAGTGAAAATTTTAAAACAAGCAGTGGGAGACTCATAAAGAAACCACTTCGATACAGAGATGATTAATTTCTTATTTTGCATAGCTAAGATTACATTAGTATACACACAAGCACACACACAAGCACGCGAGCACACAAAATTGAAAGGACAGTTATTTGAACTCTGTTTTATTTAAACTTTTAAAATATTTATTTCGTGAAATTAGTGATACAACAACAACAAAAGAACTCATCACTTATTGACTTTGTGAAAATCACTGAATACATGATAATGTTACTTTTCTTTTAAAAAAAAAAGGGAGATGTTGCATATCAGAATAATGTCACAATAGTTAATGATGTCGCCACCAGATGGCAGCAACAACCGGTGACTTGTACATGTATGAGTGATATGACCGCGCAGTAATATAATAAAATATAGTTCCAGAATGGCGTGGTTTGCTTGACACGTGACGCGCAACAAGGGCTACTACCTATATCGTAAGGCGCTGTTTGTTATGACCTCGTATCCTGAATTGCAACACCAGAGGGGAGCACTGTATTTTTGTCCAATCAGATGAGACCTTGTGCTGGAAGACAAAGCCAAGCGAGGAATACACAGAGCCAATCATATTAATTTCTTTTTGAGTGACAGCTCATCCCCCAGCGTAACCGTCTGAACAGGCCACAGGCTCAGAGAGAATTGCCCCTGACGTGGTTTGCTTAGGGCCTTGGGCACATAGGATGCTCGGCCGGTGAGCTGTAATTCAAACGAAACGTAACAAAGGCTGCGTGCACACCTCGCTTGCTGGTTTCAGTTCTGCAGACAACAGATACATGGCTACGCTAACACAGTCATAATGTCATAATCGAATCGGTCGATGATGCGAGAATGCAGAGGGAGCAATTTAAATTCGACCGGAAACTCAATAAGCGGTGCTTGAAGCGCAGCAATGGGCGGAGCCAGGATGCCTGTCGAGTGTTTGTTTATTGGCATCTGATTGGCTGCTTGTCACATCATACGCACGTTTATTTCAGTGGAAAACAAACCGCCATCTGGTGTCAAAATATATCACAAACGGTCAAAGCTGGCAGCGTGAAAATCGGTTGCTTCTTTAGAAGCGCAAGATTTCCGCTGCCTCGGGAGCGTAGTATGCCCTGCCCACATGACTGTGTGTCAGGCAAGGACGCTGCAGTCTTCTGAACTATCGCATCAAAATTATGCGTGTTCTTAATTTAGTGCAAATCTAGCTCCTGCTTCAAGCATGAAAATTAAAACCCCGCTTATAAAACCACTTCCACAGTATCTACATTAGGCATGTAGGCAACCTGTTTCTATCCTTCCTTGGTTTCCCTTTACTTGTGCTGATCAGCTTGCTGGCCCATACAACTTCAAAGGCAACAGGTATGAATGCTTGGTAATTACCCCTGTCTGTGATAGGTAACTGCCCTGACAGGTTTGATAGCTTTGTACATGCAATTTTACCCAAGCCTTGTGTCCATTTCCAGTATCACACGTGTACCTGGAGTACCTTATACCAGGTACAGGTACTTCCCACTCAGACAAGCCAGGTACAGGTACACTGAATTATGTACCTAGGTACAGGTACAAATACCCTGCCCCAACCCTGATTCAGAATATTGTTATGGAGTAGGAAAGTGCATATTTGTGACTTAACTCATATTTCAAGGAATATTTCACATTTCATATTTCACAGATACAAGCTCAGTTTCAGGCATGTAAGACTAAACAATGTATGACTTCTCAAAATTGATGACACAGACAACCAGTCATCCAGACACACACATATAGGTTTCTCTCCCAATTTAATCAGAGAACAGTACACCAAACCATTAAGACCTATTTTAAGTCTGTGCAAACAGAAATAGTGTCACAGAATGACTTATGTGTTTAGTCTTTATGAGGGAATGGTAGAACACAATTAAAACATGTTATTTTATGAGACTCCACATGTGTATATAAGCACTGTCCTCCAAATAGGACTTGTAGGTCAGTCTATAACTGGATGTATGTCAGGTCAGACTTCGGATTTTCCATAGAATTAATGTTCAATCAGATCACAGGAAAGTTAGGAAGTACACTTACAAATCTGATGTAATTAAGACCTACTTTGGGTCATCCAATAAGGTATAGCTTTCATGATGAAATGCAGAAATATGGATATGTATGTCTCATATGTCACGTGAAAGCTCTGTAACAAAACTATCTGTAGTGCGCGCTGAGAGTCAGAGAGAGGGACCATGTCTAGCTGGGCACTGCAGGGCCTCAGCAAAGACTGGCCCAGACTCTGTCCTGTGAATAAAGACTTCTATCATCAAACTGGTCTTGGTACATTGTCTGCCACGCGCATCAGCAACCGTATGTGATACAGGTGGGGACATCCTCAACTCCACCATAATGATATACATGTTTTAATTATGTTCTACCATTCCCTCATAATGACTGTATCTGTGAAATATGAAATGTGAAATATTCCTTGAAATATGTGTTAAGTCACAAATATGCACTTTCCTACTCGATAACAATATATATATCTAAAAATACACTAGCTTTTGCAAAACACAGAGCCAAAAAAAATATGTATATATTGACAAAATACACTAGCTCTTGCAAAACACAGAGTTAAAAAAAATAATGTTTTGACAAAATTTTAATAATCTTATAAAATGCTTTTGATTTTGCAGACAGAGCTGAGAAGAAGAACATTGGGATGATTGTTTGAGAACATGATTTGAACCATTTGACTGTGGATTCTGACACAGACAGTCCTGAACAAGGATACTGGTACTCATAATCAGATGTAATTATCTGTTAGTGAGTTAAAACTTGTCGCTGTGATTTTGAAACAACATGACGTCTCAATTCGGCCAAAATGCAGGTAAGTTATTTGAAAAAATATTTTAAGCCAAACTTCTTTTTGAAAACACATGAACCTGCCCAACAAACTTTAAGAATGGGATTTTTTTTGTGCAATTAGTTAGGGTTGGTTATATTGATGGTAGTAAAAAAATTAAGGCAGAAACAATTATGAATTTATTTAAACCTGTTTCAGTTTTGTTAGGCACTAGTCAACAAGACTCATTCAAGAACAGTTTTTGTCTCAGATGGTTCTGTACATTTTTTGTATCAGTGGATGAAAAAGTTACTATTTAAAAACAAACTTTTAAAAGTATGGTTTCTTTGATATTGAATGCACTGCATTAGTTTAATGTGAGCAGGTTAGGCTCATGTAATTTCTTCTAGTTTATAAGGTCAATCTTATTTTATGAAAAACTTACAAACACTAGACATCCATACATTCCTTCCACAGTGGTCATGCTTAATTTATTCAATGACTGAAGATGTGCCTGTCAGATCTTAGCCCAAGTCTACAGGTGATTGACAGTGAGTCCATAAGTGTTGGTGGCTGCACTGTTCCTTTTCAAATTTCTGTGAAATATCAAGGTGTTAAGACTGATCAGAATCTTTTAATGCATGATTATATCAGTAATACATATGTGATGTGGCCTTTACGAGCTCCACTGTATAGCTTCCATCTGGTATTTCCTCTCTACTAGCTCTTGCTGTTGGCTCATTTGTGTCACAGTAATATCTGGTCTGAATTACTGTAAATCAGTTCTTGCTGGGTTACCTGCACAACAAGTCTCACCATGTGATGCCTAGCTCAAACAGCTCCATTGGCTTTGTACTGGATACAATACAAAATTCCTGTTTTTGTTTACCGCCATTTTGA
The DNA here is from genome assembly GCA_026874595.1 of Sipunculus nudus. Taxonomy (NCBI): domain Eukaryota; kingdom Metazoa; phylum Annelida; class Sipuncula; order Golfingiida; family Sipunculidae; genus Sipunculus; species Sipunculus nudus. Next base: position 45,279,135 of record CM049316.1, read on the forward strand.
TGACTCACTTCCATCTTACTTATCTGCAAATTTTTAAACTATCAGCCATTTCTTACACTGCATTCAGCTGGCGGAAATCTTCTTAAGGTACCAACATATAACAAGAAAGTTGGTAAATGTTCCTTCCTTTTCTTAGCCCCAAAAGTCTGGGATACACTTCCTATTACACTTAGAAAATCTCTGACTCTTACATCATATAAAACCAGTTTAAAACATCTCTCTTCCAGCAAGATTTTGGTCATTAATATGTATCAGAGGCACAGAGAGTAGTATCCCTGTTTGTGTGTGTTTTGTTGTGTGTGTATTGTGCTATGAGTCTGACTATCAGAAAATTGGAGCTATTTAAATACTGTCTATAATTATTATTGTATCCACCAAAACAAAGTTTTGCGGATACCATGTGTTTGACCGGTTTCCACCTGCCACCGGGTTCATTTTCGGAGAACTGCTCTGAGACCACTCGACTGATTATTCTTAAACTTGACCCAATTATTGGGTGATATGTTAACTTGTGACTAACCATTTTCCGTTGACCTCTGACCTTTCCACTCTGCAGTGCGCCCATCTGTGCATCTGTGTTCACACATTGAACCACATATCGTCAGACTGGTTTAACTGATCCGGCTTAAATTTTGCACAAGTGTAGCTTTTGGGTAGCTTTATATCATACAATAAAATGTTGGTGCCACCTGCATCCATTTTTGCACAGCTTCCATTTGTTTGTCTGCCCTTGGTCATAATAACTCATATCTCTGCAGTGGTTGGACTTATTCACCTGAAATATTGCATATGTATACATTCTGGATAGCTTTCTTGATTTTATGACAGGTAGCGTCACCTACATTGCCATTTACGCTGCAGTCATCCATGCTTATATCTCAGGACCGGTTTGACGTATATGCCTGAAATTTTGCATGACTATAGATCTGACAGCTCTTACACCTTATGCAAATTTAGTTGCCCAACTAACAACTATTTTTGCCAGGTGTCCATCTGTTCATCTGCCTGGGGTTAAAATCACTCATATCTCAGCCAGAAATTTTGCATATGTATTCATTTTGGATAGTTTTCTTTTTCAATTAATAGGTTGCACCGCCTACAGTTATGTTACATGGTAGACATCCATGCTAATTTGCAACACATCTCCGTATCCCCTGGCCACTCAATCCATGCCTCACTTCAACTGTCCTACTCTGATTTTGGCGGATACACGTGGTCACTTGTCAACTACCAGTATTCTAGTTATTATTAACTCCTTCCACTTTTTTCAATATCTCCTGCAGGATTTGCTTGGTATCACCACCAGTGGGTTTGCACTTACCCAGAGTTTTCTTATCACTGAGAATTGAGTACTGCAGGTTTCAGACTTGGTCAGGCTAGTGAAGCTGTCTCAGCACCACAATACCTAGCTGTCATTTGTTGGATTAATCTTTGGCCTGTGTTAACTCTCTGAAGGCATTACACAGCAAATTCTATAGTGAGAAGCTGTGTATCAGTGGGAGGAGTTAAAAAACAAATGTAGAGGGACCACTGCAGAAGGAGTATGGTCATCCCATGATATGAAGTAAACCTTTTTTTTGTGATGAAAGGCTGATAAATTCAGCATATTTAAACAAAAACATTGTGACATTTAAGTAGATATCTGTTCAGTCTGTAGGTTGTACTCAAGAACTTTTGACATACTGACTGTTGTTTTAAATCTGTTATTTTTTTTATTTCAGTGACTGTTACGTTGGTAACCATTGTTTTACTCAGTAAAAACACTGGAGATGCCTCAGGTATGTATATAAAGCCCCAGCTACACCTGAACTACTGTCATTTGACCACAATGCCACATACCTCCTGTGACTGGCTTTATTATTAGCATGGACTTAACTTTTATGATACACACAAAAGAGAAATTATTTTAAAAATCAAACCCTAATGAATAAGGGACCTTTTTATACAGGTAATCAGTAAGTTGTAGTGGAGGGTCATTGGCATCTCATGTACATTGTCCTTGTCTGGTCGAAATGCAAAAGATTGGTTTTATAAGCTTGAACAGATTTCATGTAAGTCATAAATTCAAGATTGATTTGATAAGGCCAAAATAAATTAGCAATATGTTTCTTAAACACTTTTTAGCAAACCTGTGAGCTTATGCGAAGGTGTGGCGTCGTCCGTTGTCTGTACAATAACCCATGGATACTATCTTGAAGACGGCAAGAGTTAGCATCACAAAATTTTATGCAAAAAGTTAGTCATCTAAAAAACTATAGGACTTTGCTTATTTTTTGGCTTACTGTATTTTCTTAGATTTTATAGGGAAAAGGCTAAAAAAAAGCTTTAAAAATCTTCTTCTCCGAAACTGTCTAGCCAAATTGTCCAATATTTCTCGAAAATGATTCCTGAAACAATTTCAAGTTTGTTTGAATGGTTTAATTTCCGTTATTTTTGGCCAAGTTACAGGAAGTTGAACTTAGTCATCTGTCCAAAAAAAGCATACTAAAATGACAATCTCAGATACTTCTGGAGCTCTCATCACCAAATTTTTTGCCAGTGTTGGTCAAATGAGTCCTATATGAAATTCAGGTATTGGTGGCGCCACCTGCATTGACTTTTTTTGTAAGGGGGTCACTGGTCATCAGTACATTAACCCATAATTTCTTAGGAATAGCAGGAGCTACCATCCCCAGATTTTATTCAGTAATCTGTCACATATCAAATGTTGTGGGATTCAGCTTATTTTTTTTGCTATCTGCCTTTACTTAGATTTTATAGGGAAAAAGCTGAAAAACCTTTAAAAGTCTTCTTCTTGTAAATGGTCCAGCCAAATTGTTCAATATTCTACAGAAATGATCCCAGAGGCAAGCCCTCTCAAGTTTGTTCAAATGCATTTGATTAATTTTAGCAGAGTTACACAGATTTGAACTTAGTCATTTGGCCAAGTGAGCATACTGACATAGTAATCTCAGAAATGACAAGCTAACTTTACCAAGTATTGAGCAAATGTTGGTCACATGACTCATATTTGAAGTTGCAGATTTCATGGTGCCACTTACATTGACCTATTTTTAATGGGCAAAAACCTCATAATTTTTAGCCTCTTTCAGCTTAAAATGTTTATGATGAAACTGTCAAGTCGAATCGTTCAGTTTTTCAAAAGAATTATCCTAAGACATGGTTCTTTTAATCATATCAGAATAGATTGAGTTTGTTGAGTTTTGGTTGAGTCATGACAAGCTTAAGCTGGTCTTATGGCGATTGTTATGTCTATTTCAAACTGAGGATGCAATAGTGTTCTTCTACAAAATTATTGTTTCAATTATAACTTCTGTAACATTGCACAAAAATTATTCTTAGGTGGCCTTTGTTAAAGTTTACTTGAATGATTTTTGGTAGAATTATTGGACCTTTAACAATGAAAGGACTGCATCTTTTATTATTCTAGATATTTGATAAAAAGTTTATGAATATGTGAGCTTGAAAAAAAAGCATTTTAGCCAAAGTTTTTCAGTATGTTTAAACAGATTTACCAACAGGCCATGATTGTGTCTGTATCTTTAATTAGGTTGAGAAACTGCCAACTGTTTAAGATTTGGCAACAGATCAAGAGTTTATTCAGTGCAGCCAGATATAGGTCAAGGGTTCAATCAGTGCAGCCAAGCACAAAGCATGTGATCACCTCATGGGTAGCATGTGAACACCTCATGGGCACCATGTGATCACCTCATAGGTAGCATGTGATCACCTCATGAATATCATGTGATCACCTCGTGTGTCATGCCCCTCAGGGCTGCATGTGGAGCCAATCTGTGAGCATGTGCAATGGTGTGGCTACTATTTCAGATTTTGCAACAGGCCAAAGGTCAGTCTGGATCTATTCATAGCTTTGGCAGACTGCAAACTGTATCAGAATTGGCAACAGGTCAAGAGTTCACTCAGTGCAGCAAGGTACAGGTCAAAAGTTCACTCAGTCTAGCCAGGTGCAGGTCATGAGTCCACTCAGTGCTAGCAATTAGTCACAGTTTACTCGGGGCAACTGCCTTTCTCACCTAAGCCTGGTCAGCCTTTTGCATCAGACTCAAGGTAAGTTTGATGTATTGGCCTGATATTTTGACCTGTCTATGTGCCTTTGATGGCTTCTCTTTCACAAGACAGGTGTCGCCACCTACAATGACTTATGCACAGTGTATGTGCCTGCTTATTTCTACAGAGGAATTTGATATATGAGCCTGAAATTGGGCATATTTATACATATCTAATAGCTTTGTCAAAAACAAGACTGGTGGTGCCACCTACAATAATTTATGCCCAGTGTGTGTCCCTGCTTATTTCTCAGGAGGGGTTTGATTTATCAGTCTGAAATGGGGCATATGTATATATCTCTGATAGCTTTGTTACGTACAAGACTGGTGGTGCCAGCTACAATCATTTTCGTGTGCACCCATGCCAGAATTTCAGCAGTGATGTTTGTGTAATTGTTTCTTATTCAAAATGTTTAGTACTTGAATTGTTCATATACATGTAAAGTAATGGTCCAGCATTGAAGCATTATACCTTATAGTGTATTTCCCAATGCACAGGTTTTGCATTAGGCCTGTAGGCCTTGTTTTTATAGAAATCAGTACAGTGTGGCGGCTTTTTATTTTTTACCTTGAAAATGGCGTAAAATATCATTGTTTTGTGTGCACTGGCTTATAAATGACAACTAATGGTTAAAATATGAGATAATAAAGAAGTGTAAGTCGAATTACTCAAAATTTGAAGTGAACCTTCACAATAAGTGACATTTTTATTTCTTTTACGTGTAATATGAACATGCACACCAGACATATAGCACTACAGATGTCAAAATTCTACTGTGAACCCAGGAACATGTGCACCTCGCTGAAGGTCATGACATGGGGGATTCCCCATCGAAATGCATGATGGTCATGCGTGGTTAATACAAGATCCATTTTGTTTAATAAAGACTACAGTAGAAATTCTTTAAGTCTTATATAATCTTTGTTGATATTTTAAATTTAAATTTTAATTGCAAAAGAAGTATATTGTAAATTTGTTTGATTAACAATCTTTGTTGATGGGCCACAGTGATAGCCAAGTTTATTCTTACTGAACAGTTCATGAAGCATGAAATTGCTAGTTTTATGGCCCCGTCAGGTACATGGACACAGACCAGGCTCAAACTTGCTTCTCCATTCATATTAACTCCTTGATATCACTCAAGACTTTTTTGATGGAATGATGATTTTCTATCATTTCATCTTTATTTTGTGTATAATCACAGTAGATTCAGATTGCTTCACATGAATCATATCACCTTATACAGTTTTGGGTACACTTCTGTCTTTCATGCTTTTGGTTTTCTTGCAGCAACATGTGCCTATAAAGAGAGGTTTGTTAAGGACAGGGACGTCGTTATGAGCCCCAACTACCCATCACTGTATCCACCAGGGTACTGTCAGTGGTACAACTTTGAAGCCAGGGAAGGTGACATCATTGCTCTCAGGTGAAGCTTGTTTACTATAAACATTTTCTCCTACTTCAGTATATTGACATTTTATATATATATATATATATATATATATATATATATATATATATATATATATATATATATATATATATATATATATATATATATATATATATATATATATAAAATCTGTAATAAGTCTGACAGTCTCTGGTCATGACTCTTCTGGATCTTTGTGGATCTTACTTTTATTTTTATCAATTTTATTTTCACCCCAGTTGTTTGTCTTTTTGTGTAAGAAACAACAATTGTTGAAAGATGGGATAACAGTATGTAGCTGCTTGTGCTGTTATTCATGTCCATGTACAGCAACATAAGATATGACACCCATGCATTCTGAAACCAGCATACCAAGTCTTTTAATTGCTGTAAATTTAAAGGTATCTTGCCAGAAAACACATAGAAATGAAATGATGGCAGCTGTGGTTGTGGGCTGAAGCCTCACAGCCAATCAAAGCCGGTCAGATCATTTACTCCTTCATGACTTTTGTCTCAAGTGAATATTAATTAGAAAATGTGCCTCCAAGATCCTATACAATTAACATTAGATGATTCACTTAAAATTTACTCTGGTCATTATTTATCATGTAAAATAAAATCAGTCTGTTGCATATTATACATATATTAACACAAAAATATAGGGCATAATGTGTTGAATAGTAATAGCTCTCTGTATTATAAGATATACCATAAGGAATAAGCTTTAACTACAAATATTATATTAAGAAAAGGTAAGAATCAAACACAAAAAATAGTAGATTCTTAAAATTTCAGGCCCAGACTGGATACTATGATGATAACCATAGTATATTGTTTCTGGTCTTCATCATGGCAATGATCCCCCACATACATATACCATTTCTAAATTACCCCATGTCATGCATATATTTTTAATCTCTAGTGGCATTCGTTAAGCATATGTTTGCATAATTGGTATATTGGGAACTACCAATTTTATTTCAAAATAAAAGTTTAGAAATTGGTGGCTGTGACATGAAACAAGGATTATTGACGCTCTAACAAGAATTCATATATAATGTACATACAACTAGAAATCTGCATTCTAAGGAATACAAGCCGCCACCATGTGGTCCATCCTTATTATGAGATGCTCCAAAAACCATAAATCACTGGAGAATTGTGAATTTTCCTTGATTAAGTTCCTGAATCCAGATATGTGCCAGGTCCACACCAAAAACTAATTGGTTCTTCATTGGCCCATTCCCAAAAGTCCCTTGCGATAATGACAGGCTTGTCACTACAATTGGACCGCTCAAGGATTGTCAGCTTGTCATCAAAGCATAATGCCATCCACTTTTTCTTCTTTATTTCTTACCCAAATGACAGCTTGGTGATCTTGTTTGAGTAGTGTTCTTCTTGACAGTAAAAGTAAAATGATGAATAAGCTGAATAATGAGTAATGACAAGAATACATAGATGACACAATTGCTCATGGTAGTGAACTGCATATTTGTATGTGGAGGCTCGCATGCTATGCCCACGCAGATGGACCTGCTCAACCATAAGGGATGTATGAATGATTGTAATGAGCAGGACCCAAGCCTTGTTTCTCTCTGATCAGTCAGCAGAATTTACACATTTTGTGAATATTGGTTGCAAGTCAAGTGGCTCTGATCTCAACACCCCTGTCTCCAAGAAGACATTTACCCCTGACCCAAATTTTCTTATTTCTTTATTTCTTACCCAAATGACAGCTTGGTGATCTTGTTTGAGTAGTGTTCTTCTTGACAGTAAAAGTAAAATGATGAATAAGCTGAATAATGAGTAATGACGAGAATACATAGATGAATTTACACATTTTGTGAATATTGGTTGCAAGTCAAGTGGCTCTGATCTCAACACCCCTGTCTCCAAGAAGACATTTACCCCTGACCCTTTTAACTCATGTTTCGCTATACAGAGTGCATCACTCTTATCAATATCATAAGGAACTAGGGTTAAAACCCAGGAATACTGGGTAATACCTGGGAAAAAACCTATTTTACCCAACCTGGCTTTACCCTGGTTCCATGTAAAACCTGCAAACCCTGGTACACAGTGAGTGATCATGTTATGCTTTGTTATACTTTTATCTAGATTTGAGGACCTGGATATACCTTTAGGTGATCAGGGCGAGTGTACTTTAGGATCTCTTCAAATCTACACTGTACCACGGAAGGTATTGTGTGGTCACAACACACAGATTTACTACTCTGATGGTCCACGAATATGGATGCTGTTCAGAGGGGCGGTCGAAACACGTGGACGAGGTTTTAAACTCCATTATTTTACAGGTAACTGCAAATGAATCAATCATGAATTGCTGTTCAGTTTAAGCATGATTCAGATCTATTTGTACATAATCTGTGGTATATAATCGTTAGGATTGATTCGGGAAAGCACACATTAATTATATTCTCCAAAAAGGAGTAAATTTTCATGTAAATTGCACGAAGTTTTAAAAGTAAATGAAGAAAAGCAGCACAATACATACAAATTTATGAAGAAAGTAGTTAAATCCAATATAGCTTGCTGGAGTTATAAAACAAAAAGAAACCATCTTTAAACGAGAAATAGAATACTGTGGTTTCCTTTTTGTTCCTGAGGGTTTTATTTTCACGATAATCACGAATGGGATATAATCATGAATATGAAACCCTCTGGAATAAGCTTCCCTGTTATCAAGGATGAATAAGAGGATATGATGCATCTGCAGGTTCTGCACAAATTAATTAGTTATCACCCCTCTGAAAACATGGTTTGTAAATCAGCAACATAATCTGTGGATGGTATTGCAACCTTCTCATGCAAACATGTAATAATTAATATTTGTCAAAACATCGACTATACTAGTTATGAGTGAGGTATTGTGGGATTTATTTTTAATATAATAAATGTAAAAATTATTGTACTTTGATTTCATAGAATCTGGTGAAATCATAAAATGAAACCCTCGCAAAACATTCAGAATGAAGAAATTGCAAAATTTCAGCCTAGCAAATATGAAGCCAATCACAGTATCTTGAAATTTTATTCTCAAGCATATAAAGCGAACCACAGCCCAACACATCACAAAATTCCAATATTTTGTTAGGCCAAAAAAAAAATTTTTATGTTTCTCAGGCACTTTTTTTAAATGATGTGGGCGGGGGATGTTTTATTTTATTTTTTACTGTAAAAATAGCGTAAAACATCATAAATTATTCCTCAGGTACTGGCATAGAAATCACAAGTAATGATAAAATATGTGATAATAAACAGACAGTATATAGACAGAATCATAATAATTTTGAAAAAGGATCTTGGAAATGTGTAACATTTCTTTCTTGCACGTGTAATATCAACAAGCTGGCTCATGGCGATAGCCATTACTTGGGGGATTCCCCATCGAAATCTATTATTGTCATGGGTTATGAGAACAAGATCCGAGATCATCTAATAAAGAAATACATTATAAATTTCTTTAAGTCTCATATCTTTTTTGTTGGTATTTCTTATTCAAATTTTAATTGCAAAAGAAGTATAATTGTATCCACCAAAACAGAGTTTTGCGGATACTATGTTTTCAGCTGCACGCCGCCGCCGCTGCCGCTGCGTAGGTTTCCGGAGAACTCCTCCGTAACCGCTGGGCGAATTTTACGAAACCCGGGATTATGTTTGGGTCACATGTGAACTGCTGCGCCCCGATTTTGTTTTGACCTCTGACCTTTCCTCTGTGCTCTGCGTCCATTTGTGCGTCTGTTTCCACACATAAACCCACATATCTCGGGAACCGTTTGACGGATCAGGAAAACTTTTTTGCACAAATGTAGCCCTTGGACAGCTTTATAACATACACAAAAAATGGTGGCGCCACCTGCAACCATGTTTGCACAGTGTCCATCTGTTTGTCTGCCTTGGGTTAAAATCACTCATATCTCTGCAGTGACTTGACTAATTCACCTGAAATTTGGCATGCGTATACATCCTGGATAGCTTTTCTGATTTTGTGACAGGTGGCGCCACCTACATTCACTTTAACCCTGCAGACATCCAAGCTCATATCTCGGGAACCGTTTGACCGATCAGGAAAATTTTTTTGCACAATTGTAGCCCTTGGAGAGCTTTATAACATACACAAAAAATGGTGGCGCCACCTGCAACCATGTTTGCACAGTGTCCATCTGTTCGTCTGCCTTGGGTTAAAATCACTCATATCTCTTCAGTGAGTTGACTTATTCACCTGAAATTTGGCATGCGTATACATCCTGGATAGCTTTTCTTATTTTGTGACAGGTGGCGCCACCTACATTCATGTTTACGCTGCAGACATCCAAGCTCATATCTCGGGAACTGTTTGACGGATCAGGAAATTTTTTTTGCACAAATGTAGCCCTTGGACAGCTTTATAACATACACAAAAAATGGTGGCGCCACCTGCAACCATGTTTGCACAGTGTCCATCTGTTTGTCTGCCTTGGGTTAAAATCACTCATATCTCTGCAGTGACTTGACTAATTCACCTGAAATTTGGCATGCGTATACATCCTGGATAGCTTTTCTGATTTTGTGACAGGTGGCGCCACCTACATTCACGTTTACGCTGCAGACATCCAAGCTCATATCTAGGGAACCGTTTGACCGATTGGGCCAAAATTTTGCATGTGTATAGATCTCACATAGCTCTTTATCATATGCAAAACTGGTGGCGCCACCTGCAGCCATTTTTGCACAGCTCCTGTCTGTTTGTCTGCCATTGGATAAAATCACTCATATCTCGGCAGTGGTTTGACATATCTGGCTAACATTTTGCAGGTTTATACATCCCCGACAGCTCTCTTGATTTTATGACAGGTGGCGCCACCTGCATTCTAGTTTATGCAGCAGACATCCAAGCTCATATCTTGGGAACCGTTTGACCGATTGGGCCAAAGTTTTGCATGTGTATAGTTCTCACATAGCTCTTTTTCATGCCGTCACCTGCAACCATTTTTGCTCAGCGTCCATCTGATTGTCTGCCACGGGCTAAAATCACTCATATACATGTAGTGGTTTGACTTATCTGCCTTAAATTTTGCATATGTATACAACTTGGACCGCTTTCTGGATTTTGTGGTAGGGGGGGCAACCTTCATACACAATTTGGCTGCAGACATCCATGCTAATATGCAACACTTCACTCTATTTCCCCTTGCCACTTAATCCATGCCTCACTTCACCCGTTCCACTCTGATTTAGGCGGATACACGTAGTCGCTTGTCGACTACCCGTATTCTAGTTGAAGTTGGTGTAAAACTGATATCTGCGTTTGCAGCCATGTTAAATCTAGCCAAATGGTCACGAAGCATGAAAATAGGGAAAATATGCAAATAATTTCTCTTTGTGGAACATTTTACATTTGAATGCTCCCACCAAAAATTGGACTGATTCTAAGTGTTTATTTATAGGTTCGTATACATTTTTAGCTCAGCTGACTGTAAGTCATCTGAGCTATAGGGATCACCTTTTGTCCGTGGTCCGTCCGGCCGTCCGGGCGTCTGTCCGTTAACAGGGCACAAATCGTAACCCCTAGAACTGGAATCTTCTTACTTGACATCCTGGGAGGTCTATGGAAATTCTCCTTGTAAACCTGAAATTAGGTCACTGTGACCTATATTCTTCGAGCTATGGGGTTCCGAAGTACCCCCCAGAATAATGGAAAATTTGATACAAAAGCTCAAGTATCTGAACAACTAATGCATTGATCATCATGATTTTTTGCATGGATATTGATCATGGAGTGTTTCATCAATTTCTGGAGATTGGTGGCGCCACCTATATTTTTTTTATTTTTTAAGATTTTTTTTCTCTACTTTTGTGATCTTTAAACATTTGGTCATCTGTAAACAGGGCACAAATCATAATGACTGGACCTAGAATCTTCTGTCCTCACCTCCAGGGAAGCCCATAAAGGGTCTACATGGAAACCCGAAATAAGGTCCCTGTTACCCATATTCTGTGAGCTATGGGGCTCTGAAGTACCCCCCAGAATAAAGATTTGGTCATATATTAACAGGGCACAAATCATAATGACTGGACCTAGAATCTTCTTTCTTGACATGCAGGGAGGTCCATGAAACATCTTGGAAACCTGAAATTAGGTCTCTGTTACCCATATCCTTCATGCTCTAGGGCTCCGAAGTACTCCCCAGAATAAAGATTTGGTCATCTGTTAACAGAGCACAAATTATAATGACTTGACCTAAAATCTCCTTTCTTGATATGCTGGGAGGCCCCTGAAAAGTCTCCTTGTGCACCTGAAATTACATCTCTGTTACCCATATCCTTCATCCTATGCGGCTTTGAAATACCCCCAAGAATAAACATTTGGTCATCTGTTAAAAGGGCACAAATCATAATAACTGGACCTAAAATTTTATTTTTTGACATGCTGGGAGACCCCTGAAAAGTCATCTTGTAAACCTTGAAAATAGGTGTCTGTTACCCATATCCTTCATGCTACAGAGCTCCACAGTACCCCAATGAATATTGGATGATTTTATACAAAAGGTCAAGTTTGGAAAAAGTATTTCATTCAAATTTGACATGCAGATGATAAAATTACTTTTGTCAATGTCTTCCTGGTCAGCTGAGCGTCATGACCCCTGGGTCACTTGTTACGGAAAACTGAGCATATTGACACATAGTTTGCTATGAACACTACTGCCACGTAGCGGCCATTATAGCAATATGAGTTAAACTAAACAATGTAAAGGGTCTAATTGGTCAAACGTTTTGGGGAAATATTTAATGTTTTGAAGTATATTTGTTGGTAAAAAGGGTCCATTTTAACACTCTGAGGGAAACTGAATGATGGGGGAGTCATAGAATTTTTTTAGTAGCGAACAAGCACGTCACCAGATTACCATGTGGCCCCTGGGCAATAAAAACATTTGACCCAGGGGGTTAAGGGTGACATACCAAAAATTTAAGTCAGTATTTTGCAATTTGTTGAAGTTATGGGCCCAAACATAATGCAAATTTTTAAAAGAATCAGGAAATATATTTACTCGCTTAACAAAAGAATTGCTGAAGCTTGAGACTTTTTCCAGGGATATAACTTGATTTAATCAAGATTCAATTGTGAACAGAAAGTTAGATCTGAATTTTTCAAAGTTAATTAGTTATTTGCATAAATATAAAATCAGTACCTTAAATTTTGCCAAACTTTGGCTGTGGCACATTTTTTCCCTGTAAGCACTATTGATTTAATTTTCATATCATGCACATGTAAGGATTTCAGCTTCTAAATTCTGATATTTGAAAAGAATTAACCAAATAATGTAGCTTGAATTAAAGTTTTTATGAGACCATGTCACACCTAGGCTGTACTGAAGCTACTCTAAATGTCCCTTTATTGACCTTTCAGGCCAATTATGCATGCTTGAAGGGAGACTCTGCAGCCAGCCAGCTCTTGGGTGGCTTCAGCTGGATCTAACTGTCCAACCCCCATCCTCTAATAGTTGTTTTGGCCAAAAACATAATTAACAATAATTAAAAAAAAATTACTGAAGTTTTATGGATCTTCCATGGATGGCCAAAATGTGTTTTCAAATGACACCATGCAGTCACCATTCGGTATTTTTCTTTTCAATCATTAAAATGAAAAAAATGGTAATAAAATTGTTGTTCACTATTAGGGATTATATGAAGTAAGTTAATGATAAACAAGGATCCATTTGATTATATTAAATTAATCTAAATTTTCAGGTCTTTTCTAGGTGTTTAATTTGTTGGTTTATGTTTATTACAAAATTTTAAAAATAATTGAAAAACGTCAAAAAGTTAAAATATTACTAAGACAAGTACTCATTAAAGATGTCAATATGTTCGACTAATGACAATAAGACTCAGGGCTGTATCAGCTGTTACATGATTCTGGGTAAATAATCAATATTTATATTACTTATTTCTTTATTTCATTAAATAAAATTAAATATTTCCAACTCCAGTTTGCTCTTGTATAATATATTGTTTTGTTTTGATTCTTTGGTTATTTTTAACATATGTATTAGTTTCATAGCTGAGATTACTTTTATTTTTTTTCATGTTTAAAACAAATTAAAATATTTAAATGTAATAAGAAAAATCAGATCTGAAAGACAAGTTCTCATTATGATGTCTATAATGTCAATAATTAATTGTATTCCTCGAAACAGTTTTGTGTGACTACCCGTATTCTTGTTGTCATAAGTGTCTTGCTATGTTTAGTGTGTAGACAAAGATGTGACAGTATTCAAAAGTGAATATATTAGGTTTTTTTTTTATAAATTAAAGCAATAAAACCAGGTATGTATGATCATTATTTAAATTTGTGAAATTTGTATATCCTGTATTCTCAACAGTTTTGTTTGACTGAAACTGAATAAATACAAGACATTGAGTGAATACTTAAAATTATAAAAATTATATAAATATGAGACATTTAGTGAATACTTTTTAATTGTATTTGAATATGAATACAAAAATTCAATGGATCTATCATGAAAATGAATACAAATACTTATACAAGTAAAAAGAAAGTATCTGAATCCGAGTGAAAATACTTTCAAAATGTATTCATGAGCTAGGCACCGTGACCCATGGGTCCCTTGTTATTACCTGGACATAATTTCGTCTGCATATGTATTTCAGGACCTGAAGATGAGGTTATAAGCATGATCTGTCCCTTGTCAGAGTTTCAGTGTGATAATGGGCAGTGTCTGCGGAAGTCAGCATCTTGTAATGGGAAACGTGAATGTGCTGATGGGTCTGATGAACACAACTGTAAAGGTGAGTAATTGTACAGATCATTTTAATATTTTAATAAAACAAAGTTTTGCGGATACTTTGTTTTTTACTGGGTTCTGCCTCCACAGCATTCCTTTTCAGTGATACCCTCCGACACCCTTAAACTGATCTCTCTTAACTGGCACAGCTATTCACTCACCTATGTAGTTGTGCCTTACAAAGACCGGTGGGGTGACCTGCAGTCCTTACTGTACAGTATATATCAGGGTGTCTTTTTTTATAACAGCCCATACCTCAGGAGGGGTTCACTGTATGGAGCTATAATTATGCATGTCCATAGATCTTGGATCTCTCCATCTCATATTCTTGTATTGATTATGATGTGGCATCCATCCATGTGTTTGCCATCTGTTTGTCTTAGTGATTTGTTCAACATATTTGGCTGAAATTGTGCATGTCCATGGATCTTGGATACCTCCATTTCATATATAAGACTGGTGATGCCATCTGCAGTCGTTTTTGTGTAGCATCGTTGTGTGTACATTTGCTTAAGGTGAAAATTGCTTGTATCTCAGGAGTGGTTCAGTGTATTGGTCTGAAATTTAGCATGTACATCCATTTTTGAGAGTTTTCTTGTAGACAAGACAGGTGGTGCCACCTGCCTTACCATTCTCAAAATATAAATTAATGCCCTTTTCTCAGGAGTGATTTGCTGTATTGGCCGGAAATTTAGTGTGACCATAGATCTTGTATACTTCCATCTCTTATTCAAGACTGGTGGAACCATCTGCAATCGCTTTCATGTGGCATCCATCTGTACGTTTGCTTAAGATGAAAATTGCTCATATCTCAGGAGTGGTTCAGTATATTTGTCTTTAATTGACATGTCTATCCAACTTGGAGAGTTTCGGGTAGAACAGACATAGTATAAATCAATGCCCTTTTCTCAGGAGTGATTTGCAGTATTGGCCTGAAATTGTGCCTGCCCATAGATCTTGGATACCTCCATCTCATACTCAATGCTTGTGGTTACCATCTGCAATCTTTTTGTGTAAGGAGGTTTACTTGCTTGTGGTGACAATTGCTCATATTTCACGAGTGGTTCAATGTATTGGTCTGAAATTTGGCATATCCATCCATCTTGGAGAGTTTCCATATAGACCAAACAGGTGGCGCCACCTACCCTCCCGTTTATAGAATACATTGTCCTTTTCTCAGGAGTGATTTGCCATATTGGCCTGAAATTGTGCATGTCCATAGATCTTGGTTACCTCCACCTGGTATTCAAGACTGGTTATGCCATCTGCAATTGTTTTTGCATGGCTTTCATCTTTCTGTTTGCTTTAGGTAAAAATCACTCATATATGAGGAGTGGATGGATGTGTCAGTCCGAAATATTGGCATTTAAATTTTAATATTGTCTGTTTTGGATAGCTTTGTTGTAGACCAGACAGGTGGCACCATCTGCTGTTCTGTTTTTGTAGAATATATTGATGCAATTTTTCTCATTAGTCAATTGGTGGTTCCCCCTGAAATCTTGCATGGTGTATTCATCTGTAGATCTGTTTTTGGAGAAAATAGCACACATATGAGGAGTTTAATTGGCATCACTGATGCCACTAATTTGGAGTCATATCATGTCAAGAACATTCCATGCCTTACTTTACCCATGCCTTTGTGATATGGCAGATACACGTAGTCCCTGGTTGATTACCCGTATTCTAGTTAATGCTGGTCTTACCCAAGCCTCCTCTAGTTGTTTGTCATGTTATTTTATAAATCTCATTTACAGCTGCACAGTTAATTAAGGTATGGAGAACTACATCTAGTGTGAGACAGTAAGACAGGGAAATCATTTCCACCAATAGCTCCATACTTAGCTGAACTATGGTGCCTCCCAGTTAAAATTTGATCTGTTTTACCATCAGTTATCCCTTTATATCAATATGGTAACTATATCTATTACTGTCTCATGTTGTTATATGTATCTACAATATATTGGACTATCATAAAATTATTTAATTTTACTTTAACATTTTGTTATACATTTCAACAATATATTGGAAAAACCATTTTTGTACTATCACATTGTTATACGTATCTACAATATTTTGGACTATCAAAGATTGTTGTTAATTACATATATCAGAGATTAGCACCTTGATCATGTCCCAATCGGGAACTAGCAATACAGCAACTGTCCCTCCTTGAACTTTATTTTGTTGTCCTATGCAATTACTGGTATAAGTTAACATTTCATACCTGTTTAGACATAGGACCAACCGTTCACACAGAACTAAAATAAGACCAGTTTTTGTACTCTGATGCCTGTTGATGCTAGGAGTTGCATTTAATGTTTCATTTTTATGCCTCCTTAAAAATTACTCAGACAGGCAATGCAAATTTTATTGTATCCCAAAACAAATTTGGGATACTGTGGTTTAGGCACAGTTGCGCTGCCGCCGCTGCAGAGATTTTTTTCAGGCAAGATAACTCAAATAATATCACATGGATTTGTACCAAACTTGACATGTGCATATATATTGGAGAAAGGGCAAAGCCTATTTAAAATGGGGTCATGACCTTTACTAAGAGAGTGACCAAGAATAAGTCCATTTTTTTATAAAATCACACCATTTCTTAAATATCTCAGGACATCTTGCATTGATTGATCCAAAATTCAAGTTGAAAGAAGATCTTGGATAGTGTAGTCAAGTACTGGAAATTGGTGGCGCCACCTGTTATCCTTTTTATTGTTTTGTGCCGTCATTTAATACCCCTGTCAGTTCCACTTGACAGTACTATGAGCAATATAAGTCAAAAACTAATGGACATATTTCTTTCATATCATGCATATGCATAGATATGGGTTATGGGATGAATTATATTTAAATTTGGGTCATGACCTTTCTTATGAAATTGGTCTTGACATTGAATATTGCCATATATGGTGAAAATCACACAAAATCATAAATATCTCAATAATTAGATGCATGGATTGGTCCAAATTCAAATTGATTGAAGATCTTGGATAGCTTTGTCTTCTGCGGAAGACAGGTCTAGCTACCTTCTGTCCTTTTCTTGTTTTTGCACCTTCTAATACCCCATCATTTCCACTTAACAGTACTTTGAGCATTATAAGTCATAAATTAATGAACAGATTTCTTTCATATTTTGCATATACATAGATATAGGTTATGGGATGAGGTACATTCAAATAGGGATCATGACCTCTCCTATGAGAGTGGCCTTGACCTTGAACATATTCCCATATATTTGGTGAAAAATATTGTTTCTCAAACTTGATAGATGGAAGAAACCATGGTTGCTTGCCAATTGTCAGTATATGCTGCTGAAGACTGGAGCCTATTCTTAAAGGGTGGGGGGATTAATTGTATGGGGATACTAAGGCCCCTGTGGTGCCAAGAAGTTCTAGTTTAATCATATTTTTGTTTATTTTATTTTGTAATATTTCTAAAATTGTAATTGCATAGATTTTATAAATTGCACACCAAATATTGTCTGCAGCTGGGAATTGAACAGTTTTTCAACTGTAGAACACTGTTGCCCCCTTTCAAACTTCAAGAAAATTATAACGTTCTGTTAATATTTTTTCCAGCATCTACTCCAACTGAGGCTCCAGCTTGTAACAGAGATGAATTCAGCTGCGGGGATGATGAGAGTCAGTTACTGTGTGTAGGGAAACAGCATGTGTGTGATGGCATCCTCCAGTGTCCAAATGGCAACGATGAGAAGAACTGCAGTAAGTCTACTGTCTCTGATATACAGCCAAACAGAGGCCTATGGTAAAGTACAGATTACAGTAATATATATAGACTTTAATCTCCCAACTATTTTCCTTCTCTGTGTTTAGAATGATAATCAAACTTTCTTTGATAAAATTTACTTACAAGCCATAAATTAAATTGGTAATCAAACATTTAGCAAATCATATGGTTTCAGTTTGTGTCTAACTTTTGACTGTCCATCTAACATGCCTTATATAGTGCTTATATGATATTTTTAAGTTTCAGGTATTGCTTTCCTATTAATGACCAGATGTCATTAACTTATGGATACAAGGGCATCTGTTGATACAGATATTACATTTGACATTCCCTTGTATTAGTGTACCAGTGTGTCCTAATAGCCCTATAGCCAGAGCACTTGGCTGAAAATTACTACTTAAGCAAAGGATTATAAAACTGTTTAAATAATAACTAGAAATCTGCATTCTAAGGAATGCAAGCCTCCGCCATGTGGGGGGTCCCTGTTGTGCCATACTCCTGAATCCGTATTTTCTGCATTAATTTATTCGGCCCATAGCCCAGGTTCATCTATACAAACTTTAAGCTTGTGAATATTCCTTGATGATGTCCCTGAACCTGGGTCTTGTTTCAGATCCTCGCTGAAATCTAATTGATTCTTCATTGACCCATCCAGAAAAGTTCAGGTGATTCCATTCATGATTGCGCAAGTTATTTTGTGAACAAACAAACACACAAATACATGAATGGGGGATGAACGCAAACCCTTTTGGTGGCAGCAATTAACATTTCAACACACTTGCTATGTAAATTTTGGATGAGGAAAGCCTTATATTATACCTTTCTGTCCAGCCAATTTGCTTCTTTATATGTTTGTGCAGTAAATATGAAAATTGCCTTTAGTCTTACTCTACATCACATTATATTTCAGCAAATCATGAGTGTGGTGGTGATTTTAAGGAACCTGCAGGCATCATTGAGTCATTATATCTTCGGATGGATCCACAAATTACTGAAGCTGAAGTCAGCTGTAAATGGTCAATAGTTGTTGACCAAACAGCCACAGTGGAATTACATATACATGACTTTGCACTAGAACCGGATTATGCACCAATTATATCTGTGCTTGATGGTGATTGTACATCAACAAAAAATCTACGAGATTTTGATTACACATCGCTGTTGCCAAATTTGCCATTAGAGTCCACAAGCAACAGAATCTGCGTTCAGTCCACATACAGAAAATCCAGGGAGAGCGTATTTTCAATCACTGGAGCACGTTTTTTTTCAGCAACATACATACAGAAAAGTAAGTGTAGCTCATCAGATATATGTCTTGATCATCAGTTAAAGTCTATATATAATGTACAGTAACATTCTTAATAAAGGTCGCGATTCGTAATAGGAAAATGGGTATAGGTAGTATTGAAAGGTAGCATGTACTTGCTTTCATCCATTATATCAGTGTATTATGCAATCTTGCTCTTGTTATCTCCTTTATAATGCAGTGAAATAGTCTGTGCAGTTATTAATGTCAGAAGCTCCTATGCGGCTTGTCCTGTGTGTAGAGTAGGACTGGTTACGTGTTTGTTTATGATAGTTTACTTTTATAATGCACACTGGATTGATCAACCATTATACTTGTTCTTCAGCCTTACACAAGTTGATACATGATTTATAACTGGCTTGGCCCCTTTAGGTGCAAAGCCAGAGGAATCACCTTTGGTTTAAAATGAATATTAACATGTGTTTTGTGCTTATCTGATCTATCAGTTGACATGAAAGTGACTTCTGCCTCTTTATATTCAGAGAAGAGTTTTAATAAAGGATATGACATACTGCCAGCTTACATTGCTTCCCCAAACTTCCCGTACACGTACCCATCTCAGGTGACATACAGCTGGATACTGATGGTTCCACAGGGGGAGCAGATCGCCCTCCAGTTTGAACGACTACATCTGCAGAAGCATATTCAGGCCAGGTTAGGCTATAATTTGTTATTATTAACTCCAGTCTCAAAGACAGGTCATATTGTGGTATCGCCAGGGTCTGTCCATTAACCTTTGGTGACACAGAGATAATTTACCCGGAATTTCCTTGATTCTGCACTTTTGTATTACCATGATAATTTGCTAGACATTTGGTGGATTTTGATAAAAATCATAAAGTAGTTCATCTGAGTTTGATTCTGGGCAAAATCTGCGCATGTTTGAGACACAGATGGAAACAAGGTGCAGAGCTCTCTAATGCTTACAAATTTTTAAGTTATAAACTGTATTATAGATGATGGCTTTTTCTGTTTTTGTAGGGTCTCTGTATCATCTGGAGATGGTGTGTCTGGGAGTAAAGTGCTGGCCAGCTTCACCAGCCTCGATCAGAGCATGTGGACAGGGAGGACCATCTTCAGTGACCACAACCATCTTTTACTGAAGTTTGTTATCGGAGCTTTTGATAACAATGCCCCCCCAGAGCTTAAAGCGGGCTTCAATATCTCTATTTGGCAAAAAGGTAGGCTTTTGTAGAAGCAGATAACATTTCATAACATTGTTGAGTTGATAAAGGCCAAGATGTGTTAATTCTTAATAATTAGTTTTCTGCTTGTACATCTGTTTCCTGTGAGGGAACTGCTACTCATGCCAATATCTGTTTTAGAAATTAATGTTACCGAGTTATTATTTCAGTAGTATTGTTACTGAGTGTTTAGACAGGAAGGTTGATCAAATTGAACTTAAAGGTGATCTTTTTGCAGATGTGGCATTGATGTAGCTATACTCCCTTTGTGCTGTCAAGTCTTACATTTGAAACAGTGGTAATTTTCATGGTAATACAAATAGAAAATAATAAAAAAATGTTCATATTATATACCTTTAGATTATAGTATAGGGCTAGAGAGTGACAAAGGCAATGCACAGTTGAACTGAAATTGGCATTGTTTCATAATGTACTGCTTTTGCCTTTTTGGTCACAATGTTTTCATTTTCACAAAATGCGTGAAAGAGAAATTATCATGAAAATAAAGTCTTTGTGAATAAGCAGTCCCATCATTGAAGACAAGTTTGATGATATGAATAATAACAGATCTTGTATGGTAAAAAAGTGCTATTATAAATTATATCAGACCTTTCAAACTATCTGCCTTAAATAAACAACAATTTCCTTTCATTCAGTGTTCCCTTTTGTCCCTGCTCTGTTTTAAAGATTTTTTACCCGTGTTATAAGATATGCTAATTCATAACTAATTCATGTAATAATGTTTATATTCTGTGGAGGTCTGTTGTATGGTGAGATACAAAAAATGGAACCCTTGCAAAAACCTGAAAATAGTGAAATTTAACCCTGCAGATCTAAAGCTTCCCTACAGTATTACCTAACTTGATCTGATTGGTTTGGTATGTGGTCAGAGTGTATTTAAGCATTGTAATTTCCAGGAACTTGCCATGGGGAGCTGAGGTCTTGTGGTGGGTGGGACCGGTCCTGCTTCACTCAGGACCAGCACTGTGACGGCCGCTGGGACTGTCTACATGGCACAGACGAGATGGGGTGTGGTAGGTCATCTTACATTCCCTTAGGCTCTGGAAACTGCTGTCACATAGTTTGAGAATATTATGGGGTTAGTTTCACTCTGAGGTGTCAGCCCTTCATGCTATTTCATCCAGAGTCTTAAACGGAAGATTACTACATAATGTGGTTTGCTTATTGTCGGCAAGATTTTAAAATTCCCAATGTTCCTGAAAGGGATTATATGGCAAACATGAAACCTAGAATAGGAAGCCTCATCTGCACAGGTGAACAGTCATTTATTTATATAGCCTCTCTGACACTTTATGTACATATGTTACCCACAGATTTTAAAGTCAAAAGGCAAAAAATTGATACAGTGAAACCTGTACCAAGCGACCACTGCCGCCAGCGACCGTCTGTGACTTAAGACCGAAAACTGAATGCACAAAGCTTAATCACTCTTGAATGCCTCTGTGTTGAGCGACCGTTTGTGGTACGCAGCCACCCACTGCTCAGATGTGACCTGGTCTTTACATCTGTTAAGCAACTGCCGGGTTGTAGTTTCTTATAGAGAGACTAAAATGACCATGCCACTGACTGTGACGCAAATGTGCAAGTGGCAATGGTGACCTACTTTCCCCGTGGTGAATTGGACAATAACATCAATTCACAATACCCCTCCAGGTGTCAATGGCCCAGGGCCCACTTGGTTTCAATTCTCCTCCAAAAATGAAAGATCCGGGAATATTGCGATGTACATATAAAAAGGCCCAATTCTTTAATTCTTATGCCTGTGTACCATTACTTTTTTGTAACACATACTATCTTTGAACACAGCCTATTTGTTTACTGATTGTCTTAAATATCTTTACCGTAAAGGATCACATGCTTTAGGGGAATTCCCACATTAACTCTCAAGGTTTTTTTATTTCAGTTAAATGAAGAGTTGAAAAACAAGGAGAGTGACAACTGTCTGCTCTGTACATTTACAGTGGATGGAGATGTACAGTGACAGTATAGGGGTAGAGTGACAGTGGTCAGAGTTTAAGAGTGACAGCAACCAGGGCTATAGAGTGGCAGTGGTCAAAGGCTGTTGAGTGAGAGTAAAGAGAGTTTTAGAGTGGCAGTAACCACGGCTGTTGAGTGACAGTGATCAAGAGCTGTAGAGTGAGAGTAAACAGAGTATTAGAGTGACAATAACCAGGGCTGTTGAGTGACTGTGACCATTCTTGTCGAGTGACAGTGGCCAGGGCTCAAGAGTAAGAGGGGCTGAGATTTAGGAATGGTCAGGATGTTTGAGTGGCAGTTATCCAGGCTGTAGGGTGACAGTGGTTAGAGTGGTAATGGACATCAGTGTAAACTGCCAGTGGCTGCAGTGCTTCGGTGACATAGGACACAACCCTAGATCGACAGATTACACCAGTTAAATACGTCAGAAATCTAAAGTGAAAAAGGACAGATCTATGTACAGTGACATACTACAGTTACATGGTCAATGAGGCCACAGTTCCAGAGTGAAACAAGACACAAGAATGACAGTGGTACAAAGACACAGTGACAATGAGACAAATCTTAATAGTTTTATCTCTCTATGAATATCCAGCTGATGTTTTCATGATATTCTTTCAGACAAGTGTCCAAGTGATAAATTGAAATGTAAGGAGATGAGCCGATGCTATAAGTTGGAGGAACACTGTAACGGCTACGCAGAATGTCCAGACAGAAGTGATGAACATGGCTGCAGTAAGTAGGACTTCCTAATTTTAATTTCTTAAGTGACTTACCTTCAGTTACCCATAGAAAACTGGTCTCTTTTACACAACTCACCTCATAACTTGTATATGGCATGGCATAATCATCTAACTGTCATCTTTAAACTGTTTCCACATGTGCTTATATACGTATAAGCATGAAAAATCACTCATGATTTTTTTTCTGTTGTGTTTCTATGTGTCTGTCAGCGTATATGCCTGTGTGCATATATGTGTGACAATCGTCACAAGAGAGATTTTACACATAGGGTGTGTGTGTGAACTCAAGGATTCGATGTGAAAATTATGTCACTCCATCAGATTTTCAGTAAGACCTGCTAGATCTTCTGTACCACTTAATACATCTACCAGTTCACGCATATACACAGATACATGCCCAAGTAAAAACAGCAAGTTTGTCATGCATATACACACCTGTATATGATCTTAATGAATCACATCATTGGGCAACTGCTATGGTTTTATGTTATTTGAATTCTGAGATATGTTACGAGGACCTAGCACTTCTTAGATGGTTTGGGAATCATATCCTTGATTGCTTACTTGTAATATGTTTTGCTGATTTTAATATTTTGTTTTGTTGATATAATTTCAGCTCGTACACAGTGTGGACATCACAATGGAACATTCCTGTGTCGTAACAGGAATTGTATTTTAGAGTCGTGGAAATGTGATGGGACTGATGATTGTAAGGATGAGAGTGATGAGGAGAATTGTGGCAGTAAGTTTTTACAAATAAAAAAAAACCCACAATGCTTTGAACTTACATTAGTGATATATCGTACAGGTTGACAAACAAGCCATACACCTCTCCTTATATAAGTAAGTTTAACCCATACAGATTTTAGACAGAGCATAAAAATAATCCATGTAGCAATTTATATTTTGCTGTATTCTAAATCTGTATTTAATTGATTCTTTCTGCATTTTTACAGCTCCATCAAATAGAGTCATATTAGCTGCTGTGGTTGGATCTCTTGTTTGCGGGTCATTGCTGGTGATTGCTTTGGGGTGTACCCGTCGGCTGTACTCGCTCCGTTTGCAGCAGTTCCGTGCAGATGACCCAAACTATGTCTCTCCAATGTCTCGTTTGGAAGCCCAGATATTCATGCAGCAGTCAGCACCTCCTGCTTATAATGAGGCGATGATGACATCAGTGCCGGCCGAAGAAGTAGAGCAGGACTATATAAACCAGGTCCAGCAGGCTGCTGAACGCTGGGCAACTCAGCGGAGCCAGCGAAATATCAGTGTCCAAGCTAATGCTGCTGATATTCAAAATGAACACAGGCAAGCACCTGTGCCTAGGTCTTTAGAACGAAGTAGTAGAAATAGAAGTGTGATTCCTCGCATTAGTGAAGTTGAAGAAAATAATGGTCTGACATCACAAGATGGGGACCAGACTGTAGCTGCCAATCAATCAAGGGCTACTTCAAATCAGCGAGAAACCTCAATGAATAGTGAGTCCACTGATAGTGACAGTGAAAGTCATGATCAGAGTGATGTGGCTGTAAATGTTATGGCGGGCATTGTGGCATGTTTTAGGAGACAAAGGTCATCTAGGTTTAGAGGTCGAGGGAGGTCACAAAGATCAAGGTCACAAATCCTCCCTTACACTAGGTTACAGTGTAATCTATCTGACGGCACAAGTGTGGACAGTTCTAATGCGTCGACAGAAAGTTTCATGTTGTCGCTAACAGAGGAGGATGGGACTTCTCAAACAATGAGCACTTCAACTATTGACCGACCTTGTCATAGTGACAGGCTCAGTGCTGCGGGGCCTGATATCACTGAAGAACTGGGTGTTAGTGGCCAGTCATCAAGTGACAACACAAAAAGCTGTGATGCTGCAAGTAGTGATGTGGACTTGGTCAGCGATGTTGGTGTGCCATGTGACCAACTCAGGCATGCTACTTCTGATGACTCACTGCTGTCGCTGGAAGGTGCAGATTCTTCCCCTCTCATTAATTTGTGATCATGATGTTCATTATGTAATAGCATTTTTTTGTAAATACAAACATACATATATACGTACATACATTTATACATACATACAAATATACATGCATATTGTTAGGTTTGTATGTGAAACCCATTATACTCAATACCACAAAAACTAGAACGAATCTCTCCTGCTAAAAAACTGCTTAAGGTATGTAAAACTTGTGCTTACAACAAGTATCCTGATGGTATTTTGACTGGCAGCATTGTGTTTGATCTGGTAAATTAAAACAGAGAATGTTTTTACAGCACGTCTTGACATGACCGTCATGACAATAAGCTTTGCTAACCTCATTAGTGCCATCTGTCAGCAATGACTTACACTGAGTGTTCAGGTCATATGTATTGATTGACAGGAAACATTGTTTTCCTGTTTTGTTATATTTCAAAAGGTAAAAGTAATAATATTATAACCAGTTAACCTATAATTGGTCAAAGGGTCACTCAGGACCATAGGTTTCCCCCATTTTGTTTTGATAGATGAGATCAACCACATCATATATATTTATTTTCAGATTTCCATTCACTTAAAGAAAAGAAGTAAATGTTGAAAAAATAAACCATGGAATCTAAGCAAGATATAATTTGTAATGTAAATACAAAGAAGATCAGAATTTTTTAAAATCTTAAATTAATCGGAACAGTAATGAGTTAAAGTCTAAAGACAAGAATAGGATTGTATGTGTGTGTGTTATTTTCCATTGCACTGATTGGCCAATTGAATTAAGAATTATTCATGAAATATTGAAATCATGACCATAGAGGAAAGTGGAAATTATCAGACAGCTGCTAGATATGATTTTATAATTTTATTATTAAATAAGTGGGTTACAAAACCATTTATGACAAAATGAAGTTTATCAGGTATGATTTGTAAAAGAAATCAGGTAAAGATGTAATATTTATCATTGTTTTTGTTGAAAGTTTTGTATGATTGTCTTCATAATTTGTTGCATTCTTGTATTTGATATAATGCATTATATTCAGAATATATTACTTACCATTCCAAGGTTGTTTTCTATTGCAAGCTTACATCCACTCAGATCATTTGTTACAAGCTCTTAGCCAGTCATATCATGGCAAAAGATTGCATTGTGATTTAATGGATGAATATATTTCTTGTGCCATTTAGTTCAAGTTTTTAGCCAATCAGATCATTTGTCACAAGCTTTCAGCCAATTACAGTTAGTTCAAATATCTTAATCGGACTTGTATGTGAACAGGTCTTTGTACTTGAGTAAATCATTCTTGAAATCTGCATATACCAGTAATATAAAGGTCTACCACAGTTCAGGTTAATAGAGGAGGGGACCTACGCAAGACTTGATGAATCAGTATGGTATAGTAGGATTTGTGTTTTTGAAGTACCAGTTGCCCGTCTCAGAGCTTCCCAGCCTGATTTGAGTTGTCAGCTTAAAAATGGGCCCTACTACCATACAAGACAGGAGAATTCTAAGAAACCAATCCGTTGGTGATCTTAGGGCATTAGCTGTGATTACACAACTCCACTGGCAATTAAAATTGACGTATAAGTTGTGGTGGTAGTCATCAGATTTTATGAAAAGATATCTCTATTTTCTTACATTTCCATGCTTCGGTACTTAACCGAGATTCCTTACCAACTTTTTACCCACAATGTATCATGCAGAGTTAATAAGAATAAAGGACTTTGCTAAATTTCTGGGAATTTGAGAATTATTCGAGAATTTTTGTGAGGTTTAGTTTGCAATATGTGATAGTATTGAATAAAAATGCTCCAAGTCACTCCACTTCAAATTTTGCAAGTTTTTCAAAGAATTATGCTCATGCCATCATGGCTACAAATAGATACTGATTATTAATTGATCATTTTGCTTGAATGTAGAAAAAGACTACTGATTTTGAAACAGGGCCTTAGACTACCACCACCTATCATGAGACCTTCACATAGCTAATGTATCATAACAGTGGTGACTAGTGGTCCTGATTCCATATTTTACTTTATATCACCATTTTGGTTGCATCAGTGTATGGCTGCAGCCCTGTAACACAGAATATTTAAATCATTGCGATTATCAGTACATTGGTATACTGGCTAACTGTACTATTTTTAGAGAATAGAAAAACTGGTTAACCATGCTATCCTATAGCCGTGGAATTATTGATCAATTTTGTTGTTTTAAATAAGCTCAAATGCACATATATGTGATGATTAAACAGATAACTTTAAGTTCATGGGTAAATTTTCGAATTATCTTGAGGTGTATGGTTGAATAGTTCTTTGTAAAATATATCGTTATAAGATATATATAATGTTATGTAATGGTAAGGCTTTTATGATGAAGACATTGCATTGTTGTGCATACTTTTATTATTCCTAATATTTTGTATGGTATGTATTTATATAATTCTTTCTGTGTCATGTCATATTACTGTGCCATGGATGTTAATTCTTCTACCATTTCAGGGTATACTCTCGGTGTGTCATGAATCAGTTACCTGTTGTTATATCATGTATAAATGTGTTATCATATCGTGAGATGTTCTTATATTTGTTTCTAAACCTTGGCAAGGTTAGACAACAGCTTAATTAACAAAAAAGGAGAGGGATATACTTGTATTTTAGCATATTGCCCAGGGTCATTTTGAATTTTCAAATTGTATATTGGAGTAAACAGTTTCATGGTGAAAAGCATGAAATTAAGGAAAATATTTTAAAAATATATAATGTAAATTGGTATTAAAAAAACTAACATTGCTATACACATTAATAAAGCACATTCTCTGCTTTCAGAAAATTTACATGTCAACATCCCAAATCAGCAGTTTATTAAGAATACAAGGGAAAAATAAGACAGTGTTTACACACTTGTAAGACAGATCTGAGACTTTATTATTAGACAGTTATTAACATTTGGATGGTCCTAATTGATACAACTATAGGGTTAAATAATCAACATTGTATTCAGATATTTATTGTTTTCAAGATTTTTAACCATTCATCTCAAAACTTCAGTTGCTCCTCATTTAAGTGGAATACAAACACACACATCCACTACCTATGACATTCACTGTGTTCTTTTTTTTATTTATTTTTTTTTCATTCTTGTAATTTTCTTCATTTTAATTCTGTAAGCAGGAAATATAGATTTTCTGAGTATATTTATGATAATGCTTAATGCTGGAGTTATTTTATAGCAGTCACACTTCACGGAATAATCACATGACACCCGTTGACCCCCCCCCCCTGCAAAAAATCCTGGATCTCTGCTGATAGGTCTGTTTACCTCAGCAATCAAGGCTAAAAAATTAGCAGTCCCACATATGTAACTGCATGTACAGGTTATCAGAATGCCTGCTGGTAACCCATGCTATTATGGCCCACTGCTCTTTCCCAGTGATGATTAACATGGATTACAAATCTTCAGTGTTTTCCATTCATTGCAGTCCAAGGTTAAATGGCAACTTCCAGCAAATTTGCAATGTGACAGCTGGTGAAGATCATATATTTTCACTCCAGCTATAGAATTTATTTCGAATTTCTTGAGAATGTACAATACTTAAGGTGTATTGGCAGCATAGATACATAGCAAAAATTGATATGCCTGACCTGTAATGCTGCCATCAATCCATCTGTTAAATGCAGTGCATATCACAAAATAAAGTAACTGTACTCTGTTCCAACACCCTAATTTTATTTATATTTCTTTCAAATATATTTTGCTTTCCACTTCAAATTAGCTTTTTTCAAAGGAGGTTATGTAGTGAAATATGATGATTTAAACAAGCATGAAATAGATACATTTACTTTGCGATGCTTTGGTGTTGACCTGTCCAGAAATGGCTGCAGAAAGGATGGAGTCGGGTTAAGTGGCCATATCTGTTTATCCATGTGAAGTAGAAGTCATATATCTGACGTAATAAAGTTGTGACGTACAAATACCACTGTGATGTCATCATTTCCAGTCGTCAAATGTATGTAGTTTACAATCATCAGCTTAGGTAGCAAGACAGTACATTTGTTCAGTCCTATTTCTTTCTGAATTAATCAAACGGAATCCATACTTTGTAGAGTATTGTATTGCTGTTAAATAATCACCACATTTGTCTGACTTACCTCTGAGGTAACTAAAGATTGTAATTAAAGCATTGTATAAAAATTATCACAAAAACAGGTGGACAGGGGTGGTGGAATGGAGTACAAGTAACATATCTAAACTGCTGCATTATGATACCATGTAATTTCATCAGTCACAAATATGATGCTAAACTGTGCTGATATAAAAGTCACGGCTACACCGTCACAAAGCACAGGGTTTGTCTCTCCAGAGAATTTAAATATACAATGGGGATGGCTTTAAATAAAGGTAGTATATTCAGCAATGCTTGATTTGTTACTCATATATAATTAATAACATTACATGTGCAGTCCATGTAAGTGTGAATGGATGTGTATATTTTATTATTCATTATGAGGAGCATGATGATCATGTGTAGCAGTATTTACAATATCCTTTAGCAACAATATGTTTTGTTTACAATAATTTTGGTGTAATTAAAATATCCTTGATTTATAATATATGCGGGCTTTTACTTGCATTCTGATTATACCAGTTTCAGTTGTGAAAATTAAGTTGAATAGTTTTGAATAGTTTTCAGTTGAACCGAAACAAAGGTGTAGGGGTTTGACTGGTCTTGGCAGAAAGGTTAATTTCACTTTGTCCTCACAGAAATATGTTATATGGCAGTACCTATAAAATTTAGGTGCTGCTCTACAATGGTATTAAAGCATATGGACTTGGCAACGCTAATATAAGGTGCAGTGCATCAAATTAAAGGACTTTAATGAAGAAACCAGTCTAATCATAACTATAATTTTGTGTCTCCAGTTATTGCATATTTCAAAGGAAGGCTCTCACTCCTTAGGGCTTTTATTAGCGTTAACCAATCTATTATTTGCTTTTATTTGGTCTCTCAAGTTTTATCATCATTTAAGTAGGGGGAGGGGGGTGCTTGTTTTTGTCTCTCAAGTTTTATTGTTATTTATCCCAGTATATTGCCGGAGAAGGGTGTAGGGGTTGTGTATATATTTCCATGGCAGAGAGTGGTCATGGCATTTATTCCTTGGCTAAAATACTCATATTCTTGCATATATAACATAATCATTATGTGTGTGTTCATGTATGTGGTTTTTGAGGTTTTAAATATCTCCACCAGAGATTGCTTGGCTTCACTGAGAATCACTTCTGTCGCAGACTGATTCTGTAACTTCAGATTACAAATTGCATGAGTAAGTGTGACTCCAGTGTACTGACCTTTAACAATGTACAGTTTTGTCCGTATTATAGTGATGTCTCTGAGCAGAGCCAGACAAGTTCTGCTGAAGATTTTTATTCAGAGATGATGAAGACAGCATTTTATTAATATTTTTATAAAAATGTCCAAGAAATCTCAGTTTGAGATGAGATGATCTGCATTATCTCTTTCTGGAAATGAAAATTATTTTCACCTGTGTGTGTTTATTGTGTGCAATAATCATGATATGTAAACTATATAACTGACTTGATTGTTTGTTGTATCTTCTACCCTGATTGACAACCAGAGACACCTGGTGACGAAAAGTGAAATTGTTTTCATGAGGGAGAGCAAACAAGTTTACTAGTATGTATTTTTAAAAGACTGATGACTTTTTAATATGTTTGGAATGAAGAGTAAGACTACAGTTGATTTTATTACTCAAGCTCAATTAATGTAAACAGGAATGATAGCTTTAAAGGGGGAGGGGGGAGCACCAGATGGTGCTATAAATCATTGTGGTAGGTTTTACATTAAACAGTGGTTTTATAGTAACCCATTACACTAGACTTAGAACAAAGAAACTGTGGTATTATCATAAGATGATCTTGTTTCATGCCAGGGTCACTGAATTACATAAACCAGTGTACGGGGCATCCAATTGTCAAAAATAGGTGACTTATATATTGTGTGTGGTCAAAATATTCCACTTGATAAAGTTTAAATTTGCCTTATATGTGAAACATAAAAATCCTGCATCTTAAATGATATGATTAATTACACTTGAATAAAGACATAATCATAATAATGCTTTCTGTATTGTGTTATATTTCTGTATTACAGCCCTACTCCGGCTGGGGTTTGACCTGCAGCCCTTTTCATACAGCAAAAGAATTAGCAAAACTAGATGAAGCTGTATTTGCATGAAAATACATGAAGCACCCCATAGTCACATAATTTCAGGAAATCATATCAACATGTCATACTGCAATACTAAGAACTATAGATCTTAATGGTGAAGTGAGCACAGACGCTGTAAAGGGAGAGAAAAAAAATTAATGATGCAGTCTCATGTGACTTGACCTTGAGAGCATAAGTCAAGGTCATGAGCATAATGGGTACTTTTACATGAACTAATGAATATTGCATGGTTTGGTCCAATTGTGATGAAATGGCTAAAATATGTCAGAATGACCTTATTTCAGAAAGCTGTGTGAAATCAGAATGCTGCAATACTGAAACACAAGAATATCTGACAATTTGCCTATGACACACCTAAAGCCAAATTTCCATGATACTGAGTCATTGTTGGAAATGCAAACCAGCTAAATAAATTAAAGAAATATAGGTCAAGTGCAACCAAAAGTTTATCAGTCTGAGAGTATCATTAGTTGATGAACAAAATCCAATCAAAACCCTTGATGCTAACAAACAAACCAAGCCCAAAGTCTACTGTGACTAGGCCTTGAGAGCATGTCAAGGTCATGGGCAAAATGGGTACCATAACACAAACTGATGAATAATGCATGGTTTGGTCCAATTCTGATGAATAACAGAGGAGCCAATATCATTTATATAAGCACACTGTCTGACCTAGTTTTATGGCTAAATTACTTCAGAGTGACCTTGTTTCAGAAATCTTTGTGGAATTAGTATAATGCAATACTGATATACAAGAATATTACAGTATGTCTCTTTAGATAAACCTAAAACCACTTTCTGGTGATATTAAGCCATCGGTGAAAATGCCAAAGTGCTAATAAATTGCGCAAATATGGGTCAAGTTCAACCAAAAATGAATAAGTATGAAAGAGTCGTTAGTCAGTGCTTTCCACGAAATAAGTACAAAATCCAATCAAAACCCTTGGTGCAATCATGCTAAGGGACAAACCTTGCCCAGAGTCTACTGTGACTTGACCTTGAGAGCATAAGTCAAGGTCACAGTGCTAGGAAAATTTTTGTTTGCCTCAATAATAATGAATTATGATTCAATAATGATAGATGCCAGCATATAGGAGATATAAGCATTTTAAAAGTGAGGAAGCGGACACCCACCAAGTAAAACCATGAGCTTCCCTATGGGCCACTTAAATATGAACCTGGGACATTGAACTCACATTTGCATAGTTTATTCATATCATTAACAAAATTCATATTTTAGATACTGTCATTCTTAAAATAATAGATACCATAAATGCAAGGCAGTGAATAAAAGCAGCTCATTTACTACTGTGTCTCAACTGAATCCTTAACTGCCCTGAGTGCCGTGGCATTGCATACTGGTATCTTTAAGCAACCCTGATTTTCTTCATATTATAGTTGCATACTTAGTCATAACACAGACCAAGCTTTCAGACAAAGTCTGTTTGAAACAATGTGTGTGATAGAACTTCTGAGCTAGCCTTGATGTGAAACTGATCATGGATGGTCCCAACTTAAGAACTGTTCTTGGTGATGGCTGGTAAAGTTCTAATATTTCTGGAGCCTCAAGATCTGGCAAAACTCATACACTCTCTTCCTTTACTTACAGCTTTGTTATTTAAGCTGTTTCTATGGTTACAATGACTGTAAATCATGTAAATAGTCGTATCGTGTGGTCGGCCCCACTAGAGAATATCCAGGGTTGTGTAGGATGGAACACACAGTCTAGAACCCCCAGGCCTTTTGATACTTCATGTCCTCTCAGGATTTTTACCGGCACAATAAGCGGGTTCTGCAGCAGGTCACTGTAAATAATAAATAATAATATTTGATAAAAAGTTAAAATAAAAGATTTGTTTTAAACAAGTGACCCAGGGGTCATGACACTCGGCTGACTAGGAAGACATTAAAAAAGAAAAGAATTTTAACATCTGAATGCTAAATTTTGTTTGTGGTATCCCCATTCAACTGAAGCATAGCTTGGAGGATATGAGTAACGGAGACCTAATTTAAGGTTTCTACAGAGATTTTTCATGGACCTCCCTGTATGTGAAGTTAGAAGGTTCTAGATGCAATGGTTGTGGTTTGTGCCCTGTTAATGAACGACTGCATCTTTCAAGGTCTAAAAAATATATACAGTGGAACCCCACAATAACGACCGTCCTGGAAACTGAGCAAAGTGGTCGTAATTTGGGGGTGGTCGTATTTGTGAAACTCTTACCTTGGTCGCATGTAACATGCCGATGTTTAATGTGTATCAGTTTGTATCTATTGCATATATTTAATGTGAATTATAACAAAATATTTTACCTAGCGGAGGACCCTTATTATGAATTTTGTGTGTGTGTGTAGCTGAAAAGA
The DNA here is from genome assembly GCA_026874595.1 of Sipunculus nudus. Lineage (NCBI taxonomy): Eukaryota > Metazoa > Annelida > Sipuncula > Golfingiida > Sipunculidae > Sipunculus > Sipunculus nudus. The sequence continues at coordinate 45,312,998 of CM049316.1, forward strand.
AAACAAAATTGATTAAATATTTATACATGATAAAAATTAAGAAACATGTACACATACGTGGTGACTGATGATTAATACATGATTACACTAGAGGCAATATGAAGATAACCTACTGTATACATATTGAACATAATACATGACTGTCATATATTTAGCCTTCCGCTCGAGTATATATTGCGTGCACTATGTGCTGAACCAGTTGGCGCTGACTGCGTCCTGGTGTTGCCGCCTTGATAAACGCCACTTTCTCCATCAAGGAGAGTTCTTTCCAAGGCATGGTCGCACGACAGCAAGCAATTTAAACGCAAACTTAATCAGTATAGAAATAAACTGATATCAGGTAGCTGTAATACAGGGGATCACGGAGGGGCAATTAGCATCGGTAGCCCAAGACCCCAGGGCAGTTAGACAGGCAGACCGGCTCATTAAGTAATCAGGCTGATGGTTACCCTCTTTGATCTATAACTTACGCCACGAGTCTCAGTGCAGACACGGAGTCAGGAAGATATGCGGGACCAGATTAACACTAGGGTTGGGGAAACCTTGTTTCCCTCTTTGATCTTTCATTAAGGCGCCTGTGACAAGGCGCAGCCATTGACTCGTGACAAATGTTGTTTCAATACTTTTCGGCGGTGGTCGCATAAGCGGGTCGCTTTATAGCTGGGGCCAAGAAATCTGGTTGTAATTCTGAATTCAGGAGTGGTCTTAATTTTGAATCATTTATAAACATAAATAAACTAAAAAAAATCGGGACCAAGCAAAGTGGTCGTAATTGTGGGGTGGTCGCAATTTTGGGGTGGTCGCAAGGTGGGGTTCCACTGTATATAGAAAATGCATAAAATTTGAAAATATCAAGGTGGCGTCACCAGTCTTCTGGAACTGAAGAAACACTCCATAATGAATGTGCGAGCAAAGAATCATGGTGATGAAAGCATTAGTTGTTCAGAAACTAGTTGTTTTGTATCAAAGTTTTAATTATACTGAAAGGTACTTACAAGCCCTATAGCTTGGGGGATATGGGTAACAGAGACCTAATTTCAGGTTTCCAAGGAGATCTTTCATGGACCTCTCTGGATATCAAGTTAAAAGATTCCAGGTCCACCAATTAGTGCCTGGTGAATGGACGAATGGACAGATGGACGGCACGGACAACTAGAATATCAGCAGAAGCTGACAAAAGCCCTCAGCCAAAAGAACAGTGTTTAGAGGTGGTAACAGTAACAAGTACTAAATATCTGTTCTCACATGGATGTATATCTGTACATGTCGCAGTTATAAATTTAAAATGGAGAGGTATGAACCATGATTCATAACAATCCACCAAATGCTTCCTGAAATATAAGCTTCTAAGTTTTATTCTATTATAAGCTCTGTGACCTTGAAAAGTAGGTCAAGGTCACCCATCTTCGAACTTGACCGAGATTTTGTCTATATACATCTTCACCAAAGAAATAAAATTCCTATTGTGAATCATTTAAGAGATATCCCGCTCACAAGGACAAAGTTGAAAAATCCAAGAAAAATTCATTAAAAATCAGAAATTGTAGGTGGTGCCCCCAAACTTGTGTAGCAGTTAAAGACCATCAGTCCCTATGATCATAGTAAGTATAGTGAAAATCCACCAAATGGTTCCTGAGAAATAAGCTTCTAAATGTTTTTTCTATAATCAGCTCTTAAACGTAGAAAAATAGGTCAAGGTCACCCATCTTCGAACTTGACTGAGATTTTGTCAATATACATCTTCACCGAAAAAATAATATTCCTACGATGGATCCTTTTAGAGATATCCAGCTCACAAGCCCAAAGTTGAAAAATCCAATAAAAATTAATTAAAAATCAGAAATTGTAGGTGGCGCCACCAAACTTGTGTAGCAGGTACAGACTATCAGTCCCAATAATCATGGTAAGTTTTGTGAAAATCCACCATATGGTTACTGAGTAATAAGCATCTAAGTGTTTTTCTATAATCAGCTCTAAAATGTAGAAAAATAGGTCAAGGTCACCCATCTTCGAACTTGACCGAGATTTTGTCGACATACATCTTTACCGAGGAAATAAAATTCTGACGGTAAATCCTTTTCAAGATATCCCGCTCACAAGGTAAAAGTTAATGGACGCCGGACGGACGGACGGACAGCTTGGGTGACTACAATAGCCCATCAGCCTAAGGGCTGAGGGCTAAAAAGTGCTTGCTATAGCTCAGGTGACTTTCAGTCACCTGAGCTAAAATAGTGAAAATGTTATACTTTTAAAACTGGCATACACCTTGCAACGCATCTAAAAAGGTCAAATCCTGTGATTTTAGTCCCTTTGCAATGTTTATGAATGGAAACAACTCGACTCGGGTATGTTCTGTTGAGATGCATCATCCAGAACAGTTGCAGTGCATTGCAACGTGTATGCCTGGCTTTATACAGTCCAGTTAGAACAAGAATGGGACACCTCACAGTTTTGTGTGAACAAGTGCAGCGCATGTATTCACAATATGCCCTTGTCTTCACATGCAAATTTGTTGACCATGCATCTGACTATGGAGCTAAATCTAACTTCCAGTATGAGTAGCACATGTGTACTAAGTGTGTAGTTGTAGTGTATTTGCTGTATTGTACATGAGAACAGACTCTGCTGTAACACCCTTGAGTATAAAGACATGAGAACATATTAGGTTGTTACACCGTTGAGAGTCAAGGTGAAGGTCGCTGAGAGCCACATGGCGAGTGTAAGCATAACAAGTGAGCAGTTATGTATGCTGTGAACCAGTAATAAAGGGTTTTATAAACCACAGAGTTGCTTACTTCAGAAGACCCACACATGGACCACAGCTGTCAGAAAAGGGGGAAAAGATCAAAATTTGTCACAAATTTAATTTTTTCACAGTTTTAGCAAGCTACTCCTTTTTTATAGAGCCCTTAAGCTACAGAATGCAGATCTGGCATAAGGAATGCGGATAATAATCAGTATTGATTAAATAAATAAGGTGAGTTTCCTTATGCATATACCCAGCATGTGGAATGCATATCTGGCAAAACAAATCGCTACATATGGCAAATGGGCATGGTATCCCAGAGCGGCACATAGTAAATATCCATGTTGCTGGTAGGCCTACATATGAAATCTCTCAACAGGCATTCAGCATGCATCATTCCAGATTCCATACATGATGAATCTTAGCTTTTCTTTTTTTTAGTCATATACTTACAGGAGACCTGAAATCTGACATCAACAAGGATACTCACTTGTAAACCATTCCATGACAGATGATTACAGTTCCATCATCTGATGCGGAGGCGAAGAGAGGATACTTTCTATGATAACACACCTGTCTTACTGCCTTCTTATGATGCCTGTCAACAGAAACAACAATGATATGCTCTGATACCTTGTTTACTGATATGCTTGTCTGCTCAAGAAATCTTAATAATAAACTGAGATGCCATAATATGCCCACATATTGGGTTTACCCCCTTGGAAAAGAACCCCTCCTTTTGAATAATTTATTTTGTAAGGTGTCAGTGACATGTCAAAGTCATTAATTCTGGAAATCATGCAAGAACTTAATTAAAACATCTGTGTGTCAAATTTAAGGGTAATATAAGCATTATGCCAAAGATGATGGTGTTTACATAAATGCTGAGATTTTTAAGATAATCCCTTGAACATTTTACAAAAATAGGTAAGAAAATGCCAACCCCATCTCATACATTCTTTTTATTTGATTTATATCCACATGTTTATAGTATGTTGGGGGACCTGCAAAAATAATCCAATCACATTCAATAAGGACATCTGGTGCAAATTAGGTGGGCCAGATTTTTGCAGAGGGTGTTTTGCAATTGGAGACCTTTACACTTGCGCCCATAAACAAGTTTTGTGTATTGTCTGTATGTCAACAGTGGCACCATGTGCCGTGTTTACTAACTGCTAGTAGAGAAACAAGCTGATAAATCTGTCACAGAGGTGGTAAAACAAGTTTTCTGACACAGGAATTATCTACAGTTCATAAATATGAAAGCAAAGAAAGTCCTATACCACATAAAGGCTGCAGAAGAGGAAGATAAACAGCTGACTTTAATGATGCTGGTGTATAAATGTCAGTTCAGCTGTGTAGATGGATGGGGGCAATGTTGTAATTGTTAAGTGTTGGGCTAATGATCAAGAGGTTGTGAGAATCCCGGTCAGACTCCCACCGTGCCAAGACCCTTGGCCTAGGTTCCAAGTGTGCCTCTGACCACCCAGCAGTAGAAATGGGTTCCAGTAAATACTGGGAAGGTAACCTGCGATGGACTAGCATCCCATCCTATAAGTCACCTAATGCTACAGAAATCGGGATAAGCTCCGGCCTTATGAGCCACTAGACTCAGGTGCCTTTGCCTTTGACTTTGCCTTTACCCTGTGTCGATGGTATCGTCTTATTCATGAAGGTTAAATATTTTTAAATATTCTCTTTATGTGAATATCGCAGATTTTATAGTGTAGTGAACAAAACGTAAACCATGACATTACCTCAGCATCTGGTATGGTTTTGTTGAGAGGTCAAGGTCAAACCAGCCTAGTCTGCAGTCATAACTTCCAATGATGACATTGTCTCCTGCAGGATTAAAAAAACGAAACATGTTTTTTTCATTATTATTTCAGTGCTTGAGTTATTTTGTACTTATCTATTTTACTATGAGGAAAGAATTACACAATTAAATTAGAGGGTAAATTAGAAAAACAGGTTTTTTTTTCATAAAATGACTTCAATGTTTCATTCAACAAGATAAAATATTTTTTAACCTACAGGACAAAACTTCATTGCCTGGAATGGGCACATCACTTTAAAGAATTTGAATACTGTTGAAATCACTTGCATGACCATTTTTTGGACTACTAACTGATGGAAATGATAAAATCATTAAAGTACGTCTGCCTGTCACTAGATGGCAGCACACAGTTAACAGCCCAGGTAGCATGCATGTTGGGGTCACATGGCATGCTCCTGGTTTAAAACCTTATATGACAAACACAATGCTATAAATAAATGTCATTTTACAGTCTATATTTTATAATTTTTTCAATTACTGCAATTTTTCACTTTTATTTTTTTCCGCGAGGGTTCATTTTCCATCCTACCATGCAAAAAGTTACACTGTATAGCCATCCTCACATTGTTAATATGCACTTAATCTTGACAATAAGATAAATTTGACAATCTATAACCAGCAGAAATTTTTGTTACCAGTATGCAGATCATATGAAAGATATATTATTTGTAACATCTATCTTTGATTTACCGGTTACATAAAATATAAGTTATTGTTTATGATATGTCTTTTGATTTTGACTGTTAAACCTACAGGGGTGGTTGCATGGATAACATACATAAAATGCCAATGAGGTTGTCTTTAAAATGATCATTCACCTTTGAAGAGGAGTTGTCATATTCAGTAAGGTTCAATTTTTCCAGAGTTTTTTTCTTTTTGCAAATATCGTAAATTTGAAACTCTACAAACAAAAATTGTTGAATGAATCCCAAAGTGTAGAGAGTTGGCTCACCTCCTGGATGTACTGACATACTGGACACCCACTTAACGTTGGTCATCAGTTTTTTTGTCAGCTCCTGTTTCAGCAGATTGTACACTCTCACGTAGCGCTGAGTCTGTATAATAAATAAATTAGGAAACATCTTTTTTTATGGCTCTATCAAACCAGTTTTTTGTGTAAATTCATGAAACTGTGCAAAGCTTTTTGTTCAATCACAGCCTTTGCACTTACATCATAGTTATTTTACTCATGTAGTATTGCTGTACATTGCTTGTTTAAAGGGGTACTCTATAAGACACTGTAATACACTGATATCTGAATAGGTCCCCTTTACAGATTAGGACAAGAATTTAACACAATCTTTACAAAAATACACAGATGGGTCCCCCTTTTCTCTTTCATGCATTACCCCCTTACACAATGGCCATAGAGGGTGTACTGCCAAGGCTGAACTCTTGGGGCCCTATGTGAGGTATTGCGTGTCTCAGTGGGACCATTTGGCCCTGCTGTGGATGTTCAATGGGAATAATATACAGTTGTACGCACCGCTACAAACAAGAACGGCCTGACAGGATGGAACAGAACACACTGGACCAGACCCTTGGGTTTAGAGAACGGGTTCTGTGATCGTCGCTTTGACAGTTGATGGATCATCACAGACTGGTTTCCTCCCTCCGGCATCACCACCGCAAAATAATCACCTTTACCGTGCCATGTTACTTGTGATACTGGCTGTAACAACAATGATGAACAAATGAGTCATTCAAATAGAGGTATCACCATACTTTAAAGTAATACATGCTCAAATTGAAAGAATATTTGCAAGAGATTTTAAATGACACTGCTGTTTTAACAGTTAATTTGCCATTTTGTTAATGCACACCAAATTACGATTGTAGTTAGCAAAATCTTTGCAGACTTCCCTTAACAGTAATGAAAGAGGCAAACAGAACAAAAAATATTTTTAATGTTCATGAAAGATGTTAAGGGGAAAAAAATGTTTAAATTTAAATAGTGTAAGCGCTGATAATGAATTATTTTACCAGAAATAATTTCAATTTACAATAGTTGAAACTTCACTGACCTTTGGATGTTTGACCTTTAACCTATAGCCTTGTGTGAACTCCTGGTCTGTATAGTCTTCCCATGAGGTTTGTAGTTTATTTTCTGGAAATTAAAATTAAAAGATTAATTTAACTAAATTATATCTATGATACAAAGTTATAATGACATTACCACGTCAACCCAAATAATGCTTGCATTGACTGTAACATGAGTCACTAAAAATGTAAAATACTGAAGTTTCAATAAATAACGATGCTGCTAAATAGTATAAATACAATGCCAAATATTGATATATTAGGCCCCCAGTGGGGACACACATTTCAACACCTACATACAAAGTAAATATTCGCCTCGAAAAACTTATCCCATCTAATACCAAACAACTCACCCCCTCCTCCTGAATATATGCATTGTTTTCTAAATTAAATCCTTGTTTTATAACTTGTTGACTTGTTTTTTTCACAGTACGCCTTCCTTTCTGTATGTCTTGCTTTTCTGATATGATATGTTTCTGACTTTATGCCTTGCTTACTGACTTTATGCCTTGTTTACTGACTTAATGCCTTGGTTACTGACTTCATGCCTTTTTTACTGACTTTATGCCTTCTTTACTGACTATATCCCTTCTATTCTTATTTTATGCTAGATTAATGTCTTGTAATTTTGATATGAGATGAGATGTTTGATGCCTTACTTGTTGCTGTGTCTGTCTCTTGGTCTTCATATGACTGTATGACTGAGTCTGTGTTACTGGACATCAGCTTATCTCCAAGTGCTGGGTTTATTAATACCACAGTGTCATCCCTGGAAAAAATATGTATAAACAAGTGTTGAATAAAGTTCAGCAGAAGCAGTGTAACATTAACGTGCGGCGTACGTAATATGCCTACCAGTAATATATAATCTAAGAAATAAGCTCTTGGACATAACCTGACCTACGAACAAATTAAATTCTTAAATAGAGGACTATTGATTGTACAAATAGTTTTGGAAATACAGAATTTATCTGAATAAATGAAGTTTCACATTAAAGCCCACCCTTTAAGCTGTTTACGGACTGTGGTGCATAAAGATATAAATATAGGGCTGTGTTACCAAGCAACTTGTGAGACCAACAAATTACAATACAGCATGGTCAGTGTGTGAACAATTTGACTTAAAACATAGCAAGAAATCATCAAATAACCAAACTGCATATTGATAACAGATTGTATATCCATGATATTTTGTTTTTTACATTTGAATCAGTACCTATGTATCATATGCATTAACCATATAAAGTGGGATGGTTGGTTTTTACAATGTACCTAAAGGGGACACAGCAAATTACTGGATACGGAATCTTAAATCAAGTTCAGTCTGGTAAGAGATTTTCTTTATTCCTTCTCTGCTATAAATTTATGAAATTATGTTAGCTTAAATATGTTTCCTCAAAAGCTTTGTAGACCAGCAATATTGCAGTAGATGAATATTTGTGCTTGTACTTCTTTCATAGATCATGGACTCTTGAGAGTCCAGGTGTTTGTAACAGCCCTTATGCGGTATGTATGTATTGTAGAAGTACTTGTATATTGTATCCCTCATACACACAGCTCTTACTTTAAGTGTAAGTCCATGCATTAACTGGTAAATTTCATAACTACCTAAAATCACTGAAATAAAAATAGAAAGAGGTTGTTTAGCAAAAACAGATATGTCTTCCCTATCCCCAAATTTGAGAAAAAAAATACATTTTTTTTTCAAATGTCACAGCATTCACAAATTATTTCAATTCTGGCTGATTTGACCTTGAAGATAAAGGGAAAGGTCCAAGTTTTCAAACAATTCTGAGAATATTTTAGAAACATTTCACAGGTCAAATATCACGAAAAACTACTGAGTGGTTCAAAAGTTATAGCTTTCACAAATAATTTATATTCCTGCTTATCTGACCTTGAATATCCAGCTCAAGGTCACCAGTTTTCAAACTCTTCAAAGAACTTGGTTGAAACAATAAGTGTGTCAAGTTTGAGGAAAAAATATGTGAGACTTCAAAAGTTAAGGGGTTCACAAAAAAATTATTTTGTCCTACTTGACCTATATTATGGTTTTCAAACTTTTCCAAGATATTGGTAAAAAACAATTTAAATTTCAAATTACATGAACTCATGATGAGTCATTTTAATATTATTATTATTGTGTTTACAAGAAATGACACAGATAACTATGAACGATGACAATGACAGACAAACACTATATGTCTCCCCCCATGGGAGGGGAGACATAATGAACAACCACTAACGCTGCAGTTTCACACTTTAACAGAACACAGACAATAATAAGAATGAACTCTTACACAACTGCTGCCACTAGACACAGACTGGGGTTAGGGTTCCATGAGACTGTTTTCACAGCTCCACCAAGCTCGTAAGTCTTCATGCATCGTCCTGTAGCCACTTCCCAGAAACGTACAGTTTCATCAGAAGATGCTAAAATACAACAAGAATACATTACTTTCTTTTTTTCTCCTTATGTATATTTAACAGATGGAAATATCAGCATTTCCACATTTTTAAAATTTCATTTATAAGTTCTAGTCAAAGTTTCTCAAGAACATAAATTTGGAATTTCAAGGCTGTTTTTTTCCCCCAAGGACCTCTTTTTTAGTTCCTACAGATATCCAATCTTCCCAATTTTCAATTTTTTTTTCATTCACAATTTTCAAACATTAGTCTAGTTTACAAAAATGCCTTGCAAATTGAAGATATACAAACAAATTCAAGCATTTCAAGTATAGGAGAAACTGAATATGCTGTGTAATTCAGTGTTTCTTGAATGAAGACCATAAATAAAATAATAAAATACCTTTTATTTATGAGTTTTTCTGAATCCCATTTTATATGTAAAAACTAGGAGTGATAAAAAGACAAAACACTCTTGTTCAAGAATTAGGGCAAACAACACTCAAGTCTGCAGACAACATCATCCAACATGCCTGCAACCAACCCCTACGTATACTCATTACTTGGACTGCTATATGATTTGAGAGTTAACCTAACTGGTTCTGCATGGGTGTTTATAAAATGTTTAGAAAATCTGTATAAAGGCATGGACTATATGTGTGTGTATATTACCTGACACTAGCCACTGTCCTGTTGGGTCTACACTGACACCACGCACCAGTCCGGAGTGTCCCTTGTACACCTATAAAAAATAACAAGAATAATAACAATGATGATGAAATTAATAATCATAATTAGATAATCCAAACAATTATAATAATAATTATTATTTTTACTATTATAATCATCATTAAAAATGATAAATTTATGCAAGTACCTGTATAGTGATTTATGACATGTTTAACTTACCTGTTTTGTCAATCTCAAAGAAACTCGCATAAATTACACTATTTGGCAACAAATACAGTTACAACGAGAATTTCTGGTATTTGTTCAGCTTTTTTCCATCAAACATTTTCCATGATTTCTATCTCATTGCTGCACATTTTCTGTAAAAAGTACACCCTTCCCTAAATTTCTAGTAAGACCTGTGTGTTTACTTTTCATGATTTCCTCTACTAGACTATCCTCTCAATGCTCATAAGTGCAGCTGTATTGAAAAGCATGTTGGACATATTTGAATGCTTTCTGTTTCTGTTACTTGTCAGTACTTTTCTGTTACTTGTCCGTACTTTTCTTTTACTTGTCAATCAGTATTTTCTGTTATTTGTCAGTACTTTTCTTTTACTTTTCAGTACATTTCTGTTACTTGTCAGTTCTTTTCTGTTACTTGTCCATACTTTTCTGTTACTTGTCAATCAGTATTTTCTGTTATTTGTCAGTACTTTTCTTTTACTTTTCAGTTCATTTCTGTTACTTGTCAGTACTTTTCTGTTACTTTTCAGTTACTTTTCAGTACTTTTCTTTTAAGTGTCAGTACTTTCAGTAACTTTTTGGTTAGCTCTTGACACCAGTCATCTCCTGTGAGCTGAGCTCTGCAGATAAGTTACTTTGCATCAAACACCAAACATAACCAGACAGCACTATCTGACAATCAAGAGTTCAATGTTATCAGACATATTTTCTTAAAACATATCAGATTATTAGTCTCCAGTTAAGATTTCCCCCTAACTCATTTGTTATGGTGCTCGTATACAAGTGCAGGGTCATTACCAGATAGTTGTGGTACAAGGGCAGGATGACCGGTGATTGAGACGCACTGATCCGTATCATCATAATTAATGCCACGGGAATAAAACAAGTGGACCACAGAAGACGGACAATTTGTCAGGGACAATAAGATCCCAGTCATAGAAGAACACAGAACTTTTATTATTCCAGTTGAGAAAGAAACGAAACAATTTTTAAATAAAGATAGATAATACAAACTGTTCTCGCGTCGTGATACTAAACGTTATAAAAGCCAAAAACTCACCAGTTACAGACTGGTTGCACAATGAACTGTTGAACGATCACCAGGCCTGGGTTTATCTTCCGGATTACCGTTATTGGGAGAAATGTACACCAAGGATTTAGTTTAAAGACTTGTTTCTTCAGTATGCAGACTGCTCGGCTACTAACAGCAAACCCGGAGCCATTTCATTTCAATGGGGCCATACCGGTTATGAGTTGAAGATAAGTATATTTCGTTTTGTATTGTAACGTACGCCTCGTTTGAATGATGTCATAATTTACAGACTTTGTTTTAAACTTTGTATATATTCTATATAATGTTAATTTGGATAATTATATATATCTGCACAGTACCATGAGTCTTTCTTTGTATATTTATGTTTGTAGTGTGAAGAACCTGGAAGGAAATTCAATTTGCTGGCCAACACTGGCCACCCTTACCTGTCACATATAATTTTGAGAGAATGAGGTTATATATACAGCATATATACAGACATATCTTCATATGAGTCACTCACCATGGCCTGTGTGGCAGGGAATGGCTGTAGATCTTTGGGTTTGGGCAATTGTAAAAGGCAAAAAACTGCTAAATTGACGGTCCTCTATGAAGCGTGTCTGAATGATGTGGAAGTAAACAACGCAATGACTTGTGGGAAGGAACTACGCTCTCTCGTATAGTCTCGGTTAACCATGGTGGTGTAGTAGAATTTTGAGAGAATGAGGTTATATATACAGCATATATAGCATATATACAGACATATCTTCATATGAGTCACTCACCATGGCCTGTGTGGTAGGGAATGGCTGTAGATCTTTGGGTTTGGGCAACTTTGGTATGAGATCTTCTGGATCTACATTCATCTATAAAACAAATTATATTGTAAACTGCGCTCACACAATAAAAGTGAAGGTATCTATAGCATTACTGACAAACAACCCTTCATTCAAAATCAATCTTAAAGTCATTGAAAATTTATATGAGAACAATTAAATGTAAATAATTTTAAACCTGGTACCATGTTCTCTTTCTGATAGTGTAAATATTTAGGACATTCACATTTATTTTCATATGATATTTTAAAATATTTGAAAGTTTTGACTTCATAAAAAGTACATTATTGTTAACACCTAGTCACAGCAAACCACTCTTAAATATTCTAACACATAAAAGATGACAATGTCTCAACACATTTTGCAATTCTCCAAATCCATGCTTCTTTCTTGTTTAAAAATATTTTATTGAATCAAGATTTTATTAGCATAATTATATGATTATAATCATTTGCCATAAATTTAAAACCCTCACAAACAAAAAAGCAAATTTCAGCATAATATCATAGAAAGTTGAATGAACATTTTCAACAGAAAGAGAAGGTGAATAAAACAGACTGTAGTTACCCTCATCTTTCTTTGTCGAGGACACAGATAAAGATCCAGGCATCTCTCAAACCTCTCATTAATAAACCTGTTATATGCTGGTACTGAGCGTAACGTTTTGTATTTCTGTGGGATGTAATTCAACTTCCTGTCTTCTTTATCCTGCATTTTCCATGCAAGTTCCTAAAATGAAATACAGCGCAAAAACTGACAAGGATAATTTAGTTTGTGGTTATGTTTAAACTGCATAAAAAGACACAGGAACTTTGCAGATAGGTAGCATAAAATTTAACATTAATTTTAAGTGTTCTGAAAATACTTATCAGTTACAACAAAGAAAAACAAAAATTGATTTTGTGCAAAGTTACCAAAAATATCCTAAGCATATATGAAATTTGAAAAACTTCAAAAATATATAATTTACAAACAGATAATTAAAGATAAATAATAAAATATATTTATCCTTAAATATGTATAATCCAAAAATGTTTTCATCTACTACTGCATATTAAAATACACTGTTAACCCAGAACACATTCTTGCACACATAATCAGATTCATGTGCTCATATTGGTTTTGCTAACCTTCCTCACTTAAGTTACCATATGACCAAAAGTAATAGTCTCATGAGAGACCTGATCTGACAGATTTTTGCACCAGAAATTCACCGTACCATATCAGCAGTTAACACTTTTATTTAAAATACGGTTCCTATTACAGAATATTACAAGAAAGGGAGGTTTTGAGTATTTGAACCTAAGTTGGAACTCCTGAGAGTAGCCTTACAATTTGGTGCAGCTGTAAATAGAGGTGCGGCCATAAAATGGGGATCTACAGTAGTTGACACCTGGTTGGGGTCTGTTATGTTATACAATAAACATCAGTAGGCATCAGCATTAGTACCTTGTTTGGTCAACCATGCAGTCTTTATGCAGAATTTGAGGTCACTGAGTGACCCCACTCTGGCATGGCAGTCTATGCCACACATGTCGCATGTGTTGACTAGTAATGATTTTTATGTTCCAGAAAAAAACAAGCATCTTAATTCAACCAATTCTACTCAAACTGTTGACCAGGGAAGGCTAGTGAACTTTACCATCCCCACACACATACCTCTTCCTCTGTGAACAGATACTCTGGTGGTGGATTGTAGGACTCAGAATGTCCAGGCAGGTCCATCTTAGGTGCCGGGATGTGGTGACGTAATCTCTTATTGATTTCAGACTGTAAAACGAACAAGTAACCCACAGGTCACCATTTTTACAGGTCAGCTAAGCAATTGTTAATCTGTCACCCAGTAATTTTAGAGAGAAAAATTCAGCACGTTTTACTTTTATAAAAATCCTTAAATATAATTCTAAATAATATTTGTGCTGGCATGTGCTTTAAATCTCAGTGTCAAATTATGAAGATGACCAAATAAAAATTGCACTCACCTTAAAAACACCTGATGAATTTCAGATGTTTCATACACAAGGCTTGGAATAATCGAGAATTCAATTCAACAACTTAATTTTTATTAATTTTAATAAACATCTGTAGCAAAGTCAATTTCATATTTATTCTTTTATATTATACATATCCCCTTTCAAATTTTGACTTAAGACTGTCATTTGCAAAGCCTTAACTATTGCAATATTTAACAATGATTTCTTGCTACATATATTTATCATGATCTAACCAGACATTTTAAAGGGGGCTATTCCAATATCTGACAAAGATTAATTAAAGACAACCCCTAAAGCCGTTTAAGAAATTGTCCAGAAAACCCCAGGATGACTTGTTACTACCAGTGTTGAGAGAATCTTACAAAAAAAAAGTACCTGGTCATCATCCTTCCAGAGCATGTAGAAGTTCTCCTCATCCTCTTCTTTCTTTTCTTGTCTTGGTTTAATCCAGCCCATCTTCATGGCATGTACAATACGACCCACCTGTAAAAAGTCATTTAATGTTTAATCTGATTGTTACTTTACTACCAGTGGGTTTAATGGCCTGCAGTAAACACTACATGTCAACGGACAAGTAAGGCTACTTAGGCGGGTCGGTTATCAATAGCTCTGACCAGTAAATATGATAACCAATGCCTCTGACAAGAACAAATATGATTAGCGATGGCTCAGACAACAAATATGATTAGCAATTGCTCAGACAAGAACATATAATAATTATTGATAGCAGTGACAAGAAAAAAATATGATTACTGATAGCTCTGACAAGTAAATTATGATTATTAACAGCCCTAACAACAACAAATATGACTATTGCTGGCTCTGATAGAAACTGACAGGACTATAAATGGCTCTGACAAGAACAAATTTGATTACTGATGGCTCTGACAAGAATAAATATGGTTAGTGTTGGCTCTGACAAGAAAATAGATGATTTTTTATGGCTCTAACCATATATAAACCATATATAGAAATATAATTATCAATGGTTCTGACTAGAACAATACTGATTTTCAATGGCTCTGACCAGAACAAATAACACAGGGTGACTCATGTTGTACCTTAAGTTTTTCCCACTTTGATGGTATAAAACTTCTCTTGTGTTCTGGTCTGTTGGTTACCGGATGAATCATCTTCTCATGAGTAAAGAAGTCAACCCAAGGCTGAAAATATCAAATACAACAAGGCTGAAAATATCAAATATGATATAGAGAGATCAGATTACAAGTGCATGAACCTATTTCCTAGCTCCCACTCCCTTCGCCTTAAGCAAAGATGGACATTTTTATGGCAATGGGTATTATGTAAAATATTACAAATTATATATTACAGTGCCAAAACACATATAATTATAAAATAATTATATTAATTCTCAAAATAGTTATTGGCAGCAATATACGTGTACAAATATTCATAACCACCCATCTCCCAATACTGAACAAAACTCATAACAGACCAATGACATGTGAAAGAGATGAGGAGCTGAAGCTGAAAAGTCCTTAGTCTTATGTATTTCTGTCCCTCAATGGTGAAAGGTTGGGAATATGTTGAAAAGGAACAGATGTAACTTTTAAAAATTTATCTGAGCATTTCTCTCTAACAAAGGTCCTAAAATGTGTGTGAACAGTCTTAAACCAGCATTCTGAACATGACTTTGAGAAGAAAAGTAATAAAAAAGTGCTTAAAACTAATTAAAGAATGAAGGGAAATAATAATTGCTTTTGAAAAGCACATTTTTAAACAAAAATTTAACACTGAAACTAAATATATTTGTGCACTCTAAGAATGCTTAAGTATCTATTATGATATAGTAATACTCTTTGAAACTTTTAATGTCAGATAGTTGAGGAAGACTGGAAAAGTCCTGTATAGTTAAAATCTTTGACTTATTGGTTTGGTTTACAGTGATACATTTTTTTAAATAATATGATTCTAACCTCATAAGGATTGTAGTTGGGGTCCACATATTTTCCCTTACGTAACCTATGTATCATTTCAACATCCTTGTCTGCCAGCACAACATCTTGTCCTGTTGACTTGTCCTTCACTGATCTCCTGCAAAGAAGGGGAAAAAGCCAAGGTCAGAAATAGAAAGAAAAAACAAAATGGTACGGTTCTTGTACTAATTTTTACATTTGCAGGCAGCATGACATTTCTAACAATGTTAAGACTTTTTTACATTTCTTAGGGATCTTCACTGTTCAAAATATACTAAATATGTATACCAAATATGCATGAAAACAAAATTAAACAATCACATTTTATAAGAAAATGCTACACAGCCTATAATTTGAAAGTTCTCACAAGTGTACCAATATCATTAGAATAACAACCTCACCTAAATGTAATTGATCAACTAAAACTATAACCCATCCTTTCTTAGCCAACACTTCCAGATGTTTCTACTGATATTTGAGAAATCAAAGAGGTATAGTATGGACAAATGGTCAAAAGGAGTGACCATTTAGCTGCAGATCAAACTCAAAAATTAATTTAGCACTCCCCTCCCAACCAAATCACTTTTTCCTCAGCACATGACATACAAGTCTGCACATTTTACTGATTTGAGAATTGTTGGAGACATTGTATGGATGTAGATGGAAACAGGATGAAAAGGGGCTGGTTTAATATTCAGATCTGCCTTTGAATTTAACTGATCAAACTTAAATTTAGCATCTTTTTTTTTGCCCACTGTCTGTCATTCAACAAAGATTCACTGAGAGTTTCTGGAGAGTGTCAATAGACAAATAGATAAACAGGGATGA
Source organism: Sipunculus nudus (assembly GCA_026874595.1). NCBI lineage: Eukaryota > Metazoa > Annelida > Sipuncula > Golfingiida > Sipunculidae > Sipunculus > Sipunculus nudus. Next base: position 45,329,570 of record CM049316.1, read on the forward strand.
ACACAGTATATAAGGTAATATTGTGATACACAAAATTCTTTTACCGTAATTTCTTGTGTATAATTCAGGCACATGCACAGGCTGGTCTTGGCATAAGGGTATAATTTATCCCAGTATTTCCAGGTATTGTCTGCAATTGCCTATGCTGATGGCACATCTCTAGTTGATGCTCATGTACTTACACATACATCAAGCCTTTGTTTCACCCATACAGTAGCCAGGAGGTCAGCATTTAGTGTAGCTTGTCCTATTGGTAGCGGGGGGATTTTGGGGTAATTCTACAAAGTTTATGATGGGCATACTAAGTCAATTCAACTTTGGAGACTGTCTACTGCAAACCAATTTCAATAAATTCCAATTTAATGCTTTTTTCCCTCTTAACAGTCATTGTTTTTAAATACAGATATATGTATAAGTTGCAGTAATACTTGAGGAAACTAGTTCTGTTTGACACAGAATATTTTACTGCATTTATCCCAGAGTTAATCTACCATACCAGTAATTAGGATCATCCATCTTCTTTAGGAAATCATCAATCTCTCCTCCGGACTTTGGTTTACCGATCTTCTTCCCCAGCAAGTCGTAGCCAATGTGTTCGTACTCTTTATACCACTCCATGGGGATGTTGCCCACAGTGTTTCTTATATCCTGCAAATGATGAATAAATAAGCTTCTTATAAAAGAATTTATTTGCTAGATGATAAAGATAACAAGTAGGCTTATGTACACCAGGATAACATATAGCTAGATCATATGACCTGATCTGGGTGCATGGGGACCAATATTCCTCCTAGATTATTCAGATTAAAATAATGAAGAAAAACACCACTGATGTACCCCAGTACTTATATATATTCAACATCTGACAATCAATTAAAATGTTACAAATATTAAACAAAAATTGTTCACCTGAAATATTTAAAGAATTTTTTTTGACAAATTGATGATGAATATGATAAATTTATTGGATCTTAGACATATACTGACAGTCAAAAAACACAATCGAATTCATCCAACACATATTCAGGAAGAGTTAAAGCAAGCTATTTACCCTTCTTTTCTGTATACTTTATGTGATTTCAGGTATAATCTGCATAAATATTAATAATCTGTAAAAATTCTTATTCAGAGAAGATCTTATAAGGCCTTCATGACAGATGTGTGAGCTTATTCATGTACAAGCAATCAGTAAAAGCTTTCTGGAGATCTCGGATCTTTTACATCTCGGCCCACACAAAGTTGGACCACCCTGTCGACGATCTTGGACAACATTCCGTATCATATCGGACCACTATATCGGACCCGTTCAGACCTCGACCAGACTCATGGTGTCGTTGTCAAACGTATCTATATGTTTCGTCTTCAAATGATGTTAAAGCTAATTATTAAAAAATTATTACTGCACGCATAACTGTTGCCTCTCTCTCTCTTTATCATTCTCTCCATCATTAATCATTCGCTCCATATCGTCTTAATACTAATTTATAAATAATTCTAAAGTTTGTGCATTTTAAAGTGATCGTGTATTAAAGTATACCAGTGTGTGTGATAAAGAATGAAAGAAAGACAAAATGAATGTAAGATTAAATTAATGAAAGAATGAATGAAAGATTAAATGAGAGAAAGATTGAATGAATGATTGAAAGAAAGAATGAATGAAAAAAGATTTAATGAACGAAGGATTGAATGAATGAATTAAAGAAATATTGAATGATAGACAGACAAAATAAATAAAGATTGAATGAAGGAAGGAAAGAATGAATGAAAGTAAGAAAGGTTGAATGATAGACAGTTTGAAAGAAAAATTAAATGATAGTTAGACAAAATAAATGAAAGACTGAATGAGAGAAAAATTGAATCTCGTTTATATATTGTAAATATATGAAATTCTTATAAACTTTTTCAGCTCTTTGAGTTTAAATATGGTGTCAATTCCCACTTTTGAATTTCTGTTTTATGCATATATCTAAACTACAACTGTTTTCACTGTTTAATATTATTTAGTACAGTATAGTTGAATTGTAGATATGTTACTGCGATACAGTAGTTCTGATTCTTTGATTCACACATGCTTATTTGTGCATTATTGGTTTACGTAGTTGATCACAAATTTCATGTTTCGGTTTTCATACCTCTTTTAATATTGTATATATTAAATTCTAATAAACTTTGTCATTTCCCTTTGGATTAGAATATGGTGTCATGTATGTCACACTAACTAAATAAATTAAGTGTAATTAAGAGTGTGTGCTTGTGTGTGTCTAATGTTTTCTGAGTGGATATACATACTGAACTGTGTCGTAGCCCTACTTGTCCAAATGGAATTTTTAATATCTGAATCGCGCGCAGACGGAATAATTAAAATTGTATATTATAAACATTACATCGGTTATTTCAAAACAGTTTAGGCGGCCAGGACATGTAATTTATTTTATTCGGAGATTGTAGTTGCCCGATTGCAAAGCGGTCCGAGATTGTAGTGGCCAGATACACAGTGGTCCAAGATCGTCGGCCCAGTGGTCCGAGATCGTAAAGGTCCGATCTGAAGTAGTCCAACTTCGTGTGGGCCGAGATGTAAAAGGTCAGAGATCTCCAGGTACCTAAGTAAACACTATCCATGCACAAATGTTGACAAACAAAAACAAACATGTAACCTAAGGTGGTTGGTTGCATGTGTGCGAAAGTTGAAAGGTCACTGGTGACAAAGGTTATCTGACTTGCCACCAGATGTCAGGCCTGTTTTTATAAAAGGTTCAAGGGATTATCTCCAGTAACTAGATGTGAGATAATGGAATAGTCACCTTTGAAATAAACATGGCACATCACACACACTATAACTGAACATATGCAATTCTGCATGGTAAAAATAATATTTCAGTCAAATATCTGGTTCACTCTTTTAATTTACAGATGAAAAGTGTCTTCTACAGTTTCTTATTGAAATATTTGAAATACCTCCTCATCTGATGAGTCATATTCATACTCATCATGCGGCGTTGATGCTGGATGCTCTGTGCTACCTTGTCCTGAGGGTTCTGTACTATTCTTCGCGGGGCTGCTTGTACCCTTGTCAGCCTTGCCAGTCTCTGATGCTGCCTCACTTTCATCCTCAGAACCTTCCTCTCCAGAACCACTGGCTTCCTGAGCCATTAAATTATATTTATATACAGTTTGTTATCTAATATTGATAAAATTAAATTATGTTATTTCTTTGTACCATTGGAATGGTTTTGTTTTACATTTTATAATTAGAAAAGTAACAGAGTTATCACAAGTTGTATTTATTCTAATTATTCAACCCTCCATTTTTTCGACCATCAAAAATTATCAAGGATAAGGTAAACCCAAAGCTGTTCAGATAATCAAGGTTTTACTGTATAAATTTACAGCATGCAGAGACTGCCAACCTCCAAAAATACCAAATATGTTTGTGATTTATAAGCTAAATTATGATTCTCATATCACATGCTATGTATTACTGATAATACTGTATAGTGGTAATAGTACGAATATCCTAACTGCTCTACACACATTGTTTTCCCTAAAACAAATATTGAACAAATACCTGATCAAAAAGTGTTGTTCACCTGACTATTTTGCATGCTTAGACAATAAACATATTTTAAATGTTACCTTGTAAATTATATCTCAATACAATTAGATGCATAACATACTTGGTCATTTGAAAAAAAAAAATTCTTATCAATATAATTTTATTTGCAAATAAAGATAATAGCTTACTGAAGACTGTTTTAAAATAAATTTTGCTATAGGTTTGTTATCAAGTTTTTTGCCCTAACACCATTTTCTTAAACATTTACAGTTAATCTGGCTGACAAGACCACCTGTGGAACCAGCAATAGTGGGCGTGTTAGCGGGGTGGTAGCGATAGCAGAGTGGTCATCAGTTGAGATTTCCCTGTACTTGCCTCAGACAAGTAGTCATTTATTAATGATGAGCCCTGCATATTAACATAATCATCTTACCTCGAATGATTCCACACTCTCATCATCATCACTGTCTTCCTCCTCTTCCAGCCCGGAGTACTCACTCTCTTCTGAATCAGTTGTGTCCCCATCTTCATCCTCAGATGGGGAATTCCTGTCAGAATCTGGTGGGGTGTCAACTATCAGGCCCTGTTTATGTGAAGATATGATACTTAGAAAACTCATGGATTCCAATCAAAAGGATTTTTGACAAGGAGGCTGAAAGAAGATAAAAAAGTTGAAACTTTCTCAGACTGCTAAGTGTCTAATAGGGTTAGGTAAACCTAAAAGCACATGGGGTGTAATGTGTATGGAGCATTTCATCCTGAACAGAGACTGGGCCCTGATGTGACTGTCTGGTGCAAAGTGTGATGTCACAGGCAAAATTTAGAAATGACTTAAATCTAGCAGTGCATGTTTTTACGCTACCTTAAAAATTTGGGGTTGACAGTGACAGGAATGCTTTTGATGAGATCTGGAATATATAGTCATAGGGGATTTCCCTGTGGGTGACGTCACTGCCCAGTTGACAGAACTCACAGACGTGCCAATTTTTTTTTAACACTTCACATAACCTCATGTCTTTTTGTGTGTAAAAATAAATAGAAAAAACATTTTTACTCCAGGAATTGGCTTCAGTTTAAGTAAAATCCATATAAATATTTTTTTCAAAGGCAATTGTGTTACATGATAATATAATGAGACAAAAATATGATTTCTTGACCTGACTCTCATAAGTTAAATGGTTGTTCCTTCAAGCTGGCTGTTCAGCTGAATCAGCTCTAGAGCTGAATGTGAAGTACCACTTATTATTCTGCAGAGTTTAATCTGCTTTATTCTTGTACTGACCAGACTGAGATGTTGGCTAGATTCAATTAAGCCATACCCATGGCCTTAATGCAAAAGCTAAGCACATCAGGCAGCAGATATACACTGCATCCAAGATCACCTTTCTTGTAACTGCTTCTTTGTATGACAAGATTCTCTGGGTTCGACCGTTAGATCAAACAATTGTAATCAGAGCAATGAGAAGGTGGCATCACATTGCGCCCAGCTCTGTCTTAATAAAGAATAAATTAAATGATTTCACATGCACTTATTTTATGATACTGCAGGCAAAAGTCATGTATTTTGTTTATATTCTAAAAATTATTTTGGGAAATAATAACAAACATTTTTAAATGATACAGTGCAATTTAATAATAAATTATTTTTTTAATAATATAAGATAGACATAGTTTTAAAAATCACATATTTTATATATACTAAAAATCAGGGCTGGCATTCTTCCGGAAAGATAGGTATTTTTCTTTCATTGAATTATATACATTAAATAAAAAGAACTGATAGTATGAGAACAGTCACACTGACACTATGCCTAAGATTGAGACAGATAAGTTCCATCATCTTTTTGGGTTCATGACAAAACATCTACTCCCAAAAAGGCTAATGCACATTTTTTTTATTTTGTGGTTGTTAACCAAAATCTCTACTCACTGATTTAGGTTATGTCCAAAAATGTCTGCTGGATATGATCTATCAAATGCAGGGTGATAATCAGTTGTTGCCCACATTCAAAAAATTTCTAGGTATATATGATAAACATATATAATTATTAACTAGATATTTCTTAGCACCACAGGTGCCATAGTATCCCCAGACAATTAAACCCCCCCCCCTTTAAGAATACCCCCCCCCCCCCCCCCCCATCTTCAGCAGCATATACTGACACTTGGTAAGCAACTATGGTTTCTTCCATCTAATATGATCTATCAACTTGAGAAACTATAATTTTCACCAAATATGGGGGCCAATACCTTGAATCACTCTTGAGAAAGGGGGATTAATTTACAACATAGAAATGTTGAGGTAGGTGGCGCCACCTGTCTGATTGACGAGAAAACTCTCCAAGATGGATATACATGCCAAATTGGGAGACCAACACATTGAACAACTCCTCAGATATTAGCAATTTTCACCTAAAAAAAATGTACGGATGGACACAACATGAAAAAAAATAGCAGATGGCGCCATAAGTCGAGTACAAGATGGAGGAGGCCAAGATCTATGGACATGCACAGTTTCAGACCAATACTGCACATCACTCCTAAGAAAAGAGCACTAATTTATTCTACAGAAATGAGAAGGTAGGTGGCGCCATCTATCTAATTTTTGAGAAAATTTTCCAAGATGGATAGACATGCCAAATTTCAGACCAATACCTTGAACCACTCCAGAGATATGAGCAATTTTCACCCAGTGCACATGTACAGAAGGATGCCATGGCAAAACAATTGCAGATGGCACCACTAGTCTTAAGTACAAGATGGAATAGTCCAAGATCCATGGTTGGATATGTACAATTTCAGGCCAATAGGGCAAATCACTTTCCAGAAAAGGGCATTAATTTATTCTACAAAAACGGAAAGGTAGGTGGTGCCACCTGTCTGGTTGATGAGAAAACTTTCCAAGAAGGATGTACATGCCAAATTTCATACCAATACCTCGAACCATTCCAGAGATATGAGGAATTTTCACCCAAAGCAATGTATGTACAGATGAATGCCACAGCAAAATAATTGCAGATGGCACCACCAGTCTTGAGTACAAGATGGTGGAGTCCAATATCAATGAATATGCACAATTTCAGGCCAATAGGGCATATCACTCCTCAGAAAAGGGCATTAATTTATCCTACAAAAAAAGGGAAGGTCGGTGGCACCACCTGTCTGGTAAACAAGAAAATTTTCCAAGATGGATGGACATGCCAAATTTCAGACAAATACCTTGAACCATTCCAGAGATATGAGCAATTTCCACCAAATGCACATGTACAGGTGGAAGCCACGGCAAAATGATTGCAGATGGCACCACCAGTCTTGAATACAAGATGGAGGTATCCAAGATCAATGGACATGCACATTTTCAGCCCAATCTGTCTATTTGTTGGGGGTATTAAAAGGCACGAAAACAAGAAAAGCATAATAGGTGGCACCACCAGTTTCAAGTTCATGACAACACTATCCAAGATCTTTGGTCAAGTTTATTTTTGGATCAATCCATGCAACATTTCTTGAGATATTTAAGAATTTGTGTGATTTTCCCAAAAAATGGATGTATTTAAGGTCACTCTCCTAGCAAAGGTCATGTCCAATTTTAAATAGGCTTCGTCCACTCACCCATATCTATGCACATGTCAAGTTTGGTAAAGTTTGGTAAATATCTGGGAAATATTTTTTGAGTTATTGCATCCAAAAAATCTGGGTGGTGGTGGCGGCTCGACCATGCTTAAACCATAGTATCCCAACTTTGTCTGGGGATAAAATTAACCAGATAGTTAATACCAACTAGAATACGGGTAGTCGACAAGCAACTACATGTATCCGCCTAAATCAGAGTGGAACGGGTGAAGTGAGGCATGGATTGAGTGGCAAGGGGAAATAGAGCGAAGTGTTGCATATTAGCATGGATGTCTGCAGCCAAATGGTATATGTAGGTTGCGCCACCTACCACAAAATCCAGAAAGCCGTCCAAGTTGTATACATATGCAAAATTTGAGGCAGATAAGTCAAACCACTACATGTTCATGAGTTATTCTAGCCCGTGGCAGACAAACAGATGGACGCTGTGCAAAAATGGTTAAAGGTGGCGCCACCAGTTTTGCGTATGATAAAGAGCTATGTGATAACTATACACATGCAAAATTTTGGCCCAATTGGTCAAACGGTTCCCAAGATATGAGCTTCGATGTCTGCTGCATAAACTAGAATGCAGGTGGCGCCACCTGTCATAAAATCAAGAGAGCTGTAGGGGATGTTAAAACCTGCAAAATTTTAGGCAGATATGTCAAACCACTGCCGAGATATGAGTGATTTTATCCCATGGCAGACAAACAGACAGGAGCTGTGCAAAAATGGCTGCAGGTGGCTCCACCAGTTTTGCATATGATAAAGAGCTACGTGAGATCTAAACACATGCAAAATTTTGGCCCAATTGGTCAAACGGTTCATGAGATATGAGCTTGGATGTCTGCAGCATAAACTTGAATGTAGGTGGTGCCACCTGTCATAAAATCAGAAAAGCTATCCAGTATGTATACGCATGCCGAATACATTAGGTGAATTAGTCAAATCACTGCAGAGATATGAGTGATTTTAACCCAAGGCAGACGAACTGATGGACACTGTGCAAACATGGTTGCAGGTGGCGCCACCATTTTTTTTTGTGGATGTTTTAAAGCTCTCCAAGGGCTACATTTGTGCAAAAGAATTTTCCTGATCCGTCAAACGGTTCCCGAGATATGTGGGTTTATGTGTGGAAACAGACGCACAAACGGATGCAGAGCGCAGAGGAAAGGTCAGAGGTCAAAACAAAATCGGGGCGCAGCAGTTCACATGTGACCCGAACAAAATCCCAGGTTTCTTAAAATTCCGCCCAGCGGTTACGGAGGAGTTCTCCAGACACCTACGCGGCGGGGGCGGCGGCGGTGGGCTGAAAACATAGTATCCGCAAAACTCTGTTTTGGCGGATACAATAATCAGGGTTGGTTTTCTGCCGGGCAGAAAAGTATTTCTGCCCTTCCCATGGCAGACATATATATAGGTACTTTTTTGTATAATCATTTCACAAAACCTTGTATTTTATTATGTTTGTTTGTTTTGTTTTTATGTATTACAATATGTTTCACATTGTCTGAGAATAAAGAAATAAAAAAATAACTATGTAATTTAATATATTTTAAAGTCAGTTCCGGTTAATCATGTCAGTTTGAGTAAAAAGTCCAACCAAGAAATGATAATCATTTTATTCAATTTAGTCAATGATAATAATGCCCAATGTGCCTCTCCACTTTCTGTAACAAGCAAAATTTGCATGTTGTGATAGGAACAGGGGAGGATTAAGCAACAGGATTATAAACTGGTTTTAATTGTATATTGCATCAAACCAAATTTGCCCAAATTTATGACTAAGAAATTTATAATAACAATTGTGATTCAGGTGGTATATTCACAGGGCTGTACTTCACTTGAAATGTTCAGGTGTGTGTGATGGATGATTTCCAGTTGACTGGGATTATTCAGTCCCAGCTCTAGAGCCTGTACTGTCCTGAAGGTTCCTAATATAAGCAGGAGACCTAATATGTGTGGCACATAGGTTCACAGGCTCAGGTAATGTCATTATCACAGCCCTTTAGTTTTGCTGATATGCATTAACTTGATTACAAGTCATTATTTCTGTCACTGGTACCTGAAATGATATACTAGAGCCTAGCTCCAGTAGGGCTGGGCATCTTAGGGGAAAGACTGGGCAAGCCTGAGTCCAGACTATTGATGAGAGTGATGTGGAAAGATCATGTGCTCTTTCACGCATGACATAAGGCTGACTACAATGCTGCTAACAGAGCCTCTGAATTTTGGAGCAGGAATCTTGCTTAAGTTTAGTTTGAGTGATCAGTCAAGACCCTCTCCCCCCTTTCCTATAATTGAGGTTTCTCATGCCTTCTTCTGGGAGTACCTGGACCTTCCAGTAATTATTAATGTATTCTGTTACAAGTTCACACTTTGTTCATTTTTGCTGCTGTTAGATTGTATTTACTATATCATATTTAAATTAATTAACTATTATATATATTCATTTTATCGCAGTTTTCGGGGTATTTCTGCCCTTATGGCAGAAACAAGGGACGAAAGGTATTTCTGCTGCTCGGCAGTTGCCTGGTAGAAACCCACGGCAGAAATGGGAAGAAATAGTGGGAAGACAGTATTTTTCTTCCCTTCCCTTCTGTTCCCTCTGGGAAGGTTGTGCCAACTCTGCTTAAATTATACTGTCAGATAAGAACAAAACAAATTTTAATAAGTTTTATTTTACAATATATTAAATCATTTTTTAAATTTGTAAAATAATTGATTAAATCAAGCATTAAATATGAAGTTTCAATTAGATTATATACATGCGAAGGTGATACATTAATGCTTCAATTTCCCTTTCCATGAAATGGCATCATAAAGCTTACTGCTACTGAGCCATTCAGCTGACTGCTGGCAGTGGCTAGTGCTAATTGCACTTGAGCCTGTCCCCCAGACCCCTGGCTGGCTGGTCCTGGATAGCTTGGCTGTGGTCACAGTTTTTTTTCCAGCTGGAATATGGCCACATTTGTGGGTGGATTTCTCTTTAATCTGTTAGAACAATTTAAAAGGCATCACATTATTCATAAAATTACTGATCCAATCATGCTAGAATTTTATTTTTTATCATTTTGTAAGATTAACTGATATATCTAGTTTAATGTTAATTAACAATGATCCCAACCCCATTGCACCAATCAGGTACCCTGGTCGCTCCAGAGCGTGATCGACTGGTCACATGAGGGGGGTCAAAGGAAGGAGGCTTCCTCCTGCAACCCCCCCCCCCCCTTAGGAAGGACGGCCTTATTTATTTTTTCATGTTCCAGAAATGGCAGAATGTTTACCAAAATCTGAACATGCTCGATCATTTTCTAAACATGGACACAAATTCCTGTGACTGGAAGCATGTACAACCGTCATTCTATGCACCAAATAGTCACTGGTCAAGCGAGGTGATCACAATCTGTCTTCACAATGGCTGTCCTGACTGACACACCGTGACGTTGTCAATATTCTCTTTGCTTCGGTCTCCCAAAACACCAAAAACACCGGTGTTTTGGGTAATTTTTGAAGAAACACCTACTTAACCTCAACAGCAAAGCTGAATATTCATTCCATTAGATAAATAATCATTTGGGGAATCTTTTCATGAAATATTGATGCATAATTATGTATTTTAAAGTTGTACGCGAGTGTTTCATGTTGATGTCGGTTCAGACGGTGAAGGAGGTCGCCATTTTGATAGCGTGGTTGCTGCCACCTGGTGGCACTAAGGGGAATCATACTCAGCCAGGGTGTTTTGGGTGCAGTGACAAAACACTGCGGAGTACATATGTTTGAAGGAATAATCAAACATTTGACACAGAGAATATGAGAGCCAATAATAATAATTATATCGTACTATCATGCCTACTGTTCTAAATCATATTAATTATATTATTATATTAGGCCTATTTAATAAAAACTTTTCATTTCAATTTGTATCATAGATTTTATTGCATAGACACAAGATAACATATATACATAACAACAATTAATCATCATTGATAATTAATAATAAACTGATACCAGATACTAGACATGTAATACTGAAGAAGAGTTCTTGCAAGATATGGGTGATAGCTTTAAATATGTACGGTTCAAATCGGGTATATTTCATTGTTTATGGAGTGACAGAGGACTTTTTTCAATACTATTTGAACCACATCAGGCCCTACAATAAAATGTATACACCAGTTCTAAGACCAGTATACTGATCAAAATGACAATATATACATAAAGAACCTATCTCCCGCTATAAGTCCACTACATGTTTTAAACACGCACTCCTGGAAACCAACTGGAACCGTTTGCTCTGTTTACCCAAATTGTTAAACCACCTTTATAATAAATTATATACATTATCACTGATTTTCTGTAACAGTAAGAAGTTTGCAAATTACTTTTTATACATTCTTAATGTAAAACCGATATGATACATAAACTGTCCATATATGCACAATATCCATATCCAGCTAGAAGGATTTAACGCACATTAACGCGGAGCGGTTCGTTCAGTTCTCACACGTTTATGCTGGCCAGGTTTTTTGGCAATTGACGCTACTTTCGGAATGAAGTAGTTTGCCTTTGTTGCCTTGATGGTATCTGAACTGGGTTTCAATGTGACTGAACGCAAAAATTGTCTGAAATGGCGCGTTTTTCCTCCTTCGACAGTCTGCGCCAGTTGTTCTCAGGTACGAAGAACTTCTGAAAGCGTGGGCATAACACAAAGTCTCCGAGTCCGTGCAGACAGCACCTATGAGGTCTGGCAGCCTTTGAGATTTCCACTCTACTGCCAATTTCATCTGATGATTCACGGATTCACTATTGTTGTTTGTCCTGATTTTTTTGTGATCATCTCAGCTGTGGGGCTTGTTGACATGTTCCAAAAGAATGGATTTCAGTTTCTCTTTGAAGTAGTCAACAAATTTAGGAAATTGTTGACATGATGACTCCAGTCTCTGTGCTTTTTCCTCAAATGTGAATGTGTCATTTGCTGCTGCTATGCCCTGTGTTCCGAAGATTTCATTTACAATGTTCAAGCGGTCTTTATTATTTGCCCCGACTTTATATTGAAGGTAGCGACCGACATTGTCCTTCAAGTGTTTGGTACACAAATACCTTGTTGCTTGTGGGAACACACTATCTATAGCTTTGGTCAGGGCCTTTTCCTCATCACTGCCGATGCTTACTTCTGCTGCTGTTATTTCTGTGTCCAGATTTCCCTTTATATGTGAGAGAAAGGAGTGGTATGAAGGATACGATCCATCCCAGTGTAAATAGAGGGGCCCGATCATGATGGGATGTTCCTTTGTGTCATGTTTCATCACACGGAGATTTTTGTACACAATAGATGTGACATAACAGGCACCAAGATTGATGGTACAGTCTATTCCTATCACGTGGTCCGACTTAGAATCAATGAAAGCGCGTAAGTCGGCCATTTGCTCATCCAGGTATAATATTACGCAAGGGGGTTTGCCTTTCTTATGCACGACCTCTTGTACATATGGATGACTGTTTACCATTAAGAAAACTTGTAGCAAGTCATCAGCAATGTTTTTTCCTGCCACAGACCCTGCTTTTCGTCGCTGGCGTGTTTTAGCGTCGGAAACCTGTTTCCTATTCTGTGGCAAACATGTGCTGTCATCGGCCTCTGCAAGAAGTCGCTTGTATGCCTCTTTAGGGGCTTCATGCCCAACAGCTTCCTTTATCTTTACCATAACATCTGGATGTGACCTGATGTAAGGGTTTGATGGACCTTTCGAATTCCCGTGAGGCGCAGTTGTTGGGCTCTGTACCCCCGTGTATTCGACGATAGCCACATCTGGCACGTTGGCGTAGGTATCAGGAATTTCAAGCCATGTTACGCGCTTCTTGAACGTTGTATTCGCTGCCAAACAGGTGTAATACCGATGCATTACAATAACTCGGTCTGGACTTGGTTGTGGTTCCAGTGGTACCCAGGTGATTTTTTTGTTTTGCTTTTTCCAATGCAGTACAGCCCTTGTTTCAAGTTCACTGTTTCCAGTTTTTGCTCTGATGTTACAACAAAGGTGGTGCTGGTAGTTGTTCCCTTTGTTCCAGTCCATGCCCCGCAGTCATCAGCGAAATTCATCCATGTTGAGAACAATGTTTCTTCACATTTTCGGAGTTATCTATGATGAAGCGGGAATTTGATTTTGTGCCACTGGGAATTTTTCGAAGTATGTTGTTTCTATTTTCGGTGGCATCCAGGACGGTTTGTAATATTTCCTCAGCTGTGAGTTGGACAAGAGTGTTTGTAGAGACCTCTGTGGCGGTAACTTGCTTGTCACTGGACAGTTTTTCAGGAGTTGCACTGTTTCTAGCCGTGGGCTGTTCTCTCTGGGGTGTTTGTTTGTCACTGGACTGTTTTTCAGGAGTTGCACTGTTGCTAGCTGGGCGCTGTTCTCTCTGTGGTGTTGAATGGTCATAGGGATAGTCAAATATTAAATCTGAAACATCATGAATGTCGTTCTCTGTCAGCACTGGAGATATGGATGGAATTGAATCTCTGAACGTTGATGCTATGTCCATTAGAGGTACAAAGTGGTTTGGCGACCATATCCTCGAATTTCTGGCGTCCGGACCCAACCGGGTCCACATTATCACCACTGGATCAGCACTGGTGGAATTCGTTGGCAGGTATTGTGTAGACAAGATTCTGTGGACAATATCATCCGGTCCATTCACAGGCGGGTAAAACACGTCTATTGGGGATGATATCACGTTGGAGAGTGCTTGGATAGTCAAGGCTGAGGAAAATTCACCGTTCATGCAGCAGTCACGAAAATGCGTCGTCGTATTTAGGTGAGAAGCTTGAAATATCTCCAACGTGTGACATATTTTGCAGCTCTGTACACCTTACTGCCATCTCTACAGCATATTGAACACGGAGCTCGGTTGCCAATGTTTCGTTTCCCGTTAAGTATACCGAGACGGCGTTGAAAAGGCAGTTTCCGGTGCCTGAGACTGCAACCGGCTGTCCGGGAACTTTATATCCAAATGTGTTGCATCTTGTAAGGATGGCCCTTGCATCTTGGTCTGGATACAACCGGGGATGGAATGATGAATCCAGTTGCACAGAAAACTGGCTGTCTATCATGAGACCTTCCACTTTTGCACGGGATTTGAGGTCACCCATCTTCCTGCGTGTAACTTTATGAAGATGCTTAAGACTCCGCTCAAAGTCAAACTTTCCATCTTCACCACTTGCACATTGCTTCCAGTAATATGCCGCCATCTCAGTGGATAGTTCCTCTATCTGTCGATCTGTTAGTTCTAGACATTCTGCGTGGAACCAACTGATACACTTATCACAGTAAACTGTTTGGTCTTCACATTCTTCACTGCAGATACTGCAAGGCCTGTTGAAGGCGTTTGCATTTTCTGGTCATCTGTTGTGCGTACACTAGATTTATAGGATAGAATGGCAATGGAATCATGTACCCTGATTATTTAGCCTAGTGGTATTTTAGATGTTTATTTAGGAGAAAGGCCCTTTGTCTTTTCAACTGTGAACAAACAAGTCAATGAGTAACTACTCAAGGGTTAAGTTCTACTCATGATGTATTATCAACTGTGAATGCGCTCGACATCTGTTTATAGACAAATGACAAACGGCCAACGATGCTCTGATCTGATGTCTAAACAATCCAATTAACTCACGGGCAACTGAACACTGTGATGTCCATTAAGGTTTTGATGTAGTTTATGAATGATCCCCACTAACCAACCGCTTGCAAACTGTAATCACAACCATGACGTCTAAAGGCCAGGGGCTCAGGATTTGTAACATCAGATGATATTACACAGCTGCATCAAAGGCATATATATATATATATATATATATATATATATATGGCATTAAAATATATATTTAACGTTTTATTTATCATATTCCTAAATATTGTATTCATGTTATTCATATATATTTATAAATATATAAATATATATATATAAATATATATATACTATCAATTATAATGTAAATTGTCTAAACGTATGGATTTTATTGTTATTTCTCTCGCTCTCTCTCTCGCTTTCTCTCTCTCTCTCTCCTTATAATTAGAAGTTTCATCATTACCATGGCATATAACTTTGATTTATATTTGCTGCTTTTTTTTAGCATTGGAATCGGGTCTTTGTTAATGTGTGTACTGCTCAACGAATTATGTCTTGCAAATAAAGTGACACTGTATAATGATAACGATTAGGCTGAGCACATGACACGCAACAGTGGACATCATAGATCACCTGCGAGAAGGTAACAGTTCAACGTATTGCGTAACAACTCCTAATCTCATTACTCAACTAATTAATAATGTCACAAAGGAAGGGCTGCAGTGCAGCAAGTGTCAGGTGGTGGGTGATCAAAGGGTCAGTTTCCCCGACTTTCGACCTCTTTCAGATGAGAAGGTTCTGATGGTAATCAAAATACGGTGTAAAATACACTTAAAATGAGTTTTACATTGCATTTCAAAATTTTATTTTCGTGCCCCTTTATTTTGTAATAATTAAATTCATAATGCATATAATTAATAATAATAATAATAATTATCATATTATTAACATGATCTTTACCAAGGTATGACACTAAAATGTTCATATTGAAACTGCAATATATATATATATATATATATATATATATATATTCCTATTAAAAATATAATAATCGCTACGGTTGGAATATAATTGCATGATCTTTTGAGTGTCAACACTTTTAATTTGTAGTATATTTTATATTTATATTTATATAGTATATTTTTATTTATTGATTTGTAGTATATTTTATATTTATATTTATATAGTATATTTTTATTTATTGCTTGAGGTGCAATGCACCTGATACAAAATTGAAATGAAAAGTTTTTATTAAATAGCCCTAATATAATAATATAATTAATATGATTTAGAACAGTAGGCTTGATAGTATGATTTGCATGGGAATATAATTATTATTATTGGCTCTCATATTCTCTGTGTCAAATGTTTGATTATTCCTTCAAACGTATATACGCTGCAGTGTTTCGTCACTGCACCCAAAACACCCTGGCTGAGTATGATTCCCCTTAGTGCCACCAGGTGGCAGCAACCACACTATCAAAATGGCGACCTCCTTCACCGTCTGAACCGACATCAACACGAAACACTCGCGTATGACTTTAAAATAGATAATTACGCATCCATATTTCATGAAAAGATTCCCCAAATGATTATTTATCTAATGGAATGAATATTCAGCTTCGCTGTTGAGGTTAAGTAGGTGTTTCGTCAAAAATTACCCAAAACACCAGTGTTTTGGGTGTTTCGGGAGACCCCTTTGCTTCAAGATATTGAATCAAAAGCGTGTCAAAACTGTGGGCGATATTATAAGAATTTAGGCATAATATGCCATATACTCACGGGATCCTCGCTGTAAATATCCACTTTGGGGAGTTTACGTTTCCCTTTGGTTGACATGATATACTAGCTGTATAAAGTACGCTTGGTTGTTGATCTTGAGCACTAATTCTAACTTGTTGACAGATCTTCTGCTGGGATTTCACGTGTTAAGCTAAATTCCGGTGTTACGGAAAATGAAGCCATCGTGGATTTAACCCTGATCAACAGATTTATTTGACCACTGCAGCAACCAAACCACCATACTATTAAATGTTTATGATATCTCTGTATTTAACGGGAAGAACAAAAGACATGCTTCTTTCCTCTTATTTTCTTCCACAGCCCGTTAACATTTCTTATTTAATTATTAAATTTAAGAAGAAACTGATTTTTAAAAAATAATATTGCATGTAAGATAAGATAAGATAAGATAAGATAACATTTATTAGCCTTCAGTTCCAGGAATTTGTTGTTGACTTGCAATTCATTACATAAAAAATAAATAAGTAAATAGATAGATAAATACATAAAAATAATACATAAAAATACATAAAAATCACACATAACATATTGACTATGCATGTAAAATTAAGCATGTAAAAATGATAAAACAGATAATTCTGCAGGTAAAACACATAATTCAAAACATTAAATTTCTAAGAGGGTTGTGAGTTAAAAAGTTTAATACTGTGTGGTACGAGAGATTTTTTAAAACGAGTTGTTCTGCAGAATATTGTATCTAGGCGTTTACCTGAAGGTAAAAAACGGAACTCTGAATATAGGGGATGTGTTTTGTCATTCATGACCTTAGATATGAAGGCCATTGTTTTGGTTTCAGAGATTTCCTGGTGTGTGGCAAGAGAAGTACCAGTTATTCTACTACTTCTCTTCCTGGTATTATTCAACTGTTTCTTTAACTTATCAGATATATTTGTAAACCAGCACTCCAGTGAATAAGTAAGGACACTGGAAATTACTGAATTATAAAACATGGTAATTATGGTTTTGTCAATATTAAGCTTTCTTAGATAATAAAGGTAATATAATCTTTTGTTTGCTTTCTTGGATTGATTCAACACATGTTCTTTCCAATTCAGATTTCTGTCAATAATACATCCTAAGTATTTATAATTTTCTACAATATCAACATCTTCATTTTTGATAGCAACTGGGGTAATTACAGATTTTGATCTCCTAAAATCAAAGACTACTTCTTTAGTCTTCTTTACTTTTAACTGAAGGTAGTGTTCCTCACACCAACCAGTCACATATTGAATGGTTTTCCTGTAGAGCGATTCATCATTCTTGTGTATCAGGCCTAGAATGACAGTGTCGTCTGCATATTTGATAATTTTACAGTCTGAAAGGCTCACAGACAAATTATTTGTATATAGAATAAAAAGGACTGCTGACAGAACACAGCCTTGTGGAGCACCAGTATTTATGATTATATCTGAAGAAGTTTCTTTGCTTTTTCTAACATGTTGTCTTCTATCCGAGAGAAAATCTAGAATCCATAGACAGTAGGAAAGAGGAATGTTATATCTACAGAGCTGATTGATCATAATGTGTGGCTGTATTGTATTGAAGGCTGAAGAATAATCAATGAAAAGTGATCTGGCATAATTTCTGGGGTCCCTGTCTAAGTGTTGATAAATATAATGAGTTAATGTGGCAATTGCGTCGCTTGTGCATCTGTTGGATGAATATGCAAACTGATGTTGATCTAGCATTGGTTTAACAATTGGAAGTAATTTATTAAGAACTATTCGCTCCAAAGATTTTGCGAGAATAGATGTTAGTGCAACAGGCCTAAGATCATTCATCACTTTAGGAGAGTTATTTTTGGCGACTGGAATTATTTCTGCGGTCTTCCATAATTTTGGTAGTTTACATAAGGAGAGAGACAATTGAAAAATGTGATGTATGATGAAGGACAAACTATTTCTACAGGTTTTAATTAATCTATAATTAATATATAATTGTTATATCAAGTACGTAATATATTTGAATGAAATTATAGATAAAATTAGTCTTGTTTATGAATTTAAGTTTTTTCTGGAATATAAACGTTATTGAATAAATATGTTATTTATTTTCTCTACATTACTAATTAAATATGTTGATTGAATTTCTAGAAATGTTGTTCATTCTATCATTCAGAAAACGGCCAATTCATGAAAATTCATGTCCCTAGCATTCACAGTGCCCTAGCACATATATATTAACTGTCATTGTGCTTTCAGGATTGAATTTTAGTATCTTATATTTTCTGCTTAATTTGAGCTTATTTATTAAGCAAAGTAATACCTAAAAGGCTTAAAGTCCATACTTAATTGTTCAAAGGTCATTAAAAGACTGATTATCCTCTTATTTTTTTTACAAATGGTATAGACCAAGGATGTTTTCATTCTTCATGTAAAATATAATTGTTCCTTAAAACTTCCACAAGTTTCTTTACATCCCTCAATTTTTTCCACTTTTATTGCGATTAAAATATGTGTCCCCTGATTTTTTTTCAACACCGTCATAAAGACAATTTGATCGCCATGACACAATGTCGATTTATTATAATACTCCTTGTTGAAGTAACTTCACAGAATGACTCCACGGAACCATCATTATCGGTATGTATTTTGTCATTTTACAACAGGAAATTTCGCTAATTGTGTAAAAATGTCCATATATTTATTGCTTTTCAACACCGTTACCTATATTTCTCCAAATGATGGAAGTAGGAATGCATGCTTTTCTTAGTTTTGGAATATAGCTCACACTATCAACACAATTAAACAGAGCATACTAGAAAGGTTAAAGGAGTAACAAATTTTCTTTGAATGAATATCATATCTTGTTTCAACATCATTATACACCAACACCGTTAGGCCAAAAAAAAAAAGGTTTGGTTCTCAGGCACTTTTTTCAGAAATCGATGCGGGCAGACGGTTTTTTATTTTTATTTTTTTTTTGTATGTTTCTAAAAAAGGTTAAACGATAAAGGTAAATCATGATAATAACAGATTTATTTTGCTAAACAAGTAAAAGCACTACAAAACAAAGGAAATTTTATCAAAATTGTATGATTTAATCTACTTGAAAGAAATGTCCAAGCTGTTGGAGCACAAAATTGTTAAGTTTTTATTGAAAATCAAAATAAAAATTGTTGATGCGGGGGTTTAAAATTGACGCGGGTGGTGTCTGAGAACCACATCTTTTATTTTTCTTTTGCCATATTCTCACTTTCAAAAAGTTGATACGATTGATGCAACATCTAAATCATTTTTATTCAGAATTGCATCGTTTTTAAAGGACTACCATATAAATCGCGTACTGACTTGTGGCATTTCGGACTTGCGCGGATGGCTTAGTGGTTTTCGTAATCGGTGCCACATGGAGATACTTAGACGCGCGCAGGCTTAGGCCTATCGTATCTGATAATATCTCATCATCGTGTTGCGCGATCGCTTAGAACAAAGAACAGCCGAGTGCGCGTGGAATGACCGGTAGTTACTTGCGTCAGCAGAACGCTCTCGCTGCAGGGACCTTTGTGTTACGTATTTTTAAATATTAACCTTTTAAGATACCATAAAAGAAGTCTGCATGCTTTAAGAAATAATTTTGCCAATTATTGCATTATTACACATGCCTGTAACGGTTTTGAAATTAATGACACACTTAAGGCATTAATTAGCCAAAACTATAACTTTTCACGCATGAAATAAAGTGCTCCCCTGAAATTAATTTCATATAGTTTACTATTTTATATCAATGTGAGACTCTAAAAATAGATATTAAGATAAGTTATTTTTCTGATTTTGTACCTTCTGAAATGGGCCGTTTTTCGTAGAATAACCCATCTGTTCTAGCATGAATATATACACGTACATGGACACATATATGTATATATGTAATCATATAAACATTGTCTATTTTACAATAAATCAAGCTTTTACAAACTAGACAAAAACCAAGAAGCAAATTAACATATCAGTTAAGAAAGACACATTGAAATGAAGAGATTTCTAAATAAATTAAGGTATGAAACAGAAAAAAATGAAAGAAAGCAAAACGGAAAAAATAATGATGTGGAAAGAAATAAAGAAAAGAAAAGATAAAGATAACAATAAGAAATAATAACTGAAAATTTGGGAGTTCATATTTTTAAATAAAAGAATAAAATATGAAAAAATAATAATTGAATAAATATGAAAAAAAAAATAATAAATAAATAAGAATGTATAATTAATATAAAATTAAGAGAAAATGACACGGTCAAAGAAAGATATCTATCATTTGATAAAATAAAAGGCAAACGATTGTAATTCAGAAGCTTATGACATCAAGAGAAGGAATAAAGACATGAACTAATGAAAAAGGATAATTGAAATAATCAAGAAAGCAAAGATTTTATGCTATGAAGCGAGAAAAGAAGACAGAAAATTGATTTAAGTAAAAAATAATCGAATTTGCTAGAAAATAAAAAAAGGAGAAAGAAAAATGGAAAATGTAAAGTTGAAAAATCATTATATAATAAATTAGTTGTTCTTACTAAAGAGCAGAACAGATGAAAATAAAATAAAGGAAACAATTAATTATAAAAAAAGGAAATTATTAATATAAAAAGAAACATATTGTGCAGTACGTTAATTACACTAAGTTGTTAAAAGTAATGTCATATTACGCTCCGAGATCTATTATACTTAATTAGAGTTTTTATCCAGTGAGAGCTGAACTTGAAGTGAGAGTGTGTTGGATTAAAATATTATATAGTGGATTATTTTAGACAATTTAATCAGATGGCATCTATTCATTTCATAATTTACACACTGGCACGCAGATAAATATTGTAATAACAGAAGCCTAACATTTCTATGACACCAATATGGCTGACGCTGTAGAACGTCAACAAACTGGATTCAGATGTGATTCATGTACTTAACGCAGGCATATCGGGTTTCATGAGTAGTGATTTAGTTGTAAATGAAAAGCTGACGATTTAAGGCTATTAGATATGCGTTTCTACAGCACATGGGGCTTATGGCTACTGCTGTTAGCCACCGTAAACATCGCACCCCCGTCAGTGGACGGCCATCGAGACCCGCTGTCAGTGTGGGGGTCACACCGGGAGAAAAGAGAAGATACGGCACCACAGGGCGACACCAGTGACAGTGTCGTGCAGAGTAATGCAACAAACAGCAGGTGATTGTTTATCTTGACAATCGAGTTTCAGCTTAATTGGGAGTACAACCAGGGTAAAACAAGATAAAAGAACATGCTGATATACCAACATCTTTTAATAAACGTCATAAATCTTACTGTTAGCAGTATTCCAAGTCAAATTAGTTGAGTGTGTTAAGGATTGGATCTCCATTCTGGATCATGAAAATATAAAAAACTGTCTCTTCTCATCTTTACCACCAAATGTTCCTACAGATGTCAGGATCTCCCAAACGCGGATCCGCATACTGAACCGCAGCATTCCTCAAGTTCCCAATCTCCCTAACAAGGACCTAACGGTGGCCCCTACTAAAAATGCCTTTCCATGTTCAGCCTTATTTTTTTACCTAAACAGTTTTTTTAATCTAAATTATTAAGTGATATGTGCAACTAATCTGTGAAATAGACTAGGATATCAATAAGTTTGCGTTATTGGATATTGGTTCGCGGTTTTCCAATGAGTGCTATGAGGTGGACTGCATAACTGGTATGCACAGCTATGCCGGGGGTGGCTCCAGGATTTTTGACATGTACTATATAGAACATTGAATATGGTTTCAGTCCTGATTAAATATTTAAAAGAGGGGTCCAAAATGTCAACATTGGATTGAAACTCATTAAAAGGTTGCAGCTGCTGAAACAAATGTGATTCCAGACCCCTGGGCCCCATATATATCCCTGAATACCAGATTCGCTACTGTATGCAGGCAAGTACCTCCACTTTTATTAAAACAAGGACAACACCATGTAAAATTATATTGATTTTTCCAACCTTTTTCTGTATGTCAGATAACAAAGTAGTAATAACAATTACATCCAATAGTTATAAAGAGAAGTTGGTCCACTTTTGTGCTCAATGATCTGGGGCGACCCCCCCTTGGGTTTGGAACCCAGGTTCCCCAGACCCCTCTTGTAAAATAATTAACTCCACGTCTTAGTGAGGTCAAATATGGGATTTTCGCAGGAAAATATGATTTATAAATTTGCATGTGTAAGGAAGCAACAAATTATGCAACACCTGTTTTGACCAAGCAAACATGAAGGCCCAATTCAGATCAAGTGCCAAATTAATTACAGGTAGTTGCAATTACTTACAAAAAAACATCAATAATAAGTGATCAGGTTATGGACAACAGCAGATTTAAGAACATCTTTCATTTTAGGTACATACTTTGTTTGAGTACACCTGTACTTTGATTTTAGTACATTTGTGACTAACAACAAAAAAACTTGAATAATTGTGACTGTAAGCCACAGCATTCCCTGGTGCCAGCTAGTCACATAAGAGTGATTCAGACAATACATAGTCCTACCAGTTGACATTTGCAAATGCATTGTTTGGGGGTTTTCCCATATAGATACCAGCATTTATAGATCAACATCCCAGATATGTCATGTTATGTTAATATCAGCTTATATCACTATTTTTATCAAACTCAAGTGACACTGAGGATTGAAATGATGGTTCAAATAAAACTTTCTGGCATAGGTCAGCAAGAAATTCTTTGGCAGATATTGCTTCAAATGACATCTTAAGTCACCCATGTATGGCCATACTTCCAAGTATTAGCACTTTGCTGTACACAGTTTACCATTTATTTAATATCCATAAATGATAGCAAAGCCATCTCATTCATGGTACGGGACAAATTTGAATGTAATGAGTTTGTGAGATGTAAGTTTATGTAAGTACTGATACATTGCAGGTCACTCAGTGATACTGATTTCATTGACACTGACAAGGGACTTTCTTGCATGAAAAAACAGGGAAATTATTAATTACTGTAAGGGCTGCATAGGCCACAACCAAGCATTTCTTAGCCAGGTCTAGAGACCTGAGTAGGTCAAAAAATTGAACCTGCACCTGCCCAGCATCTATTGCATCACTCATTTTCAACCCACAGTAAAAAAAAAGATTCAGCTTGCCTCTCCCCTCAATAAATACAGTACTTTTCACCCACATAGTGTTTGTGTGTTCTGTGGCCTATAAATTACATTTAATTTCACCATATTCCACAGGCTGAGCCGCCAAGGTAATGTTCCCCCATTTATAATCATTTTATATCCAGAAGCATTTTTCCCTTTATCTGTATTTTAATGCATACAGTGTCTTTGAATGTATAAAAAAATAAACCACAGATTACTCTGAATTCTAGAATTTATTGGGCTATATCCAGTCCAGGGTAAGGGTAGGCAAAAATGTGATATATATATATATATATAGGATAAGAAGTTCAAGGTAAGTGCAGTGCAATATGGAGGTGTCCCCATGTGATGGGTATCACCAACAATATCAGTCTCATCCAACTTTACCATTTGCCTTCCGAATTGCTTATGTCTGTTCATTCTTATACCTTTTCTCAGCTGCTTTGGGAGCATGGCCCAAGTGGCCACTGTTAGGTTAGGTTAAATAGTTCTACATTTGCCTGCCACCCATGACTGTTACTCATTCATTCCTGGGTGGACAGAACCCACCCTTGTGTTAAAGACTGGCTATGAGTCTTACCATGGAAGGCAGTAAGAAAGGGAGATGAACCCACAACTGCAACACAACTTTGTCGTCTCAAGTCCAGTGCTTTAACCATTACATAACCACACTCCACATGTGTAAGAATCATGTTAAATGTCAATAAATAAATAAAACTAAATAAAACTAGTGGTGGGCTGATCATCGAGTTTTTTCGAAAGTCAGTCAGTTTGCTGCCACTTTCAAGCCTTCGATTACCAAAGGCAACTATCGATTACATCATACTCATGATTGTTTTTTTCCAGAATGTCTTTATGTTGTAGGCAAAAATTATTCCTTCATTTTTTTACAACATTCCGCGCTTCATATAATGAGTATGTGTTCTCAAATAACCTCCGTATCTGACTGAGTATATATATGACACGGTAGATGAGAGAACGGAGGACTTATTAAACCTCTGTGAACTGGCAGGGAGCTGCAGAATTAGCGGAGAGTTTTCTAATGAAATGTTCATTGCAAAATATGGGCGATATGGCATTAAAATGCTCCATAATTCTCCAGGTCTATGCCAATTTTGCAAGATTCTCTTATAAATAATCTCTTCAACTGATGCCAGGTGCCGCATGAGTAATAATATAATTAGCTTTCAATTACTTTTTTTTTTAATTTTTACAAAAAAAATATATAGGCCTGTAATTTTCTTGGCGGGCCTGTGAAACCAGTATGCATGTCAGTAGTCGTCATAATTGTTATAAAATGAAAGTCCTTGCTGGTGGTGAAGTTAAAATAATACGCAGGAGTATTCATGAGGGCCAGCAAGTATATGTCCTGGACTGTGGTTTAATTCTTGATTTTTATAATTAATTAAAATGAACTGTGAATAGCATTGCTTAGTAATAATAGGAAAATATAAAAAAGGCAGATACTTCTATTCATTAGATGGAATTACTAAGACATACGGGCTGGGTTAAGAGAGTACAGTTTGACAGATAATTGCATATTTCTATATATTTGTCTGAACCAATTAATAATCGATCATCGATCGGTTTGCCCAAACCGATGATCGATTATGAAAAAGGAACCGACTCCCACCACTAAATAAAACTAATTTGTAATAATAACAGAGATGTTAGGATTTTTACAGAGATGTTAGAATTTTCGTCACATTTATATATTTTGATGATCTGAATGTTATTTTTAAACAACGCATCTGTCTATCCAGCCTATTTGATGAAGCTGCAGGTTGAAGAGTAATACTAAATCTGTTCCACAGATGTTGCCACCAGTCTTCACTCTGAATAATCTCATCCAATTTAATATGGTAATGAGGTACGTTATGGTTCACTGTTAACAATACAAGGCTCATACACTGTCTTGTGCTCTGAACACAGAGTTGACCTCCTGTAGACCTTCAACTCACAAGCGGTGAGAAATGGAAGGATTCTTCAGGTTTGGCAAGCTGCCAAACACCCAGCAAACTGATGCTAAATAAGACAAAATCTGATTGGCTCAGCTGTTAACAAAGATGACTGCCCCCATGTGGACCCTGTAAAATAAAATCTGATTGGCTCATTGTGTAAACAAATATGACTGCGCCCATGTGGAGCTTGTTGTGCAGCACTGCAAGAGAGGAATTTTGCAACAGTTGGGGATAATTAACTGACCTCAGGCCACACCTGCAATTTTGTATAGAGACTGTCCTGAAAGGTTGCAACTGCATTCTGTGTGTTTCAACAGGGGGTAGTTAAATATTATGCAGGAGGGAATTCCACAGAGACAGCACCACCCAGTGGCCAAACCTAAAGGACAACCACAGTTTCCTGCAGCCTTGACAGTGGACCAAATAGTTTAGCATAGCCTAACTTCTGCTTATATATATAATTAGTGAGCATAACACTGTCTGCACAAGAACACATGTACTATATATGGGATGGGTTTTTAGCTCAGCTGACTATAAGTTATCTGAGCTATAGTCGTGGTCCATTGTCTGTCGTCCGTCCGTCTGTCTTGACGTCCGTCCGTCCGTCTGTCCGTCCGAATGTCCGTCTGTAAGACTGGCACGTTTCAACACCGTTGGACCTACGAATCTTAAATTCGGCATACAATTAGATGTCCCCAAAATCTCCTACCATGCTGAAAATTGGGTCAATAGGACTTTGTTCCTTCGAGATATTAAGGAAAAACCTCAATTTTTTATTAGAAATCTATTTTCACACTTCAGGACTGCCTAATATCAAAACCACTCATCTGGTTTTCTTCATATTTACCATAAATATTCCTCTATATAGTTCCTATGTACATGCCCGATATTAAGTCAGTATTATATAATTTAAAAAAAGTTATGGGCCCAAACATAATGGACTTTGTAAAAAAATCAGAAAGATATTTGGTCACTTAAGACCAGAAGTGTTAAAGGTAGGGACTTTTTTCCAGTAATACAACTTTAATTAATCAAAATTTAATTGTATACCAAAAATTAGATCAAAATCTGTTAAATTTTTTTTATTATTGGCAAAAATATAAAATTGGTACCTTAAATTTTGCCAAACTTTGGCCACGGCACGTTTTTATCCTGTAAGTACTGTGGATTTAATTTTCACAGCATGTATACATAAGAATTTAATTTGTTAAAATCTGAAATTTGAAAATAAAAGCTGCAAAATTAGGCTAGTTATTGAATTTTTTTGGAGGCTCTTGTTGTATTCCCTTACATTGTCAAGCATTCCACTTTGATGACTGTAGGTCATTTAGTGCACATCTCTATGCTCCCCAGGCTGTTGGCATAATTTTAGATGTCCCCAAAATCTCCTACCAAACCGAAAATTGGGTCATTAGGACTTTGTTCCTTCGAGATATTAAGGAAAAAACTCCGTTTTCCATAAAAAAAGCCATTGTTACACTTCAAGGCTGCCTAATATCAAAACCACTAATCTGTTTTTGATCGTATTTAGTATTAACATTCTTTCATACATTTTCTATGAACATACCAAAAATTAGGTCAGTATTGGGTATTATTTTGAAGTTATGGGCCAAAACATAATGCAATTTTAAAAAAAATCAGGAAATATATTTACTCACCTAACATGAGAATTGCTGAACCTAGAGACTTTTTTTCAGGAATATAACTTTATTTAATCAAGATTCAATTGTTTACCCAAAATTAGATCTGAATTTTGCAAATTTTTCAAGTTATTAGCATAAATAAAAAATCAATACCTTAAATTTTGTCCAACTTTGGCACTGTTGATTTAATTTTCACAGCATATATACATAAGGATTTAATCTTTTAAAATCTGAAATTTCAAAGAAATTGATTGGAAAGAATAGCTTTTATTCATGTTTTCATACACCATGTCAAGTGTTGTTTACATCTAGCCCACCTAGTAGTACAGCCTTCACTTGCATTATTTAACCCACCCCAGGCAGCTTGCCTTGGGTCAGCTTGGCCACTACCAGCAGGCTTCCCATCTGCCCTGCATCCCCCCCCCCCTAGATGGTGCATAAACTAGATGAATGTTATTATTTTCTGTATTTGATTCATTCTTATTCTAGGCTATGCTACATTTTAGATTTTGTTTTGTACCACCAGGGTTACAATGATTAAAGTGTACATTTAATTGTGTCCACAAAGTGGTGTATTGCTATGAAAGTGTGGATGTTCATGAGATAATTCCTTACTTCAGAAGAGTAAAAACTTCACCAGGTGTGAAATTGACTATTAATTCCAGTAATAAATTAAAACTGGGATAATAATAAGCACAATGATATTGTTTGTCCCTCATTCAACCAACAGTGTGTATACTTTATTTGAAAAGATGTTTTATTTTATCAAATTTACTGAATCTTTTATTTTATTTTGGTGAATAAAATTAAGCATGTACTGAAAACTCCAAGGTGCAAAACTTTTAAATAGTGATTCAAGGAATATTCTTGTAGATGCCATGTTGTGGCATTATTTTCTTTTAAATTCAGTTTAAACATTTATGATTTAAAAATAATAAAATATATGTGTATGCATAATATGACCCAATATGAGCTACACTCTGGATATATGATGATTGCAACTTTTGCAACAATTCTAATATTTTAACTTATAGTTTCAGTTTTTTACTCTGTTTATATAATGATTGCAACTTTTGCAACAATTCTAATATTTTAACTTATATTTTCAGGTTTTTTTTATTAAAAATTTATAAAACCTGTAAATAAAAAAATGCTTTAGATAAAAACTTCTTAATGGAAAAAGTGGATATGCTTAAAAAAATAGGATTACAGTAAAACCTGAGAGTTAAGACCACCTGATGTGCCACAACAAAAGCGGTCTTAAGTCACAGGTGGTCCTAAGTCTCAGGTGGCCTAAGTCTCAGCATGAAGCGAACAAAGAATATTAAGGCATATATGTCTGTGTAAACATTTATTTATTTATTATAAAAATACATACTGGATATATATATATATATATATATATATATATATATATATATATATATATAATCAAAATATTCACAACAATATTTACAAGTTAACAACAATATTTACTTAACACAATGAATCAATCTTGCCCTGCTTAACAAAGGGAATCTTATTTATAATTATCAAAGAAAGCCGGTCCTTTTATAACTTTATTAAACAAGCCTTTGTCAAAGGCTTTGAATAGCCTGTTTATCATATTGCATATATAAAATCCCAATAAACTTCAAAGCAGGTATGAAGGGATCGATCATTAGTTTACAGGTGACTGCTCACGTTATCAAACAGTCTCTCTATTATTGGTACTATGGTAGTAAGCATTGATGAATATTCTAATGATGTTATCGAAGCAGGGCGTCAGTTTGTCGTCGTCACGAACTGACATAATGTCAAGTCAAAATGTGTGTGATAAGCAATTACAGTTGATCGCTTACGTAATGACAAACTTACTTTCATGACTCACTTTTTAAAATTAATTCCGCGCAAATGTTATTTAACCATCGCTAAGACTAGTTATGAACTCCGGTCAACGACCGCAGCGTAGTGAATGCGACCGCGGTGTCAGAAGAAATACAACGGGAGTTCTGTTCGATGAATATTAATGAGGGATTTCCCCTAGGGCACGTGAACACTTTACCGTAAAGATGTTTTAGACAATCGTTAAACAAATACGATGTATTCAAAGACGGGCTGTGCTAAAAAAAGTAATGGTACACTGGCATCAGAATTAAAGAATTGCGTCGTTTTACGTTCCCTCGCAATTATCGCGGAACTTTCATTTTTTGGAGAAAGATTAAAACCACGCGGGCCCTGGGCCATTGACACCTGGAGGGGTATTGTGAATTGATGTCCAATTCACCGCGGGGAAAGTAGGTCACCATTGCCACAGGTCTGCACATTCACGAGACGGTCAACGGCACGGTCGTTTTAGTCTTAACTTGGGACGCCAGGTGCCACTACCGCTACACCAGGCGGTCGCTTAACGGAGGTAAATACCAGCGACCGGCCACATTTGATCGGTCGGTGGTCGGGTACCACAAACGGACGCTCAACACAGGGGCATTAAAGAGTGATTAAGCTCGGTGCATTCATTTTCCGGTCGTAAGTCACAGACGGTCGCTGGCGGCAGTGGTCGCTTGGTTCAGGTTTCACTGTATATATAAACTTAAATGCATTATTCCCTTGAAAGTGAAATAAAGGTATTAGTCCATTCTGTCCACTTGCATGTCCATCTGTAAATTTTCATATGCGTCACAGTATCTCAAAACTTTTACTGTTTTTCTTCATGACAGTCTTGTCAGAGTATTAGTTTGCAATCATATATTTAGAACTTAACTATAACCAAGTAGGAGGGCCCCTTTCCTCTTAGCTTTTCATATTCTTATATAAATGAAAAACATTACAATAGAATATTTCTACATCCACCTTCGTGCTGCCCTCACTTTTCCCATCTCCGAACCCCAACCCAAAGTCAGCCTCAATGAGCAAGAACAAGATGAATCAGATATATTCATACTTTAATATTTTGTATAACTATTCGTCCATAGGTACCGATGTACATGCCAGAAATTATGTCAATATTGTCTAATATGTAGACATAGTGGGCATCACAATAATGTACCTTGTCAAGACTGAAGAGATATTGTGTCATACAGTCACAAATTCATAAATCACTTCATCAGCATAGTTAATCATAACATCATATCTGTCAAATTGAAAGCTTGCAGACTACCATACACTTTAGATCCTTCAACAAATAGCCTTATCATCATTCTACTACTGCTTATTACTGCTGTCATTGCATTCATATTTACTCAAATATATCACAATTTTCAACCCCTCCTAAATAAATAAAAAATAAACCACTATATTTGACTCTATTAATCCATCAGTCAGGAAATTTCATTTATCATTTACTCACATATTACATTACATTCCTTTATAATAGCCCAACATGTCCATGATATTCATAAGCTTTATTGACTGGATATAGTATCACAGTGGAGAAACATTTATAGTCCAATCACGATCAGCTGAGTGCCGTGACCCATGGGTCCCTTGTATTTAATTTGTTGGATTCTTAATGTCCTTCTGACAACATCTGCGGCACCTGGATAAGGAAAAATTTATTTATACTCTTCCTTTTAAAAAGGACCTTTTTAAATCCAGTTTGTATTTTGCATTTATTTTGAATTTAAAAGAAGTTCTAGAAAGGTTTTAGGATATTAAGGCATGATGGATGCCACACTTTTCTTGTTAAACAAGGGGGGGGGGGGGGGACTGTTTGTGTTGGCCATGTTTGTTTTATATCAACCTAAAATTGGGTTATTGTTATCACACCTACTTTGTATGATGAATTTTTTTTCTTGTTTGATACGTGTGTGTAAAGCTTACCATACAGTGATACTCAATGAGACTTATCGTGCAAGGATTGAGAACATGCTTGTCTGATGAGTGTGCCATGTGTTTTGCATGGTCAACAGATAACTCGGAAGAAGTTGTGTAGCTCTTCCAAAATACCATGTCCGTTTTTCTGATAGATATATTATTAAAGAGAATTGAGACAGAATATGTCCTAGGCAGGAAACACATAAAAGGATAAATACAGTTAAAAGGCATAATTATGGTGGAATCTTGGATGTTATTTTGGATGCATCAGCAGCATGTAGGTGTTATCATTGAGATACAGTTAGACAGAGTTAGCTCTGGGATCATGCATCGCATCCCATGTTGCATGTTGCATGATAAGAAACCTTGCACCTCGGTGTGAAAGCTCTTTGATCTGGCTACCGGCACTTGCCTGTTTTGCTGGGGCTGTCCCTGATACATTGCCCAATTTCAATTAAATAAATTCATGTGCAGAAATTCAAACAAATACTCACCCATCCATATATTATAAGCCAAAACCAAATAATATATGCCATGAATAAAGGTTATGGAATGGAATCAAATAATGATCTTGATTGACAGGATCTCCTGCAGACCTACCAGTTGGGTTCTGGTTGTTAGAAAGAATATACCCAATTACTAAAATTTCTGTATAAAAATAATAAGCACAAAAATAAGTATTACTGTTCCATTTTGTCTTTGTATTGGTAATTGTTTTATAAATGTATAGATATTTATGTATATGCATGCAATAGCAGGGGGCTCTTCTATTCTGAAGAAGTATTGCATGGGGTGTGCAGACCTAGGTATAAATTTTTTTTTTCAAAAATAAGGAAAACTTCAAGTTAAGGAGTCATTAAGAAAGAAACTTAATTAATTTTAAAATATACTTTATCAAAAATACACTAAATATTACCAATTACATATTGTAATATAAACTGTAACAAAATGTATTGTAATGAAAGATCATTTACCAAGAGATAATCCTATGTATCCAGCCACTGGATTGCTTTTATTTTAGCTTTTAGAAGTATTTTATTAATAACTTGTAACCATTAGAATGATATCTGACCTGTTTAAGCTCAAGATCACCATCAAGGCTTTTTGAATCTTCCATAAACCACATAAATTTATCCTAAGTATTTGTTTCGAAGTTAATATGGTAGGCACCTGGTACTTCTTATGAAAAAGTTAGCAGTATAGAAAAAGATATTACAAATATCAATTTCATAAGGTCTATTTGAAAACCATATCCTAGTATATTAGTATGATACAATTTGGAACGGTTGTCCACCAATCAATGTCATTATTTTTTTTTTAAAACATATTACATAATATATGACAGTGTAGTGCCCAAGATATATTTTATGCTGTAAAAGGTAATCACATACCGTTGACCTTGAGCTTACTTACCATGTGTCCATCAAGCAACTCCTTGTCAATTTCAGTTGACAGAACACATCAGTGTCATCCGTTTTTATGTGACAGATGCAGAATAATAGTATTTTCCCCTTTTGTTAAGACTGCAATGGCAGCCATCTTGGATTTCTTTGGATCACAGGGCTTATACAGATTTTTTACCTGCTTTCATTCATTAGCTTAAATGCTAATAAAGTGAAAGCAAGCACTATCTTATTCGATTCCTAAAGGAAAATCGTTCTATTACACAAGCAACTATGCTATGTCCACAATACTAAAAAAATCCAATGGGTGATGGGGGCAATCCTGGATTTTCGGTGTTAGAGTGGCCCGAAAAATGTGTTACCTGATGTTTTTCATTAATTCATATCCTATTAAAGCTAAATCGATTATTTTGGCAATTTGGGCTTCAAATTCCTATGATAATACATCCCTGTATACAATATACATTCAGGCCTCTTTATCATGTAAACCACATAATCTTGGCATTTGCATGCCAAAAGAAATGGATCACAAGACAATTTCTATTTATAAGGTGGTATTGCCAAAGTCGAGCAATATTATTACAGGGATCTCACATCTGGAGACATTCCATTCCTCTTTGATTTGGTGGATACAAAGTAACTTGCTGGCTGTCCATAGTCTAGTTTTAAATCAGTTAATACAAATTAGTCAAGACAAATTTGTAAAATGTGGACTTTTCACCAGAAAAGATTAACTCTATGAAGGTTAGGAATGTCATGAGATAAGGAAAGACCAAAGATTTCTTTGAACTTTTCTGCCAAAAATCTGGTGAGATCTACTCATTGCACTTGCTGAACCAAATGTGGCAGCACCCATACGTGTATGGAGAAGAGGTGTGAGACCTTTCAGTTATATCATATGAGAATGTTTAGGTAGTTGAGGGATAACACTACATCAGATATATGTCAAGA
Organism: Sipunculus nudus; assembly: GCA_026874595.1. Lineage (NCBI taxonomy): Eukaryota > Metazoa > Annelida > Sipuncula > Golfingiida > Sipunculidae > Sipunculus > Sipunculus nudus. Next base: position 45,363,021 of record CM049316.1, read on the forward strand.
ATTTTTATCTCAGCTGACTGAAAATCATCTGAGCTATAGTGTCTGCATGTATGTCCATCTGTTTGGCTGGCTCTCAGACTGGCATGTTTTATCACCATTAGACCTACCAGTTTGAAATTTAGCATACAGGAGAATGATGGCAAGTTCTCCTACATACCAAAAACTAGGCCACTTTCATTTTGTTCCTTTGAGAAATCAAGTGTTAACCTCCATTTTTCATTAAAAACCCAAATGTTACTCTTCAAGACTGCCTATAATCAACACAGCTGCTATAATTTTTTTCATATGTTGCATAAAGGCTCCTTGATATATTCCATTAAGGAATGCGTGCAAGAATTAAGTCAATATCACATAATATGTAGAAGTTATGGAATATTTAACATAATGTAATTAATCAGAACATAAGGAAAGATATTTACTCCCTCAACATGTTAATAATATATGCTGGAGAGTTTTTAACTATATTTATTAGATTATACCAGAAATTAGATAAGAAAAACTTGAAAATGTTTATGTAAAGTTGTACTTAAATGTAAAACACTTCCTCAAATGTTTCCTTACTTTGATCATGTAAAAAATTTTCATGTAATATTGTTGCTTTCATTTTCACATCATGTGTATAGATTAAATCTATTGAATGCTGAAATTTGAAAGTATTTGCCACAGTGTGTGGTTAGGTATTGCAGTTTATCCTTAGGCTAAACCATTATTTATCAGTAATCTAGGCCAACCTTTGCAGAGATCACAGATTGCACTTGTCTGAGTTGGGCAGAGATTCAGGTCTAACAGCCATCCTGGGCAACAAAGTGCACCTGTTGTTGATATATAATGACATGCAAAATAATTAATTAATTAACAATAGTTCTTAAGGTATAATGATCATCAAACAACCTTGGTTTAATTTAGCTTTAAAATCCATATTTAAATGAATTTTAGCCACAATGATATATAGATATTTGGAATCCTTAGAATACCCTTTGTCAGAGGAGATATACATGAACAGTGTCTCAGATTATGCTAAATAAAGTTATGCACAGTCTCTGAAGCCTCTACATGCCTGTCAATCAATGATGTGCCTTGCACTGCAAGTAAATAGTTAGCCAGTAGGCAATTGAATACTCTGTTGGTTCTTGCTGAGCTGATGTGATGTGTGGTCCTGTATATACCCCATGTGGGGTTGACATCTGAATTAAAATGATATTTTTACAGTTGACACAATATAATGCCAGAAAAGTGTTTTTGTGACAAGATAGATTTAACAAACAACTGTAATGTCATGGTTTATTTTTAAAAATGTCAATTTTACGACATTTTAAGATTATTAGACCTTAAATGAGTTACAATAATTTCCTGGCAGTTTCCAACATACAAGACAGATTTTTTTGTATTGATGCTCCAATATATAGTCCAGATGACACCATGTTGTCACCTTTGGGTATTTTTTTTTATTTCATTTCAAAATTATAACTATAACTATATATAAAGGAAATAATTATAAATACTGATGCAGTTAATGTTTCTGAATTAACGTAAATTTTTTCAGGTCATGGATCCATAGCTCTACATTTTGCAATTTTACAATTATTAATTTAAAGTTAAAAAATACAGTATTCAAATGTGACAAACAGTTGGGATCTAAGACAATTTATACTCATCAACATGTTTTATGTATAATATTGGTATTAATACACCTGGTCATTAAGACTCCTAGCCTTTTTGGTGTGTTGAATTAATGCCAATGGCCTGCAAACTGTATTTAAAGTATTCAGCTGTAAATTGTAAAAAGTTAAATTATATAAATAATTTTTTAAAGCTCTGAGAGTTGGTACTTTTAGTTATTATATTAATGTCTTGTATCTGTTATCTCTTGAATTGTCAACTGGATTGACTTTCTAAATGATATGAAATTCTTTAAATGAAATATTGATATAAACCTCACAAATTGGTATTAGGATTAGACTGCAAGGACAACTTATGTGGATTCTACATTTGATAACCAGATCAATGAATCAGTTGATTTGTCTCACCATATCACTTTATATTGATTGATCTATAACAGCTGGGGCTTAGTGTTCAGTCATCAATTCAAATTACCCAAGGCTATTTTTGATCAGCTGCTGATAACCAGGATTTCAAAGCCATATATATATTATATATATATATATATATATATATATATATATAGAGAGAGAGAGAGAGAGAGAGAGAGAGAGAGAGATAAAGAGTGCTGTAAACTTCATTCACATATTCCCATATCTTTTTTTTCCACCATCAGTGATCAGAATCCTGTTTTAATTATTTCCTTTAGGAAATTTTGCATAGATGGCTGCAGACTCAGTGACCCAGTATAGATCTTTTTACTAGTAGTTTACTATACATGTATATGATAACTCTTCAAGCTTTGACAGTTATCTGGTTTATGACTGGTTTATGACACTGATTGAAACACTAACAATCAGTGCCATAGAATGGGGATATGGAAACATGACCTTAGATACAGGAATTCAGGCAGCATAATTTAATATAGCTGTGGAAACCTTATGTCACATAGAAAAAAGAGAATATTTAGCAATTGTCTACATTGCAGGTTGCTGTTGTTTATCATGATGTATTTATATAACATATATTTATGCAGGATTAATCACTTAATGAGCACTTGATGTGTATTCCTATCATTTATAACATGGGTTTATCAGCGCATGTCTGTTTTCCCCTGTGTAGTTTGGTACCATTAGTTCACACCTCACAGGACAGTTGCATATATGTTTATAATACATACACAGTTATCCCACGTAACATCTGTTACGAGACCTCACTCATGGGGAGTATAGTTTGGTATAAGCTGTATTCTATTGTTTATATACTGCATATTGCAATGTGAGTATTGAAATTCTGTTAAATCACTAACCTGTAAGTCAACATGTTAAAACTGATGTGGACTGATAAATTGTAACATAATATTATAATAATGTGTGTTATATGATAATAATAATTATTATTATATATATATATACACAAACACACACAATGGTTGTAAAATCATGTTTTTTGATTGAAACAAATAAAAAGACTGAGGATTGATTATTAATCAGTTTTTAGCTCAGCTGACTGTAAGTCAACTTAGGTATAGGAATGGTGCTATGTCTGTCATCCATCTGGCCATCAGGTTGTCCATTAGCAGGGCACAAATGTCACTGCTGGTCCTAAAAACATCTAAGTGAACATCCAGGGAGGTCAATAAAAAATCTCCTTGGAAACCAGAAATAAGGTCACTGCGACCTGTATCCTCCCAGCTATATAGCTTGAAATAACCCCCCACAATAATAAAAAATATGATACAAAACCTCCAATATCTTGATAATTAATGCATGGATTGTCATGAATCTTGCCTTGAATTGACCATGACTAGTTTTGTCGGTTCCTGAAAAATGGTAGCGCCAGCTGTAATCATTTGTGATTTTAACGAATATTTTTTTTTACTATAAAATGACAACAATCATGTCAGTTTCTCAGATGTAATTACATCTAATGTCCCAAAATCTGGTGTGTTTATTGATAACAAGTGGATGTCCTATAGTAATCACCCTGTCTGTCTGTCTGTTTGTCTAGCTGGCCTGTCTGTCCATCTGTCCATCCACACAAATTTGTTTCCAGATGATAACTCCAGGTTGGATAGATTTCAAACTTGACCTAAATATGGCCCGCTGCTAAAGCCAACCACTTAAGCAAGAACCTATATAATTTTTGGGTCAAAAGGTCAAATTCAAGGTCACAGGACTCACTTATTTAAAAGATTATGGCTGCATTTTAAGCCAAGCTTTTCATCCCAAACTTTCAATCTTGCACATTTAGCTGACTTGCCAGTATGGAGAGAGCATAAATGAATTTGGGGTCACCAGTTCAAGGTCACAAGGGCAATCCGTTCACAAATTAGTTTCCAGATGATAACTCCAGTTTAGTTTGACATATTGGTTTCAAACTTGACTTATTAATGGCTCACCACTAAAGTAAGAACTGAGTTGATTTTGGGGTCCAGCGGGCAAAGGTAAGGGTCACAGGACCAATTTCTTTAAAAAGAATGTGTATGCATTTCAAGCCCAACATTTCATCATAAACCTTCCATCTTCAAAATATTGCTTACCTGTCAATAGGGAAGATTCTTTTTGATTTGGGGTCATAGGGTCAAAAGTCAAGGTCACAGGGCCCATCCATTCAAAAATTAGTTCATGGATGAAAATTCTGCTTTGGATAGGCAGATTGGTTTCAAACTTGTATTTTTAATGACCCACAACTTAAGAAAATTAATTTTGATTTTTTAGGGTCCAGAGATCAAAGTTGAAGGTCACAGGAGCCACATCTTTAAAAAGTTTGTGGATGCACTGTAAATCAAACTTTTCATCCCAAACTTTCCATGTTTCATTCATGGCTTACTTGCCCAAAGTGAGGAAATCTGTTGATTTTTTGGTAACCTGGTCAGAGGTCAAGGTCACTTTTTGAAAGATTGTTACAATAATCTAAATGCTGCAAGTTCAAGGATAATAAGTTCTAAGATTGTTTAGTTACAAGGTCATTGGTTAAGGTCAAAGGACTGTCATTCTGAAAAATTCTTTAAAAAAATTATCTTTATAGACAAATTCAGCTGAGCGTCGAGACCCATGGGTCCCTAGTTTTAGCTGAGCTGATTGTAAGTCAACTGAGCTTTAACACTGGTCCTTAGTCTGTTGACTGTCCTTCCATCTGTTAAACTGGCACATTTTGAAATGGTTGGACCTCCAGATAAGAAATTCAGCATACAGTTTGATGTCCCCAAAATCTCCTTCCACACCTAAAACTCGGTCACTACGACTTCCATTTAAAACCAATTGTTACATATCAAGACTGCCTTTTTAAAAACCAATGATCTTGATCATTTTAATATAAATATTCATCTATTAAACCAGTTGATCTAAAACTGTAAATTTTATTTTAAGTTTTCAAGCACCATGTAAAGTATTGTTTACATCAAGCTTGCCCATTTCAGTGGTATGCAATGTGCTAGAGCTATCCCTCAGCTCCCCAGGCTGTAATGTAAACACTTCACTCCTTGGCAGCTCCCTTTGTCTAGAAGAGCTGGGTCAGGCTGCCTGGAGTAACTTCCACAGAGAACCTCTCTCTTTCTCTCTCTCCCTCTAGCTATCTCTCTCTCTCTCTCTCTCTCTCTCTCTCTTGTTCATCCCTCTCCCTCCCTCCCTTAACCCATTCTGTTGACAGGTACTTTAAACAAGTGGAATCTTATAAGGCCAAAAATAAAAAGGCATGGATCTCAGGCACCACCCTCATTAATTTTAACCCCCCTCATCAGAAATTTCATTTTTATTTTCTTTTTTTTCAAGAAGAAAAATCATACAATTCTGATAAGATTTCCTTTGTCATGTAGTACCTTCTGTACAACCTTGAAATCTGAAAAATATTTTTCTGGATAATATGGCATCTTTGCATGTGCATACATAATTGTTTGTGATCCATTATGTGAAATTGCAACCACATTAATCAGTTATAATTGTATCCGCCAAAACGAAGTTTTGCGGATACTATGTTTTTGACCGGGTTCGGCCACCGCCGCCGCGTTCATTTCCGGAGAACTCCTCTGAGACTACTGGACAGATTTTTCCGAAACTTACACAAATTATCGGGTCACATGTGAACTGGTGCCTAACCAAGTGACCTTGACCTCTGACCTTTCGTCTCTGCCCAGCGTCCGTTTGTGCTTCTGTTTCCACACATAAACCCATATATCTCGGGAACCGTTTGACCGATCCGGAAAAAAATTTTACACAAATGTAGCCCTGGGATAGCTTTATAACATACACAACAAAAGGTGGCGCCACCTGCAACCATGTTTGCACAGTGTCCATCTGTTCATCTGCCTGGGGTTAAAATCACTCATATCTCTGCAGTGGTTTGACTAATTCACCTAAAATTCGGCATGCGTATACATCCTAGAAAGCTTTCTCGATTTTATGACAGGTGGCGCCACCTACATTCACGTTAACGCTCCACACATAAACCCATATATCTCAGAAACCGTTTGATCGATCCGGAAAAAATTTTTACACAAATGTAGCCCTGGGATAGCTTTATAACATACACAACAAAAGGTGGCGCCACCTGCAACCATGTTTTCACAGTGTCCATTTGTTCATCTGCCTGGGGTTAAAATCACTCATATCTCTGCAGTGGTTTGACTAATTCACCTAAAAATCGGCATGCATATACATCCTAGATAGCTTTCTTGATTTTATGACAGGTGGCGCCACCTACATTCACGTTAACACTCCACACATAAACCCATATATCTCGGGAACTGTTTGACCGATCTGGAAAAAAATTTTACACAAATGTAGCCCTGGGATACCTTTATAACATACACAACTAAAGGTGGCGCCACCTGCAACCATGTTTGCACAGTGTCCATTTGTTCATCTGCCTGGGGTTAAAATCACTCACATCTCTGCAGTGGTTTGACTAATTCACCTAAAATTCGGCATGCGTATACATCCAAGATAGCTTTCTTGATTTTCGGACAGGTGGCGCCACCTACATTCACGTTAACACTGCAGACATCCAAGCTCATATCTCGGGAACTGTTTGACCAATCAGGAAAAAGAATTTACACAAATGTAGCCCTTGGATAGCTTTATAACATACACAAAAAAATGGTGGCACCACCTGCAGCCATTTTTGCACAGCGTCCATCTGTTTGTCTGTCTTTGGTTAAAATCACTCATATCTCTGCAGTGGTTTGACCAAATTACCTGAAATTCAGCATGCTTATACATCCCGCATAGCTTTCTTGATTTTATGACAGGTGGCGCCACCTACATTCACGTTCATGATGAGACATTCATGCTTATATCTCCAGACTCATTCAACCAATCAGGAAATTTTTTTTACACAAATGTAGCCCTTGGATAGCTTTATAACATGAACAAAAATGGTGGCGCCACCTGCAGCCATTTTTGCACAGCGTCCATCTGTTTGTCTGCTGTGGGATAAAATCACTCATATCTCTGCAGTGGTTTGACTTTTCCACATGAAATTTTGCATGTGTATATATCTTGGATAGTTTCTCGTTCAAATAACAGGTGGCGCCACCTACAATCATGTTTATGTGGCAGAGATCCATTCTAATATTTAACACATGTAACTCTATATCCCCTTGCCACTCAATCCATGCCTCACTTCACCCGTCCTTCTCTGATTTTGGCGGATACACGTAGTCGCTTGTCGACTACCCGTATTCTAGTTATTATAACATTGTTATAATTTATTAATTTGCACACCACTATAGATCTCTCTAAATATATAAAAAAGAGGGGCAAAGGGGTTTTCTTACCTCATCAGTCTCCAACTCTGTCCAAATCCCACCTACATATATAGGGACTTTATATATATAGGAATAAACTTTTTCAGTTAAAGCATATTTACTGAGGCTATGCTTGATGTATCTTGTAACAAGAGGTTGTTTTCTATTTTAGTTTTTTCAACAGTACTCCCCATTATGCTGCGACCACATCTCCAACCACAGTGGCAACGCACAAAGAGAAAGAGGATGATCTTCCTGCAAAGGGGGAAGGGGAGAAAGAAAAACATGATAGTATGACAGTCTTCTTCATTCTACTTGTAGTTGGTAAGTAACCTTTCTACTTTAGCTTATTGAAACAATTACTTAAATAATTTGGAAATTTCAAACAAGTCTGAATTGAGTTCTACCACCTTATATAATGACAATTTTCAATTCAGGATTAATTGTGATAATTAATGCCTTCAAATCACCATGGCCAGTAGGTGGAAGCATTAAGATGCCTGTTTATAACTTATTTTATTCTTGTTTTTCTAGCATTCTGTATACTGATTGTTCACCTACTCATTCAGAAGAAGTTCCACTATTTACCAGAGAGTGTGGCCATAGTACTTGTAGGTGAGTAGCAAACATACAGAAAGGTACCAGTGAGTGTTGCCATAGTACTGGGTGTGAGAAGGAAACATTTATATTCATACCAGAGTGTAGAATAGCCAGAGTACTTGTATGTGGGTAGCAAACAGAGGGTGGTACCAGAGTGAGACCATAATACTTGTATGTGAGTAGCAAACATAAAGAATGGTACCAGAGAGTGTGGCCAGAGTACTTGTATGTTAATAGCAAACAGAGGGTGGTACCAGAGAGTGTGGCCCTAGTTACTTTCATGTAAAAAGCAAACAAAGATGGTGGTACCAGAGAGTGTGACCACAATATTTGTATGCTAGTAGCAAACATAAAGAATAGTACCAGAGAGTGTGACTATAGTACTTGTATGTGAAGAGCAAACATAAAGAATGGTACCAGAGAGTGTGGCCATAGTTCTATATGTAAATAACAAACAGAGAGGGTGGTACCAGAGAGTGTGGCCATAGTTACTTTCATGTAAAAAGCAAACAAAGATGGTGGTACCAGAGAGTGTGACCACAATATTTGTATGCTAGTAGCAAACATAAAGAATGGTACCAGAGAGTGTGGCCAGAGTACTTGTATGTGAATAGCAAACATAGATGGTGGTACCAGAAAGTGTAACCATAACACTTGTTTGTGAATAACAAACCGTGAGGGTGGTACCAGAGAGTGTGACCATAATACTTGTATGTGAATAGCAAACATAGAGGATAGTACCAGAGAGTTGGCCATAATACCTGTATGTAAGTAGCAAACATAAAGAATGGTACCAGAGAGTGTGGCCATAGTTACTTGTATGTGAATAGCAAACATAAAGAATGGTACCAGAGAGTGTGGCCAGAGTACTTGTATGTGAATAGCAAACATAGATGGTGGTACCAGAGAGTGTAACCATAACACTTGTTTGTGAATAACAAACCGTGAGGGTGGTACCAGAGAGTGTGACCATAATACTTGTATGTGAATAGCAAACATAGAGGATAGTACCAGAGAGTTGGCCATAATACTTGTATGTAAGTAGCAAACATAAAGAATGGTACAAGAGAGTGTGGCCTTAGTTCTTGTATGTTAATAGCAAACATAGAGGATAGTACCAGAGAGTTGACTATAATACTTGAATGTGAATAGCAAACATAAAGACTGGTACCAGAGAGTGTGGCCATAGTTCTTGTATGTTAATAGCAAACATAGAGGATAGTACTAGAGAGTTGACCATAATACTTGTATGTGAGTAGCAAACATAAAGAATGGTACCAGAGAGTGTGGCCATAGTTCTTGTATGTTAATAGCAAACATAGAGGATAGTACCAGAGAGTTGACCATAATACTTGTATGTGAGTAGCAAACATAAAGAATGGTACCAGAGAGTGTGGCCATAGTTCTTATATGTTAATAGAAAACATAGGGGATAGTACCAGAGAGTTGGCCATAATACCTGTATGTAAGTAGCAAACATAAAGAATGGTACCAGAGAGTGTGGCCATAGTTCTTGTATGTTAATAGCAAACATAGAGGATAGTACCAGAGAGTTGACCATAATACTTGTATGTGAGTAGCAAACATAAAGAATGGTACCAGAGAGTGTGGCCATAGTTACTTTCATGTAAAAAGCAAACAAAGAGGGTGGTACCAGAGAGTGTGGCCCTAGGTCCTTTCATGTAAAAAGCAAACAAAGATGGTGGTACCAGAGAGTGTGACCACAATATTTGTATGCTAGTAGCAAACATAAAGAATAGTACCAGAGAGTGTGACTATAGTACTTGTATGTGAAGAGCAAACATAAAGAATGGTACCAGAGAGTGTGGCCATAGTTCTATATGTAAATAACAAACATAGAGGGTGGTACCAGAGAGTGTGGCCATAGTTACTTTCATGTAAAAAGCAAACAAAGATGGTGGTACCAGAGAGTGTGACCACAATATTTGTATGCTAGTAGCAAACATAAAGAATGGTACCAGAGAGTGTGGCCAGAGTACTTGTATGTGAATAGCAAACATAGATGGTGGTACCAGAGTGTGACCATTATACTTGTATGTGAATAGCAAACATAGATGGTGGTACCAGAAAGTGTAACCATAACACTTGTTTGTGAATAACAAACCGTGAGGGTGGTACCAGAGAGTGTGACCATAATACTTGTATGTGAATAGCAAACATAGAGGATAGTACCAGAGAGTTGGCCATAATACCTGTATGTAAGTAGCAAACATAAAGAATGGTACCAGAGAGTGTGGCCATAGTTACTTGTATGTGAATAGCAAACATAGATGGTGGTACCAGAGTGTGACCATAATACTTGTATGTGAATAGCAAACATAGATGGTGGTACCAGAGAGTGTAACCATAACACTTGTTTGTGAATAACAAACCGTGAGGGTGGTACCAGAGAGTGTGACCATAATACTTGTATGTGAATAGCAAACATAGAGGATAGTACCAGAGAGTTGGCCATAATACTTGTATGTAAGTAGCAAACATAAAGAATGGTACCAGAGAGTGTGGCCTTAGTTCTTGTATGTTAATAGCAAACATAGAGGATAGTACCAGAGAGTTGACTATAATACTTGAATGTGAATAGCAAACATAAAGAATGGTACCAGAGAGTGTGGCCATAGTTCTTGTATGTTAATAGCAAACATAGAGGATAGTACTAGAGAGTTGACCATAATACTTGTATGTGAGTAGCAAACATAAAGAATGGTACCAGAGAGTGTGGCCATAGTTCTTGTATGTTAATAGCAAACATAGAGGATAGTACCAGAGAGTTGACCATAATACTTGTATGTGAGTAGCAAACATAAAGAATGGTACCAGAGAGTGTGGCCATAGTTCTTATATGTTAATAGAAAACATAGGGGATAGTACCAGAGAGTTGGCCATAATACCTGTATGTAAGTAGCAAACATAAAGAATGGTACCAGACAGTGTGGCCATAGTTCTTGTATGTTAATAGCAAACATAGAGGATAGTACCAGAGAGTTGACCATAATACTTGTATGTGAGTAGCAAACATAAAGAATGGTACCAGAGAGTGTGGCCATAGTTCTTGTTTGTTAATAGCAAACATAGAGGATAGTACCAGAGAGTTGACCAAAATACTTGAATGTGAGTAGCAAACATAAAGAATGGTACCAGAGAGTGTGGGAATAGTTCTTGTATGTGAATAGCAAACATAGAGGATAGTACTAGAGAGTTGACCATAATACTTGTATGTGAGTAGCAAACATAAAGAATGGTACCAGAGAGTGTGGCCATAGTTCTTGTATGTTAATAGCAAACATAGAGGATAGTACCAGAGAGTTGACCATAATACTTGTATGTGAGTAGCAAACATAAAGAATGGTACCAGAGAGTGTGGCCATAGTTCTTATATGTTAATAGAAAACATAGGGGATAGTACCAGAGAGTTGGCCATAATACCTGTATGTAAGTAGCAAACATAAAGAATGGTACCAGAGAGTGTGGCCATAGTTCTTGTATGTTAATAGCAAACATAGAGGATAGTACCAGAGAGTTGACCATAATACTTGTATGTGAGTAGCAAACATAAAGAATGGTACCAGAGAGTGTGGCCATAGTTCTTGTTTGTTAATAGCAAACATAGAGGATAGTACCAGAGAGTTGACCAAAATACTTGAATGTGAGTAGCAAACATAAAGAATGGTACCAGAGAGTGTGGGAATAGTTCTTGTATGTGAATAGCAAACATAGAGGATAGTACAAGAGAGTTGGCCATAATACCTGTATGTAATTACCAAACATAAAGAATGGTACCAGAGAGTGTGGCGATAGTTCTTGTATGTTAATAGCAAACATAGAGGATAGTACCAGAGAGTTGACCATAATACTTGAATGTGAATAGCAAACATAAAGAATGGTACCAGAGAGTGTGGCCATAGTTTTTGTATGTTAATAGCAAACATAGAGGATAGTACCAGAGAGTTGGCCATAATACTTGTATGTGAGTAGCAAACATAAAGAATGGTACCAGAGAGTGTGGCCATAGTTCTTGTATGTTAATAGCAAACATAGAGGATAGTACCAGAGAGTTGGCCATAATACTTGTATGTAAGTAGCAAACATAAAGAATGGTACCAGAGAGTGTGGCCTTAGTTCTTGTATGTTAATAGCAAACATAGAAGATAGTACCAGAGAGTTGACTATAATACTTGAATGTGAATAGCAAACATAAAGAATGGTACCAGAGAGTGTGGCCATAGTTCTTGTATGTTAATAGCAAACATAGAGGATAGTACTAGAGAGTTGACCATAATACTTGTATGTGAGTAGCAAACATAAAGAATGGTACCAGAGAGTGTGGCGATAGTTCTTGTATGTTAATAGCAAACATAGAGGATAGTACCAGAGAGTTGACCATAATACTTGTATGTGAGTAGCAAACATAAAGAATGGTACCAGAGAGTGTGGCCATAGTTCTTGTATGTTAATAGAAAACATAGGGGATAGTACCAGAGAGTTGGCCATAATACCTGTATGTAAGTAGCAAACATAAAGAATGGTACCAGAGAGTGTGGCCATAGTTCTTGTATGTTAATAGCAAACATAGAGGATAGTACCAGAGAGTTGACCATAATACTTGTATGTGAGTAGCAAACATAAAGAATGGTACCAGAGAGTGTGGCCATAGTTCTTGTATGTTAATAGCAAACATAGAAGATAGTACCAGAGAGTTGACCATAATACTTGTATGTGAGTAGCAAACATAAAGAATGGTACCAGAGAGTGTGGCCATAGTTCTTATATGTTAATAGCAAACATAGAGGATAGTACCAGAGAGTTGACCATAATACTCGTATGTGAGTAGCAAACATAAAGAATGGTACCAGAGAGTGTGGCCATAGTTCTTGTATGTTAATAGCAAACATAGAGGATAGTACCAGAGAGTTGACCATAATACTTGTATGTGAGTAGCAAGCATAAAGAATGGTACCAGAGAGTGTGGCCATAGTTCTTGTATGTTAATAGCAAACATAGAGGATAGTACCAGAGAGTTGACCAAAATACTTGAATGTGAGTAGCAAACATAAAGAATGGTACCAGAGAGTGTGGCCATTGTTCTTGTATGTTAATAGCAAACATAGAGGATAGTACCAGAGAGTTGGCCATAATACCTGTATGTAAGTAGCAAACATAAAGAATGGTACCAAAGAGTGTGGCAATAGTTCTTGTATGTGAATAGCAAACATAGAGGATAGTACAAGAGAGTTGGCCATAATACCTGTATGTAATTACCAAACATAAAGAATGGTACCAGAGAGTGTGGCCATAGTTCTTGTATGTTAATAGCAAACATAGAGGATAGTACCAGAGAGTTGACCATAATACTTGAATGTGAACAGCAAACATAAAGAATGGTACCAGAGAGTGTGGCCATAGTTCTTGTATGTTAATAGCAAACATAGAGGATAGTACCAGAGAGTTGGCCATAATACTTGTATGTGAGTAGCAAACATAAAGAATGGTACCAGAGAGTGTGGCCATAGTTCTTGTATGTTAATAGCAAACATAGAGGATAGTACCAGAGAGTTGACCATAATACTTGTATGTGAGTAGCAAACATAAAGAATGGTACCAGAGAGTGTAGCCATAGTTCTTGTATGTTAATAGTAAACATAGAGGATAGTACCAGAGAGTTGACCATAATACTTGTATGTGAGTAGCAAACATAAAGAATGGTACCAGAGAGTGTAGCCATAGTTCTTGTATGTTAATAGTAAACATAGAGGATAGTACCAGAGAGTTGACCATAATACTTGTATGTGAGTAGCAAACATAAAGAATGGTACCAGAGAGTGTGGCCATAGTTACTTTCATGTAAAAAGCAAACAAAGAGGGTGGTACCAGAGAGTGTGGCCCTAGGTCCTTTCATGTAAAAAGCAAACAAAGATGGTGGTACCAGAGAGTGTGACCACAATATTTGTATGCTAGTAGCAAACATAAAGAATAGTACCAGAGAGTGTGACTATAGTACTTGTATGTGAAGAGCAAACATAAAGAATGGTACCAGAGAGTGTGGCCATAGTTCTATATGTAAATAACAAACATAGAGGGTGGTACCAGAGAGTGTGGCCATAGTTACTTTCATGTAAAAAGCAAACAAAGATGGTGGTACCAGAGAGTGTGACCACAATATTTGTATGCTAGTAGCAAACATAAAGAATGGTACCAGAGAGTGTGGCCAGAGTACTTGTATGTGAATAGCAAACATAGATGGTGGTACCAGAGTGTGACCATTATACTTGTATGTGAATAGCAAACATAGATGGTGGTACCAGAAAGTGTAACCATAACACTTGTTTGTGAATAACAAACCGTGAGGGTGGTACCAGAGAGTGTGACCATAATACTTGTATGTGAATAGCAAACATAGAGGATAGTACCAGAGAGTTGGCCATAATACCTGTATGTAAGTAGCAAACATAAAGAATGGTACCAGAGAGTGTGGCCATAGTTACTTGTATGTGAATAGCAAACATAGATGGTGGTACCAGAGTGTGACCATAATACTTGTATGTGAATAGCAAACATAGATGGTGGTACCAGAGAGTGTAACCATAACACTTGTTTGTGAATAACAAACCGTGAGGGTGGTACCAGAGAGTGTGACCATAATACTTGTATGTGAATAGCAAACATAGAGGATAGTACCAGAGAGTTGGCCATAATACTTGTATGTAAGTAGCAAACATAAAGAATGGTACCAGAGAGTGTGGCCTTAGTTCTTGTATGTTAATAGCAAACATAGAGGATAGTACCAGAGAGTTGACTATAATACTTGAATGTGAATAGCAAACATAAAGAATGGTACCAGAGAGTGTGGCCATAGTTCTTGTATGTTAATAGCAAACATAGAGGATAGTACTAGAGAGTTGACCATAATACTTGTATGTGAGTAGCAAACATAAAGAATGGTACCAGAGAGTGTGGCCATAGTTCTTGTATGTTAATAGCAAACATAGAGGATAGTACCAGAGAGTTGACCATAATACTTGTATGTGAGTAGCAAACATAAAGAATGGTACCAGAGAGTGTGGCCATAGTTCTTATATGTTAATAGAAAACATAGGGGATAGTACCAGAGAGTTGGCCATAATACCTGTATGTAAGTAGCAAACATAAAGAATGGTACCAGACAGTGTGGCCATAGTTCTTGTATGTTAATAGCAAACATAGAGGATAGTACCAGAGAGTTGACCATAATACTTGTATGTGAGTAGCAAACATAAAGAATGGTACCAGAGAGTGTGGCCATAGTTCTTGTTTGTTAATAGCAAACATAGAGGATAGTACCAGAGAGTTGACCAAAATACTTGAATGTGAGTAGCAAACATAAAGAATGGTACCAGAGAGTGTGGGAATAGTTCTTGTATGTGAATAGCAAACATAGAGGATAGTACTAGAGAGTTGACCATAATACTTGTATGTGAGTAGCAAACATAAAGAATGGTACCAGAGAGTGTGGCCATAGTTCTTGTATGTTAATAGCAAACATAGAGGATAGTACCAGAGAGTTGACCATAATACTTGTATGTGAGTAGCAAACATAAAGAATGGTACCAGAGAGTGTGGCCATAGTTCTTATATGTTAATAGAAAACATAGGGGATAGTACCAGAGAGTTGGCCATAATACCTGTATGTAAGTAGCAAACATAAAGAATGGTACCAGAGAGTGTGGCCATAGTTCTTGTATGTTAATAGCAAACATAGAGGATAGTACCAGAGAGTTGACCATAATACTTGTATGTGAGTAGCAAACATAAAGAATGGTACCAGAGAGTGTGGCCATAGTTCTTGTTTGTTAATAGCAAACATAGAGGATAGTACCAGAGAGTTGACCAAAATACTTGAATGTGAGTAGCAAACATAAAGAATGGTACCAGAGAGTGTGGGAATAGTTCTTGTATGTGAATAGCAAACATAGAGGATAGTACAAGAGAGTTGGCCATAATACCTGTATGTAATTACCAAACATAAAGAATGGTACCAGAGAGTGTGGCGATAGTTCTTGTATGTTAATAGCAAACATAGAGGATAGTACCAGAGAGTTGACCATAATACTTGAATGTGAATAGCAAACATAAAGAATGGTACCAGAGAGTGTGGCCATAGTTTTTGTATGTTAATAGCAAACATAGAGGATAGTACCAGAGAGTTGGCCATAATACTTGTATGTGAGTAGCAAACATAAAGAATGGTACCAGAGAGTGTGGCCATAGTTCTTGTATGTTAATAGCAAACATAGAGGATAGTACCAGAGAGTTGGCCATAATACTTGTATGTAAGTAGCAAACATAAAGAATGGTACCAGAGAGTGTGGCCTTAGTTCTTGTATGTTAATAGCAAACATAGAAGATAGTACCAGAGAGTTGACTATAATACTTGAATGTGAATAGCAAACATAAAGAATGGTACCAGAGAGTGTGGCCATAGTTCTTGTATGTTAATAGCAAACATAGAGGATAGTACTAGAGAGTTGACCATAATACTTGTATGTGAGTAGCAAACATAAAGAATGGTACCAGAGAGTGTGGCCATAGTTCTTGTATGTTAATAGCAAACATAGAGGATAGTACCAGAGAGTTGACCATAATACTTGTATGTGAGTAGCAAACATAAAGAATGGTACCAGAGAGTGTGGCCATAGTTCTTGTATGTTAATAGAAAACATAGGGGATAGTACCAGAGAGTTGGCCATAATACCTGTATGTAAGTAGCAAACATAAAGAATGGTACCAGAGAGTGTGGCCATAGTTCTTGTATGTTAATAGCAAACATAGAGGATAGTACCAGAGAGTTGACCATAATACTTGTATGTGAGTAGCAAACATAAAGAATGGTACCAGAGAGTGTGGCCATAGTTCTTGTATGTTAATAGCAAACATAGAAGATAGTACCAGAGAGTTGACCATAATACTTGTATGTGAGTAGCAAACATAAAGAATGGTACCAGAGAGTGTGGCCATAGTTCTTATATGTTAATAGCAAACATAGAGGATAGTACCAGAGAGTTGACCATAATACTCGTATGTGAGTAGCAAACATAAAGAATGGTACCAGAGAGTGTGGCCATAGTTCTTGTATGTTAATAGCAAACATAGAGGATAGTACCAGAGAGTTGACCATAATACTTGTATGTGAGTAGCAAGCATAAAGAATGGTACCAGAGAGTGTGGCCATAGTTCTTGTATGTTAATAGCAAACATAGAGGATAGTACCAGAGAGTTGACCAAAATACTTGAATGTGAGTAGCAAACATAAAGAATGGTACCAGAGAGTGTGGCCATTGTTCTTGTATGTTAATAGCAAACATAGAGGATAGTACCAGAGAGTTGGCCATAATACCTGTATGTAAGTAGCAAACATAAAGAATGGTACCAAAGAGTGTGGCAATAGTTCTTGTATGTGAATAGCAAACATAGAGGATAGTACAAGAGAGTTGGCCATAATACCTGTATGTAATTACCAAACATAAAGAATGGTACCAGAGAGTGTGGCCATAGTTCTTGTATGTTAATAGCAAACATAGAGGATAGTACCAGAGAGTTGACCATAATACTTGAATGTGAACAGCAAACATAAAGAATGGTACCAGAGAGTGTGGCCATAGTTCTTGTATGTTAATAGCAAACATAGAGGATAGTACCAGAGAGTTGGCCATAATACTTGTATGTGAGTAGCAAACATAAAGAATGGTACCAGAGAGTGTGGCCATAGTTCTTGTATGTTAATAGCAAACATAGAGGATAGTACCAGAGAGTTGACCATAATACTTGTATGTGAGTAGCAAACATAAAGAATGGTACCAGAGAGTGTAGCCATAGTTCTTGTATGTTAATAGTAAACATAGAGGATAGTACCAGAGAGTTGGCCATAATACCTGTATGTAAGTAGCAAACATAAAGAATGGTACCAGAGAGTGTGGCCATAGTTCTTGTTTGTTAATAGCGAACATAGAGGATAGTACCAGAGAGTTGACCATAATACTTGTATGTGAGTAGCAAACATAAATAATGGTACCAGAGAGTGTGGCCATAGTTCTTGTATGTTAAAAGCAAACATAGAGGATAGTACCAGAGAGTTGGCCATAATACTTGTATGTGAGTAGCAAACATAAAGAATGGTACCAGAGAGTGTGGCCATAGTTCTTGTATGTTAATAGCAAACATAAAGGATAGTACCAGAGAGTTGGCCATAATACCTGTATGTAAGTAGCAAACATAAAGAATGGTACCAGAGAGTGTGGCCATAGTTCTTGTTTGTTAATAGCAAACATAGAGGATAGTACCAGAGAGTTGACTATAATACTTGTATGTGAGTAGCAAACATAAAGAATGGTACCAGAGAGTGTGGCCATAGTTCTTGTATGTTAATAGCAAACATAGAGGATAGTACCAGAGAGTTGACCATAATACTTGAATGTGAGTAGCAAACATAAAGAATGGTACCAGAGAGTGTGGCCATAGTTCTTGTATGTTAATAGCAAACATAGAGGATAGTACCAGAGAGTTGACCATAATACTTGTATGTGAGTAGCAAACATAAAGAATGGTACCAGAGAGTGTGATCATAATATTTGTATGCGACTAGGGCCAAAAAAATAAAAGGTACGGTTCTCAGGCACCGCCCGCATCAATTTTAAAACCCAGCATCAACAATTTTTATTTTGATTTTCAATAGAAACTTACCAATTTTGAGCTGCAGCCGCTTGGACATTTCTTTCAAGAAGATAAAATCATACAATTTCCTTTGTCATTCAGTGGTTTTACTGGTTCAGCCCAAAAAAAATTCTGTTATTATCATGCTTTTCCCTTATTATTTGACATTTTCATCAAAACATACAAAAAAATTAAGAATTAAAAAATGCCCACCCGCATTGATTTCTGAAAAAAAGTGCCTGAGAACTATACCTTTTTTTTTTATTTTGGCCTAGCAAACATAAAGAATAGTACCAGAGAGTGTGACCTTAGTACTTGTATGTGAAGAGCAAACATAAAGAATGGTACCAGAGAGTGTGGCCATAGTTACTTTCATGTAAAAAGCAAACAAAGATGGTGGTACCAGAGAGTGTGACCACAATATTTGTATGCTAGTAGCAAACATAAAGAAAAGTTCCAGAGAGTGTGACCACAATATTTGTATGCTAGTAGCAAACATAAAGAATGGTACCAGAGAGTGTGGCCATAGTTCTATATGTAAATAGCAAACATAGAGGGTGGTACCAGAGAGTGTGGCCATAGTTACCTTCATGTAAAAAGCAAACAAAGATGGTGGTACCAGAGAGTGTGACCACAATATTTGTATGCTAGTAGCAAACATAAAGAATAGTACCAGAGAGTGTGACCTTAGTACTTGTATGTGAAGAGCAAACATAAAGAATGGTACCAGAGAGTGTGGCCATAGTTCTATTTGTAAATAACAAACATAGAGGGTGGTACCAGAGAGTGTGGCCCTAGTTACTTTCATGTAAAAAGCAAACATAGTTGGTGGTACCAGAGAGTGTGACCATAATATTTGTATGCTAGTAGCAAACATAAAGAATAGTACCAGAGAGTGTGGCCATAGTTCTATATGTAAATAGCAAACATAGAGGGTGGTACCAGAGAGTGTGGCCATAGTTACTTTCATGTAAAAAGCAAACAAAGATGGTGGTACCAGAGAGTGTGACCACAATATTTGTATGCTAGTAGCAAACATAAAGAATAGTACCAGAGAGTGTGACTATAGTACTTGTATGTGAATAGCAAACATAGAGGGTGGTACCAGAGAGTGTGGCCATAGTTACTTTCATGTAAAAAGCAAACAAAGATGGTGGTACC
This sequence comes from Sipunculus nudus, assembly GCA_026874595.1. Classification (NCBI taxonomy): domain Eukaryota; kingdom Metazoa; phylum Annelida; class Sipuncula; order Golfingiida; family Sipunculidae; genus Sipunculus; species Sipunculus nudus. The sequence goes on from CM049316.1 coordinate 45,382,828, forward strand.
AGAGAGTGTGACCACAATATTTGTATGCTAGTAGCAAACATAAAGAATAGTACCAGAGAGTGTGACTATAGTACTTGTATGTGATTAGCAAACAAAGAGGGTGGTACCAGAGAGTGTGGCCATAGTTACTTTCATGTAAAAAGCAAACAAAGATGGTGGTACCAGAGAGTGTGACCACAATATTTGTATGCTAGTAGCAAACATAAAGAATAGTACCAGAGAGTGTGACTATAGTACTTGTATGTGAAGAGCAAACATAAAGATTGGTACCAGAGATTGTGGCCATAGTTCTATATGTAAATAGCAAACATAGAGGGTGGTACCAGAGAGTGTGGCCATAGTTACTTTCATGTAAAAAGCAAACAAAGATGGTGGTACCAGAGAGTGTGACCACAATATTTGTATGCTAGTACGAACATAAAGAATAGTACCAGAGAGTGTGGCCATAGTACTTGTATGTGAAGAGCAAACATAAAGAATGGTACCAGAGAGTGTGGCCATAGTTACTTTCATGTAAAAAGGCAAACATAGTTGGTGGTACCAGAGAGTGTGACCATAATATTTGTATGCTAGTAGCAAACATAAAGAATAGTACCAGAGAGTGTGACTATAGTACTTGTATATGATTAGCAAACATAAAGAATGGTACCAGAGAGTGTGGCCATAGTTACTTTCATGTAAAAAGCAAACAAAGATGGTGGTACCAGAGAGTGTGACCACAATATTTGTATGCTAGTAGCAAACATAAAGAATAGTACCAGAGAGTGTGACTATAGTACTTGTATGTGATTAGCAAACAAAGAGGGTGGTACCAGAGAGTGTGGCCATAGTTACTTTCATGTAAAAAGCAAACAAAGATGGTGGTACCAGAGAGTGTGACCACAATATTTGTATGCTAGTAGCAAACATAAAGAATAGTACCAGAGAGTGTGACAATAGTACTTGTATGTGAAGAGCAAACATAAAGATTGGTACCAGAGATTGTGGCCATAGTTCTATATGTAAATAGCAAACATAGAGGGTGGTACCAGAGAGTGTGGCCATAGTTGCTTTCATGTAAAAAGCAAACAAAGATGGTGGTACCAGAGAGTGTGACCACAATATTTGTATGCTAGTAGCAAACATAAAGAATAGTACCAGAGAGTGTGGCCATAGTTCTATATGTAAATAGCAAACATAGAGGGTGGTACCAGAGAGTGTGGCCATAGTTACTTTCATGTAAAAAGCGAACAAAGATGGTGGTACCAGAGAGTGTGACCACAATATTTGTATGCTAGTAGCAAACATAAAGAATAGTACCAGAGAGTGTGGCCATAGTACTTGTATGTGAGGAGCAAACATAAAGAATGGTACCAGAGAGTGTGGCCATAGTTCTATATGTAAATAGCAAACATAGAGGGTGGTACCAGAGAGTGTGGCCATAGTTACTTTCATGTAAAAAGCAAACAAAGATGGTGGTACCAGAGAGTGTGACCACAATATTTGTATGCTAGTAGCAAACATAAAGAATAGTACCAGAGAGTGTGACCTTAGTACTTGTATGTGAAGAGCAAACATAAAGAGTGGTACCAGAGAGTGTGGCCATAGTTCTATATGTAAATAGCAAACATAGAGGGTGGTACCAGAGAGTGTAGCCCTAGTTACTTTCATGTAAAAAGCAAACATAGTTGGTGGTACCAGAGAGTGTGACCATAATATTTGTATGCTAGTAGCAAACATAAAGAATAGTACCAGAGAGTGTGGCCATAGTTCTATATGTAAATAGCAAACATAGAGGGTGGTACCAGAGAGTGTGGCCATAGTTACTTTCATGTAAAAAGCAAACAAAGATGGTGGTACCAGAGTGTGACCACAATATTTGTATGCTAGTAGCAAACATAAAGAATAGTACCAGAGAGTGTGACTATAGTACTTGTATGTGAAGAGCAAACATAAAGAATGGTACCAGAGAGTGTGGCCATAGTTCTATATGTAAATAACAAACATAGAGGGTGGTACCAGAGAGTGTGGCCATAGTTACTTTCATGTAAAAAGCAAACAAAGATGGTGGTACCAGAGAGTGTGACCACAATATTTGTATGCTAGTAGCAAACATAAAGAATAGTACCAGAGAGTGTGGCCATAGTTCTATATGTTAATAGCAAACATAGAGGGTGGTACCAGAGAGTGTGGCCATAGTTACTTTCATGTAAAAAGCAAACAAAGATGGTGGTACCAGAGAGTGTGACCACAATATTTGTATGCTAGTAGCAAACATAAAGAATAGTACCAGAGAGTGTGGCCATAGTTCTATATGTAAATAGCAAACATAGAGGGTAGTACCAGAGAGTGTGGCCATAGTTACTTTCATGTAAAAAGCAAACAAAGATGGTGGTACCAGAGAGTGTGACCACAATATTTGTATGCTAGTAGCAAACATAAAGAATAGTACCAGAGAGTGTGGCCATAATTCTATATGTTAATAGCAAACATAGAGGGTGGTACCAGAGAGTGTGGCCATAGTTACTTTCATGTAAAAAACACAAAGATGGTGGTACCAGAGAGTGTGACCACAATATTTGTATGCTAGTTGCAAACATAAAGAATAGTACCAGAGAGTGTGGCCATAGTTCTACATGTAAATAGCAAACATAGAGGGTGGTACCAGAGAGTGTGGCCATAGTTACTTTCATGTAAAAAGCAAACAAAGATGGTGGTACCAGAGAGTGTGACCACAATATTTGTATGCTAGTAGCAAACATAAAGAATAGTACCAGAGAGTGTGACTATAGTACTTGTATGTGAAGAGCAAACATAAAGAATGGTACCAGAGAGTGTGGCCATAGTTCTATATGTAAATAGCAAACATAGAGGGTAGTACCAGAGAGTGTGGCCATAGTTACTTTCATGTAAAAAGCAAACAAAGATGGTGGTACCAGAGAGTGTGACCACAATATTTGTATGCTAGTAGCAAACATAAAGAATAGTACCAGAGAGTGTGGCCATAATTCTATATGTTAATAGCAAACATAGAGGGTGGTACCAGAGAGTGTGGCCATAGTTACTTTCATGTAAAAAACACAAAGATGGTGGTACCAGAGAGTGTGACCACAATATTTGTATGCTAGTTGCAAACATAAAGAATAGTACCAGAGAGTGTGGCCATAGTTCTACATGTAAATAGCAAACATAGAGGGTGGTACCAGAGAGTGTGGCCATAGTTACTTTCATGTAAAAAGCAAACAAAGATGGTGGTACCAGAGAGTGTGACCACAATATTTGTATGCTAGTAGCAAACATAAAGAATAGTACCAGAGAGTGTGACTATAGTACTTGTATGTGAAGAGCAAACATAAAGAATGGTACCAGAGAGTGTGGCCATAGTTCTATATGTAAATAACAAACATAGAGGGTGGCACCAGAGAGTGTGGCCATAGTTACTTTCATGTAAAAAGCAAACAAAGATGGTGGTACCAGAGAGTGTGACCACAATATTTGTATGCTAGTAGCTAACATAAAGAATAGTACCAGAGAGTGTGACCTTAGTACTTGTATGTGAATAGCAAACATAGAAGGTGGTACCAGAGAGTTGGGCATAATACCTGTATGTAAGTAGCAAACATAAAGAATGGTACCAGAGAGTGTGACCATAGTTCTTGTATGTGAATAGCAAACATAGAGGATAGTACCAGAGAGTTGGCCATAATACTTGTATGTGAGTAGCAAACATAAAGAATGGTACCAGAGAGAGTGGCCATGATACTTGTATGTTAGTAGCAAACATAAAGAATGGTACCAAAGAGTGTGGCCATGAAACTTGTATGTGAGTAGCAAACATAAAGAATGGTACCAGAGAGTGTGGCCATAATATTTGTATGTGAGTAGCAAACATAAAGAATAGTATCAGAGAGTGTGACCATAATACTTGTATGTGAATAGCAAACATAGAAGGTGGTACCAGAGAGTTGACCATAATACCTGTATGTAAGTAGCAAACATAAAGAATGGTACCAGAGAGTGTGACCATAGTTCTTGTATGTGAATAGCAAACATAGAGGATAGTACCAGAGAGTTGGCCATAATACTTGTATGTGAGTAGCAAACATAAAGAATGGTACCAGAGAGTGTTGCCATAATACTTGTATGTGAGTAGCAAACATAAAGAATGGTACCAGAGAGAGTGGCCATGATACTTGTATGTTAGTAGCAAACATAAAGAATGGTACCAAAGAGTGTAGCCATGAAACTTGTATGTGAGTAGCAAACATAAAGAATGGTACCAAAGAGTGTGGCCATAATACTTGTATGTGAGTAGCAAACATAAAGAATGGTACCAGAGAGAGTGGCCATGATACTTGTATGTTAGTAGCAAACATAAAGAATGGTACCAAAGAGTGTGGCCATGAAACTTGTATGTGAGTAGCAAACATAAAGAATGGTACCAGAGATTGTGGCCATAATACATGTATGTGAGTAGCAAACATAAAGACTGGTACCAGAGAGTGTGGCCATAATATTTGTATGTGAGTAGCAAACATAAAGAATGGTATCAGAGAGTGTGACCATAGTACTTTAATGTGAGAATCAAATATTAAAAATGGTACCAGAACGTAGAATGGCCAAAGTATTTGTAGGTCAGTAGCAAACATAAAAAAAGGGCATCAGAAAGGTTGACCATAGTTCTTGTATGTGAGTAGCAAATATAAAGAAAGGTACCAGGGAGTGTTGCCAGAGTATTGTGTGTGAGTAGGAAACATATTCATACCAGAGCTTAGAATAGCCAGAGTACTTGTATGTGAGTAGCAAACATAAAAAATGGCACCAGAGAGTGTGACCATAGCACTTGTAGGTGAATAGTGATCTTAGAGGATGGTACCAGAGATGTAGCCATAGTACTTGTATGTGAGTAGCAGACTGGTAACAGTGTACATGTAGGTGAGTATCAAATATACTTTATGTTCCTGTGTAGCCATCGTAATCGGAGGAACAGCAGATAAAAAAAAGTGGTAAATATTGGTTTATGTAAGTATGGTACTTCTGGGTAGTTTTTGTGCCTGTATAATAGTATAAAATACTTAAAAGTGTTAAATACTGAATTATGCACATGCAGCTTTAAAAGTAGAAACTGCATAGAAATATAAAACCAGATTTTGCAGCCATGGTACTATCTTTTAGTGGTAAAAATGAGAAAGATATTTTGCTAAGTGATTATCAGAGACCAACATGTGATAACCAAGATGCAGGCTGTAGAACTGTAGAAACTAGAAAGGTAGCAAAATGGAATATTATTCATGCAGTAGTCATGAGAAGGAAGTACCTTAAGACCATTATTGTTATCAGATCACCAGTATATAACTTGAATGTATGAAGTGGTGGTAAAAGTGTAAGCACAACTCAAACATCACAGATATAAACATACTGCCTGGCTGTATTAGATAACTTTGAAATTGTATGAATGCAATTGTTTGTTGCAGGTGCCTTGCTTGGTCTGGTGCTCAAACTGATATCTCACTTCAAGCTTGGTGACTGGGAGGTAGGTATACTTTTTCCAGCTCTGACTGCAAAACACAAAGTGATTTTAATGCTAGCTATTCACCAATCTTTTTAAAGGTTTTCCATAGTTCCTGGCTCACTTCACCTACATTTTAATTATCTCTGGTTAATTCCTGTTAATAAAAGTTCTAAAACCGCCCCAGTGACAGATTTCCGAGCTTATATATCTACAAGATATATGTTAACACTGTAATGTTGACATACAGAAAAACCATGTAACCTGAGATGGTTGCCTGCATATGTGTCAAAGTTGAAAGGTCATTACTTGCAAAATGCCCATGGCAAAACTGGTTGGTCTGACATGCCAAAAGGTGTGTTGAATGTGTTTGGATTATTTGGTGGATCACCCACATGTTATAAGCACATTGATAAAAAACAAAATTAACAGCCTGTGTGCAGTGTATGACCTATTTTTATAAGAGGTTCAGGGGATTATCTTTATCAATAGACATCAGGTATTGGAATAGGTCCCTTTAAGTTTCTCTTATTTCATAATATACATATTTTACTATGTCTGTAAACCGAGCAATATTGAATGGCTAACTTAAGGTTAGTTTAGAGTTTAGGCCTTAATGCAAAAGATTATGTTGGACCCACTCAGGCAAATAGGTGCCCACTTTTGGTTAGTCTACAATCATTTTCTGGAAATTTTACTTGCCCTGGGCAAGCATTTAACTGTTAATGTCAAGCCCTATACACCTTTTTAGGGGGGAATAGCCCTAATATTTAATAATATTATAATTCTATATATTATAGAACATATTAGTAGATCTTTCATACTGGGAATTATGAGTTACGCGCATGGGGAAACGGTAAGTTGTGTGACACTGATTGCCTATGCCAGGGGGGTATGCATTTACCCCTGTTTGTGTGTGTGTTTGCATACGTGTGTGTTTGAGTGTTTGTTCAAATAATAACTCACACAGTCATGATCAAAATCTTATGAAATTTTCAGGGCATTTGGGAATAGGCTAGTGAAGAATTAATATTGATGTAGATTTGGCACATGATCTGGGTTCAGGAATATCATCAAGGAATATTCACAAATGTACAGTCACTTATGCACGAATGCAAACATGGCAGAGTTCTTGCATTCCAAGGAATGCAGATTTCTAGTTTAATTATTTTGTTATATTTTACATATCTATCTTTTCAGGCAGAGGAACATTTTCCATCTACAGTGTTTTTTGTTGTTCTCCTCCCACCAATCATTTTTGAGTCTGGATACAACCTTCATAAGGTCAGTATAGAATACTGTGATTGGCTTTTTATTCACGAGGCTGAAATTTCGTTATTTCTTCATTTTGCACATTTGCTAGGGTTTCATTTTCACAATTGTACCAGAATCTATAAATCTAAGTACAGTAGTATTTGTATTGATTTTAAAGGTGCCAATTCACCTAGCTTTTGAAAAAGAATTAATGTGATTTCCAGCTTCCTCTGTGTATATATTAATGATATAAGGATTATTTTGGTTGTGAAAAGTTTTTATAAAGCCTTTGTGAAGGATGTATGAATTTATTTAACAACAACATGTTTGTTAACACAGCAATGTTGACAAACAGGAAAAACATGCAACCTAAGGTGGTAGGTTGCATGTATGCGGAGGTAGAAAGGTCAATTATTGCAAAATATCATTTTAAAGCTCTGGCTTATTTGACTTGCTGCCAGATGGTCTTGTTGAATTGGTTTTATATTGTGGGCCTCCACATATTATAAACATGTTGATATAAACAAAACAAGCAGCCTGTGTGCGTTGATATCTACATTTTCTGGCCTATTTTTATAAAAGCTCCAAGAGATTACCTTAGTTTATATAGGTCAGATAAGTGATTGGGCCCCTTTAAATTTATAAAGCCTGTAATACCTCACTCATTTCTGTTCAGTCATTAACTAATGACTTGTGTCAGAGTCGATATATCCCCGTGTTTTAATGAAATAAATATATGCATGGGCAAGTTCCAACACCATGAACGGATTAGGTTTCTGATTAGATTGTGTTGAGAGTTGTGTTAATTAATCTCCTTGTGCTGATGCCTCATCCCCCTTTCTTATCTTAGTTTATGAAGCATCTTATTCCCAAGGGTTTCATATTCACAATTATTTCATATTCACGTGTATCGCAAATTTAAAACCCTCGCGAATAAAATGGCAACTACAGTATTCAACAGTTGATAAAAAACAAAACATTGGAAAGTAATTACAGACCACAGCCTTCAACAGGACCCTAATCAAACCTTTGTTAACACCATTACTAACAAAATGAGTCACAGATCACCAACTTCATAGTTGGGTATCTCAGGTCAGCTCTAGAACAAAGGAGGGCCCCTAATACCAGTGAAATTGCGCTATCACATAACGGTAAAGAATCCTTCAAATAAAAAAAATACAGTTATTGTAATCCAGTTTATCTAAAACTTAAATAGATGTTTTCTAGGGAGTTCCCCAAGTCCCTAGCCCTCCAAATGTTTACTAAAATCCAATTTAAGTTTGTACTGCTCATATGATTAGATTCTCTGTGGTCAAACATATGCCATATTTATTTTTAGTTACAAAGATTCCCACTAATTTTAACTTAAGTAAACCTTCTATAGGAACTGTTGGAAATTTGGTAAAGATAAAATACAACTGTCAGAGTATAGTAGCTAACAGACAAACCAAACAAACAACCAACCTAGGGAAAACCCTATCTAGCTGACTATGTGTGTATGTTCTGATCCCAGCTTCACTTTGTGCCTGGTATCATGCTAATTATCAGGCTCAATCTGATACCAGGTTATTTATACAAACTTATATATATAAATATCTTATTTATAACTTTATGGCTATGTTATTATGGGTAAGTTTTACTTAAACTTTATTATTATTATTAGCCATAAGCCTGTAAGTGAGTGAAAGTAATACTGATACACATGTACGGTTGTAGTACTTATTTTTGTCAGACAGCAGTTAACTAGGTAGCTCTTTCTAGATTTATTTTTGTAAATTATGCTTATTTGATAATGAATTATAGCTTCATAAACATGACTGTTTAAGTCCAGTATTTCAGATAAAATACTGTGTCATTGTTCTCTGCTCAAAACAGACAGATCAAGGAGAAAAATAATAATGCAGTTGGACCTTGTTTACTTCACCACTTTCAGGGTCACCAAAAATTTTTGATATCATGGTTGCTGTATTGAGGCTTAGCCACAACAAATACTGTGCTTATGGGAAGCTTTGTATACAATACACTCCTTACACAACAGTCATACACTACACTCATTCTAAATCACCTTCATTTTAACCCCTACTTTGTACACCAAGATTCTCCTGCATGGTTTCACTGCCAGGGCTGGCCTAAAGGATAGAATTTTAATCAGACCAATGAGAGCGTTGTATCACATTGTGCATCCAACTCCCAGGTTTTGATCAGTGACACTCCACTCTCATTGGTCTGATTCATGGCCCTGTGCCAGAACTGGTATAATCTGAACAATCAGAGTGGGTGTTGCATGTTAAAAATATCTTCCCTTTGATTAAAAACGTTCATAAACCTTCAGATTAAGATAAACTTGCTTTCACTGTTTCAATGTTTTAACCATTGTTTCCTCATTTTTGTTTTATATTGATTTTTCATTCAATTTCAGGGCAACTTTTTCCAGAATTTAGGAACAATTGTTTTGTTTGCCATTTTTGGTACTGTGATATCAGCAGTGATAGTTGGTGGAGGGGTTTACCTGCTGGGCAAGGTAAGATAATTACATCTCCTACAAATGTTTATCACATATTTATCACATACATAAATGTTGTAATGTCACATGGTCTTAATTTGACATGTTCCCATAGTCAGTATTTTATAGTGAATTAGCCATGATGAACTTTAACCTTTTAAACAGAGCTTTAGACAAGCCAATTAAACAGAGCTTTTGATGCTGTTTGGAGAAATGTCATAGGATGTAACTATAAAAAATGTTTGTGCAGTGAAAACTCCAATATTTCCTGGATAAGTGGATGCCATATAGTAATCACCCTGTCCATCTGTCTGTCTGTTTCTCTGTGATAACAACATATTGGTTTCAAACTTGACTTATATATGGCTCACTACTAAAGCAAGAACCCTATTGATTTTGGGGTCATGAAGTCAAAGGGCAAGGTCACAGGAGCCATATCATTAAAAAATTGTGGATGCATTTTAGGTCAAACTTTTCATCCAAGACCTTCAATCTTGCCCATATAGCTCACCTGCCAATAGGGGAAAGTCCCTTTGAATTTTGGGGTCAAAGGTCATGGTCACAGAGGCTATCTGTCCTCAAATTTGTTTTCGGATGATAACTCCAGTTTTAATAGAGATATGCATTTCAAACTTGATTAATTAATGGCCCACAACTAATGAAAGAACCCTATTGATTTTGGGGTCAAGAGGTCAAAGGGGAAAGTCACAGGACCCACATCTTAAAAAGATTGTGGAGGCATTGTAAATGTTTCATCCAAAATCTCTCCCTTTTTGATTACCTAACAATAGAGAAAGAACCATATTCATTTCGACATCACAAGTTAAAAGTCAAGGTCACAGGACCATCCTACTGATTTATATGCTAATCAGGCTTACAGTTTAAAACATCAGATGTAATTATGCCTCTGTTGCTAGGAATACTTCACTCGTACTCCTTCATTACATGACTATCACTGATTCAAACCTTAACAGTTTGGTTCAGATGTTTAAATACTGTTTTGGAGCAGTTCCCTCTGTCTCTGCATGTAATCGGGTCCTTTATTATATTTTTTTCAAGCATCACTCAGCCGACACTGGCAGTCTATGGGTCTTTTGCGGGGCCCTTCCTGACCTGTCAGTATTCTAGTTTTTGCTAAAAATTCCTATGAACTCCAGCTTTTTGTCTCAAGTGCTTCTATAAAATTCCTATATTTCTTAAAGAGCTGAGGGGAAGCCCTGTAATTGGCTGAAAAAAGCTCCATATATGGACCTAATATTGTACATAATTTCAGTCAAATTCTTAAAATTATTTAAGATATCTTGCAGTAATACACATACAGAGACCTAACTGAAAAGAATTTTGTTTTACTTTAAACCAGATTAATAAAATACTAGCCAGTCATTTGTGATATTCTTCATATGACTGTATTATACGGTTATTTCTTTTCAGGCTGATGTAGTGACAAGGTTTGATCTGGTGGAGAGCTTTGCGTTTGGATCTCTGATCTCAGCTGTTGATCCAGTTGCTACGTTAGCCATTTTCCAGGCTTTAGATGTAGATCCTGTTCTGTACATGTTGGTGTTTGGTGAGAGTGTACTGAATGATGCAGTTGCCATTGTGTTAACAGAGTAAGTATACATTTACATAATCATGCAATTCGATTAACATTCATAAATATTCATGAATAATTGCATAATTATCTTCCTATATATAAAAAAACTGTCAAGATACATATCAACAGTACCAAAGGACTTTCCAAGAGGAAGTCCATTAAAGAAAAATATAGCAGAAAAAGAGCACTCGCCTGGGGCCAGTAAAACTAAAACTAATTGGTCCACATAGGTAAATATGTAGTGCCCAAAATTTATTTTTTATTCATTCTAGTTAAGTAAAGGACAGTATAAAAAACAAGTCGGGCAATGGCTTTAATTAGTTTCTGGTAAGATATCATATGTGTTGTTTTAGTTAATTATATCATGCTTGTATTTACTTTTTTATTTTTCGCAACTCACCCAGGTTCAAACATCAGTACACCTGCCAACACAAAATTTTTATATGCTTTGGGCAAGCATTAATGTCAAACTCTGTATGTAAAACCATTCATTACAAATTTGGAGGAGTTAACATCCACTGAAAATTCTTTGATATTTAATTATATAATTCACAAATAAGCAGCCTGTTATAAGCACCTGCTGATGACTGTAGGACTGTCCTTGAGCTGTCCAGCCCTGAGATGGCCATGAAGAGTGGAGCGGCAGCGTTCTTCACCGCTGTGGGACGGTTCTGCCTCATGTTCTTTGCCTCGGCCGCTATTGGAGTAGCGTTTGGACTTCTTAGTGCAATAGTATCCTTTAAATTTGATGGTGTTTTTGACTTAAACCTGTCTCAGGATAGCCCTCCTTGAATAAGGAAAAATATTTATTTTGAACATATGTATCTAATCAGCATTACGTGTACATTTTTATCATGTTGAATAGTTAAATGTTTGCATATGCACTGAAAAGTGTTTGTAAATCATAGACAGTAAAAACTTCAAGGTGCCTAACTTTGCTGAAATCAAATCCCCTTTAGTTGTTAATATCTTATATATATATATATGTATATATATATATATATATATATATATATATATATAGAAGGTAGTGTTACCCTTATTTTCATAGTATATGTGTATTGTATATTTATATCATATGTGTATACTACTGAAATGTTACTGTACCCAGGGCCCTATTAAATATCAGCTTGCTAATGGGCTTCCTGGTAAAATATCTTTGTATTAATTATAAACATTAAAACCACAATAAACCTCTGTGCCTTGTTATGTCCCAGTATCGCACATGTACCCCGCCCAATCCTAGTGTGCCCCCGAGGACAATAGGATCAGTGTCAGTCATCAAATGTTCCCCCCAATACGCACAAAGCATAATCTCGTAATCTCGTAAAGTCTCGGCTTTTCAAACCACGCCGTTAGCTTCATTCTAACAACATTCACCTGATGATCGGGTTGCATCCCGTGAAACAGACTGTAGTGAATTTACAGTGTTGTTTTTCTCCAGAGTTATATATATATATATATATATATATATATATAAGGTATTATTGCCCTTGCAAAGTCTGATAAATTTACTATTTAGTATATTTGTGTTGAACCTTGGATGTATCAGTTTTCTATCAGTCCCTGTGACTAAGTCATTACAGAGTTTTACACTGTGTGAAAAAGTAAATTGCAAAAATGTGAATTGCATGATTGTTTTGTTATCATATGGAACATGTTTAATTGAATTCAAGTGTAGTATCTTGTTTCTTCTTTTACACTAGTACTTTTATAATATGAAGAGAATCAGATCAGTTAAGATCATGCTAACTTTGAGGAATGTGTTTCATTAGCCAAGATGATCCTTAACTTCACTCAGTTATTAAAATTTTTAGATTTTAGAAAAACTCCATCCTTGGAATTTGGGATGATGTTAATATTTTCCTATGCCCCTTATGGGTTAGCAGAGGGACTACATCTCTCTGGTAAGTTTTATTATAACCCACTCTGACACTCAACCAGTATGTTTTATATTGTTTCTGCTTTCAAATATGATATTTGTATGGTAAGTGCAGAAAAGTATTAATGTGTAAATGGCTATTTGAACATAAATGAACTTTCATTTGAATTTTTAGCTCAGCTGACTATAAGTCATCTGAGCTATAGTCGTGGTCCATTGTCCGTCGTCCGTCCGTCCATCTGTCTATCCGTATGTCCATCCATCCGTAGATGTGGCACGTTTTGAAACCCTAAGACCTAGGAATCCAAAATTTGGCATAATGTTAGATGTCCCCAAGATCTCCTACCAAGCCCAAAACTGGGTCTTTGCAACTTTGTTCCTTTGAGAATTTAAGGAAAAACCTCAATTTTTTATTAAAAACCTATTTTTACACTTCAGGACTGCCTTATATCAAAACCACTCATCTGTTTTTCCTCATATTTACCATAAATATTCCTCTATATAGTTCCTATGTACATGCTAGAAATTATGTCTGTATTATTCAATTTAAAAAAGTTATGGGCCCAAACAATGCATTTTGTAAAAATTCAGGAAAGATATTTGATCACTTAACACAAAAAATGTTAAAGCTATGGACCTTTTTTCCAGTAATATAACTTTAATTAATCAAAATTAAATTGTATACCCAAAATTAGTTCTGAAGTTATTAGTATAAATATAAAATTTAGTACCTTAAATTTTGCCCAAATTTGACCATGGCACGTTTGTTTCCCGTGAGCACTGTTGATATAATTTTCATATCATGCACACATAAGGATTTCAGCTTTTTAGTTTAGAAAGCTGAAAGAAATTGGCCAAAAATTGTAGCTTTTATTAATGTTTTTTATGAGACCCTGTCAGACTTTGGCTCTCTCCAGCCCCTCTTGAGTCACCTGTTTTATGCATGCTTGAGGCGAGGCATAAATGGAATCCAGGCAGCTTATGGCCAGCCACAGTTGATCCAGGTGTTCAACCCAACTCATCTAGTAGTTTTAACCAACAACATAACAATAAACAATAAATTAATAAATTTTTATTGGTTTTTAATAACAAATTAAAGAAAAATAGAAAAGGAATTTGTTAGTTTATAATAACAGGAAATTAACTTGCAGTTACTGATGATATAAGAATCTTGTATCGATGGGTAGAATGTCAAGTATTCCAAATAACACCATCCAGTCACCTATGGCATTTTTCAGTTAAATTTTAATGATAAAGAAGTAAATCATATTATTCATTTCTAATCATTAGGGATCATATGAAGGAAATTAATGATAGACAAAGATGCAGTTGATAATATTAATCTAGATTCCTACTGTGTCTAGTGTGTACATTGATGTGAAATTAGTCCAAAATGATTTTTTTACAGTTATTTTTTAATATAAATAAAAGCCATAAAACCAGGTACTTATGATCATTATTTAAAAGTGTGAATTTTGTATATTCTGGATTCTCAACATCATTGTTAGGTGAAAACTGAATAAATACCAGACATGGTGCGAATACTTTGTAATTGTATTTAAATACAAATATGATTATGTACTCCATTATAAAATTTCTTGCATAAAGAATGGGTATTCAGGTAAAAATGAAAGTATATGAATACTCGAGCAAATACTTTCAAAATGTTTTCATGAATGCATTCATGAATATATTCTTTAATATTATTATAATAATCATTTCAGTTATATTTCATTTAAAAAAATCATATGATTCTCTTAAAATTTTTATAAAAATGATATTTGGGACAATATTTGTAATTTTTTTTAATAAATAGTTAAACTTTTATATTATATGTTCTGCTTATAAGTTATATGGCCAAGTCAAAATCTGTGTGACAATAGTACTCCATTTGTTAATAAAATAAATGAAATCAATCCTCTTCCCTGTCTCCAAAGGAACTATCAAAATCATACATAAGCTAAACAACAACAACTCATAATACAGCTTATATTTATTACCACACAAAACCAGCATGTGCCTCATTTCTAAATAATAATTTTTTATCATATATAACAGCTGAGCGTCGTGACCCATAGGTCCCTTGTTATTTTCTTATACAGTAGAGCGTCGTTTATCAGATATACTCTGGAGACAGGGTTTTTTTTATAAATGATGGTTCAGATAAACGATTGTGCATGATTCACCATGATTGCCAACCTTCCACCAAATACCAGACTTTACAAGAGATTGACAGACATGATTTAATGAAGCTATTCTAAAAGAAACATTGGCAACAGCACTTTTGTTAGGTTTTTCATCAATTTAATCAATTTAACATGTAAAATACATTATAATTATTGAATCAGAAAAATCAGTATTCATCTCATTGTCAAATATGTTCTCTATTTTTAGCTCAGCTGACTATAAGTCATCTGAGCTATAATCGTGGTC
This sequence comes from Sipunculus nudus, assembly GCA_026874595.1. Taxonomy (NCBI): domain Eukaryota; kingdom Metazoa; phylum Annelida; class Sipuncula; order Golfingiida; family Sipunculidae; genus Sipunculus; species Sipunculus nudus. Next base: position 45,397,982 of record CM049316.1, read on the forward strand.
CATTGTCCGTCTGTCCGTCCGTCCGTCCGTCCGTCTGTAGATGTGGCACGTTTTGAAACCGTAAGACCTAGGAATCCAAAATTCGGCATAATGTTAGATGTTCCCAAGACCTACTACCAAGCCGAAAACTGGGTCTTTGCGACTTCGTTCCTTTGAGAAATTAAGGAAAAACCTCAATTTTTTATTAAAAACCTATTTTCACACTTCAGGACTGCATAATATCAAAACCACTCATCTGTTTTTCCTCATATTTACCATAAATATTCCTCTGTATAGTTCCTATGTACATGCCAGAAATTATGTCTGTATTATTCAATTTAAAAAAGTTATGGGCCCAAACATAATGCATTTTGTAAAAATTCAGGAAAGATATTTGATCACTTAACACAAAAAATGTTAAAGCTATGGACCTTTTTTCCAGTAATATAACTTTAATTAATCAAAATTAAATTGTATACCCAAAATTAGATGAAAATCTTTTAAATTTTTTAAAATATTAATAAAAATAAAAAATTGGTACCTTAAATTTTGCCCAAATTTGACCATAGCACGTTTTTTTCCTGTAAGTACTGTGGATTTAATTTTCACAGCATGTTTTTTTAGCATTTCAACTGTTAACACCAAAAATTTAAAACCACTTGATCAAAAACTGTAGATTTTATTCAAGTTTTCAAGCACCATGTAACATATTGTTTACATCAACCTAGTGTTATGCAGTTTGCAAGAGCTCAGCTCCCCAGCTTCAGCTCTAAGTTCCTTTAATTCGGCATACAGTTAGATGTCTCCAAAATCCCCTACCATGCCAAGAATTTGGTCACTAGGACTTAATACCTTCGCGATATTAATGAAAAACTTCATTTTTCCATTAAAAACCCATTGTTACACTTCAAGACTGCCAAATATCAAAACCACTGATCTTACTTTAATCATAAATAATATACATATTTTTCAATCTCTATGCACATGCCAGAATGATGTCAGTATTGCGTAATTGTTTTAAGTTATGGGCCCAAACATAATGCACTTTGTAAAAAATCAAGAAATATATTTACTCCCTTAACAAGGGCATTGCTGAAGCTAGAGATTTTTTGTCAGGGATGTAACATTATTTAATCAAGATTCAATTGAATACCCAAAATTAGTTCTGAATTTATGAAATTTTATAAGTTATTAGTATAAATATAAAATTAGTGCCTTAAATTTTGCCTAACTGTGACCATGGCACGTTTGTTTCCCGTGAGCACTGTTGATATAATTTTAATATCATGCACACAGAAGGATTTCAGCTTTTTAGTTTAGAAAGCTGAAAGAAATTGGCCAAAAATTGTAGCTTTTATTAATGTTTTTTTATGGGACCCTGTCAGACTTTGGCTCTCTCCAGCCCCTCTTGAGTCACCTGTATTATGCATGCTTGAAGCGAGGCATACACGGAATCCAGGCAGCTTATTGCCAGCCACAGTTGATCCAGGTGTCCAACCCAACTCATCTAGTAGTTTTAAGCAACAACATAACAATAAACAATAAATTAATAAATTTATATTGGTTTTTAATAACAAATTAAAGAAAAATAGAAAAGGAATTTGTTAGTTTATAATAACAGGAAATTAACTTGCAGTTACTGATGATATAAGAATCTTGTATTGATGGGTAGAATGTCACATATTCCAAATAACACCATGCAGTCACCTATGGCATTTTTCAGTTCAATTTTAATGATAAAGAAGTAAATCTTATTATTCATTACTAATCATTAGGGATCATATGAAGGAAATTAATGATAGACAAAGATGCAGTTGATAATATTAATCTAGATTCCTACTGTGTCTAGTGTGTACATTGATGTGAAATTAGTCCAAAATGATTTTTTTTACAGTTATTTTTTAATATAAATAAAAGCCATAAAACCAGGTACTTATGATCATTATTTAAATGTGTGAATTTTGTATATTCTGGATTCTCAACATCATTGTTTGGTGAAAACTGAATAAATACCAGACATGGTGCGAATACTTTGTAATTGTATTTAAATACGAATATGATTATGTACTCCATTATAAAATTTCTTGCATAAAGAATGGGTATTCAGGTAAAAATGAAAGTATATGAATACTCGTGCAAATACTTTCAAAATGTATTCATGAATGCATTCATGAATATATTCTTTAATATTATTTTAATAATCATTTCAGTTATATATCATTTTAAAAAATCATATGATTCTCTTATTATTTTTAATAAAAATGATATTTGGGACAATATTTGTAATTTTTTTTAATAAATAGTTAAACTCTTATATTATATGTTCTGCTTATAAGTTATATGGCCAGGTCAAAATCTGTGTGACAATAGTACTCCATTTGTTAATAAAATAATTGAAATCAATCCTCTTCCCTGTCTCCAAAGGAACTACCAAAATCATAAATAAGCTAAACAACAACAACTCATAATACAGCTTATATTTATTACCACACATAACCAGCATGTGCCTTATTTCTAAATAATATTTTTTTATCATATATAACAGCTGAGCGTCGTGACCCATAGGTCCCTTGTTTTTTATTTCAGATAAAAACTTGGTTCTCAGTTTTCAATTTCAGATGAATGATCATTTGAATTAACAGTGTTCAGATAAACAACTCTACTGTACATGAATTTACATGCAAAAGTTCCGTGAAACAGACAGCGTGACACTACTTACTGTCATACTTATTTATCTGAATGTATGAATTTCCTTTGTTCCTCATTCATTCCAGCAAAGAAATCCCTAAAGCAAGTGTTGTGCATGTACCTAACACAATTATGTGTTAACGACTGTTGTCAAAGAAACATGTGGTTTTTAACATATTCTAGGACTATATTCTATGAACTGAAGTTGGGTCCTCAATTTTTACTCTATTTCATGAAATTTTACAAAACAATGTAATGACCAAATTTGCAGATGAAACTGTGCTATTCATTAAATGTTCAAATATTAAAGAAATTTGGTAGTAAATCCCCCTTCACAACAATATTGTTCTGTGGTATTATTATATTCTACTACATTCTGTATGTTTTGTTGTCATTCCAGGTATTATAATAATAATAATTATGTGATATTGTGATCTCACACTACACTATCATATGTATGTCTCGTATATTTATCTTTCAAGGTAATATAGCATATTATTATGTTGTATCATGTTTTCACACTACAATCTGTATGTCTTGTTTATTTGTCATTCCAGGTATTATTGCGATATTATTCTGTATTATCATGATGTTCTTCTATATCATGTGTATTTATCATTTCAGGTATTATGGCAATATTATTCTGTGGTATCGTGATGTCCCACTACACCCATTTGAATCTGAGTCCTATGACCCAGGTCACCGTCCAGCAAACATTCAGAACCATTGCCTTTATAGCTGGTAGGTATTGTAGCTGGTAGGCATCATAGGTTTAAAAAAAAGTATCAGTTTAAGGACTCCAACTTGCTATAATTAATGGCTTACAACTTCGCATTTTAAATTAGGAGAAAGTTAATTAGATTATGTTGCTCAAATCGATTGAATTAATAAAATTAACATAAATGATAATTTTCTTGAACATGTTCTTTTGTTGTAAATGAGTGTATAAATATCTATTTTTCAGAGTTCTGTGTGTTTGCCTATCTGGGTATGGCTATATTCAGCATGAAACATCTCGTGAAACCAGCTCTAGTTATATGGAGTATAGTAAGTACTAAGATATTACACTTACTTGCATTTGTACAGGTGTGTAGGTTACTTAGCTGGGTACTGGGTTTTCCATGTGCTGAGTTCACCCACTAGATCCTTCACAAAATAATGTTAATTTTCTCAAAAATTATGAGAAAACATGGAAAATTACAACCCTTAGGACACATTTGGCATCATACCTGACTTAAAATTAAATCAAAAATGGACATTTTCAAGTCATGACCACAGAGGAGTTGTGTGACAGTGATTTAGTGCCACCACCATCAATTAAAATATTGATTGTATTAAATTAAGAAGAAAATTACAATAAAGTGTGTATGTATGATTATATTTGTCTGCATGGCCAAATGTTTCTTTGATTTTTCAGACCACCCAGTGTTTCACTAAATTTCCTTCCTCTATTTTAATTTTTTTCTGAGGATTTAATGAGTCTAGCCGCCAGTAATGTAATATGTCATACTGATTAGTACATTAAGTTTCATCACTGTATTTTTTTTTGCAGGTCTTAATTCTGCTGGGGCGAGCATTCAACATATTCCCACTATCTTTCATTGCTAATTATTTCCGTGAACATAAAATTACCAAGAAAATGCAGTTCATCATGTGGTTTAGTGGTGAGTATTCAGTTTTAAAGACTCAACCTCTTACAGTAAAACCTCAAAATTACGACCACCAGTTGGACCTTGATAAAGCGGTCAAAGCAGGGTTTCATATACAGAGCCAGGAAGAATGGGGACTGTGAACAAGTGGTTGTTATTTTGAGGTGGTGGTAAGGAGAGGATTTACTGTATCAGTAAATCATTACTGTGAAGTTCTTGATTCATATAACAAGTTAGTGGTCTTTATTAAGAAATATTCATTGAGTAAGCCATCCAGTCAGTGGTCATGATCATGAATTACCGATTAGAAAAATTGATCAGTCATTGATCTGTTTTATGAATATTCATTAAGAAAGCTGACCAAGCAATAGGTTCCCTTTATATGAACAGGTAATTGATACCTGCAAACAAGATTTAATGGTAAAGGCAATGTTGTTTAATTTTTCATGTTTTAAGCAGTACTTTGTTTCTCTTTTTTTTACATCTACCCAGATAGTTTTCAACATTATTAATCCATCTAACTTTCATAACAATGTTTTCTCAGCATAAATATAGAATATTAATAATTTGTTTGATATATTTATGTAACTGATAATGTATATGGTACAATATATGTTATTAGAAGTGGATGTAATAAAGTGTTGAATTTCTTTGAAGATAAGATAAGACCAGACAAGGCATGACAAAATGTGGTTATACTTAAATACTTAGAAATTGTTTGCTGCTATTGATATGTATATTGTACAACTGATATTGAATGTAAAATTGTTTTAGCATTCACTCTGCATTAGTTGCCCATTATTTGTATGCTACCAGGTCTGAGAGGAGCTATTGCCTTCGCTTTGAGTTTACATCTGGAGTTTGATGCCACGCATAGACACATCCTGGTCACCACAACACTCATTATTGTGCTGTTCACAATTCTGTTCCTAGGGGGCTCTGCCATGCCCCTCATGAAGGTAATTAAACTTGATGATTATTATTAAATATTATGTTTATTTGATTATTTTAAGTTAGGCTAATGAATTCATTGTTGTTGAGATGGTGGAAAAAATGATGATGATTATGATGAGGTGTGTTAATTAAGTGCTGAAAAGTAGTGTATAAAGGTATTTTAATGAAGAAATTAAAATTTAGACAAAAATAACAATGGCAGCAAAGATGACTAAATTGTTGATCAAATTTATGTGGTGACACTAATACTGGGATCCTGTAAATAATGATTTATAATTTTGGGGTTTTGTAAAAAAATATATATATTTTCATCGCTCTATACACTCTTTTGTGAATTTTGTTTAAAATTTCTCTTGCTTTTCTTATTTGATATTTTTATTACTCCTTTTGTATTTTTTGTGGTATTATTTATTCATATTTGTAATATATCATTACTCATTTCTTCATCATGTTTGCCATATAATTACTCAAAATGGGCCTCTTCCAGTAAAGCACTGTGGAACAGCCTGGACTACCTAACAAACTTTAAGATAAAAATTGTTTACATTTCAAGGAAACACCTGTTTACATTTCACATGTGCATGCCTTCAAAATATTACTTATTCCGTGAAGTCCTTACCATAAAAACACACATGTTTATGTAATTTGTCTTATAACAATTATTATCCAGTGTATTTGCATGGAATACATTACCATATTCTGTACATTTATACCTATGCCAGTTGTGTATGTTGAAGGCCTGGTGCATTGTGGGCCTTAGATTGCAAAGACCACAAACCCTAACCAACAGAGTTGTTCTCTTGTGAGTCCAGTTTTGCACAGTGTGGTTTAAATGTAAAATTCCCCAGTGCTTCCCTAGCTATTGTAAGTCTAAGCCTCCAGCTTTATATGTGATATTTATGTGTATATATACAAATGTAACATAGAAACATGCAAGAAACAATGGTGACTTGAACGTTTCTCTGCTTGTAGCTTCTAAAAGCAGATAAGAGAAAGAAGACAAGGCCGGACCGGGAAGTGACATTGTTCAAAACAAAAGAGATGGTAAATATATCTATTGCTTTCAAGGTGAAATAAAAATAAAAACATTTAAACAGGCCCCTCTCACCATACACTAATGAAAAGTTAACTGTGCCTCCTTGGTGTACACATAATTCATATTTTGTCATTTTATTTCTAATAAATTAACTAGAAATCTGCATTCTAAAGAGTGCAAGTCTCCAACATGTTTATTTATTCAACCCATATTCTCAGGTTCATTTGTGCATAAGTGACTTACATTTGTGAATATTCTTCATAATGTTACTGATTCTGGATCATGTGCTGGACCCAAACCAAAATCTTATTGGTTCTTCATTAGTCCATTTCTGAAATGCCCTGAAAATTTCATGACATTCTGTTATTGTTTGCATGAGTTATATTGTGAACAAATACACACACAAACACACATGAATATGAATGAATGCATCCCCCCCTGGCAGAGGCATAATGCTGAAGAAGAGTAATATAATGCATATTTTAAACAATACAGAGACCTTATAAAAGAGTGTACAAGACCTCCAGTGATCATGCCTTCTTTTTCTAGATCTATACTAACATACTATTTGGGGAAAAAAGGCCAATGTCTAGTTAAACAGTAGCAAGAGGATAAAAGCTTACTGGCCACCAACACATTAACACACTGTTTGGTGAGAATTTTTACACATTTTTGGGATGAAATGTTATTTGTCAGTCAGACATTAAAGGGGTCTGTTCTGTATTCTGACGTATATTAACTAAAAATCATCCCTTGAACCATTTATGAGAAAAGGCCAGGAAAAGTTGATCAAATGATACAAAGGCTGTTTGTTTTGTTTATATCCAATTGTTGATAACGTTTGGGACTGTCAAAATAATCCAAAGAAGGACATTTTGAAGAAAGTCTGACAAACCAGGGTTTTACAAATGCCTTTTAGCAACCAATGACCTTTAACTTCAACACATATGCAACCAACCACTATCAGTAACATGATGTTTCTGTTTTCCAAAATGGGCACATACCATGTGCAATAATAATTTGTTAGAGTAGGATTTTCACTGTATATAAACTCGCTGTTAATAAAAGGTTTGTATTTCAGGGTGACACGGTTGACTCAGAGCACCTTTCAGAGTTGACTGAGGAAGAATACGAGGTGAACTTCGTTAAACCACACCTGAAGGGATTCCTGAAGATTGATGCTAAGTACCTTGTGCCTTTCTTAACAAGAAGATTTACTCAACAGGTCAGTTTGAGTTCTTATGTTTTGTTGTTGAATTCAGCTGAGAACCATGACCCTTGGGCCCTTTGTTTTGTTTTTGAACTCCTATGGCCCAAAGTTTGCCCTGTTTGTTGAGTTATGATAAAATTAAAAATATGCAAATTGCATGATAGCTAATAAATATTAGATGTTCTGCAATTTGGGCTGAAATAATGTTTTTGCAGTTAAATAAGAATATGATTTATCCCATTTTTGTTTTGTCCTACTTTTGATATATCCACATTTGATATTTTCTTTTTATATAAATACCTTCTAATGATATTCATCTAAATTTTACATATTAGATATATTTTTTGCAATTAGTACAATGCTTTAGAGTATTAAGACGTTAAAAATAACCTATGTAGGAGAGTCAAATGTTTCCTTGAGACCAGACATTAAAACCAGATATACTATGACAGAGTATTATTAAGACACAAAAACTGTTATGTCTGCCCAAACTAGGGCTGAAACAGTTAGCACATTTTGAAATTAAGCACTGGATGGGCATTACTGGACTCATACTTAAATATTCATTGCCATAGCAGCACTGTAAAGGGATAATTGCACATCATTTTTAGCTCAGCTGACTGAGGTATAGGAATGGCGCTTTGTCTGACGTCCGTCCGGCTGTCCAGCCGTCCGGTCGTCCGTTAACAGGGCACAAATTGTAATTGCTGGACCTAGAAACTTCTAAGTGAATATTCAGGGAGGTTAATAAAAAAATCTCCTTGGAAACGTGAAAGTAGGTCACTGCAACCTATATCCTTCAAGCTATGGGGCTTGAAAGTAACCCCCAGAATAATCAAAAATATAATACAAAACCTCGAATATCTTGATAATTAATGCATGGATTGTCATGAACCTTGCCTTGAATATTGACCATGACTAGTTTTGTCAGTTCCCAAAAAGTGGTGGTGCCACCTATATTTTTTGTTATTTTAACGAATATTTTTATATTTTTTTTACTATAAAATGACAACAATCATGTCAGTTTCTCAGCTGTAATTACATCTAGTGTCTCAAACCCTGGTGTGTTTATTGATCACAAGTGGATGCCATATAGTTATCATCCTGTCTGTCTATCTGTTTGTCTGTCTGTCTATCCATCTGTCCATCCACACAAATTTGTTTCCAGATGATAACTCCAGGTTGTATTGACACATGGATTTCAAACTTGACTTACATATGGCCCACCACTAAAGCAAGAACTACATGATTTTTGGGTCATGAGGTCAAAGGTCAAGGTCACAGGACTCACTTTTTTAAAATGATTATGGCTGCATTTTAAGCCCAGCTTTTCATCCCAAACTTTCCATTTTGCACATTTATATGACTTTCCAGTATGGGGAGAGCATAAATGAATTTGGGGTTGTAAGGTCAAAGGTCAAGGTCACAGGGGCCATCTGTTCACAAATTGGTTTCCAGATAATAACTCCAGTTTAGTTTGACATATTGGTTTCAAACTTAACTTATATATGACGCACCACTAAAGTAAGAACCGTGTGGATTTTGGGGTCCAACGGTCAAAGGTCATGGTCACAGGGCTCATTTCTTTAAAAAGAATGCATAGCATTTGAAGCCAAACTTTTCATCCTAAACCTTCCATCTTCAAGATATTGCTAACCTGCCAATAGTGGAAGATTCTGTTCAGTTTTGGGGTCGTGAAGTCAAAGGTCAAGGTCACAGTACCCACTTGTTTAGAAAGATTGTGGATGCATTTTAAGCCAAACTTTTCATCCAAAACCTTCCATCTTGTACATTTAGCTGAGCTAGGGGAAGAAACTGATTGATTTGGGGGTCACAAGCTCAAAGGTCATCGTCACAGGGGCCCATCTGTCCACATATTTGTTTCTGGATAATAACTTCAGTTCGGATTGACATATTGGTTTCAATTTTGACATATATATATCCCACCAATAATGTAAGAACCCTTTTAATTTTGGGGTCATAAGGCCAAAGGTCAAGGTCACAGGACCCACTTCTTTAAAAAGATTGTTGATGTATTTTTAGCCAGACTTTATGTCCCAAACATTCTATCTTCCAGATGTTTGCTCACCTGCCAATAGTGGCAGTAACTTATGGATTTTGTGGTCACAAGGTCAAGGTCATGTGGGCCATCAATCCACATATTAGTTTCAAGATGATAAAACCAGTTTGGTTTGAAATATTGGTTTCAAACTTGACTTATATATGGCCCACCACTAAAGTAAGAACTGTTGATTCTGGGGTCATGAGATCAAAGGTCAAGGTCACAGGACCCACTACTTTAGAAAGATTGTGGATGCATTTTAAGCCAAACTTTTCATCTCAATCCTTCCATCATCAACATATGGTGCACCTGCCAATAGGGGAAGTTTCCTTTTGATTTTGGGGTCAAAGGTTAAGGTCACAGAGCCCATCCATTCACAAATTAGTTTATGGATGATAACTCCAGTTTGGGTAGACAGGTTGGCTTCAAACTGATCACAGGACCAATATTTTGGAAAACCTCATAAACATATATCCTTTTGACAAATGCAGCTGAGCGTTGAGACCCATGGGTCCCTAGTTGTGATATTAAGGGTACGATTATCATGATCTTCTCATACAATAACTTACACCAAGTATATCCATTTTAATTTTAATACATTTTATCAAATAATATTGAAGTAAATCATAAAAATTGGACATGGGTCTGAGAGACTTTGTGAAAAAATTTGAAAGATCTTTGATTTACAGGTAACATTCAAGATCTACTATCATTAATAGTGTAAGTCTTTTTTCTTTTGATGAGACCTTTGGGGCTGCATTCATGAAGGTTTTGTTTTTGGGATAATTTCCCTTTGTGAATATTGAGAATTTGAAACCCTCGCAAACAAATAGCAACCAGAGTATAAGCCAGACTGGTGAACTTGACTACTCTTTTCAGCCTTGGTCCAAACTGTTCTAGTCCAGAATATTTCAGTACATAATGTCTAAGTCAAAAAAGTCCTTGTCCAAAATGTCCATCCACCATCTTAATATAATATCTGTTCATTTATGCAGAATGTAAAGTGATAAGTGACACTTTTGTGCCTAATAGAAACAATATTGAATTTTACCTTTTCTTGCAAACAGGAACTGTCAGTGAAACATGCTACCTTTTAATTGTAGTATATTATGCTATCTTAATATGTTTATCTTTCTATACATATACACATGTACATGTTTTTGCAGGCATATATTACTTTGAATACCTTTTTTGAGAGATAATTTCGATAACAGCCAATGAATGGCACTTTTAATCAGAATATTCTATCTCATAAATTCTGATACATGACTGCCTTTGACTACAGGAGGTTAAAGAGGGCCGTCGCCAGATGACGAGTCTGACAGATCAGTGGTACCAAGAGGTAAGGGCAGCCCCGTCAGAGTCGGAAGAAGAGGCCGAACTATAGAGATTGAGCAGTGACAGTGCATGGCTAACAGGTAGCCATAAACAGAGAATTATGTATACACACCATTATTCAAATGGATATGTAAGCGATAAAAACGTTGTTCATCACACTCTGTGTCTTAAATGGGACAGAACTGAGAATTTATGCACAAAAGTCAAGCTGTTCCACCTGTTACATGCATGATTGTGTATGCATTTCTTGGAATTCATGGAATATGATCTTAATTAAAGACCATTCTGGATGTCTAGTGCAGGATTTTTTTGCAAGAATTGTTTCAGATCTATTCTTAATGCTACATTTTTGCAAGAACAGTTACAAACTTAACTGTTATTACAGAGTTCAGCACTAAAATCACTGAAAGTGGGAAGGCCTTAAACAATATAAAACTAGTGACAAGAAATGAATCAACACCAAATTTAATAGGATTTTCCTTGGTCCATGTCCCACATGTCAAGCAGTTTAATGAAAATTGGTCCAGTAATTTTTGTGTGATCCTGCTAACAGACAAACAAATGAACCAACAAACAGACTTAACTCATTACTTACCGTGAAATGTTCAATGTCCCAGACACTGTTTCCATAAGCACCAGCAACATACCAGGATAAATTGTCTGCTCTCTCAAACATTGAATTAATTGCATTACTTTATTAATTCTAACATCTGTGGTTTCTTTAGGATTGCATAAGTCCATGGCTTCATCTGTCCATATCAGTTTCATTTTGCCAGTGAACTGTCATTTAAGTTATAAAAATTGTGTGAAATTTCAGGGTGCAGCCATGTATCAAACAAATTGAGATGCATGATCTTGGGCATGAGTTTCTGAACTACACATATTTATGTATAGTCATTGCATTTGTTCATTTTTGTTGTGACTTTTTTGTAACTGTGGTGCATAGATATTCAGCATAGGGCACATTTATCATGTATAGAATTAAGCTTACCAGCACTTCATTATAAACTGCAGTTTAACTTGTTGTATTTTATTGTGCACAGGTTTAAAATGACTGTAGATGATGTAAAAATATTATATAAAAGTTTAGCCACAAAACACACATATAATGAGAGAGAAAAAGAGAGAGTATCAGGTAAATATATATATATATATATATATATATATATATATATATATATATATACATATATATATATATATATATATTGTAGAAATTCAAGGAGACTTTGTTTATCATGGATGTGATGTATATATTATCATGTGTTTGACATGTTTTTAACTAAGTCAAGTGTTATCTATCAAATCACACAGCATTAATAAGACTTGTAACCTTTTTAATTTTTTTAAGAGAAAATATCACATTGGAGGTTTGTTGTTTACTGTAGGTGTAAAAGAATCAATCATTAAAACAGAGTAGATGAAAGAGATGCATAAAGGGACTATGAGATTAAAAGGATCAGTATTTTAGAAATATATTAAAGTCATTGTCACACAGCTTGAGAACCACAGTTTACCTTTACATGATACACCTTTTCCAAAAGTTACAAATCTTACAGGTTTACACACTTGTAAACATGTAATCCTTTACACATAATTCAGGGATGGATCTCAAATCATGTGACTGCACATATTGCCTCAATGATGCAGTGAACAATCTTGCCATATTTAACTCTGGAAATCTGTATTATATAGGGACAGCTGTATGGAATGTAATGTGTGATTTTACTGTTGCATTCCGTTTCCACCAGAGGTCTCTGAGGTTTTCAGATTCACCTCGGTCAAACCCACCAGTGATTTTTTTTTCATTAACCCAGATATGACCTATATTGAACTCTTTAATTTTCATGTGGTTGCATAACATTTGTTCTATAACTCCTTTCACTCAACCACTGCTTTCAAGAGAAAGATTTGTTACCAGGCAGTTGGTACAGGGCCAAGAATGTTCTGACCAATAAGAGCAGAATACTGCTGATACCAGATTTACTCAGACCTGCAATACCCAGTTCTAACTGACATTTGTTAGAACATTCTTGGTCCAGTGTCAACTGCCTGATGGAAATACACGGCAAACCCAGCTTTTGAAGGTAGTGGTATTGTGGAAGGAGACTTAGAATGAATGTAGTCTGGCCACAGCATTAGGAATGTAATATGGGTGCAGAAGGAGACCTCTAGAGAGATCATAATGTGTGTGTGCACTGGTGTTTGGTCACTTTGGCTGTAACCATTCATTATCCTATGTTTCAATATGTATCTTAACACTTGTTTCAGATATACAAGTTGGCTATTGTCCAGTAACCCATGTAAGCTGTGCCTGTGTTCATGTGGTCAGAAATTCAACAAATATGCAGGGGGGTTTTCCAATGTGCTGAGTTAAAATGGCATTTTTCTCCAATATGTTAGGTGTTGTTAAAAAAGATACTAAAGCAGCTAACAATTTGTTTGGTTTAGGTCTAGTGACAGCTAGCATTACTAATTTATAATAACAAAGATAATTCCATCTACACAGATAAATACAAGATGTAAAGTCACTATGATGCTATAATATCAGAGTGCCATTGGTACTGATGAAACTGATACAAAATTTGATTTTGTTCTGTAGTGTGTTGGTGCACCTGTGTATGGTGATCTTCTTATAGTGGTTACATTTCCAGTTGCCAGACCCAACAAATGTTATGGATGGTAGGGTAGCCAAAACATTCAATGTCACACCTTTCCAGTAAATCAACTTTTAGCAGTGTACTTAAAATAGTTTAATTAATATTTAATAATCAGTTAATATCCATCATGAAGAACTTGTACATCAGGAAATGGAATAGTGATATATGGTAGTTTTCATAATAGGATACTAATTATGTGTTTATTTGGTGAGACTATAGAATATCTCACACACTTCAGACTGTATAATGAGGCATTACTCAGATTGTTGCATTTCTGATTCTATTTTTACTCTCTTATACTTTTCCAGCATTTTGCGAGGGTTCGCTTTTCGCGATTCCATCATACAGTATCATTCACTGAATATACCCATAACTGTATATAGATAATTCATATCAAATTCTTTAAAAAAAGATCACTAGAACCCATGGGAACATCGGATGAATGGTTATCCTTCATGTTTGGTAGATAATATAAAAGTCTACCTTCATTTCCAAGGCACATCCAGTCTGATTTAAATTTCTTGTTTTTCAACAGAAATAAATCAGAATTTATTTTTCTAGCAATGACTCTAAAAGTGCATGAGGTATTCTTTAGTCACACTGTTTATAATAAATATTTGTTTCTGTAACCAGTGAAGTTACATGTTTGTAAAACATTTTACCAGTATTTGGGTGAATGTTATAAATTCATACATGGACATGGAATGCTAGAACTATAATAACATTACCAGATTATTACAATCATTGGTCTTGCACGTTCACTTCCTTAAAATATATGAATTGTCTGTGATGAAAACACCTCAGAATATCACATTCCACAGTGGAGTATTCCTGATATAAATGGACTTCAGGTATTGTGTAAATATTCAACCATAGGAAAGATAAATTTTAGTGACTTGGAAAGCCAGCCCTATTTACTATACCTTATATTAAGGTTATACATTGTAAATTTTGGTATGGACTCATAGAATAGTATATTCTAGGTACAGCAGAACCTGTCTGAGAGACCACCTCTCTATTAAGACCACCTTAGGTGAAATGAAAGCAATCACATTGGTTATAACTGACCTGTCTAATAAGATAATCTGTGAATTAAGACCACTATTGGCCAGTCCCATGGACAGTCTCATGACACAGGTTTCACTGTAGTGCACATTCTGATCATTGTATTGATATAAAAGAACAAAGCTGACAGCAGCGGGTAAATAGGGGATTGTACTTTTAAATATGCTGTAATAATTATTACCTCTTGGGGCATTTGTTTAAGATAAGACCTGTCCTTGTTGGCCAGACAGAATGCTTCTTACTTGGTTATTTCATGTGTAATTTGTAATAGATACTGTAATTGGCCAATTTGCTCCATGGATAAGTCCTGATGTCAAACATTTGGTATGTGAATTAGGGCAATTGCACAGATTACATTACAGCTGTTAGACCATACATATTTTATGTATCTGTTTTCTGAATAGATATTTTGTTTAGAAGTCACTTATAGCTATAATCAGAAAGAAAACAGGTCATAGAATAGTTCAGTTGGGTCAACATTTTAAGATACTGAATAAAGTTTCACACACACCAATTGATACTGATATATATTCAATACCATTGGATTATGTGTACTTTTGAGTCACACCAAAAAAGTTTAAAAAAAGAACAGAATCTAAATTAGCCTGTGAGTGCTAATTTGTGCCAGTAGTGCTCATTAGTGGTACAACACTAAGCGCACAGCCATAAGGTACAACACTAAGCGCACAGCTATAAATAAAGCTCTGTGCATTTGACTGGTGAATGTATATCTTATGTTAGTGCACTTCATTGATAAATGTGCAGTTACTGGTCATTAATGTGTACTGTGTACATGACGGGGTATGCAGTGTGTATCTGAGTGAGCACTTGCTCTTGAGCAAGTATTTTGTGTGTACACACATATATATCTGTACATTGTTCTCAGTGTGAATTTATTCATGTTTATTTGAAGCATGAATTTATATTTACATACTTGGGGTATGTATGTTTACTTAGCAGGGTGTGCACTTGATTGAGTTTGCACATGACCTGCATGTGGTGGGCATGTATATATGCCTGTGCACTTATGTGCATTGTATTATGCATATGCACTTAGCTTAGTTTTCACAAGAGCCTATACATGTATGTGTGTACATGCAGTTGTGCCTGCACTTTTCTGAGTAGGCACCTGTGCCTTTGTTCCCATCCAGGTGTGCAATTATAGGAGCAGATCCAGGATTTACAAAAAGGAAGTACTGAACCCAGGAGGACTAACGATAAAACCTAAAAAAAAAAGGTCTCCATGTCCAGAAAAGGGGGGGGGGGTTGAACCAGGTCAGAAAATTTGGACTGAAAGCCTTTAAAAAAATTTGTGGCGGCTGAAAAAGGCGGGTCTGAACCCCCTGGGACCCCCTGTCTGGATATGCTGCCAAGTTATACCTGGACACTTGACCAAGGGTTCACAGACCTTTGCACTTGACTGAGTGCGAACCTTGCTGTGGCCACTCCAGCTGCACCAGCAGTTATTACTAGTCATAATAGAGGGTACTCATTATACTGTGATTGTGTTAATATGGGAGGGTGTATAATAATTTGTGATGCTGGTTTAGCTTAAATCTGGTTTCAGAATGTACATTATTTCCATTATAGTTTATTCCTTAATGATCATGCTAAATGCAAAACTTCAGCTGTATGTATATATCTATATAATTAGATATATACCCTTTAGACGTTCAGATATGCCACCAGTTGATTATAAATGTGACATATACATATATGTGAGCCATTATTATATTAAGATCTGACAAATAATTAATCTAGAATTTATAAAAATTTATATTATTTTATCATGTCAGGTTTCTTTAGATTTATCAGTATTATAATATCATGATGTATTTTGGGAAATAATGTCACTTCTAATTTAAGCAGAGGCATTGTGATAAGTGATTAAGTGACAACAGTTTAATTTAATTAAATGTGTGAAAGAATCTATTTGAAAGCTTACGTGGAAGCAATAGGTGGATGCAGTGAACAATAATGAATTGAGCATTATATTAATGATTTACTGGAGGCGTACAGAGCCAATTATTAAGTGTATTTCTAACAAGTGTATGATAACAAAGAAGTGATAATGTGAGAAATTTTGCTAAAATAATTACTTGTCTTAAAACACTGACCATAATAGTCAACAGGTTTATGTTGTTGGAAGATTGAAACTAGAAAGGATAATACTAACATTATATTCCAGTAGATAAAAAATATATATCAGACTACCGGTACTTGTACCAGTAGTAAATATTTTAGTTACCAGTTATATACTACTTTTGGCTCTACTTAATTTTGCCTTTTCCATTTTGGGAACATTCCGCATAAGGCAATCTGCTGATTTCAGGAACTTGTGATACAATCTGGTTACCATGGTGACAGTCTCAGGTACAATCCAGCAACCATGGAAACTAGTTTATTTGATGTTCAGTAAATATAGGAACTAGCATAGGCTGTACCCCTTTCTTCAGCCATTGTATTTAGCATATGGTAATTAACTTAAAGTAACCAGGGTTAGATTCAGAAATGTTTAGATAGTTCCTACTACCTATGATTGGTAAAAAATAAACATAACATCATCATGAATTAGACTGGTACCCTGCATTCTATATTGGGGGATGTGAGCTCTTAACTTTGAGTATCTCATACGTATAAGTGATCAAGCGAAAGACTTGTATACAAGGTCTTGGGATAGACAGGCTGAATGAAGGAACCTTCCAAGGAAAAGCAGGAATGGAAGAATTCTGTCAAGTCCCAGGCTTTGTCATGATCACCATGGCAGCCTTTATGACATCACTGAAGTCACCGTGGTGACCAGACCTGAACACTTAAGATTATTTAATACTAATTCAGTAACTTTTATGAACTTCTATTTCAGTGATTTATGGAAAATATTAATCTGATTCAATAACATATGTACATAGATATGGGCGAGAGGATGATGCCTATTTAAAATGATGTCATTACCTTAACTTGGACTGATCTTGACCTTGAATAGGTTCATTTTCATTGAAAATCGCACAGATTCTTAAATATTTCAAGAAAAGTTGCATGGATTGGTCTTAAATTTAGGTTGAACAAAGATCTTGGATAGCTGTATCTTGTATGGGAGACTGGAGGTGCCATTTGTTATCCTTTTCTTGCTTTTGTGCCTTTTTAACAACCCCATCATTTGCCACAAAAGATTATCAATGCCATGATCAGATGCCCTGCCCTACCCAAAACTACAAGAAGTTCTAATGAAACATGCCAAAAAGTTACCCAAGTACAAAATCATACTTGGTCTTAGATATGACAACAAGTAATTAAGTCAAGTTCATGAGGGTGGTTAATTGGTTTCAATAAAACTACCAATACAATATGTAATAAATGGTATTTTTAATCTGTTTTATTTTTCAAATACATATGTAACAGGTATATACTTATTTATATATGTTTTGGTGCAATCAACAATGCATGTGTATATAGAGGGATTATTTTATAAGTTTGTATGTTTAGATTGCATTTGATATACTGTATAAAAATTTTTGCTATGGGCATGTGTTTGTTCATGAAATTTGGGTAATTCTAAATAATAAAAGGAAGTGAAATGAAATTCAAGAATGCTTTATGGGATGTACAAGATCTCATAATAAACATTATTAACATGGAAAAGGTGATGATGATGATGATAATGATAAGGTGATGTTGAAAGCTACGGAAAAACATATTTTTAACTTCAGGAATTTAAATCTTTCATGTGCTACTGTTCATTATATTTTCAATTTGTATTGCAGATTTGTTATAGAATATTGTTTGAAATGAAAACTGCATATATGAAGCAAGTATGAAAGTGTTTTGGAACTGCATTATTTTATTTTTCATGTTATCTGTATTATCATAGACTGTGTATGTAAGGGATGAAGTGGTTATATATTTATGGTCTGTATTTGTTACTTAACTGGATGTAATACAATTTTCAAGCCTAACTGTCTTCTTTTTGGTAAAGAAACAGAATCCTGCAAAGTTAATTGTTTTGTATTATATGGCTATCATCTTAAAGTCAAATATTAAAATGGTTCTCACTTGGATCAAGAATGAAGCAGAACATATTCAAGACTAGAAATGTGCATTCATTAGAATGCAAGCCTCCACTGTGTGTTGGGTCCTTATTGTGGGATGCTCAAAAATGGCGTATGCATTCACTTACTCAGCCCATATTCCCAGGTTTATTCTGCACAAGTGAATGTACATTTGTGAATGTTTCTGGATGACTTTCCTGAATCCAGATCATGACCTGGATCCAGACCCAAATTTACAGATTCTTCACTGGACCTTTCCCCGACATTATTCCGTTCATGATTGTACGAGTTACATTGTGAACAAACACACATGAACAGGGATGAACACACAACCTCGTGGTAGAGGCAATAATTTAAATTTTAGGCATGACAGTAAATTTAATACACATTAAATATGCACAAATTTTGCCAAATATTAAGTTCAGGTGAGAAACTGTTTTGGTTATATAGTTTCATGAATATCCATCAGATTTTGGGTAAGTCTAGCGCCAGATCGGCCCTCTGATATTATGGCCAGCTTACTGGCTTGCCAGAGTGCCTGGACATCTTACTCTGAGGATCGCATTCTAAGGCCCCATGAGGATGCAAATATTTTCGTCATTTTTGACAAAGCCTCATTGCTTACAAGTATCGTGTCACTTCAAATAAACCCACTAGACCTTTTAATAAGTTTCTTATCTCTCCAATGACACTACCATGTGTGTGAAATATTCTGTTATAACCCAATATATTCGTATTTTGTTCTGCATGTACGGGAGATTTCTGCCTGCGGTCTGCCTGCTGACTGTATGCGGGGATACGGTTATAAAGCGTGGCGTGGACTTGCAGGGTGGTTCTAAATTTGGCTCGTGTCACGACTCAGTAGGGGGCCCGAACTGAGTCGTGTTTGTCATGGCTAGGGTAAGTCATCACAGTGTCATTACAGTCTGGTGACATCTAAACTCATTAAATATGCATGGTTTTGCTCGGAATGGAACTTGGGCAAAATATTATATTAGTTAATTTTTCTGTCGAGCTTCTTTTAAATCCATCATATTCCTGGCAAGTTATTAACACCACAAAGTAGTCTCTTGACGTCCGACTGCATGGCATTTGCCTGAGTGAGATAATCTATCAGGAAATAGGTGTGGGGAGTTTAGTGAAAATCCATCAAAGCCCCGGGAAGTTATCGCAGCGACACTAACATAGATGGATGGATGGACAGTGGGTATACCACAATATGTCCCATCATAGAATGGCATATAATAAAAACAGAACACCAAATACAAAGCACTCAGCCAATTTTATTGAAACACTAGAAGGTGAGTTGGTTACCACGGAAGCACGGAGGCCTTGTGGCTGGACGTATTATCTGGTGATCACAAATCAATCATCGGTATCACAATCAGTTAATTACCAAACAAATCAAATATTGTATATAATATAAGTGTAACAAATTTGGTGTAAATCTCTAATCAACACCATCAAGAATGGTATCAAATTTCATGTGTTTGGTCAAACCACATTGGTAAGATATAAGAAAGCTGAGACAGAAAGAATACAAATAAATAGAGCTATAAGAAATGTACATAATATACAAGTATATTCTGACTATCAGTAAGCAATCTTTGTGCAATGATATGTCAACAGTTTAAGCTAGAATTAAACACACTGCTCACAATTCAAATACGATCATAATATATATTTAAGCTTAAGCACTTCGTGGGGAAAAAGGTGCGTAATAATAGAATGCAGATCTGAACACAAGGACAGGGGAGCTTGCAGTCTCTTTTATAACCAAGACTTCCCAAATCCAAAGCATCTGAATACCCAAAACACACAAAAGCTAGGTTACTCTAAAACTATACACATTATCCAGTCACTTTCAGATATCTACTTGATATCAGACTGGTAAAACAAAAGCATCTTTATTACTTATATTCCTCTATTAATGATACTAAAACAATTGGTGATCCACAACCTGGAATATTTAAATTATTGTTCAAAAATCCACCAGTGGTAATGCACAACCTTGAATACATTAAATATGGCTGACCAATGGTAATCCACAACCTTGAATACATTAAATACGGCTCAAGAATGGACCAATGGTAATCCACAACCTTTAATCTATTAAATATGGCTTAAGAATGGACCAATGGTAATCAACAACCTTGAATATATTACATATGGCTGAAAATCCAGTCATAGTAATCCACAACTCTGAATATATTAAACATGGCTTAAGAATGTACCAATGGTAATAATAATAGGCTTAAGATTATAAACAAGGCTCAAGTTTCCACCAATGTGTTTGCACAACCGTGAATATTTTAACTACTGTTTGTGATATGACAGGAGCTTGTAAAAAGGTATTAATAACTACTCTGTGGTATTGTGATCAAAGCAATAAATATGTACACTACAGGCACAACATGAGATGTATAACACAAAGATTGTAGTTTTAACTTTCACAACAAATTGAAAACAATCATTGTGGCAGGAAATGTTTGTGTATGTGTACATATAAAGCTATGTTTTTAACTTCCTATGTACCTACAGAAGTAAAGCTATAAAATTAAAGCCAGTTTCTTCACAAAAGTGATTATTTTAATATAAAGTTTGCGATATATAATTTATAGAAATATATATGTATGGTTGGGAGTTTACTTTCAATACTTGTCAAATGGTGTCAAGGAACCTAAAGCCTTGACCTTTGCCCCTTTGACCTTTCATATCATGCTCTGCTCTATGTATAGCACACCACAAACCCTCACACTGGTTCCCATGGTAACCATCACAATACACAAACTCCTAACAAAAGTAGCCAAGGAACCAGCAGTAACCATGGGCACCAGCATGCCAGTTTCCCTGGGTAACACAAATTACACATTTGCGGAAGAATATAATACATCAGCAGTCAGTTGTAGATTATCTATAAAATAATCTGTGATTTACACTTTTCTGTTCATACAAAATTTCACAAAATATATCAGTGAATGCATGTTTTACATGACATCAAAAACTATGCACAAGTTTTATCATTATATTTATGGTAGCTATTCTGGTGTTTAGATTATTTACAGTAATACACAGCCTTATATGCACAACCTGATGAAGATTTGAAAAAAAAGTTGTGGTATAAAATCACATTTAGTTTGCATTGGACATTCCTTGAATCAATGAGGAATGTCAGGGAATAAACAAACAAAAAATACATAAATCAGCATGACAAAAGTTATGGATCTATTTTAGGAAGTAAATGTGTCATCTACCTAGTAATAATCAAACAAATATCTGAGAAAAAGTGTGTACAGAGAGGGAGATTTACCATTTTGAGCACATATGAACAATACACACAAATTATCACTTCATATCATCTCATATTGTTTGGGGTATCAACAAATATTTGGTAAAAAAAATGAACTGACATTCTGAGATGTCATTAGCCAATCGGATCACTGTATTCTTAACTATAAGCCAATCACAGTATGGTGCCATAAGCCATTACTGAAGCACAGAAGGTGTCATTAGATATTAGCCTGTCTGAATTTGACACCAAAACCCATCAGCCAATCAGATCTGGCATCATGAGCCATTGACAAATGAGATAGTGCTATTCTATGTGCCACTGTAAGGCCAAACAAGTTTACCAAACTAAGATGTAATATGAAAATACTGGTAAAGGTAACTTATTGTTTCCACTACATGCATACACCTCTATAAATGTTTATGGTAGATTTAACAACTTTATGGGATCAAAATAGGGAAATTCCACTTTCACCACAACAAAAAACCTGACCAATCCAAATGCTGGTATCATGACAAGTAGGAACCGGTCATTCTTGACCAATGAGAATGAAGATAATATGAGAACATATAAATGTTTGAATATTCAAATACTTGCATGTAAATGGATACCTTGGAATGTAGACCAATCATCACAGCCACAACTGTCTATGGTATGTCTGCTTGAGCAAATCCTGTGTCAGCAGTATTTCAATAAATTAACATATGGAATGCATAATCATAATCTAATGCATATTCATTATCGATCACCAGCTGATGCTGTCTAACTGTCAATGTTAAGACCACATATGGATCTTACCACTTCTGTCACTCATGTGAATATATGAATTGTATACTGGACGGTCTAAACATACAATCTATGCACAAATAATATCTACCCTATTCATATTCACAAACTAATCAATATTCATAACTTAATGACTAATGATAACTGATGAAAAATAAAATATTTCAAACAATACAAAAACTTAAATCATTTTACATCTCATAAATGTTTATGAAAGATACATATTTTAATGACTGTAGAGGATTTCATAACTTCTGAATATTTATGATTTATGCAAATATACAGCATTTTATAGAGATTCCGCTACTGTATTGAAACTTCTTAGACCCTTGGGGGGAAAAAATAATGACAACTGTATTACTTTACTGCTTGTACAAGAAGGCTTGGTTTTAATATACATGTTTAAAATATTCTGTGGCAGTGAAATCTCAAAATCAAGTTAAAATATCAATTTGGTTCATTTGAATGCAATGTTAAGTGAAGCAACATGTGAAATATGAATACACAGACAAGCAGTGAAAACTTAAAATTTGCATATATCTTTGGTATATTTTCTTAAATACCAATATGAATATATAATTATCTCTTTTTTGCAGTATTTTACCTGCATATTAAAAATCACATATCTGTTGAATGGAACCTGCCATATGCTGCATATACTGGATGAGACAGATATAAACATGGAAAGAAAATTAATTATTAATATTAGAAAATAGTCCTATAAATTATGGATATACAGGGTTGGTGTGTCATACAAAATATATAAGACCTGTTCATGGACGGCATTATTTATATCAGTTAAAAGAAAGATCTAGAATTGGGTGATATACTGATGTATTGACCATTCTGTGATATTTAAAACCATTTTAATAACCATTGTTTCCAAATATGTAACCATCTCATGTCAAAGTAAAAGCTGATATTTATCGATAAAAAAAATTAAACAGTGCAACATTATCTGATTATACATACAGTAAAGTTCTCAATAGAATATGTGTTTTATGTAAGGATAATGTTATTAACAAATTGGGAAATTTTGTATGATGTCCTACTGTGAAAATCAACTTGCATATTTTCTTTGTCTGCTTCCTGTCGTAAACTTGAATGAAAAACAGACTGTTATTTCTATAATTTTTTTTAAATCACATGCTTAAAGTCATATTTTCCTAACAAGTTAAAGTAAATACTGGTCTTGTTTTCTGTACATTAAGAAGAAAAACTTGTAGAACTTTTTATGTGTTACTTCAAAATTTGAGCTGTTAAACTCAAAATATTGTTTGAAAATAGAAGTAAATCACCCAACTCTATAACAATCTGGTTTTATGTTAATCAACAACAAACTGTAACTTGATATTATAACATCTGTAAAATATAAACAAGGATGCACCTTTGCTCAGTACATGTTATGAGTAAATTATTCCACTTGTCAAAATATAATGACAAAGTAGAAAATATTTTCATTGATATGGTTACTATGATAATTCACATATGGAATGGATGGATACAAGGATAAGTTCAGTTATAAAAAAGACATGGTCCCTCATTTGCATATTTGCATATCAATGTCATGTAGCATGAAAACAGAAATGCATATTGTAAGTATCACATCTGTAACAAAAAATAACACATTCATAATGATGATAATAACTATAATAATAATAATAGAAAATAAACCTCAGAAAGACAAATTTGGTCCAACTAAATGTGTAAATTTGCATATATTTACAAATGAAAAATCTAATAATGAAAATGATAATGATGCGTAATATGAGACCACAAGCCCAAGTGCATTTGATAAAGCAAACTAAGTCAAAACAAGCACTCATTTGTCTACATCAAACTCAAAACCTGGCATTAATATGTTTAGGTATTCTATACCTATGGCTTCCATGAGCCTTTTCCATTAAATAACAGACATTAGCAACACTCATTAATGATTAAAGTCAGGTTATTAGGAACCCCCTTTTGTGCCATATACAGGCATAAATTCATTTAGCATCTGAACCCATCATACCAACAAACTGTCCTGGAACTGCTCAAAATCACAGTTTTGATACACTTTCTTTAATCAATTAAACCATTAACCTGTTTAGGATGTCAAAAGCTCTGCATATACTTCAAATATTCCCCATCTAACCTGATACGAAATCCTGTCATGTTTGGTAGAAAAAAATGTGCAGCCACTTCAAACAGTTCCAAATAGTCAATATTTTGTCATAACCAACACTCTTCTTCAAGCATGTCTCTGCCACCACTTTGGGAATACAAAATCAGTTTCTCAAGAAACTGCTTGTCGCACATTAACCCTGCAACCCTATGCTCCAATAAAACTGGAGATGTCACTCGTCCACTCTGCAGGTACCAGTTTCATTTTAGCAGCTGCTATCAATATCTGCAGTTCACATTTATCCAATCAGTTCAAGGATTGGTTGTCCCTCCATTGTTCTTCCAATGGCCCAGCAGGGAAACGTATATTGTTTTTCTAAGGTAGTCATCTCTCTAATAAACTGTTTAACTGCCTGTCATTTAGGTGAGTTGAGATATCCTGTGAATGACCTGTGTTGAGTTCAGCATCACCAAGGTGATTAAATATTACCATACATGTTTATACTGTATTACCATACATATATATTATTATACTCCTAGCATGGTCACAGCAGTGTCAACTGAAGTCAGCATTTGGTCAATGGCTGAATCTTCTATCCCCAATAGATTTTGTAACATGTCTGATGATTGGTCAGCTCCCAGGCCTGAATCGTGCATTGCTGATCTCTTATTGGTGGTTCCTGGTGTCTGTAACAAAGCAGTAGATTGGTCATGATTACAGGTCACAGGTCAAGGTGACTGATCTAGAATAAAAAAGTAGCAACCTAGCTAACTAGTCCTGAACACTTTATAACAAGCTCTCTGATTGGTCATCAAATTGTTACTTAAGCCAAGAGACTGGTCACAAGGTTAGTGTATGGATCACAGATTTAACTTTAAAGACATTTATTGTAAAAAGCTACAGGGTTAGTCAGAAACCTATGCAGTGCCCTAATTCTGATCTTTCAAATAATTGCAACATGTTAAAAAGCCAGGTATTTAATTGTATCCGCCAAAATGAAGTTTTGCGGATACTGTTTCTGACCGGGTTCCGCCGCCGCCGCAATTTCATTTCCGGAAAGGACTCCTCTGAGACTACTGGACTGTTTTCCCAAAACTTACACCAATTATCAGGTCACGTGAACTGGTGCCTAACCAACTGGCGCTGACCTCTGACCTTTCCTCTCTGCCCAGCGTCCATTTGTGCATCTGTTTCCACACATAAACCAACATATCTTGGGAACCGTTTGACCGATCAGGAAAAAAAAAATTTGTACAAATGTAGCCCTTGGATAGCTTTATTACATACACAAAAAATAGTGGCGCCATCTGCAACAATGTTTGCACAGTGTCCATCTGTTCGTCTGCCTTGGGGTAAAATCACTCATATCTCTGCAGTGGTTTAACTAATTCACCTGAAATTCGACATGCGTATACATCCTGGATAGCTTTCTTGATTTTATGACAGGTGGCGCCACCTACATTCACGTTCCCCTGCAGACATCCATGCTTATATCCCTGGACTGGTTTGACGCATCTCACATAGCCCTTTATCATACCCAAAACTGCTGGCGCCACCTGCAACCATTTTTGCACAGTGTCTGTCTGTTTGTCTGCCTTGGGATAAAGTCACTCGCATCTCGGCAGTGGTTTGACATATCTGCCTAAAATTTTGCAGGTATATACATCTTGAACAGCTTTCTTGATTTAATGACAGGTGGCCCCACCTACATTCTAGTTTAAGCTGCAGACATCAAAACTCATATCTCAGGAACCAAATGACTGATTAGGCCAAAATTTTGCATGTGTATAGATCTCACATAGCTCTATATCATACACAAAACTGGAAGGGCTACCTGCAACCATTTTTGCACAGCATCCTTCTGTTTGTCTGCCGAGGGCTAAAATCACTCAAATCTTGGCAGTGGTTTGACATATCTGCCTAAAATATTGCTGGTTTATACATTCTGGACAGCTTTCTTGATTTTATGACAGGTGGTGCCACCTACATTCTAGTTTATGCTGCAGACATCCAAGCTCATATCTTGCGAACTGTTTGACCGATTGGGCCAAAATTTTGCATGTTGCCACCTGCCACCATTTTTGCACAAGTCCTTCTGTTTGTCTGCTGTAGGATAAAATCACTCATATACACGTAGTGGTTTGATTTATCTGCCTAAAATTTTGCATATGTATACAACTTTGACAGCTTTCTGGATTTTGTAGTAGGTGTCCACCTACATACACATTTCTGCTGCAGACATCCACGCTTATATGCAACACACCTCACTCTGTTTCCCCTTGCCACTCAGTCCCTGCCTCACTTCACCTGTTCTACTCTGATACACATAGTCGCTAGTCCACTACCCGTATTCTAGTTGATAAATGCAAGCATACATGATGACAACCCTTAAAGGAGAGACTCATGATCATGAGTCAGAATGGAGCAGGGGACCAGCCTAATCTAACTTAGATAAGTTATTTTCATCATTGGCTAGTACAGTGAAGAGAAACCAGCAGTTTGTCATCAATGAAATCAAAAGGACTCTTTCTCAAGGCAATAGACTGAAACTAGTCAGGTGAAAATACATTATTCAATTTTCTTTCAATTCCAAATTCTTAAACCATCAAATTTTTTTTAATCTTATCTAATGCCAAAATTCAGAAATTGTTTCTTTTTAAGATTTATTTGGTGGAGGTTATGCTGACCTGTCTAATTCTTAAGCTATCATCTGCAGTGTTCTACTGTGGTTTGGGACTTTGTGACAAGTTTGGGTGGTAGCACTCGCTTCCTGTCATTTTATTATTTATATCCCGGTGTCACCAGGGCCCAGTGTCTATAGCACCTGCAGGTCCTGGATGTGTAATCATCCCCACTGGAGGGTCAATACACTGAGGACCCTCCCAAAGATACTTGTTTGCGAGTGAAAACACAGCTATGGGGTTCAGCCTTCCCATTAAGCCTGCAGAGCACTTGCTCGGGATCGGGGCTGACTGTGAAAATCTCACACCTATTTGGCTGAGATTTGAACTCATGACCTCCCAGCTTTGAGTCCAGTGCTCTACAGAAGCTGGTAACAGTGAGAAGTTCAAACCCTACCTTTCTAGGACTGTCTCTGATGTCTGAGCTGAGGGACACTGGCGTTTCATCTTCTTCGTCACTCAGGTTGATGTCTCCTGCTCCTGTATGCTTGCGGCGATGACGCATCATGCTGTGTTTCAACGTGAACCGTTTCTGGCAGATGTCGCACTCAAATGGACGCTCTCCTGTTGCATAATAAATTAATCTTTCCCTTACTGAACAAACCTACCAAATTTAAAGGGCTATAAATTGGTCTAAAATTATCATTATTAATAATCATTTAATATTAATGAAATTAAAAACAAATTTAATGTTTGATCTGACTTATACATTCTCTAGATTTCTTGACAAAAGTTACATATAAACTTTTATACAATGTATTCATTAATGTTCATGTAGCCTAATGCTACCAAAATCTTTCACACATTGAAACTGCTACAGAATATTATTGATAATCAATGTTTTCTATTATTTTTACTTCTGGAACAATAAAATTCATTAAATATAAGGTAAAAGAAAGGTTGGTTTCTCAGACACCATGAGAGTCAGTATTGACCCCTTATATCAGTTTTATTTGATATTAAGCAGAAACATTTAGCTCCAGTTGCTCTGACATTTCTGTAAAAAAAAAAAATAAAAATAAATAAAATTTTCCTTTGTTATGTTGGGCTTCTTTTACCTTATAGCAAAATAATTCTAATATTATCATGCTGTCCCTTGACATAGGCATTTCTTATAAAAAAAAAAAAAAAACTATCATAAGAAGTGATACAAATTTACCTGCCCACTCACACTTTATTTTTTAAAACAAAAAATGCCTGAGAAACATACAAATTTTTTTCTAAAATGTGTGTTTTGTACCAATGAGCAGCACTGACCTGTGTGAGACCGCATGTGCCGACGTAAATCCTGAAGAGACCAGAACCTCTTGGGACATAAGGAACAATAGACTTTCCGCTGGTTGTAATCTGACTCAACCTTAAGGTCCTCCACGTCCCCTTTACCTTCCTCAAGGGAGGTGACACCTTCACTGTACTTCTCCACAAGCTGTTCCATGCACTGGACATACTCCCCAATATTGGTAACTTTATTTTTCTCCTTGAGTAGTGACCAATCACTCTGGTGTTGTGACACTTTGTGCTCGAGGCAGTCTTGCCGTTTTTCATAAGACGCATCGCACAAGTAGCATTTGTATGGAAGATCGATATTGTGGTCTTTAAGATGACGGAGAAGTATCTTGCGGTATGGGAATTTTTCCCCACATTTCCAGCAGTCCGTGATTTTATCTACATTGTAGTTATCTCGTTCAGGGTTGATGTGTCGCTCGGGTGTGCTCTCAGGGAGACTTGCAGGAGTGATGCTGCGTGGTGTTGATGAAGCTTCGTGTTTGAGGGATGCTTCCAGCTCCTCATCATCGGAAACGTAATCATCTTCCTCATCCTGTAAAAGAAACAATTTAAATTAAATATAATAATCATCCTGCTGTGCATGCAATTCTTTACATTTGAAAAGTGCAACATATTCATTAAAAGTGTGTGTAGCTCCATGCTGCAGAAGTGGTTGATGTCTCACCAAGTTAGTCATGAAATTACCTGATAGGTGGCAGCATGTCTCATTAAGGTCATCACAAATGCATCTGGTTTGTGGTGGTAGGGTTGTAAAAAAGTTATTTAAATGAGGGATTAGATATTTACATAATGGCCTTCATTCAATAAAGTACATGATTAATATGAGAGAAGCCTACCATATTATTATTGTCAGAGTCCTGGAGATCACTTAGCGGACTGCGATGTCCGTCCATGTCATCCTGGAGGTTGGTCCCATTGTGATTTTTACCAGAGGAGCTGACGTGCTCGGGTAGCTCTGCTCCAGGGTGCTTCTCCCTGTAGTGTCTCAGCAGGTTACCTTCAATAAAAAAAAACCAAAATATATATCAACATGGTCTGTTTCCAGGCTGCAAAACTGCAAAAAAATTCTGTCTCTGTTTGTGGGGCAAAGGATGTTTATGCAGGAACATGTGTAGTTATATATATAATGTTTAAAGTCAAATTTTGGGGATCATTTTACAACACTTAAAGAGGATGGACAGACAGTGGGTATACCATGATACATCCTTTCACAGATGGGCATATAAAAATGAAAGCTGACCAGAACACAAGTGAATGAACAAAATTAGCAAGTGAATGAACAAAAAATGACCTAGACCCTGTTTGCTAAGTTGTTCACAGTCAGTGTTTCCAAGGCAGTGTGCACGTACCTGCGACAGAGAATGAGCTGTAAATACAGAGGTGACACTTGAACGGTCGGTCCATCATCTGCCGTGTCGCAGGGTCAAGGCTGTTCACTCCGTGTTTCCTGATAAGGTGGCGCTCTCTGTTCGACTTGGTGGAAAACGTCACAGGACATTTTGGACACTTGAATGGTTTTTGACCTGCAATATGACAAATGTTTATATGTATAAATGTGTTACATGCAAAGAAACATATAGAAAATTTGGCCTGACCCTAAAGATGAATTTGAGAAAAAAGCAATTTTTCATCATATTTCTTGGTGCATCTTTGAGTTCACTGACATCAACTTTGAGTTTTTTTTTTTAAATAGGATAAACGTTATTTCTTTGCTAGGGTACCAGGTGTTTTTCTTGTATGGTATCTGAGAAAACTGAATTTTACTAAATGGTGAGAACTTGTGTGAATCCCACTCGTTTTGACCCATATTATCCAGAATTTTTTAAAAGAAACATTACTTCTTGCCCATCAGAGGGCAGAAAGCTATCCTCCAGTGCAACAATACTGGACAGTTATAATAAAATACAGTGAAATTAGCAAGCTGTGTGGTAAAGTTTAAAGTCAGCCTGTTGTGGAATAACTTTACTAGATCATCAGAACGACCGCCTGCTGTATAAACACTGTCTGGTAATGTCTAGAACTGTCTGGAGTATCCTTGTTATGTTATACCAATGCATAAATAGGACCAATTAGAGGTGTCATGCAAAAGGAACCAGCACAGTGAAACAACCAGATACAAAGAGTGTAATGTTTGTTCCTTTTTTTTCTATGGCTGTTAACTAATACACATTTATATTTGAGACATTCTAGGCTTCTTTTCTCCAAATATGACACAACCAGAACTCTAAATTTATATTTTCCACCTTAAAACCCTTATCTAATATCAACCTACATAAATACATCTGCAGCATTCTATTTGGTTTGCCACTATGGACAGGGGGGAAGAATATGCCTTCTCTCACTTTCTATCATGGCATGAACCAGGCCCAGTATCTATTGCACCTGAGGGTCCTGGGAATATAATCACAGAACGCTGAAGAATCCCCCCAAAGTTGCACTTTTCTTACACAGCTCTGTCTACACTTTTAGCCTGCAAAGTGCTTACCCTGCATGAGGGCTGACCATGAAAAACCTCAGGTGAGATTTGAACTCACAATCACAGTTTTGAGTCCTTTGCTCTCGGCCTTGTTCACAGGACATGGTCTCGTTAAATGACGGTTCAGGGTTAAAGGACTATTAAAGTATTTATTCAGCACCACACATGCATTCAAGTTTCTCATGCATACCTAATATATTAAGTAATCTATCATATACAGATGGTGGAGAGATATAGGAATCTGATTGGTTATCAATTTATCACACTTCGTTAGTTCTCCACTGTTCATGCGCAGAAATAGTAGTCGGGGTTCCACATGTGATAACCAGTCTTTTCTCTTGTGCCATGGCACTGAACAACACATTACAAGAATTTTTACTTTAGCCTTTTTTGGTTCCCCCCAGCACTATGTTTTATGTTTATAATTATAAGTGTATCATTTGATATTTGATTTTACCTGGCAGTGCCCCTTGAGAAGCTTGAATGCATTATAATAACTAACTAGTATAAATTAATATTCTCACCCAGGCAATCTTTGATTTGCTTACATTTATGCCTGGAATGATTGACATTTAATTTGGGCAGTGCCAGCTGGTTATTGAGTCATTTAAATAAATGACATAAATGGCAGACCTTATTTTCTATCTTTGTTTGATTGAATACATTAGTGTGTGGCTGGATATAACAATGGTAATATTTACATGAATCGAGACACCGACATGACTCACCAGTATGAGTAAGTATATGTCGTTTTAGTGAGCTGACCCAGGGGAAGGCCCGGGGGCAGTAGGGACACATGAGTTTGTGCGGTGAATCTGCGTATGAGTTCCTTTTTCTCTTCTCTCCTGCTGGACCTGTCTGGTTGGGGCTGACCGTGGATCGATCATCATCAGTTTCACGCTGAAAAAGTTCAAGGGTTATGATATTATTTGACTTCAGGACATCAAAATAATCCCTTTGGCAGTAATTCTTTATTCTCTGTATACCATATCTCATATACAGTAAAACTACACTAATTAACACACCAATATTTAATGACAAGACAGATGACATGGTTCACCTGGACCTAAATATGACATTTGTCATAGCAAGGTGGTCATGAAACCTGGGTGGTCATGAGGAAAGGCACCAATGATTAACCTTCATTTTATTTTAATTTAAATTATAATAAATTTAATTTTTAAAATTATAAATAAGAATTAAATTCATTTTAATCAAATTTAAATAAAATCCAATTCCAATTAATTTATATTCAATGAAACTTCAGAAAATGCCCCCTTCAAGATTTTATTCTTTATAAATTCTGTTTATGCTGGTCTCATTTTTTATACATTATAGTTCTGTACAGGTTCCACAAAAAAAATACATAAATTGTACACAATTCCATTCAGGAGGTGCCTAAATAAACCAATTATTCTGATACCTGTTCCAAAACTAGAATACGGATAGTTGACAAGCTGACGTGTATCCGCCGAAACCAGAGTGGGACGGGTGAAGCGAGGCATGGATTGAGGTGCAAGGGGAAATAGAGAGAGGTGTGTTGCATATTAGCATGGATGTCTGCAGCCGAAATGTGTATGCAGATGGCGCCACCTGCTACAAATTCCAGAAGGTTATCCAAGTTGTATACAATTGTAAAATTTTAGGCAGATAAGTCAACCAGTCCTGAGATATAAGCCTATATGTCTACAGCCCGAATGTGAGTGTAGGTGGCGCTACCTGTCATAAAATCAAGAAAGCTATCCAGAATGAATACACAGTCATGCAAAATTTCAGATGGATAAGTCCATTCACTGCAGAGATAGGAGTGATTTTATCCCAAGGTAGATGAACAGATGGACGCTGTGCAAAAATGGTTACAGGTGGGGCCACCATTTTCTATGTATGTTATAAAGCTATCCAAGGGCTACATTTGTGCATTTTTTTTTCCTGATTGATCAAACGAGTCTAAAGATATGTGGGTTAATGTGTCAAAACAACGAACGATGGACACACTGGAGAGAGGAAAGGTCAGAGGACAATGCAAAATATTTTGGTACCAGTTCATATCTGTCCAGTGGTCTCAGAGTTCTATTCTGGAAACCAACGCAGCAGCGGCGGAACCCAGTCAAAAACATAGTATACAATGAAATTAGTTGAAGAATGTACCTGGTTAACTTGGTTTTTCTGACTGATAAAGCTGCTGGACTTTTCTGACAGTTCACTCTCATCTGTTGCTGTAGACAGGGCTGGGGATGTGACATTTTGCTCAAAGTATGCCTTAAAAAGTGAGGGACTTGTGGCATCAAGTATCTTGTTTACAGATGAAAGCTCCGGGTCAGAACCTGCAAATATGACAATCCACTTATGCTTACCATAAATTATATATTAATTATTACCATAAACAATTCAACATCCACTACTACAAGAAATCTGGTAATGATCACCATAATTATATGGAATTGTTTTCTGCACATCATCAACTGTGAAAAAGGCTGCTTCTTAAGTCTTAAAGAAATTTAATTTAAATGAGTTTTAATTAATTTTGAGAGTTAATCGTGTAACTTTTGAAAACAAAAGATTAAAAAATAAATCATTTGAGATAATTTTTTTTTGTCAACAGAATATACCTCAACACTTAGTGTTAGTCTTTACCAACAGATGGCGCAAGTGTAATGAAAGGGTCTAATACAGAATAACTAAGTACCTGAACTAAGTGCTATTTTGGAGTCTTTAGGAAGGTTATTATTAGGCTCATGAGGTATGACTGTAGATAATCCTTGTGTGTTGTCAATCATGTTAGAGGGGGCGGGGCTTGTTTGCTGTTGAGGTGGATCTGCTGTGTCAATGCCTGTCATCTCTGGGTGGCGTGCTTTCATGTGGCGTTCGAGGTTGGTTTTAATGGTGAACCCGTGTGAGCACAGGCGACACTGGAAGGGACGTTCGTTGGTGTGGGAGCGAATGTGTACTTGAAGCTTTGGAAAAAATACACAAATTGCATATTAAACACTTCACATAATGACAAACTGTCAATCACTGTCACTATCAGTCAATGATATTAGACTCAAACTGTCAACTATGATTTAATTTTTGAGTCTTAGGATATTTAGAAAAAAACACTTTTCAAAATTGAAACAAGTTATTCTCATTGTAATGATGATTTATATAACATCAAAATAAGTTATAAGCACTACACATATTAAACAACATAGATTTACCACAAAAATCAGAAGACTGTAAACACTTCATTAGGAAACATCCACACAGAACATTTCAGAAGATGAAGATAAAACACCAGATTGAACAAGAGACAAAAATAATGTCTTGATATGTTAATCATTTTACAAACTGCATTCCAATATACAATTATGAACATTAAACACATTCTGATTTACATGATTTTGCAATAAACTTTTAAACAATAGTGAGATAATTATACATACTCATAATGAACAGAATTTAGTACTCTACACTAAGATGATCATGTACTAGCTTTAAGATGTTATTGATGGTTTAGACACACACAAACACATGTAGCAGCTTATGAAGTCACAGAGTGCAAAAGGCATTGTATATACTATAACCAGCTGGTCACAGACAGATCACTGCAAACAAAACCATGAATAGAAGCGGAGTTAATATTTAGAGGAGAAAGATTAGTTCCCAGCCAGGAACCACACACAGTCAGTCCCTTTGTCATAATTGCTCTGATTATAAGGTTTTCCTTCTCATTTTTTTAACCTTTTGATAACTGTGACAAAAGTTTGTTTCAATAACTCATACTAAGGTAAACTTAAATGTGATATAATATCACAATCCATATTATAATTACTAACAGAGCAACTAAGTTGTTGTCATCTATGGCCACACCCTGGAAATGTTTGTTTTTTGGTCTTGAAGTGTTGAGGATGAGCCAAGTGCACCTATATGAGATATTTTCAATATTTCCCCATAAATCCTGGGGACGTTAACAGTATTTGGGAATTTAAGGTCTAACACAGATTTGAGCCATCTGTTAGAAAACAGATTCAGTTCTGGAGAGTTAATAGTTATCAAAGCATTCATCAAAAACTTTTCTATCATTTTACAGTTTACACATAAACCCTAAGCAAAGGAAACTAAGATGGCCATCATATTATGCAGAGAAAACTTTAATGGTTGATTTTATCCCATCCCTGATCTTGGGATTTTTATGTTTTTCAGGATGCTCAGAGGTTCTTTCAGATTTGCTGGTTATTAGTTTATTGTAAGTTCTCACCGCCCCAGGGACACTGACATTTGGTGTGGCACCTTCTGGTTTAGGAAACAAAAGAAAGAAAAATACCTTAAGACCATGCTTGAAAAGCATTCGACAGTAAGGACACTGGAGCCTACCAACTTCTGGATTGTAGTATTTTTGGTAATCCCTCTTGTAACGAAGCATTCCGAGTTCGGGGTTAGTTGAGGAGCGGGGGTTAGATGTAGAGAGGTGAGTCACAGTGAGTGGAGTGGTTGCAGGTGATTGGACCGCGACTACCATGTGGCCGACCGGACTACTTACATTACTCCGAACATCATCATCTTCAATACGACCAACGTTATCTTTCACTGTGGCAGACCTGTCCATCTTTCCTGGTTTTGATACTGACAAGTCCATGGGCTGCTCTTCAGGTAAAGAGGGAGATTTAGGATCTTTTACTTCCTGTTTGATGTAGCCTGGGATAACTTTCTTCAGCTGTGATTCGTTATGCTTTCCTTTTAACGTCTTCATACTGAAGTCCAACGGTTGGTCATCGGAGCTTGCTGCACTTGATTCCTGTTTGACTGGTAACTTCGGTGGTGATGTTATATATACTGAAGACAGGTGTGGGGCAAATGCTGGAAAAGCTGGGTGGACTGGGCGTGACCCAACTGTCAGAAGCTGTGGGTACCCTGACATAATGTTGGGAGCCACCAGGTTTGGTGGTGGTGTGCGTAGGCCGAAAGGAGGCCGAGCAAGTGTGAACTCTCTCTGTAATGGTCGCTCAGCTTTGGGTTTGATTAAACCAGTGTTTGTAGGCTGTATGGACAACTCTCCAGTTATTTCAGATTTTGGACTGCTCAAGTCCAAATCAGAACAACGTTTCAGTGAATCCTGTGTCCCATCTTGCTTCTGATACATAGTTTCATTCATCTGAATCATGTTTTCAATTTGTGTTTGTTCGACCTCGGGATGTTGTTTCTGAATATGGCGGACACAGTTTGCTTTGGTGGAAAAACCGTTATCACATAACTTACACATGAATGGTTTATTACGGCAGCTACTATGGGAACGCAGGTGGTGTTTCAGGGCACGGAAGAATTTAAAATCAACACCACAGTATTTGCACACTGTGTCTGGTGAACCAAATGAGTCTGTGTGTCCCTGGGTTTCCATCATGTACTGGTTGTAGCCGATGCTTTGGTCAATGTCATCCTTAACAGTCTTGCCATGACGGTTCCTTCAATGCAGAGAATATTTTACTAAATAAAGCTTAACATCACTGTTAATCTGTTAAGTTAATTTGAAATATACTATGTTCATAAAATATCTCTTTTTAAATATTAATTGGCTTAATCTTATAATACTTTAAACAAATAATTACAATAAATTACAGGTATATCACTGAATTAATTCTGATAAAAAAGCATAATTGCAAATTAATTAAACATTTGAATGAATTTTAAACTTGAAAATTATATAAAGCTTTGGTCATCTAAGCTTCTTATTAAATGTACATTGGAATATATAAAAACGGTGAAAGAAACCCACCATAATATTGACAGGTTAAACATGCATGGTGTTAATCATGCACTCCTGATTAGGGAAAACAATGGGAAAAATTAATAAAACACAATTTTTCAAAATCAGAGAGGAAAAAACTTACCTGACATGACGTTCACAGTTTGCCTTGGTTGTAAATGCAAATTCACAGATGAGACACTGGAATGGCCTTTCTCCATTGTGAGTTCGAAGATGTCGGATGAGTGTGCTCTTGTCTGTGCTGCTGTATTCACACAGGTTACACTTGTACGGAGCCAGACCGAGATGGGCACGAATGTGTCCTGTTAAATAATTGTTACTCATGTTATATTCAAATTTAAATAGAAGGAATCACTGGCTGGGTCTGTCTCTCATAAAACAGAATAATTTTACATGCATCATTTCTGGTTGTTAGAGGGTTTAAACATCCATAAAGACAAACAGATTCAGGATTTTAGTGATATATGGATATATTGCATCATGATATACCAAGGAAGTAAAGTTTGTGGCTTTGTCTACCAACTGTCATCTGAAAAAGTTACCAATAAAAACCCTCAGGGTTTACTGACCAGAGTACTGAAAGATTATTTTTTGGGGGATCAAGACTGTTAACAGACTCATATCATACCATGATATCATGTACTAGCATTGATTACATAAAAAGCTTAAAAGGTGGCATGAGAATTAAGTCACATTTTAAATTAAATATTTAATGACCAACATAAGATATTTAAATTCTGGTTCAAGTATATATGACTGAGAATCCCTGTGATGTACCTTTAAGAGTAAACCTGTGATGTATGACCAGTGCTTACCTTTAAGGGCCCTTAAGTTAGTGTACGGCTCCTTACAATAGTTACAGGTGAAGACGTCTCCTTTCTGCGTGTAGCTGTCACCAGGAACAGCTGATTGGCTGATCCCGTTGGGCTGTGACATCATGTCAGGGGATGAGGGCCTGTCCACCTTGTGTGACTGAGGAACAGACTTGAGCAATGACGACTCTGGTGAGATATGGGATGAATCATCATAAAACCCAGCCTCAGTATGGCGGTGTCGAGAGGAACCTTCTGATGATGTTCTGAGGGTTGGGAATCCTCTTGGCGTGGCAGTTACCTTCAGTATATCCTGAATATCAGCAAAATCATCAGGTCCACGTTCAGAAACAATGCCGCTGCTAAACTGTTTGTGCGAGCTGAGACGGTGTGCAAATTCCTCAAGCTTCTTGTAGTATTCCTTATTTGGTTTAGATGCAGAGTCAGTTTGCATTCCCTGTATTTTTTCATAAGCAGGACTTTCAGTTTCTTTCAAACCAATCACTGTCATAAAGTCACTCTGTGAGATCTTTTCCTGAACCGCCAAATCTTCTGTGGCAGTTTCGATAACTGTTTCGATAACTTGGTCCTTCAGATGGGTTTGCAGGATATGGCTCTGCAGGGTATCGTTATCGATGAAGGATGTATTACATATCGTACAAAGTGCAGTTGTTTCATGTGTGTGGGTTCGTTGATGCAGATGTAAGGATTCCCATGATGGGAAAGCTTTCCGGCATTGCATACATGCATAATTATGAAATATGCTACTGGTGCGACGTGGATTTTCCTCGCACCAAGCTTTTGCCACCAAGGTGAACTTATTGGTCGTAAAATCCATGAAGGATAATTCATGGAAACCAATGGGCAAACTGACATTTGGCAACATCTTGTTTGATGGATCTGCTGGATCATGATCCGCACTGTGTTCCATGAGGTGGTGCATCTGCAGGTCACGTGGGGACTGGTAAGTTCGGAGACACAAGTGACAGCGGACGGAGATGTTTGGGTGAGTCTCCATGTGAGTGTCCAGGCCACACTTTGAGAGGAATGGTTTACTGCAGACAGGGCAGTGTAACTGCTCCTGGTCAGGGTTGTCACTCATGCTGTCTTCTTGCTGTAATGTGAAAATGTGTAATCATTGTAATAACCTCATCATACAAAACCTCATGTTATCATTTTTAGGTGCCCATATGACTGCCTTTAAAAATCATGAAGTAAATAATATGTTTATTTTGATTTAACATTCAATTCATTAAGTACACAAGTAACATTTATCAAATATTTCTCCCTCTGTCACAGAGGTTGTGTTTACAAATGCATGGTTGACGTTTGTTATCATGATTACAAAGTTTGCTGTTGTTTAGAGGAATGATTTGCTCTTCCAGTATAAAACACAGCGTACTTGCATAGTATCAATGTCCATGACCTGGCAGGCCTTGGAATTCTATGGTATAAACCCTATGGTATTAACACCATGACCCGGGAGGCCTTGGAATTTATGGTATAAACCTAATGGTTAAAAGTCCATGATCTTGGAGGCCTTGAAATTCTATGGTATAAACCCAATGGTTTAAACTCCATGACCCGGGAGGCCTTGGAATTCTATGGTATAAACCCAATGGTTTGAACTCCATGACCTGAGAGGCATTGTAATGCTATGGTATAAACCCAATGGTTTGAACTCCATGACCTGAGAGGCATTGTAATGCTATGGTATAAACCCAATAGTTTCAACTCCATGCACACATACCTTTTCTTGCTTTATCACAAGCAAATCCTTGGGTGGCTGTCTCTGGATTGGTTGATGGACTTGGGCTGGAATTATGGCAACCTCTTCCCCATTTAACAATTCTGGGCGAGGAACCCCGATTATCTGAGGCATGTTGGGAATCTGCTGATTGTATTCTTGAGTAATGGTTGGTTTCTTTGGTGTAGGAGGTCCATAGTTGGGCAAGTATATACCAGCTTGTCTTGATCTGACTGGGCTTCCGGGTATGTGAGACTGCAATGGGAGATCTAGGTTTGGTTTTCTTTTTGTACCGCCCCGGGGCCGGCCTGGGGGAGTGTCGTCAAGTAAAGCAGAGGCCGCATTCATTGTCCCATCTTTTTCATGAATGCGCATGTGCCGATGCATATTACCGTTAGTGGTGAAAGACATATTGCATACCCGACACTTAAAGGGTCGCTCTCCTGTACAAAAAATAAAGATTAAATGCACTTCATTTAAATTAAACTGTTCAACAATCAATTTTTTGTACAGCCTATAGGTGTTTCTGGTTTCAATGGTGGTAAACCCATTTGGTTCTTCTACGCAATTGTTAAAGTGGTTTCACATTAATGATCTTTTATAGATAGGTCCATTGCCAATAGATTACCCTGTCCATTAAATAAGGAAGCAGGTAACAATATTAATAAGAACAACTTATTGTTAAGATTCTACCATGATAGCCTGAATCAGGATCCAGAACCATAATCATTAGCTTATGTAGTAATTTTCCTTTGATAATTTTTCTGCTTCATGCAATTATACCTCACTCTGCCACTATTACCTAAGTGCTGATGAATAAACAATAAAGATAATGTATTCACCCTTATTGTAAGTTTATACGTCTGTCCACAAATTATCTCCAAAAGTTCATTATGAATGTCAATGAAATTTTGTGCATCTGACAAGAAAGAGCTATTAAAGGTTTCAGAGAAGACCAATTAAAAGTTTAGTGAAGTTCTGAATGCAGTCAATGTACACATTATTGGCCGTTTGTTTTTTCATATTATCTTAAAATTCTCAATGAAACTTTCCGGAAGGGTAGACCATGGGCCAAGAGAGAAGTAATTACATTTTAGGGAGGCAGATTAAAATTTGTTTGATTGAGACCCACCCCATTTTCTCCTTGTATTTCTAAAATAATATATGCAAAACGTTTTTTATGAATCTCAATGAAATTTAATGAAAGGGTTTGGCTACAAAATAACTGAATTATACATGGGTGAATCAGGTAAATTCTGAAGCTGGTCTGGATACAGAATTAGGTGATGGTGACAGTGGATGCATGTGGTCTCTGTGTGCTCTCTAGTTAATTCCAGTTCTGATTTTGACTCACCTGAGTGAACCAGCATGTGTCTGTCCAATGAGCTTTGGGAGCTGAGGATTTTTCCGCATATTGTGCACATGTTGGAGTTAGCGGCAGGACCAGAAGTATTGTGAGATCGGATGTGTTTTGTCAGGTCTGTCAGTGAGTGAAGTACAATATCGCACTTGGGGCACTTAAACTGCTCTTGGCCTTCACTGTTTGATATTGGCAATATCTGAAAAATAAGAGTGTCAATCATTACACTTTATTTCATTATTTAGAGCCAGGATTTCATACAATAACAGATGACCCATGAATCTAGCTGTGACAGCTTGTGTCAAATCTTCTGATAAAATTATGCCTAAATCTACAATGATTTGAGGAAACTGATGATATATTTCTCAATAGATTTTTTTTTCATGATTCTGTGAACATTTTCTGAAATTTCACAGCTTTGTAATTTAATAAATTCCATGTTTCATATTAAATGACTTTTCAAGAATTTAAAGTACCCATGAGCATTGAATGAATCATTTCTTGGTTGTTTAGAAAATGTGCAGATATTAAAGCTCTGAAGTCCTAGATATACACAATAAAAGATTATACATATCTTAATATCTTAATTCTACTTTCTATTAAAGGATAATCAGAAAAATTAAAAACAATCCCAAATGAAGATACACTTTTGTATGAAAAAAACAGGAATAATATATTTTCAACAAGTGACCCATGGGTCATAACGCTCAGCTGACTGGGAAGAGATTCGCAAAAGGAAACTTTATCATCAGAATGGTAGTATATACCCATTCAACTGAAGCATCAAACAGATTAACCAACAGGCCAAGATTTAGTCTGTATTTATATATCTCAAAAATAGAGAAAAAATGTGTAAACATTAAAAACTAGAATACGGGTAACCGACAAGTGACTACATGTATCCTCCAAAATCAGAGTGGAACGGGTGAAGTGAGGCATGGATTGAGTGGCAAGGGGAAATAGAGTGAGGTATGTTGCATATTAGCATGGATGTCTGCAGCCTAAATGTGTATGTAGGTTGTGCCACCTACCACAAATCCAGAAAGCTGTCCAAGCTGTATACACCTGCAAAATTTTAGGCAGAAAAGTCAAACCACTACATGTATATGAGCGATTTTTGCCCATGTCAGACAAACAGACAAATATATCTTTGCAGGTGACCCCTCCAGTTTTGTGAATGATAAAGACCTATGTGAGATCTAAACACATGTACAATTTTGGCCCAATCAGTCAAATGGTTCCTGAGATATGAGCTTGGATGTGTGCAGCGTTAACAA
Organism: Sipunculus nudus; assembly: GCA_026874595.1. Taxonomy (NCBI): domain Eukaryota; kingdom Metazoa; phylum Annelida; class Sipuncula; order Golfingiida; family Sipunculidae; genus Sipunculus; species Sipunculus nudus. The sequence continues at coordinate 45,440,231 of CM049316.1, forward strand.
GAATGTAGGTGGCGCCACCTGTCATAAAATCAAGAAAGCTGTCCACAATGTATAAACCTGCAAAATTTTAGGCAGTTATGTCAAACCACTACAGAGAAATGAGTGATTTTAGGCCACGGCAGACTAACAGACAGACGCTGTGCAAAAATGGTTGCAGGTGGCGCCACCAGTTTTGCGTATGATAAAGAGCGGCGGCGGAGGAACCCCGGTCAAACTTTGTTTTGGCGGATACAAAAATACAGGTGGCTCCACCAGTCTGCAGAAACTAATAAAAACACTTAATGGTCAATATCCATGCAAAGAATCATGGTGATCTCTGCATTAGTTGTTCAGATACCTCAGCTTTTGTATCAAATTGTCCATTATTCTGAGGGATACTTCAGAGTCCTATAGCTTGAAGGATATGGGTAACAGAGACCTAATTTCAAGTTTCCACAGGCACTTTTCATGGGCCTCCTTGCATGACAAGAATGAAGATTCTAGGTCCAGTTGTTGCGATTTGTACCCTGTTGACAGATGACCACATCTTTAAAGGTCTAAAAAAAAAAGAGAAAAAATTCATAAAAATTTGAAAAAAAATAGAGGTGGCGCACCCAGTCTGCAGAAACTGATGGAACAGCTCATGATCAATATGTATGCCGTAAAAATCATGACCATCAGTGTTGTAGTTATTGAGATACTGCAGTTTTTGTATCAAATTTTCCATTATTCTGGGGGGGGGGGTATTTTGGAGCCATACAGACTAAAGAATATGGGTAACAGAGACCTAATTGCAGGTTTCCATGGAGACTTTTCATGGGTCTCCCTGTGTGTCAAGAATGAAGATTCTTGGTCCAGTTTTTATGATTTGTGCCCTGTTAACAGATGTTCATATCTTTTAAGGTCTCAAAAATAGAGAAAAATTTCGTAAAAAAACCCGAACAAATACAGGTGGTGCCACCAGTCTGCAGAAACTGATGAAACATCTCATGATCAATATGTATGCCGAAAATCATGACCATCAGTGATGTAGTTAATGAGATATTGAAGTTTTTGTATGAAATTTTTGACTATTCTGGGGGGTACATTGGGGCCCCATAGCTCGAAGGATATGGGTAACAGAGACCTAATTTCTGTTTTCCAAGGAGATTTTTCATGGACCTCTGAGTGTGTCAAGAATTAAGATTCTAAGTCCAGTCTTTATGATTTGTGCCTTTTTAACAGATGTTCACATTTTTAAAGGTCTCAAAAATAGTAAAAAATTGTAAAAAATTGAAAAATGCAGGTGGCGCCACCAGTCTGCAGGAAGTGATGTAACATCTCATGATCAATATGTATGCCAAAAATCATGACCATCAGTCAAGTAGTTAATGAGATATTGAAGTTTTTGTATGAAATTTTTTACTTTTCTGGGAGGTACTTTGGGGCCACATAGCTTGAAGGATATGGGTAACAGAGACCTAATTTCTGGTTTCCAAGGAGATTTTTATGGACCTCTCAGAATCCCAAGTTACAAGGTTCTAGGTCCAGCGGTTACGATTTGTGCCTGGTTACAGCTGACTTTTAGTCAGCTGAGCTAAAAATCACATAACATCCGAGTCAGCAAAAAACATGGAAATCATCACTGGAAAGTTATTTACTATAGGTAGTTCAATACAAACTTTGTGTCCAGTCTGTACCTTGTCTCCTTTACGTCTTGTTTTTGACGGGGCACTGTTACGAAACTTTGAGAACACCTGCATGGATCCGGAGCCTACAGAGCTGGTCGGTGACGCCCGATTACTGTTGGAGCCAGAGTAATAGTTGGCATCGTACTGATCTGTCGGGTACAGAGACAGACTTTGCGAATTTCCATCTGATGGAAACACAGGCATACTGTTGGACGGGCAAGGCTGCATAGAACTCGGCAAGAGGGACAGGTTTGCTGTGGATCGCGGTGGGGTTTTGGCACTGTAGAGGGGCGAGTCTGTGTGTGATTGACTGTCACTGGTTGACTTCTGGACGGACATGGGTTGCAGCCGCAGGGACTGCGGAGGGTATCCCCCCTGGTTACTGTTTCCTGAGCTGCTTGTATCACAGAGTTCGGGAGAGTCGATTACCAGCGGCTTTATTTCAGGGTAGTCATGATCCTGTAAATAAAAAAAAATTAATAAAGAATTAGTAAATGATTTAATTATAACTAAGACTAAATAAATTACATGTATTTAGCATTAAGGCAGAAAGGCCTTAAAGATACCTAAACACTCACTGATTATGTGTTTTTTCTCACATTATAAGTCCGTTTTGGCCGAAAACAAAAGTTTCAAAGCAAAACCACCCTTTTGTATGTCTAAGTATCTTTATACCTGTTTGTTGTGTGTGAGTAAACACTGTCCACATGTATCTGTTTTCCATGATGAGACCATGTGACCCACGGTATTTATATTCATATTTTCACTGTTTGCTTCCTCTTTGCCCATGTTGTTCTTCACCCCCTTGATTTATGAAGCTCTGTGGTACAGCCACCAGGTTTTTCCCACAACTGATCATGCCCAGTGTATTTCTGCTTACACACAGGAGTGTGAATCGGTTTAAGAACAAACTTATGACTGGCAGCAAACATTGTATTTCAAAGTGAAAACACTATTTCAGGTACATTTAATATATCTGGTACATGAATCAACTTCAAGAATGCCCATATACAAGTATCTGTCCAACTTCTCTTTATATTTTTATGACCATGGAAGCATGCTCGACTACTTGCATACAAACTGCCAATTACCATGAATAACAATAATAAATGCCATTATGAGAACTGCAAGAGGTGCCTCTGTAAATATGATACAGCAGTGATTTATAGAAGCTTGAAAGTATCAGCGTACCTGGTCAGACTCTGGTTCCCCTCCACCTAAAACACCGTAGTCAGCATCCTGGCCAGCCCCCTCCCCCGTCACTGAAACAAAATAACACAAAAATATACTCACTGTGTATATGAATAACAAAATGCAAAGTGAGCAACAGCTTGATTACCATGGGATCAGTGTTTTATGGCATATTCTTATAAAAAGTTTTTAAAAAATTATCTTTATTAAATACATGCCAGATATTGGAAAAGGCCCCTTTAATAAAAACTTGTCCAATGATATTTCTTTCAAAATAACACAGTAACACCTTGTCTCAAGAACCTTTCATGCAAAGGTCATGGTACATATGGCATCCCTGGTTCATGAATACCACACCAGGGGGCAGCACACCCAACTTCACCACACAACAATTAAAGCATCCCTGATACCACTTTCAAATACAGTTTGCTTTCTCCCTTGTAGACTGGCTAAGTATAACCTTAAACTAACCAGCCAAGCCCTACCATAATGCAACACATAAATTCACTCAAATTACCTAACAAAAGAGCTAATAATTAACAATAACAACTCAAGTAAATGAGTAATTCTTATCATATCATTTTTATCATCTTCATCCAATAGACAGTGCCACCACAGGCCATATACACTGTCAAAATACTCCAATCAGTGTGACACAAACTAGAAATTTTCCACAGAACATGATCCACAGTACATATGAAATATGAAACGTGTTCTTTGTTATGGAATCTGAAATTTGACTGAAGTACCAAAGTAAGAAAAACAAGTGACCCAGATTCATGATGCTCAGCCAACTAGGAAGACCTAATAAAAACAAAGAATGCATCTGAGGAGACCATAATAATGATACACCTGCCATCTCAATCAGATATGGATATGGGTTATATTTTTTTAGATATCATGTCACAAATGTAATGTCTAATTTTAAGTTTTTAAAAATTTGTAAAAAAAATACAAAGACTGAACAGAACCTTATCAGATACAATGCCATCTTAATTAGAAGTGGATATGCATAATGATTTTTAAATATTGCGTCATATAAGAATTATTTAAGGGTGAATGGCTGGACTGACAGACAAACGGATAGAGTGGATTACTACATCCCTAGCTTCACTGAGGTGCGGGATTACGGTAGAACTCCTGTTTTACAGTCATCACTTAGACTGTATACATGTTGCCCAATTACAGGAGTGGCCTTCATCTTGAGTAAACCTTTATAGTAAGTAATCCCAAGAATTAATATAGGGACTGGCCTCCGCTGAGGACTGAGTGACTGTAAAAAGGAGTCCTGTTATCATGGTGATAGTTCAATCAAGTTAAATACACAGCAACTGATCCCTGTTGCCATGGTTACATATATGATAAAAAGTATCATAACATTAGTGATTAAAACTAAAAGCTACTCACTACCAGTACTAGTTTGGTGAATTGACTCATCTACCATGACGTTAAGTCCATACCGCATCAAACTAACCGACCAAATAAGACACAATTCTCAAGTGAGACTATATAGTAGCAGAGTGTGTTAGGGAATTCTTGAAGTGGGTTTGACATCAGCAACCCCAATAAAGACTCCATGCCATAATACATGCAGTCCATAACCATGTTTGAACTTTGTTCCTCATAAACGGACTCTGGTACAATGCGATCAACAAGTGAATGTTATCCTACATTACCTGTACACATACAGTACCTGTTGTACACTTCCTGCTATAGCTTCAGGTAATGTGTACAACTAGTGGTACACAATGGGACACTCACCAATGACAGTGCAGTTAGTGATGAAAAAAAAATAAAGCTTAAACAAAGTACCTGTGTGTCTAGATGTTATATGACAGACTATAGTGTCTCTATAGATGTGTGTGTGTGTGTGTGTGTGTGTAAAAATTACACCCAGGTATGCTCATCCTGAAAAGATAACTGATAACATCTGAGTCATTTCCCACATGATTCATGTCATTCATTTTGACATCATGACCAGGATCTTTTTATTTTCAGTAAGCTACTTAAATATAACACAACATATGATCCTCAGTAATACCTATCAGCATCAAACCATGACCCTTGCTGGTGGCACTCACTGAATGAGTTAAAAATGATAACTATTTGATCAGAATGATTTATTATTATTCAGCCTCGATTCCAAGTATTTTATGTAGGCCTGTGAAGTGAGAGGGCCCTAAGAATGAATTGACCTCACCATGAACTTTATGTGACGTTTATAGCAAATTCATTTATTGAATAATCATGAGCATAACTGTTCTGTGCTGCCAATCAGGTCACCGATATTACTGTAAACTGTGAGTCACCTGACCATAATATAGTTTGCATAATTTGGGAGACCTCTCCCAAACAGAACACGTGTAGTCTGTACCAGTACCTATGTCGGCATGTTTTCCAGGATATTTTTTTTATACATAGAAGACAGTTTAAAAAGTAAAAGGCCAGAGGTTGCAAGAGCCATTCCTCGGACTACTGCGTGATTAATAATGTCTAACCTGCACGGCACGTAATTTGTATGAGAGAAATAATCCAAAATATTGCAAGACGGTTCACCATGACTTTAATATATTCATCAGTGCAGCCATTCCAGATGATGACATCAGTCAATGGGATGTCCATGTCATTGACCTTTGTGACGTCATTATTGCCTAGTAAAGAGCTGTCTTAAGAAAGACCTTCTGTGTAGGAGCGTTTTTAGGGGCTCATTATAATAATCAGTTCAAAAGGGCAGGGCATAAGGCTCTGGCGGTGTGGTCAATTCAATTATCGATTCTTAACCTTTGATTTACTTCTCGATTCAATTCTAACTTAAGTAGTAATTTCAGACTTTTTCAGAAATAAAGCAATTTTACCCAAGTGGAAGCTGGTAAATTTCAGATAATATAAGAAAAATGTAGCTTTCCATCTGTTTGTCACCAGCATGTATGAATGGAGTGGTCCACCAGTGAATGCTTGAAGTAGATTTAGGATTCATACACAATAAAAAGCTTTGACATAGCGAATTAACTGCTCCCTCATTTTAAAGAGCTCAAAGAGGACATCGGCATGGTACATGAAAAAAATATAATCAAAATGAATTGATTCAGAGGTTCATAATCAATTACAATTTAATCGAGGGCTTGCAATTCAATGCATCGATTCATCGATGCACCGTAACACCCCTAATTATATGAACGGTGATAAGAATAATCAAGAACCCTAACTTGTTCAAAAGACAGCGAACCTCTGAGGTTCCTCACAGATTTCACCATTTTAACATCTAACACACACACATATATATATATATATTAGTAGTGTGCCAGTTAATTGATAAATATCAAAGTTTGGTCGTTTTCTGTCATAGCTGATTGAACTGGTTGTTCAGCACACTTTGTATAATTCATTACAAACAATCATGTATGACTTGCAAAGAGGCAGTATTATCAAGAAAAATATTCAAATCCTGAACTTGTAACAGTGGACCAGTGTCATCAACCTGGCTGTTATCTAGATTTTTCACTGTGACCTTAAATATTCTTTGAATTATCTGTGTCCAGTTAACATTGAACATCTGTTTGCTGTTAATATACAACCCATGATTACCAGGATAACATGATTTAAATATGCAGGAATACCCACTTACACAGCACATATTACACATATATAGAAGTCACTTAAAATAATCAGTAATTGATCCTCAGTCATTTAATCTTTCAATTATCAAACATGATATATTACAACAATGTCCTATTTATATATAAAATTTATATAAATCTGTGTTATACAACTTGGCTGTTTAAATTTATGGCAACTGGATCATCTTTTTTAACTGATTCGTTCTTGTCAGAGTTACATATAATCTATAATCATATTAATTATTGCTCGCATCATTCATTAACATTTAGATTACATCAGTCATTGATAATCATACCACTCCGCTTGTACCAACTGATTTATCAATATATACTCTTTTAGTCTATTTATTTATTCTAGTTATAAATAAATCCTTATTAATAATAATGGTAGTCTATTTATTAAAACTTTTCAGTACCACCAACTCTCCATTCTTAATATCAATATTCCACATGTTTAACAATTACAGTACTTTATTCAACCAGTATACAGACTTGTTTATACAAATCTATATTTATTCATATATTATCAAACATGTATTAATTAATAAGGATTAAATATATATCATAATTAATTTTGTTTTAATAATTAAAAGCTTCTTAATTTCATATGTTAATTATTTTCAGAGTTGGACTCCAAAGAATTTAACAAGACCATTTTTTTAATTAGCTTAAACTTCTCAATATTCATATAATCGCATCCTTGCTTATTTAAATAAACATAGCTTCCTACAGATAATTAAAATAAACATATTTTCGGAAAAGACTCTCTTTCCAAAACTTTTATAAATGGCAATTTCTACAGCACTGAATTATTCTTAAAAAGTTTTCTGAAGACACTGTTTTCTGTGTGGAATATACTTGTTACATTGAAATTATCCACAATGATAACCTACATTTTTTATAATTTATAAGTCAACTTCCTTTCTTGATGGCTTTCAACTATGCAAAGCAGTCTAAGTGATATTAATAATACTGCCCATCCCACTTGCACCTACTGTATACAAAATATTGCAATGGTAATCAATCTACAACAAATTTACATAAGATTCTAGCATTTATCTAAACTCCCAGAATGCAGTAGTCTATATATCTCTATATCTATTAAAATGTATGTATTTCATCAACTATTAACGGTACTGAAATTTCAGTGGTCGCCTCCTCATTTTATTTTACACCTGTTACAACCTTAGCAACTGTGATGTAGAATTTTTAAACCTTAACTTTTTTCAATTGATAAAATGGTTTTGCTGGGCTATTAGTAGCATCTTTATTATCTGATCTCATGATATATAAAAATGTGGCTTTCATGATTTGATCATCAACTGATCATCTGTTCATCATGTGCAATGATATTTTTCAGGCATCAGTATTTTTTTAAATTGAATTAGACCTGCTAATATGTACAGCAACAAATGTGATTAAATAATTTTCCAACCCAACATTTTTCAAATTATTACTGATGTACAAAGCTTTTAGCAGCTCTCTTTCATTAATATTTTATTAACTCCTGTCATTACTTTAGAAATTTCAATGCAATAATGCCATCAGCCCATAACATTTACTTTCCATCAACCGCTGGTGCTGCTAGCAGTCTTTATTATACACACCTTAAGCATACCCTGGCAAATGACAAAACAACAATTATAAAGTCACAGCGCAAGGTATAAATATTAATAAGATATTGTCAGATTATTGATAAAAATTCAACATAGGTTAAAGAAGATAATCTATGCAGACTCTTGAAACAGAAAGAGAGGCACACAATCTATATGCTTCGAGAAGATCATACACACTGCAGCCGAATACCCGAGGGAGCTGTGGCTGGGCTGGCCAGATCAGACCGGCATCTTTTTCTGCCAATGCACGCGAAACATCATGGAAGCACTGTTGAATCATTGATAAGAAAACCGGGTCCTGAGGCTGCCGGGCTCGGCATCAATATGGCATGCAGCCTCAGCAGCATACATTATAAAACATTCATCAGCCAAATTATTCAGGCGGGATTACCAAACGGTGCATCTGACGGACAGGTAAAGTGCCCAAATATGGTCATCACAGGTATGATGCCTGGGTGAAAAGACCCTTTTCCACAACTGATGGAAATCAAATGGGTTTCTTTTACCAGAGAAACACTCACTGACCAACCTAGCTAACATCCTCCGAGGTTCTATTTGTATAACGGTCCTGGTCAATACTTGGTATATTATTCTGAACAGTGGCCTATATCCTGGATAAAAGTCACTTAACAGACTCATTAATATTCACCAGATAAAATTCACCTATCTGTTCTAGTTTTATTCTCACTAAATCATCCTGGCTAGAACTAACTTTAGTTTCCTAGCTACATATATATAAAGTTACTACACTGTCCTGGCTGTAGTGTCATTAGACACGGGCCTGGACAATCGAGGGGTAAAATGCTCAGCTTTCTCCCCTGGTGACCCAGGTTTGATCCCCAGCGTGGCAAAGGGAGTGGGTTGCAGTCATGCCTGTCCAAGGCTGATAGTTTTCTCTGGGTTCTCCAGTTTCCTCTACTCTAGGCACTACAAAAGGCCACCATCCAAGTCACAGAGAGTGCCTTAATTAGTTATAATAACTATTTATACAATATGTAAAATAAATAGTTTCGTAATTTTTATTATATCAAAACTGGCCCTGGCTATGGTCACTAAACTGTTCAGACTATATTTCACTTAAATATCTTAGACATATAGTCACTTGCTATAAATTCAGTTCAGTATCTTGTAATATAATAACTAAACTGTGATGGCTAAAATTCACTTTTAAAACTCTCCTGGCTGCATATCAAGCTTATTGTATCGGCTAATTAACATGAAACATTCTGACCAAAATACACTAAATAATCCTGGCTAAAATTTCCCAAACCATCCTGGTTAAATTCTCTAAATTATACCAGTAAATGAACATGAAACTGTCCCCAGCAATTAATAAGGAACAGTCCTGGAATGCCAGCGCCCTGTTACTTCAACAAAATCAAGAGAAAATTGAAAAGAAGATTAATTTGCCAAAATGAAGGGTATATTATATAATCAGTAGTTCTATGTGATAATTTCATTGTATAATATCATATTGTTTGTCAAAACTGATTTAGATATTTATTATATGTTATTTATTTTTATTAATTTTTTTCTTTTGATTTATTGACAAGAATGCTGCTTGTAATGTATTGCAATGTTAAGAATCTCAGCCAACAGTTCTGTTTAAATAAAGCTGTAAAAAAATTCAAGAAGTCAGAATTTTCTCATAGGCATGACTGCCTCAGCTACTGAAATCATCTGGTAATTGGGTGGCAATACATAATGTATGCCATGGTGATTCTGCAGCAATCACCTGTATTAATCAGGTATTAATCTGGTATTGATTGGATGCACAATGGCTGCACCTCTCAGCTCAGCTGGGAGGCTGACCTTACCTTTACTACCTTGCCACCTTGTTAAGCCAGGTAGGTAAGGTATTACCTTAGGATCGTTAAAACCTTGATGCGGAAGATGGTTGATATAGAGAATCTGATACAAACATCCTGTGGCAGTGAACTTAAATCCACTTACAATGCATGCCGAGCCATCCCCCATCACCCAGTTAACGACTTCACCTGGCAGCGACCAAATCCCACGACAATACCTGTCAATAATATGGAAGCTGGTGCTGAATACAGAGCCCAACGAGTTAGGCGTATCAATAGACTCAGTGATCTCATAACGAGTAGCGAGCTACGTGCACAGACCTGTCTCCCCGCATCATTTTCCCGTCCATCCTTCGGCATTTGCAATGAATAGCGCATACAGCTTGGCTGCAAAAGCATTATGCCCTAGGTGAGGTTCCTTCACAATACCCACCATCCTTGATTTGGGAAACTTTTAATATAATCAACCCCGGCTGTATAGAGCCTGTGAGAATACTAAACTGGACGGTACTGATCCCTGCTTTACCAGCAACACACAGCCTTGCAGCAGGGTATTATACCTGTGCTTTCTAACAATAAACACATCCCACATTGTCACTGAACGTAACCTAATCAAGGCATCCCTGTCTTACTGTATTGATCACGTTGACAATGATGCTATTATCACAACTCGGTGCAAACCTCACCTGACAAACCTAGCTCAACAGAACTTAATTGACACTGAGGTTTTGTTGGCATCCCTTTCTGAATAGAGCTGACAATGGTATGATTAAGGCACTGTCTTAAGCACAACATTTAATAAAATTTTACATAATCATCTGTAGATAATCTGGATCTAAGGATAATAAGATAAAAAATAACAGGTTATACTGGCTTACAGAAGCAGATGTGTACGGCAACAGATACAGATGGGTTGACAGTATCACAAATGAACTGAGACAGATACAGATGGGCTGACAGAACAAATTAACCGAGATAGATTTGGATGGGCTGGCAGTTTCATAAGTTCACTGAGGCAGATACAGATGGGCTGACAGTATTGTAAGTGAATTAAACAGATACAGAAGGGCTGACAGTATAAAAAATGAACTGAGATAGATACGGATGGGCTGACAGTATCATAAGTGAACTGAGGCACATACAGATGGGCTGACAGTAACGTAAGTGAATTAAAACAGATCATACAGATGGGCTGACAGTATCATAAGCGGACTGAGACAGAAAAAGATGGGCTGACAGTATCATATGTGAACTGAGACAGATACAGATGGGCTAATGGTGAAAAAATAAAAACATTTATTAAGAACTAAAAACATTAGGTACTGCTGCACCAAATTCTAAAAAAATAAATGTTTGAGATTCTTATATCACAATCTATTGCAAATTAACCACAAACTAAATATTAGTATGTTTTCAAGTATTTTATGAAAATTCAAAAGTTAAACAAATATTGCAAATTTTTATTTCAGTTTGCATACTGAGTCTGTAATGAATATCTGTTATAAAATAAACTCTTTTTTTGTATCCAGACACATTTTTTTTCAGGTTGTGAACATTGTCTACAAATGGATGTTCATGGAAATATATAAAATCACAATACATAATGCATTATTAATTAAACCTACCCAATATTTTTATTCCACACATTGCAAATAATTTAACAATAAGTAAGTTGTGACAAAAAGCCACATCTGTGATTAAATTTCATCTTAAATTTCATCAATTCTATAACAGGCAGCAGCTCCATTAGCTGGGGACTGAACACCCATGTAAGGGCAGATCCTGGAGGAGGGTTAACCCCCTGGCTATGAGGGACATATAATAACCAGTAATTTCAATGAATTATTAAGGTAACCCTCCCCTGTTTCCTGGAGATGTGTTTTTTTCTGGGTATCAGTTCTTCAGCTTAAATGATAATTTATCATTTACCATAAAACTACCATTTTGTTAATCATTAAGTAAAGAGACTTGTATACTAGCTGACATGAACTCAGTGCAAACAGAATACATCTGTGGATTTTTTTTTTTTTTTTTCATTTTGATGCAAACAAGAACATAAAATCCAGACTTAATGAAATTTATTATTTCACACGGATTCAAATTAATTATGCCTGTTGATTTGTTTTTATTCTGAGTAATATTTGAAAAAATATCGTCCATAAAATGCTTTTTAATGCATTCAGTGCTTATTTCAAAATTTATTTTCTTTTCAAAACACATTCTGATAAAATACATGCATATCTGCTTTTGTAAAAAGGAATCAATATTTTCTTCACATTTTCTTCATATTATTAAGTTTTATTATCAGTGACCAAGTACATCATCAAGAAACAGCAAAATCATACAGGAAACCACAACCTACACTCGTATGTTCATGGGAAATAATTCTTATTTGGGCAATGTCAGAACCAGTGGTTGCTATGGTAACACCTGTAATGAACTACCTGCACTGGAGTACCTTGAGTAGTTTTTTACCTGACTCTTCATGCGCCATCACTAGATAGATAAATGATGAGTTTTTCTCAGAAAGGTAAATATACAGTACAGAGAATCAGCAGAACCTACCATGGTAACTGGTGATATCAACACCTGTGACTGCCCACCTGACACATCCTCATCCCGTTGGTCCTGATAAGATGGTGGATGCTGGCGATTAGCTCCGATCGGCTCCGAGTCCCCGGCTCATCTGAGGCCAGTGCAAATTATGTTGCTGAGCCCGTGCCCCCCTGATCAATGAACCAGCTTCTCACTAGGCTCCCCCTATCCCTCTGACTTCAATTATCAAAACAAAAGCCCATCAAGCTCACGCAAACACACCGCACAGGTAACTGCCTCCCAAAATCAATCCTACCCAAGCCGCCGTCTCTATGGACCATTGTCATGGCAACGCTGCATCTGTGGTGGGAATTGCAGCAGTGGCCATACAAGATGTGCATCGACGTGGCTGAAGCAGCCAGCAAATGGCTGCAGCATTGTGGGAGTGCTGCATCAGGCAGGATCTTGCGCTGTCGCAGTTCCTTCCTTTATCCAAGTGGCTTTTAGCAGTAATAACAGGTTATGATTGACAACTTGTACTTGATTGATTTAGCCTATCCCCAGGACAGTTAAGATACTTCTTCTCTGAAAATGTATTGTCTTAGGTTTTGTCATCCCTATCTTGAGTGGCTGTACATTTACAGAGTCAGCGCTGTGTTGGACCTTGAGAAATGTTTAGCGCACCCATGTCATCTCAACAGAGGTACCAGACCGGATCAATACCGTGCTGATGCCAGACAAGGCTGGCTGATGTAGACGCGGACGTCTCAACGCTGGCTGGTGTGCTTCCAGTACCACCATCAGCATGGACCAATCATGTTATGATCATGAAAATAAATACATTACACTGACCCCCAAAGGTACTCAGTAATCTGATCTTACATCTATCTGCCATCCGTCTTAATTAAACTAACTTCTTGAGTTTTTTTTTCTGTATCTCTCGTCAAGAAACTTATAATCATGATCATCAAAGTGATGATTAGAGAGCATGCAGAGAGCACACTCTTCCACTACTGCAGTAGGATCATATATTTATCCAATCAGTACCTTGATCCTTACTCTGAACGAAGCTGCTTTTTCATTCTCTTATTCTTTCAAGACCATCTTAGTCCAGCAGCTCAGAGTTACAACTGAGTACATATACTTTTAGAAGGTGAAAACCTCAAGACATTTCTGGACTACTATTATGAGCTGAAAAATTCAGGACTTTTCAGGCCACTTTTAGGAGGTCAAAAATTCAGGACTTTTCAGGACTACTTTTAGGAGGTCAAAAACTCAGGATTTTTCAGGCCAATTTTAGGAGGTCAAAACTCAGGAACACATTTAAGAGGTCAAAAACAAAGGACTTTTTAGAACTGGTTGCCTTAATCCTCATTCAATAGACACTCACAGACCTATCCTAAACAAATAAAATCTACAATGAATCACCAGGATGTGTCAGTACCACTGTCTGAAGGACTGATTCAGTTGTTCAATTTTGTTTGACATGAGGCATTTATAGTATGTCAATATACAACTTCACCACACCTGCAGTTACATGTAACAGATTTATTAAACATGTATCTGGATGAATCTGACCAAATCATTCAGATAATACTAATATGGATGGAGTGCTAATGGAGATTTCAGCATGTGTTGTTGGGCCTGCCATTCAGATAGTAATGACACTGGATGGATTGTTAATAAAGGTTCCTAAAACAGACTCTGGATAAATTTAAAGTACCAGAATCTCTCAGTTAATATTGTTTTGGGAAAACTAAACTACCCCACCATCCTGCCCCTTTTTTGCAACTTAATTATCATAAGTATTTAACATACCTGATATAAAACCACAAACACCACTCCTTGATGAATCACTGTATAATTAGTCTGTATGTATACCCCCAGTATCCTCTTGTACACATGATGTCAGCATCAATTTATCACCAGAAATTCAGATGTGAGAAGATCAATTTATTGAACACTGACTGTATTTTATCATAAGCTTAATTATAAGGATTCATGACAGGATTGTTGAATTTATATATATATCAATGTACTTAGTTCTAATTTTATCTTCATTCTCTCTTTCTCTCTCTCCTCCCCTTCCTTTATTTCTCTCTCTCCTCCTTCTCTCACTCACTCTTTCTCTCTCTTGATCTCTCTTACCTCTCTCAATCGCTCTCTTTTTCTTTCTCTCCTTTCTCTTTTAATCTCGCTTACCTTCTCCTCCCCTCTCATTCTCTCTCTCATTTAAACTCACCACAGACACCTTCTAAATTAATTGTATTAAGCAGATCCAAAAGTGAGGGGGGGGGGGGGGGGGGTCCAGAGTCCCTAGAAACCTTTCCCCTCCTTTTCAGCCCATGCAACCTTTTTATGGTACATTTCAAACCAATTTCTGTAATCTAGTTATCCCCTCCCATACAAGACCAGAGGAGCTTTTTGAGGTTTTCTAATTATTCTTCCCTTTTCAATAAATAATCAATAAACAGTTTCATCTAAAGACAACTGTCATGGTCGATAAAAATATTATATTTTAAAAAAATCCTCAATAATTTAATACACAGTGCCCATGCAGGTAACCTTATGGGAATAATATTCATGGGGGGGGGGGGGGATCATGTTGTTACACAGGGATGTTAAGGTACAGTAGTTTGGTGAATATAAGACTGTGCTCTGTATTTGTCTAAACATGTACTGTAACCCCTGACCCCCATAAGTACAACGTATCTTGCAAGGTGGTTCTAGAGGCAGGTAAAAAGCTGACAACTTAGCAACCCGGATCAAGTTGTCGATTTACACCCGAGGTCAAAAGCACCAAAACATCATGAACACTCGCACAAGAGGACACTGGGAAGGATAGCCCGGTAGAGTTACATTTTGACCAGGAAGAGGATCCTTCTATATCAAACACAGCCCAATCTCTGATTAAAATAATTTATCATGAAGGTTCCCTTTAAACTACAGTTAATGAGTACATTAGACTTCCATCAACTCTTTATGAAATTCCCTCTACAGGCTTTTAAAAATATTTTTCTTCTGCTAATATATGTCTAGGGAATTTGCTATAAATAATGATTTTAAACCTGAATTATGCTAAAAATATTTTGAAATTAAAGATTTTAAAAATTTTAACTTTAAGTTTAAGTTACATTTTATGTTTATTTTTAGTTTTGAATAATTATAAACATTTTATCAATTAATTTTTCAGTATTTTCAATGTGAAAGATTTTATACAATATTTTATCATTTCAAAACATTATAATTTTGAAATAAAATACAATTTTGTTTTATCAATTTGAACATTTTCCATGTATATATCTAATTGTAATTAATTTGTTTCTATATCTTGAGAATTTACATTACTTTGTGCAGTACCATAAATATAATCCTTTGTTGCATTTATCAACAGTAATAATTCTTAAATTACAGCATTCTAAATCTATTGATAATATGAACAATTTGCATGTTTATAATGTGTTCAAGCCATCAATTATCATAATTATAACCAGTTCTTCCTTAATCAATGTAACTGTAGACATAGGGAAATTTAATTTTAATAGGTTACTAAATGTTACATTTTAAATCAGTATGATATATGAGTGCCAGTATATGATCCATAATCAAAACAACTTTATTTGAATTATTTCTATAGATAATATGCAACACTTATCAATTATCCACTAACAGCTGAGGAATCAAATATTGAGAGAGCATCAGGATCAGATGACATTCAGCTGTCAGCCTCAGTATCTGGACATGGGTGGATACACAATACTGAAAAGGGGGAAGGAAGCTATGACTGATGAAGTCAATGATACATTTTTAAATAAAAAAAAATTATATTTTATTTTACATTCAATATGCCTCTTTGTAAAGAAATTTTAAAAATGAAATAATGCTATTTTTAGAATAATAAAATATGCTGCATCCCAAAGCTTCCCCCCCCCCCCCAATGTTATAACAGGTGTATGGACATCAGTGCTGTGTAATCAGGTGAAATGATAGCTGCATCAAACACAACAGTAAGTGACAATTGATGAAATCAAGAGGCACATAATACACACAAGAAAAAAAAAATCAATAACATTTCCACTTAAAGAGGGCCATCTACATAAATTCTTCACCAGCTGAATTTTTCACAATGAAGTCCAATTGACATATGTTGCAAACAAAAGTGCTGATAATATAAACCTGAAACATATTGGATGTAATTATAGTTATATATTACATAACCAAAAACAATGTTTGAAAATCAAATTATCTGACTTTTTATGAATAACAAATGTATAATATTTTATACACACTTACATAAATTAAATGATCCAGCATCTTATATTTTTTGTAATTTAGCTGCACACCATGTTTTTATGACCAGTGTTTTCTTGGGTATTAGTTAAAAAATGGGAAATTTTGTACCTACTGCTCAATTTCATCAAAATTATAACACTATATATACACAAAAGCTAGAGAATATTGAGGTTATTAATAATTGAGGCAGGGTGCCCCTATAACCCTTGAAAACTATTAACCATTTCAGGAGGTGAGAATAAACAGCAAGGATTAGGGGAACAGGTAAAAATAAAGCTTGTAGGTGAATTTATCTGACAAATATTTCCGCATCATTACAGCGTATGACACGGTCCATCTGCATCACAGGAGGTTGATGATTAATAGATGAGGGCACCATGGTAACACTCCCAGTCTCCCATACAGTGCAGCTCATAATCTCACATGCTTGATGGAGCATGCATTAATGAAGTCATAATTAGACCGGCTGGTTAGCCCCTGACATGACAATACATTGTAATTGAGTGGCGTTCTTTCATCATTCAATCCTCATCGGGATGGCTGCCAAACGGCCAGCGAATTAGCTGGGAACGTTCCCTGTGGCAGTGTCCTCGGGACACAACCAATCAACAAGCCCAGTGGTCACATTATCTGAATCTTGTTGAGCGCTTCCTTGCTCCCGTGATCCATTGATCGCTCACTTCCGTCAAGCATCTATCCCACTACATCAACGTAACGGTTTGTGTTGTCGCTTCATTTGCTCTTGCAGGTACCATTGACTGCTTCCACTCTGAGCTGAGCATCAATCCATAGTGAACTGAGTCTCTCTGAGGGGGTGCATTAATGATTCATTTCGTAACAATATACATCCCCGAAAGCTGCCTTAGATGAAACAGTGAGGCGGGATGATCGTCAATAAGGACCAGCTGCCTACATCAGAGACCAAAGATGGCGCACTCCCATCGGAGATATCGGCAGGCCTCATGGGAAGGATACCCAAAACAATAGACCACAAATATGCCCATCTTACCCGTCAATCACCCATCGGCATGCTGAAAGCTCTGCTCACCTCTGGTGGACCTCTGTATTGAGGCAGCACTGTCAACTTTCTATAAACGCATCGTATAAAAGGAGATCACTCTCCCACACAATCCAATACTGAGTTGCAAACTACACAATTCAGAAAGCACCTTTTTCAGCCCTAGGGCTTCACCATTTTCTTTTGGTACAGAAGCTCTCTCAAGTGGAAGACGCAGGCAGTTGACTGGAAATAATCCTCAGGCTGTAACAGACGTACTGCTGTTCACAAAGAGAATGGAAAAGCTGCAGCAAACTAAAAATACTTCTGGAACAAACTTATTTATGTAACGTTCCAAAAGTGTGAAAATAGTCCAGATCTAGCAAACTGGAAAAAACAGGCAGGTTGCATAGATCTCCAGGTGAAACAGATGAAGTAGTCTGCAATGACAGGTACAGCAAACTGAAAACAGACAAGCTGCAGAAAACTTTAATCAGACAAGCTGAACCAAACTTCAACATTTGGAGGCAGCAAACTAAAAACAAATACAAGGTGGCTATCTATGAAACAAGCAAGCTGCTGTAAACCTGTCTTAATAGTACCGAGTTCCTCCATGAGATGTCTCCACCAGTGGCAATGCCTTAATCATACAAATACAACATATAATCTTCTACCAAACTGAACAGAACATAATGCCATAAACACAACACACTCCCAGCCCTTTAATAAAATGAACTTCTAGCATTTTATTGAAACTAGATTTAAAACTAAAATAAAACATAGAGGCAAATTTTTTAGAATTCACTTTAGAGATGTTATAAGCCAACTGAAAGGTGACTTCCTTTTAAAGGGTACTTAAAATGGTGTAATTTTAAATTAAACTTTTTTATTCTATTGATACTAAAAATTGTAAAATAATTATATGAATAAATAAATATTTAAAACACAACCTGACTTATTAAATATGTATTTTTTAGGAGGAGATTACTCTTAAACAGACACAAAATGATACCAAGCACACAATGCTCTCCCAGGCATGGATGAATAAAGGATGTGCGAGTCAGACTATGATGAAGATTACTCCCTTCTGATTGGTTAAATATTTGCCATCATCTCATAAGCATCTTGTGCCGATCACGACGCTCCATTCAAATCAACCCTTACAGGTATCACTTCAAGTGCACCTTATTTGCAATTGTGATTAGCCCTATTCAAATCATATGTTGGATTTTTGCTGTAATAAAATTTTACCTGGACTATGGCTTAAGGTATGACCTTTCCCTTTATATGTCATGTGAAGCTTACTCTCTGTTAAGGTTATTGGGAAAAGATGCTTGAATATATACCGTATTTATTCCAATTTGGCGATCCCTCTTATTTCTCGACCCCAAAAAATATTTTGAAAGCATAATTTCTAAAATGACTCTAATCTCGCGACTGCCGACGATGTTTTCTGTCGACGATGTTAAGGTGTAATGCCTCCGTCTCTCATGGGCACCGCTGTTTGTATCTGACTAGATTCTTATTACACTAAGCATCCACATCAAACTTGTTTGCAATAAATTTTTTGAAGATACAAAGACGCGTTTTTCATAATATATAAACATGATAAAGCGTTCAAGTTCCAAATGGGTGTCCGTGACGAAGCAAACTCCTGTACTATTCCTGGTACGCACGTATCATGTGTGCGATTCACGTGGGATAATTAGAAATAATATTTACCAAATACAGGGAAGCATGCGTGGTGGAACAACTGTGGCATAGTTAGACAAGTCATCTTAATTAAGTTTAAACGACCCCGGTTAGTTTTTGGATGGGTGACCATGTATACTACATATTTTAACGCGCCTTTACTTTCCTATATTTATTATGTATTATGCAAATAAAATTTATCTGATAATTGGCAGTTATTTTTTATAAAGTCTTCTTCCAACTTGGTGCAGCTGCTTGTCCCTTTTTGGCCCGCCGATATCCCCGCCTTGTGGGTTAACTTGAAACAACTGGTAGTTGCATGAGTTGCCGTCTATGTCATCGTACCTATAGGCGAAGTAGTGATCATTTTGTAAAGTGATTGAGCTCAGTTTTATTAATCATTTGCAGACTCCCTGTAATTCATGTGACGGTTGGAAGCCCATTTGTTGGAAATACTGTTTAGCTACAAAAAAAACTTATAAACGACATAATTATCACTCAATTCATATGACCGCTCGAGTGTCAGAGCGGCTCTGCGGCTCTAGGGAAGGTTATCAAACCGTGTGCCTCTAAAATCTCGACCACCGCAAATTCTGCAGGAAGATAATTTTCAAATATCCTCCATTATCTCGACCTCTGAAAAAATTAATTATTTTTAAGTGGTCACCAAATTAGAATAAATACGGTATCTGGTAATCACTTCTTACTAATATGATAATTAAGTACTCTCCTAATTTCACTCTTCATTTTTCCATATATATATACGTGTGTGTGTGTGTGTGTGTGTTAAGAAGGAAAAGTATCGAAAACAAGATGAATACTGAAGTACACAACTTTATAACATTTTGATAAATTTAAATTACTTGGTGCAGCATTTCCTTAAGTGTGAAATAGCTACAAAATTCAAAGGTGTAGATTTTTTTAAACGGTTATCAAGAACATAATGCCATAGTGAAAAAAATTTACAGCCTTCAAAATATGAAAAAAATATGAGTTTCCTTTCTTTTTCTTCCTTTTTAAAATGCAGCTTTTCACACACTTTAAAATACTTAATCATGACTCATTTATAAACTTAAGTACATGTACCTTTCAAAAGAGCAAATTAAATTAATTTGATTTTACCACAATCTTTACCAAAATGTAATATATGTACTGAGGTTGCCTTTTTGAAAGCAAGGATTTAAAATCAGTGATATTCGTGAGAGGGGCATTATCGCAAAATTTAAATCTTTGTGAATAAGAGGCCACTAAGATGACATTATGAACAAAAATTTTTCGTTTTTGATCAGAGATTGATATTTAAAATGATATCAGATATTTCCAACTGTATGCTATAAACGAACAATAATTTTTGTTATTAAGATTTTGCCACAAATTTGATATCATTATGTCTCATAATAAGTGTATAGGTTTTTTGTATTGTGAGATCGTAAAAATGGAACCCTCGCGAAACAATGAAATAATGAAAATCGTGAAATTTTAACCCCACAAAAATATGAAGCCAACCACAGTTTATTAGACATGACATAAGTTCACAGATGATGTATGTTATTATAAAGGTAACCAATATAGTGCTGGAGTGATTCTAGTTCACATGAGTGATGTCCAAATCGTTGATGCCATTGAACAGGTAAACTGCGATCAAGTGACTCAAATGCCCCAGGGGGAGTGAAGCCAAGAACAATTAGTATATGTAGATATCTCAACACCAAACTGGGGCCTGCTAACATTGAAGTTGACATAGTGTGTTCACTTACCCAGAGCGGCCACAACAGTCAAACAATAAAGTGCTTGCACAGAGCGAACACATCAAATGTGAAGTGTGCTCCGAACTCCATCCCCCCTGGCACTAGAAGGGAGGGGCAGTTATAGATGGCTTAACATTTCGTTATATAAACCACTGCGGGTACATTTCATCCCACCTTGTCCATTCCGATGCTGAATATGCCCTGACTTGTCCCAGACTAGATACAGTAAAACTGTGTTCAAACTTTCTACTTGATTATCTTGATTATGTCCACGTTTATATCAGCTTTAAGTTGACCATTGCAAAATAAGTAAATTAAGTATCTTCTGTCAACAATCTAATGAATATTTATTTTTCATCTTTCAGACTTAATGATATTTTACTGCACTGTATTTACACTAGAAGTATCCAATAATTCACAAGTTTACCCTTTAGAATACTGTGGTTGGCTTCACATTTGTGAGGTTAAATTTTTGTGATTTCCACTCTTTCACTGGTTCGCGAAGGTTCTATTTTTGGCGTCTCACAGTAAACTTCACTGCCGAGTTTACCCTTTATTGTCATATCTTTTCATTTTAAGGACCTTTCACAATATTAATCTTTTACTTATGGATAACATAAAACAGATCCCCCCCATTCCCTCCCTGTGAATGGTGGTTTTGTTAGTAAACTGTTGTGAGCTTTTCTGTATTAATGAGAATTTTCTCTGTTAAAGTTTATACGCCAGAGTAAGCCAACCGAAAATTTTCCCTTATTGGGCCTATTATCGCCCATCCCGCCTCGTTCCCGTGTATCTAGGTCACACTTCCGTTACCCATAATCACATTTTCGAAGGCCTAAGGAAGAGGACTGGGAGGGAGCGATGTTTGTAATACAGAAAAGCTCACAACAGTTTACTAACAAAACCACCATTCACAGGGAGGGAATGGGGGGGTTTTATTACGTAAACATAATTGTGAGCTGTTTCTGTATTAATGAGAAAAAAACAGACATGCCTTGGGGAGGGGGCACCTACCTGTAACGCTGGAACGAGGAATCACAGTGCGGTGATGGAGCAGCAGTCGACGTCGGTGGCGGGACCGACAGAGAGGAAGAAGAAGGCCTGGAAAATTGTAGGACCTCACCCGACGCGATCACAGGGCCCATGGAGTAGAGGCCCGAAGCCTGGAGCAGAACATCTTTCAGATAGAAGCGTGTGAACGGAGATGGGGATATCCAGTATCCCATCTTGACCAACTGATTAGGTGAGATCCCGGAGAAATGGGCCAAGGAAGTCGAAATAGCTCGAATGTCATGGGCCTTGAAGTGAAGTTGGTCTAGTGTGGAAGGAGAAGCTGATTCATATGCGGCGACGATAGTAGCGTTGAGTCACGCACTAATGGTGAAAGGGCTAATCACCTAATTGGAAGATGTGACTTTTGTAGAAATAAACAACTTCTTGCGCCCCCCCCCCCCCCCCCCCCCCCCCCCCCCGTAAAGAAGGAGGAGCGTGTAGATAATAACGCAACGCACGAACCGGGCAAGGGGTATCCCCAGAACGGTACGGACCGGTAGGGAGTGCTGGAACGTGCCAAGCAGATGGAGGGTCATCGAAATTGTGATATTTCCTATAAAAGTCCGGAGGAAAATGTAGGGTGGCCGACGAAGCGGCCACCGCAATTTGCGGGAATTTCGAATCAGCCACGAGGGCATGAAGCTCAGAACGGCAACCTGCCGAGGCAAGAGCTAGGAGGAAAACTGTTGTCCGAGACAAAGGTAGAAGATGGGCCGAACGCAACGGCGCATAAGGGGGTTCCCAGAGGTGACGTAAGACGACGTCCAGGCGCCAGGAAGGCGCAACATACTGATGACGAGACGCACGGGCCTGAACCCCCTTGAGAAAGTCCGACACCAACGGGTGATGAAGGACACGATCGTGACCCAGCGGACGGAGCACCGACAGCAGGGCGGCGCGATAGCCACGCAGAGAGGGATAGGATAAATGTTTATCCTGCAGTAAGAACACGAAAAAATCCTAAACAGCCGCAAGCGACGGATCTAAAGGGGAGATTCCGCAGGAAGACACCCACTCCGTGAAGAGACGCCACCGGGAGTCATAGATGCGGTCCGAAGAACGGCAACGGGGAGCCGAGGCAAGGAGAGCAGCCGGACTTGAAATGCCCTGATCCTTGAGGTGTCCGATGAAAGCACGCATGCACATAGAGGGCACGACCGAAACGGGCGACGCGTTCGAGGGAATGACGGGAGCGCGATGCGGAGCGGTAGTATAAGCGGAGGGCGAGAGAGAAGCGAGCGCCACAGAGGAAACCATGGAGCCGCAGGTTGAAACGGAAGGATGAGAAGCAGGGTAGTCTAGGCCGCGCGGGACAAGCGGAGAAGGACACGGCGGAGGAGAGGAGGCGCCGGACAACCGTATGAATGTCGGGCCGGACGAGAATGGGACGTCCGAACAAGCGGGGAGACCAGTGGGAGATCGCGCGACGGACGGCACGCAGGTGGAGGAAATTGATATGGAGCAGACGTTCCGACGGGGACCATATCCCGTAAGCGCGAAGATTGGCGAGATGGTCCCCCCAACTGAGGAGAGACGCATCGGTATAGACGGTGCAATCGACATCCCTGGAAAAAGGAACTCCCCGCAGGAGACAGGAAAGGTCCATCCAGGGACGAAGGGACCGCCAGGTGCGCCGAAACGGGAGGATCGGAGGACGAACCGAGGTAACCGGAGAAGGCCGTGACGGCGCAAGATAGACTGAATCGGACGCAGGTACAGGCGGCCGAACGGGATGAAAGACGCGGCCCGGGTGAGAGCACCGTGGAGAGAAGCCGCAGTGCGCAAGTCTACACGGCGCCTCGTGAGAAAGGAACGAATCAGGCGGCGGTAGCGACGCTGTGCCGGACGCCAAAGCAAGCGTGACACCCAGAAATTGGAGGGACTGGGTGGCAGTGAGAAGAGATTTTGCCGCAATGACCAGGAAGCCGAGGTTCCGAAGTAAGTTGAGAACCCGGGAGCGATGCGATGCGATGCGGCCGCATGGACAAGCCATCGTCCAGATAAGGGAGCACAGAAATGCCTGGTGAACGGAGAGAACTCGGGACCACGTGAACAAGGATGGTAAATTCCAGGGGGCCACGTGGATCCCGAACGGATGGACCCGGAACGGAAACGGGAAATTAGGCATCCGTAAGGTCTATATTTGAACGCCGAATCCATCCGCCAAACAATGCGGAGTATAGCATGGATAATGAACATCCGAAACGGGGGCGGACGGATGAACGAAATGAGGCGCTTCAGGTCCATGATCGGGCGCCAACGGGCGTGCGGTTCGGGAAAAAGAAAAGGCGAGAGGGAAAACCCCACGGTGGATGGGGAAACCTCGTTATTGCCCGATTGTCTAACATAGATTGAAGGGCCTCCGCCAAGCGAGGCGTTTGGCCGGATCGCTCAGCCGCGACGGAGGCGGAGAGTGCTAAACGCAAGACGGAACCCGAACTGTAGAGCGCTGAGAATTAACCGCTGGGAGGTGAAACCCGCCCACGCGGGAAAACGGTCGCTGAGCCGAGCGCCGACCGGAGCTAGAGAGTCATTTCTCGGTCGAACCTCTTTGGGAGGAGCGACCACGAAAGGCGGAGAACGGCTGGAACGTCCTGAAGGACGTGACGAGGTAGCAGATGCGCGACGCGGCTGAGCGGAAGTTGCAATCGGAGGCCGAAGGCGGGGAACACGGAAGGAAGGCCGAGGCGCAAGGGAGGTCGAGCGGAGGCGGGCCTGACGATCCGAGCGCGCCAAGGCGCGGTCAAAGAGAGGCCGTAACTGGAAGCCAAACAGCAGGGAACCGGGAAAGGCGGAGAATAAAGCTCGGTTAACTCCGTCGGAGAAGCCGCGGCCGTAAGTGCATAAATGACTGAATGCAAGCCGGGCGGCATAACAAGATGCAATTAACAACCGGGCGCCAACGACCTGAATGGAACACAGCGCCAGAATGGGCAGAAGCCTGCCATATGTCGGGGAGAGTGAGCGTGTCCGGAACCATATCGGCCGCTTGCCGGCTGAGCCCCTCCAGATCCGACAGGTGACGATCGGAAAACTGGACAGAGGATGG
Source organism: Sipunculus nudus (assembly GCA_026874595.1). NCBI lineage: Eukaryota > Metazoa > Annelida > Sipuncula > Golfingiida > Sipunculidae > Sipunculus > Sipunculus nudus. The sequence goes on from CM049316.1 coordinate 45,465,479, forward strand.
AATTAAAGACTGACCGTCCGCAAACCGCTGTGCCAGGCCGGACACGAGGCGCAGCGGAGCAGACAGAACATCCGGGAGCTCAGGAGAAGGGAGCAAGCGAACGAACAGGCAGCCCGGGAGCCCGGTACCCAAGGGAACTCCCGAGGGTACCGGGGGACCAGGGTGTATCCGAACCCGGCGGAAGCGGGGCCCCAGTAGAGCGAGACCCCGAGACCATCGCGGGGCGCCCACGGAAGAGATCCCCCGTGCGGTCAGTAATACCAGACACACGGCGGGCGCGGCGGAGGGTGAATGAAGGGGCATGGATTCAAAGAAGAACCGGCCGCCGACGCAGTCCGAGGTTGTACCTACGGAACTTCGGACCACTAGGGTTAGCCTCCTGTGTGGAGGTAGTCTCCAGGTCCATAAGCGCAGATTTGCGCACACGCCAAGCCTGGCGGAGCAGTGCGATCGCTGACCACACACCAGGAAGGTCCGGGCGATCCAGCGGGACGGCTCCAGCCGGCCCCGGGGATAAGGAAGGAATCCGGCGAGGAGCCGGCGACGAGAACGGCTGGGGAGAAAGTACCGGGGCACCGGCGAGTGCGCCGGGCGGACAGAATCGGGTCTAGACGAATCGTCGAGATCCGACATAAGTGATTAACAAACCCGGGACAATAATGTAATATCGAATAGGCAGATGTGCTGGCAGAACGGGAGGCCGCGGGAACGGGGAAAGAATTCCGGGAATGAGAATGCAACGATATAACTGTCGAAACCACTGGAGAGGTGACAGGACCGGCGGGAACGGACGGTGAACGCAGCACGGCCGTGGTGCGGTCAACCAGGGTAGGCCCCCCTCCCACCCCCTCGGAGACAACCACGGGGTCAGACAATGGAATACAGGAGGGTGAACCCCCAAGTACCGGGGAATGAGCCCAATCCGGGAAAGGGCCCACTGGTCAGACGTCTAAGTCTGGCAGTGAAAACAAGGATCAGCCGGAACACGGCAGGAGTCAATGTTGGAGCGGCAACGAAAACAAGGGGGGTGGGAGTCCCAACCGGGATTAAGAACCACAAGAGCCACAATAAGTGGGGTTCTCCATGGCGGGCAAGGGAAAAAGAAGACAACTTACAGTTCAGTTGGCAAACTCATTAGTACAAACCCAACAGTGGACGAATCTCGCAGAGCGGGATCACATGTCCATCATGGCGAACGCCAGAAGAAAATGTGATTATGGGTAACGGAAGTGTGACCTAGATACACGGGAACGAGGCGGGATGGGCGATAATAGGCCCAATAAGGGAAAATTTTCGGTTGGCTTACTCTGGCGTATAAACTTTAACAGAGAAAATTCTCATTAATACAGAAACAGCTCACAATTATGTTTACGTAATAAAACTGTTAATATTAATAAAATCACACTTCTGTCTTGTCACTCCACAGACATAGTTCATATATATGAGATATGTAGGTTAGTTGTCTTATTTATTAAGATTTTATTTTCACAATAATTTTCCTTTTGCGAATGTCACAAATTTAAACCCCTCGCAAACAAAAAGCAAGTAAATTTATACTAAGCACTCTGGGCAACTCATAGCTCATGGTAATATTTCATCATGAATACACCGCTGCTAATTAACCTTGAGGGCCATTCACTTTAATACAAGTAAAATACAGGATGGACAGAAAATGTGTTTTCCATGTATATTTAATAACTCAGTACCAAGGCTTATTTGACTTTTGGCTACATGTGTTACAATGGTACAAATATATAACATATATAATCATATTCCTTCATTGATAAACATATTATTACCCTAATATGATAATATTTCATTGAAATTTATAAAATATTTTGTGTGAATAATTTTGAGTTATCATATCATAAAAAATACCTAGAGTATACAAGTATTCACATAAAATTATATTCGCAGAATATCTCAAATCAAACAAATGTGCTGCATTTTCTGATAAAAAATTGATAATTTAGTCTTAAATTCATAGAGAAAATATTATATAATTTTCTCTCCTGACATAAGCAATTCTAATATTCAGAGATATTGCCAGTGGTTACCAGTCCAGACTGGTGGCCTGTTACACTGTTTTAGGAAAATTTAACTGAGGTTTAGGCTGTTATGATGACTTTTGGTTAGTGTAACATGAATTTTTAAAGCATTAACTATAAAGGACTTCTCAGTTCAAAGTTTTTCTGAAATGAGGCTGCAGGCCTTGCAGAGAAATTGGAATTTTATACCAATCTGATACAGGTATTTTTATTGATAAATAGCATATTTTAGTGCCAAATTACATATTAATTACTGTCATACCTTTGGATGCCAGATGGCTTTCAGCATATTCTCTTTTCTCTGCTGCTTTTAAATCAGAATATTAAGGCAAGCACCCAATACTGTAATATAAAAACATCAGCAATGCTTGCCATGTTAGAAACTTTATATGTACAGCTTGTGCAAAAGATTAAAAAAAAGATGCTTGCCAAAATCTGAGAAATGTGGTTTCTATGGGGAAACCCCTTGCAGGAACTTTGTTTTGTTTATTAAGGACTCTCAAGGAATCAGCTCTTGTTGACTGAAGGCAGATAAAGTGTGCGTGGATACAAGTTTGTGCTGGTGTGATCCGAGGCAGCAACTTTTTTTTAGTAAATGTATCAGGATAACAGTGGGTGCCCCTTCACTGACATCCCATAACCCCTTCACTGATCATGTGACCTTAATTTCTTGGATTACTGCCAGATACCAAAGCATGCATGCCCTTATCTCTCAGATAAAGCACACATCACCTGTACTCAAGGTCACAGGTTAAAAGAAAGTAACCTGCAACAGATGCCCCTGGATGATCTTTCACTTCTATTTATCTAAATAATTCCATTTTTACATATAAAAGTTCATATAATACCATCTTTACATTATACATTACATCTATACACAATATAACATCATTTATTATACCATTTTTACAAACAATATTTATGTATTATACAATTTTTACATATAATATTTATGTATAGCAGTAAAACCTCGCCTTATCACCACTCTGATTAGTGACCACCTCAGAATAATGACCACTTATTCACTGTCCTGCTTTATTTTGTTATATAAGACCTCACTTTGATGACCACCTCAAAATATGACCACTTTATTGAGGTCCCAGTTGGTGGTTGTAATTTTGAGGGTTAACTGTATACTTAAGGTTTATTACAGAATTACATCACAACACACTCATACACACTTGTATACACACATACTAATATTTACAGAATTGTAACAATATCACACACACAAACACTTGTATAATATGTCATCTTTCCTGTCTATCATTCATCATAATTTATTTTGTTCATCTCTCAGTACATTTGTCTTTCTGCAAAATATCTAGAGAAAAGCTCAACTAAAAGTCACTGCACTGTACACAGGATTTAAAAGAAACAGTTAGGAGAAAGCATGTAAGAATGGATAAATTTCTAGAATCAATCTAATTTAAGCTAGAGATGCCAAAAATCTGTTTGCCTGATTCAATGTATATCTGTCTCCCAGTAACAAATAACACAGGCACTGACAATTTGACATTCCAATACTGAATCAATAAGATGAATACACTATATAAAGTCTGCTGGGAGATGTTGCCTCATGCACCTCTTTTTTTAACATCTCCGTCATTAAACCTGCCAACTTCCTTGTTGGCCTCTTGGCAACTCACCAATGGAGAATCCTTGTGATAAGAGTTAGTGACGTGAAGGATATATTTATTAACCTCCCATCTTATCTCCCGCTGAGTATTTAGTTTGGCTAAACAATATCTCAACATCACAAGATAGTAACATATTTGAAAATACATATCATATCAGTACACATATATAGTGCACAAGTATAATATCTAGATTTCAGAAAATTAATTAAATATGTTAACTCATACATTTTAATAAAATTTTACAGCTCCTATAAGTATTTTATCCATGGACAGCATAACACTACATTGTAATTCTAAAAGAAAATAACTCTCTAATTCGAGAAATAAGAAGCGCTTTTAATTCGACAGTTATAATTGACATTAAAAAGATCAATTAAACAAGTTTATGGAGATTTTTTCATTTATTTCAGCTATTTAAACCAACATTATTTGTAAAAGGTCAAGCAATTTAATACACAAACCAATCATGTTACATCAGTATTCATCACGTCAAACATTCTACCATAGAGATGGTAAAGTAAGCGACCCTGGAGCATGCATCAAGGCAATAAAAGCAACAAATGTGTTCACATCCACAAAATGAACATCTGTTACATTAGGGATGGTTCTGTTGCCAAAACTTTCAAATTCTCCAAAACTTGCACACAAGCGGATCTTCCAGAGAATGATATGTCGCTGACACGGAAATGATGTTATATGTTACACAGAGTAATAAAATAACAAGCTATCAGCTTTACCACACCCACTGTCGAAATCATCAAAATTGTGCTAAAAACCTGTTATTTGCACAATCACGCATCTCTCTTACACGGCAAGCTGTGCAGCATGTTACATACATGAAAGACCACGCCTTGGGTTCAATCATTTTAAGCATCCTTTAAAGCAATGATGCAAGCCCCTTCTTCACACTCCACTGAAGATGCATAATGATCGCTTATATCTTACATGTTTTCCTTGTACTCGTTCTCCATCTGAGATGTCACAAAGGGAACAGGGCCCCCAGCAGATTCCCAGCTTTCTATGGGAACTCTGAGACCCCGCAGAATGCTAGTAATGTCACTTTTCTTTCAGTCTTTTTACCTGGATCTTCAAAGGCCAAACCAGAAAAGGATTGCTATAAAAAGGGACATACCACACTACAGTGTAACTCTTCTTGTCTACATACATTGTAAATATATCTCTTTTTGCAATGCCACAATGAAAATTATTACAGGTTGATGAGAAATGAAGTCCTATTTTCATATAAGGACCATTTTTCAATCTTATCATCATGATTACAATTAATGACTGCATGCTACAAAGCTATAACTGTAAATTTAACTAGTTACTCCTTACTTCCTTGGAACCATTTAATTGTTTCACTTTCATATACTTTCTCTTAATCATTATTAATTATTGTCAAATAATTGTTATTATTATTATCATTATCATTATTAAATTATCAATAAAACACATAATATATAGTTATGACAAGACAGTCTGTGAAAGTCAATGAAGTAACAGCATCAATCTCCTAAAGGGCATTTCATTTGCAGTAAAATTTACATACTGATCACATGACTGGCTCTGAACAGAATGCTCTTATGTTTTAATGCATTTAATATGGCTTAAAATACTTTTGTGTCTACATGTCTACTTGTGTTGACAGATATCACTATATACAGGGGGATCTCCTGTTACAGTAGATTCAGACATTAGTTTACAACCTCTCTAATACAGGAAGGCACCTCTCTATTACAGGAGAAAGTAATTAATAAATTAATAAGTTTATTTAACAGTTGGAATGTAATAAATAAAAAATTATGAATTTTCCAAATGATTACTGTAACTATCCTATCTGACAAGAACTTCACAAGTACTTAACCTGTACTGCACAGTTATTAATATATTAACAAGTTTATAATGCAGTTGGTATTTAATAAATAAAAAATTATAAATTTATTAAATGGTAACTGTAACTAACCTATCTTACAGGAACTTAAAATGTACTTGAACTGTACTGCACAGTTATTAATAAAATGTAAGTTTATAATGCAGTTGAAAAGTATAAAACATAAAATTGTATTTTATTATTATGGTTACTGTAACTACCCTATTCAACAGAAACTTAATTGGTAACTGTACTGCACCGTTACTTTCTAACTCTCCCTGGTAGATAAGCAACGAGTGAGAGTGTTTGCAAGAGTTTGTACATGGTAAGCCTAACACCAAACCCTATGACAATACACACATCTAAAAACACAACCAAACATGAAAATGCAATCGGTGGATAAAGCCAGCAGACACCTGCGGGGTTTGGTCAAGTCTCAACAGGTCACGACAATACAAATCATTTGTCTACTATGGAATCCGTGCGGGCCCCGGGAAGCAGCCCCGATTCTAAGCAAACACCATCAGTGCACCATCATTGGACACGGATAAAGCGTTCTGCGATACCATTTTGGTGTTGACGAGCACTTGTTGCCTTGCTCCCCAATGTTTGGAGGGCACACAAGTAAACAAGCGTATGCAATTTTCCTCTTCACGGGCATTTGGATATCATCTTATTTTGATGCGACTTGTCAACTCTGGCTCACCCTACGTGAGCGGTGGAGTTACTTCAATTTGAGACCTTTACTATACCTGGGAGTACCTACACCTAGCTGAGTCAATTGAAACCATTTCCCTTATCCCACTGATCACATACATAGTCATTGACTTATTTTCTTTAATTATAATTATTTTCATTTCCTAAATATTTTTCTACTAATTGGGGGAACACCATTCAAAGTTTAGATGAAGACAACTTAAGGATACCTGATGACTTGCAACAGAGCCATTTCATAAAAGAGGCCAGCTGATCTCTACATATACATAATGTGACAGATCTCTAAATAGTCTCAACTATCTCTAAATGTGTAACAAATCTCTGCATCAAATCATCTGTATGACTGGTCTCAACATCGTATATAACCAGCATCCACATAACATAAAAAATCTCAACATTATGTCCATTGTCTCTACAGTAGAATACATTTATACCTAATAAAGTCTCAAACAAGTCTCCATAAAATATAATATCCAACCTGTTTTTAGATGATCTAATCAATCTGTGTGATGTCACTTGTTTCTATCATAAAATCGCCAGTCAGTACATATCCTCACCTCTCTTGATTATCAAACCAATTGAGATTGTAAATGTAATACAATCTCTAGTAAAAAGTCTACAAATCAAATATCAACTGATACTGCTTTAGCTGTAAAACAATCTCCATAATCATCATGACTATGTGATCTCATAATGAAGCGCTGCATTTCACTACCTGCTCTGCTTGAGATGGATTGTGACATTCATCACTTAGGGATTAAAGCCTAAATCATTACACTACATCTGAATTGTTTTTACATGAGCCTAATTTTCAATGTGGCCTCCACCCAAACTAATCTACTAATTATGCATGTCATAAGCTTTCAGTTCATCTGAGGACGACTCCACATCTCTTTATGTAACAAACTATGATGATAAGCCAACCTGTGATAACCTGCCAAAAACCACTGTACCTACTTATGTCTTATCAAGAAACTAATGAACGTGCCCGTCAACCGATACCTCACATTCCAACATCACCAGTAACTCATGTAACTGACCTGTGGTGAAACCAATGACCTCTAACATTTTATTATCACATCAAATTCCCAAAGAGAGTCTAGCTTGAAGCTGAATCATAAAGATTATCTTTACTTATTAAACATCAGTTACAAAATTCTGTGTGTGTTGTAGATTTCGTGTCAGTGAAATATACATCAGTTTAATTGGCATTCCTCCAGACTGAAGCATCTTCGACTGGATCAAGTCGCTTGAACTTTGGTTTACGTTGTTTGACAACTCAGGCACTTCATCTCCATTCAATGTACATTCCAGTCTCTCCCTTGTCAGTACAATAGTCGAGGAAGGGGCGTCGTACCTTGCTGAGCTGTACATCACTCAAAGTAAGACGCTCGGTAAACAATCAGATGAAAAGAAACCACCTCACCTAATTGATCACAGGTATCAGTAAACACAGCGACAGACCCCTTCTAGGGCCAGACGCTGCGCTTTTTGTGACGGAGCTTAGCAGATCAATAAACCACACAAACAGCGAGATGCACTGTATCGCAACAGGATCATGTGATCCTTGACTGGTCTGGGTTCTTTACAAGTCGACCTGGCCATTAATCTAGTGTCTAATCTTGTCTTTACCAATCCCGCTTACATCATCTTACAGTTTGTCCTCATCTGACCCTGACAGGGAGCGATACATCTTAACGAGCATGGATTGATAGGATGAGTTTGGTTGATAACACCAAACACACACACAGCTTTGTTTATAATTACTTGTTTTTACTCTCCTCTTAAGTATGAGAATGTGTGATTTGATTCACATTCCAGGTGTCAAATACAACACACCTGTCAGTCAGCCAATTTGTTTCCATGGCAATTAATACATCCATAGATGCACATCAGGTGAAAACCAAATATTAGACTGGTGGTGATTTAACAGTTAATCAATCATTTGTTATTTTAAGTACTAGGCGTCAGTTTTTTACATGTCTGTGTTTTGTACACTTGATGGGCACCCCGAATCAGCGTGATAAACTTAACGTATCAACTCAGGAACCTTTCAGTCATCAATCAATAAGATAATGTACAAATTTGTCACTGACTTCAGCCCCCATTCAACGCCATTGTTTTTAACTTTGTCCGCCCCTCACATCCCAACATTTCCACTAAAAACAGTCATTAGCCGCTCACTGAAATCCATTGATTAGCTTCATTTGATCCTGACAAGCTAAAAAAAACACTATACCAATTACTATTCCTGTAAAAATGCATCATTAAATCAATCAATGCACTGTACAAAGCCACACATAAGTCAATAATCTAATCAGCTGCTAAATATTTTCAATTATTGCTGACCTTTCAAGTCTCTCAACTCATACCAAAGGGGAAGATAAACAATGAATACACAAGTTGAAGTAATCTGTGTTTTGCCCAATGATTGTACCTCACATCAGCTCTGTAAGCAGAATAATGCAAGAAATTGAAAATATCATTTTATTTCTCAGTTTGGATAAATGTTTAAAATGGTAAATTATAACGTACATCTTGACATCATCTCCACTGGATGAAAATTCTAGTTACAGATATACAACTTAATGATCATAAGAAGAGAATGTTATCACTGTTTGATATAATAAAATTGAGAAGTTAAAGGCAATATTTACTCAAATTCAAATTTAAGTGTAGACCACTTGACAAATAATTTCAATGGGATTCTAATTTTTTTTAAATATTTTTTGTAAGTAGTTATAGAAGATAAATCTAGTTGGGTAAAAATTTACTAACATACGAAGCTATCATGAAATGCTTGAGATCTTAGAAATAATCCCTTTGCCAAATCTCTTTTAGCCCCAGGTGCTCAACTGGCTAAATAATGCGAGGGTGTGGTATGTCTGTGCATCGGATGCAACTAATCTGTTGTTTCACACACAGCAGCACCTCAGGATCAGCTACGTAATGGCTCAAACAAATGCACTTGAAAACAATAAAATTAGCTGTTGAAAATGTGGACATATTATACAGAAGCCACTTATCATGTTTCCGCACCATGATATGAAAATAGTATTCAGGCCGAACTGTCATGACAAATGTTTCAGAAACAAGGTTTACTAGAGAATGTTAACCAAATAAGATGAAAAAAAACATGCACATGATGGGTACAGCTGTTTTTTATGCAACTAGAGAACACTTCTTTAAGGTTTTAATATGTATTCTTCTATAATCCACTTGTGGAGTCAATAATACATTGTAGTTAGTTCCATTCAACATCAAAGAATATCCTGGATATCCATTGATAATCTGTTTTGGGATGATCTTCATTTTTTTTGTATTATGTAAAAATTTCCAGAATTCACTGGAGTGATCGCAAAGTAATTGACTTCAGACGGTTATTTCTTATATTGTTTTCTATTTTTTATATTTTTTTAAAGACACCACTAGATCAATGCATCAGATCAGTTGAACTTTTTGAGCAATATTGGGATCATATGTTAAAAATTTCATTGTGAGGTCTGATTTATTTATTATAAAGGCATCATTTGTGAAACAGTATTTTTTTTATTAGAAGAAGTCTTAACATCTTATTTTGAATTACAGTAAGAAAGGTGGCTGAATATGGAATTTTCTACATCTACTTAGTACCCTCTGAAGATTTCTACTTTAAAACTAATGAAAAGTTACAGACCTGACCATAAAAATGCACTGATTTCTGTTTGTAGATACTCAAAATGTATTCCCCTATTACAAATACTTCTATCCAGTCTTATCAAAATTACACAGTGACCTGGCATGCAGTTCCATTATAGACACTTAACTTTTCATCTCAGTTAACTATTCTGAGAACTATTTGATAAAAAGCATTTTAACAGGTTGCCATGTGAGACTAACCATTCTAAGAAACTACAATGTGAATACACTATGTGAAGCACTAGCAAATATCTGAAATGGGAATCTGCTATATGAGGCAACCAAAGAGCTTTCCCTTTTTCCAGCTTTCCTACAACTGAATAATTAGCAGATTTCTCCTGTTCAGTCACCCTCTCAAATATTTATCACGGGAATTCACGGTTTGCCTTAGACCTGGGGCAAAAAGGATTCTAACACTTGAACAAAGTATTTAAAGAGTACCTTTTAAAGATACTTGAAAATAACCAAGTGTAACTTAAAAATGTATCAACCTCAGACACTTGAAACTAATCAAGTATTATAAATATGTGTTTACACCATGGATGTTTGAAAGCCATTATCAATTACCAAAAATAACTATATGCTTCAACTAATATGCCTTGAAATTAATCTGAAAGATTGACACTTATCACAATATTTTCTTTTTAATATAAAATAAGAAAATTCTATGAGTTTGTTCAGCCTGCTGCAATGCTGCAAAGATTTTATTTTGTCAGAACCATCAATAACCAGACCAGTCCTCTTTTATCGATCCTCATATTTATAAAATGCTAACGTTAATATGAACGATCTGAGGTAATAAATTGGACAGTCCTTGAGGATGTCAAAATCACTGGCTGTATACAGCACTGCTCAGCCATCTCAGACCAGTGGCCTTCAGCAATAAGCTAACTACCTGCAGTGCTGTTATGGTGCTGTATGGCTTACACAGTTACAGGATGACGGATGGTTTCTTTGTTTCTGTGATTACATCCATCCAGCACAAAGCTGGATCAGCCTGTGCTGCTTATTTAAAGTTTACAGCCATCTATGTGCTTGCAGACCACAGTCAATCAGTAATTATCAATTCCAGCTGCAGCACACAGGCTTCAGAGGCTTGTACAGCATGGGAACCAGCGCTGGAGTGCAAAACAAGTCCAGGCGTGTGCCATGACAAATGTGCAACAAGTTGGAAAAATGCAAGCCTGATGTGAGAGACGTGATGCACTGTTTAACAAAGGGCAAGAGGTCCCCGCAGACATGTTAAGCGTTAATGTATTTAACTAGAGCCAAAATCCTAATTTGTCAGTTTACACTGAAGACATGTCTCAACAGGAATCTAGGATATAATGATGAGGCCAAATGTTGGGGTGCCCTGCCGTCACCACAAAGGGCATGCTCTACAAACTATACCCAACTATATACCCTCTAGTTTGGATCAACAGCCCATTGATTCTAATCCAATACATACATCGCCAGCACCCCCACCACGGATGCCTACTGTGCAATCTGAGGAGTGAGCAATTTTCTTTACACTGTGATTAAGACACAGGACAACAATGGGCCTGACCGCTCATGTTCGACGGGGCAGTGAGAGATGGGGTCTTGATGCTATACAAATTGGATTGCGGTATCCATGGCTTGGACTGGTACCAAAGCTGGCATGGAATTGCTCCACACCTGAGGCACCGTTAGAGCTTCTTTGCGCACAAAAGAATCCTCCCAAGCCACGTACCCATCCATTCTTGTTCTGTTAACAATCGCATATTGATATACACTACAAATCCCTTAGAACTGGGCGATATTGTCAATTTGGCCGGGCAAACAAGGATGGGGGACCACTTGAGTATGCTACCTGGGCAAATTAATTATGGTAGATTAACAACGAGTCTGCCCGTGCAGATCCTGCCAATCACCTACCCATCTGTTAGACAAGCATTTATCCTGGGATGTTTAATCCTTTGAATTAATCAGGGATCTGCCACACTGGTTCCATAGAAATAAATTTTTCCCCGAGTTACCGTTTACCAGGCATACAAAGAGGTCTTTGAGCTGATTTGGTGTTCCACTAAATAAACTGCATTTTTTAACAGAATACCTACTCGCTCACAAATACATATTGTTCAATTAGGCTTAACGGCCTGCCTATCAAATATTACATGGCTACGGAGCACCTTGTTAAACGGATAATAAACATGTCGGGGTTTCTCATCAAGATACAGCGACAACTCCTCGACCGAATCCTGATATTCCTAATGTGAGTTTAAACAAATACAGGACCATCACGTCCCACATTCCGATAACTTGAGGTGTATGATACTTAATCAGGTCTCTATGTACACAACTTGAGGGCGAAAAGATCTTGCTGTCACCAGTGATGAGCGAGTACCATTACATACACATGTGATTTAAGCTACGGAATGTACACAAAGATAAACATACAAATCTATACTGAAAATGACATTACTCAGTACTATCTCTTTGATTTTGTATGTCAATTTGTCAATTATCTTTAATATATTCTTAGAGATAAGTCAGTGACTGGCTCTATTTAATAAATTATAAGGCACTGTGATTTGACACTGTACACAATGAAATGAAAATGTTATCCTTTAAACGGTGTTTAACATTTTTTAATTTTATGATTTTAAAAGATATGATTTATTTTAGCATTTGCAGGGGGTGAGGGGGGGGAATGAATGTTTGCTCACAGCCATCACATAAAGTTTAACTGACATTTCCATCATATGCAATGACAGCTGTATTGTACTTTGAATCAGGTACTGAATCCAGCTAAATAGTCATGACACTATAATCCACTGACAATTACACTTATTAAGTCCAAGGTTAATCATGATGTTTAATTATGTATGTACACACGTGAATCTGGGTAACCATCATAATACTGGAATCATCAACTACCTCCTCCAAATTCCCCCCCCCCCCACACACACACACACCTGTCTGATGTTATCCCGGCTGGAAGTTTTCATGATGTTTATTATACAGGTGAATCTGGACAGCCATCATGAAACAAAATCATCAACTTATTTTATATGTATTCTGATCACAATTCTTTTAACCCCTGCACCCCACTTCCCTTCCCCCAAGCACCCACCCATCCAACCAGTCACCCACATCACTGCCCTCAGTCAAAGCCTGATCTCATCAATACACCCCGCTTGCATGTGTATATAGGAAAATAGGTTTCATTCATTATAATCATGACACTGTCACTGTCTTATCTTGACTTTTATTCCCATTGCTTTATTACCATCCATTTTTGGCATTCCTGAAAATTGTTTTATGAATTTACCATAAATAGTAAGGTTGTACACGATTATTATAGCCTTAACATTTAGCTGTATTAAAACATGAGATGGATTCCCTAAAACAATAACCATGGGCTGTGAATATCTAACATTAAGAATTAGAGTTAACAATGTGAGTACAATCCCCGCTGATCAACGTTATCAACTTCAGTGAACCACTTTAAATGTCTGGGGTCATTAAAAGGAGGTCGCGTCTCCTTCACGTTATAAATATGCCTCTCATGCAGTCTATAAATAAGACCCCTCATCCAACAGAGCATCTCAAGTCTGCAACAGAAAACCGGGATCAACACAATTAAACAGTATGTACATAATGCAAAGAGGACACCCCTGGGGGTATTGGTCATAAGCCTGGGGGGCATTTACCAACAGTAACATTGTCCCCCCAGCAACACTGGAGCAAGACACATCCCCCCAGTCACATCACTTGTTATGCAAATGTTAAGAGCTGTTCGCGCATAGAAACCACCAAATAGGTTTCGGCAGGGTCTACGGTGGGACCACTTGACATGGCAAGCACCTTGTGTGCTGGGAACGAAGCCAGCGTGCATGTGATGGCTTGTTCCATCTCCGTTATTCACTGTGAGCAAACATACACCACCCCGCAACTTATTATACACACAAAGATGCAAGTGGCCCGTTCGTCAAGGATTTCAATGTTGGCAGGCATTCTATAACGGTGCAGCAGCGACTCTGTAGTACGCAAAACCCCGTGAAAAAATCCCCTGACCCTGCGACCCCTAGCAGTACTCAAAGTCTTTTTGTAAATTCCCCGTGCTCAGAATGCTCCGAATAAACAGCAAGGTCAATGTGGATTGTACTAATGACACCGGCACGTCATCATCGCACGCAGAGTCAACACGGTGCCTTAGCAGTGTGGTTTTCTGCTTAATAGGAAGTACCTGGCCCCTGTCTAATACTGCTGATGACATGGCACTCCAGTGAATATTAACCTTCAATGCCTGGCACACTGCCAGCCTCATGAACTGTACATCAGGAATAATGAACTACCCGTAAGCAGCTACAGAGATCTACCAAATAATACCCTCCTATTCTGAACATAACCATACGCCATATTTTCTGACCAGACCATCTTAGACCAGTGCTCACTTAAGATTAAACTTGACCATTACCGGTACACTAATCATGATAACCAAAGACTCAATATTAATCAAATTACCATCTAAGACTGTTACTCAGTCACACCATCAGCAATGACCATTAATCAAACTGACACCAAAGACATTACCAAAAACCTTCACAGATGATCATAACACAAATCATCACCAAAGATAATTTATCTTTACCAAGTTAAACCATCATGATCACCTTTGAATTTAATACAATGTAACCATCACTCAAACCAACACCAATGGCTTTTCTTAGTTTAACTATCATTTATAAAGATTAGATCATCTTATACAATGTCAATTTCAAAGAATGTCATCTCTGTACAAATTTCAATATTGGTTCCAAAGTTAACCATCCTTCATGAATCTTATTAATAAATTCAATCAAGAGCATTCCCTGCTTCATCATCTGATATTTTTCCAGGTTTCACAGCAAAAAGGCATTCCTTCCAAGATAGCATGTTATTTTTCCAAAACTAGACTATCAAAGGTCACTATTTAACATGATGCAAAACCAAGTGATGCAAGATTATGCTCTATTTGGACAATTCAAATGTATTCCAGTTTCTATTTTGGTTTCCAACTGGTCAACCCAGGAAAATTCCGACTGAATCCTCCAAAACTAGGTTAAAATTCTTTACAACCAGTCAATCCAACTGAATAATTCAAGACCAACTAATTTTACCAGTCAATCCAACCCTGCAGTCTGTCCAGGCAATTTCCGACTGAGTCAGTCGGAATGCATTCCAACCATTCGATCCTGAATATATAAGAGAATGTTCAAGAAAGCTGACTGGACCATCCAATTTCATTCAATCCAAACAATTCAGGGGCATTCCAGTTAGAAAATTTGAGAGCACATATTCTGGATCATCCGATTTCATTCCAACTAGTTTAAGTGAATGCCAACTAAATCCTCCAAGACTGCTGAAACTGGACCATCCAATATCATTTGAATCTCTATCCAGGAAAATACAAACTGAAACCTCCATGATAACTTCAAAATTTGGACTATCCCAATCCATTCCAAAAAAACAATCCAGTGATCCATGTTCCAATTAAAAATTCAAGACCATTGGAACTAGATCATCCAAATCCTTTACAACCATTTCACCCTGAAACATTCCTACAAATCCTCCATCAAAATCCATTCCAGGCAGTCCATCAAAGAAATATTCCAGTTAAACCCTCAAAGACCAAGAAAACCAGACTAATTAAGAAGACTGAGACTAAGTCTTCCATTACCTAACAAACAAGACCATACAAGATGACTCTAAATTAACCACCAAAGATCATTCTAACTAGGCAGTCATGAGCCATTCCAACTAAACCATACAAGACCATTCCACTTACACCATCCAATACCACTCCTAAGAGACCATCCAAACACCATTCTAAATATACCATCCAAAATGATTCCAGAATATGGTTAAAGACTACACTATCTAATATCTATGACACTATCATAAGCCATCCTTGGTTATTCCACCTGTACAGTCCAAGACCTCTCTAATTGAACCATCTAAGATAATTCCAATTAGGGCTGAAACGGGTACAAAAATTTGGACTTGAGTACCCGATAGGCATTACCCGACTCGGACTCGAGTACTCGTTACCATGGCAACGCTGTAAAGTTAAACGGACATCTGTTTTTCAACGCAAAAAATACATAAATTTGACTTCGTGACGGCTTGATTTTATCCAAACGAAGGAATAGATATAAATACTAAAATTAAACACAGTGGAAAAATCCATTCGAAAGCATGTATCTCATAAATGCAAGTCTCTTCGAAATAAACTGTACAGTATGGTTTTTACTTTGATAATGAATAAATAGGCCCAGACTGCCAAAATTTGCAGTTATATTTATATATGCATGTACACACACGAGCACTCGAGTCCGAAATTTGGACTCGAGTACTCGGTAAGTATTACCCAGACTCGAGTACTCGAGTACTCCTTTCAGCGATAATTCCAATCAAACCATCTATGACTAAGGATTGTACCTGCAGACCATAAGTTCATAATTCATATAGTATTTATCTATTTTATCTTTAAAATATTTACCAGAATATCATAATACTGAAGAGAAGTTGTTTTATAAATTTGACAAACTCTGTGAAAACTTGGTGAGCCTCTCAACAGTAAAATCTATCAAAATATTTTATATCATATGGTTTTATAATTATGTTATTAGAATACATAAAAATTAATATAAAATAACAATGTTTAAATTTTAATATTAATTTTATTATAAAAAGATTATAATTTAAATTAGAGCAAGAATAAATTAAATTTCCTTAGTCTTCAGTAATAACAACAGAAATATAAATGCCTCAAGAGGCGGTATTTTAAATTAAAGTCCAGCAAGTACTGACTTTTATTAAATATTACCATAAGGAAATGTACATTGTGTTGACAAGCAAACACCACAAAAAAGTTTTGGCATTTACTGTACACAGAAGGGTGTATGATAATAGTGTACATATCTAATAATTATAACTTTTTCAATGGGTAAACACTCCCAGTGTATACTAGCATCCGGTGGGTTATTTAAAAGGCAGCCCCCCTACTATACCACCCTGTAAGGGTAGCGATTACTGGAGCGATATTATGTCTCACCAGTAGGCTATCATATTACCTGAGATGCGGTGTCTCTATTATACATCAAGGGGAGTCCCCTGTTGAGTTGGAATCATAAGTCATAGGCTCGGAGTCAGTAGCAATCAATGTTAAATAAGTCCTCGCCACATGCAAGTTTTACCATCATCCAAGGAGATGGGGAGGCTACACACGATCGCTGATACACGACACATGCAATTCTCTCTTCACGTATCCGGCAATATTCAACACAGCAATCGTCATTTCAGGAAAAGCATCTCCTAACAATACAAGCCGTCACACATCACCGCTCTACCTGGCGCAACCAGCATCCGAATCCAAAAAAAGTACCACATATCACGCACTCTCCCAACAGGTGTGGTTTCTCATACCTGGAGAGATGGCCCTAAAACATGACAATATAACAATGGATTCTGGCCTCGGGGTTTCCAGCTCTTATCTGACACACCCAAATAACTGGCTCTCCCATCTCTGTATATTGGATCATAACCTGAGTATGTTTATACTGTCCCCAACTGACCCGATTTCTGTGCTGGAGCCAGGATTTTTTTCCATGAAAGTTAGCAGATGGGGCTTCCCCAACAATGAGTGTTTGTAATTTTACATAGTGAGTTAGGATCATGATATATGATACAGCTATATTAACATTAAATTATTAATAATGCATGAGCCAGTTATCCAAAAACTGAAACAATATCAGATCCATTAAATTCAATTTTTTAAACATTATGACCTGGTATAAATACCACTAAGAACAGTAATGAAACTGTCATATCTTGATTAACATATTTAAATTCTATGAAAATGCATCCTGTTGATGACTAAGTAATGAATGATGATGAAGCTAATTGTATGATAATGAACTAATGTTATTACTTAACTGTACATGCCTGTTCAAGGTTTACTTGTCATATTTATCAAAGGTAAAAAATCTGATGGCTTATATTTCATTAAGATGAAGACATATAATTAAAGACTACTGAATTTGCTTTATGAATTTAAATGGTAAATGAATTATTGAAATTTTTAAAAACTGTGCTGAACATAAAGGAAAAATCTCAACTAGAATATTGGATAATTAACATATCCCTACTTCAATATTCTCATTTTACAAATAAATCAGAACTAAATCACTTGAGACAGAATTTATGAATAATAGTTTATAAATAACTTGCATGGCTAAAAGAAAATAGCATATATATTTACATATTACATAACTCCAAAAGTCCAAAAGGGCTTTTTCCATCTGTCTTCTCAATAATGCAGGGTCCTATTCTAATAAATTATGTAAAAATTATAAAGTGTTGTCTTCAATTCTGATAGGACCCTTGTAAAGTCAAAATGTTCTTTATGAAAAATCTTTATGAAGTGTATAGGCATTGTCCCTTAGTCTAGGTGACAGCATCTGTATTATCTACAATATTTAAGGATAAACATCTATGAGGGCATTACATGAAACTAGGGGGGCCTGTGCATTACTCTGAATCATACTTCATACATAGAGAAGTGACTTTGATTCTTAGAATACACCAGGTCAGACATCAATTCAGGAAAGAGTGAAGTTATATCCATACCAACGTCACTCCAGTGACTGCCTGGATGAGACGTGAAGTACTCTGCCGGAGGCTAAAGGTTTACCGTGTCAAGGAAATATGGGCTGCAAGTTAACGCAGGTACAGATAACCGTCTCGGTCATAAAATACATTCACTATGATCTAATAGCAAGTGACCAAGTAACTGAGTACAATGTCCTATATTTCACCTGTCACAGTGAATCTTGCTATCCTCTAGGATTTTTTAATTAGAAATAAACTACACCCTATCCTTCAGCTTTCTATCATCGACTTAACAAATACCTCATTTAAATTAAAAATTGCCAGGCCTGTCATTTGTTTAGTGGAAATGTGACATTTGTAAATTACTGGTCCTGCTGGCCTGTAAATTTCAAACAGATTTCAACCCCTGCTTGATGAATATAACCCCTGCTTGATGAATATATATATATATATATATATATATATATATATATATATATATATATAAGGCAAAAATAAAATACAATCAAGAATCAAGTATAAATGAAGGTAATTCCAATATATCCATGTCAAGTCATAATATATTGGTTAAAAAAAAAAGAATTTTAATGAACTTAAAAGTTCTATAAAATTAACATTCTAGGAGCATATACTTCATGTTTTTTAAATAAGTATTTATTTAATTGAACAAACAAATATTTGATTTATATTCTATTAAACAAGAAAACAAGTAATAGACAAGAGACTTCTTCTTTCCGCAGAAATTAGAGTGGGATGGTAAAGTGAGGCATTGATTGAGTGCATGGCAAGCGGAAATAGAGTGAGATGTATATTTGTGTTGCATATTAGCATGAATGTCTGCCACAAAAACATGATTGTAGGTGGCGCCATCTGTTATTTGAAAGAAAAAGCTATCTTAGAAATATACATAGGCAAAATTTCAGGTGGATAAGTCAAACCACTGCTGAGATATGAGCAGTTTTTACCCTAAGCAGATGAACAGATGGACACCATGCAAAAATGGTTGTAAGTTTCAGCCACCAAATTTCAGGTCGATACCTCTTACCAGTCCTGAGATATTAGCATGGATGTCTGCAATGTAGGTGGCGTCACTTGTCATAAAATCAAGAAAGCTATCTAGGCTGTATACAGATGCAAAATTTCAAGTGGATAAGTCCAACCACTGCAGATATATGAGTGATTTTAACCCAAGGCACATAAACAGATGGATGCTATACAAAACTGGTTGCAGGTGGTGCCACCAGTTTTCTTGTATGATATTAAGCTATCCAAGAGCTACACTCCTGCAAAATTTCAGCCTGATTGGTCAAATGAGTCCAAAGATATGTGGGTTAATGTGTGAAAACAGACACACAAATGGATCCACTGCAGAGAGGGGAGGTAAAATTATGAGGCACCAGTTTACATGTCACCCCATAATGGGGTCAAGTTCGGAAAAATCCGTCCAGTGGCTCAGAGGTCTATTCCAGAAACAAACATAGCTGTGGCAGAACCCGGTCAAAATCATAGTATCTGCAAAACAATGTTCTGGCAGATACAATAAATTTAATTAATGTTCTATGACCATACTTAAAATTTTTACAAGTATTTAATTAATAATCTATGAACAGATATTCATATTTAATATTCTATTAAACTAATTAAGGTTCTATAAAAATACATTCTCTCACTATTCTATGAACGGATACTCAGTATTCTATGAACATATATATTTTACTGATATTCTATGAACATATATATTCCAGACATGAACACCTCTATGACGTAAGGGAAAAGGTCCAAATGTAAGACCAGATTATGTCATCATAAGTAATTCCTGAAGTGTATAGGGGAAAAAAATGAATTATCAGTCAATATTCACTCAATCACTGTGTCATGGATGTGGCCCAGTTGCTCATTTCTACTTAATTCATGCTCCTGAACTAAGATTAGATCTACAGTATGGACAAAGACAAGTATTTGAGTTGGTGAATGTGCTGGAATGCGAATCTTTACACTTAACGGCAGCTAACGCTGTTTACCTAACAGATCACATGGTGATTTAAGTGTATCTTATAATGAAGACCCCAAAGGTTTTCTCCATTCCCACCCACACCTGCGTAACACACAATGAACCGCTGACCATTCTCACGTTGACGTTACACAAACTCTTAAGTCTCCCCCAAGTTGATGTTACAACCCATCATGACACAGTACAATCAGATGGGGGTGAGACTGAGTTCAACGCAGGCTCAAGTTGGGCAAATTGGGTGACAGGATTAAGCACCCCCTACACCTTGATTATTCACCATCCGAGTCATTATCTGTTTGTATTGAATACCTGTCCAAAGAAATCAGATTCCCTCATCCCTAATTGGAGCAACGGCTCAGGGATGGTTTGTCAGTCAATCTCATCTTTAGATAATTAGTGCATCTGCAGGCAATAATATTGGGGAAGATTGAATTAGGAAACGGAATCTGGTTACAGGTTTTGCAGAGGAGGAAGAAAGGGAGTTAAATATTGAACATACTGCACATAGATCTGGGTTGTCATGGTGGCGATAAGGCATTGCTTGATGAGTCGAGCATCGGGCCACACTGATGGAGATGTGCAGAGTTCAACCATGAGGTTATCAGCCTGATGCATCAAGGGTCTCGTGAAGATCCATACAAACCAGCCTCAATAAATACTTTCCATAAATAACTGTTCTACTTTCTCCACTTAATGTTCCCTCATTTTCTTTCATCTGATCCTGAGATCATGTTTTCATACATGTATGCATACTCTGAAGTCAAGACACTTGGTATTTTCAAATCTACTTTGTATAAAACTATACAGCAACTTATTCTAAGAATAAATTTCTACTCAACTACAGGCACTTTTAAATTCTTTGTTTCACTGTGTGATGAAAGTTACTGTTTTTGCCTATGCTGAACAATATAATTTATATCAGCAAACAGGAACTTTTATTGTATATATTTTAAAAGTATTCTGCAAATTTCTTTTAAAAAGGTATATAAATTATGTGAAATCTGTGTTAATGTACTGTTTTATATTTTATGCAGTCAAATTGAAATATTTCCAAACTGCAGGAAGGGATAATGAAATACTTCATCCCACACCTATCCTTTTCTACATGTTCAAAGGACCTGTAAATGGAATGCACGCATTTGCAATATTGTAATTAAGTACATTTATTACTATTGATTTGATAGATAAAATATAAATGAAGAGCAATACAAAATTTGACAATGCAGTTGTTTCTTTCAGTCTACAGGTATGTCTGCATATTTGTGAAGATCAGTTCAGATAATGACCGCCTGATTTAATTTTTTTTTTTGGGGGGGGGGGGGGGGAGGAGGTTTGCTCGTCCATCTTAAGCATCTATCATTTTTTGAGGCACTTAAAGTTAAATCAAGTTTGAGGCACTTAAAGTTAAATCAAGTTTGAAATTTTGCTTTTATCTTTCACATTCTGCACCCAGGGTACCCTTTTTTATGATTTATTGGCTGTATATAAATATGTGTCTGTACATGACAGAAGTGGGTGCTCATATACAGTTCTACAAAGTTCTGTGACATATTGCAAAGTTCATGTTGATCATGTTATTAAATTTTGCCATAAAATTACTGCATTTTATAACATGCAACTGACTGGTTCTCTGTGTCTCTAACTGCTGAAATTCATCAACAGAAATGTACAGTACTGGCTCATTAAAAAAACTTAGAACTACTACCCTCAAGTACAAAGAGCTAAAATTATCATACAGGTGCATGATATGACCTACAGGCACAGAGGATGGGAAATTGCCAGATTCGCTGGTGTCATCATCCTTTATCAGTAAAGGGACCCATCACCAGCTGATTGTTCCCAGAGATGCTCTCCGCCTCCTGTATATCACAGCACCATCATGGCCCATCCCTCATACTCATGGCATATCAGACATGGTGGTTTTTATTAATAGGTCACTCTTTTGTTCTCAATATGATGGGTTTTGCATTTTTGTTAGTAGAATGGCTTGATTCTTTCTTTCCACTTGTTAATTAACTATTTCACCCTAAAACTTGATTCATTGTTATGTGAACTATATGTCCATTGATACTTCAATAATGAAGATGTATAAATGTCAAATATTTGCTTTAAATATCCCCTGCACATATACAGGTTTGCTAGGATCAGTACTTGTTACCATGTCTTCAAATCACATACTTGATGATGGTTGACCAGTAAATTATGAGATTCAAGCAAAATGAAAATGATACAATATATCTGAATAAGCACTTATAAGTATTATTATAAAACTGGTTTCAATGATCAGTTAAAATTAATATGCCTTAATTTGCTCATATAATTCTTGATGCAAATTCAAGTGCAATATATAAGTGCAATATATATGTCATATTGCTCTGTGCATTATTAAACCATTATGAAGGTTTGCACATCATTCTTCTAATATAAGAAATCAATGTTTAACCAATAAAATTGCTTAATTAAGTGGTCTTCCTCATCATAAGTTCCTTCCCAACAGGTAATTAACTAATTAATAAATTTAATACTAAACTTAATATCTTAGTACATCTGATGAAGTCCTGGCTTACATACATGTATGGTTAATAAAAAATAATGAATATGTTCAGATGACAAGCTGCTGAAACCAAGAAAAATTGTAATTTTTGAAAAGATTATTATACATTAACCTCAAATAAACCAAAATCAGTTAATTCTAAAATGTTATTGAAAACTTATAAGAAAATATTTGTAAAACTGGTAATTATGTTTCATTAGAAGAAAGAGTTCAGAATGAGCACTTTTCTCATGGAAGTTATAAAGATAAAATAATTGTATAGACCAGGTAACTGGATTAATCACATACAATTAATTGGAAAATATAACTAATTTTAAAAATGTCAGCTGAGTTCTATATTACTACATAATTAAAGCATTACTAAGAATAAAGATGTAAATATATCAAAGTAAAAGTATATCACAAAACATCCTTTAAATTAACAGTTGCAGTTTTCTTTAGAAGTTGGACAATACGTTGCCAGGGGCCAAAGCTGATACAGAGTCGCAGTTTCTAAAGTGGAGTGTCAAAGGGTACAGGTAAATAAATGCGGCACCTGATGCTTTGGATAAAGAGGTTCTGAACCAGTTCCGAGTGGGGAAACAATGGCATCTGGGTGCAATAAAACAATGCTTCCATTGAAACAACCCCTCGGCAATCCACTGGAGCCGACAGCTCAGGTGGCCCGAGCCCGCCGAGGGGCCAGTGATGTCACGTTGACTTAAAGTATCTCAACTTCATCCATCCAAAACTCAAAACTTCCTCAAATATGATAACACATAAGTATTTCCCTCTTTATCAAAACACACACCTTTATCACTAAGCGCCTACCTTCTTGCTGCAAAACACTGTATTACAATGCAAGATTAGCGCCCAGAATTAATACTACAGAGGGGGATGTGTTATAACGGGTCCCCATCCACTCACTTCACGTAGCGCAGGACGCTGTCACCTAGCGATGACAGCTCACTTCCAAACTTTTCCAAACTGCCATTTCTCACACATAAAAAGCTATCAAACTCACCACATCACTAAATTAGCATATACTGATGTTAAATATGAAACTACTCACGTTTGAGCGGCTTGGGGTTGGCCTGTTTTCGGCGTGACATTCCGGAGGGGTGCTGGCGCTGCGCCCGCTTCTGTATCAATGGCCAAGTATACTCGGGCATGCGCTCTGCTTCCCGGCATGCATCAAGCAACGCCAAACATGGCGCTGTGAAAAAGTTTTCCATCTCGTATCAGAACCCACCAAACTCACCCTGCGCGTGCTTGTCGCACCATTTTAAACACTCGCTACTGCTAAAGTTCAGATATGCACAATGGGTATTTCGTCATTGAATTATAAGTGGCTGAGATGGGTGAAAGTTTAGGTTTGGTGTGTGTTAATTAAGATGTTTCCAGGTACAACTATATATCACATCATATGTTTACTGTTCGTTCTACCTGGTTATGTTGTTAGGGCCACAACTGATAAGAGGCAACCGCAGAATTTTTATCTGTTTGTATGACACCTGTGTGGACGCCGTGGCCGCTGTTATACCGTGCGTCAAATGCTGTGTGTATATACCAATAAAACCCCTTGGGATGTTGGTGAAAGTCCTTGTGTACTGCCATATAGACCTTTACTCGCGTCTACCTGCAAGTTCGCTCTGTGAGTGCCGTTGAAGTCAGCTATGTAAACTATATCGCTATTATCTCCCGCACTAGGAAAAGTGGATGTACTGTCCGTCTACTACCTGGATTAATTCAACAGTTCCTTTGTAATTTAAAACTCCCTCAGTTAACCCTTTAACTCAATATACAGTAGACTCCAAATTAATGTGATTATATAGGCCTAGTACAAGTATTAGCCTAAGCCTATAATATTAATAATAATATTAATATTAATAATAACAGTTATTATTATTATTATAAAATAATGATAAAGTTATTAATTTGAACCTTGTTGTGAGCTTGTTTCCGAACTTAAAATTAAACACTGATTTTCACATATTTATATAAATTTACATTCTTACACCCGAGGTTTTAATTAAATTATGATAACAGTTAGGCCTGAAGGTTATCTGCATTAGTAGACTAACTTTATGTACCCATAATCGCCATCACAGACATGATAATAATAATAATGATAATAGTAGTAATAATTTTTTTCTCTCGAGTAAATAGGCCTACACAATAGCGGATCCATGCAGAATCCCCTGACGCCTCTTCATCAAAGATGAACAGTTATCTTGTACTGAAGTCTCCTACTATAGCCATATAGATTATATATTATAACATCAGATCTTTCGTGTTGCATATGAATGAAAAAAAAATTATCTAAAAAATAGAATATCCTTTAAATTATATCAGTCGGCTATGAACGAGAAATTCTACTCCTTCGATGTACCTTTGAGTCCTCGTTTTCTAAGAAAAGAAAAAAAAGATGCAAAGCATGACAATTCAGCCCCGCGAATATGAAGCCAAATTTAGAATGTGTCTGTATGAGGCGATTCTTTGTTCATCGTTCACATCCTGAATAAGTAACGTTATCCTGTGTAAAGACGTGATTAGGGCTGTCTTTCTTGTTTCATTGGGCCACAGTCATTCCTCAGATAATCTTATTGCCCATGCAGTCGCCTTCTCGCCGATGAAACTGAATACACAAAATATATATTATTTGTTGAATTTCGTTAAGATAATACAGTATATAATGAGTTGTTTACATCATGTTTCTTATAGGTCGGAGGCTATGTATATATACAAGCTCGCCGTTGAACCGTGGAAGTGAACCTGTTCGTGTGTCGGGGGAGAGGGTGGGGGGTGTTATCTGCGGGCTTTTTCAGATACCATAATAATGCATGGGAGAACAATAATTAGTGTGTATCATTTTCATTTTCAAATGTATTGTTCACTAAACTTAGTGTAATTCATATGGACCATATCCCATCAAAATATATGAAAAATATCACGTATATTGGAAAGGGGGCGGGGATTTCATACCCTATATTATAACCCCAGTTTAGAGAAACACAAAACTTTATTTGCCAATGTGTTAGTGATATTTTATAGTTTTTTATAGTCGGGTATGCATGTGAGTGATGGAAAGATAAATTTTAGAAGGATGCGTGCATGGTGCATATACAGACCACAGATATAGGCCTATAAATATAAACATGCATATTATATTTTATAACATATATAATGTACTTCCACCACGTAATAAAGGTCCTGTGTTATACAAACAATCAAGACAACATCTGTATTGTGTAAAAAGTGAAATATTGTTTCAGGTGATGAGGTAGATTACACGTGGAAAATACAACTTCTGCTAAGATAATCAATAATAATTATGATTATCAATTAAGGAGAGACCGCATAGTAGCGGCGATATCCCTCAATGGTCAAGCCAGTGTGATATATGTATGGAGTATTCCTGAAAGGGAATCTTCAAAAGTTGAAAATGAAACAACAGTAAGATGTCATGGTTTCACGTGCTTATATTATGAAGTATAAAAGTGTAACTGAAATGAAACGGACACTTTTCACTGTCTGTCTGTCTGTGTCTGTCTGTCTGTCTGTCTCCCTCTCCCTCTCTCTCTCTCTCTCTCTCATACATGCCACATACACAAACAAACAAACAAACACTTTCCAATTACTATGAAGGGAAATTACGAAGCCAAAAATTACATTTTGCAGCCAATCTCCTTTGTATAATATATATATATATATATATATATATATATATATATATATATATATATATATTTACTTCCTTATTGGATTCCCATGTATAATGGATGATTATTACGCCATGCAGTCCCCCGTACAATGAAAAGTAGCCCCACCTCCTTTCAGTAAGACAGAGCCGAGTTATAGATTGTCTTTAACCAATCCGGCTCCCAATTTTCAACTGGTATAGTATGTAGGATATAAATATAAAAATGAATACTAGTTAAGATGATAGCTATACAGTATGAAACGGTAAACATTCTGAGACTCAAATATGTCTCTTACAAAACAGATGGATGTCACCTTCAGGTTAGGCAATAAAGCTTGAGTTAAATTGATGAATTATATGTTTATTTTCAGGGATATATATATACATGTATACTAGTATATTAAAAGTTCATTTGGGACCTGGACATGCAGGCTAAACGCTCGGTACAACACTCTCTTTGGCTGGGTGGGATCCCCGGTGTGGCCATGGGAGTGGGCTGTAGTTATACCTGTCTTGCGGTTTTTTCCGTGCGCCCCTCTACAGACTACCAAACCCCACCATCAGAGCCATGAGGAGTGCTGAGATTATTTATAGTAACTATATGTACAACCCGTGTAAAAGTATATACTTACTGACAAGGGATCGAGCCAACGACCCTAGCTCACCATCTTATACATTACATATAGGGCACATATACATCCCCGCTCGTTTGCGGTCGGATATGTTAAACCTGTGTCTGATGGTTTTTTTTCAAAATAACAATAATTTCTCTCATCTGATACCCAAACAATTTATTACAATTGTTTTCATGCCATTATTTATTGCCCTGTATTCAATGTATGCACTCATACCGGAACAGAAATATATTTGAACTTAGACACTCTTAACGTGCAAGAGGAAGTTGTCATTTGTTGTCATGTTGTAACTTGCAAAAAATTTCTGTTCAAACTTGACCTCGGTTTATTAAGCTAAAGACAAATGAAGTAGCGCAAAATGGACTTTTTCTCTTTAGCAGAGTTAAGCATAAACTTGCCCAGTAGAGCATTTTATTTCAGACGGGTTTATTTATACGAAAAAAAATGGCTGGATGTGAATGATATACATACATGGCATTAAAAAATCGCTTTAAAAAATTAAATTTTTTAAAGGAACATTCCCCCAACTCCCCAGGCATACACAGGTTAAACGCTGCATTCGTTCTGTAACCATTCCTCTGAACCACTGCTTGCTGTTGCAGGGTTGACTGGGTTTCGCCACAATGCAGGCCTCTGGCACAGGAGCAGTCAGACCAGTGAGATAGGGATATTTGATTGTACATCCGACAATAAAACCAGGGATACCCGTATCTCATACATTAATCTAACTATTATTGACCCGGTACCAGTATTTAATATATAACGAAGTGTAGTTATAAGAAAGAACTACCATGAGAAAGACAGTTTTTGTATTTAGAAAACCTGAATAACCTGTTCTAGAAATAATGCTTTCAATAAATTGCCTTCAATAAATAAACCGAAGATCTGCGCTCTACATATACAATACTAATTCTTCCTGATTTGCATGTATTGTGCGACTTCCTGGTCTGGGGACTTTAGTAGGCATGGGGGAGGGGGGGGGGGGGGGGGTAGTTTTCACTATTCTATTGATTGCTGATGTTTTAGGTCGTGAATGATGCAATGTCATGGAATTTAGGAATGAAACGAACCTTTCAGTTATATTATATTATATTATATTATATTATATTATATTATATTATATTATATTATATTATATTATATTATATTATATTATATTATATTATATTAATAAATTCAAATAGGATAAAGTATTATCAAACATTATAGATGCTATTAATTAATTGATCCTTGGATGTTACTCTGACCCTCCCCATTATTTCATTTAAAAAATCTGTTCAAAATTGAGTAAAGTTCCTAACAGACAAGCCAACCAACCGAGTAACCAAACGATGCTTATGACACTTTACCTCCTAGCGCAGGTATCATTATAACTAGTACCAAAAAAATAGTTCAGCCAGGGTGGGTTATCTGCATCACAGCAAAGGAGGTTATGTATTTCCTTCTATATTTGGGTTGGGTTTTTTTTCTGTTGATATGACGACTGGAAAACTTTGAAACCGATATTCACGAAACTGGATGTGATTATAGTTATATGTTATATGTAAATTGGCCAGGGAAGACGCCATTAAGTTGTGATGCGTATGCAGATAAAACGGGCGACTTGAATAGAATGGCTTGTCCGTGACATAGTGTCACTTTCAGTTTGTATATTGGTATATATATATCTTCACAAAATCATTGTAAAACTGTTATTTTGTTTTGTCAGTCTTCTTTGTAACTCTTGCCAATCACATTCTATCCTGATGGAGTCAAAACTATATATACATATTACCTTGGACACCCAAGCTATGTTTGAATGGCACGGTTTAGTGGCAGACAGCAAACTTGTACTCCATACAGCAATTGACCTGTTAGAAAAAAGATGGATTTACACTTTGCTTTAATTTTACATGTATTCTCTTCTGTTAATTCATTACTCGCAGCCTAATGTTAAGTTTTCCGACGGTTTACAACGGTATATATAGATGCAATTAGATCGAAGGGCGTTGCGGTGCGCTCCCTCATATGACTTTTGTCACGACTCAAGTACAGACTTAATAGCTTATAGTCGTGTCTTCAGGGTCACAAAGTGGTCACCTGTAGACATTATTTTAGGTCAATCACATATGAGCAATGTTATGGTTGTCATAGCGAAAACACCATCTTGTGCAGGTAAATACGTAGAGATAACAGATTTTTTCACCAGTTAAACTTCAGACAAACATTACAAATGTTAGCCATATTCATGATACGACTTACACAAATATGATGCCTTGAACCAATATGCTGTAATATCATGCTATACTTCTGTGTGAATTTAAACACATATGACCAAATTTATTGATTTGTCGTGATGGGGCCTACTTTCAAGAAAGCAACACCAGTAAAATAACCATAATTTAGAAGAATTCACGCCAGCGATTAGAATTCCAATCGCCTCCTTTTCGGACGTAGTATGCCATATCAGGAGATACGCCAGATAAGGTTTGTTGTATTTCAGTTGTAGAGGGCTGATAGTAACTCCATGCAGCATTAAACACATACATACATCATCACACACCTTTACACTCTATCACACACACAATCCCCATCACCTGCACACACACCCGCGATTGTGTGTGTGAATAACTCGATGTAATATTTATGGTGCTTTATATATAGAATACTTAATTAATAGCGTTTTCTATGCCAGCTCAGGACATTTCCCTAAAATCACATTTTGAGATAGAGTATACACAGACGATTAGGTAAACAGACGATGATGGGCATACCACTTTCTGAGGAAAAAAAAAATGAGCTGCAATGATCATCCATAGAAAATGGAACGAAAGGCACTTCATAAGATCCGGGCACCGTGCATGCGATCTTAGGTGACGCGCAGACTCATGATCCAAACGGCCTCCATAAAAACTGTTGTTTGAATATCTCCCATCACATCCCAGTGCGCCAATGCCCATTGTGTTTTAGTTTACTTTATCAGTCACCCCAGCCCGGCCTCATGAGAAATGAAAAGGAATGTGGATGCATTTCATTCAGGGTGGAGCATCTAATCATAAAAGTGAAAGCCCCAAGACATATTGCAAAGAAAGTAAAAGCTGGACCTATTTTATCGTTCTCAGGTGAGGAAGGATATGATGCCTTTAATCACGTGAATCAAGCTCTGATGCAAGAAATGTTCCCAAACCTATATTTAGGTATGTTTTGACTATGTTAGTACTGGTTTTTAATATTATAATTTCTAATGGGTTTTACATCCGGACTAATATAATTGTTTTTATATTTATGTTCCTAATCATAATTATTGCTCTCATAAACACCATCGCAAAAATAGCCAGCACCATCACGATGTTCGCCATTATCATTATAATCATCATCACTATCATCATAATCATGTTCGTCATCACCATCAATATCTCCATCATCGTCCTCCTTCTCACCACAACCATCATCATCCGCATCAGCTTTAGCATCACTATAATCACTTTAATCATTTCAGCATTTACATCCTTGTCATAGTTGTTGCCATTGTAGTCCCGATAATTATCACCAGCATAATTGTTATCATCATCATCGCTGTTATTAATCATATTTTTTTTATTATCATCATCAAATTCTGTCCAGGGATTTTTCTATTTGCCAGCAGGGGGCGCTAGTGTCAATTGGGTTTATTGTCTGCATATCATAGGACTGTCTGTTTTCCCTCCAACATGAATGGTCCTCTCTCTCTCTCTCTCTCTCTCTCTCTCTCTCTCTCTCTCTCTCCATAGGCTTCATTGAAACCGGAATTGACGAAATTAACTCCAACAACATTTCACAGGTTTTCACCCTGCCTAAGTCACACGTTATAAGAGAAGTAATTAAGTGCATATTATGCTTATGCATATGTATGACTTTTATCTAATAGGTCAAAGTGTCAACCATTAACCCTTGCCTCAAACTATATATGATATACGAGACATATTAATCGGCAAGCTTATAATAATATATATGCATTATTCGACATAGCAGAAATTACAATATAGAAAAAGAGACAATATTATTATTATTATTATTATTATTATTATTATTATTATTATTATTATTATTATTTTATTATTATTAGTTTTATTATTATTATTATTATCATTATTATTATTATAATTATTATAATTGACATTATTAATATTATATTATTAGTAGTAGCAGTATTATTATTATTGTTATTATTATTATTATTATTATTATTATTATTATTATTATTATTATTATTATTATTATTATTATCTATACTTATTCATAGTTTGTCGAAAATTACATGCGCACATTTCAGAGGTCGGCGAAGTATATAAAGTTTAAAGATACAGATGTGTAATTGTTCAAAGATTTCCTTATACTTTTTGAGAGAAACAAAAACAGTATTGATCACCAAATGCCAAGCAATTCCTGTGATAATCATACAGACATATACATCAGTAAAACGTTTTGAAATACGGATTCATTTACAGATATGACCCAAAAGAACAGTAGTTAATTTATTTATATTGACACTTAAGTGTTAGTCCATTTGTGAAAAAAACCCCGATACATATGTAATTTAAAACCATAAATCTTTCAGATATGATTATAATAAGTCATGACGTCAACAAAGTACATGAAGTTGGACAGAATATTTCACTGATCTCTGAAACCTATAATTTCATATATATTATTCAGCTGAACAATTATTTTTTTCAGACCAAGTCGATAAATTGTTTACATAATTTCTTTATGGAAAGAAATTTACATAATAATTATTTAATTTAAAAAATCTTACATGTTTATGGGAAATCCTGAAATCTTACAGATCCTTCCCCACCCATACACACATCACTATATCATGAAAACTGATACAGCTAGATGACACTCAATCGAGCGCAAAACCTCCGTCAAGGAAAGGAAACGGTCATACTGTATTTTCTCCTTCTGGTGGATTCGCACGAATATTTATGGTGTTTTACCTGGCTGGACCATATGCCACAGGTAGCAAACTGTAAAAAGTTTAGTGAAAATCGGCCAAGTATTTATTTGCATAGTTACATTAACCGTAAGCTATCAAACAAAAACAAACAAACAACCAACCGGACATAGGGGAAGACATAACTTCCTTACCGGAGGTAAAAAGGAGCGAGACAGAAACTGATGTCAGCATACTAGAGAAGTGAAGATGTGGGTACGCAGAGGAAGGCCAAGTTTACTTTTTGGGTGGTGTCCCTTCATAATGATTTATCAGGAGATATCGAAAGGACTCGTGTTTCCATGCATTTGCTCTTTCATAATGCGACATGTAAAGCAGACGATCTCCATCATTTATACTGCCAGCTAGACCAATTACCATTGTAGATTCGAATATGAGACATCGTATTAGGCTGACCTGGCAGAGGTTTTTCCATGAAAAAAAAAATAGAAGTTCATCTTTTCATTTGGACATTCACTTTGAAAATAATTGAAATATAAATATAAAAAGTGTTGAAACTGTAAAAGGTCAACTCCTACACATTGATGAAAAGAAGCGAAATACATTGGCATAAAATTGTTAGTTGCACATGTATGTTCAAGTATATATGTACAGTTGACAGTGCTCGCTATTTTTCCCTTGTTTATATTAAGGAAAAGTATGCTTTTTTTGAAAGTGTATTTTATATGTATATAAGAATAGATGTGTGTATACACGTGCGTCTGAATACACGTATGTATGTATATACCTATGTATGTACACGTATGTACAGGTACGTATCAGGTTGGATGTACGCATATACGAATGTGCATTTGTGTATATGTATATACATTTGTATTTATGGTGGCACTTAAATACGTGAATATACTTGTGAATGAATGCATGTTTTCATATCTACGTGCACGTAATTGAGTATATGTGAAAGTGTGTGTGTGTGTGTGTGTTTGTGAGAGAGAGAGCGAGAGAGAGAGAGAGAGAGAGAGAGAGACTATAAACAAATAATCCGGGACGGAAAAATGTGCACAACTCATCATCAAATGTATACATAACAGGTTTAGATGGAACAGGGAGGCAAAGTCTCAATGCCACATTAATTCCAGCACAATGCCCCTCTGGTTTACAAAGACGCCAGCATGGACCAATCACCTCTACCGGCCTCTTTATTGCGCCTCACCAAAGCCCTTTGTGACCTCTTATTGCGGCCCAAATCGGCATGGCTAATCAGGATTAATATTAATTCACGATCAATGGATCGCCAGGTAATTATAGGAATACCTGGGAAGACCACACTGCGGGATCGACGGGATGGATTGCAATGTTTTGTTGTTTAGGTTCGCTTCAGTGGAGCCGTAGATGCAGATATTACTGGACATCCCAGGCAGAAAATGTTGTGTGTTTGATAAACGAGTAAATGAAGCTCTCGCGTTGAAGACCATAACAGTTTAAGTACATTGAACTGACGTTTGTATTACTGCGCCCAAAAACGCTCACATCAGCATAATTACGCATGCATGCCCATACACACCGACGTACACTTATGCAGACGCACCCATATACATATATACGCAAATGCCAAACGTACATACACCATCCTACAAAAACAAACACGCGCACGCACGAGTAAACACATCTTCATTCGCACGCCTACCGATCACACACACATACGCCATCACACACACCACCATACACACGTACAGATTCACAATCACATACACACACGCACAAGCATAGAATCACCATAAAAAACGGAAACGCACACGATCTCAGTCACCATCACACACGCACTTTTTATCACACTCGCAAACTCACACAGTCACCATCACACACACGCACTATGAATTAATCACCATCACAAACACGCACACTGTCACGATCACATCAACACAACCCATCATCATTATACTTATAGCACCAATCATAGACGCCATTTATAAATATGTTTTGTTTATCATTGTCATCGTCAGTAGGCCCACCACCTCCTCCCCCCAACCCCCCACACACAATCTCGGTGCTGGCACACACATTTATTGTTCATGTGGAACTCGGTAATTATGTTACCTCTGTCTTGTTTATTACATGGCTCTGATAGACTGTTGATAAAGCGAGCTGATATCAATGATAAACTAATGTACACTCTATATCCTGACATTTCTTTCATATAAAGCGCTGTCGGCCAAGGTTTCTCCTATATCCCGGGCTCAATTGTAAATGAAATTGCAGTTTAATATACGGAATAGTCCTGAGAGAAAGCTGATTTTTTAATGCTGAAAATTAAAAAAAAAAAAAAAAAAAAAAAACTCAGTTAATAAATACTATTTTGTTAATTACCTCTCTCTCTCTCTCTCTTTCTCTCTCTCTCACTGTCGCTCACCAGTGGTTTTCTCGCACTAACACACACACATACACGTCAACAGTCTTATGTACGAGATAAAAGTATCTAAAATACATGTTTATAGGTATGCAATATTTCAAGCCAATACATCTAATCACTCCTGCGATATTAGGGACTTTTAATACAAATAGAAGCATGGATGGATGTGACGAACATTTGAGATTGTACACGAGATAAGCCTATCCAGGATCAAGCAACAGTGGTGCGACCATTGGAGCATCAGCCACTAGCGCCACCTGCTGGCCATAAACTCATCCAATCTTCGCCGACCGGTAGATGGCGTAATGGACCGGTCTACAAGAGGACAATTCTTAATTCTCCTGTTGATCATTCATCATACGTAGCAGGATAAAATAAACAAACAAAAAGGTCCTAATTTCTGCACTGCATCTTCCTCCTTAACAATGATCAATGTGAGAAACAATCTTCGAGTTGCCATATATAACTCTTTCTTTGTTTTCGACAAAATATCTGAAATCAGATGATTCTTTATAAGATTATAGTTTTTCTACAAAGACCATTGATGAAGTCATATTTTCAACGATGATTTACCTGTTACATAGTTCGTAGGAGAGGAGAGTGGTTGTCCAGAGAGAGAGAGAGAGAGAGAGAGAGAGAGAGAGAGAGAGAGAGAGAGAGAGAGAGAGAGAGAGAGAGAGAAACATCCCTCACAAATGTGTCATGCCCTTTCTCTGTCGCATATCTGACAGGACTACGGGTACGGGTACTACGTAGCAGATTTGAACTTGAGAACTTCATAGTTGCTACCCCACTCGGATTCAAGCTTAAGTATTCGCTGCCTATACGACAATGAAATTCTAACATCTTTATGCTTGTATTGTCTGTGCGCTGTTTGCATACAGGGATGTATAACAACATACACACCTTCAAATGTACCTTTCTCTACGTTTCATCCATTATCCAGCACATTTACAATTAAATAGTATATTAATATTACATAAAAAGCCATTCGATTTTGATATATAATGATACGAGAACAATAGTTTATATGTATATCGAGAGATTTATGGGAATTAACAGCTTTTACATATATGTAAATGTAGCCTTCTCGTCTATATAATAAATTGACAATTTAATTTGTTATCTTTTTATAGAGTAAAAGTACCAATAATACGGGTGAATATCTTCGAATAATTAACTATTCAATAACAGTGATGCTTGTCAATAATTGTAAAAACATGGTTTCTGAGTGACCGATGATACTGCCATCTAGAGGAAATAGGTTGAATCATTCATAATTCACCTGAGGGATAATTATGTTATGTGCTGAAAATGCAAAAACAAATAATAAAAAATAAAGAATACCCTTGATTGCTCACATTATAGAATACTGAATTCATGTTTTATATGATAGAATAATGCTATTTGTTCCAACATGTTATTTTCGATTATTTTTGGCGGCAAACCTTAGTATGATATAAATTAACTTGAATTCTTGATTTAGTAATTTTGTATTTGTGACTTGTGGGACGGTGTTTTAAGGAGCAAAGAGAAACAGATTTGTTTAGTGTAACATATTCTATATCATAGATGTAATCATTGTTTCCCCGAGGCAAGTGGCGACGTGGTTGCATTATCTTGTAAATACTTTAATCCTACATAAAACATTATATCAAATGATAAATAGTGCCATTTTTTATCAACCGTGAACGTGTTTCAGTTTTAAAAACTTATTAATTACATATGTTACCTCCGTCCTAACTATGAAAATGACCCCTTTAACAGTTTTTTTTAAATACGGCTTATTCTCTTATGAAACAGTAATACCCTCCTGACCATCAATCCACATGACAACGTAACAGGGTCTATGATCTGTGTAGACAGTGTCGTAAAGACCGCCCTACGGCAACGATCCCATTTCCGGCAGCTGTCATTTCACTCAGTTTGGGGTAAGTCTACGGACACATGAAACCTCAGATGAATAGAATGGGGCAGAAATTCTTGTATTTTGCTTATGGCAGCAACTTACTTCGACAGAGAATACAGCTAAGGAACCCATCGGCAGTTTTCCAGACGATAGGAAAGCTTGAGGTAACGAGCTCACTAAATATGTCGAACTTTGAACTTGGCCAGAACCTCCCGGGGGCTGAGCATGGAGTGATTGACACATTAACTGTTCATGAATGTATTAATAATCAGATCATCCAGATAGTGACGGATACGTTTGTATGTCACGAGATGAGATAAGAATATTTAAAAAAAAAACGCTGCAAGGTTCATTGTTATTTCATATGTTACCTGCAATTAAGGAAGCTGAAAATCACTATCGTTAATTATTTAATTATGGCCTATTTAATTTTAATAGAAATAAAAGCACTGGAATGAAACAGTTGCTAAATAAATATTTAAGAGATTTGGCATATGTTTTTAGTAAGCCAGTTCCACATTTGATTTCAAAAGAACATGTAGTCTGGTTAAAACATTGAACTATAGGCAATCATCAATTTTATGTGTTATTTCTTAAGTACTGGAAAGGAATTTAAAATAATCTGAAAATTAATAATCTGATATACCCACTTTAATCAGGATTTTGTACATCATATTCAACAGATACATGTCTTACTTATCTTAATTACTGATTGCTATATAAAATAAGAAACTGACAAAGGTAATTTAACTGATTTGGTGTTGTGACATCTGCAAAAGGCTTTGTGAAAAATTGGGTTACTCAGTTGAAATTAAATCACATGTATGACATTGTTCATTGGCATGCATCATTATATCTGTGAGTTTAGTTTGATACTGTAAAATTATCACATACATATACAACAAGGTCATCACAACATTCATTTTAATTACCTAGAATTGGTGCTGCAGGTAGTCAGACTTTCTTTTTCACAGAAATTAAGCTATGGAATTCTTTGCCTGTTGACAGTCTAAAAAATACTAAATGAAAACCATTAATATGTGTTTATTTTAACTTCATAAAAACAACAACTGTAATATGACTATATGCCAATCATTCCAGGTTTTTTTTAGCTCAGCTGACTGTAAGTCAACTGAGGTATAGGAATGGTGCTATGTCTCTCGTCCGGCCGGCCATGCAGTGGTACGTTAGCCATACCCAGTCGTACCTGCTGGTCCTAGAAACTTCTAAGTGAACATCCAGGGAGGTCAATAAAAATCTCCTTGGAAACCTGAAATTAGGTCAGTGAGACTGAGACCTATATACTCCGAGCTATGGGGCT
Source organism: Sipunculus nudus (assembly GCA_026874595.1). Lineage (NCBI taxonomy): Eukaryota > Metazoa > Annelida > Sipuncula > Golfingiida > Sipunculidae > Sipunculus > Sipunculus nudus. Next base: position 45,503,488 of record CM049316.1, read on the forward strand.
TGAAAGTCCCCCCAGAATAATAAAAAAAATTTATACAAAGCCTCCAACATCTTGATAATTAATGTATTATGTAGTGTCATGAATCTTGCCTTGAAATATTGACAGTGACTAGTTATGTCAGTTCCCAAAAAGTAGTGGCACCACTTGTATTTTTATTTTATTTTAACAAATATTTTTTCTATTATTTTTACTATAAAATGACAACAATCATGTCAGTTTCACAGCATTGATTACATCTAGTGTCCCAAAACCTTGATTGTTTATTGATCACAAGTGCATGCCATATTGTAATCACCCTGTCTGTCTGTCTGTTCATCTGTCTAGCTGTCTATACATCCATCCACACAAATTATTTTCAGATGATAACCAAGGTTGGATTGACACATGGATTTTTAACTTGACGTACATATGGCCCACCACTAAAGCAATAACCTGTATGATTTTTGGGTCATGAGGTCAAAGGTCAAGGTCTTATTTGAAAATATTATGGCTGCATTGTAAGCCAAGTTTTGCATCCTAAACTTTCCATCTTTGGCATTTAGCTGACTTGCCTGTATGGGTAGAGAATAAATGAATTTGGGTCACAAGGTCAAAAGGTCAAAGGGGCCATCTGTTCACAAATTAGTTTTCAGATGATAACTCCAGTTAAGTTTGACATATTGGTTTCAAATTTAACTTATATATGGCTTACCACTTAAGTGAGAACCTTGTCAAGTTTGGGGTTACAGGACCCATTTCTTTAAAAAGAATGTGTATTCATTTCAAGTCAAACTTTTCATCACATACCTTCCATCTTCAAGATATAGCCCCCACTGCCAATAGGGGAAGATTCTTTTCCATTTTTGGGTCAAAGGTAAAGGTCACAGGGCCCGTCCATTCACAAATTAGTGTATGGATGATTTTCTGCTTTGGATAGACAGGTTGGCTTCAAACTTTATTTATTAATGACCCACCACTAAAGTAAGAACCATTTTGATTTTCATGGTCCAGAGGTCAAAGGTGAAGGTCACAGGAACCACATCTTTAAAAAGATTGTCGATGCACTGTAAATCAAACTTTTCATCCCAAACTTTCCATCTTTCACACATGGCTTACTTACCCAAAGTGAGGAAATCTGTAGATTTTGAGGTTACCTGGTCAGAGGTCAATGTCACTGGACCCACCTTTTTTTTAAAAGATTGTTACAATAATCTTAATGCTGCAAGTTCAAGGATAATAAGTTCTAAGATTTTTTGGTCACAAAGTCATTGATTAAGGTCACAGGACTGTCATTCTGAAAAAAATTCTTTAAAAAATATCCTTATATTCAGCTGAGCATTGAGACTCATGGGTCCCAATAATTAATTTACTCTTAAAGTCAAGGGTTTTACATGCACTTTTCATTAATGTTTTCATTGAGACTGAGTGATAATTATAAGTTTTTTTGATAATTTTCCTCTTATCTTCATTCACTCCAGAATCTACTTCTGAGTATCTTTTATCATATTATTTTTTTTTACAAGTTAAATATAATTATAATTGTGGTCTATAATTTTGTGATTACAAGTCAAATTGTCATTCTTGAGATTTTGTATTACAAACAGTGATATTTCTTTCTAGTGAGTGATAACTAGTTTTAAGTTTTTATATTTGTACTACTTATTCAAATGTAGTTCTGAATGTACTTCTGAGTCTTTGGTCAACTTTCTTTTTTATATTTTTATTTCTTAGCTTGATTAATCCAGTTGTAGTCAGTGAAATTTTAGTCTGTAAACAACAAATCAATATATATATATACCATATACATATATCATATATATATATATATATACCGGTATATATATATTAATTTATGAATTACGTGTAATCATAATACTGCTGATGATATTATATATGGTTTCCCATATCCATGCAATTTTTCATGTACCTATCTGGTCAAGGGTAAAGGTATATGGTCTACATTGATAGATTATGTATCATTGTCATTTTTAATTTGATCCTTGCATTTTATCTTGTCAGCTATATGGACCACTATTAAAATAAGTTTTCTTTTACAGTTTTAAGTGCTATCCAAGGTACATGTGAAATATGTGTTAACTATGTCATTGTATTAGCTTATGTATATGCCGATTGCCTGAATAAATACAATCTATTTATCTATAACTATCTATGGAAGATTCTGATAGGTAAAGCCAAACATCCATGTGTGCATAGTACTACACACTGGTAAATTGATGTGGATTATTAATACTTTCTGTTTTTGGTAAACCTTTTCCTGTGGGAGACTGTACATGGTAAAGATTAACTGTAAGTATAAAAGTTTCTTTCTTTAATTATATAGTTAATACATATAAATCAGTTTTATTTAGTTTGTATGATCATATGCAGGGCAAGTACACTTTGCACTTCTCACCATAACCTACACAACCTGGGGGTTAAGCTGGGTTTTGACAGTCATTCATGTGTAACTTAATGTAACTTCATGTTATTATGTTAAGCATGGTTCTGGCTTATCAGTTATTGTAAATATATATTTTGTATTTTCAGGGTTATAAGCTAACTTTTAATTGGAACAGCCCTCCCTGGCATGGTGCAGTGGCTGATGTGGTGGAGGCTCCTGGACACCACGTGTGGGGTGTGGTGTGGGAACTGGATGTAGAGCACATAGAAACTTTGGACCGGTGAGCAGTTATAGTATATGTGATACAGTAAAAAATATCTTAAAATTTCTTGCAGAAGCTATGACTTGTGATAGGAAATAAATTCAAACTTGAAGTGCGATTAATGTAAGTCTTATGATTATAACTGCATACCATGTTTTCCTATCAAGCTCTCCTATGTTGTGCTCAATGACAAACTAAAAAAGAACACAGGGGGGTCCAGGATTCAGGAAAATGGGGGGTCCAACCCAGGAGGACTCATAAAATTCCTAAAGAAAAAGTTCCCCCGGTCTGGGAAAGAGGGGGGGGGGGGGTCCCAGCTGTAAAATTTGGGTTGAAACCTCTATAAAAAGGTTGCAGTGACAGGAAAAGGAGGGTGGAGGGGGGGGGGGGTCCGGACCCCCTGGATCCGCTTCTGGATCTGCTTCTGGAACAGGTTCACTTTGTGAGTTTGGTGTACCGCCTTGTGGTCACATTAAAACTATTGCTCTTTGTTATGTTTATGATAAAACATACATAGTGCCTAAGTTGTTGTTCCTTGAGCACAACTCCTTGACTCGGCCACCAGAAAGGCTAAAGTGAGAAATTAATGCTTGCCCTAATACCTGAATGAAGCAGTCACGACCTGTGTAACAGATGTATAATTTAAATTATAATTATATAAAGGTGATCCAGATATCCTCTAAAATTTAATGGTTTGTTTCTTGGGTGTTACCCAAACATTCCACACATTTCTTTTAAAAATTCTGTTCATATCCTTTTGCTAATATCAAATATCAAAGTTGCCAACAGACAAACAATGAACCAAGGGGAAAACATAAATATTATTAATAAAAATTTTAGCAAAGTTTAACATATTTTTGTCCAGGTTGGATTGACCTGTACTGGTAACCACAGATCTTTCATTGACAGCATTGTGCATGGTCAGGCACTTTGCCATATTATTGCATTTCCCCTTTTCTGGCACACGTCTAATTAAAGCTGTTCTTTGAGTTTGCATGTTCCCAGTGTTGGAGGTCAAATACCAGAATATCTTCTTTAAAGCTGCATCAAAATTGTTGTCCTTAGTGTAGATCACCTGATAATGTGCTAAACTTCACAGAATCTGCAAACTGATTTTTGCAGAAAGCAAGTTCTTTGCAGGTAATTTTCTTCAAATTTCTGTAATTTCTGCTAGGAATTTTGCAGTATCACTGCTATATACATTATAATTGACGGTAGTTGCACTGGACTTTTTACCATACTCTTCTGTATACGCATGTTTTTAGTGTTGAACTGTCAGGAATAATGCAAAGTGTGTCCTAAGAGGGTGGGGGACCACTTTACAGAAAGTTTGATTGTATACCGCGGCAGAGAGCAGTTTGTTCCTCTAAATCAGGGCCTCAGGCCCTCTGTATCTTTTCATTTTCTGAAACTGAAAGAGTCAGGGGCATTACAAAATGTTTAGTTGTTCCCAGAGCATCAAAAACAAATTTATTTATTAATAAAATTATGTTAATAAGGGTTTGAAATAAACTTTTATTTCATCCATTGCTTACTTATTTGCAAATCCGACTTTGCTACGGCAAAAATCTTTGTGCAGGACTCCAGGGAATATTATATATCTAAAAGTTATAAATAAAGTTCACTGCAGGAGTACATGGATATATTAGGTCCTGCAATTTGGCTGAACGGGGTGAGGGTGTGTGGTCTTAATTGAGTACGTCACCAGTTTCGGGGTTGGGGATTGTGCAATCAATCCCAGAATTACCCATCTCCCTCGGACCAATCAGATTGGTTGCTCATGTCACGTGATGTCACCCAATTTCACAGGGGCTTGCTCAAGTCCATTCATTCTCTACTGCGATCACTGACGAAATAACATCATCTTCTTGAGAAAACCCACTGCCACCCCATCAGCCGCCTTTCCCTTTTCATATCCTTTCTTTCGGTTTCTGTCCCCACCAAAGGGACTCATTAGTGCAAATATCACTTAACAATTAAAGCATAACTTGTATCATGCTTATCCTATATATGATCTGATTTTTGGACTTGTCTCTGTTATATGTTTGTATATATGCTTTGGATTATAATGCTTGGTATCAACACACAATCCTATTTGTCTTCATCAACTATTATATATCTTAGATAGGTTACATAAAGTGTATGGTATATATCTTGGATCGTCACAATGTATCATACTAATGTTATTCGTCATTATTAAATGACAATTTTTAATCAATATCTGTGTTGTGTTTTCTTGGAGTGCCTGCACAAATTATCTTTAGGCATTCCTGTGTATTTCAATGGCCTGTTCCACAAAATATGCACCAGTCCCGAGTTATCTATTAATATTAACACAGGTCAGCTTGTCTTTGTTATTAAGCACTGTCTATCACATTTGGGATGAAACTAAACCTTGTCCTCAAGTGCAAAATAATGAATGTGTAGGCTAACCTAGTGTTCATAATACAAGCAATATTTGGTATTTTTATATTCCCATCTATGATGGGACACATTATTGTATACCCACTGTCCTTCACACATCTGTCTGTCTGCAGTCTGTCCATTCACTTTCGCTTTGATGGATTTTCACAAAAAGAATCATAACTACTTACCAATACATTATCTCACCCAAGTTAGACTATGGGCAAAATCTGTTATGGAATAAGAGATGGCATATTTGTTAAAGGAATGAAAATCAGTGTTTAACTCGGTGCACTCAGACAGAGCCAGGATCAATGGATTCTTTACTTTATAGACTCAAATGATTTTACTGATGGATTATGGATTACAAGGCATCTGTTCATCAGAAATCCATGCATATTTAATGAGGTCAGAGGTCAATAGGCTACTTTGTGGTGTTGACGCGGTAACTTACCAGGAATATTTTGAAAAACTGAACAGAAATACCAATTAATATAACATCTTGCCTAAGTTATTTAATGCATATTCGATGAGGTCAGAAGTCACCAGACTTTGGTGGCACCATGATGACTTACCAACAATCTGACTGATTTAAATAAATCTCATAATGAATATTATGAGAATACAGTTTCTCACCTGAATTTCATTCTCAACAAACTCACGCATATCACATGAGGTCAGAAGTCACAAGATATCTGATGAAAGTATTGTGCATCATTTGCTGTGCTCTTGTTTATCTTTTCATATATTTTCCATCTGTCATATACGGTTATATAGTATTTTTCTCTTGTGAGATTAAATATTCATATTTTTTTCTTATTCAGACAAGAAGATGTACACAATGGTATTTACAAACCAATAGAAATCACAGTCACCTCACCAGATGTTAAGTCAATGAGATGTCGCTGTTACCAACAGACACTTGACCAAACGTCCTCCAAATTACCGTCACATTATTACCGTAAAGTCATCATAGACGGAGCACAACAAAATAAGCTCCCTGCAGAGTATATTGAAGGCTTGAAGAAGATTCCTGTGAATGACTATCAGGGGACGTGTGAATTATATGATAGTGTCATGAAGTTGTTAGACCAGTGAATTCAGAATAGCTGAATACAAGGGTACTTTCATATTTAATTTTCAATTTTCAAAATTGCATTTACAGTAGAGCCATATTTTTGTGAATACTGATTATCCAAAATTTCAATTATATGAATTTAAATTTAAGAATGTTAGCTATGGCTGATTTATGGATAAAGAAAAATTGAGCTATACAATTTAGGCTATACATATCTGTTACATAATGAAAATTGAGTTTTGTTTCTACTCAATATTTGCCTGATATGGCAAAACCAAGCAAACTACACTATCATCAGGTTTTTTTTACTAATAATTACCAGAGTTTCATTCAGGGATTTATGATATTTATAATATATTCTATTATGTTCTTCTTGTGCAACAGTGTTTAAGCCACCTAACTGGAATGGTTATGTTAAAAAGATGGTATTTATGCAGATTTTAGTGTTAGAGATTCTCTGTGTACACCATTAGGAATTTTTACATTTTCTTTAAGTTTAGTTTTAATGAGCGAATATATAAAATTTATGAAATATTAGGTGTCGGCCATTCCCAGTTCTTAAATTCAATGAAAGTCACCTTACAGCTGGCAAATGGCCTCCATATATTAACATTTTCCTATGGCTATTGTGTGGAAATATGATATTTTTTAATATATTCTATTATGTTCTTCTTGTTCAACAGTGTTTTAGCCATCTAACCAGGATGGTATTGGCAGATAGTTGGTCATTATGCAGATTTTAGTGGTTAGAGATTCTTTGTACACTATTAAGAATTTGTTTATTTCTTTAAGTATAGTTTTAATGAGCAAATATATAAAATATGAAATGTTAAGTGTCAGCAATGCACAATGAAAATCACCTACCAGTTGGCACATGGCCGCCATATATTAACATTTTCAATTGGCGGATCTAGGATTTAGGAAAAAGGGGGGCCAACCCAGGAGGACTAATGACAAAGCCTAAAAAAGATCCCCAAGTCTGGAAAAGGGGGTTCTATGCTGCAAAAATTGGTCTGAAACCCTTGGAAAAAAAATTGCAGCAGCTGAAAAAGGGGGGGCATGGGGTCTGGACACCACCTGGATCCACTTCTATTTTGAGAGGACCATGAAAAATCTCCTTGGAAACCAGAAATTAGGTCTCTGTTACCCATATTCTTTGAGCTATGGGGCCCCAAAGTACCCCCCAGAATAGTCAAAAATTTCATACAAAATCTTCAATATCTCATTAACTACATCACTGATGGTCATGATTTTTGGCATACATATTGATCATGAGACGTTCCATCAGTTCCTGCAGGCTGGTGGTGCCACCTTTATTTTTCGATTTTTTACTAATTTTTTTCTCTATTTTTGAGACCTTTAAAAATGTAAACATATGTTAACAGTGCACAAATCTTAAAGACTGGACCTAGAATCTTTATTCTTGACACACTGAGAGACCTATAAAAAGTCCCCATGGAAACCAGAAATTACGTCTCTGTTACCCATATCCTTTGAGCTATGGGGCCCCAAAATACACCCAAGAATAGTCAACAATTTTATACAAAAACTTCAATATCTCATTAACTACATCACCGATGGTCATGATTTTATGCGTACATATTGTTGTTTCATTAGTTTCTTCACACTGGTAGTGCCACGTATTTTTCGATTTTTTTATGAATTGTTTTCTCTATTTTTGAGACCATTAATGTGAACATCTGTTATCAGGGCACAAATCGTAAAGACTGGACCTCGAATCTTCATTCTTCACACAGTGAGAGACCTATGAAAAGTCTTCATGGAAACCTGAAATAAGGTCTTTGTTACCCATATCCTTTCAGCATTGGGGGGCTCCCAATTACCCCCCAGAATAATGGAAAATTTGAAAAAAAAAAAAAAATACTGCAACATCTCAATAACTACAACACTGATGGTCAAGATTTTTGGCATACCTATTGATCAAGAGGTGTTCCTTCAGTTCCTGCAGACTGGTGGCGCCACCTGTATTTTTTTTCAAATTTTCACAATTTTTTTTCTCTCTATTTTTGAGACCTCTTCATTCTTGCCACACAGGGAGACCTGAAATTTGGTCTCTGTTATGCTGTATGGCTCCAAAATACCCCCCTGAATAATGAAAAATTTGATACAAAAACTGCAGTATCTCATTAACTACAACACTGATGGTCATGATTTTTGGCATACATATTGATCATGAGGTGTTCCATCAGTTTCTGCAGACTGGGTGCGCCATCTTTATTTTTTTTTTCAAATGTTTACGAATTTTTTTCTCTATTTTTGAGACCTTTAAAGATGTATTTATTTGTCAACAGGGTACAAATCATAACAACTGGACCTAGAATCTTCATTCTTGTCATGCAAGGAGGCCTATGAAAAGTTTCTGTGGAAGCCTTAAATAAGGTCTCTTTTTTTCCCATATTCTTCAACCTATAGGACTCCGAAGTATCCCTCAGAATAATGGACAATTTGATACAAAAACTGAAGTATCTGAACAACTAATGCAGAGATCACCATGGTTCTTTGCATGGATATTGATTATAGAGTGTTTCATCAGTTTCTGCAGACTGGTGGTGCAACCTATATTTTATTCAATTTTTCGAATTTTTTTCTCTATGTTTGAGACCTTTAAGGATGCTGTCATCTGTTAACGTGGCACAAATTGTAACAACTGGACCTAGAATCTTCATTCTTGTCATGCAAGGAGGCTCATGAAAAGTGTCTGTGGAAACCTGAAATTAGGTCTCTGTTACCCATATCCTTCAAACTAAAGGACTCCGAAGTAAAGTATGCCTAAGAATAATGGAAGATTTGATACAAAAGCTTAAGTATCTGAAGAACTAATGCAAAATGAAGAAAGGTCTTGCTGAAAGCCTGCGAGTCATGTAAGGTTTGGTTAAGTTTCCTTCGAAGTCTCAATCATGGTTATGGCCAGTATGTCATGGTCACCTAAATACTGTGTGAGCTTCTCTTTAAAATATTATTGTAACAGTTTGAAATCAAATGAGGCACTGGGGTATAAAACAAAAAGTCTGTCTCTTATGCCTGAAAAGGTCAGCATAAAAAGATTGAATAAAATCATGGAGATTTAATGTATGTATTGCTTTGAAAATTGCTTAATTGCTATTCAAGTTGGTCCTTGATGCGGTTATATCCAATTTTTGAGACGTGGTGCCGCCTACAGTTTCGATTTCATTCCAGTCCATAATTATTTTCGATTTCGAAAAAATCGGAAATGATAAGTTAGGTGTCAGATCTCATCACATATATTTTACACGGATTTGATTAAAAATGAATAAAAGTTCACCCAAGTAAATTCTATTCCTGTTATGCAAAGTTTATACATGGTCAATAATGGGTCCTTTTTTTATTTATTGGCATCAACAGCTGTACCACTAAATATTAACTTATTTATTTTACATGGATTGTACAAATAGTTATCATAACTAATCGCGGCAGTCTCCATGGCTCAGATTTTGACGTTTGGTAGACTGTAAAGGAGGAGGAAACCGGAGAACCCGGAGAAAACCATTGGACGGGCAAATACACCCACTCTCATACTGCCGTGCTAAGGCAAAAGGCAGTAAGTCCATGTTTGGGCCAAAATGAGTTAACGCTCAGATCACCAATGGCAGTTGCTTTTAGATCTATACTTTGCTAAGTCCTAGCCCTCGGGAATCCCGAGACATAAGGGCAGTAACATCATCATGTTTGCGTTTTCACACCAAAATACTGAAGTAAAAAAGCAGTATCTTCACCAGGGGCGGATCCAGGATTTAGGAAAAGGGGGGGTCCAACCCAGGAGGACTAATGAAAATCCTAAAAAAAAGGTCATCACGTCTGGAAAAGGGGGGGTCCAGGCCGCAAAATTACGTCTAAAACCCCTTAAAAAAGGTTGCTTCGGGTGAAAAAGGGGGGGTCCGGACCCCCTGGACCCCCCCCCCCCCCCCTGGATCCGCTTCTGTTCACTTACATCCTTTTTCGCACTGGAAGCAGTTTGAAATCCTTAGGTAAAGAGTAGTACGAACACTTACTGCTCTTTACCTAAGGATCAGCATATATTTCATAACTGACATCGAAGATACTGCTATTTGCTCGTTATAGTTAAACAAATTTCTTTCTGAATTAAAGCTGGATGAAGCTTTCTTCGACAGGCAAATAAATTTATGGCTCTGCAGAAAGGCGTATAACAAATTAAAACATAACAGAATAGATTGTAAAACAAGTTGTTTATTGTTTCCTCTTAAAAAATACTCAGCGGCTGTGTTATCGTCCTTCAATTTTTGATACAAGCCTGTAGCAGGAAAACTTGTCACCATGGTGAAATAATATATATATAATTTTTTATAAGCAGTTTAGGTTAGTTTAGAAGGTAGAAACTGTTAAGCCATAAAGTCAACATGCTGACAGGTCCTGGTGGGATATCTGTGAAAAATCCAGGATTAGGTCACTGTAACTTATATTCTCCGAGTACAGAAACGCTCCTGAGGAGTAAAGTATCCATACAAAAGAAAGTAAAAGACAGTTCTCGCAATATTTAAAAAACTGATGGCTGGAATGCTTCCTCCTGTTAGCAGGTAAATATTCCTATTATATCGTATATATAAAATATAAAGTTCGGTACCTGCTGAAAATAGCCTTTATGGGATACCTAAAAACACTTTAATCGGCAATAACTTTAAATCATATTTAGAGCACTTACTGCATTTTGCCTAAGTAGGGCAGCATAGCCCGCCGGGGATCAAACACGGGTTGCTGGCGGAGAGAGCCGAGCGTTTTACCCCTCGGCTTTCCAGGCACTGCATCGCTCTTCCGTATAACACGTATGCAAATTGCTATTTAGTCAATAACTCCAGGCTGATAAGCCTGATTGCATGGGATTTTAACACGCTCATTGGTATCTGAAAAACATGTAATTTGCAGAAAATTGGCGGTGCACCCTGCTTTTCATTTTGTACAGTAGTTTGCGCTGAACATGAATAGTTGATATAAGCAGAACTATAAAATATATTTGCCTTATTCACACCTCTGTCCGTGACACAATGTTCAGTTTAAAAAAAAACCAGCATTTCCTCCTCTTAAGTATTAGTGTGTTATTCATAATTAATAATTAACAGTATAATCGCCCTGTAACAAAACCAGTCATTATTGATCCTGTGACTGTTATTGTTTGCTTTCATTTACTCAACTCTTTCCGTTGACATTGAGTAATTGTGTCGAAGTTATAACGGGTGTTTAAATTTCCTGTTATTTTGTAAACACATCAAATATATTTACATCATTTATTGGCACGGCATACAGTTTAAGGTAAAACTAATATAGCATATTTGGACTACGCTCCCGAGACAGCGGAAATCTTGCGCTTCTAAAGAAGATTCTGATTTTCCCGCTGCCTGCTTTGATCGTTTTTATGCACCTAAACACCAGGTGGTGGGCCTGTTTGCTGGAAAAACTGCTGATGTGACTAGCAGCCAACCAAATGCCAGTCAACAAACACTCGACAGGCATCAGGCTCCGCCCAGAAACCACGCGTGGGGCCATTCTCTCTGAGCCTGTGGCCTGTTAAAACGCTTGCCAGGGCGATGAGCTTTCACTCAAAACGAAATGAACAACTGTGGCTCCGTGTATTCCTCGCTTGGGTGGTAAACCGTTTTGTCTTCCAGCACAGGGTCTCATCTGATTGGACCAAAATACAGTGCTCCCCTCTGGTGTAGAGATTCAAGATATGAGGTCAAAACAAACAGTGCTTACGATATAGGTAGTAGGCCTTTAGGTATAAAGCGCTGTGTAAAGAGCGTAATTTTGGACGTGAGCCCTAGATAAACATTACCCGACTCTGAATCAATATTTTCTTCAAGAGCACCCTTGCAGGAATAGTTAAAATTTTTTGTATTTTTAACATATTTTTTAGTACCCATGTGTACAATTGGCTTTACATTCCATACGGCCGGTTCTGCATCTATCTTTAATTTTTTAAAGAAACAAATTGAGCCATTCGGGCATTGTTAACAGCGACATCGATAATTCTTTTAATTTTGTAGCTGTACATTTACACAGTTAACTACTCTGGTGGTGGAATCAAATAGTCGGTTAGAATTACTCTGCCTTGAGTTCTCATTTCAGCAATTATTTATAACCAGTTATTCATTTATCAGGATACTTGACTTTTCCATTATGTTCAAGGTGATATGTGTTTAAAAAAAACTTTTTTAAAGATGTCCATGTATTACACTTTTTGCAGTGCTTCATTTTAAATTAATAAGTACCATACAGTCTAATTTGAATCTCTTACATACCGTCGCTCCACATGCATAAACTAAAACAAATATTCGTTTTAATATGAATAATCCAAGAAATTCTCTATTTTCCCGAAATGTTCCATTGGTGAAAGCCCTACTTTCGGGCTTCAACTTCTCATGAATTAAAGATAAGCAAAATAAATACATAAATATGACGTCATTGATAAATTCAATAATATACATTTTACAACTGATACACTACCATATTAATCTTATGTTGTACACTTCAGTCATCAAAAAACCTCACATTTTCGAGATCAATCACAAACTTGGAATGTGCTGCGTGTACGAAAGACCAATATTCTTGCGCGCGCACCCGTCGCATCCATTCCTCAATGCGGGGCCACATTTTGAATTTAAACCCCACCCACTCCGCTTGCAACAACACTGTGGCCACAAAGCTGTCAGCAACCGTGATCCGGTCGCCTGTTAAATATTTAGTTTTGGCCAGATAGCCCTTTTCTATTGTCTCAAGGTGTTTTGTCAGTTGCCGAATTCCCGCCTCGGTCAAAGCCTCGTTTGCACCATCTCCCGACAGACGATAGCGTTCAAGGAATTGTGGGTAAACATACATAAATCCTGAGACCCTGAAATAATAAAATATATGTTAAACTCAGAAAAGATATCAATTCAAATGTTATTATATTGATAGTCAACACTTTATTTTAATCTATTAAGAAGGTCCCTGAAAATATATAAAATAAATTATAAAACACTTTAATTATGATCCAGTGGATGTCATCCACATTTCGATAAAGGGGCGACTGACATGCCGAATTTTACTGTATATCGCGGGGTATTAGTGCACCGGTGCAGCGTTACAGCTTTACTGTTCATTGTTAGGTAACTACATGTTTACTTTTACGTTCATATTGTATTAGGACAAGTACCTGTGCAGTTCACCGTTCGCCCAGCTGACCAGGGACTCTGTGAGCATGCGTGACTGGATAGACAATCCAAATCCGGCGAAGTTAGTGTACGTCATTGCCAGATATCGCAGGATGGCCTGACTAAAGACAAAGAAAAAAAATAATAAAACGTGAGGTGTAATGATCCAGATGACCGCTTCCATCTGATACAGTGGAGCCTATTAAATAAGACCACCCGTGGGACTAGCCAAACAGGGTCTTAATTCACAAGTGGTTTTATTAGACTGATCAGTTGTAACTGATGTGAATGTGTTCGGTGTAGTCAAGTCTCAATAGACAGGTGGTCTTAATAGATAGGTGTTCTTAATAGACAGGTGGTCTTTCAGACAGGTTCCACTGTATGCGATAAAAAAATTGTGACAAAAAAGTTGTGATTATGCCCAAAAAAATATTGGCCTACAGTGCTGCTTATTAATTTGCTACCGAACGAACAGGGGCTGTAGGCTAGCAAATGATTCCCATACTGTATCACTGATATGATTACATACAGATTACGCTGACAGGTTATGCTAGTTGCAGGTAGATATTTTTATTTTTAATCTGAAATGTCATATACATGACAGTTGTCATTCCTGTAACATGTACTAGCTCGAACAACTACAACAAACACAAAAATAGGAAATTCATATGCAACATTCCTATATCACTATAGCGACTCCACTTATGCTTTTCCTGTTCATACATATGCGTAGTTAAAAACGCTACATGAACCTACATAATACGAAAGCCTGTACGAGTACGACTAGAGTGTTCGTTTAGAATCAATTAGACTCGAGTATTCCTTTCAGTAATAACTTTTATATGTATCCCCGTACTTACCCCTCGAACACGACTACATCCCCATCTACCAGGATTGGAACCTCTTTGTGTGGATATTTGTTGATAAATTCTGGAGAACTCTCCTCGTTGTTGGTAAAGTCTGCGTCTATCAGAACATGAGGGATGTCATGCTGAAAACAGATATATAATGTAAATATAAAGTTACACAGGAGAACGTGAGATACAGGGAATTCACAATCTCTTGGATGCATCAACTTGATTCGGGTAGGTTTGCATGGCTAAATTGTCATACTGCTACTGACACCCTGCGATAATTTATGAAACTAATATATTTTTAGGGACGGCCTTTTTTCAGAACTGATCTGCAACTGTATATTGTACCGATTAATCGATTATATGGATGGTTGCTCTTTTTATCATAATCATTAAATTTTTACACTTTCTTGTAGTCAATTTTCACAAACGATTGTGCATGCAGTATGTACTTGCAAATAAGTCCACCTACTTGCACATTTAGAAAAAAAAAAAAAAAAAAAAAAAAACTTCCAGTTCTGTCAGAAACACATGGGATTTGGGACAATAAGTAGCAATCATCTTGTTCAGTGGCCGAAAAAATGTCAACGGCCTGGTCGTAACCGTTACCGTGTTTGGCATTTTGTTCACGAGGAATTCAAATTCGCGATATTCGGGAAGGAAAAATCATCACGAAAATAAAACCTTGGTGAATAAGACGCAACATCTGCACAGGTTGATAGTGATTTATTCTATATATATCCCTAATGATATCTAACGTATATTGTGCAGGCAGCGTCAGTATTCGTTGTCAGTAGTGTGGGATTTAAAACTGACTAAGATGCAGGAGTTTATCCGCGTTATTTTAATTTCACATGCTACACCAGTACATAAAGTAATCATTTAATAATTAATCATCGGTGACCTTTTATTTAAAAATCATCAAACATGCTAAAAATCCCAATTCCTAAACTAAAGCTGAAGAGTAAACAATTAACTGTGATTTAAAACCCCCTTCCCCTTTCGAATCCGCTATAACCTCCACCTGTCAGACACATGCACAGACAAACAATAACCTACTTGATGTCTGATAAAACCAATACAGATTAAGATGAAGACTTTACCTTACAATTAAATCAAATCATTAACATTATTAAAGTTCTAATTACATTAATACGAAACATCTTTGTAGATATTTATCTATAATGGATTGTAATGTAATGTAATGTATTATGTTTTGATCTACAACATTAAGTGCAGACTATAGTATATGTTTTTATAATAATCTCTCATATTTTTCCTCCAAAGGTATACTTGGTGGACCTTTAATAATTATTCCTTGTAGGACTGTGCCCATGGTGTCTTTGTGTGTGCAATTTTACTTCATACATTGGTGCTTTATGTACAAAACATAACGGAACATGAACGCTTCTGAAAGCTTGCGAGGAGGGATAAGGGTTTAATAAAGGCATGGAAATGCAAAACGAATTTTCTAAGGAAAGTCTGGTCCAAAGGTGCCAATAAGTCATTGGAGAGAACATGGAAACAAAACTGCAGAGTAAAGGCCTGGATAACGCACCTGTGAGACCACGCCCCTTGTGGTGAATATTAGCAGGATAACAGTAAATTGTGTAGAATTGGAACAGAAATCGGGGTTTCTTTTAGATTTGCCTTCGGACTAGCCTATAGGCTCTACCATTTTATATATATTCTCGATCGCCAATTGAATCGTATACACTTCTAATTATTCAAAGATAAGTAAGTTTTGTGATCTTCACATGGAGTCCGCGCACAGATATCCGCTATCCAGATATCTGCATCTGCCTGGGTAAACGAGCATGTTGGTATAGGATACCGCGGACGATGGCTGGTATCTCTCCCTGAACCCTTCATACACAGGGCACAGAGGTAATTAAAAAAATGAATGTATAACATTCCCGTTTTGTGTACAGGCGCTTCTTGTATGTAAGAGCGACGACAGTTTAAATATACAACAGTAAACATATACTTTTGATCGACATGTCTATCGTCCTGCACTATATATTCTTTAATAACCCCAATTAATGTCTCTTTAATGTCATCTATAATGTATTTTCCCTGCTACTTTGTACCCCACCCGTTTGTCAAACAAGAACACATCGAGCGTGATATTTGAGCGGAATGACTGTCATATAACCTACGTTCGCAAAAAGTCTAACGGTCTGTGAACATTGTATTTACATAACGCATTATGCATCAATTGGCTCTAACTTTGGTGCAGCTTAGAATAGCATCTGTAAACATGGCGTAAACACTGTCAAAGCAAACGTGACTAAAACATGCTTTTAATTGCCTAATATGGTTACCCTCTAGGAGTGGCAAATAAAATGTTTTTAACTCATTGTATGTGTGTATGAGAGAGAGAGAGAGAGAGAGAGAGAGAGAGAGAGAGAGAGAGAGAGAGAGAGTTTGCAACGTGGGTGCATGTATCTGTCTGTGTTTTTTTTCTTTAATTTTGGCGCACCAGTACAGCGGTAATTGATGTCAAATATTAGGACTGGGTATCAGTCCACCTCTTCCGGTACAATACGTATTGCGATACAGTTGATTCGATACCGATATTGACGATACGTTTCATTTTTCTCTGTATATCATTTCTAAATAAAAGCTGTGTTCCTCGTTTTTATATGTTTTTTTTTTATTTTAAAATATAACATATTTAGTATGATATGCACTTAAGCAGATTTAGCTTGATATTAAAAAAATAAACAGACAAGTTGACTTTTATTATCAAAATCTCTCTAATCAAGACTACCAAAATCTCGATCTTCTTTGAGCCCTTAGCATCCCCCCCAGGCCCCCATGCACAAACAAAGTTTTATTGCATTTTTTCTGGGGAAGATCATAGGCTGTACTTTTTTGTCATGTAATTACACAGTTTTGTTTATTTCATATATATCATATATATCATATATATCATAAACCGAATAAGTGCCCTGCTCAGGTCACAGAATTTATATATATACACCCTCCCCCTGGGTCCGCTCCTGCTTCTTGATGTAAACAACACTGGCGACCCGGGTTCGATCCCCGGCGTGGTTATGAAATTGGCCTGTCCAAGGTCATTGGTTTTCTCCTTGTTCCCCGGTCTCCCCGACTGGCTATATCAAACGCCACCGTCTGAGGCTTCGAGCCATGGAGAACGCTTTGCATTAGTTATTTTATCTAGTTCTACAATCTATGGTAATCTAGAAAAGCCACAACGCTAATTAGAGTGCTCTCAGACAAACTCTCCCATTTTTACTCAAAACAGGTTACGACTGAAATGCATGCTTTTAAAACCGATATTATTTAGTAAATTAATGGTTACATATTACATATATGGTATGTAGTAAGTGAAATATCTTTTCGGAAAGAGTTCCTTTTTGTCTTGTATAACTCAAATTTGATTAAAGTTATTTTCTATTTTTATTTGATAAATAGCAATTTATTTCAGCAAAATTTGTAAGCATAATTGTTATACATAATGGCATTGGATAGACACACAAATTGATATTAGCTCACAAAAAAACTTGCTTATAGGAAGCGTGGAATAACAGTCCTTAAAATATATGATTTTTTATTTTTAAAAAATCAAATAACACGTATGCTTTTTCAGGTCCGTTCACCAAACACATACCATAAGACAGATAAACGCTTCAGCTTTAAAATTTTGAATAATTTGTCTGCTAAGTTCTGTGAAAATAAATATTGGTTTACGTTCTTTTTGAGAGGGTTGAGACAGAGCTACCAGGCGATCATGCTACCTTAATACTGTACATGGGAATGTTATAATATATATATATATAATATATATATAATATAATATATATATATATATATATATATATATATATATATATATATATATATATATATATCCTACTGAGATGTAGGACCTCGCGTCCAAAGTGGCTGATTAAGGAACCAGAAAAATATTTATGTCGAGATGTCTCGAGATCATGACATAAAATCTCGATATATCGCGATGGAATTTCGTAAAAAAATTAAGACACAGACAAAAAAAAATTGTATCGAGATCTTGAGATAATATGCAATCCAACATTTGTCATTTACAAAACTCTGTATGTCTTAATTGAAGCCATGTGTCTTCGCTGGAAGTGTTTGGATTGCGACTGGCTGCTATTTTTGCGCCCCCATGTTATAAACACGTGGATAAACAAAAGGGACAACCTGTAACCCTGCGAGATTAGCTCTTTTTTGTTTGTTTTTATAAAACTTTCAAGGGATTGTGTTTATTGACAGACATCAGATATATGACTTAACCACTTCAACATTAACATACATCAATTAAGCATCGAATGATTCGTATAACGCCAACGGGGACTTTTTGTGAAATTTATCCCGAGATCTCGAGATACTAAGTCGTGATTTGAGATATTACGTCGAGTTATTGAAATAAATTAATTTTTTTCTGCGTCTTAAATTTTTGTTTGCGAAATTCGAGAAGTCGAGATTATGCCGACATCTAGAGAAAAAGTATGTCAAGATCTCGAGATGTTATCTCGAGATCTCGACATTATTTTTTTTCTGTGTCCTAAATCAGATGCCGTAGATATCTCTACAGAAACAAGGAAAAAAGATCCACTGGCAGGAGTCTGGATTCCCGCTCGAAGTTGCTCCTCGACATGACACCCTGTGCATTATAATATTTATAAATCTAGTTATCTAAAGTGAATCCCCGGATTTTTTACTTGACATCATGCGTATATTAATTTAAATTATCAGAAAATGTCCATTGTTTACTTTTTATGATTAGTGGTATAATATAAACGTAAAGTCGGTATGACATGTTTTTCTCTGCTGTAAGTTTTTAAGATATATATCGTAGCCAATATGATTGTAAGAGCTCTGTGTTATTTTAATGAACCTACTAACACTTAAGGCTGCTGGAAGAGCTCCATTTGTTTAACTTTTAGTTTCACTGTATAAACTGCACATAACGACCTCATATATCTTTGGTCTGTGGTGTTGGCTTGCTGTTCACAATTCTCTTGATGTTCTAATTAAAATGGTCCTGTCTTTTAAAACTAAATTTTGCCAAAAGTATATATTTTTTCTGTGTTCTGTCAATGGCCTTGTCACGTGTCTTACTGGGACAACCGTAAATTACCTTGACACAACCAAACCCTCGCCGGGCTAACTGTACGATGAATTGCGCAACCTCCAGCTTTCTCTTTAATAAACAATGACGTGATACAATGAGATGATTCCATAGGCTTCACCGTTTCTATGCCCTCCTAGAAATTTGCTATTCACTCCTGGTAATTAGATAACAAATCCGTTTTGAATCGGTAAACATAGTACAGTATTCCTAGAAGCTCGGCTCTGACGATGCACTCTTCAGCATATAACATTCTCTGAAGCGGTTCATTCAACAAGTCTAAAACGTTAAATGTGTCATCGAATACGGCTTTCTGTCTCATAAATCATATTAATATATCGATATATAGCTATATATAGTAATGCGAAGTGTGTGTCAAACGTGGCAATATCGCCTCCAGGTCGAAGGTCGCATTTGTCGTCCAAGACTTGGTCCAAATGGTACGTCATCATTGGTTTGTCATTCGTCATATAGGGAGGTTCCTGTGGCTGACGTCACTGTAGAATTAAGAGTATTTACCACCTTCACAGATGACATCTCTTTAACAAGTCACATTAACCCGTGTTGTTTTTTTTTAGGAGAGAGGAAAAGTGTTTTTCTGCTTGGAAATAGGTTTATTTTGTTCAAAATCTATATTCATAATTCTTCATAAGGAATAATGATAATATATGATAATATATTCGTTATACTTTTTGTTACATGTATGCTCCAAATAATGAGGTAAGTAAATCCAGATGAATGAAAATTCTTGTGAGTTCAAGGAACATGTGAGAAATTAGAGGTGTGTGTGTGTGTGGGCGGGGGGTGGTTGACACCTTTGGTTATGTTAGACCGTTAACTTCAGATTTAAATCTTTACGTTTATAATATTTACTGACCTGCTTCATGTAGAGCCAGACGGCTCGACACGTCGGTGACAGTCGGACCAGGTAGAGCTCAATGGGCGGTTTACCCCCTTCTGTGGGCTGAGTGGGCGGAGTGTGGGGGTCTCCCATCCCGTGTCACGTGATCCGCTACGTCAGCTCAAGGCAGCACCTGTATACAGAAAACATCCATGTTAACACTGACGGTGGTGGCGGGAACGATGCCAAGTGTGTCCTAAGTTGGGGGTCATTTTCCAGAGATTCCACCAAAAATCCTTAGGAATTTGTAATTAATTCCCGCAAATATATGTAATATCTAAAAAAATCCCCCGAAAACTCGGCCCATGTGAACTGGGCCCTCGGAAAACCGCCTCCCCCCCCCACACAAACCCGGACGAAATTGTCCCAAGGAAAAAAAACTGTTAATATGCAAGCGATAGTAGTATACTTCCTCTGTGTTCACTGCATGGCACTTTGGCTCCCATAAATAAGAAAATAATGAAAGGGGTGGGTTATTTTTAAAGATCTTTAAAAGAAGGAGGGGAGGATATATATACACACATTGACGGATCACACTCATATATAAATATATATATATATATATATATATATATATATATATATATATATATATATATATATATATATGCATGTAAGTATAATGTATATATATATATATATATATATATATATATATATATATATATATATATAGCTTTATAATATTACATATACTGCAATATATTACATATATTGCTTTAAAGAACTTTATAAATGGGCTTGTTATCTCGGTTGTGTACATATGATTAAACAGCCCTTACACGAAATGGAGCGTATATTCCGACTACAAAGTGTATGCACAGTTGCACACACTCCATGGGGAATGTACACAATTAACATCTACAATCCTCCACTATATTTAAACCAGTCGTTTTACTGTAAAATTGTTTTCTGCATATATGATAGTTAATTAGGCAGCCGCAACATCTCCGTGACAGCCTTAGTACAGGGATAATTATTGTAACGAAAGCAAATGTACTGGAAACGACAGGCCTGAAATTTAAGATACATGTTACAATCCTTCGGAGGGGTTTATATAATGCATGCACGTACCACAAGACAATGTAAATTCAGGGAAAATGTTCTGTTCTACTATATAGTATTAATCTGTTTCGGAATTGGAACCTAGATCGTATTTGTATGAGTGACTAGGATGCACTATACCTGGTTCAATCGTTAACAGTAGTCGGAAGTATTCCTTATTAATCTAATCATTTGGTTGTCATCATGAACTCACGTGTTTGTTAGGCGATAATAAGGAATATTAATCAACGGTCCAGATAAAAAAATAAAATAAATATAGATAAAATGATCCCTAAACCTTTAATATATAGCACCTATAGTAATCAGTTATCCTACAGTCAATTTGATATTTATATTTTGTATGAATTTGTGATAAGACAAACATAGATGAACCTTCACCCCTTTAGCTTAACATGGAGGTACTAAATAAAAATCAGTATGTCAACCTCCCTCCCTCCCTCTCTCTCTCTGTCTCTCTGGGTCAGATATACTTACTTTTTTCTAGTTGATATGAAAAGATAAATGTCGAAGTGATGAAAATCCACCGGTTTTGACTTCAGCTGGTACTGTTAAACCCCTGCCGTTTGTTTGCTTATGTAAGTTGTACCGTCATATCCAGCACTTTCATTCACGACAGCGACCTTTCCATGTGGGTTTTCATCAGTCGTCCTTGTACCTTTTAACAAACGCGACGCCTGCTTTAATAAGAACAACACAAACGGCGATTCTGCCCTTGTAGCCGTGAGCCGCTTAGTAAAGTGCCCATATGATATGAAGGAATACTCATGCAAGTATTAAATAAATATTGGGTATGGAGACAGGGAAACGAAAGGCCTGACACATGCCGTCAGCGTAAATAGGGCCATACAATAGTGGTCATACCCGACAAACTTGCAGTTAAGGTACTTATAAATAGTGCCACAAATGTCCCATGGAAACAGGAAAACATTCCCCAGCGCACGGACCCACACTGTCGGGGGCCATCCAGAGGACCCTAATTAAACAGCATGGAATTTGTTTATGTGTCTTACATGTCACTCTCTCCCCGATGTGTATATGCGTACAGGAATACCGCTACAATGAGTACACGCGCAGAACATCATAAAACACTAAGCCTCAAAAGATGATACTCCTTTCTGAGCCGTATTGGGATCAATGCTGGATGGTATTTAGGCGTACATCGCGTTAAATCCGCACAGATTTTCTTTGTCACGGGAATATTGTATTGCTTAAAGCTGTTCTAGCCAGCCTTTCTTGGACCGGCTGCGGTGTGCCTGACCAGAATTAATTATGAATAGTTATTAGGATACTGTAATAGATTGATCGGTCAACCGCACAGTAAGGACAGCGATTAAGCTGAGATTTGGCACGGGTAATGACACGGATAGGGACACTTTTTGCATTAGTAATGAGTTTACTCGTATCGGCACGCGGGACCCATGCAGTGTGTAAGATGCGGTACACTTATTTTTAAATACACTTGGGATTTTATCCAAAGCGCGGTGATTTATTATTGAAGTGTTTCTTTATCCCCTCCCCCCCCCCCCCCCACACACACACACACCAAAATGCCATGAGTAACATTTTACTGAGTGACATTTTGAAATTACAAGTCAAAATCCGATACCAGTGGTGGTTCTAGCATTAATATACGGTTTATAACTGCCTGAAGGCCACCCCGCTACCATGACCAAACCACTCTGAGGAATATACCGTGGTTCAGAACAACAAAAATTCATTTTTTTATTTATCTCCCGCCCCTGGACCACTTTTGGATGCACTTTATTTATGATAATTTCCATCTTTATGCTTTTTGTAAATCTCTCTCTCTCTGTCTCTCTCTCATATATATATATATATATATATATATATATATATATATATATATATATATATATATATATATAAATATATATATATATATATATATATATTTACGCAAGTGATAATGATTTTTCATTATTGGCTACATTAATATCTCATATAATATCTGTATATTTATATATAATTTACAATAGCAATATTTGATTTATGGGTAACACATATGATCAATTATTTATAAAATAGGTCGTTTGTCTAAGAGGATCGAGCATCTTATTCACCAAAGAATTTTTTCGCAAATTTAAAAAAAAACCTTGGGAACAATAGACTGACCACAGAAATTGACAAATACTATCAATAACATGCATGTACACAAATGGGCAGTGCATAATATAAAGTATGACCTAAATATCATCAATAACATGTACACAAACGGACAGTGCGTTATATACAGTATGCCCTAAATATCATCAATAACATGTAGACAAACGGGTAGTGCTTTATATACAGTATGACTTCAATATCAACAATAACGTGTAGACAAACGGGCAGTGCATTATATACAGTATGCCTTCAATGTCAACAATATAACGTGTAGACAAACGGGCAGTGCATTATATATAGTATGACTTCAATATCAACAATATAACGTGTAGACAAACGGGCAGTGCATTATATACAGTATGACTTCAATATCAACAATATAACGTGTTGACAAACGGGCAGTGCATTATATACAGTATGACTTTAATATCAACAATAACGTGTAGACAAACGGGCAGTGCATTATATACAGTATGACTTCAATATCAACAATATAACGTGTAGACAAACGGGCAGTGCATTATATACAGTATGACTTCAATATCATAAATAACATGTACACAAACGGGCAGTGCATTATATACAGTATGACTTCAATATCATAAATAACATGTACACAAACGGGCAGTGCATTATAAACAGTATGACTTCAATATCATCAATAACATGTAAACAAACGGGCGGTGCATAATATATAGTACAATATAGCAATATTTGATTTACGGGTAACACATATGATCAATAATTAATAATATAAGTCGTTTGTCTTCGAGGATCAGGCCTCTTATTCACCAAATATTTTTTTCCCCGAATAAAAAAAAAACCCTCGGGAACAAAAGACCGACCATAGGAAATTAACAAATACTATCAATAACATGTACACAAATGGGCAGTGCATTAAATGCAGTATGACCTCTATATCAACAATAACATGTAGACAAACGGGCGGTTCGTTATTTACAGTATAACTCCAATATCATCTCAAACATGTGGACAAACGGGCAGTGCATTATATACAGAATGACCTCAATATCATGAATAATATGTAGACAAACGGGTGATGTATTATATATAGTATGAACTCAATATCCCACACCAAAACCAAGACCACGGGTAACATCAGCATTGGATGACGGTTTTGGTGACCACGGGTATCGATATGGGCGGAATAGTGAATTAAGAACAGATAACAAAGCCAAACGTTACCAGATAGGCGAACTCACTGCACTACATCGAATTTCCTGCCATTAACACACACACACACACACACACACACACACACATACGCATATTTAATATAGGCATTTAGGGAAATGTATTAGCATATGGTTTGTTAATTATTAATTATCTAACACAGATTGGACTCTGATGTAATTGGCTGTTTAAAGTGTGCCCTCATGGGTATTTTTTTAAAATAATTTCTAGCAATACATGCTGTGTTAATTCTTTCTTGAAAACTTGCTTCCATCAATGTCAATGTCATCAAAGTGCTGAGTTTTTGATATATGATGTTTTGTGTGTGTGTGTGCATGGGGGGGGGGAGGGGGTCGTGGAGGTAGGGGGGGGGGGCTTATTACAGAGCTCATAAAAATGCTCAGTTTTTAACCTCATCTTTTGTGGAGAAGTAAATAGAATAATAAAATACGCGTACATACCCGAAATAGGGTTTTAAGGTACATAGTCATTTCCAATTTATGTGTATATCTCACGTTATTTATTCATTTTTGCTGAATAGAAAAAATTAACAGTAATATCAAGCCGAAGCATGTATTGCTATTATCAATTCACCTGTTTTTTTAGTTTGTGTGGCTCTTTGTAAGAGCAAGATAGGTTTATATTTAGAGTGGACATGTCAATTTCTTCCCGTAACATCGTTCTCCGACTATATGTCATGATCTAAGTACATGTATTACTAAAATTTTTCCTCGTGTATAAGATGATTTTAGAACCAATATGAGTAGAGACTATTTTCAAAAAGAAAACACTATATTTCTGCTATGTTTAACACATCTCGTATGTGAATAGACCCCTTTAAGCTTACCTGAGTGGGATGTCCATATGATCATCTAATACTTATAAAAAGGAATTCGGTTCACTTTTGTACGCAATGTTCTCTAAAAACGCGTTGTGTACAATACTGTGCCATACATCATTTTAATGGTTATTATCCCCTTAGTGACATAGGCGATATGAAAATAAATAATTTTTAATGTACATATAAATTTGAGTGATTTTTCCGTTTTTTTACCGAGAACAGCCGAACTGCCTTCGGCAATCACTGGAATGCGTGCATCATGGTCACTCAACCTCTAACACTAAGAACTATTGTTCATATGAATAACGCTTGCTTTAAATGAGGGATTTGACCCACGTGCGTGGTCAGTAAAAGAAAAAAACACGTTTCTCGCTTTATTAAATGGAGAGTTCAACCCAGGAGGATTAATGACAAAACCTAATTCAAGGTCCCAATTTCAGAAAAAAGGGTGGGGGTGAGGGGGGGGGGGGGGGGAGGGTGGGTGTTTGCGGGGGTTTCAGGTCTCAAAATTTGTCTGATACGATGATAAAAGGTTGCGGTGGCTGAAATAGGGATACGGACCCACTGCATGGAGTCCCGTTTTGGTCCGCTTCTGCTACTTACGATGTATGCATATTTCTGTTCCTTCTTCAGGAACAGTTTCCTTGCAACGTACATTTAATTAATCTTTCATGTCTTCCTCACATCAACCTATTCTTTATACGTCCAACGATAGAAACCAGTCAAATAACAACGAAACACTATATATGCCTCCGCGTCTTATTCCGGTTCGCAATGTAAACCATCACTGATGAGGTCTTCAAGGTAAACAACATATATGATTTTTGCCACGAGCACAGCGCCACAAAATTACATTAAAAAACATTTGTACATATCGTATTCAGGAGTATTCCAATAAAAATATATATTTTCTTTTAACTTTATAATAAAAAATGAGCCAACATTCAACATCTCAGTAAATATATCTCCCAAACCCCGGTAAAAAGTCCGGTATACCGGGTTTATCAGCTAGTTTATACATATATAAAAGGATCAAAATCACCCTCATCGCGATGACCGGTCGGGTCTTAGTGTAAATACCACTGACCAGATGGCGCTTCCAAATAGTATTCGTTTTTTTAAGGTTTGACAAACTTATTCTCAGACCAATTGTATATATGATATTTCTGTGATTAAGCATTTGTCTCTTTTTTTTGACAAGGGTAAACCATGTTATCCGAACTGCGCCCTACATTGTTACCTGAAATTGAGCTGTTTCCTGTTGGAATTAAAATTTACATTATTTAAGACAGTTTTGCATGCATGGACAACATCCACTTCAAATACATTGTATAAGCAAAAAAAAAAAAAAGAAAAAAAGTGACGAATTAATAAACATTTATCTTTTATACATTATCGGATTTACATTTCGGTGTTATATCGATGACACAGCATTGTAAATAGAAATAGAAATTTAAGAACGTGCTTACTTACCATTTTCGTTGATATTTCCTGATACAACTTATTGTCGAAGATATAAATGTAATGGGAACATGCAATGATGCATTTTTTTTCATAAATTTAAAAAATCTTGCAACTGGATCTGGAATGACATATCATTTTACTTTATGGTAGTTGTGCTCAAAAGGGAAGTTTGTTAGAAAATGTGCCAAGCGCCAAGTCACAAACGCTATTAAAAACCCTTTATAAGATCAGTTTATTTGGCCAAATAGATTTCGACCCTGTGCGGATGTTGGTGTATTCCCAAACTAGTAGTACTTTTTGTGTACATTATCTGGATGGCTCTGCGACCGGCTCATTAATATCATTATGTAATATCTCAAAAAAGCATCGACAAAGCAAAATCATTTCAAAGTTTTAGCGATACAACTGGGCTGCATGTACGCGAAACCTGCCTCCATAATCAGCCTAGGTCTCAATAGTCAAGCAAACGTTTTCCCTATTCCTATATCCATTTCAATACTAGCACTATGCAAGTTTACACTGATTACCTTTCATCAGCTGAACACTTTACTCTTATTTTCCTTTTCATTCTCCTTTTTCAGGTGTGCTTCATGCCACACTGGCCAGTAGTTTCGTATAAGAAAACCCAATATTCTCAACCTGTTGCACATCCTGAGTAAAATAAATGGTATTTCAGTTTTTCTATTATCCTGAAACCATCATTTTAAAGACGGAACCAATCATTTGAATAATTATGTCAGTAGCTACTAATTCCATTAATATATATATATATATTAATATATGTATGGTAACACTGACAGTTCTCGGTGAAACTCCTTTGTTAAAAAAAATCATTACAACAGGTCCCTTCATGGCCACCCGTGGACCAATCTCTGTGTATGTGGTCTGGTCTTATTTGCATAAAAAATCCTGCAGAATGTGTAATTTTGCATTGAAAGTAATGCAGATTTAATGTTTATGTGCCGTATACATTGAAATTTCTATGCGACTGTTACAAACTTGTTTCGCCTCACAAGCGACATCTATTGCCGACGTCTGACACCTACTTCTCTGGGCCCGTAATATCAACAAAGAAACTTTATTTTTTTCTTCTCTTAAGAATCTCAGATGAGTAAAATGAATACTATCTCATCCTAAGAGACAAGGCTCCTGTCGGAAGATCTCGTATATATCTTTTTTTAATCAATAAAACCCTCAATAATGACTCACTGGACCCGACAATGGCAGGGGACGCAGAGGAGAAAGGTCTTTTTTTGTCTGATTGCATGGTTTCGTTGGACTAAACATTTGTAGTGATTGTGTCTTTTTGGTGAAACATTTGTCACTGAATTAAAAAAAAAAAAAAAAAAAAATCTCCACAGTCAGTTCCAATATCTGTAGGGTCTCTAACGATGATTATTAAAATTATATAAATCTGGCGAGAAATTGACGAGTATAGGTTGTAAACATTCCGGCCATATTGAATCAAACTATGGGGGACACAGCGCATTAAGCAGTTCTTTGTTCTGTGTCAGCCCTGGTGGTCAAACCCGGAGAATCTTAATTGCTTTAAAAACGCAGCGATTAAAACGAATGAGATTTAGAACGAGTGTACTGCACTACAGTGTATAACCGCTGCGTGAGGAGTGTAACCCATATTAGCCTTTCAGTTTCTTATCAACTTTAGAGTCAAGCTGTGTCATAATATTTAACTTCAAACGAATTATCAGCAGATTTCAATGGACACCTACTGGTGGAATAGACACACGACTACGCGACTTTCCGCCGGTTTGTATTTTCGCTTGGGAATATTATGAAACAAAAATGAATAAATCATTAAAAATGAGACAAGATATGAAATAGTTAACGATAACTGATGAATTCATTGTATCCCCACAGTCTGGTTTACTATGGTTTCAGCGCGGTCCCGCCGCTACCGCTGCAGGAAATCTTGTGAGTGAGAAAACTTAAACATAATTCACAGAACTTTCTGACTTGATACGTGCGTTGATATATTGAGAGGCCGAAGCCTATGTTAAATGAGGTCAAAACCTCTATATGGGAGTGTGGCCTTAACTCCATTTTTGATAAAAATCACATAAAATCTTAAATATCTCAAGAAAGCTATATGGAATGGTCAAAAAGGAAGTTGGCCATAGGTCTTGGGTAGCTTTGTCTTGCACAGGTGACTACGCTCTTTACACAGCGCTTTACCTATAGGCCTGCTACCTATATCGTAAGCGCTGTTTGTTTTGACCTCGTACTTGACTCGCTACACCAGAGGGGAGCACTGTATTTTTGTCCAATCAGATGAGACCCTGTGTTGGAAGACAAAACGGTTTACCAGCCAAGCGAGGAATACACGGAGCCGATGTTGTTCGTTTTGTTTTGAGTGACAGCTCATCGCCTCGGCAACCGTCTGAACAGGCCAACCTGTGGTTTGCTTGGGGCCTTGGGCACATAGGATGCCCGGCAGGTGAGCTGTATTTCAAACGAAATGTTACAACAAAGGCTCCGTGCACACCTCGCTGGCCTGTTTCAGTTCTGCAGACAACAGATACATGGCTACGCTAACATAGTCGTAATGTCATAATCGAATCGGTCAATGATGCGAGAATGCAGAGGGAGCAATTAAAATTCGACCATAAACTGTCATCAAGGGGCGCTTGAAGCGAAGCTATGGGCGGGCGAGGATGCCTGTCGAGTGTTTGTTAATTGGCATCTGGTTGGCTGCTTGTCACATCATACGCACGTTTTTTTTCAACAGACAACGAACCGCCACCTGGTGTCAAAATGTATCATAAACGGTCAAAGCAGGCAGGAGGAAAATCAGTCGCTTCTTTAGAAGCGCAAGATTTCCGCTACCTCGGGAGCGTAACAGGAGACTTGTGGCGCCATTATTTTCTTGTATTAATCCTTTAAAACGACAATCATTGCCACTTTAAATATTTCCTTATTTGGTGACAAAAAAAAACAAAACATCATATTTCTTAAGTGCATTGTATGGATGTATTGTTTTGAAAATAAAAATGAGTGATGTCAGACAGTAACTTGTAGAATGTGTTGAAAAACACTGACCTTGAACTATATTTCATTGACAAATCAGCCTAAATTCAGGATCATGGTGAACCCCATAATTTTTTAAGCACTGCATACTTTTTCTTCAAATCTGACACACAAATTGTTACCACAAAGAACATCTGTAAAATTGGTGACCTTGACCTTTTTCAAGGTCAAAGCTATGGATATATAGAATCATATTGAACCTCTCACTTTTGTAGTACTGCATATTTGCCCCCAAATTTGACACGCCAATTGTTTCCACCAAGATCTCAGACATGTTTTAAAACTAGTGACCTTGACCTTGATTTAAAAGGTAACATCTGCGTAAACAAACGATCTTTAAATTACTGTTAATATTTCCCCAATAAATTTGACATACAAATTGTTTTCCTAAAGATATCAGGCATGTTTGAAAACGGGTGCCCTTGAGCCTGTAGAGTGTCAATATATGCTTCAGGAAGGGGGCACATTTAAAGGCGGATACTACGGCATCTCGAATGCCAGAAGTTATAGTTGGAACAATAATCATAAAACACTTCCAGGCATAGAAACCAGAATATCAGTGGACCTAGCATGCAGGAGAGATATAGAAATGAAAATTTCGGCGTAATATTTATTCGGTGTTATTTACGGGAATCCAGAATTCTTCCAGAATCGCCTATATTTGAATCACGTGTTTCTGGTTTGTCCTTTAAAATCTCACAGTCACGCCAGTATGTTTTCTGGTACGTAGAGACCTCTGGCGGCGATCGCACAACTAGAGTTTTCGTGACCTTGACCAGATTGGTCACTTTCAGTCCAGTCTTGAGTTCAGAGCGAGCCACTGAGATAATGGCGTGTTGCACTTGTTCCGTCCTGTTGATAAAAGCGTTTTATCTGCGTACTTATTGTAACCATGGCAAGAGAGAGAGAGAGAGAGAGAGAGAGAGAGAGAGAGAGAGAGAGAGAGAGAGAGAGAGATAATTCAGCATTCTGCCATAAGATCTCTGTAACCCTTGACATCCAGGACAAAACAAAACCCTTTTGCATGCAAAAGATTACGGTTGTTAAGATGCTTAGCCTGAGGTAAGAGCGTTTCGCATGTTTCCGCACATGTTAATGCGCTTATGCTCAAAGCATACGTGATCGTGGGGGCGGCCTCACAATATATGCAGTCCTTAACGGTCTCAGATATGCCTCAGAAGTGTGTTTAAGTTTTTGCATCTTTTCTGTTATATTGCCCAATACTGACATACAAGGACTAATGGACATGTACATATCTTAAAAAAACAAATATTCTCAACACTTTGGTATATTGTAATTTATGGATGTTAGAAACCGGATGTTCTTGCAAAGAATATTTCAATAGTAGGACCTACATGTTTATTCAAGCGTATCTGCTGAAGATATGGAATATCTATTGGTATCATTCTAAAATTTAGGTATACCCACAGTTGCTTTTATTTGTGTATGAATTATATATATTAGTGCAAAACATGTAGAAAAAATTTTTTTTATCGATTTTATCATATATAGATGAAACCTGGGTTATTCAGTCTTCACCATCCTTGAGCTGGGCGCGACGACGTTACTAGGAGTTCACACCATTCACTAGGCAGGTCGTTAACATGAGTAACTATAAGGAAGACCCTGATTAGTTGGAGGTTTCGTTAAATTTTACATATTTGTATGGCAATTAAATTATAGGCCAAATAACGGGCCTAGCAGGTCTTCGGATGTTAACCTATCATCTTATATTCAAAAGGCGTAGAACTAAATGTAGGTGCATGTTTAAATCTAATGCCGTGGGACGTAGTGGTGGTGAGTTCCAAAAAAGATTCCAACAAGATGGGCGGTTAGACAAAAAAGAGAAAATATAAGAAATGATCCCCTTTTAACTAGCCAGTGGTGCCCGTACTGCTCGGAGCTGCTCCTTGAACTTGACACATATATCCCTCCTTTATCCACAGCCTGGTGAATCACATGTTTAGAACTTCCTATCGCGGGCACGTACTGACCTGGTATCTCGGGCAGGTATCTTGCAGGACATTGACAAGGCCCTGTCTCCTTTCCAAGTGCACCACGTTTATCATGTTGTCAAAGTGGATGGGGATATAAGACTATAGTATCGTTAAAGTAGTATTTATATGCAAATAGGCCTATACACAACGGCAGTTGATGCCGTTAAAAAAATGTGTGAACACCAGGTCGATGACGACATCGAACAACACGGTGTTGTACAGCGAATGCTGATAATTTGAATACAGATAATCTGTGAAAACCAAAAAGGACGATTATAGCATCCAAGCTGGAAGCTGAATAACGTGGCATTACCTACAAACTAAACATAAAACAAGGATGGATTTTAGGCAAAAAAGTTTGAGGGCGCTCGAGATTTGGCGCTTGAACAGGAGACATTCGAAAATGTAACTGTTGATAAATTGCCTGTAAATCCTTCAAATATTAATTGTCAAATACATGGTGACCATTTTCTGAACACCTGATTTTTGTTGTTATAACAAAATTCAAGTTAGAAATACATGTGAGACTTGCAATAAGTTCAACATGGAAAATGCGACAATCATTTTTCATACAATTTCCAAAGCTCAGTGTGTCCTTAATTTTGAATTTGTGTTACTTATTTCTTTTTCATGGTCGTTGAAATGTTCTGAAAAAATTCTAAGAAATTTAATAAATTTGTTATTGAAAAAGCAAGGTATTTATCACACATAATCATATTCTAATGCACTTTGTGCTTTAATCTTTTCCCGGGCATTTATAAAAACAAGTGGGCATTACACGATTTGCACGCAATTATTATTCAAGTGGAATACTTAATGGTAAAACTAAATTCAAAGGACGCAAATATGTTAACGTTTTCAGCAAATGTATATGGTAATAAAGCTGACCACTTTGGTTTGACTGCATCGTCGCAACTAAGGTACAGTGCATGGTAGTTTTGCCCGTCTGACATAAGAGTCGTCCCAAATGTAAGAGTGGCACCATATAGCATATGGGAAACAGAGAAGAAAATCACGACGAGGAAGTACATTTTATTTACCAAATGAAGTGTCGTGTCACTCAGAATAAACCAGAACAAGCGTTAAAAAGTCTCCCATGTACAGACCCCATGTACAATCCCCCATGTACGAAGAATATACCGGTCGGCACGTTTTATGATCTTCTGACCGCAAACAGACAGTTTTCTACGGGTTATTAGATTGACAGAATAGTCCTGAGAATTTCAGACATGGGATTTATTCTTTGGTGTTCAGCGATTTCATACAGTGCCATCGTGAACGATTTGTGGTGCTTTTTTTCGACATGGCTCAGAGAAAAAGACGTTACAGGCAAGGACCAGCCAATTCAGTCCTCTTAAAATCACAACGAATTATGACCTACATGTACGCTGTCACTTAATATAAACAAAACCAATCGTTAGATATGTGTGTGTACTTTCTAACAACAATTAAAATGTGGCTTTTTTAACTCAGCCAATTGGTTAATCCCGCTGCATGTTAGATTAATTTCTGACCGCTTGAACATAGTTCTGAAAAGGTTACTGGATGTTAAATACTACTTGTACGCCACACAACAATAGGCCTGTTACCATAGAGATGAACTTACACTTTGGTTGGTGAGCATGTATTCTTTTGTGTTAATTCATCACCTGTAGCCTAATGTTAAGAACGGACTGTTTACCATTGTATTGATGAAATAGGACGGATGGCCGTTGCAGTGCGTTCTCGCCTATGACTTGGGTCGGCCTCCAAGTGTTTTCACGGCTAGGATCCAACACAACTATGGGTGGTGTCAATGAGTACAGATACGACAAAATGTTCTAAGGACACCTGACCAGCGCGGTATCACATAGTGTCCGGCGCACCGAATTGTGTCCAATATATTGCACTCGTGTCCCTGTTTAATGCATTATCTGTTTACACTACATACGGTTATCACGAGGTTCACCACGACAGGTCATCTGTTATGCCATGGATGTCGATAAATGATGACAAATATCAACATCTAGATGATAACGATTACGTTAAAGCCGATACGTTGAATTATGGTGGCGAGCGTATGGATAATTAAAACAAGAAAAACCATTAAGGGTTCGATTTAACCATGAAAGTTAACATATCTGGCGCTATATCCTTATCCCTTCACCAGGAGATATTCCTTTTTTTATCGCCGTTAGTTTGTTGACTGGTTGGATAGTTTGTCCTTCAGCAATTTACCGAAAACTGTGAACGGATTTTGAAAAAAAAATTATGGAGGGTTAAGGCCATACCCAAGGAACAATCCATTGTATTTTGAATGTAATAATAAATGTGTATTGTTAAGAGAAAATTCCCAGGATCAGGGAAAACTGTTAGGGTATCTTTCCTTACGGGTGAACAAGCACAACTGTTGATTCCATGCCAGATGGCATGACACCCAACTGTTTCCTCGTCAGACAGCCATCGTTTCGGTTTGTTAGCCTCAGGTGCAAACATGGAGCTAGTGAACTATCACACACATTTCTCTTGGCCTGAATTCACATTTTTCAAGTGAATACGAACTAAATTTGTTCAAGATTCTGGTATTATTTCGGTATATGATTGTCTTATGTGCCACACACGCAACGGATACATTTCCCGGGAAATCTCAAGAAAGTCAAAAGTCAAGAAAAGTAACTCAACGTCTGCCAACGTCATGTGTCCACGGTCCTGGATGTTGGCGGAGGTTCTCTGACTGCTCAACAGTGACTGAAGCAAGTTTCAGAGACTGTATGATGATTTGAATCTTGCCATACATATCGATTCAAATATGAAAATTTGGTGCTAACGGTGGCAGAAATACATGGTCACGTGGTCTGTAGGGTGAAGGGTAAAACGTTGTTTTCTGTTGAAACGCAAATAGAAAAGATGTATGCGTATGTGTGTACCTATAGATGTACGACAACCTCATGTCCCCCGCCCGGACCTCCTGATCTAGTCTCTTACACTGGCACAAGGTGGCGCTCCGCAACCCCCAGTGGTAGAAGCTACCCCCCAAATCAAGCTCTAGTGTGTTCAGCAACACGCATTCACCAGGTCAGTTAATAAACAAATGCTGGTCCTAATAGCTATGAATGGAGCAGTTTCCCCTTGGGCAAAGGAATCGCCTATTTCTGCGATATAATGTTTGATAGAAATTTGGCACACACATGCACATAATTCCTGTGATTGATCTGTAAATGTTGCCCGAACCTGCAAAGGTTGCCTATACTGAATAAGGCTACAGTTCCACTGAAGCAGGCAGTACAACGGATAGGCAAGGATTACCACGGATCATCCCGGATACGGTCCGGAGTGGTCCGTGGTGATCCGGGGTGTTTTTTGGCAGAAATCGGCAGAAAACGCATTTCAAACAGCAGCACTACAGTAGAGCCCCGGATCGTCCCGGCAGCTCCCCAGATGCACTGGAAATAACCCCGGCACAGCAACGGATAGCCCCAGACCACCACGGCAGCACCCCGGATTACCTGGGACCGGCAGAGCCCCGGATTATCTCGGCAGAGCTACTTCTCTCCACGGTCCGCCAAGGATGCGCTACGGATTGCTGTTTTTGTTTGCCGCGTGTTAGTCCGGGGTGATTGGTAGCTCCGACGGGGCACTGCCGTGGAAGTCCTGGGCTCTGCCGTGTTGGTCCGTCGCTTTGCCGGGGTAGTTCGGGTGGTTTCCAACGTATCAGACCTCCAAGGACTGTCGCGGCAGTGCCCCGGACTTCCACGGCAGTGGCACGGACGGCCACGGCATAGCCCCGTCAGAGCTACGGATGAGCCCCGGATCACCACGGATTACATTCCGCCCCGGATCACCAAGAATCGTTCCGGCAGTTTTTGACATCCAAAAACTACCGGCTCGCTCTCCCGGGCCGTCCCGGATCATTCCGGACCATCCCGGCAGCGCTACGGCTTACACCTCGGATCATCCAAGACCTATCGATGGTACTGCCGTAGCTCTGCCAGGTCCTCTATGGGACTTAAAATACTTAACCATGGTCAGCATCTTCTTTCAGCAAATAATTTCTTACTTGACGATATGTAACATATGTCATGTCTGGCGAATGTCCTGCACACGAGGCGCCACATTCTTTAAGGTGACTGAATCTCTTCTCGGAAAGAAATTTCTATCTCACAACGGTAAACAACCATTTTAAAACATTATGGTGATCCAGATCATTCACAGAATTTGGTTTATCTCTAGGGTGTTGCCCTAACGTACACTCTAACATATTATAAATCTGCTTCAACAAAGTTACTAACTGACCGATCAAATGACCCGATAGAATACCATCAACCATTCAACGACGATAAATACGCGATAAATACCCCCAGAAGGTGGTTAAATTTTACACATTTCTAATTAATATTTCACCGACGACCAGTAAAAAATGTGCAACGAAAATTTTACATTTTACAGTATATATGAATTAATATATACCCTTTGACTATAAAACTTTATCACTATATCCTTTTGTCCCATCAAATGAACTCTTTGTGGCGGTGTCAACTGTGCTTATGTCACCATTGCATGTTAAACTTGTGAGGAGATGACAACTTCTAACCTCTGACCTCAGACCGGAATAACTTAACAGAATAGCATATACGACATTACGCTTCTAACCAATGTGTCTGTTGTTCACAAACGCAAATAAACAGTTCGGCCTAGGAAGATAACCCTAACTAGAATTGTGACCATGAACCGACTGCTTTGAAATCAACTGAACTGTCTCCCTTTAAGGGGACGCATGTGTGGCTCCAGCGGCGTACCTAGCCTCATTGCCGCCCGGGGCGGTCTTAGAAATTGCCGCCCCTCTAACAAAAATTACAAACCTGGATAACATATTGAAATATATCGTGTCAAATGTCCTTGTTACAGGCTTGTATTTGACCACAACGCAATTATATGGATTCACTGGCAGGGAATTCTTCCGCCACATATTAAAGAGCAGACATCTCTTTGCTAATGTAAATCAAAAGATCACTCGAAGCTCAAACAATTATATTTCATGAAGTGAACAGAAAGGAATAAAACGAATAAATTGTAACTATAAATAGATTACACTGCAGGATACACATATAATGTGTGAAATTAAACTTTCATCATTCATGTAAACACGATTCATGATTACTTTATACTCAGCTTGGGAAAAAAACTTTATTTGGTGAGTGTTATTCCATTCTCAACGTATACAAATACCTTGTCACATTTATAATTCCACCTCTTGTTAACGCATATGACAGCAGGTACAACTAATAAAGCTATTGAGATATGCATGGTACTGCTGCATGCAAGGCACTTTAGTCTTTACTAAAAAAGCGTAATTCATGAGTTAAGCCTATATATGTAGGCAGGGCATGTTTAATATTTCCACATAAAAAAATCAACTGTTTGGACAAACTGACTTTGTTTAATTAGAAAACCTCCAAGTTAAAAGCATACTTTATTTCAAGGCTACATCAAAATCATTTAAGAATTAAAGTGATAATGCACTTTGCGAGGTTTCATTTATGAACTTATGACTATTTGTTAGTCAATAAAGTATTTAAATAAATTTCAAGTAATTATATAATTTAAATATATATTATTGATTTCAAATGATTTGTCACAATATACAACAATTGTCTGTAGGTAGTGGATAATTAAACTGTTAATAACAAAATTAACAGTACAGGTGAATATATTTTTAATTTAAGTTTTGAACTCTAAAATTTTAAACTGATACTTGATACGTATATTGAACATTGGCTAAGCGGCCAGGGGGATTCATCTCGCCGGACAGTTATAATAGAATTATATTTTAAAGTTAAATAATTCTACATAGGCCTGGGTGTTTATTGTTTTTATTCACGTTACATAAAAGATCATGCAGGCTATATTGGTTTATCAAAAGACACAGGCACTTATAGGTAGTACTCATTATATACACGATAGTCTAAACGTCTGTATGTTAACAAGACTGATGTTAGAGTATGAAGAATCATGGAAAAAGGGCGTTTCAGGCTGTTTAAATATCCTGGAATTTCGGGAATTCAAGGGTTCAAGAATGGAAATTCTTAATACTTTCCAAGGAAAGAGCAACACAATTCGTCAAAATAATTTTCGCACAATGTGTATGACAGACACCCCACCCCCTACATCGGGGGCCATTGGTCTTCTGGCAGGGTTTTTCCCTGGTGATTATCAGGTGCTGCTAGGGATTTCTGTAAACGACGACCACCCTGAAATGCAGGCTTTTTGCATGATTGACCAGTTTATCGATGGCGTTCTGACATTGCAAGACCACAGATCTTAACAAAGAATAACTACAGATATGTATATCTTTTTTGCGTATAGCTTGCCTCTATAGAGATCGTCCGCAAATAATTTGGTTGGTTCCACTGCCAACTGTTTAATCCCTGAAAGTCTTGAAAGGGACAAAAAGGCCGAATTTGAACTTTTTGAGGAACTCCTTATGCCACTGATTATACTAAATCCCAGAAATGCCGCCCCCACAAATGTACAATTCGTTTGCTAATCATTCTGTAGGTTTCACTGTCCAGTTTATAATCCCTGGAATACTTGAACTTGAGACAAAAAGGCCAAATTTGTACTTTTTGAGAACTCCTTATGCTACTGATTATACTTAATCCAAGAAATGCCACCCATAAAAAAAAAATGTACACAACGTTCGCTAATCATTTGGTAGGTTCCACTGTCCAGTTTATAATCCCTGGAATACTTGAACATGGGACAAAAAGGCCAATTTTTTTACTTTTTGAGAACTCCTTGTGCCACTGATTATACTAAATCCCAGAAATGCCGCCCATAAAAAAATGTACAAATGTTCGCTAATCATTTGGTAGGGTCCATTGTCCAGTTTACAATCCCTGGAATACTTGAACATGGGACAAAAACGACAAATTTGTACTTGTTGAGATCTCCTTATGCCACTGATTATACTAAATCAGAGAGAAGCCGCCCCAAAAAATGTGCAAATCGTTCGCTAATCATTTGGTAGGTTCCATTGTCAAGTTTATAATCCCTGGAATACTTGAACATGGGACAAAAAAGCCAAATTTATATATTTTGAGAACTCCTTGTGCCACTGATTACACCAAATCCCAGAAATGCCACCCATAAAAAAAAAGTACAAAACGTTCTTTAATCATTTGGTAGGTTCCATTGTCCAGTTTATAATCCCTGGAATACTTGAACATGGGACAAAAACGACAAATTTGTACATTTTGAGAACTCCTTGTCAGTGCCACTGATTATACTAAATCCTAGAAATGCCACCCATTAAAAAATGTACAAAACGTTCTTTAATCATTTGGTAGGTTCCATTGTCCAGTTTATAATCTCTGGAATACTTGAACATGGGACAAAAACGACAAATTTGTACATTTTGAGAACTCCTTGTCAGTGCCACTGATTATACTAAATCCCAGAAATGCAACCGATTAAAACAATGTACAAAACATCCTTTAATCATTTGGTAGGTTCCATTGTCCAGTTTATAATCTCTGGAATACTTGAACATGGTACAAAAACGACAAATTTGTACAGTTTGAGAACTCCTTGTCAGTGCCACTGATTATACTAAATCCCAGAAATGCCACCCATTAAAAAAATGTGCAAATCGTTCGCTTATCATTTGGTAGGTTCCATTGTCCAGTTTATAATCCCTGGAATACTTGAACAAGGGACCAAAACGACAAATTTGTACATTTTGAGAACTCCTTGTCAGTGCCACTGATTATACTAAATCCCAGAAATGCAACCGATTAAAACAATGTACAAAACATCCTTTAATCATTTGGTAGGTTCCATTGTCCAGTTTATAATCTCTGGAATACTTGAACATGGTACAAAAACGACAAATTTGTACAGTTTGAGAACTCCTTGTCAGTGCCACTGATCATACTAAATCCCAGAAATGCCACCCATTAAAACTATGTACAAAACGTTCTTTAATCATTTGGTAGGTTCCATTGTCCAGTTTATAATCCCTGGAATACTTGAACATGGGACAAAAACGACAAATTTGAATTTTTTAAGGAATTCCTTGTGCCACTTATTATACTAATGCCGCCCCCCAAAATGTGCCGCCCGGGGCGGACCGCCGCTGCCGACCCCCCTTAGGTACGCCACTGTGTGGCTCATGCCGTTATGTCTGATTAGCTTAATTACTTAGCCCTGCTTGGAAGAGCTTAGCCCTGCTTGGAAGATCGAAGACAAAGTCGAAGACGCTTTCCTAAGCTTATATGGTCGACCGTTCCGTCGCCTGCTTATAAACAGTTTAGTATAGTGTTATCACCAGATACGGTCCGTGACTCTTTGTTTTTGTCTCCGCCAGGAGGGTATGCGTTCATTCCCGTTCGCATGTGTGCGTCTGTGTGTGAGTGTGTGTGTGTGCGTGCGAGTGTCGTTGTACACAACAGAACTCACGCAGTCAGGAACGAACTCCCATGAAATTTTTAGGGCATCTCGGAGATGAGCCAATGCAAAATCGAGTAGATTTTGGTGTAGGTCCGAGTCATAATCAGGATCCAGGAAGGGCTTCCAGGAATATTCACAAATATGCAGACACGTTTGCCGGATTGAACATGGGAATATTGGCCGTATACGTGACTAGCCCCACGGGTTTCGGAATACCCTTCATTAGGGACCGCCCGCAAGACAGAGCCATGATTTCCTGAGAATGAATAGTTTTAGTAATTGTTATCGATATTGTGACTTTAAAATGTTCCAATCATACAAAAAGAAAAAAATTTAGAGAGCATGCACGCCTTCATTCTTTATAAAAACTAAACTTCTGCTTAGTCTCGAATCCGATACCAGTATATATAGAGACCGAGACCATTTTGCTTGGGGACTGCGGTATGCATAGACCGGGACCGAGACCAGGATCTCTTAGATCAAAACCGGTCACAGGCCTTACATGACTTACATTGTAAAAGGTGTTTTTTTAACCACACTGCGCAGAATCAAACTTACAATAGTAATGGTTTGTGCGCATAGAACCCAATGCCCCGGGGCTTCTTAATACATTAGCGGTGCAGGTATAAATGTCGTGAAGAGGGCAATGTAATATGTTCAAAAATGTTGTATAAGAAGTGTTTTAAGGCAAACTGCAAGAACAACGCTGGATTTGTCGTAAGGACTCCATGGAATGAGTAATATTTTTAGAAGCATGCGCATGTATAATGTAAACAGGTGCTTCCAAGAACTGCATGTAACAAATTTGGATTTCGATCAGGTTGACAGTTGAGACAAGCGATCCTGGCCCTTCCACAATTCCTAACTGGAACAGGGTCGTTTTGTGTAGAAACGATCTCTGGCTGAAGGGTGTATTTTAGTCTGATTTCAGACAAAGCTTTCAGTTGATTTACATATACACACAGGCACATACTTTGGTATGTATGCAAATGTTTGATTTTAATTATCCTAGTTTTGCGGCGATCAAAAGATCCACCCTTATCTTATTCATATAGATATTTCTGATTTAATTTTGTATTCATTACTAAATTTGTTTTTCTTGAAATTGAAGGAAAGATTCACGGTTTTTGAATTTTTGGATTTTCTTTTAAACTCTGGGTTAATATTCTGAAACGAAAGCATAACCAGATCACTTAATGGGAATCATATGCCTTTTATAATATTTTTTGTAAATGATTTGTCAATGTTATGTTAATCTAATGTTGATCTTACTTTTAGTAAGCAAGATATATATAATATATAATATGTATATATATATAATATATATATATATATATATATATATATATATATATATATATATATATATATATATATATATATATATAGAATGTAGAGTTAACAAGGCCAGACAAGGCCAGAGCGATATAACGATGAAGAATGACAACACATTACATTAGCTACATACTGTTTCACGGGATTAGACCCGATCCTCATGTGAATGTTGTTAGAATGAAGCTAACGGCGTGGTTTGAAAAGCGGAGGTTTTGCGAGTTTACGAGATTATGCTTTGTGCGTATATATCGGGGAGAGCAAGTGAATGACTGGCACTGATCCAATTGTCCTCAGGGATTAGTCGGGGTACACGTGCGATGCTGTTGAGAATTTAAAGGGTTAAACTGGATTATAGCACGAAACGACCTGTTACTCTTTGGAATGATATTGTATAAAACTTTTCCTATGGTTGTAACATACCAATATTTACATCATGTTGTTTGTTGAAAGGCCTGTAATCTCAAATACTATGGATTCAGAATTGTTCGTTGGGATGTTTTGTTGTTGATATCGTGGGTAACCTTGATCATTCACCCTGCTTACCTTCTTTGATTGTTCGTTTGAAAGAATGTCATGTTTTCATAAAATAAACAATCGTGCGGCAGTGGTAATCTAGTAAAGCCCAAAACACACTAACGCGAGCGTCACGCGACAAGTGTCAGCTATCGCTCCTGGAGCGATTTTTGACGCGTGACGCGCTTGTCGCGTGGGGATTCCTGAAAATGACATAACTTAAGAGAGGGTTTCCCTCCCTAACACTCGCATTCTATATTAAACTGCGGGTGAAAGGTTTTTTTTTATAATTCATTGAACTATAATTATTGATTTGTATCTGGATAGTAAACGTGTAAATATAAATAACACAAATATAAAAATATTGTTAAGAATAGTAACTGAGTTCTGTCATATTTAGA
The DNA here is from genome assembly GCA_026874595.1 of Sipunculus nudus. Lineage (NCBI taxonomy): Eukaryota > Metazoa > Annelida > Sipuncula > Golfingiida > Sipunculidae > Sipunculus > Sipunculus nudus. The sequence continues at coordinate 45,546,078 of CM049316.1, forward strand.
TATTTTTTATCGCAAACACATACAAATTTGTATATCCAATGCTGATTATCAATATTACTATTTTTACAAAGATAAACAAAAAATACAGTAGGTGCTTGGTTAAAACCATTCGATCTGACGCGTGTCGTGCACGTTGTAGCCGCGTTAGTGTGTTTTAAATTTGTCGCGGGCCGCGCCCGTGGCGCACGAGTGACGCGTGACGCGCGCGTTTGTCTGTTATTGGCTTTAGCCCCCGGCTTGGTGATGAGTCAGGTTCAGCTGATCACAATTATGAACCCAGTCTAATTGTACCCTCATTTCGTCGAAAGGAGGTACCTTCTGAACGAACGACCATACAACACCAAGCGCCGGGACCCATGGCTTCATACGACAGAGTCGGTGACATGACCACGTCACCACGCACTCACAGACCTTGATTCCGCGACCCTTTCTGGAACTACTTTATGAATCGTGAATAAGACAATTGGACCATTCAAATTGCCCGCGTACACCCGTTTTACTCGGATGTCTGATGAGATATTTTGATTAAACGTGTAGCACTGCTGGGAAGGCACCCATAATTTAACCAAACCAATAAGCCTGTCCCGTTTCTGTTACAGGTTTTCCTGTTCAAACGGCGTATGAAGATGAGCCAGAATAAATCCCTGACATATCTGTCGTTGGTTCCTATCAAAGTGTGCATGTACACAGAATGATATTTTCTGTGTGTTCGTTGGTTCCAGTGCTTGCAGTATAGTGCTCGATACAGCTAAGGTAGAGCTGATTAACTAAACGTTAAGCACGCTGGAGCATCGTGTTATTACTCCGAGTTTCACGCCGTTGCCGGTATCGGCACCCGAGCGATCATCAGCTAACTGACGCTTGTGGTTCAGTTATCTAATGATCGCCCGGATGCCGATACCGGCAACGGCGTGAAACTCGGAGTAATAACACGATGCTCCAGCGTGCTTAACGTTTAGTTATATATATATATATATATATATATATATATATATATATATATATATATATATATATACACATTTTTATGTATGTGCGTATCAGTATCACATATCAGTTACATATTTCAGTTACATATTTCAGAATATACTTCCTGTACAAATTTTGTCAAGTAGATTATAGGACTTGTATACTTTAACTCTACACTTATCTCATGTATTGTTGTGTGAGTTCAGGTTCTGCCATTATCAGACATGATGCCTCTTGAGGTTGCTTTATCCTTATCTCAAAACACTTACTGATAAATATCCTTGAAGAAAAAAAAATACTGCAGGGATAACAGATAAGAACTTATGATAAAATTTTAGTCGAAGGTAAAGACAATTTGGAGTTAAACATGGTACCCGTTAGGCGGTCACCAAATAGTCGTTAAGAAAACGATCATATATATTTTGGACGGTCGCCCTGATTGACAATGTTAAAGGCAGCTGTAGCTACAACTTTATCAGGCGGAGTGGATGCTTGTAGGGCTACGCGGATTGTACTTAGTTTCGTCAGCCGGACTATTTCTGGAGGACAAAAAAGTTTCCCACCTCTGCCCTATAACCAGGTAGGAGGTTTGCTACTTTAGGGTCAGGTTTTCCTTTAACCTAAAGGGTTAAAGGTCAAGGGCTCAGAGTCCTCACAGTCTGTAGGTCTGTGCATGTAGAATGTATTTCTTTTCATCGTCCTCCCGTTCATGTCACGTGATATCAGTGATGGAGGATTCGAGTCCAGACTCCAGTCCACTTTTTTAGGGACTTGACACGAGTCCAGACTCCAGTCCACCAGTCCACTTTTTAAGGGACTTGACACGAGTCCAGACTCGAGTCCACTTTTGTAGAGACTTGGACTCGAGTCCAGACTCCAGTCCACTTTTGTAGGGACTTGGACTCGAGTCCAGACTCCAGTCCACTTTTTTTAGGGACTTGGACTCGAGTCCAGACTCCAGTCCACTTTTGTAGGGACTTGGACTCGAGTCCAGACTCCAGTCCACTTTTTTTAGGGACTTGACACGAGTCCAGACTCCAGTCCCCTTTTTTAGGGACTTGGACTCGAGTCCAGACTCCAGTCCACTTTTTTTAGGGACTTGGACTCGAGTCCAGACTCCAGTCCCCTTTTTTAGGATCTTGGACTCGAGTCCAGACTCCAGTCCACTTTTTTTAGGGACTTGACTCGAGTCCAGACTCCAGTCCCCTATTTTAGGGACTTGGACTCGAGTCCAGACTCCAGTCCCCTTTTTTAGGGACTTGGACTCGAGTCCAGACTCCAGTCCCTTTTTTTAGGGACTTGGACTCGAGTCCAGACTCCAGTCCACTTTTTTTAGGGACTTGACACGAGTCCAGACTCCAGTCCCCTTTTTTAGGGACTTGGACTCGAGTCCAGACTCCAGTCCACTTTTTTTAGGGACTTGGACTCGAGTCCAGACTCCAGTCCCCTTTTTTAGGATCTTGGACTCGAGTCCAGACTCCAGTCCACTTTTTTTAGGGACTTGACTCGAGTCCAGACTCCAGTCCCCTATTTTAGGGACTTGGACTCGAGTCCAGACTCCAGTCCCCTTTTTTAGGGACTTGGACTCGAGTCCAGACTCCAGTCCCTTTTTTTAGGGACTTGGACTCGAGTCCAGACTCCAGTCCCCTTTTTTAGGGACTTGACACGAGTCCAGACTCCAGTCCCCTTTTTTAGGGACTTGGACTCGAGTCCAGACTCCAGTCCACTTTTTTTAGGGACTTGGACTCGAGTCCAGACTCCAGTCCCCTTTTTTAGGATCTTGGACTCGAGTCCAGACTCCAGTCCCCTTTTTTTAGGGACTTGGACTCGAGTCCAGACTCCAGTCCCCTTTTTTAGGGACTTGGACTCGAGTCCAGACTCCAGTCCCTTTTTTTAGGGACTTGGACTCGAGTCCAGACTCCAGTCCCCTTTTTTAGGGACTTGGACTCGAGTCCAGACTCCAGTCCCCTTTTTTTAGGGACTTGGACTCGAGTCCAGACTCCAGTCCCTTTTTTTAGGGACTTGGACTCGAGTCCAGACTCCAGTCCCCTTTTTTAGGGACTTGGACTCGAGTCCAGACTCCATTCCACCTTTTTAGGGACTTGGACTCGAGTCCAGACTCCATTCCACCTTTTTAGGGACTTGGACTCGAGTCCAGACTCCAGTCCACTTTTTTAGGGACTTGGACTCGAGTCCAGACTCCAGTCCACCTTTTTAGGGACTTGGACTCGAGTCCAGACTCCAGTCCACCTTTTTAGGGACTTGGACTCGAGTCCAGACTCCAGTCCACCTTTTTAGGGACTTGGACTCGAGTCCAGACTCCAGTCCACTTTTTTAGGGACTTGGACTCGAGTCCAGACTCCAGTCCACCTTTTTAGGGACTTGGACTCGAGTCCAGACTCCAGTCCACCTTTTTAGGGACTTGGACTCGAGTCCAGACTCCAGTCCACCTTTTTAGGGACTTGGACTCGAGTCCAGACTCCAGTCCACCTTTTTAGGGACTTGGACTCGAGTCCAGACTCCAGTCCACCTTTTTAGGGACTTGGACTCGAGTCCAGACTCCAGTCCACCTTTTTAGGGACTTGGACTCGAGTCCAGACTCCAGTCCACCTTTTTAGGGACTTGGACTCGAGTCCAGACTCCAGTCCACCTTTTTAGGGACTTGGACTCGAGTCCAGACTCCAGTCCACCTTTTTAGGGACTTGGACTCGAGTCCAGACTCCAGTCCACCTTTTTAGGGACTTGGACTCGAGTCCAGACTCCAGTCCACCTTTTTAGGGACTTGGACTCGAGTCCAGACTCTAGTCCACCTTTTTAGGGACTTGGACTCGAGTCCAGACTCTAGTCCACCTTTTTAGGGACTTGGACTCGAGTCCAGACTCTAGTCCACCTTTTTAGGGACTTGGACTCGAGTCCAGACTCCAGTCCACCTTTTTAGGGACTTGGACTCGAGTCCAGACTCCAGTCCACCTTTTTAGGGACTTGGACTCGAGTCCAGACTCCAGTCCACCTTTTTAGGGACTTGGACTCGAGTCCAGACTCTAGTCCACCTTTTTTAGGGACTTGGACTCGAGTCCAGACTCCAGTCCACCTTTTTAGGGACTTGGACTCGAGTCCAGACTCTAGTCCACCTTTTTAGGGACTTGGACTCCAGTCCAGACTCTAGTCCACCTTTTTAGGGACTTGGACTCCAGTCCAGACTCCAGTCCACCTTTTTAGGGACTTGGACTCCAGTCCAGACTCCAGTCCACCTTTTTAGGGACTTGGACTCGAGTCCAGACTCCAGTCCACCTTTTTAGGGACTTGGACTCGAGTCCAGACTCCAGTCCACCTTTTTAGGGACTTGGACTCGAGTCCAGACTCTAGTCCACCTTTTTAGGGACTTGGACTCGAGTCCAGACTCCAGTCCCCTTTTTTAGGGACTTGGACTCGAGTCCAGACTCCAGTCCACCTTTTTAGGGACTTGGACTCGAGTCCAGACTCCAGTCCACCTTTTTAGGGACTTGGACTCGAGTCCAGACTCCAGTCCACCTTTTTAGGGACTTGGACTCGAGTCCAGACTCTAGTCCACCTTTTTAGGGACTTGGACTCGAGTCCAGACTCTAGTCCACCTTTTTAGGGACTTTGGACTCAAGGGTCCTGTACACGGACTTGTACTCGGACTCGAAGTTTAGGACTCCAGCAACTGGAGTACAGTAGAAAAAGTTACTTCCACTTAAAATACCTTGCTGAGAGGAGGGTTGTTAAAAATATATCGGCGAAAAACTGCAAGGCGACTGTATTTTAGAACATTTTTTTAAATCGCTCATGTTTCATATCATTAATCATCTATTTATCATAATAAAAAAATAATATCATTTACATTTTATTGATTAATTTATACATTGTTATATTTTCAGCCATGTATGTCTACAACCAGATTTCTTTCCTGGAAGAGATCAAAATTGTTCTCACAAATATCCAGGAATGTAACCTCTCTTGAAGCCTGTGGGGCCGATAGAAGAACAACAGACACGGATCATCATACTGGTAATATACCTTTTTCCTTCAGAAGATCACATTTAACAATTGAGCATAATTGGTTAACCTACTCGGGAAATTTAAATACAGTTTTAGTTGTAAACACGTCGTCTTGGTTTTAAATGATAACTAAAATAGCCTAAAGGAGATATGCCGAAATAAATAAATTCGCTCGGTCGCTTAAGCCGAATTTGTATCAAAAAAATTTCCTGGCATATATCCTAACATAAAAAAATCATGGAAATCGAATCAGTAGTTTATCTTACACGTGAACATAAATAAACAATTACACAAACGAACGAACGAAAGAGCAAACGAAAGAGCACTGGTGAAAATATAACATCTTTGACGGAGGTAACACTCGACAAGTCTTTTTCTGTCGCAAATTGTCTTTTCTTACAATTTAGGATTTTAGACCACAGTTTTATACTCTTTGTTGCCGCTTATCGCTAACCGAGTTCTGTCGGGGTCGAAAGGCAAATCGGCTGCCTAGAAAACAGATTCATTATCACATTTAACAGTAATTATCACACAGGGTGAATGCATTTATGAAAGCAAACACCTCAAATACGCTGTTACAGAGCCTGGTGATTAGGTCTTTGAAATGTGGAGCTGTAAGTACCCGGTTTACAAAGAAAATTGTGAAACCCCTTAAGAGCCTCAGAAAATCACTTAAATGTCTTATCTATAGAGGTTAATATGACCTCTAGATTATTCCTATCCCCGTGCACATGAACCCGAAATCCAGCAGGCTTATTATTCCTCCGCCAGGTAGCGAGATATAGTATGTATTGCCCTCAGTTTATTTGCAAGCATATTGACCCAAAGGTTATTTACAGATTTTGATGACAATTTGTGGAAGTTTAGGAAAACGACAAAGGATCAGTTCATTAAATATTGTTGAGAAATTTGGATCAAACAAAATGTAAGTTGTGTTTTGTGGAAGGTTGGGAAAACATTTTAGGGTCAGTTCATTAAATTTTGTGGGGAAATATTTGGATCACACATAAAATAATTTAAAGGATTTAAGTCCCATTGTTACGACTATTTTATTATAACGGAGCCACTGATCGGTATTTGCGGGTGGCTTTTTTTCTTGAGGTGACCTGGGTTTTGGTTTGTTGAACCGTGATAGGTGTGTATACACCTTCCCAGCAGAGAGGATCCTCCATGCTTGTTTTTAAGTGTCTCCGACATAATCTTGTTAATTATTTGTACATTTTTATCATTCATGGTAACCTTCATCCTCGTTCAACAAACAGTGCCCCCTACAGGCCATGGACCTGTCCTCGGAAATAAAAGTTATATACAGATAAATAATCTCACATGAAACAAGTAGTACACATCTTAGTGCACCAAAATAGCTATAACGCCCAAGAAGAGAGTGTGGCTCCATGTACTCTACATGTGTCTTATTGTATATACCAGATCCAGCCCCGTCGGCTCTGCCTGTACCGTCTGTCCATAGGGTGACATTCGGAATGAAAGAATGGGATACAACCTCAACACCTCACCCTTATACAATCTACTGTAAGTACATCATAAATAAATATCTTCAGTTAAGTTCCAGCCTTTTTAATATATCGTTTAAATCATCTTAATTACAATGAAGAAATACAATAATGGTAGGTGTAATTTTAAAATTTATTATACATATTTGATTATATACGTATACATATACAGTGGAAGCCCACAATTACGACCACCCAAGAGCTGAGCAAAGTGGTCGTAATTTAAAGGTGGTTGTCTTTTGTGAAATTCACAAAATTTTGTGAATTATATATGATGTGTATCACAACAAAATGTTTGACTTTTCTGAGGACCGTAATTATAAATGTTTTTGACATGCAGCTGAAACAAATTTATTTAAAAAATATTTATTCAAGCTTTATAAATCCCTTTTTTTTGACTGCTCAATGCACAGTGTTTTCAGAGAATTATATATATATATATATATATATATATATATATATATATATATATATGTATATATATTGTAAATGAAATATAGATTTAAATAGAATATAGACACTTTATTACTGTGAAATATTATATTGAAATATATTTGAAATGTGATTAAGTATATATATATATATATATATATATATATATATATATATATATATATTTGAAATGTGTCATACAGGCGCCAAAAAAGGTATATATATATAGTATATATAGTATTTATAGTATATATATATATATATATATATATATATATATATGTATGGGTGTGTCGGCGAGTCATCCCCCCACCCTGGAAGAAAAATTGACGCCACTGAATGAGGTCGCTAATTGAACCAATGAGGATCGAACAATATGTGATGAGTAGGAATACTAAGCTCTCACCCCCGCACTTCAGGTAATTGTAATACAGGTGATTACTGTAGGGCAATAAGCATCGGAATTAAGCCAGTCCTACTCCTGTAGCTGCTTCAAATGTGCTGGAATAAACTGTTTTTTTTTAATATTTGAATTAAATTAAAACACTTAAAATTAAAACAATATTTATATTTACCAAAATGTAAAGAATCATCTTTGTTTTCAGAAAATGTATAGTTTACTTTAAGGGGTCCTAAAGCAATAGGTTGTTGAATGCAAAGAAAAAACTGTTACCAAGTCAGGTTATGCGGGGGGACGACTACTTCCACCTTGATACAAGAGCCCAAGAGCCCAGGAAAGCTGGCAAGGTAGACCGCCTTATTAATCAGACAGTCCGCCGGTTACACTCTGTGATCTATCACGTACGCAACAGTGAGCCTCGCCGCGGTCATTTAGTCAGGAAGATATGCAGGACCACAGTAACACTCTGGTCTGGAAACCCTAATGCCCTTTTTGATCTATCATTAAGGCGGTTGAGACCAACCATTGACTCGTGACAAATGTTATCACAGTGCTTTTCGGCAGTGGTCGCACTAGCGGGGTAGCATTAGCGGTGGGCCAGGAAATCTGCCCGTAATTCAATATTCAAGGGTGGTCGTAATTTTGAGTAATTTTTAAACATAAACAACACTAAAACATATTCAGGACTAAGAAAAGTGGTCGTTATTGTGGGGTTCCACTCCATATATATATACATGTGCAGAGGTATACACATTGTATATAATACTCCTTTTCTATGCTTTTTCTTCTGATGTAACGTTTCTTGCTGTGTAATATTTTCGAACGTGAATTCATATTTATCAGGTGGCTGAACTCTATTAAGGTTAATGAAGATTAATAAGGGCCCCGCTTGACAAGCGGTGCCTTATAGTGATCACCGTGTAAGTCCGTCCTTCCGTCAACCCGTCCTTCCGTCAGTGACACTTTCTTTCGCGCGCGATAACTCAACAACAACCTACAACGGGATGATTTGAACCTATGAGGGCTCCAGACCTATTGAATAACAGACCTGTCTGAATTCCAATATGGCCGCCACAGCCCGATCGCTGATTTTCTTTCGCACGCAATAACTCAACAACAACATACTGCAGCTTTCCCAAATTCACAGGGATGATTGGTACCTATGAGGGCTCCAGACCTATTGAATAACAGACCTGTCTGAATTCCAATATGGCCGCCACAGCCCGATCGCTGATTTTCTTTCGCACGCAATAACTCAACAACAACATACTGCAGCTTTCCCAAATTCACAGGGATGATTGGTACCTATGAGGGCTCCAGACCTATCGAAATACAGGCTTGTCAGAATTCCAATATGTCCGCCACAGGCCGATCGCTGATTTTCTTTCGCACGCGATAACTCAACAACAACCTACTGCAGCTTTCCCATATTCACAGGGATGATTTGAACATATTAGGGCTCGTAACCTATTGAATTACAGACCTGTCTGAATTCCAATAAGGCCGCCACAGCCCAATCGCTGATTTTCTTTCGCGCGTGATTACTCCTCAACAATATGATTCAGCTTTCCCAAATTTACAGGGATGATTGGTACATATGAGGGCTCCAGACCTATTGAATTACAGACCTGTTGGAATTCCAATATGGCCGCCACAGCCCGATCACTGATTTTCTTTCACACACGATAACTTAATAAAAGCATTACTGCAGGTTTCCCAGTTTCACAGGGATCATTGGTGCCTATGAGGGCTCCAGACCTATCGAATTACAGACTTGCTCAAAATCAAATATGGCTAACAGACTACATTCAGTAATTTTCTATTGCACATTTTTTCAGACATATCGTCTTTAATATCATTTGATTCAGTACCATTTTTCCCTCATGCATATTGATTAATATCTGTTTCTATTTGTCATATTTTTTAAATTTAACTTGATTTTTCACCCATATGTAATATAGTCTAACACTAGCGGAAGGGAAGGGCCCTCTGAGGACCATTGTCCGACCACATCTAGTTAATAATAAATCAATTTTTCCACCCTGCTCGAGATATCCTTGACAATTGTGACATGCTTCCACACATCAATTTAAAAATATTTCAGCAATGCTAAAGAATAACAGTAATCCTTGTCTACACTCAACGACGTTCATCTCCATAAACTCGCGTATGGCGTTAGTTCTTTCATTACATTCTGTCTGCATTTCCAATCTGTTTTTTAGCTGACTTGGAAGAAGGGGAAGGTTATCAGAAGAACGATAACGCACGATCTCCGGGAATGTTAGGACGCAAAAAATCGGATATGATGACCACACCTTATCCGAACTCCATATACTGTAGGTTATGTTTTCATCCTAGTTGGTTTGTCTGATCGTTCGTAGAACAAGGGAAGTGGTGGACAGAATTTTTTTAGAAAGGAGGTTTGCGGAACGGGGCGAGGAAGGTGATGCACTGAGATCAATTGGGAAAGGTGGTGGGCAGGATGGCAGTCAGGAAAGCAGTAGACAGGAATTGACGAAAGGTGTTTGGAATGATGGGGTGAGGAAGGTGGGAGATTGGGAAAGAAAGGAAGGTGATAGGCGCGTCGGGGTAAAAAAGGTGATGGACAGGGTTGACGACAAAGGGTGGTGGGCGGGGATTGACGAGGAAGGTAGTAGGCGGTGATTGAGGAGAAGGGTAGTGGGCGGAGATTGACGAAGAAGGTAGTGGACGTCGATTGACGAAGAAGGTAGTGGACGGGGATTGAGGAGAAAGGTTGTGGGCGGGGATTGAGGAGAAAGGTTGTGGGTGGACATTGAGGAGAAAGGTAGTGGGTGGACATTGAGGGGAAAGGTAGTGGGCGGAGATTGAGGAAAAAGGTAGTGGGCGGGAGTTGACGAAGAAGGGAGTGGGCGGGGGATGACGAAGAAGGTAGTGGACGGCGTTTTGACGAAGAAGGTAGTGGACGGGGATTGAGGAGGTGGATGGTGGGCGTGGATTGACAAGTAAGGTGATGGATAGGGGTTGACGACAAAGGTGTTGGGCTAGGATTGACGAGGTAACTAGTTGGCGGGGATTGAAGAGATAGGTAGTGTGCGGGTTTGAGGAGAAAGATGGTGGACGGGGTGGGGTAAGGATGGACAAGATATTTGTTCAAAGATGGTTTGTGGGGATGAACAGGGAATTTGTTCAAAGATGGTAGGTATTGTATGGACAGGGAAGTTGTTCAACTGGGTCGTGCTGAGGAAGGTGATGGGTCGAGGATGGACAGGGAATTCGTTGGTCGGGATCGTGGTGAGGAAGTTTTTGGTGGGGGATAGACAGGGAAGTTCTCCTTTGGGTCAGGATGAGGAATGTGGTTGGTGGGGGATGGACAGGGATATTGTTTCGTTGGGGTCGTGGTGAGGAAGGAGGTAGGTGGGGGATGGACAGGGAAGTTGTTAGTAGGGGTCGTGTTGAGGAAGGTGGTTGGATGGGGATGGACAGGGAAGTTTTCGTTTTGGTCGGGCTGAGGAATGTGGTTGGTGGGGGATGGACAGGGATATTGTTTCGTTGGGGTCGTGGTGAGGAAGGAGGTAGGTGGGGGATGGACAGGGAAGTTGTGAGTAGGGGTCGTGTTGAGGAAGGTGGTAGGATGGGGATGGACAGGGAAGTTTTCGTTTTGGTCGGGCTGAGGAATGTGGTTGGTGGGGGATGGACAGGGATATTGTTTCGTTAGGGTCGTGGTGAGGAAGGAGGTAGGTGGGGGATGGACAGGGAAGTTGTTAGTAGGGGTCGTGTTGAGGAAGGTGGTAGGATGGGGATGGACAGGGAAGTTTTCGTTTTGGTCGGGCTGAGGAATGTGGTTGGTGGAGGATGGACGGGGATGTCGTTCGTTAGGATCGAGGTGAGGAATGTGGTTGGTGGGGGATGGCCGGGGAAGTTGTTCTTTGGGGTCGGGGTGAGGGAGGTAGTTGGTGGGGGATGGACAGGGAAGTTGTTCGTTTGGGTTGGGGTGAGGAAAGTGGTAAGTGGGGGATAAACAGGGAATTTGTTCAAAGGTTCAAAGATGGTAGGTATTGTATGGACAGGGAAGTTGTTCGTTCGGGTGGTGGTAAGGAATGTGGTTGGTTGGGGATGGACAGGGATTTTGTTCGTTTGGGTCGTGGTGAGGAATGTGGTTGGTGGGGGATGGACAGGGATGTTGTTAGCAGGGGTCGGGGTGATGAGGGTGGTTGGTGGGGGATGGACAGGGAAGTTTTCGTTGGGTTCGAGGTGAGGAATATGGGTGGTGGGGGATGGACAGGGAAGTTGTTCGTTGGGGTCATGGTGAGGAAGGTGGTTTGTGGGGGAGGGACAGGGAAGTTGTTCGTTGGGGTCATGGAGAGGAAGATGGTGGATTGGGCGGGATTAGGATAGTATTGTGTCGGTGGAATTACATTTGACAGACAGGAATTAGAACTGGTCACCCTGCCGGATCCAAACTCGATCTGTAGTAGGTTCAAAAATAGTGATCTTTGGTAATTATTATACGCTAGTCCGTAACCCAGGTCAAGTATTACTAATTTAATAACTAACTAGAAAGCACCAATAGACCGCATTTCTCCGCCTATACAGGTAATTCCGCCAGAATGAAGGAGACATGCGGGGGGGGGGATTCCTCCCCGTTAGGAAATTTACATATGAAGTTTTCTTTATTCTGTTGGAGAAGATGGTCTTGAACCGGCCGGAACAAACACATCGCCTTTCTCTCAATGGGAAAGAACTCTTTGGCCACAAATATAATATGGTAATCCAGATAGCCTCAAAATACCATATACAAATATTCTAAACAGGTATTCAAAGTCTGTTGATAATTCCTCCTATCAGTTTACCATATTCTTCAAATGAAGATGCGCATATCATTCATCGGAGCACTAGGTCACCAACCTGGTTCAGTACGGAACCTCATCCATACCAAGAAGGAACATTGTTCCAGATGGAACCAAGTGGGTGCTTAAAAGAACATAAAAACCTTTTTTCTCAGAGTGTTCCTGTCAAAATGATTGTTAAATATCAGTACAATTTTTCTGTACATTTTCTCTCTAAAAAAAACTGCTGGTAGTGTTTCGACAATGTTTTTGTTAATGTTTAATGTTTTTAAACGTTCTTTAAAACTCATGACATTTTATTACTAAACTGAACGGAATATTATAAAAATTATTAAGCTTATAACATTGTTATTTTACATTTACAAACCTACTTTAATAAATTACCAGAGTTTGTTGATACTATATTCTTTCTAAATACACATTAGTTTTAACGGCATCGTGTATATTAATTGGTCACTATTTTTTATAACGGCATCTCTGTCAACATTCAAAACGTTCTGATCAATAATATTTAAAGGCATATGAAATTGTCTAGCTGCCATTTTACAGTAAAAGCTTATTTTAAAATAAATACGGATAAAATATGACTGATGTCTTTGATGTTCGACATTCCTTACTTGCTGTTTCTTGTGATATTTACCGTCACTTTTAACGATGCATTTACATTATGTATTAATTTGGTATATCGTATAGATTACTTTATCAGATTATGAGATTGCTAGACTTTATATTAAAGTATATTCACATTTTGATTTACAAATTTGATGTTTGTCTCATTCTTTTACTTGCAAAATTCTGACCCACCAACTTGTGTCCACCTATTTTTTAGGTATAATTTTCTTTATATTTTTCAATAATTTCCTAGGAAGATGGCCAATTATGGGAATGAAGAATTTTACAATAACTCTCCAGTTTATGTTTCGGATACTTTATCTGACAAATCAAGTTTGCCCCTGCATGAGAAGCCATTTTTAAGCTCAGCAGACTGTAATTCATCTTAAGGATATATATATATATATATATATATATATATATATATATATATATATATATATATATATATAGACTTATTGTCTAAGGTTAAAGGAATTCTTTTTGTGCAATAAAAGTTTGCGGCTTAAATTGTCACAAAAATATTTGAAAAAGATAATTCTTACAGTGGTCTAATAATACAGTTAATCTGGGTAACAGTGCACATACGCTACTTTTACTCATGGGGCTCCATAGTACCAACCAGAATGATTAAAAGTTTGATAATAATCCTCAGTGCCTGATAACTAATACCATGATTATTTGCATGCATGCATGTTGATAATGGAATGTTTCTTCAGTTTTCACAGACCGGTGATACCTCCTGTATTTTTTTTAAATATTACACATTTTTTTTCTATTTTTGAGACCTTCAAATGAAGCGGCCATCTGTTAACAGGGTACAAATCGTAATTGTTTGACCATGAATCTTCTAACTTGACATCCTGGGAGGTCCATGAAAAATCTCTTTGGAAACCCAAAATTAGGTCTTGGTGTCCTGTATTTTTCAAATTACAGGGTAAAACATGATTTTTAAGCATCCAGTGAGTCGGATTGGGCACAAATTGTATCCATTTGGCCTTGAATCTTCTTACGTGATTCTCAGGGATGTCAATAATCTGCACGGAAACCTGAATAAATAATGTCACTGTGACCTATTTTCTGCATGCTGTGTGAAAGAACATGTTTTAAATACTCTATTAGTCAGATGGGCACAAATGAGAGCAGCTGGATATAGAATAATCTCACTGTAACCTATATCTAAGGTCGATTGGCAAAATGCATGATTTTTAGCATTCTCGGAGTCTTTTTACTCATTGTTCAAGGCTCCTTGAGTTTAGCTGGACGTCATAGCCCATGAGCCACTTAATGTTTTAGCTGATCATACAAATTTTATGATTGCATGCAGCTGTCAACTGATTGTTTTGCATGTGACCAGTGACCTTACTGACTGGTTTGCATGTTACCAGTAACCTTGACCGACGTAAGTTGGGCTAACATTTTAAAAAATATAGGCTGTTTAATCATATTTTAAAATGATCCTGTTTCTTAAATAATGTGCAAGGTAGGTGTTATTAACCTTGTTGAAAATATGTCCTTTTAATCTTGTAATGTCACATCGCAGCAGAATCAGATGAAAGAGAGGATAGTCAGACAGAAACTACAAGCAGACGATTCCTGTTGAGGGGAACGTTTGGCAGCAGAGACTGGGACCTGATCACCCCGCCGGATCCATACTCAATATACTGTAGGTTAACATATAATTATACTTACTGTCTAAGGTTTAAGGAATTCTTCCTGTGCAATAAAAGGTCAAAAGCTTGCGGCTTTGAAAGTTACAAAAGAATTTGAAAAAAATTACTCTTCAAGTGGTCTTATAACACAGTTTAGCTGAATGACTGTACACACCCTACCTTTACTCATATTCATTTTTTTTCAAATAGTTTCTCCTTCTTTTATAAATTGAGTGTATTTAACAAAATATGACCATAGGTATGTAACGAGATTGACTATAAGGGTAATTTCCTTCTCCCGGAGAATGTTGAAACACACACTCCTGGAAAGTATTTATAAACGTTTTATACACGTTATACCCCTAAAACATTTTGAAATGACATATTCGTCTGGATACACGTTCGCGTATATATATATATATATATATATATATATATATATATATATATGTACTATTTTTCCTAGTTATAACAAAAGCATTTTATGAAGGTTGTGTAGTAATCAGATTTTTTGGACTGTTTAAATTTTATTATACTCGACCAAGCTTAAATAATCATGTGAGAATACAACAAGAACGCAAGGCATCTTATCTTTCAGGAAAGAGCTATCCTGTATTATTATTTAAAACAAATTTATTGTTTTATGCTGCCATACAGTTCACCACTTCCTTGTGAAAGGGAACGGAGACTCGTAATTAGGGCGCCCGACCGCCATCTTTCCCATCGTTAGACTCAAAACCTTCCCTTAAAGATTTTGACTTGATTGTTAGAACTGCTATCGGACTTTGCCCTCCTGGTTCAGGTATCTCATTAATAAATTTCATCCAAATTATCCAATCCGAATAGTCAGTTTATATTGTGTTCCAAAGAGGGGTACCCATGCATCAAATTTATCAAAATCATTTATCAAATCCATTACAGACTGAATACCTTTCAGTAAACGGATCAGGTACTCTGGTAATTATTCAAGAGGATTCGACACCATATACTCTGCAAGGAGTTTTGGTATTTCATATTTAAATCTGGTCCCAGCTAATATGTCGTCAGCACAACGATGCTTCATTATTACATATTTAACAGATATATGAACAGTTTATAATACTCACCAAAACACTGATGGTCACCCCTTTGTAGAGCGAACCAAAAATAACGCATCGGAGAAATGCGCCCAATTATGGGAAACACGTGGCCTTCGCACAGGTGTCTTCCTGCAGAGAGAATGGTATGAAAAAGCTGCGTGTCCCTCTAAATTGGGGTCCCTAGCAATAGATATTAACATATGCAAGAAAAGTGCAGTGCCAATTTTTCACTCTCAAAATAAAATATTGGTTTTAAGACTGTTTAAGATTTTGTTATTTTAAACTAACGACCTCACTCTTTTTAATCTATAGCGGAATTAGAAGAAAGAGAAGGCTACGAGGATGATCATGATGAAGACGACATTGGAGAGGACTCAAGCTCGGATGAGGATAACGTCATAACATACTTACGACGCAACCTACCAACGGACGACGTATAGCGCTATATTTGTTCACGTGACTGTTCACAATTTTAGATAAGTACCGGTACCAGACGCGTTTAAGGAGAACTTTGTGACTGGAAATTATTTTTATTACTGGTATACTACCCCTTCTTGTGTACTTCATATTGTTTATGATAGATCACGCTGTGATACTCCTTTTCTAGAAAAATGTCATGTTTCTCAAGACTTAAGTGGAAATGTGAGAAATGCCAGCCTTAGGACACACAAAGAATGGTTTTCGACAGTTAAAGATAAAAGGAAGGACCTGCTTGGCAACGGTTGACTTGCACCACTGTCAAAAATGATAAAGCTGA
The DNA here is from genome assembly GCA_026874595.1 of Sipunculus nudus. Taxonomy (NCBI): domain Eukaryota; kingdom Metazoa; phylum Annelida; class Sipuncula; order Golfingiida; family Sipunculidae; genus Sipunculus; species Sipunculus nudus. Next base: position 45,562,339 of record CM049316.1, read on the forward strand.
CATTGCTCGGTACCAAAAGTCTATTTGTACTCTTCATGCTTTGACCAAGAAGGAAGACACCACTGCTGCCGATATATTTCACCAGAACCACACTCCTCTACCTCACACCCTCCCCACCCCACCACCACGTACCCGCCAGACCAACCTGACGCCGTGCACGCTGGGTAGCTCGACAAAGACGCATTGGTTTATTTACACGGTGTCGCGGCAACAACTTACCCGAGCTTTAATGGATTTTCACGAAATTCACCATCACTACTTAAATATGTATTATCTTGCCCGAGTTCGATTATGGGCAAAATCAACGCATATTTAACAAGATCAGAGGTCACTAGGCTACTTGTGTTGTCGGCGTGATAACTTACCAGCAATATCATTGCTTTTGATAAACTCAGCATGCAGAAATATTAATCAATATAATATCTTGCCTTAATTGACATGCAACAACCCCTACACATTACACATAACACAGCTGTGTTGACTCAGATGAGTTATAATTGTAACTTAATGTTCAGTATGAATGAAATATTGGCACTTACTCTCAAGAATACCAGATTATTGTTAACTAAGTCGGCTCTTGTTTACAGCCTGGCTAGGCATGCTGAAAAAGTTTAGGAGAGTTTATTCTTGGGCGACACCATGGGGATCTGTGAGGGAACCACCATCTATCAGGTATAATTAGGTAATTTGCATAGATCCCCCTTTTAATTTGCATGGGATTCCTGTTTGGGGTTGTGTCGAATCAGAGGAGAACTCTTCCCCACAGGTGTTCGGATTCCATCCCTGAATGGAGGCTGAATGTTGGAGCTAGTTCCACCTATGACACTGGGTCATTGCCGATGTCGTATTTTGACAATCGGTCTTTCCCTTTTATATGAGTTTGGATGAGTTCCAGATTTATGAATTGGACTTTTTGATCGGAGACACAAACAGTATTTGTTTTAGTTCCATGAAAAAGATTTCCATGCAAAATTAATTTTATGCATTGACTTAGAGGTAAAAGACAAAATCCTAAAATTTTGAAGTTTAAGACCAGCACTATAACAAAAATATAAGGAAATAAAATTTACAAGATAATTTTATTTTTACTTTGACCCTGATTGGACCTAAAAAACGGTTTTCGGCAGGGGGCATCTTGTAACACTGCAGTCTATTCAGTATAGTAAATATTCAGTTCAGAATGCCATGAACTTTATTTTCTGGGTAACAAGAAATAAAAAGAAAACACTCGAAGATTTTTATGAATAATTATCACGTGGTTCACATTCTTTCAAATATAAAATTTAATAATGTTTAGACCCTATATCTTTCTAAGTTTTATATGTAATTCCATATATATTTCCAAGTTACCATAATATGTCATATGTATGAAAAGAATTTTTTGGAAGTTTTGTAGAAGTTTTAAATGTATTTCAATGCATATTTCAAAGTTACCATAAAATATTTAATGTGTGAAAAGAAAGTTTTCTTTTTGTAGAAGTTGTTTGTGAAGTTGTAAGAGCTCATATTTTGTACATAACATGTAACTGTGTGTATGGAATTATGTTTCTATGCACTTAAACCATTGTCTTGCAGAGTTTTAAAATCATGACAGCTCTAGTCCAAGCATTTTATTGAGTATCCAGTATCTCTTAGGATAACCAGCCACTGAAGCCTCAGATCTGTATATTTCAGCACACACGTTAATACATACTAGTGGCTTGAAGACTGTAACAAACTGGTTCCGTTAAACTGGCCAAACCATTACATCAACAACATCAGGTTTGGCAGCAGCCACGGGCGATATTATTGTTTGTTTCATTCACTGTTAGTACACTTTTGTAACTTCCGAAACCAAAAAGAAGGGCAAATCGCAGTAACAGAGCAATATATTGTTATGTTTTGTTTTAGCATTGAAATAGGCGTAATCTTTCCTCAACTTTCGACGGATTGGAACACTTCATCGAGAACTGTTTGTTCTCTTCTATTCTTGCACTGCTTGCGTTAGAACCAAATAGCCGCGTCACATATCGGTCTGAATACTGGGGCGGCGGGTCTCAAGCCTTGATTCAGAATATCAGACTGCTTTCTGTCTTGATACACAATCATTGTTGCCGAAATATTTCGCTGCGATAGTCCTTCCGAATAAAATTATGGATTAAAGAAAAAATCAGGAATATGATCCCCATAAGGACACGCTTTGCATCTTTCCCGACAGTTCAAGACTAGAAACGTGAAAATCCGAACAGAGGAATTCCATCACAAAAGTCCAGGGCGACCAACATGAATTATAATATAAATTTTTTAGTACGGTACACAAAAGTTCGGTACACAAAATATGCCAGACAAATAATTTTGCTGTTACAAACAAGACAAGCAGTTCTAGCATTAAAATAAAAGTAACGCTCGCCCAGAGGACTGGCTTGTTATTTCTTCAGAAATGAGGGAAAATTCGAATCATCGATGGACCTGTCCTGTTACATAACGTTAATTGTTTGATTGATTATATGCGTATATTTCAGACATATGACAGTCTCGTATTTTAGTGATTATATATGTATAGTACTGGAAAGATAAGGTAAATATTTAAGATTTATGATCTCCTGTTCGAAAGCTTTAAATTAAACTTGAAAATAAAATATCTATGAATAAAATCTGAAGACATGTACAAGTCATCTCCACCGTTTCCAATTCCAGAACCGTCAAGTCCTACCAGAGTCCCTGAAAAAGCACGTAAAAACAACCAGATTGATATATAAGGAGGTAGACCTACGCAGTGTGCCTATATATGAGACAGAGGTGATAAATACATGAAGGACATTTTATAGAAAACATCTTTATTCTTACAAAGGTACATACAAATGGTGTTAATAGTATTGACTAAAAGGCCCAAAGAACAAATACCGCTACAGCTTGGCAAGTAGACAGGTATTCTATTAATTTTAATATATCATCAAAGGAACATCCAATTCCATCTGACCATCTCAACAATTTGTCAGTTCTTTCAGAAACTATACTTAACGTTACTGTTCACACATATCTTTAAAGTTCAAGATTTGCCTTAAGACATTCACTGCCTAGCAAATTATTCCCAGTGCCCAGGCCTTTAGCAGGTAGCGTGGGTACCCTGGGAGCTCCAGGGTGGATCTGGCCAATTTCAGCAAGTTTACCTGTTTTTTTCATTCATGGTCATATGCAGTACTATTAGCGGTATTTATTTTTTTATACTAGCAGTAATCTTTGCAAGGTGTTAAGACATAAATAATTTATTTTGAAAAATACTATTTAATTATATAAAAAAAAAATTAAGTTTTTTTTGGGAGGTGCATGATTGCCCTGTTTGAAATAAGGATTGGCATTATAAGATTGCATGGAAAAGGTGATTTATGGTCAGGGATTTTATGATATTTCTAATATTTCTTGGTCCGGGGGATTTCTAGCCAATCAAATTAAAAAGCAGATAAGATGGGAACACATTCATGTAAGTGGACGTTTTCCTCAGTGCAAGCTGGTTACAGAAAAAACATGATATCCTATAAAGTCGTTCAAGTTTAATTGCAGTTTTTTTTGTACAATATGAAACATCACTTGTTGCATCACTACTGACACTCATACATGTATACGATGTCCAGCAAAGTTTTTGCAAATTTGTTCATTATTTTCAAGATCTTGTTATTCATATATAATTTCAAATCTATGTGGCATTAATAAATTGTTTAAGAGAGGAGACTTAATTAGCAGTTGAGCATTCATGAATATTAGGTTGTATTAATTTGAAGGAGACCGCACCATTCAGTGTATTTTCATGCAAGTTATAGGCTTTTTATTCATTTACCATGGATTTTTTTCACTACAATGAACATATTTTTTAGTTTCATTAGTTTTATGGAAGACAAGTTTTTCAGATGTTTAAACAACTACAAATTTCTTTCCTACTATCTTATATTCACAAGTGTCATCTCGGATAGAACCAAATATGATCTGTTGCAGTAAATAGGCCTGTGTTAAGTGCTGCCAAATTTATTGGGATAATTAAAGTTATTGTGTGCCTTGGTACATGAGTACACGTGACGTCCATTACTGTGATACTGTTCAAAGATACAGTGATGCTATCATATCGGTAAACGGTGCTGATTATTCGGCTGGCAGTCAAGCTGGGCTGTTGTTACGACCCATAATGTAATAACCGGCCCATAATGTAATAACGGCCAATATTGTAATAAAAACGACCCATAATGTAATAATCATACCCTTCCCATATTGCAATAAAACTAGCCAATACTGTAATAACTCCCCATAATGTAATAAAAAACGGCCCATATTGTAATAATGGCCCATACTGTAATAAAAGCGACCCATATTGTAATAATCATACCCCACCCATATTGTAATAAAACGGGAAGTGGGAAAAACGGCCCATATTGTAATAACATATGATTAAGCTCAAGAATGAATCCCAAATCTAACAGGCGCTATGTCAGTTTAGAATACCTTCTAAAATGACAACCATCTGGTACCTCATTGGTATAAGAGATGCAGTCATAATGGAAATCCAGTGAAACTGTCAACATTTATGTTGTCTACCTAAATTGGACATGAATTTAACCATAATCTTCTAAACTGCATTTTTTTTTAAATATTGGCCTTTTTGCCCATTTTAGCCCTCACAATGCTGATTACAGTATAGGTGAGGTTAAGTTATTACAATTTTACTCATTTATTATTACGGTATTGGCAATTATTATAATATTGGCCGTTTTTACAACAAAAAGGCAATTTCTATTACAATATTGACCATTGTTACAATATATATGTGGAATACTAACCAAGGAAAACCCGCTAGCAACAGGCCAATGGGATTGGGTGAGGCATATTATTTAGATTTATTTTGTAAATGGCGACATTTCTTTATTCCTTTGAGGCCACGGCATTTACATTATAATATGAATAGTAATTAGCAAAAATAGTAAATAGCAAAATAGCATATGACTGACAAAGTAACTGGGGAGCAAACTTAAATCCTTCCCTTTTCCCATGCTTTTACTATTACCGATCATTTGCGGGTAACCGGGGGAGGGGTTGTGATCGTGAGGGATGGGGGTGGGGCTGGGGTGGCGGGTAGGGTGAAGAAGGCTGAGGGAGGCTTCCCTTGCAATCGCTCGGCGATTGCAAACATCTGGTCTCTCATGGATTGTACAAACAGTTGTAATAATTACTGGGAGGCACTCTCCAAGGCTCAGATGATGGCGTTCGGAAGTCTTTATAGGTCTTTATAGTTGTTATTTCGTCAAACAATTTGATATATATTTATATATATATATATATATATATATATATATATATATATATAGTAATTTCCCAATTTTCGTGATTGATTTTCATTTTTCATATTTCTTTTTATTAATTTTGAACCTCTCTACAGTTGACTACATTACGCAAAGACATAAGGGAGAAGTTTTTCAGGAACAGGATTCCTCATTTTTTTGTAAAAATTGCCTCCAAATGTCCTCTTTACTTTGCATATTAAAAAAAAAAAGTCAAAATATGGGAGGTGGATACCCCCTTCAATACCCTCCCCATGAACCTGTTACTAACCTTAATTAAACCATGGTTAGTAATTGAATAAAAAAATCACATTTTCATACAGTAAAATATAACGTTTACTACTACTACTACTAATAATAAAAATAATAATAATAATAATGATAATAATAAAAATAAAAATAATAATAATAATATATATATATACACGTATATATAACAGTTTTCACAATACCCATATATGCATATTAACGCCCCCTCCCCTTTCTAATTTCTGGATCCGCCACTAATCATGGCCCCCTCCCCTCCCTCAATCCTGGCTACGCCCCTGATTCTCCCCGCTCTGAGCCCTATGCTCTACCTGTAGAACATAGAAACCAGCTTTTTCAAATTGTTGTTCTGTTGTTTGGGCGTAATGTTATTTTCGAAAAATTAAATTGTATAAAAGTATATTTATATATATATATATATATATATATATATATATATACAAGTGTATCAGCTTTAATGGACCAAGGCCCTTAAATAAATCCTGGAAATGTACCCAGAAGAAATATTAAGGTGTTTTCAGCAAACCAAAATTAATTTAGTACGTGTTTCTGTTAGGTATCTTGTTTAAATACTTTATCATCCAATTTAAACACTGATTCAACAAAAGGATAAACATGCACCAGCGCATGCACCAGTTGGGGGCCTTTGTTGGTTAGATAAATGGATAGCACGTGGGTTTGTTATGTGCTCCAGAACAGTGACTGAACCCTATGAGATTGGGTGGTGCTAAGTGTGTCACAGGTAAAATTTAGAATTGACTAAAATCTAGCAATACATGGTTTTCTTTATTCTTCTCTGAAAATTAGGGACTGACAGTGATGTGCCAATACTTTTTTAACATGTTTTTTTATTTTTATAGACATTTCGAACATATATATATATACAAAAAATATTACACATGATAGACACGTTAACATTATACATACCAATGACAGACAAAGTGACGATGTGACAATACATTCAACAATTTGCGTACATAACACAACACAAGGCATCAGTATAAACAGTGCTTACATTACATTGTAACAATGTTTAACCTATTCACAAGCATCAGTATTTCGTATTTTTTTACAATGTTTTTTCAAATACAGGTCAATAAAACAAAAACAAAAAAAGAATATAACAAATGTAATTATGAGTTGGTATGTAATGTTTTCCTACAAATATGGGAGCAGCTTTTCCCATTTTTTCAGGTGTACACACAATTTCTTTTTTTTTCTGAGCAATAATATATTCTATTTTCTGTATGTATTTCAACCTATTTCTGAATTTTTCGAACAGGTTAACATTTTTTCCACCTCTGCTCTGATAGAGAGTCATTTTGTATGTAATAATTAGTTGATAGAGCAACAATTATTTCTGAATTGGAATCATTCAAAACAGAATAACAGTAATTTCATAGTCTGGGAAACTTAAATTGCATGATTTCATCGCAGATTGTATTTGAAGATATAAATTTCTAGAGGCAAAACATTCATAAAAAGGTGTGTAATTATTTCGTCGTAAATGTGACACTATGAACAACGTGGACTGCAAAAAAGTTTCCACTTAAATAGCCAGTAGTTTACTGGTAAATAATTATGCATGATTTTGAACTGAAACTCTCTGCTATGCATATCCAGAGAAACTTTATGTACTGTATAAAAAAACTCTTTAAAATCTTCATAACTATGTAATCCTGTTATAATCTAACCAATTAACCAGAGTAGTTGGCGTGGTGGTTCTCTGACTGCTCAAAACATTATATACCCAGTTAGATGTAATATTTGATAATCCCTTTATTCCTGGCAAAGTTACCAATCTGTCCTTCCTACCTTCTCTGTCTTATTTTTCGCTGGGTGTTGACTTACACAAACTAATCCACTCTTTTGGTATTGCACTTATTATAGACCTCCACGACTGATATGTATTTCTTGATAAACCTGGGTATCTAGTTTTAATCTCTGCCATGTGCAGACTTTACCAGTATCATTTAAAAAATCTTGTACTCTCCTTATACCGAAGTTGTCAAAATGTCTGTAGAAAAAGGATGTATTGTTGACCTTTAAATAATAGTTGTTCCATAGTGGTTGCATTCTAACTTCTTCTACCGATATTGGATTTCTTCTAACAAAATGTTACCACTCTTTTAAACAGTTTTTATAAAACACTGGTAGCTTTCTGGGTACTCTTGTCACATCAAAATTAGAGTGCCACCAAAAGGGTTTAAATAATGTTGTGAAACATATTTCCATGGCATATCTTTTCCATCTATTAATCGTCTCATCCACATAATACACTGTGTTTTTAACTTTGCATGCACTTCAGGAAATTTTATTCCCCCCATATCATGAGGTCCAATGAGTGTATCATATTTAAACTTTGGTCTCTTGCCTTTCCACAAAAACTGCTTCAAATGCATTTTAACATTCTCCATAAATCCTGCAGGTGGATATTTTGGCAAAGCCAAAGTTCTACATATTACATTGCGATCAAATATTGTAAGATTCCTGCTAGACCAGATATTGAGTACCACTTTCAGTTTTTCTTCCACTGACTGGAAATTAAGTTTTTTTTATTTAAATCGTTATTGTATGTTACCATATACCAAGTATTTTCATTGCTGTAACAGTAAGGTTGACCCATTTGCAATTCATTCGGTTTTCATTTTTCCTTTTCCATGCACCAAGCCAAGCAGCTTCCGAATTATTATAATTAACATGCAATGTAGAGAACTGACCAAATGCTTTTAGAATATTTATAAGTTATTTAAATGAATCCACATCAGACTGGAAAAATGTAAAGTCTTCTACCCTTCTCTCTGTTCTAACCACATGCAATAATACTTCAATGGCCAGAATAAATAGATATGGAGCTATTGGGTCGCCTTGTTTCGTTCCTCTAGATAAAGAGAAATAATTAGTTGAAAATCCATTATTCAAAACACAACTTTGTGACCCTGTGTGTATCAACTAAAACCAGTTTATAAACATAGGTCCAAATCCAAAACATTTCAATACAGAAATTACTAAAGTGTGATCAATAGAATCGAATGCTGCTGCAAAATCTGCACCAAATAATATTCCATACTTGTTTTCAATATTACAGTATTCAATCATATCAGAAATTAGGCGAACTGAGTTTCCAAAATATCTCCCAGGAACAAAAGCATTTTACTCAACAACTTGGTGTCCACATTAATTAAACTTCCATGACTGTATGAGTCTGACATCCTACCCTGGTTTCTCTATCAGAGTAATTACATTTTGTTTTGGACTTGTTGTTAACTCTCCAAATTTAAAACATTCATTCAGACAAGTTGTCAATTCTTTTCCTTATACACTGAAAAAGCATAGTGAAAATTCCTAACTAAGACCATCATTCCCGATGTCTTATTTTTACCCATAGCTTTCAAAGCTTTGTATACAAAATTCATTGTCACTATACCTTCACACAGTGAAGCATCATCTGTCTCTAATACTGGTAAATTGTCTATGCTATTTAACCAATCATCACATTTCACTTGATTTTTACCTGTTTGTCCTTTAAATCTTTCAGAATAGAACTTATTAATACGTAATAATATATCCTTTTTGATTTGTAAGTTCCTTACCCTTTTCTATCCACTCCTAATTCATGATTTATTCTTGTCTCTTTTTTCAAGATTTACAAAATATAAACTATTACGCTCACCATGTTCAAACTATTGAGCCCGAGATCGTATTATAATGCCTTCTGTAATTTTGTCATAACAGACTTCCAATTCTTTCTTCATTTTTTTCATAATTCTTGCCGTTTACTTCATTAGGATGTTTATCTATTATGTTTTTAAATTTTTCCAATTGTTTTTTAACAAATCAAACAACCTCATGTTTTTTGTGGGGAAAAAATAGATTCTCCTCAAGGAATTGGGCTTATTTTATGTTAAATCTATAATACTATTTTTATCATAGGCAATTATGTTTTATGATAATATAATGGGATTTGGAGTACGTATGCTTGACGTGTTTACAAACATCAAATGTGCTATAGCCTTGATCAGAGCAGTGAAATCTAGATAACAGAAGGGTCATACAGCCCCGGAGGTGTCATAAATGCAAGTAGGCAAAGACCTTACTAGCTGAGAGGCTGTGTGCTGGAGCAGTGCTGATGTATCTAGAATCATCAATTCCACGTATTCACACACTTGTTTACCACATACAAATAAAAGCAGTCATGTAAGATCGTAACTCAATGATGTTTATTAACGAAATAAATCAGATCCAGCTGAACAAAATCTAAAAATAAAATTTTGTGATCCACTTAGTGTGAAAATGGATAAATACCTTAGAGCAAGTATATTTACACATATACACACTCATACACACACACATATATTCTGGAATAATACACTTGTCATCGTTGTTCCACATAAATCTCATACCCATTGTGTGAAATAAATACACAAAAATAAAAATTTTTTGCAAATATGAGGTCTATATATATACATATATATATATATATATATATATATATATATATATATATATATATATATATATATATAGATATATATATGGCAAACAAATGAAAATTTCATAAATATATGTATGTATATAATATATATAAGCTATATAATGAAAAACCGCATATACATAAAAATATAGCGGTGGTGGTATAAAAGAATAAATGATATAGTACGAGCGCACGAATATTTTAATCAACCAGTCGGAACACATTGCGTGAACTTTCAACTTTGTAAGCCTGTCAGGAAAGTAAAATATCTGATTTCAATTTCTGAAATAGTGCATTTAACAGGGAATTTACTCCATTCTATTATTTTGAGCATTATAGATCTTTACAGGAATCGAGTCAAGCAAAAATAGCGACATTACCGAAACCCGGTCCTCATTGAAAAAAAATCCAAAAAAAGAAGCAGCGGCTCATTAGAAAAGTTATTTTTTTTCTATATAGTCGTAGTAAATGTTCAGTACATGTCAATTCGCCGATCCACAAAAAAATAACACGTTTTACTTCTGTCATGTCTGCTGCTGTCAACGTCTTAGATAATCTGAAAATGACTTTGTATCGGGAACAAATCAGGTAGACAGGGGGTGACGAAAATAAAATATAGAGTCAACGGAGAACATGTGCTTTATTGCTTTATAATAAACTGCTTTATTAGAACAGCAAGTTGCCGGATTCATGATCGAATGATCATGAGTTCGAATCCGGGTAAGACCCCCACTGTGCCAAGACCCTTCGGCAAGGTCCCAACCGTGAGTTTGCCTCTGTTCACCGAGCAATAGAAATGGGTACAAGTAAACGCTGGGGTGGACTAGCGTCCCATCCTGGAGGAGTTTTAACGCCTAAGTCGCTTCACGCTATAGAAACCGGGATAAGCTCCGGCCTGATGAGCCATTAGGCTCGGGTGTAAAAGCCCAACAGACTTAACCTGAATATAACCGCACACTATAAATGTAGGGCCGGAAGGCCTCCCTCAATCACACTGAGTGACTTTTGCCATATACACCGCTAGGTTTTAGCCCGCTGACATTTGTTTCACTCAAATGTCATCCTGGGCGTGTACATATATACATTTTCTTGCTAAACAGGTAAAGGTCATTAAATCTAGCAATTAAGCCAGTCATGTCTCAGTTAACAGACTGTATGATGAGGGGACAATTGCTAATTTGTATAATCAGAGATAATTAATCAGAGAAATGGGATGGGCTATATAACATGTCAAGCGTCTGTATTACAGCCTTCACTGTAGGGAGGGAGCTTATACGGGTTGTTGAGTTTAATTCTGTATCAATATAATATTTCGCTATTTTTTTTGTAGTGGACTATCTCAGGTGCATAATCATTGATTATATTTTGTTTCCTTTTTTTCTGCCCGCGTTTGTATTAGATATCCAACATGGCTGATTTAAAAAAAACTAACCATTGTCAAGAGTAATAGTCCCAGGTGATAAATTTACCTGCCATTAAATTGTTTACCTTGTCCTAACCTTCAAACTATATAACACCTATTCCCTAATTAAAAATTATAAATATTTAAAATTGAGGTATATATTTTAAGAGATATATTTAGGCCTATCCATTTGTTTAATAAAGATTAAACATTAAACAAGAATAACACTCGGCATACCTCCCCCATGTCCGATCCCTATACCAAAGCCAAGGAATTCATGTTCAGTACATTTGCTTTATCAGAAATTAACAACAAACGAACCAAACAAACAAAGAAAGAGCAAAAGTGAAAACAGAACCTCCTTGACAGATTCGGCTTCAAATTTTTAGCTTGTGAGCTTTAGCCATGGTGCGGCGTTTGTTGTCTGTCTGTAAACAATAACAGCTTTTCTCCGAAATGTCTGAACAAATACTCCTGAAATTTATATATCCAAGTTTTAAAATGGCTCAAGTAAGCGACAAACCAAACTTTGTGGCTCCATCTCCATTGGCGATTTTATGTGCGTTTTTTTGTTGCATGAGCCCATAAGAAATTGAACATTGTTTGCTATAATACAGTCATGGTGTAACTAAAAAAGCATTGAAAGTACGTGCATTATCCTGGCATATATCCCTTCGATCATGGAAAGTTTTAAGAAAATTTGCCCGACCCGTTTGTGTGTGTGTGTGATCGTATAAACTAAAATCATGTGAGAAAGATTTCCAGGAAAGCGGCCAAGAGCTGCGTAACCAAAAGATGATCAAAGACGAAGATCCAGGGGGTTACAGCATAAAATAAAATGGTCGTAACAATTTCCACATAAGACACTCAACACAAGAAAGATAAAGGTTAACAGAACAATCATTTAATAAACATGGAACTAATAGACAAAAATATAGGGAGCAAAATATGAAAACCTAAGATATAAAAAATGGAATGGTGGCACAACATGCAGGCAGAAAGGGTGCTTAACACAAACTAAATGATGACATATCCTAAAGGTAATTAGTTTTAAATGAAGTTGTTAAAAGGTAAAGTAAAAATTAAAACAGCAAATTAATAATTGATTGAAAAGAAACTAGATGTGGTCGGACAATGGTCCTCGGAGAACCCCGCGTTTCTGCTAGTGCTGGACTAGTTTGCATCTGGATAAAAAATTTAGTAAAATTTGAAAAATATGACAAACAGTAATAGGTTTTATCCATATGCATGAGTGAAGATATCCTACTGGATCAAATGATATTAAAGAAGATATATCTGAATTAATGTGTGCAATGGAAAATCATCGAATGTAGTCTGTAAGCCATATTAGATTTTGAGTCATTAGGTCTGGAGCCCTCATATGAACCAACCATCCCTGCAAATTTGGGAAAGCTACAGTATGTTGTTATTGAATTTTCGCGCGCGTAAGAAAATCAACGATCGAGCTATGGGGGCCATACTGGAATTCCAATAGGTCTGTAATTCAACAGGTCTGGAGCCCCCATAGGTACCAATCATCCCTGTGAAATTGGAAAGGTGCAGTAGGTTGTTATTAAGTTATACTGTGCGAAAGAAAATCAACGATCGGGCTGTGGCGGCCATATTGGAATTCTGACAGGTCTGTAATTCGATAGGTACCAATCATCCTTGTGAATTTGGAAAAGCTGCAGTTTGTTGTTGTTGAGTTATCGCGCACGAAAGAAAGTGTCACTGACGGAAGGACGGAAGTACGGAAGGACGGATGGACGGAAGGACGGACGGGCGGAAGGACGGAGTGACAGGGTGATCACTATAGGGCACCGCTTGTCAAGCGGGGCCCTAATTAAATAAATATATAGAAACAAAACCTGCAGGGTTTTAATGGGAACTTTTTTGTAAATTACCCGTATTATTGTTAAGGACAGTCAGTATATCACAATATTTAGTATTATTAATATTACATAATCGCAAATGGACGTAACATGGCGAGCGATTACATAATCTTAAGGCTGAAATGATTATAAAATGAGTATCCATGATAAGAGGGCACTGAGAAATGGCACCAACATCTTACCTTGAAGACAAAGACTTTTCAAGTTTCCATTATCGCAACGAAAAAGGGACTATGATTTATTTTTACTAATGCGAAAGACATATAACAAGCTTTAATTGCAAATATGAGAATTCGCTCTTTAATTACCGAACGTTGGGTGCAATGACCAATTGCGACACCTCTCTCGAAAACAATAAAAGTATAATATTTACTGAAACCGGTAGGTGGCATAGACGTTGGATCATAAAATATCCACATAAATCGTGACAAAAAGTTATATAGGTCTATCATTGTAATTATCAAAATGTGTTCTTAACAGGTTTATATTCTGGACCACGGCTTATATATATTAGCGATCACGCCCTGGATAGCCGCCATCTTGGCGTCATTGTTGACTGGTGCCGCCATGCGTGCGCTCTACCACTGAGATATATTCAAGGTCCGCAAATACAAATATTAATCTCGGTCCCGTGATTGTTGGACACTTCATATGATAAAACCAAGCAATGTTGCCCAGAGAGTTAGAGAAATGAACGGTCACTTTACATTCTAAAAGTACAATTATCCAATTTCTAGTGTCTGTTCATGCAAAAAAAATGTGTAGTTATATGGATACTAAATACATGCATACATATATAAATAGAATGTAATACATGTATGAATCAAAAGACAGAATATACAGGTAAATTAATGACTATATTCTGTTTTACAGTAGGGTGCCAATTTAAATTTGGCAATATTTTCATAAACTGACAGATTAATTCAAAATGGCATGATGCAATAGAGGAATGGAGTTCAGGCCTAATATAAGTTTAATGAAATTAAAGCAACAACTTGCAAAATTTTTAAGTAATGCAATAAAATCAAAATATAGGAAAAGAGTCTATTTTTTACATCATCTTAACCAGTTTCATGAAGGCAAAGGTCACTGGCCACATGCCCAAACAACTATATATTTAAAAGCTGCTGATTGGTTGGTGAGTGTTATAAATATTGTAAAAATGTAATGTCAAAGTGATGCTACTAACTCGATCATGACAGAGGCTATGACACTTGGCCAAAATATGCAGAAGAAACAGAAGGGTGCAAAATATAAATGTTGTTTTGTTGTGAAATTATACATCTCTTATCATTGCTCCCTCATCAGCTTTAGTGTCAACATGTGTTATAAGTTTAAGAGAAATTTAAGAGAACGATCGCCAATTTTCAACGGGCACCCAGATTATAACTCCTACAAATATATTTTCAGACCATCTTATCAACATGGATGAGAATCTAAGCATTCAGACGGCTGATAGTTTTGGCTATTTTATCCATATTTTTCGATCTCATTACTGCCACAGCAGGAACGGGTTTATTGTGGGATATCAACCAACACACATGCACGTACGCGCACAAACATATATCTGTGTTTGTATGTGTGGTTTCAGGTATTTACATTGCTAGCTCTATCAACGTCACGTAAATGAATGTCTGATTTCATTAGTACCAATTAACAAACTGGGCTGAATGACAGAATCCCTCCGGCAAATTCCATTGGGAGAGGAAGACCACGTGACAGATAGGTAATAGAACAGCCTGATGGATCCCGACATGATTGGTTGACTAATTGGATGCTATCAGAGTGGATCAGTGGATCGAAGAGACTCGAGCAGACAGGACACAGGTAACGGCTACTTTTACTTTTATTACTGTTGTTGAGCACGTTTTCCCTATCGTCAACCTATCACATGTGCGACCGTACCGTCAGTCTTGTAATAGATGTAAATGAAAAGCCACTAAATAAAAAAAAAAAACATTGGTTGAGGTATCTGTTTGAGGTGTTTTGTTTCAGAGTGAGATGTTGATCTTGTTACGGTTCCGGTAAAAGGGTGTTCACTGAAACTTTGCTCGTGTTGTCTGCAAATTTTTACTGTGAGTCCTATCTGTACTTACATTAATCAAGAATTTATCATGGATGGTATTAAGGATGTTTAACCCCCCCTCCTCCCCCCAAAAAAGAAAAAAACAGATAAATTAGCAAGGGGAATGTTTGCTGCATATTATATATATAGTACAAGTGTGTGGACGTACTTGCAAATCTCCGAATTTATAACAACAAATTTAATCTTTTTCAACGGTCGATTAAAAATGTCCAAATGAAAATTCATTTTTATCTTATAACGAAATTTAGATGCAACATTTGATTAGATTATAACATGAAAAATTAAGACACTAGAAATTCTGAATTCTAAGGAATGCAAACCTCCCACAGATTTGGGGGGCTATTGTGGGATAATTCCAAAACCATGTTTGCATTCACTTATTCGCCTAATGTTTCCAGGTTCATTTTTGCATAATTGACTCTACATTTGTGAATATTCCTGGATGACGTTTCTGAATTCAGATCATGTAGCCGATCTACACCAATATCTGATTGGTTCATCATTGACCCATTCCCGAAATGCCTGCATATATCATGAGATTATTCATTCCATTCATGATTACATGAGATATGTTGTGAACACACACACACACACACACATACACGCAAACGGGATGAACACATACTATCATGGCCTAGGCATAAATCGACGTTCCATATTTGACAGGAGTATACGGGAGTTTGCAAACCGATAGGACTCTTAAGGTCAGAGGTAGTCTCTACACAAAACAACCCTCTGCCAATGAGGACTTGTTGGACTGTCTGGACTACTTGTCTCATATGTCAAACATCAAAATAAAACTTTGTCAAATTTCAAGAAAACTCTTCTGTTTACAGGTATTGCACATACAAATGTTCAGAGGCGGACTAGCCTACCGGAACCGGAAGTTTTCCGGTGGGCTGATTACATGAACAGAATATTGAAGCATGTAGGTCGATGGTGCGGACAAAATACTAATAGGCCGATGATGTTAAATTTTGGGCATTTACATACAAATTACCAAGGGTTTATGTCTTACCATATAGTCTGTCCCTTGGAATGCTTACAAAAGGTTAATCACTTTATGAGGTCGTTATCACTAAAATAAACACTCACGTGCATGTTATCATGATAGAAATTATGCTAACCCATTAGGTTTTAACGGCGTATATATATATATATATATATATATATATATAAATATATATAAATATATACACAGTTTATATGTATATAACATGACCATACGCCATACGTGTACCCAGAAGCCACAGTGCATTTTTGTCAGGAAATGATTACTTTGCCGACAATCCATAAACGGCAGTGTCGTACTCTTGTGAGTATGTTTGGTGCCAGCATGAACCATTGGTTCACAGTGATGCCAAGGCAACTGAATTTCTTGGCCGTGCGATCGCTAAGTGACCAACAGCCAGAGTCCATTATATGCTCCATGGAACATGGGCCCCGGATTTTCCCGTGATGCCTGTTCAACTTCCGGGCCATCAGATGCATACAGCCTTGGGCTTTGCTGCTAATCACACACACGGGGATGGCGTAGCATTGAATAGAAGCCCTGTTCTGACATACACCGGATATACCTGAAATCTGTATTCAGTCAATGTCTGTAATCTCAATAACCCACATGAGCTTGTGTAGCTAACAATGGCAGATCAAAATTGCGTCACGCATTTCAAACACTTTGATCACAAGAGCAACTCTTAAATAGCTTAAGTTAAATAAGCCTTTGTTATAAAAACAGACTTTGTGTGCTAGCTGTCTCATATTTTACCGTTTTTATTATCGGGTCAGAGCAATTTCGAAGGGGCTGATAAAAACTGCATTGTAAACCCCGCATGCTCATTTTTTGTCTCGGCCCAAGACGTGTGATTCCGATCCGCTCTGCTCCTCTCCGTCAACAACGTCTTGGGAACGACCCTTAGGAAAACGCCTTGTAAGGTTCCAAATAGGAGACCCCTTTGGAATCGTATAATTGACATTTCAAGCGGTGTCAACATAAAATAATTACCTTTTTGTTGTCTTTGGATGTTTTATAATACATCTGCAAAGTATTGGCACCAAAATATTGCTCAATAGCCCTACTTATCCATAATTTTGCCAAGAGCTGATGTGTTTACATAGAGAACAAGCCGCCATGATTACATCAAGTGACCCACAGTCCTTTGCAACGGGATTTAGACTGGGAACCCGCTCTGATCTTATCGCTGTTTGAACTGGAAAAAGCGAGCGATAATAGATGTCGGTGGCGGGTACCAGTCGATCAACGTCCGCTCATTACAAATTCCTGTATATTGTTATGTTTAAATCACCGCGGGCTTACAAGGATCGTTAGGGATTATATTTCATTAATATATTAAGGTAAGAACGTGGTAAAGTTGCAAGAAAGATCCATTTACTACCAAAGACACTAACGGATGCATTTTGGTGTGTATATTTAGTAGTTTTAAGAGTTTTTTTGGTGCCTTCTATCAGTGACTACCATTTCACCATTACAAGGCCTAACTGTACAGGCCATTCCCACAACTGTGATCGTATCACAGTTGTGGATCCGCAACAAGCTCATTATGTGCTGTCAAAACTTCTTTTCGATAAAACACAAGCCAATTTCGAACCACATCATTATTCAAGCTAGTCAAGTTGTATGGAGAAGGTCATGAGGGCGGCGCATCCGGTGTCAGCAACAACTAAGTCGTGGTTCTACGGTTCGGCCTTTTGAAATCAGTTCGGCTGAATCAAAACAAAAGGCTTTTGTTTTGATTTAGCCGAACTGATTTCAAAAGGCCGACACGTAGTGAATTTGCCTGGGCAGGACTTAAGACGCAAGCCTCGCTCTATTCAGTAAACCGGTTTTGGTTTCATTTCGGCGACTATCCCACGACTTACAAAACGATGACGTCACACACGCCCTAAGGGACAATGGCAAAGTACTGAAACCATACAGAAATAAATTATGGCCCGGAACGAATCTGCCAATGCTCGTCCAGGAAATTTTGATGGTGAAAGAAAAGGACTTGCCAGACCGTATGCAATTCATGAACGCCCGGCAGAGATTTGTAGCCTATATTAGACACAAAAGCTAGGTACGCATTTGCTAGTAAAGCAAACAGGATCGCGATTCATCTGCAATGTGACTGTCATGGGCGGATACTAGAAACGCCAATGCCAACGTGTAACGGATCCTGCTGTTAGCGAGCGCCAAGCAGCTGTACCTGTTGACCAAGCCATAGATCTGGAAGCCGAACCTGTCTTTCCCGAATCCGGACCACTGTTGGATAACGCCCATAACATCGTTGCTCACGACAGCGACGACAATGATCACTCTCCACACCTTGTCATCGATGAGGACACAGATGATCAGACGACGTCATCGCAGACTCAGAAACGGAAACGGAGACTTCCGGGATCTCCTGCTGAGGCCAGAACCCAGACACGCCCTGACTGACTGAAGATTTCTTTGTCGAGCTGTTGCGTGGTCAAGACCCAAGCCCTGTGCGCACCTTAAGCATAATTTTGAGAGCTAACAGACGTGATGCCAAGCCAAGCAGGAAGCCGCGAGAAACCGCCACCGTTTTACCGGCACCGGAGACATTTTAGAAAAAGCCACAGCAGCCACCGCCACAAAGGCAAAAGCAGCATACATTCCCTCCGCCGATCTCAGCAGCGGAGACCCAGCCATGCCAATCGAGAGCCGAACCCGATCAGTGAAACGAGAGCGAGAGAGAAACGAGACGAGACCCATTTTATACTTGCACCCGAACCGTGACTTCATGAGCACCCCCGTCAGATGATCATCCGCATGCCCCCATTCAGTCGTGAGCGTCTGTTTGCATTATTCTATTCCATTGAACTATTCTATGTAGCCAGTTAAATATTATATGATTCGGCTGTAAAGGTAAGAAGGATTCGGTTTTTCGGTATATAAGTTTGATAGTAGAAGGTTACAGGAAACCTATTTTTACTCTAATGAGTTTATTAACATTAGTCAGTTGTGGGAGGGTAAATTTAATTCCAGTGGTTCTATCAAGCGCCATTGTGGGACAGCCATATGGGTTTCCAATGTAATTGGTGCAGAGTTCACCCAGTACAAAACTGATTCAGCTGGACGAATAGTAAGTATTATATACTACTGAACATTTAAGCTCAAATGAAAGGATTTTAATTATAATATTACCCCTAAACGTTCGATTACTTGTTCAAAATATTTTTTTAATTATGTATATTTTGAGGTTCTGGACTGTGCAGAAGTGACCGTTGCATTCAAATGGCCATTCGGCTTGTTCCATCTCCTTAATGACCTGTGACGTCAAAGCAGACAAACAGCCTGGCTGCAGCAGCCCCGGTCAGTCTCTGTGTAAACTTGCGTGTCACGCCTGTCTTTGTTCTTATCCCGGAATACGCTCCCGAGGCAGCGGAAATCTTGCGCTTCTAAAGAAGCAACTGATTTTCATGCTGCCTGCTTTGACCATTTACGATACATTTAGACACCAGATGGCGGTTCGTTGTCCACTGAAAAAAACGCGTGTATGATGTGACAAGCAGCCAAGCAGATGCCAATAAACAAATACTCGACAGGCATCCTAGCTCCGCCCATAGCTGCGCTTCAAGCGCCGCTTGATGACAGTTTATGGTTAAATTTTAATTGCTCCCTCTGCATTCTCGCATCATCGACCGATTCGATTATGACATTATGACATTGTTAGCGTAACCATGTATCTGTTGTCTGCGGAACAGAAACCAACCAGCGAGGTGTGCACGCAGCCTTTGTTGTTACGTTTCGTTTGAATTACAGCTCACCGGCCGGGCATCCTATGTGCCCTAGGCCCAAAGCAAACCACGTCTGGGGCCATTCTTTCTGAGCCTGTGGCCTGTTCAGACGGTTACCGGGGCTATGAGCTGTCACCCAAAACGAAATGAACAACATTGGCTCCGTATTGCCTCGCTTGGCTGTGTCTTCCAGCACAAGGTCTCACCTGATTGGACAAACATATAGTGCTCCCCTCCGGTGTAGCAATTCAGGAAACGAGGTCATAACAAACAGCTCTTACGATATAGGTAGTAGGCCTATAGGTAAAGAGCTGTGTAAAGAGTGTAATCCCGGAAAAAAACATGCAGTTCTTGATACCTTGAGACATCCGTGTTCACTTTGCATGGAATACACTGACTACTATATTTTCATCGTATCTTTGCATTTTCCACCAAAGAGTAAATGTCTATATAAATGTGCTGTGAAGTTTTGTTTAAAAGATATTGTTACGGAACCTACAATCAACAAATCACGTAGTCGTGACGATCATAAATTTTGTAATTTTGAGATAAAAAAATCAGATTCTGTAACACTAGGCGGCGTGAAATGTCTAGGGGAATGAATAAAAAGTCAGTGTTTTTTTGTTAACAAATAATTCTAATTTTATTCTTAAAACAATCCTAACATTACAATACTCTAAATCAATACAATTTCACAGTATAACAACAGTACGACAGCAAATCAATACAAGTAAATATATAAAGTGTACAGTACCTAGATACCACCACTGTCACAGCAACAAGTTCTTTACAACGAACAACCCAGATAACAGTTCACATAAATCTTCTCAGAGAAAAATAGTCAAGTTCATTCACAAAATCAATTCGTTGTAATCCCTAAGTGAAGTTCCTGTCATAATCCCGAAAGCAAACTGAAGACTATATAAGATCCGTCACAAAATAAGAATAAAATCTATAATTGCCGCGGGTATCGGAAAAGGTCCACAACTGACTTACACGCTTCTGTGTCCACTGGAATATTTCTCTCCTCTCTGTTTGGCTCTAAAACACAGCCCCTTAATTATAACTTTCACCTCAAGCCGAGAACTTTCCATTTCCCGAACAACCAAAGAACCTAACATGATACACAGTACACACGCGTTACAAGAAACATCTAGAACGTCATCGCTGT